>LR990869.1:8965605-11462784 GCA_905163395.2 Endotricha flammealis | reverse complement strand
TTTGCTTATATACATAGCGAATATTTGCTTTACTAGCGGGGTCAATACTATGAATGAAACCTTGAAACACAGTTTTATTTTTATCACACGCTGTGGTCGACGCTGTGTAGTTGCCCCCAAAACCCCTAAGTTAATTGACACAATACAATTTAACAGTTATGAACTTTGACATTTTGTGAACTGGACCTTTTGCGACTTAGACGTTATGTGTAATCTGGACATTTTACAACTTGGACCTTTTGCAACTTCATCATGTTTACGTAGTTTCAACCCCACCATTCATTAGGAATCGGAATAACTTTAAGAAATAAGATTTTATTAATGTCAATTTTCATGCTATGATTTTATGTAGACCCTAGAACTCGCAGGGGACCATATGATTTTCGAGAAGAAATTTTCAGCAATGTTTAATATGAGATGAGCGGTAATCTCTTGGGCTTTTTGGCACAGGTTTATGTTTGCGGTCGTTCCTGATTTATTGCAAGGTTCCTTGAAAGAATCTAAACCATAGGTTACACTTGGAAGTGAAACAAAAATATGCTTATTTTATAATAATAATAATGTTAATCTTAGTTTAATTACAGTAATTAAGTAATAGAAACAGGTTTATTAAACTTATTGAAATTAGTAGGGTTGTGAAAGGCTGGTAGGATCTGAACTAAGCAAAGCCTGTAATGCATCCTATGACTGAGGGTGACCCGGACAATTGACTGATGACTGACTCGTGCACCAGCCTCTCCCCGCCAGTGTTGAAACTTTTGACTATCTTCACATTACGACTTGTCGTACATTCTTTGGTAAATGTATGATTTTCGCGATTTGTATAGGCCTTATTACGCCTCTTATTTAAGTTTAAACTCGATTGATCAGAACTCTTAGCCTACTGACAAAAGTCACTTATCAAATGTTTGTCACCGAAAATTACAGTAGAATTTAGATAAATAACGTCTTTCTATGAAATAGGTTAACGTTATAGGTTCTGATATTTCACTTGGGTTACTTGATAATCTTAACATAAAGTTAATTGTGTTGTGACTTTTGAGAATATTAATTACAAAATAAGTCAAAATTACACAAAAGACAAGATAGTCTAAGAGCCATTACGCATTGTCGACTAGTCGCCGACGACTCAGTCTCTCAGCGACCAAAACATAGGCAAGTGACCGGCGACCAAGTGCGTAAACACCTATTGAACTATAAGAAAGTCACACTCGCAGTCGACTGAATCGCCGGCGACCAGTCGACAGTGCGTAATAGCGCTAAGAATATCCGTTTAAAAGCTTCTTACAAAGTAGGAAAATGAGCAAGGGAAAAGTAGACTAGCTCAGTTATTATGTTAAAATAATTAATTTCTGAAAGATACAAAGATGAGATTATTAAGAGTAATGACGAAAAACTATGACAGATAAATAATAACTGAAAAATAAATACAAAAGTTTAAGTATCTTTTTATTATTTTTCGTAGAATTTAGGAGAGATTTTGATGAATTTTTAAAGTTCTTTTTTTAATATAAGTACGAAAACATGAAAAAGATGCTTTAATTGGTTCTCGCAAAAAAAAAAATGCAAAGCAAAAGTTTATTTTTTCTAAACGTAAGACGAGAACTTCCACCCTTACATATTGCCCTGCGTGAGCGACGGTTGCGATAACACAACGATATCTTATCAAAAGGGAAAGATATACTTTTAGATAAATATATTTTTTATTATCTTAGGAAGAAGTACTATTATCGTTAAACAGAAAGGAACAGCCGACGTCGATAGACCACACGAATCAATCGATCATCGATCACTGATTAAATGTCAGTCGATGTCATAATAGATCGAGTAGCCGCAGAAAGGATTTTTCGGCTTTGATTGCGCACGCAAGTTTATAAATAAGTTGCATCGTGTAGTATCATATTGCGAATTTTCGGGATTGACTGCGCACACGTAGGTACACAATTTTCTAAATAAGTCGCATCGTCTCGCGTCCTATCGTGAATTATCGTTGTCGTTGAGCTAGGACAAGGGCTTTAGCTTGTGAGTTGGATGAGCCGAACTTATAAAGCGGTTGGTCCGTTAAAAAGCGTCGAGTCACTGTTGGCCGTAGTCCCCTTTGTGGGGCTACCGGGAAATTCTTTGACAAATTGCTTTTTCCACTAGTTTCCTTTATTTAAAGGGACGTTCCGTTTCGGATCGTGCGGGTTGGATGATAAAAAAGGCCTTTTGTTAGTTTAGATGTGGTTCAAATCCTTAGTTAAATAAGTAGCTAAATTCTTCTACTTCAAATTAGGTTTTACTTTTTGGGTCACTGCAAAATCTAAATTATATTCATGATAAAAAGGTCAAATAATAAGCTAACAAATCACATGATAGTAAGTAAGCAATGATCTATGTCCATATAGGTTTTAATTAATCCTTCCCTTATATTTTCTTAAAAATATAACATAAGATATTATTGTTTTTGTTAAATAAAAGGAAATAAACAAACAAATATTTTACATTCCTTTAAAATGTAAAATAAACTAAATTGTACAAAGAAATTACTAAAACAATTATTATGCATTAAAAAAAATACAGACGAAATGAGAACCTCCTCCTTTTTTGCAAGTCGATTAAAAAGACAGGTCCTTGTGGCAGCGTAAAGAGAGGTAGGGCACAGCGGATAATCCGCTCAAATCGGAGCAGCCCGTCTTGGGGACCTCTATTTTACAGAAGGTCGTAGTCAAATAGCATTGGTCTCGGCCATGCTATGTTCCTACGGTGAGTAAGATCTCCAGAGCTGCAGGGTCGTCAATGCGCTAGTGATACCTTCAGTGTTGCTGTAGGCTGCGATGACTGTTCACCATCAGGCGGCCAGTATGCCTGTTTGCCACCTTAGTGGTATAAAAAATGTGCTAAAAATCCCATGTTTTCGCTACAAAATCGTAAGTAGAGCACGTGTATTTGTATGAATTTTATCACAAATTATATGACCCGAGTTATTTCAGTTGTGCTCCGGGAATACGTGGGATGCTTCGAGAAAATTCTAGTTTTATCTACATTATACTGCAAAACATATATTTTTAAGCGGTAAATAAGTAAGAGTTTTTTATATTTTATTTCTAAACGACTGGATGAATACGAGAAGGTGTATTCTATATTTTTTATTTGAGTTAGGTAGGTAATTTTAATATTCTAAAGAAATTAGAAAACTTTTAAAAATAATAAAAGATTATGGTATTCCCACATTACTGCTAAATACTGTTTGTTTACTATCATCTTGTAACATTTGTACCAGTTTAAAACTTACTAAAATTATCAAAAAATCATACAATAACTGTGAATCAAATATTTTTATTCCAATAACTACTACAAGCTCTTCCGAATCGTCTCAATTTTTTCCTGCCAGTTGCTACGTTGCTGGGGTAGCCAACAACGTAATCAAGGATCGGGTAGTGATGTGAGATGAAAGAAAGCACGAGAATCAAATAATAAATTATTTATTCAAATTCAGACTCAGGGCGTGAGCTATGAGAAATCGCTTGCAAGCTCCTTGGGACACTTAGCTTGGGGCTTCTTCGGTTGCGCAGACGACGGAGCGTAGATTTCGGGAAGGGTAGGGCTTCCCGAGGTAGACCGGCTCAGCAGCTCGGCAGCAGTCGCCCATTGGCGACATACGCTGCATTCAGCGTAAAGATGCGCGGGGTGTTATGCAGCCTCCCGAAGGTGCCACAAAGTGGAGCTCTGGTGTCTCGCAGATGTACCGTGGGAGCAGAGAAGATACCCCGTAAGGATAGCGTAGCTGTAGCGTAGCTGTAGCGTAGCGGTAGCGTAGGGGTAGCGGACGGCAGATTTGTACTGTACTTTAATTTTACAGGCAGGTTTTTTTTATGCCACAAAGTTGGCAAACAAGCATACGGGCCGCCTGATGGTAAGCGTCATCGCAGTCTATAGACACCTGCAACACTGGGGGTATCACTAGCGCATTGCCGACCCTCCAGCTCTGGAGATCTTACTCACCGTAGGAACACAGCATGGCCGAGACCATTGCTATTTAACTACGACCTTCTGTAAGATAGAGGTCCTTCCCCAAGACGGGCTGCTCCGATTTGAGCGGATTATCAGCTGTGCCCTACCTCTCTTTACGCTGCCACAAGGACCCTGTCTTTTTAATCGACTTGCAAAAAAGGACGATTTTCTGTAAGGTGGAGGTCCTTCCCAGACGGGCTGCTCCGATTTGAGCGGATTATCCGCTGTGCCTCTGTCTAAAACTGGCTATGTAAGTTATCAGTCTCGGAGTCCTGAACAGGGTGCGGCAATACTTCACACCAACACAACGACTTCTACTATACAAAACGCAAATTAGATCGTGTGTGGAATACTGCTCGCATCTCTGGGAAGGCTCTGCAAAGTACCTTATGGATGCTCTTGATTCACTGCAAAGACGCGCCATCAGAATGATAGATGATCCGAAGCTTGGTGCAACTCTCGAGCCTTTAGAACTCCGCAGGGAAGTCGCTGCGTTGAGTCACTTCTATCGGCTGTACCATGGCGAGTGTTCGGTTGAGTTACACGACCTTATTCCGCCTTCCCCGTTCAAGCACAGGAACTACCGTCCTAAGCAGCGTGCACATTCACATACAGTGGACTATCTAAACCCCCCACCCCGCACAAAAAGATTCGGTCAATCATTCTTGTGTCGAACCATTGAACGGTGGAACAAGCTGCCCGACGATGTGTTACCTGCACCACACGTGTACGACATGGGGTCCTTCAAGCGGAGCGTGAAGAGGCACCTTTCAGGCCGGCATAGTAGAAGCGACGAGACACCATAAAGGATGTCTCGTCGCTCCTATTCCTGGACCCCAGTGACCTGCGGCCCATCTGGCAGGAGCTAGCGTCCAAGCCGTGTCCCAATAAAAAAATAAAAAAATCAGTACGTTGTGCATATTTATTACAAAATCCAATTGATTAACAACGGAATAACATAACGACCTAAAAGCTTGTTTAAAACATTTCTCTAGATTAGTCATGGCGACAGTTACCTAATGGATAGGCTATTTAAACTTGAACAATATTTTCCATTAGTTTAATTAACAAAAACGTGATAAGAAACCCAGGATGGTTTGTAAAACCGATTACTAACGACCAGTTTCTGAAAGGCTTTTTAATTCCTCATTTATAACTGTAGAGAGGAAGAAATTCTCCGATATAAATACTACAATAGTTTTGGAATAAAATTCTATACCCACCGCAGGCGATTTCGCTGACTTTGCATTTTGGAATGTCGTCCATTTCTAGTCGCTCAAAAAATCTTTACGTATCCATTCTTTTAAATGTAGAGTCAAAAATAAAATAAAAATCGCTATCAGAACTAAATACAATCCAAACGGGTGAAAAGGTTTTTCAGGTCGACAATGTGAGACTGATCGGTGACTGCGCTTACTAATCAATGTGCCGATGGGTCTCACTTCACTACTGGACTCCACTACTGCTCAATATCAGGGACCTAAGGGACAGGGTTTTTCCACTACTCCGGCATCCGATTTTTATCGGTCCGGTAATTGCCGGTCCGATGTAGAAATTCATACTTTAGACATAAAACCGGATGCCGGAGTAGTGGAGAAGCGCGTATACTAAAGTATGCATTTCTACATCGGACCGGCAATTACCGGATCGATAAAATTAGGATGCCGGAGTAGTGGAAAAACGCCCTTACTCTTGAAAATAATTCTGCTCGATCGGCATTGGATTGTTTAGGTACTCTTGAGAGACTATAGTAGCGTTTAGTAAATTTTATACTAAACAAAATAAAATCGGATTGTACACTAACAAATTAGTAAATAAAATTTCAAGGGTACCAATTTGCATTTGCCTATAATTTTAAAATTGAAATTATACAGAATTGAAATTAGAGTAACCTAGCCGGTGGGGTGAATAAACTTGTTTTGGCTAAATAAAACAAAAATAATACGTCATAATACTTCCTTACTTTACCAATATTACGTTACGTCAAATGAAGGGAAACGATCTTATAAACATATATACCACAGCCACCCTATAAATCGTTATAGTCTACTGTCAACCGCCGCTGTCCCAATAAAGTTTTATACCTAACAATAAGGATGCTCACAAAAAAATCAAATGAACTTCTCTTTTCCCAAAAATAATATAGGTACATAAAAATAAATAGGTAGTTGCCACCAAGGCTGACGCGCAGACTTTTATCGAAGTTCGAAACTGACACTTGTTACTTGTTGTAATGCGGGCCTTCTCCGCAATTAGGCAGCCGATGTGCCCTTTGTGCGTGCGAGGGGTGGGAGCTGGATTACTCCAGCCATCCTGATTCCTCCCAGAAGCCGGCCAGGGACTTGACGTCGCTGAGTGCCTCCCGGAGACTGCCTGGGGTTCCCAGGTAGGTTGCCCGGTATGCTGACACCTCACTACATTCCAGCAGCACATGTGCCGCAGTTTCCTTAACCGACATGCATGCTCTGCACACGGGGCAAGTAACACCTATGGTGAAGAGATGTTTGTTAAAGCTGGTCATTGTGATTAGTCACTGACACTTATTACTTAGACTTAGTGCATAACGATATCGATTTTCAATTGTTTTATAAGCTGTGAGTCGCGTTGTTTATAGTGTACACCCTGTTAAAACAATATTCATTGTATTTAATTATAATTTTGAAAGTTCTTACCAGAAACGCTCTCTCACTCATACAAAATAGTAATTGAGCGAGATAGTGCGTGAGTTTGAGATGGGATTGAAACTGTTTTTGTCACGAGACTACTAGACTCAGCTCAGCGCACAGAGATTTTATATTACTTAATTTAGCGGATCTTCAAAAATAACTTATATTTTTAGGCGTTCCTAAGGATATTTGGGAATCATTAATATTATGATTTCCCTTCTTTGCCGAGCAGATTTTAAAGGGTGTACCATTAGTCAGGATTTGCCCGACGTCTCAAGTATTCTTTCTGACATAAAGGGTTCGGAAAGTCTTTCATTTGAGTTATTGGTAACATAAAGATTATACTCAGACCCGAATAACTCTAGACGTTGTCCTCCTTACTAATAAACATAGTTTAGCGAGTATTTAGTTAAACAATGTTTTGTCACTTTCACACTTCATTTATTTCTCATCAAGAAAGACCGTGACACAACAGTAATATAATGCTAATTCTGTTGTACATTTAACTAGACTAAACTAATTTTGACAGGACCAAAGGTGTTGTTGTCCTTTAGTGAATGAATTAGAGTAACATAAGGTAGTGTATGGACTTTTATTTTTGTTTCTTTAATGACATACGACAGACAAACAAACAAGCGTACTACCTGATAAAATAATGTCCTTTTATATTACATACTAATATTATAAAGGCGAAAGTTATATGTGTATGTTTGTTACGTCTTCACGCTCAAATGGCTGGGCCAATATTTATGATATTTGGTATGTAGGTAGCTGATACCTTGGATTATCACATAGGGTACTTTTTATCCCGAAAATTACGCGATTTCCGTAGGATTTGATCAAAAGTCTGATATAGTGGCGCTTCTGTGCATAAATAAATACACGCAAACGAAGTTGCGCGGGTTTTACTAGAATATTATAAAGGCTCTTATAGATAAACACAGTAGCTAACCTACATATAAGTATGATCCGAAATGATTCCTAAAACTGTACCTATTTGACCTTAATTGGAAAAATCTAAAATAAACGATGTTTAAATCAGTAGCTATTCTCCGCGGTGACTGCCCTTAATTTTGATCAGGTCCTAAATAGCATATCGTGATATCATAATATCACGGTATTCTATTCAATTCAATTCTAAAGAATAGTTTTAAGGTCATAGACCTTAAAACTATTCAGGTCATAGACCTTAAAACTATTCTCTAGAATTGAACTATTAAATGCAAAAAAAATCTGTCATTTCAAACTCTTCCAATCAGTTTCAGAAACGCATTTAACTCCACATTAAGATTCGAGCTATCTTTTTTCTTCTTCAGTTTATCAGTGACAGTTGGAATTTAATGTCATTTACCTTAAAAATAACCTTAAATTATATAAATTGAATTACAGTTAAAATATAATATCCGTGTCGGAAATTAAAGGCAGAGGTAGATCTTACCTTCGCTTATAAATTTTGACACTTCGAAGTAATCACCAATTATTAGGATTTATGTGTTTGACGGGGGCCATCGCTGTTACCTACAAACGATATCTGTGGACGGAATTTACAGATTTCTACCCCTTCTTTAAATGTATGGAGATGTTTTTTTTTATCATGTTTGAGTTTTCAACCCTTGCAATCTACCGCTACATAGGGTGTAGTAGCGTAAGATCGTAGCGGATGTTACTACAAAGTAGTATCGTATGAGTTTGTGGACTAGTATACAAGTCCTCAGGCTGAGAATGAATAATAATAAATATATAGGGACAATTCATACAGATTGAGCTAGCCCCAAAGTAAGTTTGAAACTTGTGTTATGGGATACTAACTCAAAGATATTATATTTTATAACAAATGCATAAAAAGATAAACATCCAAGACTCAAGGCCAATCAGAAAAAAATCGTTTTTCATCATGACCCGACCGGGGATCGAACCCGGGACCTCCTGGGTGGCGGTCTGGCGTGGTAACCATTACGCCACGGAAGTTCCATTTACGCCATTCGTCACTTCTTAGATACATTTTTTTTATTTACATTCTCTACTTCCTGAGGCGCCAGCTTCACTTGTCTGGACGTTGTTTGTTTTTCTTCTGTAAAATTGTATATTTCAGTAAGTACTTATATAAAATCTATTCTATGTGTCAATCTAGGTTTTAAACTACTTACTATTGCGGCCAACGACCCGAAGTGGATCCTAGTAGCTGATTCAAGAAGACGCTACGTTTTAAGTCTACCTACTAAAAGTAAATTCCGTTTTTCCGTGATAAAATATCAGTACTTTCTTTCCCCGTGGAAATATGATGTTTTTCCGGAATAAAAGTAGACGACTACCTATGTCACTGAAAAGACCTTAAACAAGACCTTAAACTTAGAAAAAAAACATGTCAATCCGTTTATTACTTTCGACGTGAAAGGACAGAAAACAATCGCATTTCAGGGTAATTTAACACTGAATAACATCAAAACATTGATTTATGTAGTTTTCATATGAAAATTAGGCGCGGACTGTGAACCCGCCACGCGCGTCCCTCCTGCATGAATTATGACCGGCAATGGCCAGGAATTATTGTTTCAACCAGAATTTTATATGTGCAGTTGCTTAACTTACGTGTTTGTTAGGCTAAGCGACGTCATCGAGCTTCTATTTAAAAATTACCTACTTAAGTTATTTAATTGAGATAAAATTATAAGAGTTTTTATATTTAACAAATATTTCTGGACGAATTACACAACGCCATTTAGTCCCATACTCGACAAACATTTTGATTGAACTTAACAGAAATACTTAAAAAAAAAGTAAATACTTATTAATAATACATTCATTATACATAGAAAATATCCAGACCAAGACAAACAGACGCACAAATGTTTGTCTTGTTTGAGATTCGAACCTAGAGATAAAATAACCATTACTAGCCACTCGACAATCGAGCCTGTCTACTAATTAACATTTCAAAATAAATAACTTGTGTCAAGTTACACTCTGTTTAAGCTACTAAATCTCGTTATTCCCATTAGAAGCCAATCGCTATCCAAGCTAACATCACCATTAATTATTCAAATGCACATAGATGGGTTTATCTAACATAGACTTCTTACAAATAACTAAACGCATTTAGGTCACCAATCCAGTGCCTAACACTAATCTAGAACCATTCATTGGTTGCCGCATAGAATTAATTTGTATGCAAATGTCTAGCTCTCTGTATAAATTACTTGGCACGTTCTAGATTACTTTTATTACTAACTTTTTATGTACTAAACAAACATTGTTATTGAAACTAATATTATGTTACTTACGAAGAAATAATTCTATGTAATCCACACTACCCCGACCAACTACATAATTTATACTTAGTTGAATGTTTTGAGTGCTTAGAACATATATCAAATCGACACAGTTCGACCCTAGCTCGACCGAACTACTACCCTCTCACAGTGGTGCTAATTCTGTTGTACATTTTACTAGACTAAAATCATTTTGACAGGACTAAAGGTGTTGTTATCCTTCCTTGGTTTACAATTAGTGACAAGGATAGCAACACTTCTAGTCCTGTCAAAATTAGTTTAGTCTGTACAACAGAATTAGCACCAGTATATCATAGTAAGTCTCACAGAATACCGTATGAAATAAATTCTGTACGAAACAGAAAGAATAGATCTATTTTGTTGCAATTTTAATGCACACACAAAACTTGCCAAGTTTGAAATAGGGAAAAATTTACAACACACCGATTGTATTGGAATAAATTGTAAGAGCCAAAAAAAAAAGAAGGATTGACTTCCCCGCCTAGCAACTGAAAGATCAATTTGCGCTGTCCCTTTGGCGACAGTTCAGAAATAGGATTTAATAAAATTTGATTTCTGTGCAGTTCCCGCACGCTAGTTCTAAACTAGTTACATACTATGTTCTGAATTTCAGTGCAGACTAAGTTTCCGAGCCGTTGCAAACGTTGGCATCAACGGTTTCTGCCACTAAAGTTCTGAAGATATTAATATTTGGAATATTCGATCGGCATTTACCATGTTGTTTCCATTTTAATCTTCGCTACAAACAAATCTGTGCGTGTCGGTTACCGATCGGTGCAAGTACCTATAGTTTTCTTTATAGGTATCTTATTGTGGTTATTTATAAAGAAACAGACACAACCTGCACAGAATTATCTGTACCGGAAAACTATACCTGCACCGATCGGTACTGATCCGCACAAATTTGTCTGCACCGGAAACCTGTTTCTCTAAGTCCATACAAATAAGAATAGGAATGAGAAGAAGACAAGTCGTAACACTGTAATGTTTTTCTGATAAAATAGCTCTGGCTTCACATAATATAACCATACATATTTTTCTCTACTTATTTCTAGAACATGTCACCAACAAACTACTATTACATCTTCCGAGCGATACAATTCCTTGTTTCCAAACAAATAAATTGACTTTTAGTTCGTCTTGTAACAATTTCTTGAACTGGTAAAAGTTATTTTGATTCAAAATAAATACGTGAACAACAAACTCTTGGGCAACAGCCAGTTACTTGTTTGTAACTGATATTCGTAATCCATTAGGATTTATAATATTCTTAATGCATTAGGATTGAGGGGATCCGCTACTTTTCTTGTGAAAATTCGCGAAGAATTTCGCTTTTGTGGGCAAAACAGCGAATTCTTCGCGAATTATTACAATCTATTACCATACCAACGTGTGTATAAATACGTGCGAAAAGATTCGCTGCGAATTAATTCTCTCTGGACAATCCCATGTAAAGATCAGTAGGTATATTTACATGAAGCTACTACACAGTCGCGTGGGTGTTGCCTCAAGAGTAGCACCACCCCATCTTTTCCCGTAGGCGACTAAGGCACCTCATAATCAGAGAGTAGGTAGCAGCGCTCTCTATTGCCAACTAAACTGCTATCTTCAGACCCCAATACTGCGGTGTGGAAGCCAAAGGGTTTCCCTTTGGCTTCCACCATTTTGGCTTTGACCACTATTTTCCCAAGATAGTCCTCAAAACTTAGTGTGTTGCCTGACGGTCAACCTGTTGTCGAACCTCAAACATCTCTTTAGGTTGAATTTCGACAGCAGTCTGACAGTAGCCCTTTGCCCGGGTTGCATCGACTACAGTTTAACGTCTATATTACCAAGTCAAGC
Source organism: Endotricha flammealis (assembly GCA_905163395.2). Lineage (NCBI taxonomy): Eukaryota > Metazoa > Arthropoda > Insecta > Lepidoptera > Pyralidae > Endotricha > Endotricha flammealis. The sequence continues at coordinate 11,450,993 of LR990869.1, read as the reverse complement.
ACAGCATGACTGCTTATCTTCGAACGCACACGATCGTAGTCAAAAGTATGCTGTGACACGCGATCGGGTCCGTTCACCTGTCCTTGTTTCAATATCAACTCAGTATAAATGAAAATATTTGACGATCATTAAAATATTTACGTCGAGAACTCGAGATCGACTGTGTCCACATTCGTTCGTATCTTTTCCGATCGTATGCGATGCGAGCCATTTCGTGGAAATCATCCATAAACCAGACAGCTAATGTCATAGACAAAAAAAAATCAGTAGTAATGACTTCAAGATGAGTTTTCAGTATTGATACATTGTATGTTGATCAGTTCATTCACCCACCTGCATGGCACCAAATACGCAGAATATTTAGATTTTTAACTGTTATATTATCAGCCGTATTAATAAACGTAGAGAAACTTGTTTGTCACTTTCCCACTTCATTAATTCTTCTCAAGAGTGACAGTGACAAAACAGGTTTTAGTTAAGCCTTCGCATCTACATTTATTATTAAGGACGCATGGTGTTTACAAACAAGAATGTGCCAGTCACGCCGTGCCGCTATTAGAACTTGTCCAGAAAGGGCGAATATGCCGTAAGTTTCGCCGCGTTTTATCATCCATCGCGCAGTTGCAATCATTTCAACGTGAAGTCTAACATACAAAGTCATCAATGTAGCACAAAAGGCGACGCCATCGCGCGTACATGTGTAGGGTTCGGTTCGCATTTTGCTTGAAAGAAATTTACAAAAAATATCAGTTTTTTGTTTAAAGTCAGGAAAAACGCATTAGTGCATGTCCCGCCGCTTGGGGAAATGAGGAGGGGTCTGTCGGGCACTCTCTTAAAGAAATTCAAACTAATTATAAACACTGACTGTCTACCACTTTGCTCTTTATTTTTAATTTCAAGAATTTTTTTAAAGTGTTTATTTCTTTTGTTTATTAAGTTGCTTTATAAATAAATAAATATATAGGGACAATTCATACAGATTGAGCTGGCTAGCCCCAAAGTAAGTTCGAAACTTGTGTTATGGGATACTCAACTCAACGATATTATATTTTATAACAAATACATATATAGATAAACATCCAAGACCCGAGGCCAATCAGAAAAAGTTCGTTTTTCATCATGACCCGACCGGGGATCGAACCCGGGACCTCCTGGGTGGCGGTCTGGCGTGGTAACCATTACGCCACGGAGGTCGTTATTTTATATATTCATACCATACCAAATTACAACTTTGTTTATTAATTCCTCAAACAGTCAATAAAGTCAAAAAGTAAGCGGCGCGGCGCAGGTAGCGGCGCGTTTCAATGTAGAAATTATATGAGGCTATCGTCACCGACCTTCGAAACTAAGTAACGGAAAGACGGAGAGATGTGACGAACTAATAATGTCATCCTTGAACCCCATATTAATGAAGCAATATAAACTATCCATTGATTTTGTTGCTGACCATGTTGTATACACTCTTTAGACATCGTAACACAGAATTAAGAGGTTTTGTAAGCAATAAATCAGTCGATTTAACAACGAAACATGTTTCATTACTAACAACGAACAATGTAGCAACATTACAATGTTATTACAACAAATTAAACCAATAATTGAATGGAAATGTTGTTTCTGTTAAATGAAATCCTTTATTTGAAGGCCCTTTCCACGCTTCCATTTTAATCATTTGTTTAGTACACTAGCTCACACGCGCAATTTTGTCTGCCTTTAAGCCTTTCGTAATAAAGGCCTATTCAACGCGTTTGTGTTAAGCCAACCATCAGTGACGGGTTAGCGTCGAGCTGCGAGCGGTGTGGACAAATTAAAAGTGGTTTGGTTTGTGTGGGATTTTTTAAAATTTCTGTTACGATATATTAGAATTGGCCGGTGGGGTAAGGGTGAGAGGGTTCTGGAGTGGCGACCGCGTAGGTACCGGAGTGCGCAGCGTAGGACGCCCGCCTACATGGTGGTCAGACGACCTAGGAACGTCGCAGGAAGCCGCTGGACGCAGGTCGCTGCCAGCAGGTCGTATTAAAGGTGTTTGGGGGAGGCCTATGTCCAGCAGTGGACTTCTTGTGGCTGAGATGATGATGATATTAGAAACTTGGTGGTAAAGTTCTGGAGAGGGTGGGAGAATGGGTAATGGGAGGTGCAGGGAAGTGACTTATTTTGCCTTTTCTAAAAGTTTAGGGCCTGTCGGCACTGTCGTATTTGACTGCCGCCAATACGAATTATTTTCACACAAATGTTTTGTTACTACACAAAATAGATCAGATCACTATGGATATAACCGCACTGCGAAAAAATTGACAGCACCTACGTATACTTCCATAAGATATAATGTGTTGCAGAATTGCGAAAAAAATCGCGCGGTGAAATTTTGCAGTGCAGACAGGCCCTTACACGAACGGAGTCGCGTGCACAACTAGTTAATTTTTCTTTATGTTAAAATTGTTCTTTAAAAATGTATGAATATTTCCCGTCGATAAACTGTTTGTGATTTTAGTCGAAATGTTTGTTATAACAAGGTGTATTCATCAACGGTTTAGTTTCAGCTATTCAGGCATAAATTCAGATAGTCCGTATATTATTTGTGTCTGGTTTGTGAAATGGATACGAAAATCAGAATTACAATGCACATTGCTGGATTTTGAGCTACAGAATACTGTAAACGTAAAATATTGTATATTTTTTACAATGCCATCCATCTTCATTGTTGGAAAATGCAAATATTTGGGACGGAGAGTAGATACAAAATGAATTTTACTATTGTGTATTAAAACTAGAGAAATTCGCGTAAATTCATTTGTGTGTATCACGCTTTCCCATGGGAAATTCGGAAAATCCATTCTCAGATACAACAATCAGCTGTTTAGGCTGTGTCAGTCATTCAGGACAAATTATTTTATATGTATAGTTTGTTATAGTTTTCTCCCCCGGGACGTCAATAAGCTTCATTGCTTATTGTCTATCTGAGATCGCCGTTGTTGATCCTGGCTACACAGGAGACACATCATTGGTGGGAATGTGTGGTGGGCTTGTCCCGATGTATAGTTAGTGGTAGGTAATATACTTACACCGGTACAGCAATAAAAAGTGTATTTAAAGCATAATATTACTTTAATTGTAATGGCGGAGCTATGTGGGCAACAGTGTATATTCTTTGTTGCATATTTTGCCTAAAGTTAAACTTGTTACAGTAAATTGTGCCCAAGGGAGATCCTATCTCTATAAAAGATCTCTACAACCAACCCTAAGGACACTGCCTAAATGGAGCGGAAAGTAAATAGGTAGTTTGCAATCTATACAATATTATAAAAAAGTGAACGATCCATTTTTGCGGTGGACATTTTATTATGAGTTTCGGTGTTTTCTTAATATCATAGAACAGGTTTCTATATCAACCCATAATCACACCACTACAGGATACAAGGATACAGGTCTCCTATCAATCGTAGGGGATTACAGCGTACTCTGCCACGCTGCTGCAATGCGGATTGGCAGAGTCGAGTGTTTTCTAGCCGCATGAAAGCCACTGTCATCCATCAACAACAGCCGGGAACGAACGGGTTAGCGCGCCCTCAGAAACACGAAGCTCGAATTAACCTAACCTATCCAAGCATTGGCTAGGGTCGACGTTGCTTGACTTCCGTGTTCGTTTAGAATGCAACATACAGTGATGCCGAGGTGAAGGGGCGGTTCGTACCGCGAGTGATTCGCTCCGCGGTAAGAAACGCCCTGTGTACTCTTATTGAAGGGCGCTGTTCGCACCGCTCTGTGGTTGAAGCGGTGCGAATGGCCCCCTTCAAATAGAGTACTGGGGCGTTTCGCACCGCGGTCCGAACCACTCGCGGTTTTATATCACTGCGGTTCGAATCGATCCCTTCAAAATGAGTACAGTACAGTTTCGCACCGCGGTGCGTACATCCCCCTTCAAAAAGAGTACAGACCCTTACGCCGTCGAGCTTCTCAAGTACGTTGTACATACATGTTTACAAAAAAAGTATCAGTTGTCTGATACCCATAACTGAAGCAGGCACAAACGTAATATGGCACTTTTTGGCGCTGCACTGTGTATTGTGCACAATTTATTACTTTTATTTTGTACACAAGCTAATGATACCATTAGGTATATTATGGAGGCTCCATCTTGAATGAGGATTCAAGATGTAGATTACGGCGATATTATATTAATCAGCCTTCCTGCAAATCTTATTAAACAAAAGAGCCTGTCGTACGTGAGCGACAATGCGACCGTATAGTGGCAAAATATACTATCTGAAAACTATAAAGTAGCAGAATTTTAAACTAACTTTAACAATATGTGAAAGTTTTGAGATGGGCAATCTCCTAAACCACAAATTACCGGTTTCAAACAAAAAAATTAAAACCTGTATGTTTTTGACCGAATTATTCACTTAATTTTTATTATTTTTAGATTACATTTATTATAAGCTTTTAAACAGACACCAATGGGTCTAATCTCGTAATAAAAACAGTTATCTAATCTCAATCTCATGCGCTACGACACAGCCGAAATTTCTAAAGAGGTCTTTATATCTACTTCATGCTGGTGAAAGACTTTTTTTTCTAAGTCCAATAGTTTCAGAGTAATTTAATTACAAACATTTTGTTGTGTTTTCATCCCTAAAAATCAGCCGTATTAAGGACGTTTTTTAAAATCGCTAATTGACCACGTTTTTTTAATCTGTGTGTTGTTTAGTGTTTTAAGTATTTTTAGTGGTTTTTAACGAAAATATACGCCTATTTAGGTATCTTTGTCTAATGCATTATTGCCGCGTGGAATTAGGGTTATCAATACGTAGAAAATTAACAGATCAATGCATTTTTTTTTAATAATCTATTTTTAAATTAAACCTATACAAAACGCATGTCTCTAAGGTACCTAACATGAAACTTTCGTGTCGTTTTTTTTTAAACCCTGTTTAAAATGAGCGAGATGGCGCGTAAGATTGTGACTAAATTTTAACTGTTTTTATTACCAGAATGAACTACTATGGTGTCTGTTAAAAATACATAAGCAAATAAACCTTTTCAAACCATTTGTCAATGAAAAATATTGTTGTAATGAAATTATGTTTTTGAAACAAATATTTTTTGATGATGTGCTTCATTATTACTTGTATTAATTTCTGTCTTCCATTTTACATTTTCTTCCAAAAGGATAACAACGTTCATTTCCATTCTTTATCTATTTTATTTGCATATTTAAAAAGCCCGCAGCAATAAACCTTGCAAAGGTTTATTACAAATTCTTTCTTGAGCGTGATAATGCTTATACGTCGCTTACTCGCTTAGGTGTGGCAGATATTTTAATAAGTAATGAGTCTTACTCCTCCCCTTTGATTACATCAGACATTCATTGTTTAAATGTTACATTATGTAAAGAAAATCTGGTAATACGATTAATCTACGACGTGCTCTTATCAGTGTAATTTATCTTAAGTTTAAATAACTAATATTATTAATATATTGTTTCAGGTAAAGACATCACACATCAACCAACTTCCAGAAATAAAATGGTTTGTTAACATACTTCATGTAGTTATATAGATGGCGCTGCTGTGCATAAAATTAAAAGCGGGTAACACCGCGGGCAACAGCTAATGCTAAATAAATAATTTTAAAACACAGACAGGTTTACTTTCGCGTATAAAATTGCTTACTAGCTTAACACAATAAGTTACTCAAATTTTTTTCCCCCGTTTTGAGTTTTTCTATCGGGATACGGGTGTATTGCCCTCACAACTTAATAAAAAGGTATTATACCTTACGAAATTGCTGCAAACTTATTTTTCTTCGCGAAAGTATAAGAGAGACTCATCGAAATAATATTACTACGTATAGAAATGACAGCGCCTTCAAATTTTGGCGCCGCGTTCGGCCGTGAGGGGCGTGCCCCTCCCTGGCCCCGCCCCCAACCGAGTCATAGAATATGACATTACTACGCAGGGGCGACACTTTGTTTATATTCTGCCTATTGGACATCTAATTGATTATTTTATTTTATTACAATATCTTATTTTACTTAATAGAATAAACTTAATAGAAAATAGGTACAATATTAGCTTTATAGGTAGGAAGCTACATTAAATTTTTGTTCTTAACTAAATATTAGTCAAAAATAAACTGAGATTAAATCAAAACTAACTTTATAATGAAATTTTATTTGTTCGAAAACGGTTGGTCGAAATTTAAAATGCTGTTTCGTTTTCCTTCTTTTTATTTTCTAGAAACTATTTTTTTTACTTAGTTAGTAACTTTATCCACATTTACATATTTTATACCTACTATATAAAAATATTTTGTAAATATAGTTGAAAAAATCTAATTATAATAATTACGACAACAAAGTAACGCGTTATACGTGCCCATGAAATTTGAGGGTTGCCCTCGATTTTCCTGGAATTCCCATCATCAGATCCTGAATTGGTGACAACTTGGGAGTATGCACTTATGAATAAAAAAAGAATTTTGAAAATCGGTCCACAATTGGAGTAATCGGCGGACCTCCAAAAAAAACATCCTCCTTTTTTGAAGTCGGTTAAAACAAAAAGCTACAAAAAATTCAGAAATACATATATTATAAAATTGACTCACGCTTAGTACCTACGTATCCCATCTGTACGATTAATTTTTGATAATCTATGATTTTCACATAGAAATGGCGGATGCAATCATGATGCAATAGAAAATAATGAAAAAAAATTGTTTTGGTTGGTTTTACTTAATTTTTTGTATACTTACCGATGATAAGTGACGCCGCTATCTTTCTTTCTTACTGTTGAACGGTTTTTGCAAGATTTTATTGAACATGACGGCATTTTTTAATTATTTTTTTTAACATAAATCAGAGGACCAATCACGATGAGCGTCGGCAAGTTTCTAAACGAGTCATAAACGAGTTGATGTCTATTGGCCTCAACGTATGGGGACAAAAATTTTGTTCGCGGTGTCATTTCTATACGTAGTAATATTATTTCGATGGAGAGACTAGAGTTTTATATCAAAACCTCTTCAAACAATTTCACTGTTATTTTGAAAGTGTTTTACGGGATTTTCAATATCTCGGATCGTTTTATTACTTTTTCAAACTTTATTTCATATAATCTTTAATTATTTCACTGGTTATCTTCCCTTTCAAATATTTGATTTATGTTAACGGTACTCTAAAAAGTGAATTATCATTATTTATTTTAATCCCCTTCATCGTCTTACGTACTTTTAATTTGACGGTAATGACTGAATATCAGTGATTGCTGTATGAGCAATCTTACGGTAATTAAGTTATTTTTTTTTTTGTAAATGTGTACATGTATGTTTGTGCCTCAGTTATACAAATAAAGTTATACTATATGGTAGAGGACGACAATTGAAGTTGCGTGTCGTGATGGTCAGCAATCAACGCTCCCCATGTACATTGACGACTAGAAGAATCTTGAATGCTTTGCGTACCTATAGAGGTAAGGGTTCCTTGCTTAGAGTAATAACAATATATAGAGGGAGTGTCCTTGCACCCGTTTTGATACACCTCAACTGGTGCCAGTCTCTGGCACCAAACGCCGAACTTTGCCGAACCGCTTCGTAGTTGTCGATGTCAAAGCGCACCAAACGTGTCTCCCGGAAAAAAAATATATGGCGGTTTGTGCTATTAAATCGTGTCACAACACGTCTGAAAAACAAAAGAAATGTAATGATATCACTTTTCACAGGAAAGTTTTAAATATTTCATAGTAAATTATAAAAAAGAAAAACGATTTTAACGTATTATTTTAATGCTCGGTGTTGCCCGATTGTGAAAATAGTTTCTCATTTTAACTATTTTTATTGCTTCGACTGATTAATTATAAAACAGTTGCTGCTTGCTGCTACTGATATTTACGTAGGTATGTGACACGTTCTCTAAAAGAAGTCCTTGTGAATTTACGATATCATATACCTAAAATTTTGTTACTTGAAAGTTGAGAAATTTAAACAAACTATTTATTTCCCCGCTTTTTGGAAACTACACCTCCATTGGCAACATTCCGCAAGTGTCAAGTGCATGTCAACATGTCATCGAGCGTTTAGCGATTCACTTTTGACAGAGCGTTTGTATGACCCCACTCCATCTAGTTTAATCTAAGGTGCCTTGTTAGTTTACTACGGAACCCTAAAAAGGAAAGAAGTATTAAGCAGGACAGGTATTATTCCGGCGTTCAAAACACAGCGACATATTACCTCTATTTCGCATCGATACATACTACCCCGGTCGAGCTAGACTTTTCACGAGCCACTCATAAAATATTTAATATTTTTTTTACTACCATACATCTACCGACTTTTACGTCTCAATGCAAATCTGATTAGTCTGTGGCAATGAATATTAAAACAATTCATTCTTAATGAGAAATTGCTTTGTAGAAATTACTTGCAGCTGAGCAAGACTTCCTTTATTGCTTCCGAGGCCAGGGTTTTAATAAAAAGTCATAACGACACGCCTTAGGCAACGGAATCACGGAGTCCGTTCAAGGGATTTCATTTTTAAACGTAGTTATACTTGGGAACAGAAAAAAGTATTTAAAGGTTTAAAAGTCATTAAAAATATATTTAAAAAAATCTTTGAATATATTTTTTAATAAGTTTTTCGTGGCTTCATTTTTTATCTTCATCCAAATCTGGTTTTTTTTAATGGCAAGTAGCCAGTCTACTGCTGTCTTGCGCTAACTACACTGGGCTGTAGCAGACCGGGAAGGCTCTCCGGACCGGCAGGAAAAAGAAGATTTACCTAGTTACCTACTCTGCCTAGGGTAGGGGCGCATCCAAATCAGGTAGTGACGGTTACCGCTATCTATCTGAGGACAGACGGGCGCGAGAGACGCGCACATGACAACCACTCCCCGCGTTTAGTGTGGTTATCGTTCATACAAATATATGAAATACAGATGCTTTTTAACCAGTGTGTTTTACGCTTAAAACGACAAAATCTAATGTTTTAAATAATTATTGGATAAAACCCTTTTTGTTGAAAGTGTATATACTTTTTTGTTTCAATAATAAAGTTGGGTCTATCACTTAATCCCAAAAGGATTGTTCAGAAGTTGCTCTTTGGATTCGGGTCCGAGCGGCCAATCTGAATAGCAAATAAGTTGGTATTTACACTTTCAGCGATATAAACGATGTTTGCCGGTTTACGGAAATCGTAAAACTATTTGCTGAAACGTTTGAGATACTCCTATTGTCAAAGTGTTTCGGTACAGTCGGCAAACGAGAGAGTACGCAAAGAGAATTTATAATCTTATTTCTAGTTAATTCTACTCATGTGTTACCGTTTCCTGACTGATATCTGAGATTAAAAAAACTATCCTGTGTTACTCAAGCCGTTTTTGTGTGAAATAATAACAAACAGATGTTTGTTATTATTTCACGCAAAAACGACAGAGAATAGATATTCTTTCACACACTTTTGCGTTTATAATATTAGAAAGTCTTTCACTCCAAGTTAAGAAAGAATGGAATGCCTATGTGTACCAACTGACATGAGAATCTAAATATATAGACAGAAGTCGAAATAGCAAAGAACGTGTACAAATATTTAGGTAGGTCACTGTCTATTTAAAGAAATCCTTTGTTTCCAAAATTTCATTTATTAATTGAATCGTCTAAATTCCTTTATTTTGATATACGATGTACAGAATTTAATAAACCATACAATAAAGTTGCTTTATTAGTCTTAAAGGCCAAAGCGCCCCCGCGTATAATAAATTAAACTTTTCTCCCCATTCAATTTGACTTAAAATGAATTTACTTACAAATATTCGGGGCCTGTCATTGGATGAAATACGACCTTAAAATAAACACGTCCATTCCAAATATATAAACCCAATGATATATTAATAGACCGATAGACTATGCTCTTTGTTGAAGCGATTTGTAACGAAACAAATGCCAATTAAAAAAACACTTTTGACTTTTTCAAAAACTTAAGAATCACATAAAATATTTTCTTTTGGTTAAATGTTTCCACTACTAGTAAATTACAGATTTATACGCTTAGGTAATACCTAGACGTAAAATCGCGCTCTGCCGTAACTATCGCACTACCTCATTGAGTTTTATGATTCAATAGTCATTACAACGAAACATTATATCGTCATTGCATTACCTACCATAAGAGCCTGATTTTACAAAATACATTTGTATGCTTCCAATGTTTTACGACGTCAATAGCCACAGTAGGTATTCTAAATGTCATTCACCTTACGGTTCTTATTGGATAGGTAGAATATGCTTTATTTTTAACTAGCTGCCCGGCCCGGCTTCGCCCGGGTACTGTTTCGTTTTTTTTTTTCAATCTTTCTAAGAGATTTTCTTAATATTTTTTTCCGTAAGGACCTTGTACAGAGTATTAGAAAACTACAAAAAAAAAATCAGCCAAATCGGTCAAGCCGTTTTCATGTTATGTCGTGACAACGGAAAACGGGTTTCATTTTTATATATATAGATAGACTAGCGAAACCCGCGCAACTTCGTTTGCGTGTATCCCGCTTTCCCGTGGGAATTTTGGAATGTATGATACTTTAAAACCTTCCCCTTGAATCACTCTATCAATTAAAAAAAACCGCATCAAAATCCGTTGCGTAGTTTTAAAGATTTAAGCATACAAAGGGACATCGGGACAGAAAAAGCGACTTTGTTTTATACTATGTAGTGATACACAAACAAATATAATAGATATAAACTTACAGGCTGGTGTAAGTGCAACAGCCTTATTGCTGCGTTAAAGCGTTCTTTTTGGTGTATTTGCCTCGGTCTATGTCTGTATAATAACGTCATCGCAAAAAATGATTAACAATAGATATAGAATAGAATAGAATAATCATTTATTTGTCCTATTGTAGCACACAAAACAATATTACATGAAACCTTAAATTAAATTATATGTATAATAAACTAAAATTTAATTAAGTACAAACTAAAACTAAAACATGCTGTGTGAAATTGTGTGCCGCAGTAATACAAAATGGTCTTAGCTCAGCTGAAAATGTTTTACTCATAGGAGCAAAACGCTGATAATTCTGCTATGATATAAACTTACAGGCTGGTGTATGTGCAACAAGGCGGCCTTATTGCTGCGTTAAAGCGTTCTTTTTGGTGTATTGCCTCGGTCTATGTCTGTATAATAACGTCATCGCAAAAATATGATTAAATAAATTTGTCGTCACTTATAAGGGCGCCGGGAACGCTGACAGCTAACTGACAAAGAATTTGTTAAGCTGGTAACTCCAACTTGACAAAAGTTTGCTTGAGACTTTGGAATTCTGGCAACTTCAACTTGCAAATATGATTTTAATTAGTACAAGTCTGTAACTTTAAAGTCTATTTGCGTCGAAAATTCTCATTACCAAACTAGAAGTTGTTGTAGACATAATGGAAAATTTGTGACATTGTTCAGAATTTCAGTCTATATTACACAAAACTATATCGCACAAGTTTGTATTGAGAAATTGTATTCAACTAAATTTTACTTTGAAACTTTAGAAAAGTCCACAAAAAAACATACGAACAGCGGCCTGCATTCAGCGCCTTCCTGCGACTTTCCCGAGGTCGTCTGACCACCTTGTACGCGTCCTACGCCTAGTCTCTGATCTGAATATTTCATTTCATTTTTCACGCAGTCATTCCATTTCTTTTTAGCTGTGTTATTGAAAAGATTAACATTTCACACGCTACAAAAACAAGATTAATGATTCTAATTCTATTCGATTTAATCAAATTCCAGTACATCGGGTATATGATCAGAAATAGGGGAAAATAGAAGTCAGTTACGATCTTCCGATAAGAACGTGGCTGACGTTGGAATCGAGAGGCAGATTGATGTGGGTGCAGACTGTAATCTGGGCCGCACATTAATTTATTTCAGTCACGAATGACGAATACGCTCGTATACTACTAAATACTAATAAATTGGAAAGTTCGGATGCTTGAATATAAACTCAATCATATAATAAAGCCATCTATATAAATTTCTACAAGTCAGATAGTTTATGGATTATTTGGGGTACTTTTTATACCAAAAATACAGCTGACAGTATTTTCAAGCCGCCTGCATGCCACGGACTTGGCTTAACTGTCATCCATTGACTACAGCCGGGACCGACTGTTTAACGTGCCCTCCAAAACACGGAGATATTCGAGATAACGAAACCCACTGGATAGGGTCGACGTTGCTACACAGCGACGCCATCGAGTCCTCCTCATCCACATACAGAAAACATTGTATCAGGAAAATGTGAATCAAACAAGATTGCGTTTTTCTTGCGGGCTTTCTCCGCAAATAGGCAGCTACATTTTTTGTAGGAGCTGAATATTACTCCAGCCATCCTAATTCCACCAGGAAACCAGCCAGGGATTTGACATTGCTGAGTCCTATTGGGAGACTTCCTGGTGTTCCCAGGTAGGTTGTTTAGTTTGCCTGCCTCCTTCTCGTCCTATTCGTTATACAGAAAACATTATTTCAGGAAAATGTGAAATCAAACTAGATTGCGTTATTATCTGAAATCGGTTAATATAATTGGGTTTCTGATAGTATGGAGCTGGGTCAGCGCAGCTGGATCGAATTACGTAACTGTTTGCATTATCGCCATTGAGTGATCAAATTGCTGTGGACGTTCATATTCAGCTAATGTAATATGTAGATGGATAAATTGTATATTTGTTGCTGACATTTTTTTATGGCATATGGCAGACAAACAAGCAAACACGCTACCTGATTGAAAGCGCTACTTACAATCTCACAGTTTATAAAACAATTGAAAATCGATTGTCGTTATTAATAAGAATGAGTTTCAAACTTCATTTTCAACAACGTCTGAGTGAGCCAGCCGTGTTGGCGACTAGTGAAATGCCGAACTCGCTAAAAGAAGGGTATAAGGGTTAGGAATAGAGTTGGGCGTCCGGATTTCTCTATCGCCGAACGAAACGCATTTCTGCTACACGCCTATATTCTGTGAACGGGTAACACTTTCTGGGTCGAGCTCATTAACTTCAATAATCACGACAAAGTGTGCAATACAAAGAAATTTCTTATTCATTGCATGATTGTAAACTAAATATTTATTCGATTCTGTGATGTTGACTTGGTTAGTGCATAGTTCCTTATAAATTGATGAAGAGAAAATGATTTTATCATTCAACATCTTTTGAAATGTCAGAATGTCTACAGTTAATATAGTTGTAACTTATTTCTGACCTTTGCATGCTAACCGATCGTCAAGTAAGCTAGGAAGCCGGACGGACAGACAATCCAATTGCCCTATATTTATTATTTATAACCACATGCTTTAAATAGACAACAGGATTACTTCGTTGACGGGTTACATACAGTGTCAGTTGATCGGAACGCTTAGTACGAGTTTTTTTATTCGCGTTATTTATTACTTTTTTTATACCACTAAGGTGGCAAACAAGCTTACGGCCTGCCTGATGGTAAGTGGTCACCGTAGCCTATGAACGCTTGCAACACCGGCAGTATCACTCGTTCGTCGCCGACCCTAAAATGGTGCATTATTTATTACTAGCTGGGGTGGGGCAGCTCAGCTTCGCAAGAGTTTTAACACTTTCGCGCGAGCAACGTCTTATCTCGTCCAAAAACAGTCGGTACGATGTTGAACAACGTATGACTACGTCGAACTTTTTCCCTTTATTACTACAAGAACGTACAAGCACGTTAGTTGGCTATACTAAATCCTTATACTGACGTCAATGCGCCATAATAGATCAAAATCTCAAAGATCTTGCGCCACGCAATATAAAAAAAATAACATAACTTTGTGGGCGCTTCGCACACATCCAAAGTACCTCTACACGGGCACACAACGTCACTGTACGGCGCGCTGCGTACAAGTTCCAATACAACAGTCTAGCTGCGTCACCGTGCGACACAATCTGTGCGCGAGCGGAATGATAGATGTAAAGGCTGTCCAGAAAAGCCACCACTTTGTGCCATCTGCTTCGAAGAATGGCACAACCAGTCCTAATAACATTTTAAAATTGTTTTTTCTAAAACCTATTTGTTGATTCTTTAAAGTAGTAATTAAACAAAAAAATCAAAGATTAGAATATAAGAAGAAGGGGAAGACTAAAAGATGAGAAAGAAAGGTGCCAAACTGCCAAGTGAGATTATGATTATAGTATTGAAAACTTAATGATAGGAAGATAGTGATAAATAAATGTCATCTATGGTTATGACGTCTGTTAATGTTGACGTGTCTAGACGTTCTTGCTATAAAGCAGCACGTAAAAATTATGAACCGTAGCAAAGCGTGATAAAACGTTGACGTATATTGACGTCAGTGTCATTATATGTTACATCGAAGTCATAATATAAAACAAAACGTCTAAATACGTAAAAATATTTGTATGGGGAAAATATGCGCCACGGCATAATGTTAAGTGAAGAGTTGATGCTCGCGCGAAAGTGTTAATAAGGACTCGGGACAAGCCCACATTCCAACCGATGTGTCTCCTGTGTAGCCAGGCTCAACAACGGCCTCAGATTGATAATAAGCAATGAAGCTTATTGACGTACCGGGGGTGAAAACTACAGCTGCCTTGGAACTCACAACGAATTTAATCAGAAAGAAGATAGTCGGAGTAGGAAGTATTGAAAGGACTCCTCCTTAACAAATGCGTGAGAAACAGCAATTTGAAGTAAAAGGCGTTATACCATAGAGAGATGGCAAATCAAGTGAGGTTAATAAGGACTCCTTATTATTATTATTATTTTGGAAATTTAATATAGCCAATGTCACTGGGGGATAATGTCGCTTTCGAACGGTGGAAGAATTTTTGAAATCGGTCCAGTTGTTTTCGTGTTTATTCGTTACAAACAAACATACAAATCTTTCCACTTTATATATTAGTATGGATTTATTTATTTCGTATCGATCATGTCGATGCAAACAATCTGACATAGAGAAAAAACTCTCTTTACGAATTAATAAGGTGCGCATTAAATATCAAAATTGGCTTAAAAATGTGAATCACATTTTAAGAGAGCAATCCGACTAACTTTGGACATGTAACAATTCACAATATGAAATTTTATTTTTCAATTTGGTCGGCTACACGTTTGCACGTTTGAATGTCACCAAAAAACTAACATTTTGATGCAGTCATCATTTCGATGCAGTGGTCATTTCGATGAGGTGGACTTTTTAAAGTGGGTATTTTGATACTGTGGACGTAACGCTACGGTGGAAATTATTATAGAATGGACCACGTGGTACGAAAGGCTCGTAATGAGCACTCGGTTACATACTTTTCACGTAAATTGTAGTTTGTAACATACAAAGTGATAATGTAAAATGATATCGTTGCGCTTGTGTTTCATGGACGCAGAAAATAATTTATTGAATATCGTCGGAAACTAGTGGTACGAATTATTTTAATATAAAATAAATTTAAACTTGTCTGAAATATGTTATGATGGCATTTTTGGAATGGTAGAACATTTAATTTTATGAAATGGGATGGATCGACGGAAGAATCACGCTTTCACTGGACGCAGTAAATGCTTTTGCCAGAACCGCATTCCAAACGCCTTTCATCTTGAAAACTATTATCTTTATTTTATTATTACATGGTATGTGAATTTATGCTTACATTTATAAATGTATTACATAAAAAAATCTAGAAAAAAAAAAGGTATTTTGTGAAATTATAATATCTATTTCTAAAACCTTTTACACCTTTGTTGAATGGTTTAGAATTGTAATAGTCCGGAACAGAGTTTAAAACAACAGGAAAACGTTTACTCTTTGTAAGGCTTCGCCCCCCGACATTCATTGTGTGAACGATGAATGGCGCCGTCACAAAAACAGGGTACTGCACTGAGTATTTGATTTTTATTCTATTTGATCTTCTTTTATAAAATCCTTTTAAGATTTTCGCGCCCTAGATACAGCGTCTACAACTACAAGATAGCATCTGGAAAGTGTAGCGTCTACGAGTCGTAAATAGTCGTAATGTCGACGTGACGTAGCGTAGAGTGAGGAGCTCGATAGCGTCGCTGTTTGTCGTACTCTAATATGAACATGCAAGTTAAACAACGTCGACCCTAGCCAGCGTTTGGATGGGTTTCCTTATCTCGATCTTCTCACGGGCATGTTAAGCCGTCGGTCCCGACTGTTGTCAAAAGATGACAGTCGTTAAGACAAGTCCGTGGAATTCGGGCGGCTTGAAAACACCGGTCTTGGAGCAGCGTGGCAGAGTACACTCTAATCACCTTCGTTTGAAGGGAGACCCGTATCCCTACAGTGGGATGATTATGGGTTGATAGCATTTACAGATCGTAGCGACTACGCAACGTAATTTATAAGGCGTAGCTTCTACGAATCGTAGCATCAACAAGATGTAGCATCTTCAAACCGTAGCGCCTACGAGACGTAGTAACCACATGACGCAGTGTCTACAAGTCGTAGCATGTAGAATGCGTAGCGTCTTTAAAGCATAACGCTACGTCTCGTAGTAGCTCAGGGGCTATTCTCGGAACAAAATTCAGTTTGTCTCGCTTATTGACATTTAATATGAGCGACATAGCGCCATATCGCTTGAGATTGAAAATTGACTTTGTCAATTTTAGAAGAGCATAGCTCGCTTGTCTGTTTATTTGTGAAAACATCATACGTCATAACTACAAAACCGATTAGTGTATTGAGAACAGACGCAGAATACGAACCACTGCTTCTTCTATGATGTAAATTATATAAGAATTTTCCTTACGTATACGAATTAACTGAGCGTATTCAATGGGAAACATAGTAACAAGCCAAAGTACCAAAAGTTTCTTTTTATGCAGCAAATAAAAAATACCGTGAAACTTTTCCTTGTATACAGTATGCTACGAATGTGCAGGTATTTCTGATTTCAAGCAAACTTGTATATTTTAGTCAAAAATGAAATATTAAGGTCACAATGTAAATAAAAAACAACAACACAAGTCGAACTAAAAGTCAATATTAATTCATGTCATAAACCAGTAACGTTTCACAATATTCACTCTATCTAAAATTTCAAATATTACAAATTAGAGCCATAATACAAAACCAAATTTAAAAAAATAAAAATAATGTGATCAAAGAAGTGACGCGTAACCCGCGGAAATTCTAGGGATAAAACGTATAAAAATTTAGAAAAGTCAAAAAAATATATCAACATACATACTAAACTAGAAACTTCAGATAACATCCTGTGTAAGAAGGGTGTTGAGAAGCATTAATATGGATCAAACGGATTGTATTTTTTTATAAACACCATGTCTACAGATTTATCTTGTCCCCGGCGAGTTGTTCACGGCTGTTGTTTCATAGTAGTACTTTCTTTGAGTTGTTTCGACCCTGTACACATTTACGTTAGAAATCACGTTACGTGCTACATTGCACTCTTTGTAAGTTCAACCTAAACGGTGACATAATTGGAACTCCGCAATGGATTATGAATTCTGGACAAGGTTTTTTCTTTCATACATTTTTAAAAATAAGAATGCCCTGTCCAACCATTCATTTAAATTTTAAAAGTTGAACCGAAACAACTGTAAAAATAAATAAAAAATTGAGTTCCTATTATTTGGTAGTTGTTTGGCTCGCTATGTTAAAAGTGTAATGAAAATATTGAATAGAAGTAATATAGTTTTTCATACAGTTTCATCTACACTCTGCCCGTATCGTGCCGCTTGGGATTGTTTGCTAACTTATTTCTAAAAATAAATCATTTTACTAAAACATATTTGTTATCCTCCGCTCCAATCCGCTTCGCTGTTTGTTCGTTTGTGTCCGTTATAATTTATTTGCGGGGACGCTCTCCTTTTGTCGAAAAGATTGATGGATTACTTTGTACTTGGTTTAATGAAACCATTTTGTACTTGTACAGTTGCCTACGTAAAATTCCCTGCTATTGTGTATAAACGGTTTATTTCTTAAGCGAACTGTCCTGACGATTATTATTGAATTTTTCGTAAATTCGAAAAATCTAATTTAGAGGTATATTTTGGTATAGACATGGGTCTCGTCATATAAACAGTTTTTCTAATTTCAATGACACTTGCTGTCTTGCTCATTTCACAATATTGTATAAGCGAGATAGCGCGTGATTGTAAAATGTTAGTTTAGTTTTTAGTAAAAATTTAATGTTAATATTGGCTCAATTATGTAATTTTACTCAATAAATTCTTTAAAACAAGAAATAGACCCGTATAGCTTGTACCATGATAGTTGGACAATATACTGGTTCATTATCCACTGGGTGCCATAAGCTCCGAAATGTTAATATCAAACATCAAAGGAGTACTGATGATTTAAAAAATCTTACCTGAAGAGTCCTTTTCGCGATGCCGGTCGCTTACATGTTATATTTTTAACTAACAGATAAGTCTGCGAAAAAGTACAGATAAAGCTGTTGTATGTTCGTCATGAAACATTACGTAGTAGATAACGAAACATGATTAACACAAATGGCAGAGAACGGCAATATACATTATTTATGGAGGCTCGTATGGTAAGTAACTTCGGAAAACTGCGTATAATTCACTGAGAGCCCTCCGTCGTGGAATTTTCACAAGACAGCAAGATACTTAGCATAACACAAAGAATATATTCAAAACATCATAAATTTTAAAACATTATCTATGCATACATAAGTGAGTAAGGTGTCCAGAGCTCCTCTTGTGGGCTTTGGGAGTGCAACGCATGAGTGATACCCTTGGTATTGCAAGCGTCTATAGGCTACGGTGATGCTTACCATCAGGCGGGCCGCGCGGGCCGTATGCTTGTTTGCCAACTTTGTGGTATGAAAAAAATAATACATAAGAAAAGTCGGTCATTAAGGTACAGTCGTTCACATTTTACCTATGACAGATGTAAATACAGGTTGTAAAACACTCAAAATAAGTACAGGAATAATTCTGTAGCAGAAATAATGGTGCTAATTCTGTTGTACATTTAACTAGACTAAACTAATTTTGACAGGACTAGAAGTGTTGCTGTCCTTGTCACTAATTGTAAACCAAGGAAGGGCAACAACACCTTTGGTCCTGTCAAAATTAGTTTAGTCTAATCTATATATAAAAAAGAAAGTCGTGTTTGTTACAACACTTATAACTCGAGAACGGCTGGACCGATTGCCATGGTTTTTGATTTGTTGGATTTGTTTCCGTCCCGAATAGCAGAATACATCGTAAAAACAATGAAAACTCGATTAGGGGTAGGGTAGGGGTAGGGTAGGGGTAGGGTAGGGTAGGGGTAGGGTAGGGGTAGGGTAGGGGTAGGGTAGGGTAGTGCCTCTAAGGCGGAACAAAGTTTGCCGGGTCAGCTAGTTAAATATACAACAGAATTAACACCAATGTGTGAGGCGACATTGACGGACTGCTCGAGCAGTGTCATTGATCAACAAAACAACTAAAGGTACTGAACGAACTATATTCTATTTATCCGTTTCTCCAAAACAAGAAAGAAGAATTATGTCTGCGTTGCCCGTCAATAAGACGGAATTTTCCGTAATGACCGGCTTTTAATAGTTTAACGTGAAAGTTTGAAGCGATTGATGCATGTGTGGATATTTGTTATTGCTTGAGGTACACAGGTGGCTAATGACCTAAATTAACACATAGTGTGGCAAACCGAACTCTTTTTATAAACCTTTTTGTAAATAGTTATTGTTTCCTTTTTCTTTATGGTGTTTTTATATTCTTTTTGTCTGTCACCTTCTCTTCACGTTTTCACGTTCTCACTAACAAACATATTTTTATTCAATATAAGTTTTCTTCATCCCTTCCTCTTTGTCTAACCTCTCCATCCTTAATACATAGGACATAGTCAAACATGGCTAAAAGCCTCAAAATAGAGAAGAAACACACATTGGATAGTTTTTAAAGTTTTTATCACAGATTTCAGTCCAGGGACGAGAAAACTGGAGAAACGTGTCAAACCGCAGGAATTAGTATAAAATTAAAGTTAAATGTACCTAAATGTTTATTTCTTAGGAATTAGACCTTCACAGGCTCTTGTCATTTACAACTGGTATATATAAACAAAATAAACTACGTTATAAAACACCGTTTCGGAAACAAGCAATATGGCCACCGGTAAAAGAACATTATCTGTCTGTTTATCGGCTAAATTTTCTTAAATCAAGAGAAATTACGTAGGCAGGTTAAAATCAGAGTGCTTAGTACAAGTTATTTGGTCACATTCGAACGTGTTAACGTTTACAAGCCGACTGAATTGAAAAAAAAGTATCACATTGTCAATTCACTGGACGGGTGTTACATATCCAAATTAGTCGGGTTACTCACTTCAAAATGTGAGCAAGTAAGACACATCATTTTGATATGTAACACGCGTCTTATAAATTCGCAACATGAGAATTCTTCTCTATTTGGTCGGTTTACTTACGTTGACATGATCGAATATGACCAAAAAACTCGTACTAAGCACTCTGTTAGTTAAGTAAATAAAAAAAAACTGCATTGTTGACCATATTATTGAGGACAGGGGCATTCCGGTCGACTTGCAGCCTATTGTGACATAACAGTGAATTAACATTTTCGACACACCGACCTATAATTGGGAATAGCGTAAACTAAACCATAATAATCTATACAATACAATCCATACTAATATTATAAATGTGAAAGTGTGTTTGTTTGTTTGTCCTCCCTTCACGTCGAAAGTAATGAACGGATTGTTATGATTTTTTTATTGGGCATAGTTTAAGATCTGGAGAGTGACATAGGCACGGGATAAAGAGATTCCCATGGGAAAAATTATTGACATTCTCCCTTGACCACGCGGGCGGAGCCGCGGGTAACAGCTAGTATTTTAATAGTTTTGACTCTTTTACCATTTTTATATTTTGTAAAATATGTAGCATCCGCGGCAAACCAGCGCCGTGGCTTTTTTTTACGTTTCTACTACCACGGCACATGCTGTTATTCATTTATTTTATATTCCGTGTACCGAATAAACAATTCTTACTTTCAATATTCTTTATTGCATCAAAATAAAATGTGACACAAAAAATCAAATCAAGTAAGAAAAAGGACGTGGTAGTGACTGAGTGAGTAGTAAGTGAGATATTCAAATAGATGTCTATAGTGGTTCTAAAGAATTATCGTGCAAAAAATACTGCTATAACCATCATATTAACCACAATTTTAATAGTATATAGTGCCTTCGCCGTGTGGTGATTACTGGTGATGCCCTTAGTCCGGCGTGTATTGCATGACTTGCATGCCATCCATAGTATCAATTCTCTTTGACGACCTCCGTGGCGTAATGGTTACCACGCCAGACCGCCACCCAGGAGGTCCCGGGTTCGATCCCCGGTCGGGTCATGATGAAAAACGAACTTTTTCTGATTGGCCTCGGGTCTTGGATGTTTATCTATATATGTATTTGTTATAAAATATAATAACGTTGAGTTAGTATCCCATAACACAAGTTTCGAACTTACTTTGGGGCTAGCTCAATCTGTATGAATTGTCCCTATATATTTATATTTTATATTTTTCTTCGAAAATGACGTGACTGGAAAATCAGTTTCCTCGCTCCGCTGGTCGATAAGTAGCTTTACAGCCAGTTTCTGAAACGCATTTTTAGAGTTAATGACACTTTAAAGCTCTGTCTAATCAAAGAGATAGCTTGAGATTAAAACTTAATGTGATATTGCAACTGAAAATCAGTGTTTTGCTCAGTACGAGCAATTAGTATACATTGAGGTGCGACCATTTCGTTGCTGCGGATGTGCCAGGATTGTTTCTATTTAAGTTGTTGTTGTGTTATTGCATTAGTAATAAGTGTTAATTGTGTTATGTAAATTGTATTGTCCGTGGCAAACGAATAAATGTTTTATCTATCTATCTATTAAAATTCGTTTCATAAACTTAATGTGGAGTTAAAATTAAAGTGCGTTTCAGAAGCTGGCTGTTAATATTTGGAATCTCGTCTTATTATACACTTTATTGTTTATAGGTGTTTAAGAAATACATAAAAATGAGTTTCGTATGTGAGTACACCATAAATATGTTTTACTGCTAAGAAATATAAAAGTTATGAATAATGTTTATCTCTGTTTCAGGTACCTACGCTATGAACTTTTCTAATAACGAAGTGTTTGCGCAAGGTAGGTATTCATCTTCCGATAGTAGTCTACACTAATATTGTAAAGAGGAAAGATTTATATTTTTGTGTGTATGTTTGTAATGAATAAACTCAAAAACAAATGAACCTATTTCAAAAATTCTTTCACTGTTGCGGTTGTTTTAGCCATGTTACCCGGGGTAACGTAAGGTACGTAACATTGGCTATCCTTACTAATATTATAAATGAGAAAGTGAGTTTGTTTGTTTGTTTGTTATTCCTTCACGGCTTGACTAAGCAGCCGATCATTATGAAAATTTGCATACATATTGTTAGGGGTACAGAGCCCAACATAGGCTACTTTTTATCCCGTGAAAGTGTAAATTAAGGATCCATAAAACCTTAAAACCAGTGCGAAGCCGGCGGTCCTCTAGTCTATATCTATACAAATAATAAAACAGTTGACCCCGATATGTCTGTACTTTGAACATATTTGGCAAAAATGGAGAGGGAACAGTTAGAGAAAGGTAATAAAAGCGAAAAATTATTTTTTTGAATTTATTGTCTGTCTGTTTGAACGCGCACATCTTCTAAGTTACTGAAAGGATTTTAATCCTGCTCGGCTTGGAGCAGAATATAGGCTTTGTTTCATTTAAATCGCATGACAGGAAAAGGAGTTATCCTTATTTGAACATTTCACGCGGACGAAGTCGCGGGTAACAGCTCGTTATAAATAAAGTATGAATGTCAAAACCCTAAAATATTGGTATCTCACAAAATATGACAAGAATCCCGTTCCTTAATTTGTTCAATGGTGTATTCAATTCTATTTCAAAAGACCCTTTTACCAAAGGACATTGTAAGCGATATTTCACTTCTTCTGAAATCTAAAGGGACATTTTTGTACATTGATTTGTTTTTCTTTAATGTCACTTTTTGCTCCACTGACTGTATTATGTGTATTTTAAAATAAAATTATTACTTACTACTTTAAAGAATTTACATTAAACAAACTGAATGAAAATGAAACAAAATGAATAGAAAAATATATATAAGTGCAATAAAATAAAAAAAGGTGGCCAGTCACCAACAAATTCTGATTGGAATTCCAAATTCGAATTAATTAATTTAAGAAGAAACTATTTTGATTATTAAAACCAAATACTATAGAAGACTAATACGCACAGCTTCGGAAGAATTCGGGCAAGACGCGACACTAGCGCCCCTACGGCATGAGGGCGGCATGAGGTGAACGATTTCAAAACTTTTGTGCGTTTTGTATGCAAAATGTTAAAGCGCCCCCCCTAGCGGCATGAGGTGAACGGAGTTTGCCAAGTCATTGTATGAGAAACGTCAAGAGCTGTGCGTATTAGTCTTCCATAGTATTTGGTAAAACACACTCGATGACACAAATATTTAGTTATTCATTTGTTTTCCCACCATTCGATTTGTATATTTACTCAAATTCAAAATAGATTTTTGATTTCAAATATTATTACGGTAAGTAATTGTTTTTGAAATAGATTCTGCGTGCATTCTGAAGTTGCAGCGAAAGATAGTATAAAGTTCGTATGAAGTTTATAAAATACGACGGCTTAAAGCAATAAACTTTAGCTATCAGGGCGAACTATGCGAAAATTGTCGTTATTTTGCATAGTAAATGGTACAGCTACTGGAATATTATTACGTACAATGACGTATAAAAGAGATAGATATTTATTAGTAGGTAATAAAAATGAGAGAGATGATATTACAATGTTATAGACATACCTGCGCAACTTCGTGTAGTTTTTGAATAATTCCGTCTTATATATCTTGTCTACATCATAAAGGGAACATTTGTGTACTTATCTAAATTTTCTAGGTCCAAGTGGGCTTAGATAATCAGTGAAGTCAAGACTTTTCATTTTGTAAATCATTATATAGACACATTTGCTGTTTGAGGCTTCATCCAAATCACCCATATCCTTGAATATAGTTTTTTTTTCATTATCAGTGATGTGTATCCCCAAGAATATCTATCTTGTGGAATAGAACCCACGACTTTTATAGCCATGCATGACACTCTAGTCCACAGACATCAAAGGCGGTCTAGTCTCGTAACAAAAATAGTTACCAATCTCGTGTCAATCTCAATTGCTGTTTCACTCATTCAAAATAGGAATAGAGCGGGACATCGCGTGAGTTTGAGACGAGAATGAAACTATTTTCGTTCCGAGAATAAATCCGCAGGTGTCCGCAAACCTTGACACCAACTGTGACAAGGATACAAAAATACCATGTAAGTTGTAAAACCTCTTTTAACCTATGAAAGGCGAATCGATAATATGTCTGCAGTGTTCAGCTGCCAAGTGTATCCGATAACTTATTCTATACGCCACTTGCAATGCGAACTTGTTAGACCGATAGCGCTGGGCTAAAATGAGGTCATAAGTTTCAAAAACTCTAAAGTTGTTGATTTCTCGCCTGTGGACACGGACGTACCTAAGAACCTTATTATTGCGTTTTGTGTCAGATCTGTCACTTGCATTTTCCGCAATTCGATGGTTTGTGGTTGATTTTACATAATTAAATCAAAACTGACAAAATTAATTTAAAGTTTAAAATAATTATGGTATCATATCTAGGATAGCCTGCGGAGTGTACAAACCCAGTTTGTGTCATCTTCGGCCAGAGCAAAACTGAAATAGGGTCAATATGTAATAACAGTACAAAAAAAAAATTACAATTGGTTGTATAACTATTTCCTATCTCAGATCACTTACTTAAGGCCAATAAATAAATTTGTGCCAAATTAAGACATGCAATGTTAATATTTTCAATTATTTTCCTATTTAAAGCTAGTAACGCTGCAAAAAAATATTACAGTCATTAGAGTTCACATATTTAATATCATAAATGCATGAAAAATCTACATTATAAATTTGTGTCAATTTCATGCACGTTATAAATGAATAAAACACCAAAACAATAATTTCGGTCGAAACGGGCGTACGCGCGCAGGCGGCGATGGGCGGGGGTATACGCTACGCACGCACACAAGTTCGTTCGGTACCTACGATATCATGATGATGAACAAATCGCACCCTCATTCAATTCGAAAGGGACGTAACCCGAAAAAGTAGATTTTTCCGTAAAAGCTTTATTTTTAATCGTAGAAGAATGATTTTAACATCAAAAAAAGGAGAAAAAATATTGCATTGGTGGTTGTTTTCAAGTCAGTTCAATAGTTTATGGTTTTTTAGAAATAAGAAAATTAAAATATTACACTAGTTATCAAAATGGAATTTAAATATAAAATACTAAGTTTTCGAGTTTGAGCCAAATTTATTTACAAAATAATGTATATTACAAAAAGTATGTTTTATAGTACCAAACAATTTTGCGAGAATAACTAAACTTACTCCATTTTTCCCCTGTGTCAAATTTGTTATTTAGCGCTATATCAGTTACTTACTCCTTTTTTCAATTTAAATATTTGTCAAAAGCACTTATGTAATAGGTAATGATATTGATGTTTTCCATTATATAGGTAATTAAAAATGTGACATCCATATCTCTTATTAATACCAAGGAATTAGTTAAATGTCAAAAGTAAATAAGGAGCAACGAAATGTTCTCATGAACTATTTGTTTTTAAACAATAATAATTAATGTCTGTATGGTTACAAATATACTATTTAATAATAACAATACTGAAAAAACAATGTACTTTTGGTAAATATTAACTTTATCTACCTAAAGTTTCCTATATTCATTCAAATCTAGAAAAAAATAATCAGAATAGGTACAAACTTGGTTTGATTCATAAAAATAACATAATTATATATTTTTTGTCTTATTTACAAGACTTATTATTTTTTTATTAATAAAAAAACAAAACACTTAATGTAATACAATCACAGAGTACGACAATAACGTACTATTAATAAAAAAAACGTGTTCAAATACAAACTTTAATAAATAAAAAGACAAAAAAAATACGTTTTTTTTTATTAATAAATAAATCGTGTTCATGTACAACTTTTAATTTATTGAAATATTTTATATTAAATTCAACTAAAAATCTATTGTTATCGTTAAACCTATTGGCAGTTTTAAAATAAACATTTATTAATTTTATTTAATTTAAAATGAAATGTAATTAATCTTCTACAGATGAATCAAATAAGCATGGTATCGACAAATGAACCTTCAAAGGAGGTAAAATGTTTGGTAATGCATAGGAATAGCATTCGTATCACATAGACTAAATTAAATCTTTTAATAAGGCATTAATAGGTAATAATAAATTGATGATAAGCATATAGGGAGTTCATCTCAATCAATACCCAATCAGGAAACCACTATAATCCTTGGTGACTGGAACGCAAAGTTGGGAAATAGTAAGACCGACGATCACTCAAAATCTGTTGTAGGAAGGTATGGTCTCGGCATTAGAAATTAACATAGAGGAAGACTTCTTGACTTTTGCATTGGAAGAAAATTAAGCATTATAAACACCTGCTTCTAATACCATGCAAAACGCCTCTACACATGTAGTCCCCGGCAATATTTCCTCAAACCAAATTGACTAAATTATAATAAACACACGGTGGAGATCCAAAAAAATGTAAAGACCTTTCCCGGTGCTGGGCGCGGCTCAGATTACAACCTACTTGTGGCCACTTTCACTGCTCGTCTAAAGGCTCCTAAAAGGAAAACACCACCTAAGCCCAGACATTGGAGCCCCCGGAACAGTAGATCTTTCAGAGCACGTTGGAAGAGACGATAAAAGAATGCCCACCGCCTGACGTCACAGTCAGTACATTGGCCCTTAAACTTCACACGAGAGACCTCTTTAAGAAAGTTCGCCCGCTCTCCAAAAACTTCCTGGGTGATTGAAGATGCTCGCGGTAACCCAATACACGACCTTGAACCCATAGCCGAAAGATGGTGTAGCTACTGCGAAGACCTTTATAAAGAACCTGCTATCAACAATGATACGCCTTTGAATTGGAATCTTCCGAATCAGCAACCAAACCACCCATACTACGTTCTGAAATCAAAGCGGCAATAAACAAATTAAAAAAGAGGAAAGCACAAGATCACATTACGTCAGAAATACTGAAGGCTTTAGGCGACGCGTTCATCGACTTATTGCACAAAATCTGCACCTACACTTGGCGACATGGCGACTGGTCAGGCCGACCAGAAAATGCGACAACTATTGCACTCTTGCTCTAATCTCTCATGGCAGCAAAATCTTCCTTGCGCCACATACTGAACAATCGCAACCTTACGTTTTTTGGATTGGCAAATGCAGCGAGAACAAGCCGGATTTGTGAAAGAAAAGGATACACGCGAACAAATCCTGAACCTCAAACAACTTATTGACGATCTCCGTGGCGTAATGGTTACCACGCCAGACGGCCACCCAGAAGGTCCCGGGTTCGAATCCCGGTCGGGTCATGATGAAAAACGAACTTTTTCTGATTGGCCTCGGGTCTTGTGTTTATCTATAAATGTATTTGTTATAAAATATAATATCGTTGAGTTAGTATCCCATAACACAAATTTCAAACTTACTTTGGGGCTAGCTCAATCTGTGTGAATTGTCCCTAATATTTATTTATTTATTATTATTGAAAAAGCATAAAAGTTCAACACGCCTAACATTATGTGTTTTGTCGACTACGGTAAGGCCTTCGACTGCGTCAACTGGAAACTTTTGTCGAGAATTCTAACGAAGCTTAGCGTGCGGCCGCATCTAACTGCGCTGCTGCAGAAACTATACTGCAACAAACAGGTAATCATATGAGTCGATAAACTGACGTCACAACCTTTCAGTTTTGACTTTTAAGAGAGTAAGGCAGGTACTGACTCCCATTTAGTTCAACGTTTATTGTGAATACATTGATAAGGTGTACCTGCAAAAACTGGGAAGGTAGTCACGATTGGTGGCGAAAAGATAACGAACTTACTACGTTACGCCAACGATACCACACTGTTAGCTGCCAACGAAAGCGAGATGATCACCTTACTGAACAGAATGGAACAGAGAACTTGGCTTTTCCATAAACAGCAAAAACTAAGATCATGGTGGTACACCGCACGCAGAAGCCAGAGGTCACTGGCGCGCTTAACCAGAAAATAGTTCACAGTTTCACTTACCTGGGCTAAGAATGTTATGTCACAGCTACAAAGAGTTTGAGTAGAAAGAAACATCTCCATAAATACAAAACGCTAGTTGGTGACCACTCCGGTGTTCTCAATTTTCATATATGGTGCCGAGACCTGGACCCCAAGGAAAGCGGATGGAGGAGACTACTGTAAATCCCATGGACGCATCATTGCATCATTACTCAAAGAGCTCAATATATCTACAAGGCTTTTTACCATCTGCCTCCGTAGAATTCTTGAATTCTTCGGCCACATCGCCAGGAAACGTAAAGACGTCCTCAAACGACTTTATTTTCACTAGCAAAGGGACGATAGAAGACCTAGGGGGGCCCGAATGCGTTGGTCTGGCCAAATCCGCACCGCTCTCGGCTTTTATGGAGCTATTCACGCCGCCGAAGATAGGAACAGGTGGCGGAACATCATCAGAGAAAAGGTGCTTTCTAGACGTGTTCACCCTTACGTTGCCTCCGTTGGCTCCCCGTGCTCTGTATTCAGTGTTGTGAATCGGTGCAACAAATTATTCTTAGAGGAAAAAAGCGGTAATCGATATTTAAAATTGTTTTTTATGAATATAGTGTTTATAAAGACTAGCATTATAAATGACAAATCGGAATAAGATCATAATATTTATTACATACTGTTTATTTTGTATAGGTATTAAATTTTAACGAAAAGCATCATAATCTTCAGTATGTCCTATTGGTCAATTTATTCTTTGCGTTTTATCACAAATTCCTTTTTCTCGAAAATCACACATTCAGTTTTTTTTTTAAAACAAAGTTTTGCATATAATAATTCATTTAACAAGAAAAATATGAAAAAAAAAAATGTATTTTCAGATATGGTAAAATCGGGATTTCGACGTAATACCACTTATGTCTTTATTACCCTGGGGGTGCGAAATATGTGCCTCTTCTACCTATAGAGATAAAAATAATCACCGTTTCCTGTTGGAACAACTGCTACGCACAACTAAAGTAGCGGCACGCTATGATGGCCGTTTTGACGTATTACAAAAGTGATGTGAAATGTCAATTTATTCTCGAAGAAAATATAATCAAATCGATAAGTTTTTGTTGCAAGTAGTATGTACATGATTAAAAAGGTTTAATAAAACAAAAATATAAATGTTTACTTAATATATTTGAACGAACTAAATATTGGAATGAAAATGAATATGCACACTTTAAATTTATATGCACACATACTTTATATGCACACTTTAAATTTCAAAAAACTTATGCCGAGTTGTGTGGTAAATAAGTACACCATATAAAAATAAAGGATAAATGTTCGCGGGACTCTAATAACATAGCTTAGAAATCAATGTAATAAATAAATGTGTCCTAAAATCATACATTCGATAAATTGTATGACTAACTGAACGTCACTATTGACAATAAAGAACAGCAATTTGCTCCTTCAAATAATTTGTTAATTAATACGAAACTTCATGAGTGGACAAACGTCAAAACGGTCATCTACTATAATTTGCGAATTTTGTTTGTCCCCCCCCCCCCCCCCCCGCGCGTCCGCTTTCTTCGCCGCGCTCGCCCTTCGCGCGAAGTTTGGTTATTTTTTAATGAAATAATAAGATTTCGTGCATAAAAACAGCACAAATTATGAATAGTGTTTTGTTACACTACAATAATCTTATAGACGTAACTTTAGTAACTTGCATTTTCTTTTGTGGCTTTTACAGAGTGTTGTAATAAAAAATTAAATAATCAATAAATATCGTGGATGAATTCGACACAAAATATTTTGAATAACAGATATAAGTAATTTGAAACGCTTAACATATATTTAACTTATTGTAATATTTTTTAGAGCTAGTTGGGTGACGTGTTAGGTACTGATTAAATATCAGGATTTTCGTGGACAGAGATGACACAAAATGCTTATGTATATTAGTTAGTACTTCGTTATTATCATGAAAGTAAATTTTTTATCTCTAATTATCTTTTCGTCCAAAACGGATCGAAAAGACAAATACCTAAATTTCTACCTATGCAAGTACCTAGGATGACACAAACTAATGTATTAGGTTGGGTAAATGGACCGAAAACTATATGCGAAATACAAGCAACTTTAATGTTTTTGAAACATCAGAACCTAGCGCTACAGGTCTATGTGGGACGAACAGCTGCTTTCTACGATGTAACTTAGAAAATTGGACAAATCCATTATAAAGGACATCATGAAACATGTCAATATTTGCATAAAATGTCCTCAAACATACTTTCCAAAGTTTCCAATGAAAATATATTTCAAATTTATTTTGACGACCTCCGTGGCGTAATGGTTACAACGCCAGACTGCCACCCAGGAGGTTCCGGGTCCGATCCCCGGTCGGGTCATGATGAATAACGAACTTTTTCTGATTGGCCTCGGGTCTTGGATGTTTATCTATGTATGTATTTGTTATAAGATATAATATCGTTGAGTTAGTATCCCATAACACAAGTTTCGAACTTACTTTAGGGCTAGCTCAATCTGTATGAATTGTCCCTATATATTAATTTTAAAAAATTAAAAAAATTTGGCTCTAATTTGATATATTTTATATCATTGGATTTTCAAAAATAAAAGATACACACACAGAATTAAACCAATTCTAATATAAATATAATGGAGACCTAAATTGATCAATATTGTTAAGCCCATCTAAATTAATAAATGTCAAAGTACGTTTTTTTTATTCATTCGAATTGAATTAGGAATCTAGCTCATTAACAATTTATAAAACGTAATAGTAATAGGCATAATGCCAGTATATGTGTAGAAAACCTCTTTCTTTCGTTATATAACATGAATATAAGAATACTTATGGAAACGTTGTGCAAAACCATCTTTGCCACAGCTGCCTGAATTAATAGCTCTGTGCGGTTAGGGAAATTGGTTCCCTAATAAAGAAAATATTCCGGGAAACGCTACGTCCTTTATCGCCATATTTGTGTGAAATGTTTTCATAAACAATATTATAAAAACGTTTTAAATGTATTCTTTGAGAAAATTCATGTTTGCACAGCACTTCAAAGGTGTAAAAACGTAATGGCTCTTTGTTATTGCGATTTGAAATAGCTGGAACAGAGTTTCTTGATATCAAATGAATAAAATCATCTACGTGTAGGTATGTGTTAAAGTGGTTGACTGACCTATCAATGGATCTAGAAAAATGACAAAGTTATTTTTAGCGACTACTAACGACTATCGTGTTAAACGAAAATTGCCACATTGAATGTAAAAAATTGACATAATGAGTAAGGTCTCTAGAGCTCTCCACTTGGGGGGTTGGGAAGGTTGGCAACGCGTGAGTGATGTCCCCGGTATTTCAAGCGTCTATAGTCTACGGTGATGCTTACCATCAGGCGGGCCGTATGCTTGTTTGTCCCCTTTGTGGCATTAAAAAAAATTAAAACGGATACCACACACCCGAAAAATAATTTCATTTCCACTTTTACATTTGGTTATTACTACTATTTCTGTAATAGTGCAATGATAACAAAGTGGTAGAAGAAAATCTTGAAAAATATTTTTTAGCCTACATGTAAAAGTGGAAATGAAATTATTTTTCGGGTGTGTGGTATCCGTTTTCATTTTTTTTAATGCCACAAAGGGGACAAACAAGCATACGTCCCGCCTGATGGTAAGCACTACTACACACTAAAAGCTTTATACTTGAAAGCTCTAGTATAAAGCTTTTAGGCATTAGTTTACGGACAGACGGACATGGCGAAACTAGAAAGACTTTGACTTTATGTCATAGTACCTATACCTATATGGGTATCCGTGTACACATAACACAATTAGGTTCAAGCCTTGACTTTGAACCCAATAACGGTATGTGAATTATGTGCAATGCAATTATCTGTTGCAAGCAAACATTTCACATTACATTAGTGTTACATCAAGTGCTAATTACACACATTATTCAGATCTAACGTGCCGAGGCTAATTGGTGCGGTCAGCTGAAATATTTGTGAACCAAATTGTACGGTGAAAATCTAGTCAGCGAATTTAATATCCACTTTTCCTGATGAGCTTAAGTGAAGTTCTATTTGCAGAGATGTTGGTTAAGTATTTTAGATTAGCCACGAGTTTAACGGCCTATTTCTGAAATGCATTTTAATTTTTAAATCCATGTTAATTTTCAAGCTAAATCTCTTTTTCTCCTTTGTTGTCGTCAATTTTTTTAAAATGAACTAAACACCACCTACTAAACAGTATAGGACATCACTAATCACTCCATACACTTAACACTTGGCACTTGACTAATCAAAGTGTATACCAGCCTTTAGTGTGACATTGACAGTTATTTTCTAATGTGTCATTAACTTTGAAAATGCGTTTCAGAAACAGGCTGACACATTACATTTTTGATGTCACTGTCACACTAAAGAAAAAGAAGAGATAGCTTGAGATTTAATGTGGAATTATTATTCAAATGCGTTTGAGAAACTGTCTGTACTGTATGGCGGTTAATGTTAAGTATATAAGCTTGTTTGCATGCTTAGAACAAAACCGGAAGATGATAAGAGTAATTTATAGTACTACATATAATATCCGTTTGTAGCTAAGATATGTAACTGGGTCATAAGTTTGCCGGCCGTCCTTGTGGCACAATCGCATAGTTTGTATTTTGTGTCGGTTAGTGCAAAAATACCATCCTCCGCGGATACCACTTTAATAGAAGCATACCTTTATCCTGGTTGAATGATGATACGTACTGACCGTTCCAAATAAAAATAATAATGGATTTTGGCGCCAACTACGACAGCGTCCATTTGGGCTCGTGATTAAAAAAAATACTTTCTGTGTGTTTCAACGTTTGATTCATAGTATTGATTATTGATAGTGTAATGTGAAGCAAACATTGGTTAAAATGCATAGTGATTGCAGTTTCTGATCAGGAACTTTTAAAAGTGCATTCGCCTTCCGCCTTCACTGAAGAAATTTTGCTATCGTCTTTCTTCGGGGCGTGTTGACTCCGAGACTGTATACTGAGTCAAGATAGCATGAATACGCTGCTCTGAATTACGTACACAAGTATAACTTGAAAACCGCACAATGGAATCTTCGTCTGAAGTCCGATTGCCAAATGAAAAACAAAATAGGAATGAGAGGAGGAAGTGTCAAAGTCCATGACACTTATTACTTAATACTTAGTGACTTTTTCGAGTGAGTCGCGTTGTTGGCGCGTGCTATATTTTTTGTTTATTACTAGTTATATTGTTCTTACTTGTTACTTCTCATTTGGAATGCATGTGATCTATACTCACTGTTGCTCATTATGACTATGATCCTTGAAATTTTTTTTACCACTAAAGTGACAAACAAGCTTGCGGCCCGCCTGATTGTAAGCGGTCACAGCAGCCTTTGGACGATTGCAACACCGGGGGTATCACTTGCGCGTTGACGACTGTGTAAAAATGTGAACAAAACGACGTATTTTAATATCTTACTTTCGTGTAATTAATAATTTTGTAAGTACGTCACTTGTTCCCCTTGAAGCCTTCTTATTTGAGGTTATAAATGGAACAAATAAGTGTGGGCGAGCGAAGGCTGTCTCTTGCGTCAAACCATATTGTCTATCCGCCCGGGAAAATATTTATGTTGTTTTAGAAATATAATTTCAACGAAACCATTATTTGAGATTATTTTTAACATCATCTTCCCTATTGTTTATTATAAAAATGGCTTTTCATGTACTGAAGTAATTTTAATGGAAGTAAAGATTGAGGGTATTAAGTCGATCTATTCAAATATTTTGTTGTAATTTTGGTCAGAGTCGCGTTAGGGGCAAGGAAGTAGTTAACTTTCCTTCTCAAGTCCTTCCTTTTTCCTTCCTTCATAACTGGGCCACGCACCCAAGATCTTGTAGTCGTATATACCTATCCAATGTGCAGCGCTGACTGCTTACCATCAGGCGACCTGCCCGTTTGTCCTTCTGTCATAAAAAAAGTCCTAAAATAATTTATTGTTCATTAAGTAGGTTAGTTAAAATCAAAGAATTATTAATTTCGACGGAAACTAACCGACTACATTGTGAAGTTTCTACTCGAAACATTTAAAATGTATTAAGTCGTTTCAAGACTTATAAACTTTACACTAAACGTTGTACGTTTAATGAGACAAGCCCGACGCCCGGCAATTTGTAAAATGCGAATAATGGAAGCGCTCTGTTCTATTCTGTTCTCTGTATATCGATATTGGCACGCTGCCAAGCTTCGGGACTCCGGGACTCCAATGCAGGTACGACATGACTGCAGTAATTACGACACTATTGGGATACTATGATAGACTAGTGAACGAGTGTAGCTTAGTTTGAATTTTAGGTGTACAAGCGAGAGTATCGCGGCGATATTTCTGTATCTGAGCACCAACTAATTTGGCCTAGCCTAAACTGTTTTATCTTATCGGGCTTTGGATAAACAAAGATCTACTATCGCGTATAGGAAGAATAGGACCAACTAAGTTTTTCCTGAAATCAGGTTTGGCCGGTAACATTTCCATACATAACGTGTCTAAACGTCGATACCGCCATGTGGAGATACGTTCTAAGAAAATGTACACGTGGAAAATAACGATAATATCGCCTCGATATTCTGGGTATTCTAGCTTGTCTAGACGGGTGCCTTTGCATATGCATTTAAAATAATGTTAATGACTAGCGTTGCCTTGGTAGATATAAAACTAAAACCACGAATAATATTGGTATGGAGGAAACAGTGTAGCCCACCATTCACACGCAGATTGGTCCGGCGGATTGGTCGGCCATCGGACTAATTCGCCTGTGTATGGAAGCGACGAACCGGTACGCCAGACTGTCAAATGGGTTGGCGTCGGGCTCGCAGGTCTGCGGTTGCGAGCCGCGAGCGCCTGTCGAACCCCACATGCCATACTTCGAGTGAAGGGTTCGTGCAGTGTATGGGCAACGCCGGATTGGTCCGCGGTCGGGTCCGGGTTGCGAGTCGGGTCCGGGTTCGTGTAGTGAATGGTGGGCTTAAGGGTGCTTACATAAAGAGACACGTTTCTGGTAAAGACAAATCGGTGGGAATCGGTGCCGATTGGTACTGGTATACTTTTCTATGTATTTTAATGCGACCACTTACAAAGAAACAGGCACAACCCGCACAGATTTCTATACCGGAAACCTATTTCTATAAGTAAGCACGCCTTAGGGTGCTATAAAGCCTTAGCTTTTTTCCAACTGATAACTAGATGATTAGAAGTATAAATATGTATAAAAATATATTAGTAGGTGACAAGTTATAGTTAAACAAGTTTGTATGTGTAATGGCAAGTTCCATTTCTTTTGTACGTGGAAAAATACACGTTATGTCGATCAATCAGTAGAGTGCCTCCATCACATTATTACAAGCTTACTGACTCACCTAGACGTATTATTACAAATACAATACAATTAGTAAAAAAAATGTATTCCTCTTTATTTTCCTTTATGGAGTCTTAAAATTAATGTTTTATTAGTCACAATAGAAAAAATTATAATGATTATTAAAAGAACGAAACGAAACTTACATAAAAAATTAAGCTAAAACAAAACTACTATTAAAAATTAAAAAGGCAGGTCCTAAAACGCTTGCAGCCCTCGCTGAATGGCAATAGACATACGTTTAGCAATAATACGACGGTTTTCGAATAGATACGCAAGTAATTAGTACAATTAGAATTTTGACCTGATTGCAGAGTTGGTATAATTTGCGTATTATTTCAAATAGGTTAACATTTTTATACGATTTCAACAAGTTGCCTTCGCTAAATATAAAGGGTGACCGGGAAATGGTCAAATTCCTTAAAAGTTTATGATTGTTTTTTTATAGTTGTTATTGTTTATCCAACCATTCATATTTTTTTAAATACTTTAAAAGAAAAATTTCAACTTAATTGGAAAGAAGAGCACTCGTCCGGATATCGAGAGGACGTGGGTTTGATTGAATCTCACTTGAGGCGGAGCGATGTGAAACTTTTCTTTCAAAAATATTTCGTTAAAAATTGTTCTGGCGTTACGCGACCGATATTACGCGACGCATTTTCCGTCCGACTCAATGAACGTCATTCGTAACAAATAATCATATTATCATCATCAAAATCTAATACGTGGTCCGAACGTTAAAGAAGACGCGAAAAAATTATGATCCTCAAGTGACTTCTAATTTATAAAAGTTACAGATAGTTTTAGTCTGTTTATTGTTCAGAAAGTTCCGACACCTCAGAACCATCTGTCGCCATAACTTTTTGATATAATTTATTGGACAGGCCAAGTATTAGGGAACCGCTGTTATTGACATGTTTTGTTCAGATAATATTAAATAACTGTGTACTAGTATATTTTGACAAAGTGGTATACTAACAAAAAAATTATACATATACTTAAGTAGGTAAATAAAATGTATGTATAAAATGCAGTCTTAGTGCAGTAATATGATGAAACTTAAAGGAATTAACTGTATTTTCTCTTGAAAACTTATTATTTTCAACTTGCATAATTATACGATGGGCCAATTATAAATTTTTAAACGAAATCTTAAATTTTGTATGACAATAACCACTGGCAGCAATTATTTAAGCGTTCCATTTTTAAAACACGCTAAACTTCTTTTTTTGTATGATGCTATAAGATATTTGAGGTCACTGGCCAGTTATAAGTTATATTTTCCACTAGCTAGCTGCTGCCCGCGGTGTTACCTGCGTTTTATTTTATGCACAGTAAAGCGCCATTGGCTATCAGACTTGACCCAATCCTACGGGAATCGCGTACTTTTCGGGAAGTAGCCTATGTGCATGCCTATGTGCTAATCCCAGGTATCAGCTACCTACATATCAAATATCATTAAAATTGGCCCAGCCATTTGAGTGTGAAGAAGTAACAAACATATCACATACTTTCGCCTTTATAATATTATCCCAGGTATCAGCTACCTACATATCAAATATCATTAAAATTGGCCCAGCCATTTGAGTGTGAAGAAGTAACAAACATATCACATACTTTCGCCTTTATAATATTAGTGGTTTTTCGTCTAACTAGTCTAGTCATTTATGATCATCGAGTTAGCCCTTACCTACATAAAAGGATTAATAATTTCAAATGCACCATTTCGCATTATCATTTTTTAATAGCACAAATATTTTTTATTATATTCGCTCTGAGCACAGGAAGGAAGCAGCTGGATGCAGGCCGCTTCCAACCAGTTATAGAAACGTTTGTGGGAGGCATAATATATGTTGATATGTCCAGCAGTGGATTCTTGTAGCTGAGATGATGATGGTACAGTGGCACAGATGTGTACACAACATGAATATTATCGCCACGTTCTAAAGTTTTACTTTACAACCATTGTTTTATATTAAGTTGTAAATCATAAAGTTCTCTCGACACCTTGAAAGCATCTGTCGTCTACTTCATGATAAATTTATTAGACAACGCTAAACAACTTGCGATTAACGGCTTTTTGTTGATCTTACAAATTTTTGAAAGAGTATCTTCATTAATTACATGGGTACTTAATTAAATATGATTTATATAAGTACTTAATAAAAATTGTATTCGGTATATTTTTTATATTTAGCCAAACAAGTTGACTCCAACCTGATGTTGAGCAGTAGAATCCAGAAGTGAGACCCATCTGATTCGCCTTGCGGCCTAAAAAAATAAAAAATAAAATTAAAAAATATCTATGTCATCAACAAGATTTTAAAACTAGATGCCGAGATCTGATTTTATGCATTATAATGCCTGTGCCAGAAGATCCCGCTCTTCCGAACATTATTTAATTTAGTGACACAAAAAAAAACATGAATTTGTGTTTGTGTAGGTGAAGTATAGAGTACAATTACAATATGGTATAATAACATAGATATAATATAATGTCAAATAATAGATATTAGAATGCTATTAATGTGTTTATACAAGGTGTTGTATAATATAATGTCAAATAATAGATATTGGAATGCTATTAATGTGTTTATACAAGGTGTTGTCGTAGTAATCGTAAGAGGCGTAAATAATTCGTCGGTTCTATTTTAAAAGCCGTAAACGAGTTTTTATGGAAAATTACAATTTATTTTAAGAGAGATAGGGCACAGCGGGATAATCCGCTGAAATCGGAACAGCCCGTATGGGGAAGGACCTCCACCTTACAGAAGATCGTAGCCAAATAGCATTGGTCTCGGCCATGTTGTGTTCCTACAGTGAGTAAGGTCTCCAGAGCTCCACTTGGGGGGGTTGGGAGGGTTGGCAACGCGTGAGTGATACCCTTTCTTTTTTTTTTGTTTTAAGTCAGGAAAATGCATTGCTGCATGCCTCGCCGCTTGGGGAGCGGCGGGGGTATGTCGGGCTCCCCCTCTAGCCACTTGGGGTATACCGACTAAAAACCTGACTGACTGCCACCTCATGCGCTGCGGGAACAATGATACAACCGCTGCCCCGCCAGCGGTCGTCCGAAGACCCCCTTGTTGGGCTACGGCACGGTCGGCGGCGCGCGCACGACTAGGCGCGCCGCAACACTCGGGGACTTCCGTTCTAGGACAGCGGTTTCCCCAACCCGCCGCCCGGAAGCCCTCGTCGCGTGAGTGATACCCCCGGTATTGCAAGCGTCCTTAGGCTACAGTGATGCTTACCATCAGGCGGTCCGTATGCTTGTTTGCCAACTTTGTGGTATAAAAAAAAACGTGATCGAAGAATTTTCCTAATTTTTCTGTGGCGTTTGTTTGGACCGGCAGTGACCACCGTATATTGACAGGCGGTGGGTGTCGGTGCCCTCTCACACGAAGTGATTTCATAACACAAAATGTGTCCTAACCTTATCTCCTACAAATGTTATACAAAGTTCTAGTTAGGTTATTCTTACCGCTAGGAGGCGTTTTTTATACCACTAAGGTGGCAAACAAGCATACGGACCGCCTGATGGTAACCATCACTGTAGCCTAAAGACGCTTGCAATACCGGGGGTATCACTCACGCGTTGCCAACCCTCCCAACCCCCCAAGTGGAGCTCTGGAGACCTTACTCACTGTAGGAACACAACATGGCCGAGACCAATGCTATTTGGCTACGATCTTCTGTCCTGCCTGATGATAAGCAGTAACCGTAGCCTATGGACGCTTTGGACGCTTGCAATACCAGCGGTATCACACGCGCGTTGCCAACCTTGTAAAAAGTGGAGCTCCGGAGACCTTACCACAGTCACTCATAGGAACACAACATGGCCGAGACTAATGCTATTTTATTAGGCGTTGGTGAAAAGGGGCCTAAATTCCAAAAGTGGAAGGCCAAAATAGGATATATGGGAAGTACTGCATTGCACTACGGCACAATCATTCGTCCACTGTATTCGAGCATGATGCTATTAGTCTATTCCCGAAAATCGATTTAAATTTCGAAACATAAGGTCCACATTCCTATAGCCACTTAATACATCGATCAAATCGTGTTAGCCGATTGGCGATCCATTACTGAAAACAATTTACTTGAAAGCGGTTTAAAAGCTTAACGTGTTTATGATACGATAATACATTTTTTATTATTAATTTGTTTTAGAATTGAACCGTGTTAACGAGGTTAATAAAAAAATAAAATGTTTATAGACAGAAACATTTTACATTAAATCGATATACTGATCTTTGAGATAGGTCAGACAGACTGTAGGTCGAAGATCAGTTTCTCATAGCACTTACTTACTAGCACGATACTTCAATTATACCTACTAATTCCCAACAAGGCCAGCTCGTGGTGACGTAAAACGTTGTTCTTTTTTTGACGCCAGATGTTGTACACGTGTGGTGCAGGGAACACATAGTCGGGCAACTTGTTCCACCGTTCAATAGGTTGACACAAGAATGATGGACCGAATCTTTTTGTGCGAGGTAGGGGGGGGGGGGGGGGGGGGTTTAAATAATCAACTGTGTGAATGTGCACGCTGTGTTCAAGTTCGAACTGACACTTATTACTTACTTAAAGCGCATACGACAATCGATTTTCAATTGTTTTATAAACCGTGAGTCACATTGTTGGCGCGTACTTATATTTAGCAGACTGACAGTAAATTGTTCATAATCAATTTTAAAGTGAAAGACACATTTTAGCTGTCACTGTCAAACTAAAGAAGAACAAAAGAGATAGCTGAGACTTCATGAGGATTTTAAATTGGAAAGACAATAAACTTGCGTCTCTTGCTGCAGTAATTTGAGCAAACAGTTTGATAGTAACAGCCAATTAACAAATACAGCTTGTTTGGTAGCATCGCATCGGTAGGTTTATCACAAGCCGCGGGCGATCGGATAGCCAATATATACATAATATCTCATGCAACATTAAATCTCTAAATGAACATTAAATAGCGTTGTAGTTAAAATTATTTCATGGTTCAGAGAACACCATCGGGTTTGGATAGTAATGTTTATTAGATAGGCAGAGACATTATACATACACAGTACATACATACATACACAGTGGTTTTATATTCATCTTATCATCCCACTGCAGGGATACGGATCTCC
The DNA here is from genome assembly GCA_905163395.2 of Endotricha flammealis. NCBI lineage: Eukaryota > Metazoa > Arthropoda > Insecta > Lepidoptera > Pyralidae > Endotricha > Endotricha flammealis. The sequence goes on along the minus strand of LR990869.1, from coordinate 11,410,188 downwards.
TTTCAATTAAAAGGAAATAGAGCGTAAGCTGCTCCAATGCGTACTGTCATCCATCAACAACAGCGGGGAGCAACAACGGCTTAACGTGCCCCCTCCGAAGCACAGAGATGCTCGAGATAACGAAACTCATCCAAACACTGGTTAGGGCCAACGTTGCTTAACCTGTTCGTTTTAGAGTGTGATACACAGCGATGCCAATCGAGCTCCGATTTTATCTATATATATAAAATGCTTTGTCCTGACTGACTGACTGACTGACTGACTGACTGACTGAGAATCAACGCACAGCCTAAACCGCTCATCGTAAAAATCTGAAACTTGGAAGGTGGATTGTTTGTATGATGTAGACGTCCGATAAGAAAGGATTTTTCGAAATTCGAACTCGAAGGGGGTGAAAAAGGGAGGTAAAGTTACTATGGGACAACTTGATCCCTTGGTCCAATCTACTTCAAATTTTGCATAAAAATTGTTTAAGAGAATTGATGGAAGACGTGATTCTTATTTTATTGAAATTCTTGAAAAATATGTATTTTGCGGGTAATTTTCTTCGATTTGATATCAATACTCATACTCCTTAGTGCTTTTGATTCAATTACATTTCATTTTGACACATCCGTGAAGTGAAGTGTGTCATATATCTGTCATGTAATATTTTTATAAATTGTGAATATTCAAACAAAATGATTTCATAATGTCGACGTACTATTCATTCTGTTTGTGATCTCGGAAAACAGCTAAAATTCTAACTATGTTAAAGCGGACTGAATCATATTCATCGATAATAAACAGTAAGTAATTAAATATTAAATTTATAATATTTGACAGGGTTCAAGTTAAATTGGTCAATGGTTAAATGGCATATTGATATTGTCTCTTTCTCACTTATAGGAAATCTCATTACGTCGACTCGCTCTAATATTTCGTAGTGTTGTTGTAGGGATGGTTGTAGGCTGAGGTTGAAATACCCATATATACTTATACATTTTTTTTACGGAAGTGGTTGGAAAACAAGCTCAGGAATATGGATCATTTGATATTAGGTGATTACCGTCGACTATGGAGCACATAGATTCTAGGGTCCCTGACCCGTTGCCGACCTATAACATGAAAAGACAGGATATATAGCGAAAAATAGTATAAGGAAGGAGTTAGATTTTTTTTATACCACAAAGGTGGCAAACAAGAATTTCGGATATTTCACTCTCCGAACGAAACGCATTGCTGCTTCACATCAATATTCTGTATAAGGGTGGTACTTCACCGGTCGGGCTAGCCTATTTCATAAACGCCCACTCCGAAGATTGTAATGAGAAGTATTTAAATAGAAAAATAATCATGTATACAAATGAAAATGTTTTGACTGAAATTTGGGTGTGTGATGTAGGCAACCGATAAGAAAGTTTTTTGAAATTCTTACGGGAAAGCGGGATAAACGCAAACGAAGTTGCGCGGGTTTCTCTAGTATTACTATAAGTTAATTTCATATGTATGACATGACACAAGTAATCACAATTAAAAACTTGTTTTGAACAAATGGCAGCGAGACAAAACAAAAAGGTCATACATATCCTGTTGGGTTCAAAGTATTTATTCTAAAATTACATAATATCATGTTATTTTGTGCTTTATTTACTTAGGTTACAGTTTACAATTGCGGATTTCGGGATGTGTAGGAAGTTGTGTTTTATCTGTGGGTTTCCCACATCCACATCAATTACTCAGCTTCCATGACAGCGATCGTGTAACTTAATAAATCTTTTCAACCCATTCAATGTTAGATATTCAAATAAACATTCATAAAATGCTCTGTGCCGCACGTAAAAAAAACAATATGGAAAGATTTGGCTAAATTATTGGTTTACGCCTTTTATTTTACTCCAGTTCTGTACTTGTAATAATAACAGTTAAACAGCCTTCAGAGTAGCATTTTTAAAGTTAATGACTCATTAAATTTATAGCTGTAAAACGAAAGGACTGGGACTAGAAGCTTCCTCAGGATATTGCCTCCAAGTGGAGGGCTTGGCACAAATGACATTTCGTCAGCTGTAGATATTAGTGTTCTACGTTGGCATCTGAGGGAGGCTCTCAAGGTAGAGAGAGTTGCACATTTTCTGCGACGCAAGTGAATACGCGTTCGTAGCAGTTCGGTATTGGCGTCTTTTATTTAAATGGTAGTGTGCAGCTTTCTTTTATCTGTAGAAAATCTCGAGTAGCACCTTTGACTCCAGTTACTATATCACGTTTAGAGTTGCAAGCCGCTGTGGTTGGAGTTCGTAAGAAAAAAATAGATAGCATGAGACTAGACTAGCTAGCTGGGGCTAGCTCAATCTGTATGAATTGTCAAAAAAAAAAAAAAAAATAATAACATGCGTTTTAAAAAGTGGCTCTAAATGGTCGTTTCAAACTCATGCCGTAATCGCTCATTTCAAATTTTGTATACGCGGATAGCGCATAAGATTAATACTAGATTTTGACTGTTTTTGTTACGAGAATGGGCCCTGCAGTACGGTCAGTTTGACCCATTGATATCTTTCACAGGTTCAATAAAAAATTTGGCACTTAGTATGAGGCAACGAGTACGTTTCTCTTTCTCAGGTAACGTGTATAGAAAACATGTAACATCACTGTACAGGCGGCACCAGTTGCTTACTATCAACTTCCAAGTAATTTTAGGATCGTCCTTCTCTAAGCATAAAAAAAAATGTTTCGAGTAAAAGTTATAATATCCGTTTCTGGTGCACAAGATAATGAAGTTTAATTACTTTTGTAGAGTGAAGCCAGACTAAGTTAGAGACTTTGGTTTTATTGCTAGGAGTTATGAAGCGTGACCTCAATTTCTGTGATGGAATTTTAATGATATCGAAATATCTTTTTGTATTTCATAAAGCAGACATACATGCAGGCTATCTGACGGAAAGTGGTTACCGCCGCCTGTGAACATCTGCACGAATGAGTTGCCCGTTGAGAAAGGAGTCTTGGTCTTCCATGTGATTGACAGATATGGTCTTCCATATCAGTCACTCGAACCACCAAATGCATTAGTGGTTCACGTCGGTATTCTGTGGGTTAGTACTTCCCCGGTCGAACAGGCCCATTTCATAAGGAAGCTTTAGGAAGAATTTACGAGCAAGGAGACTGCGCGCCAATCCTGGCCGGCAGCATCTTTTTTAATTACTTTTATGTCATAATTTTCTTTTCATATAGGTACCTACATGTTTACAAAATTAATAATATTTATTTTAATGAAAAATAAAATAAGGAGATGTTATAATTCACACACAAAATTTTGCCTAGTACTTACTGGCCGGCTGCACTTTTTTATTTTATACTTTTTTTAATTACTCTTATATCATAATTTTCTTTAATGAAAAAAATACATGTCCTAAATACATATTAACACAAAATTCTATCAATCTTTATATAGATTTCAAAATTGGCATATCCTCTCGCATTAAATCCGCTGATGCTCACTTTATGATGTTGTTTAGCTGTATGAGCACAATTTATGACCAGGGTATTGAAGAAGACAACCCTATAATCCTGTTCATACTAAATTCACCCGTATATTCATAGATTTAAAGAGGAAAATGTAATGATGACCTTTTTGAACATTTATGGTGTCGTGAACTTGTCATCATAATGTTTACTCGCTACTCGCTATAAGGTAAGGTACTAATGAATCCAATCAAAATTGATCTCTTACAGTCATGTAATAAGGTCGGAAATAAAACAGGTTTTCGGTGTGATAAAATTCAGTAACATGCAAAGTTTGTACTACCGATGGTGATGGATTACCATATTTTAGAATTCGAAGCAACACGTGTGAATAAATGTACAGGATCGGTTTGGATTCATTTTATAAAATGTTTTTCGTTTACATTACGTACAGTTAAGGTATCTATAATACAGAACATAAATGGTCCGAATAAGGAAACGCAGGAAACATACTATCCTTGAATTCCGTGACGTACTTCGTGTATGTCAAAATAGAATTTATGCAATCCTGGGCGTTACCAAGTAAAGTCATCTGCACTGTTAGTTAAATTTTTTTTTATCGCGTTTTTAATATTATTAACTATAAGTAACCTTTGTTCAACAGTATTTAATATTACATAATTTCACTATAAAGAATGCCATTTGCCATAATTTGTCTTTTTTCCCCAAGTACCTACTGAAAGACAATAACGCTGCTCTGCTCTCTATACAAAAATACTCAAATAATAAAATTCCTTAAATAGTTCCACTGACCCAGCGCCTACGCGAGCCCAATAAAATATTCCATAAAAGGCCGATATTTTATGAAAATGAAAATATTACCTATATCCCTTGGAGATATGACGTCAAACCTTCACTTAAGTCACTCAATCTCTCGCCCCGGGGGCAGTATCTATTCTCTGTATTACTCTACGTGCCTTATCTATCTATATCTATCCTTCGATCACGGCGCTCTCTTTTCTTTATGACGTTGGCTGTATCTATAGTAAGCAAGTCAACCTTGCTCCTATCGGTCACTTTATGCATTTCACCCTGCGCCGATCGGTACCTCGCACGGATTTGTCGGCGCCGGAAACCTACTGATCTATGTAAGTTCCCTAATATAAAGCTGAAGAGTTGGACTGACTTGGCATAACGACTATCACTATGTGTCTGTCTGTTGAAAACTGTCAATTGAAAATAGTCGGGAGTCGGAACTGGTGGGTTTCGGGCACGTGAAACCCGAAGAATCTCTATGTGCTTCAGATTTGCGTTGGCGATTTTTTTAATTTATCCAGTTACTGTAAGAAGTAATCGTTGCTTGACTTTTCGGCGTCTTCATTTGAACACTCCGACAATATATATAAAAATACAATAAACATTCATGGACAATATACACGAATCAATAAAAAACAATACTGTAAGTAGGTACCTCCAAAAGTTTTGACGAATCGGTTTTACGTACATTACAGCATCGGTTTTACGTAACATTCGTTAATTTTTCTAAGTCTTGAAATTGTCTTTTTCATGGAGCTCGATGGCCTTGTTGTGTGTGTCAAAGTGGAACGTTCTCGCGAGCAACGACAAACCTAGTCAATACTTCGATGGGTTTAAAATCTTCTGTGCTTCGGACACGGCAGCGTTCGGAGCGCAGACGTTAAGCTGTCGGTCCCGAATATTGTCGATAAGTAAAAGTCGTCAAGTCAGTGATAACACTGACACCAGCTACTCGCAGTTGACACTAATTGCGGGAAATACACGAAAAGAAAACTTCTCAGTTTTTTTGGACGGACAAATGTGATTGCGGGAGTGTAAGGCTCTCTTAACATTTACAGATCATCAACATTAATTAAACTGCGAAAACAAATTAAAATCATTAAACTTTACAACATGTTTACGCAGAAGTTGTGCTAGTCGATAATATAGATTTCTATTCTGAAAAATGTAACTGAAATCCATCACAATACTGAAAAACGGAGCTTATTAAAAGTTCCAATGTAAACTTTCAAACCGAAATGGATGCTTCAAAGTTGTACCATTTTGCAGCTTCGATCCATCATCTCGCATTTAGTGAGACGTTAAACGGAAGCTGGAATAATTCGAAGTTTGGATCTCGAGCGGTAGAATTCGTTCGAATGATTGTCGATTCGATATCGTGAAGCATTTTTTTAGGGTTCCGTAGTAAAGTAACAAGGAACCCATCTAACTTCGTTATGTCCGTCTGTCCTAGCTCATTAGATCGCTTGCCAGTTTTTTCCACTCCCTAATATACAACTCCTTTTTATTCCAAATAAAATCTCGAGCTATCTCTTTTTTTTTACAATTTTACTATGCTAACTGTATCTCAGCGTCATTAACTTTAAAAATGCGATTCAGAAACAATCTGTTACACAAGTTATAATTTAAATATTAAAACTGATTGTCAAGTGTAATACGTGTTCAGTTACTTTAACGACCTCCTTAAATATGTGTAATGTGTTTTGTAAACTATAATTAACTCTTCAACGATGTCGTCTTAAGTCGTGTCAAAGGATTAATATTTCATGGGTTCGGACGGCCCCGCCAAGTGACAAGATCAAGCCTTGTAAATGCAACAATATAATATTACAGTACGACATATTTGTATAAAAATCAACGCTTCGTTTGGTCGTTTTTATGTGACGTGGGCGGACACGTCGGAGAATCGGTGACCGATTTTTAATTGCTATCCTTGTCCTTGATGAGGATAGGAATAAAATCGGAAAGTCGGACGAAAAATCGGACCGATTCTCGGATGTGGGGCAGCCTTTGGCTGATGACATCCTAACTAATATCGTAAATGAGAAAATTAGTTTGTTTGTCTGTCTGTTTGTTTGTTATTCCTTCACGGCTTAACTAATCATCCGATCATTATGAAAATTTGTATACATATTGTCTGGGGTACAGAGCCCAACATAGGCTACTTTTTATCCCGTGAAAGAATGTCTATCCAATGGGAAAATAATTTTTCTACTATAGAGGGCGCTGTATCGGCCAACAGATGGCGCCACAAGTCGCGCTATGGGTTGTTTTGTTGTCAAACGAGATCTATCTGTGTCATAAAATTAACGCGAGAGAAGCCGCGGGGAAAAGCTAGTGATTTCATAAAAACACTCATAACCAATTCCTCTCCCAGTGTCGTACTAGGCCGAGGTGCGAGACTCCCCTCTGGTGCGTCCCTATACAGGCACTGTAAATTCTAGGCGATGATGTCAGCCTTCGGTGCGGTGTGTACTCGGCAGTAGCACAAGATCGCAGTCTGGCTACAAATGTCCATTAAAAAAAAACTCATAATAACTTATGGAGGCCGCACTGCAGACGCGACGACTTGTATGGTCTCCTTATCATTCATTTATCTAAGAGAATGAAAAGTTTGTATGTAGATGTATTACTGTATATAATGTGGGGTTTCTCCGCCCACACCCTGTTTACTTAATGAAATATCTTTGACGTAAATGGAGATAATACTCTGCGTCAATTAGGGTCTATTTCACTCATTTGCTAGTGGAACTCTACTGTTTTCTGTCAAAGAATTTGTTGCGCGAATACTCATGTTAAAGATGCGAGTAGTTTGGCAGGGTAGATCGTTGCAACGGGAGTATTGCTTACATGCTCGAACTTTTGCTACACTCGAGAGTAAAGACAATCACATGGCGTATGCGATACACGATGTTTTTAACGAGCAGCATAAAAGCAAACTTTTGCAGTAGTCTATATAGTTAGTGATGAAACTATGAGTTATTGTAATCAGTCTGCATATCTGTACAATAGACTGAATGGACTACTTAACTTCTATCCGGATTCCTCTTTCCAATGTAAAAAAACAATTACAGAATGGTTAAAACAACTCACCTATGATGAAGTTGAAGCACTCTTGAACACTTCCAAAGGACCACACACCCACATACGTACATACACACACACACGTACATACACACACTGACACATTCACACACATACACATTCACACTGATACTGTTGCATTAAAAATTTGGTAAATTATTAAACTAGATTAAGTTAAAATGTAATCTTTTGTTATAGATTAAAGTATAATAAGCCTACAGTAAAGGAAAAAATTTAATTAAAAAATATAAATATATATATATAAAATTAAACTGTACTTTTGTTATAGATTACAGTCTAATATGCCTATAAAAATTTTTGTTATAAGAGGAGCGAGGTTTCCTAACACAAGTATTATAATATACTTAAAAGGAGGCCTCAACCTAGATCTAAGTAATGTAAAACTTTGTTACTGAATAAAGAATTTTTTTTTTTTTTTATTTTTTTTTTTATGAGTCTAGGTTTCAACTTTTTCGTATAGTTATCATCATCATATAAACCCATAATCATCCCACTGCTGGGATACGGGTCTCCCTTCAATCGAAGGTGATTAGAGTGTACTCTGCCACGCTGCTCCGATGCGAATTGGCAGAGGCCGGTTTTTTCAAACCGCCCTAAGGCCACCGACTTGGCTTAACGACTGTCATCCATCGACACCAGCCGGGACCGACGGCTTAACGTGTCCTCCGAAGCACGGAGAAGCTCGAGATAACGAAACCCATCCAAACGCTGGCTAGGGTCAACATCGCTTAACTTGAGTGTTCATATAGAGTGCGACACACAGCGACGCCATCGAGCTCCTCATTCATATAGTTTATAGTAGTATTTTCATATAGTACTTAATATAAAGGTAAAAAATGAGGTTTAAAGAAATTATTTTCAAAAAAACAGCGCGCTAACCACTCTATCAAGAGATCGCCTGCGTGGTTTGCCTGCGGAAATAAAAAAAAATATCACCTAAAGTTCACGTTAAATGCAAAACAATCTAGCAGAATTCGCACAGTAAAAACAATTAGGTACCCAACGGTATATAGCTAAATATGCAAATCTTTGAAAATGGTCACGTATGAGCGAGGCAGATTGCACTCGATCCCAATTGCTATGGCACCTGCGACTCTGGAGCCGAGCCAGAACTAATCCCGCTTTAAGGATGTCCACTAGTACTAGATAAGACCATAAAAAAAAATTAATAGATCTGTGATTTTCTTGTTTCACTTGTGGCTTGGCTACATTCGCGGGCGTCACTTGAGGGTAACAAGGACACTGGACACCATTTTGTGTAGTAGCGAATCTTCGCCCGCTAATGTAGCCGCAACATTAAGCCTAGTTGCCCCAGTCCCAAATAGCTTTTCCGTCAAATAAAATGAAAATTTTTATATAGGTAACCATTTCACTGCGCCGCGACAACATTACTCGCTTGTCGCCTTACATTTTTATTGACCCGCCTATCGGCGTCCTCGGCATTTCGAAGAGGTATATTTGATTGTCTTTGGTAGAGAAACAAAAATTATTCCAAACCTTTTAATCAGTGTATTTAAAAATCATTATGAATATTCCACATGTTTTTAAATAAATAAATATTTATTTTATCATTATCATCATCTCAGCCACAAGAAGTCCACTGCTGGACATAGGCCTCCCCCAAATGCCTCCAAAGTCTAAAGGCGAAAGTCTTCAATCAGTGCGTCCTACCTGTTATGATATACGGTGCCGAGACGTGGACACTTACGGTTGGTCTGGTCCACAAATTTAAATTCGCTCAGCGAGCATAGAAAGGGCTATGCTCGGAGTTTCTCTGAAGGATCGAATTCGGAACGGAGTGATCCGACAGAGAACCAGAGTCATCGACATAGCTCACCGGATAAGCAAACTGAAGTGGCACCGCTGGGCTAAACGAGTTCTTGAGTGGAGACCGCGGATCGGTAAGCGTCGCGTAGGACACCCTCAAACTAGGTGGAGCGATGATCTTTGCAAGGTGGCTGGCAAGAGCTGGATGAGAGTGGCCGAGAATCGTGCGCGGTGGCGTGCAGTTGGGGAGGCCTATGTCCAGCAGTGGACAAATGTAGGCTGATGATGATGATGATGATGATGAAACGCATCAAATGCGACCTGCTGGCAGCGGCCTGCATCTATTTATGTTCAGTAAAAAAATATTTTACCTTTAACATGAGTTCAGGAAATATAAAACTGTTTCATGAGAAAAATGTTAGCAGATATGGGATCATTGGACGCACTTATGTGAAGTGCACTCTCGTTTGGCACGCGCACTTAGTGCACACTCCCGCTAAAATCCGAAAGCTAATATAAAAAATCCGATTGCAAATAGTCGTTGGCATCCGAATGTTGGATATAAAAATGGATAGGTATGCCCACATAAAGTGCTATAAAAAAGAGAGAAGTGCTGCGTTAAAAGTAAAAGATCTTTTTCATTATTTTTTACTAGTGAAACACGCGCAACTTCGTTGGCGTGTATTTATTTATGCACAGCAGCGCCATCCAGCTCATACCAAATATCATAAATTTTGACCCAGCCATTTGAGAGTGAAGAAGTAACAAACATACACACAACTTTTACCTTTATAATATTAGTAGGATATTGACAACAGAAATCTTAGACAATAGAAATATCAGTTCGCCTGTGACCACGGCCGGTGCATCCTCGAAACGCCAGGCAATATCAAGGTATGATCGTGTTAATTCCTGGTTTAATATTAATTTAGAAATATCAGAAACTTAACTACGCACCTTTTTTGTTTTTAACCAGTGCATTTGCATGCATTGCATTTGCTTGTTATTCCACTTGAGGAATATCAGAATGGCGGGTGTACCTTATTTATGCTCTATTTTCACATAGAAATTCCTTTGTACTACAGAGGAATACACAACATAAGTCACCATTTGGAATATATTTCATACGAATCGAATGAATACACTCGCGATTCTGATATTCATGCCAAGCTAAATGTATGATTCCGAACTCCGATGCACGCAGCAGTGTTTCCGAGGCACTACTGGAGCCGTACCACCACCTTTTATCACTATCCTTAAACGATTGTGTAAACGAGACGTCGCCTTACATCATGTATTGCGCTGTCTCTCTTACGCAGCCGTTCTTGTTTTGTTTTAAGCGGTCATGGTAGGGGTACCTACTGGTAATCTTCTCTGTATTCCTGCCGTTGCCATTATTGCCATAATTCTATCCAATTTTTACCACATCCAGAAAATCTACATCGGTATACGGTTGCTGCAAGATTACCTGCATTGCGTTCGGTTATATCCAACATGCATTGCATAACTTATGGTGTACAATGTATGCAGTCGAGATTCACATTCCAATTAAATTTTTAGAAAGCCTAAACCATCTCTTGGCCATAAACGATCAAGTTTAAAGCAGCATTCTGTAAACTTGTCAGCAGAGATTCTATTGGTAAACGGATATGAGAGCCAGATTTGTTTAAAAATAATTGAATTTCAATTCTGTCAACTTGATTGAGTTCGCAGTGTTATGTACACTATACCTAGATTCTTATTACAATATTCTGATAAGTAACCTATACATATACATATATCAGATAAATTTACTGTTTGGTATTGTCAATAATAATTCTGTTATGCTATGCCTTTATTAGAAGAATAATAATGACGACGAGACAATAAACATTTTGTCTTCTGTCGATTTTAATTAAACTACAAAATAGCTAATAGTAGACAATTGCACCGTACCCTTACGTCTGAATTCAATATACGTCACCGAGCGAAAATAAAACTCGAAACAAAGCTCACAGTGCCGTATCGGGGATTATCTGAGTGGCTCAAAGAAAAACTCCATCAAATCTGCAAATACGAGGATTTAGATTATAATCCCTGATAGAAATGCAAATAAAAGGTGCGTTCCGCCGGTGAGCATAGACACTCAAAAACCAGATTAGAGTGCTCCCAAATTTCCCTTTATAATGAAGTAAGCCAAGGGAATATTGAACTTTTTGAATGTAACTTTTTAATTTTAAAAGATAGTCGTTAGTCACGCACGCGCTACCAAGAGTTTGGCGGAGTGTGGCGGAGAAATATCTACTTCTTCTTTCTACCCTTATCCGACTTTCTGTTTCACACTTTGGCAGACAAAAACACATAAAAAAGGTACTGTTTTTTTGGAAAAATAATGAAAAAAATATTATATTCTGTTATAAATGAATCTAAATGATTAAATCTAAATCCACCCACCTTAATAAAACGAACATCTTAATTCACCGTATAAAGGGAATTAATGTTGAAACGTATGCAAACGTAACAATGCATCATTCCATCAGACGTAAGATTACGTGAAATACTGTCTCGTGTCAGGGAGAGTTTAATTAGATCATCCACGGAAGCCAGCGCAAGAACAATGCTGTACTCGCAATTGTTCGAAGGGAGTATTGTACGGATTTGTACGTATATTGTATATTCCGTTTTATATAGTACCTATATAATAAGGATAATAAAATATGACGAATGCGTCAGAAACTGTGTTACATATCGAAATAAAACAATATACTGAATTTTTTTATGAAAACAATACAAATGTAGTAAATGCGCCTTTATTTGTCAGTGAAAATCGAATAATTACAGCTAATCAAGTATCTTTTATTTCGATAATCCAACGCTTTTTCCTAGGAAATTGACAGCTAGGGGAGCAAGGATATGCGTCTTCTGCAAGGTATTATTTCCTGGATTACAAGTTTTTTTAATTTGTTAGAATTTCTCTCCTGTCATATTTATAAGATCTTAAATCTGACAAAGGCAGTCCCCCTTTTTATTTATGTTACTCAAATAAAATTATCGCGGAAAAAGTTTAATTAAGCAGGTGAAATTTACAGGTGTGGGGTGAAAAAATAATGTGTAAACTTTTTAAACGGCATTTTGTCTAATTCTACCTTTGGGGGTTGAACGTACACAAATTGGGGAGTAAAAAGTGTAGAGGGAGCGAGAAATTTACTGCGATGTTTGATTTTTGAACGATAAGATAAAAGATAGAAGTTGAAGACTAAGGGAAAAGATAATTTGGTATTTAGATAAATCATCGAGCTCTCAAACTCAAATGTTATTATTTAAATTGCCTAATTACACTCTTTCGAATCATAATTTTTTTTCCTACCACCAGTTTAGACACATTTGTATTTGAACTTCCATTAGTGTTTCATGAGAGCGAATAAAAATTTGTAACTTGATCAACATTTGGGATAATTTTAAATTCAAATTATGTTCGTGCAAAACTTGCGTAGACAAAGTCGCATGATATGCTAGTCTATACTAATTATATAATGAGGTAAAGTTTATCGAGGTTGAGAGGGGGTAATCATTGAATCTAGTAAACCGATTTTGAAAATTCTTTAAAAAATAGAAAGCCACTTTAATGGGCATAGGCTATAATAATCCGAAAAACTCACTCGGGGAAAGCCTCGAGTTAACAGTACTATTATAATATATATATATAACAGTACTAGTCTATACTATTTATAAAGAGGAAAAAATTCCAAATTCTTTGTTGGTTTTTTTTATCCCCGGGTGACAGACTGTGCGAATCCGGGGTGGGCCGATAGTATTTTATATTCCCACTCAGTGTTAAAATCAATATCGCTCATCAGACGGAAGACGGGAGCCATCCAATTAATGTGCTCACTCTGCGCGACCTACGCGAATTCAGATTACATTCCGAGAACACAAGCAGAGTTTGCTAATAGCAGCGTCTGTACATGTTCACGATTGGATCTTGAACGTTTACTATGAATCCTTATGCGACTATGAACTGACACTTGGTATTCCATTTGCTCAGCTCGGCAATAGACGGAGACAAGTTTATGCGAATTAGAATGTTCCTGATAATTTCCAGTTAGTTTATTCGTCAGATAAATTGTGGAAGAATCACAAGGTGAGATAAAATAAATTGGAACATAATGAGCCCAGTAAGTTTTAAAAATAATTTGAGGCAAGTTGGATTTTTTGTACAACTAAATAAGTCATTAAATACCAATAGTCAATATTCTCTTATTCAGTTTTTCAGTAGCTCAGTATTTCTGAGATAGACCCAAACAAAGAAAAAATCCGGATCTAAACTCTAATAAAAAATACGCACGACTTTTGAAATAACATTTTTATTACAAAAGTAAAGAAAACCGAAAGACTGAATTAATAAATGGACGACACGGAGAATATTTTCACTGAAAACAAAAGTGACCCTACGCCAGTGTTAGTGATACTCCAGGTGTTGCAAGCGTCCATAGCCTACGGTGGCCGCTTATCATCAAGCGGGCCTTAAACTTGTTTGCCACCTTAGTGGTATAAAAAAAAACCGTACGCCTTATTTCTTTACCAAAAAACCAATCCATAATAGTGAATGTCGTCGACTATTTTACCGTCTACAATCCCCGAAATAATGAAGGCACAACAAAGTGTGCAGAGCTCTTTAGCCGCCTGTCATTCAGCCCTAGTCAATCTATTGTCAGGGGAGTCCAGTCACAGCCACTCAGTCACGCGTCGAGACCCCAAAGATTGCTCGTCAAACGCACTCATTTGAAAATCTTCTAAAAGGATCGCTTTTAATCAGTAATGAGAGGATTCAAGCTTCACCGCATATTGATTTTTTATAATTAATTTAACATCTTTGTTGTTTTTTTAATAATAAACTAGTGAAACCCGCGCAACTTCGTTTGCGTGTATTTATTTATGCACAGTAGCGCCATCTATATCAGGTTTTTTATCAAATCCTACGGTAATCGCGTACTTTTCGGGATAAAAAGTACCCTATGTGTTAATCCAAGGTAAATATTGACCCAGCCGTTTGAGCGTGAAGAAGTAACAAACATACATACATAATATTCGCCTTTTTAATATTAGTAGGATATTTTAAAAAAACATTTATTTATTTAGGCACATCAACAACGCAGTTAAACTATTTTTTGATACATAATTGTCACACTACTTATGTCTATATGTACAGCATGTACAATAATTTTAAAGTTAATGAAACATTAAATTATTGCTGTCACTGTCGAACTAAAGAATAATTTAAAACCGGGCAAGTACGTGTCGGGCCACGCACAATGTAGGGTTACGTATTTGAGTCCAATATCAAATTCTATCACAATTGTAAGTTTTCATCAAAGAAATTTTATTTTATAAGTTCGTCGGCTATTACTCTGTGACTAGTAGACCCTACTTAACCGTTATAGTTATCATTGAAGGTTCAGCAATTATGTACTAGTACCATGATTTTTTTCAAATTTCTAAACGTTTCTAAATTTCTAAGCGGAGATAGAGGGGGGGGGACCCCCGTGCTAAACGAAAATTGACACGATAAATGTAAATAATTCCGGAACGGATCATTGTATCAAAAAATGACTCTCCCCACCTCTTCCCACACCCTCAATGTTTTGAAGAGACCTATCTAACGATACCCAACAACATGGGGTGGGCGCAAAAAAAAAAAACATTTCCACTTAACATCTAGGCGAAGCACCCCAAATAAAAATATTTTTCAAAATTTTCTTTCAGCACTTTGTTAACATTGTTAATATGTGTATACACATACCAAATTACAGCTTTCTAGCATCAAGCGTCTAGGCGCTAGACCGTGGACAGACAGACAGACGGACATGGCGAAACTATAAGGGTTCCTTGTAGTTTACTACGAAACCCTAAAAAAGGAGGGTAATGTAGAATTTAAATTAAAATCCGTTTCAGAAACTGTCACTCAGCTGTATGTCCGACGAATAACGTAAAAAAACGTTAATATGGCATTTTTGTATGCTAACGCAATTTGTGGCGGCATGCATGAATGCTAAATAACCATCCATTCAGAACACAGCAATTCATTTACATTGCCGCAAAAATAAATGGGAATCAGATACACTCCACAAGGTCTACCAGCATTTCCAATTAGTTTCCTTTTGCACGGGAAAAAGTCTAAATCGGAATCATAGATTCCCGTTCCGATAAAACCAGACAAAATTAAAAGGGGAGACCAGTGACATCCCTCGTTTATTACAGGTGTAGCCAACTCAATTGGGTACGGTAGCGTCGTAAATCAGGACCCAAATCAACAGGGTCCTTATTCTGGTGACAAAAATATTGTTAAAATTCAGACTCGAGTCTCGATTCAATCTCGAACCTTACTGCCGTCATAAAAGGTGTTCTAGTATACTTTAAATTGACGTATATTGTCGGTTGTGGAGGACTGATGATTATCGATGAATATAAAAAAAAAACTTCCAAAAGCTTTATTATTAGGTAGATTAGGTAGCAAATATAAATCCAAATTCAAATCCAAAATATTTTTATTCAAATAGGCCTAATATAAGCTCTTTCGAATTGTCACAATTTTTTCCTACCACCAGTTCAGACGGCAGATTTGTGCTAAGAAGAAACTGGCAAGAAAGTTAGCACTTGCTCTTTTAAAATGGTATACTACTATTACCCATCGAGGGTCACAGCTAAGTTGAGCAGAAGATAGCAGAGAAGCTTGGCTTTGATATTCTGCGAGTTGATATTCAGTTAGCATTTCATAAATACCATTGCTTATAGCCAAGATTACCTCAGCTTTATGTACAACTAGCTGATGTCCCCGGTTTTACCCGTGAAATTCCGTTGTTCCCAGTCCAGGACTCCAGAACTGATATTTATATCTATACTAAATACTAATATTATAAAAAGGAAAGATTTGATTGTTTGTTTGTTTGAATTGAATAGGCTCCGAAACTACTGGACCGATTTCAAAATTTCTTTCACCAGTAGAAAGCTACATTATCAGGGAGTGACATAGGCTATAGCTTTTCCCGAAATTCAATGTGGTTCCCACGCAAAACGGGTCCGGAACTTCACGCGGACGAAGTCGCGGGCAAAAAAGCTAGTCTGGGATAAAAATCAAGTGTTAAATTCAGGTACTACCCGTGTAATTTCAAGCAAACCTATCAAGTTTTTGCGTGAATAAAACACATCCTCACAAATTTTCGCCTGTAATTATTTATTTATTCTTTACTAGCTTTTCGACGCGGCTTCGCTCGCGGTTAATTTTATGACATAGATCTTGACGTTTGACAACAAAACAACCCATGGTGCGACTTGTGGCGCCATCTGTTGGCCGATACAGCGCCCTCTATAGTAGAAAAAATATTTTCCCATTGGAATGACATACTTTCACGGGATAAAAAGTAGCCTATGTTGGGCTCTGTACTGTACTCCTGACAATATGTATGCAAATTTTCATAATGGTCGGCTGCGTAGTCAAGCTGTGAAGGAATAACAAACAAACAAACTCACTTTCTCATTTATAATATTAGTATGATTGCACGATTTAGGGTACAATTGGCGGACTTAATGCCTAAATGCATTCTCTACCAGTCAACCATCGGGTAATGCAGAAATATTGTTGGCGGGACAAAAATTGAAGGGAAATATCTACTGGTTACCTTAGAACTAATATATACGGCTTTATAATATTATAATTCAGTCTCGATTCGAAATCAGTTCGTTTCTGCGTGTCAAATTGTTAGAATAAGGGATTAGATCTTCGAGATCTAAAGGGACCAACAATACCAATGTGGATTTCTGTTAATATCCCTTGTACAAAGCTGTACGGAATTGAATAGGGAAATTGCCGAGAATAACCACGTTTCAGTGAGATTCCATTTCGTATGCTATTGTTTACATGCTCTTAATGTTAATTATAACTCGACAATCTATTACTATTAGAGGTATTGTTTGAAAATGTAAGCTGGTTAAATCAGAATTTATACCAAACTGAAATCTCTCTTACAAGTAGTATTTATTTATCATCATTATATTTTTCTTAACTTTAAATAAAATGTTATTTAAAATGTTATTTAATACTAGCGAACCCGCGTTTGTTTTACGTACTCGATGGTACTGATAAAATTTCTTGGTAAAAAATATGATGCAAAATTGCATAAAAAACATTTAAGTACGCAAACTTTTATTTATCAAGAGTACATATTCATATTTTACGTAAAAACTTGGTTCTCTGTTCTCTACCATGGATACCTTCGTTAACTTTTTATTTTGATGGCAAACAAGCATACGGTCCGCCTGATGATGGTAAGCATCACCGCAGCCTATAGACGCTTGTAATACCGGGGGTATCATTCACGCGTTGCCCGCCCTCCCAACCCCCCCAAGTGGAGCTCTAGAGACCTTACTCACCGTAGGAACACAGCATGACCGAGACCAATGCTATTTGGCTACGATCTTCTGTAAGGTGGAGGTCCTTCCCCAGACGGGCTGCTCCGATTTGAGCGGATTATCCGCTGTGCCCTACCTCTCTTAACTGTACTAAATGTCTCCGTAGTAAATGTTTTTTCATGCTAATCCGTTTATCACACTTAACCTACATGTATAATATTAATCCGTAAAGTACTAACACATCCAGCGTGTCATAATAACGCGTCAACCCGAAAATACCCCTAATGGGCAATTTCCACCGTAGTTGTGTTCCGTTTTTCCCATTTATGCTTTAATCTTCGACAAATCCCCGCTGCAGACAGGTCGGATTTACGGCAAAGCTTTAGCTCTGCAACCTTGATTGACCCCTACCTCTTTCGGGTACGATAATAAAAGCCAGCTAGACCGGCGTCCAATCATCGTTAATTGGATCAATAACAGAAGATTGTATTCGTATTCGATCGATAACTAAATATCGTCTTTTGCCACACTGCACAATAACACGTACATAAGTAATCTGTCTAGAACATATTATACGTGTAGGCCAGTAAATATACCGAAAGATAGACAATATTAATAAACTCGTTTTTCTTCAATTTTTTGCGTATATTGTTATTATGTATCTAATATGTTTAAAACCGTAATGTAAAAAATCAGCGGTCTTAATTTTTTAATATAGAAATCATATTTACCATAACTTTTTAGCAAAACTAAAATACGTATCCAAAAAATTTAAGCTGCAGTCAGTCATAAAAATAAATCAAAAACTAAATTCGTAAAAACTGTAGATATAAAATCTTAATATCCTGAAAATGTAGTGTTTCAGTTTTTTTTTGCATAAACGCCGACCTTAAATATGTTTAATTTTTCTAAATCTAAAATTTATTATTATCAATATAATAACCACATATTTTATGCTATAGAAAAGAAAATTGCAGTTATGTTTGTCTTATCTTATTTTTATTGTCAGGGTTGAGCTAAATTTTGTTGGGGTAGAAAAATTAAAAAAATTTGGTGTTGGATGATTATTATGGGTTGATATTATTATGATGAATAATATAAAATGTAGCATTGACAATAATGTTACTAGGAAATAGATCACACTATCGCAAGGCAGCATTTGGAATCATCACTCATAGACTTCCTGTTTATCTCGACAACGAAGGCTTTCCAGCAAGCCAGTGCCAACACGATATGATATGATCTCCCAAGATCGGTATTAAAAACATGGTTTAGATGACTTACTAAACCATTTCATGCTAAATTTGACGTATCAAACGTTTGTGAAATGTAAAAAAGACCACATTTTCGTTCCCCTTTTATATTTCGCTTTTACTGAAAAATCTACGTAACATCTGTGTAATTAAAGACTAAAGTAATGGGTCTGAGTTTTGTGATTAATGTTGGTTTTTAAATGTAGGCGCGTCAAATTTCGTACAAGAGTTTATATGAAGTCATAATTTCACAGCCTGCGGCGGCGGTGCGTTGGTAGTCACTCTTCGGTGACTGTGTTTTCACTTTTAATTTTGAGAAAAAACTAATGATAATCGTTTTTTTTTACAACCACCGAGTATGTCATGTAGAACAAAAAGTTTACATGAAAACCTACCTATAGGTATTAAATAAAATAAAAATAATTGTAAATATGTTTGTTGCTTAGACTTATTTGATGTGTGTATTTTAAGTTTAAATTTAACAAACCGTCTAACGTCGCGCGGTCAAATCTAACATTATGCTGAGTCCTAAGGGCTGAAACGCGTTTCCATACAAAAGTTTTCCGCTCCACGCTTTGTACTTTTTTATGGAGCCGTCCGCTAACTGGCAAATAGCTTATCTGGGACTTTGTTAGCAAGTGTTGAATCCGGTACTAAAACTGATGACGTAACACATAACGGTGATATCAGCCATCAAGTTTCATTTATGAAAACGTTAACGACTATTATCAGTGCCAATAATTTTGGCGGTGGGACGTAAAAAGTGTAGATGGAGGGGTGAACGAGGGTAAAGTAATTAGATTTGCTTTGATTTCTTAGAAAATAATTTCATAGGCGTGGGTTCACATTTTACGATCGAGAATACATCTTTTATTTGTATAATATTTTCTTATCTGAAAAAAATATTTGATACTAACCGATGCTCGCGGCTTTACCCGCGAAATCCCGTTGTTCCCATACTGATATTTTGATAAAAACTATCCTATGTGTTAATCCAGGTTATGTATACCCGTGCACCAAATTTTCAATCAAATCTATCAAGTTGTTTTTGTGTGAACAAGTGATAAACATCCACACATTAACACATCCACACTTACAAACTTTCGCGTTTTTAATAATAAATATTAGTAAGTATGAATGAGAAAGATTTCAATATTTCACATTTATGATATTCTGCGAAATTATAATTTTCATATACGCCATATCTCTTTGAGCAGTCGCTCCGCTGAAAATCATTATGACTTTTACAGTTCTTTCAGCTAGCTCATTTCATCATTTTAATATAATTCCACATTAAGCTATCTCTTTTTAGGGTTCGGTAGTAAACTACAAGGAACCTTTATGGTTTCGTCATGTCCGTCTGTCCGTCCGCAATCTAGCGCCTAGACGCTTGATGCTAGAAAGCTGTAATTTGGTATGTATACTCATATTAACAATGCTGACAAAGTGGTAGAATAAAATTTTGAAAAATATTTTTTTTTGGGGTGCAGGTAAAGTGGGAATGAATTTTTTCGCACCGACCCTATTTTATGGGGTATCGTTAGATAGTTCTCTTAAAAACATCGAGGGTGTGGAAAGATCATTTTTCGATACAATGATTAGTTCGCGAATTATTTACATTTAACGTGTCAATTTTCGTTTTGCACTGTGGTCCCGCTATCTCCGAAAGTCTTGTGTTTAGAAATTCATGTTAGTAGTCCATATAGTGAACCTACAAGGAAAACTATAACGGTTAAGTAGGCACTACTAGTTACCGAGTAATAGCCGACGAACTAATGAAATAAAATTTCTTTGAAGAAAACATACAAATGTCATAGAATACGGCATTGTGCTCATTTGCAAGCAAGAAATGCGTAGCCGATACGGAACCCTACAATGTGCGTGGCCCAACACGTATTGTCCGGTTATTTTCTTCTTTATTTAAAAGCGACAGAGTTTATATAGTGTCATTAACTTTAAAATTGCTTTTCAGAAACTGGCTGTTTATTTGATTAATTTTTTAATCGTAAAGGGACATAGGCAAGACAGTATAGTCACAGGGCAGGAAGTTGTCGTTTTAAGAAGTTGTCGTTCTCAGCCCGAGAGAACCAAAGATAAAAACCTTCTTGGATAAAATAGCCGCTAATAGAAAACTGTAAAGTCATTTTCTCTGTAAAAGCTTAATAATTCATCGCCCAATGTATTTAAATAACAAACTCCTAAATCAGAGCAATGAATATTCATTTTAAGCTCGTTCATTATCAGTACAAATTAATTATTATCAACGGAGTTTGCTACAGGTGCGAATTCTCAACAGACGTAAAACGAAATAGATACCGCAGGACTCTCTGTCATAGCGTGTTCTTTCTGCGTTAGTAAGAACACGCTCGAGTCAACAGCTCATGTCGGTTCACACGGCGTGTGCGGCGACTAAACTACGGTGTTTCATCTCAGTCTTTAAAATCCTCCTCTAGTCGAAGGTGCAAGTATTTGCGACGACGACAACGCTACAACCCTTGAGAACAATTTCAAATAAATAATCGAATAAGTTTATAATACGTAAATTCAAATACAATGCAACTAACAGTGAATTTTTTAAGTATGAAACATTAAAGGTATTATGGCTGTCACTGTCAAACTAAAGGAGAAAAAAGGGATAGCTTCAGACTTAATGTGGAATTAAAATGCCCTTGAGAAGTTGGCTGTACGTTTGTTTAATTTATCACTTAATTTTGTATTTTTTCTTTAATTTTTACAGTTAAATATTACGCCATTTAGATATTTTGTAGTTTGCATTTGACCGTTACCAATTAGAGAAATACGCATCTATTTTCGTTTAACTCTCTGAAAAATTCTTAGATCCTGTAAACAAATGTCTACATTTACATTTTAAATGTACATTTTGTAACTCCTTTTCTTAATATTATTTTTTATTAGTTTCCTGTGAAAATTAGCTTCGTTTGAGAAGTTAACTTTTGAAGAAAATTT
This sequence comes from Endotricha flammealis, assembly GCA_905163395.2. Classification (NCBI taxonomy): domain Eukaryota; kingdom Metazoa; phylum Arthropoda; class Insecta; order Lepidoptera; family Pyralidae; genus Endotricha; species Endotricha flammealis. Next base: position 11,388,460 of record LR990869.1, on the reverse strand, counting down.
TATGCTTAATATTTGAGCTGCTATTTTATATTACAGCGATGTTAAAAAGCGAATTCGAGTGTAAAGCTGGTGCTACATACATCTTCATACAAGATTGATAAATCGTTTATTAAACTAATTCAGTACACGGATACACAATAAATAGGTACCATTTTTGAAAACTTCCGATTCTTTTCTGAGAAGTCCGCTTAAATACATCTAATAATGAGAGAGGTAGGCGTACAGCGGATCATCCGCTCAAATCGGAGCAGCCCGTCTGGGGAAGGACCTCCACCTTACATAAGATCGTAAACAAATAGCATTGGTCTCGGCCATGTTGTGTTCCTACGGTGAGTAAGGTCTTCATAGAGCTCCACTTGGGGGGGTTAGGAGGGTTGACAACGCGTGAGTGATACCCCCGGTATTGCAAGCGTCTATAGGCTACTATGATGCTAACCATCAGGCGGGCTGTATGCTTGTTTGCCAACTTTGTGGCATAAGAAAATGTATATTTAAATCTGCGTCTTAAAAAGGAACCGAAAATAAACTGATTACACTAATAGAACAAAAACTTCCGATACAAGTTTCGATTATTTACGTAGGCGTTGTCGAAATGTTCGGGAAAAAATGTATCACACGTACGTAGCATAGGACTGTTATGATGTCGAGTAACAATAATGCAAATATGAAAACTAGGGTGAATCCTAAATAATACTTACACTACAAATCGCCAAAAAAAAAAAAAGTAGTAAAACCACAATAATAAAAAAATATTGTGTCATATTGAAAGCAAGGATAGTAGTTCGCATTTCCTTAGCTTTCCCCGCGCTGGGGTCGGGGATATCGTAAAAAAGTTACACCCGCTTCAAGAACCTTCTTGCACTTATGTAATAAATCATTCCTTTGAAAGTATGAAAATACTTTAAAACAGTCTTCAGAGGACGCCTCTTCGCTAATGGAGGTTGTCTTTTGTTTTCAGTTTTTTTTTCTATTTCAATAAATTATCTACTAGATGGGTTATTTTGCATGGGGTATGTAAAAAAACATTTCCCACTAGTAAAAGTTGTTGTAAGTAAATAAAAAAGCCTTTTCAACGACATTGGTTTCAGGGTCAGTATTCATACATTAACTGTAGCTCCTCCTTTTACTAACTAAAAAATGTAACCTAAAAGTGGAGTTAAGAAAATGATGACTAAAGAAATGACGAAAACATACAAAAAAAATATAACATGGGTATAACGGACATACTTACATTTAAATATAATAATATGTGCCTGTAAAACAAGCGTACTCTGTTATAACTATAACACATAATAAAAAGTACACGGAGACAAAAGTTATGATTTTAAAACTGTATTCAGTGTAAAGAAACTTTAGAAAAATAAAAATTTTCAACCTTTAATAAAATTTATTATTTAGATAAAATGGACCTTTGTCCAACTGGGGATTAAGCTGTCGCACCATTCTTTGTTGTTTGTTCTGTTTGTAGAAACGAAAAACTTTAGGGGCTACTGAAACTTAGACTTTTATACACCTCATTTTTTTTGTTAGAAAGGTAGACAAACAGGTGTGAAGCTTGTCGGTTGTTATTTTACTATATAGATATTATATAAGGTCCTAATTTATTAATGAACTTCCTTGTAACACATGACTATAGGTTACATATATTCGTTTAAGCAAGGAAATAATGGTCTAGTATTCAGTGAATATGGATGGCTTTATGTAGTAAGCAACATTTTTTTTAACTATTTACAATACAATATTTTCTTTTTACTGATTACTTATAAAAAATTATGACCTTATAAAAAAAATTACCTATGGGATTGGCAGAGGCCATGTTTTCAAATGGCCTGAAGGCCACTTGTCTTGGCATCACGACTGTGATCCCTCGACAACAGCCGGGACCGACGCGGACGGCTACGGATAAAGTGCCCTCCAAAGCATGGACACAAAGTTGGCAAATAAGCATATGGCCCGCCTTATGGTAAGCATCACCGTAGCCAATAGATGCTTGTAATAACCGGGGGTATCACTCACGCGTTGCCAACCCAAGTTGATCACCAAGTAGATTTATTTTGTTTAACTTTCACCACACACAATCACATTCACAAACACGCACATAAGCACACGCACTATTTCTCATCCGTACTGTTTGTAACTCTTTCGTAAATTATTGTTTAAATTTCATTTTGCATCTCTCGTAATCTAATATTGTGTATATTTTAAGAAATTGTTTACCATGACCGACCTGGGAGACCTGATGTCCTGAAATGCATGTTTTACCTGGTTTAGGCATCAGTCTCTCATAAATCAAAATTATCCACGTACCTACAATGTATTTCTTTAGTTTTATCTGTTTTTCTGAGAGAAAAATAAAGATTATTTATTATTAAAAAGTGTCCGTAAGAAATGTGTTGCCCGCTACATGGAAGGTATAGGGTGAAAGAGTGCATGAACCTTGGCACCTTCCTCCTAATTCAACTATGCAGTGCACGATTCCTTTTGTTATCAGTAGACGGGTATTATTCTTGCTCCACTTAAAGGACCCCATGTTAGAAAGAAGGAAACACGTGCCGACAATGGGTTCCACATTGTACTGTACGTTAACAATTTGTAAGAAATAAAATTTTAATTTCGTGAAACGTCGAGTCTTTAATATATTTGATTGTTTAAATGAAGTCGACTTTTGTCGAAGTTCTGAGAAAGCGTCCATTCATTTATTGTTCTCTTTGTAAGTGAAACAACTTTTCAAACGACGAAAACTCAGTTTAATATAGGTTTTAACATTATTATCGTTGTAATTTAGTTCAGGAGAAATAATGTACTTGTTTGACATATTTATGTGAATCTTTTCAACTTGTTGCTGTTTTATTTTTTTGTTTAAATTACATAAAAAACATAATTCTACTAGCAAAACGAGCGTTTTCGTGTATCCCACGTTACTGTGTGAATTTCGGAAAATCCTCTTTTATCGCATGCCTACATCATCATATTCAAAGCTCCAAGTTTCGGGGGCCTTACTCCGTACCGTGTATATCATTCCAGGAACGCGAACATCAGGATTTCGCGGGTAAAACCACGATATCAGTTAGTATAAAATCAAACTTATTATATGCTATGGTATGAGCTCTGAAACTTCTAAAAGTAAGATTAATATAAACGGGGTATCAAATATTTACAAGAGTAATTACTCTCAAAGGCCCAAAACTTTGATCATCCTTGCATCCTAACTCCGGGCACACAAACTAAAATCCTTTTATCTAGCGGCAACAGGCGCGTTTAAGACGAACGCTTTAACTGCTAAAAAGGTTTATGCCATCCTTGTTTCACTCTTTTGGTTTACGTACAAAAGATAGAGATATCCCTTCACGTCTGTAATGTTCGAAGTATAAGCAGAATTCAAAGAATAGCAAAAGTTTGAAAAAATAAATGTTTTCGTTCTGGTTTTAATGTCTAATCTAAGAAATAATTTTGGAGAGTTGAAAACAATTGTGATCTACAAGTAGCATTTTAAAAGGGCAAGTTCTGCTAAGTTTGTTACCAGTTCTTAGTCCAAATTACTTTAAAAACAGTTCTTAGTTCTTAACTAGAGGTAGGATAAGAAAAGACGATTCGAAAGAATTTGTAATAGGGCTATCTATTTCAATAAAAATATATTTTATATTTATTATGTTATTTTCTTCGCCATTTCTATCACCGGTGGGCGATGGTCATTTTGATTTGTTTCCGAAATAGTGGTAGTTCAGTAGCTTATTTATTTAAGAATAATAATATGTAACACTGTCATTGAAGATGACGCATGACGTGTCTAAGTGGCCGCGAGCGCCCACAGAATAAAGTTTTATTATATTTTTTATACTACACAGGTGGCAGACAAGCATACGGTCGGCCTGATGGTAAGCCGTCACCGTAGCCTATAGACGCTTGCAATACCGGGGGTATCACTCACGCTCTGCCAACCCTCCCAACCCACTAAGTGGAGCTCTGGAGACCTTACTCACCGTAGGAAAACAACATTGCCGAGACCAATGCTATTTGGCTACGATCTTCTGTAAGGTGGAGGTCCTTCCCCAGACGGGCTGCTCCGATTTGAGCGGATTATCCGCTATGCCCTACCTCTCTTACGGATTGACTGATTGACTTTGACTTATTTTTGTATTTCTAAAAGTAGCCATTACTAGCCACTATGAAACTTGTCAAACTTCAATTCGGTCAATGCATACTTCGATTGCATATCCAATCTAGATTGCAAAAACTACTTACATTATGCGCAACCTCCGCCAAACTTTACTTCCAAAGTTGGTCTTTTGTTCAACTGCTCTCGCTTTGTGGTACTACGAATATAGGTTGCCTTAAGCTGCAGTGCATTAAAGCCTGGATAGAAGTCTAAAACTCTGATTTGTTAAGTGGAGCATTTTTAAGTTAATACCTGCTATAAATTATACTAATATTATAAATGAGAAATGGTTGTTTGTATACATATTGTCAGGCGTACAGAGCCCAACATTGGCAAATTTTTACTCGGGCGAAGCCGCGGGTAACAGCTAGTAACTAAATAAATTCTACACAATTCACTCAGGTCCCAACGAAAGCTAGACTTAACCTTCTTGTGTTATGCCATCAGACAACGGATATTATTTTTTAAATCACACAACGCCATCTAGTCCCAAACTAAGCAACTAAGCTTGTACTATGGGTACTAGATTGCTGATAAATACACTTATATACTTTTTTTGTAAATAAATACTTATTATACATAGAAAACACCCAGACCACGGCAAACAGACATTGTCATGTTCATGCACACAAATGTTTGCATTGCGCATTATTCGAACCCGCGGCCCTAGGGATAAAGTGACCATTGCTAGCCACTCCACCACCGGGCCTGTCTTTATCATTGTAAATATATACTACCTAAAATACATAGGTAACACCCAGACTCGAGGACATACACAAATGCCAACACATAAATATTTTCTCCTAGTGGGAATCGAACCTGCGCCCTCTTGTGCCAAAGGTAGGATCACCAACACACCACCGGGCTGTCTAAATAAATAAATATATAGGGACAAATTACACAGATTGAGCTAGCCCCAAAGTAAATTCTAAACTTTTGTAATGGGATACTAACTCAACGATACTATATTTTTATAACAAATACATATAGATAAATATCCAAGACCCATGCCAATCAGTAAAAGTAAATTTTTCATCATGGCCCGACCGGGATTCGAACGCGAGACCTCCTGAGTGGCGGTCCGGCATGGTAACCATTACGCCACGGATGTCGTCCAAAGATATAGAAGCGAATGTCCTGACAAATGTTTTGTGGTACATTTGTGCTATTCTTCCAGTAGTCCGAATGTCAGGGGTAATGAATCGTCTTCGACTGTGTCTGGCAGGAGCACGCAACATTAATTCCTGATTTCAAATATCAAATTGGGCGTTGTTACGCAAAAAGGCATTTTTTTTTATTATTAAAATAAAATGAGCGTAATTTTTTCATACAATGAATTGACATGAAATGACAGTGGTGGAGCGTTGATAGACGCTGCTCTTGACAAGAGGGCGCGGGTTTGATTTCCGCTCGTGGCAACCGCGCTTAGCAGGGAATGTTAAGTTGTCGGTTCCGGCTGTTGTCAAATTGTGTGCTGTGCATGACAGTCGTTACCAAGTCCTCAAGCTGCTTGCGTAATTTTTTCATACAATGAATTGACATGAAATGACAGTGGTGAAGCGTTGATAGACGCTGCTCTTGACAAGAGGGCGCGGGTTTGATTTCCGCTCGTGGCAACCGCGCTTAGCAGGGAATGTTAAGTTGTCGGTTCCGGCTGTTGTCAAATTGTGTGCTGTGCATGACAGTCGTTACCAAGTCCTCATGCTGCTTGAAAACACCGGCCTGCGCCGCCAGCGTGGCAGAGTATGCTCTAATCCCCTTCGATTGAACGGAGACCCGTAACCCTGCAGCGCGATGATTATGGGTTAATATGGTAAATAAAGTAACAATTTATTTTATACATTACCACGAATTTAATATTGCCCACATCAAAATTTTACGCCAATTTAATGCCCAGTCGTAACAATCTATTTTAATCCATGCAATTCTTGAAAACAATTGAAATAATAAACTGAAAATATAGTTCTAACCTGTCTAAAACTAACTTCGTAATTTATGATGTTTGAATTGTTTGGAGCGGAGGCAGACTGTGCTGTGGCCTACCGCTGACCTGCATCACTCGAGCGCACTTCTGTTATACGATTAAGAGCGATGGTATTTCTATTTCAAGAGTTTAATCTGTGACAGAGGATATTTACGTAGATAAGTTGTAGAGTAACTTAACCAAAAAATGTATTATAAAACCTGTGTTACCCTTCAGAAACTGCTTGTAAAATAATGTCAATCTATTGGTTTTCAACGTGCAAAATCGGGAACAAATAAACATACAAACTATTGTATTTGCAAAATTAGTATTTTCTTTGCATAGTATAAAACGAGGTTGCTTCCGCTGTTTGCTTTAGATCTTTAAACTATTCAATGGATTTTAATGCAGTTTTGAGGTTGTTAGCTTTGTTCAATTTACCAAATGAACATGAAGAACGCAACGCTCCAATTCTTAATCTAGCACAACTCACCTGCTGCGCTGCACTTTACACACATGAGACACATACAAATAGATTGCAAATATTATACACACATAGATATATATTTTTTGTATAAATAATAAGATAAATTATTAATACCGAGAGGTACTCGCTGTGGCCAAGACACCCTTAGCCGTCAGTACGATCGGTTGCATGAGTCTGTGCAAATGGCAGTGAGAGGACACTAGGGTAGTTTAGTTAGGTCGTCAGGGGAAACCCTGCGACTTTATACAAGCTTATTTGCCTGCCGTATGATATAAAATGAAACTATTCTCAATTGAAATACTTATTGTTGTCTCTATCAACAAGTATTTTAAAATTTATTTTATTACATAGAAACAACACACCTAAAAAATTTCATAAACATAACACTAAAACGAATAACATTAGAAATAATGTAAACTAATGAAAAAAACATTGAGAATGGTTTATTGTGGTTTATTACATCTTAGTGAGTGTATAAACTCAACACATTGTCCAGTAAATTTGGCTTATAAAACGAAAATATAGTCGGTCGTGTGCCCTCAGCTAACCCTCAAGCGCTGTATAGGCCAAAGCGTCCACATGAAATATTATCACCTGTCTTTTACAGGTTATTAAACCCACCCAGGGATTATTTATAGGGATTTTGTTCGTGCAAAGTGAAAAATCGACTTTTCCCACGTTACGTTACTTTACAAAAGTGATATTACTTTTATGGGTCGTAAACCTTTTCACATAGTGAGGAATTAAGTTAAACATGACTTTGAATATTTGAATATTCCGCTGTCAAACATAGATCGTTTCAATAAAGTAATAAAACTGAGAAAGGTTACGATTTTCCTTATGTAAGCAGCTCGGAAAACACTTAGTAGAAAATCACCCTTATAAGAAAACTAGGTGCCAGATGGAAAGCAGTTTAACCCGCAGCCCTTGGGATGAAGTGACCATTGCTAGCCACTTGACCACCAGGCCTGTCAATGTCTATCTCCTAAATTTAAGAGCAGCGATCTTGTTGGTGTAGCAGCCTCCATTTGTTCCAGTGCCAGCTCTAAAATGCTAAAATAAATAATTATTGTGGCAAACCGCACTTTTTTGTGAATACCGCAATTTTTTTTGTTAATTTTTACCTATAATATTTTTAAAAAAGTATATTTTTTGTCTTTGCTTTACACGTCTATTTTTAATTGTTCATACTTCACCTTTTTTCCCTCGCATTGTAAAAACTCTCACATAATACATAATGAGTTGATTTCTTCCATTCTTTTCCTTCCATGTCCTCACCATCTTTACATAGGATTAAATTTAGTCGTTTCCCCTGTCTGTTCGGTATGCTTAGATCTTTAAAACTACGCAAAGGATTTTGATGCGGTTTCATAAAATAGATAAGATTCAATAAGAAGGTTTAAATGTTTAATACATTCCGAAATTCCCATTGGAAATCGGGATACACGCAAACTTTGATCCACTTTAAACTTGATTCCCCGTATTTATTAGGGTTAATAAACTTCAACGTACCACGAAATCCTCGTAAGAGTAACTTAAAGGCATTTAGTCTGCAAGTATATAAAAATAACACTTCCTACTACAATCCTTTAACGAGAATGTGTCGTCTTTATAATCACACTTCGACTGATTTCCCCGACCTCGATATTTACACCCCAATGTTGAATAAATTCCGAACCATGATCAAGTGTATATTTGACGGCAATTCCGACTCGCATGCTTTGCTGTTAAAAAACACTTAAAAAGTCAATCTATTCACTTGTAATATTGTATTTACTTTGATTTAATTTTTTGTATCTTTTTATTAATAGTTCACAAATTGTTATAATTAAGTGTCAACATAATTTAGAATTGCAATCTCGAATTAATCTATAAATATAAAATGCTTTGTCCTGACTGACTGACTGACTGACTGACTGAGAATCAACGCACAGCCTAAACCGCTCATCGTAAAAATCTGAAACTTGGCAGGTGGACCTATTACATGACGTAGGCGTCCGATAAGAAAGGATTTTTCGAAATTCGAACTCTAAGGGGGTGAAAATGGGGGGTAAAGTTACTATGGGACAACTTGATTCCTTGGTCCAATCTACTTCAAATTTGGCATAAAAATTGTTTAGGAGAATTGATGGAAGACGTGATTCTTATTTTATTGAAATTCTTGAAAAAAATGTATTTTGTGGGTAATTTTCTTCGAGTTGATATCAATACTCATACTCCTTAGTGCTTTTGATTTCAATTACATTTCATTTTGACACATCCGTGAAGTGAAGAGTGTCATCTGTCATGTAATATTTTTTTTGTAAATTGTGAATATTCAAACAAAATGATTTCATAATGTCGTCGTACTATTTATTCTATTTGTGATCTCGGAAAAACAGCTAAAATTTTAAAGCGGACTGAATCATATTCATCGATAATAAACAGTACCTAAGTAATTAACTCAGGTAATTAGATATTTTAAATTTTATAATATTTGACAGGGTTCAAGTTAAATTGGTCAATGGTTAAATGGCATATTGATATTGTCTCTTTCTCACATATAGAAAATCTCATAACGTCGACTCGCTCTAATATTCCGTAGTGTTGTTGAGGGATAGTTGTAGGCTGAGGTTGTAGGTTATAAAATACCGATATACATATTATACATTTTTTTTACGGAAGTGGTTGGAAAACAAGCTCAGAAATATGGATCATTTGATATTAGGTGATTACCGTCGACTATGGAGCACATAGATTCTAGGGTCCCTGACCCGTTTCCGACCTATAACAGGAAACAGGATATAGCGAGAAATAGTATAAGGACGGAGTTAGATTTTTTTATACAACAAAGGTGACAAACAAGAATTTCGGCTATTTCACTCTCCGAACGAAACGCATTGCTGCTACACGTCAATATTCTGTAATGTAAAAGGGTGACACTTCACCGGTCGGGCTAGCCTATTTTTCATAAACGCCCACTCCAAATATTGTAATGAGAAGTACCTATATAAATAGACAACCGATAAGAAAGGATTTTTTGAAATTCCCACGGGAAAGCGGGAAAAATGCAAACGAAGTTGCGCGGGTATCTCTAGTCTATATATATAAAATGCTTTGTCCTGACTGACTGACTGACTGAGAATCAACGCACAGCCTAAACCGCTCATCGTAAAAATCTGAAACTTGGAGGGTGGATTGTTTGTATAACGTAGGCGTCCGATAAGAAAGGATTTTTCGAAATTCTAACTCTAAGGGGGTAAAAAGGGGGGCAAAGTTACCATGGGACAACTTGATTCCTTGGTCCAATCTACTTCAAATTTGGCATAAAAATTGTTTAAGAGAATTGATGAAAGACGTGATTCTTATTTTATTGAAATTCTTGAAAAAAATGCATTTTGTGGGTAATTTTCTTCGAGTTGATATCAATACTCATACTTATTAGTGCTTTTGATTTCAATTACATTTCATTTTGACACATTCGTGAAGTGAAGTATGTCATCTGTCATGTAATATTTTTATAAATTGTGAATATTCAAACAAAATGATTTCATAATGTCGTCTTAGGTCTTCGTACTATTTATTCTGTTTGTGATCTCGGAAAAACAGCTAAAATTCTTACTATGTATAAAGCGGACTGAATCATATTCATCGATAATATAAACAGTAAGTAATTAAATTTTATAATATTTGACAGGGGTCAAGTTAAATTGGTCAATGGTTAAATGGCATATTGATATTGTCACTTTCTCACTTATAGGAAATATCATTACGTCGACTCGATCTATTATTTCGTAGTGTTGTTGTAGGGATGGTTGTAGGCTGAGGTTGTAGGTATTGAAATACCCATATACTTATACATTTTTTTTTACGGAAGTGGTTGGAAAATAAGCTCAGCAATATGGATCATTTGATATTAGGTGATTACCGTCGACTATAGAGCACATAGATTCTAGGGTCCCTGACCCGTTGCCGACCTATAACAGGAAAAGACAGGATATATAGCAAGAAATAGTTTAAGGCAGGAGTTAGATTTTTTTTATACAACAAAGGTGGCAAACAAGAATTTCGGATATTTCACTCTCCGAACGAAACGCATTGCTGCTACACGTCAATATTCTGTAAGAGTTTCACCGCTCGGGCTAGCCTATTACATAAACGCCCACTCCAAAGATTGTAATGAGAAGTATATAAATAGAAAAATAATCATGTATACATATGAAAATGTTTTGTCTTGACCGTAGAGACCTGAAATTTGGGTGAGTGATGTAGGCAACCGATAGAAAGAATTTTTGAAATTCCCACGGGAAAGCGGGATAAACGCAAACGAAGTTGCGCGGGTTTCTCTAGTCTTGTATAATTGTAATTTAATAATTTTTTGGTTGTAATTTGTTTTGTTGTCCGAATAAATAAATAAAAAAACGAAGTTGCGCGGGTTTCGCTAGTCCTCAATAAATCTATTAATGCTTTACCACACAAAAATATGCAACGTTCTCTAATAATACCATGAAATATAACTATTATTTGTGCACAAGAAATCCCATCACAAAAAAAGGTTTGTTGAGCCGTTTACCACGCCATTGCAGTGTTTCGCCAAATTATACTAATATAAGTAATATGCCCAAAGGCAACGAAAGGATGCGATAAAAAGTCGCCGAGATGTAGCATTACGGAAACACGTCACGTTTCAGCCATGAAGTAGAGCTGAAATATTATTTTAAATTAGGTTAGGAATTTCTTGAGGTCCTTTCCTTGCTTGAACTTTTCATGTAAACTAATTCTTCTTTAAAACATTTTTCTAAATTGAATTGAGATTATTGTACAGTCAAGAGCACGTTGAGCTTTACACTTGCAGTTTAATTTTGGTTCTTATGACATAGATCTTAAAATTGGTACAAAGTCCGATATGTAAAGGTCGACCTGCTCTTGACTGTACATATAAGAAATTCGTATTTGTAGTAAAATAAGTGATTTCTAATAGTAGCAACTCTTATAAGGTTAATAGATCTGTTCGATTTAATCACCAATAGTAGAATACTTTCTTACCACAACTTTATAATAAAATATTCGAAACCACGACCCTAAAAATAGCCGTTGTTGACCGCTCGACTACCGGGTCTTTCCGAAAATTGAGCATGATTTAAAATAGTTAATTATCCTTTATCCCAGCCCCATAAATCGTGCAGTTCGCTTATTAACGGCGGCCAGCGTAATTATTCTGCTATCCAATGGCCACCATTACCGCACTTGTGGGAGAAGGAGGTCTAAAAAAGGGTAAAATGAGCAATATTTTCACAGGCGACCCGCCGTCGATCGTCGGAATAAATGGTGCCGATTTGAATTGGAATCGACCAGAATTGGCGAGACCGTGTATTATCTGTCCGTTGACAAATGTACGCGTAAGGCCGAACTTATACTGATAGAAAAAGGTAAATTATTAGGTAATTTGGGATGAATCCTTTGTCCACAAACGGTTGGCTTGCACGGTCACTTTCTTTAATCATAATATATAATGTACAGAAGTCGTATCAATGTCATTTAATTAACAGTGATTTTTATCAGCCTCCTTATCGGTGTAGCAATCGCCATGCAACATGATATCTCTATAAGATACGACGCGGACGCCTGCTTTTTCCTTTACTTGCTCTATGATTTCTTCTAGTATTTTTAGATTCAACAATTTGAGAATACGTTTTGAGAATTCAACATTATGTTCAGCTCAAGCGGCTACGGTAACCGTTTACCATCAGGCGGGCCGTAAGCTAGTTTGCCACCTAAGTGGTAAAAAAAATGTTCTGGAAGAGGTGGTAATTATGGTTAAAATATCACTTCAACTATTCTAGAGACTATCAAGTACCAACGCTTTAGAGAACAAAATCCTTTAACTCATTATTCTTCTTGCGTCATGCAATCGTCTAATATACGAAGAAAAGCGATAAAATTCAGTGTCATAAATATCTTTGTCTTCGCCATATGACTTCGGAACCACCTCAATAACTCATATATGATTCTCCGCGGTATAAATAATATAGTTTCAAGTTAAATCGGACATTTTGCGGCGAAACTTGTGCCGTTTTGTGTAAAATTGTGGTCACAGTGAAAGATTTTAATATTTTATTCTTGTTATATCAGCAGACGGCTGCTTCTACATGCGTCTACATTGTTACATTGTTCGGATTGTTCCAGTTCCCATGGGATATTTTAAAATAACTTTAGAATTAGAAGATAAGAAAGAACGACTTTACAGCAATGCAATTTTCATGGTAACATTTTTCATAACGGACCCAATCCTAATCAACAAGGAAATATAACGCTAGAATAAATATGTTAACTCAACTAATTAGATAAATAAATAAAATAAAAAAGCCTAAAAAAATAAAAATAAGTGTTACAATAAACCTAACTTAAACAATTTTATAGTTTACTTCTTCAACTATTTTATAGTTTTAAAAGATTAAATAAAAATATAAGATCATTCTTATCGTTTTCCTGCAAGGATCACGGGTGAAGGCATCTTCCAAAATTACCATCGAACTTTATTCTGGACTTCTGTTAACCAGAAAAGGCCTGCCGCTAACCGTCTTGATGACCTCATCTTGCCATCTCGTAGACGGTATGTACTTACCTCTGCAACGCTTACCACGAACGAGGGCCTGACCGCTAATTAAATACTTGATAATTTTTGGTTTATTCGGAATAAACTCTGTATACACATGTATAATTTAAGGGTGTTGGAAAAACGCTCAGTTACAAATGACCTGGGGATCGGGCGAAATGACCTAACCCTTCCTTTGTAGAGATTTGACCCTTCCATGTACAGTCGGGAACGAAAGTTTTTGATACATATTTCTATTCAACTACCTTTATGCACAACCCCGCTTCGGAATAAAAACGGCGCTATCGGTGCGCACGAATATCGCACCGCGCATGTTCTGTCGTACAAATCAGTTACTCAAAAAAAGTTTATAGAGGATACACACTCATAAGTGTAGTTTTTTACTGTTACAGAATTATTCCTATAACACTTATTTTGGTTGTTTTAGACCAGTTTTTACATCTTTTAAACTTTTACAAGTGTTATTAGCAAATTCCTGTGTGGATATGTCAAATCAAATCAAATTCATTATATTTTTGCTTTAATGGTGTGTACAGATATACCAACATGTTTATGAACGTGGCCGAAATTGTAACTACAACTCCCGTTCATATTGTATGTCACTTTTTGACAGTTCGCCTTTGACAAAATGTATGAAAATATGCCACAGTAACGCCCTCCTACAAACGTCACTCACGTTCTTAAAGATGTTGCTAGCACTATAGGTATTACAGAAATCAGACCTTTCAGCTTATGTCAGCTTTGAAATAAGTTTTCATGGATTTTGCTCACGATGTTTTTCCGTTTTTTTCTTTTCTTTATGTTATGTCGTGGATTGTACCATATCTTTATTGGTCCACGCACCTTCTGTTCTCAACGTTTTATTAATAAACAACCATGTTTTTCGTAAATGTATTGGAATTGAAAATATATTTTGCAAGCCTATTTATAATAATAACATATAACGATGCTATTGTATTTATAGAACAGTAATGGAATACATATTTATTCTAATTTTATCGCAAGTATTTTTTTAATACATTTTTATATTAAACTCCTGACTAGTCCTGACATTAGCCCAGTTTCGTATTAATATTTTACTTTTTATTTTCTTTATCCGCTAAGTTTTAAACTATGAAATAGATTGTGATTCACTGTAGCGGTATTACCAACTTGATAGGCCCGGTGATCATATGGCTAGCAATGGTCACTTTTTTTGGTTCAAATCCTGTGCAAGATAATCATTTGTGTGCATAAACATGTCTTTGTCTGGATATTTTCTATGCATTTATAAAAAATGTTTATACCTACATATAAATCTGTTGCCAAGCACGTAGCTTCCATAAATCAATCAATCAATACATATAATTAAATTATAATTGGTCGCGGTCTGTGCACGCTAATCTCAGAAACCGCTTATCCCATTTGAATGCGGTTTTCACTAATGCTAATGCGTTGCGGTTTGCTCCACGTAACATTTAGTGTTTCATTTCAATTGGTTCATAATTAAAATAAAATCATTAGGCTACGCAGGCGAAGCCGCGGGCAGAAGAAGTCTAGGATAAATTTGGAACTTCTTTGCCTCGATTTTAATTATGTTATTAATCAAACGATATGCGATCTTCCATAACGTTTATAACGCTGTAATAATTTTATGGCTTCATTTTCATATTGCGTTCGGAACGTGCTATATTTAATTTGTTTAATGAACACTAACATTTTATATTATGATTTTGATTTTCATAATAGTATTTTTGGAGTGTTCGGAACGGAATCAATCTGTCATACCTACTATTGTTTAGACTTTAGACCTTTACGTTATTACTCCAGGCTACGTAGCTTGCAAAATGCTACGTAGTTTGTAATACGCAGACGCTACATAGCTTAATAAAATTATGCTGGGCAAATAATAACATGCTGCGTAACCTGCTACATGCTTCGTAGCTTGTTACGTGCTACGTAGTTTGCCAGATGCTTTGTAGTTTGCTACGTGCTACGAAGTTTGTTACATGCTACGTTTTTCTTTGCATACTTTAATAATTCAAACAAAGCGGAGCTGCGTAATACTACCTACTTTCAACGACCATGACTACGACATCGATGCTACATATTACGTAGCATGTTACGCACTACAGCTACAGAATATTTACTTCTACTACCATGAATGAACATTGAAATTTTATTGTTTACTTACAACAACGAGCCTGTTCTTGTATTAAAAACAGTGAAAATCTAGTCTCAATCCAAGCGTTACCTCGCTCGTTTTATCTAAACTTACAAATATTAACATACATACAGTGCAATTTAAATTAAAGCTTTTAAAAAGAAGAAAGATTTGTGTGTGTGTATGTTTGTAACGAATAAACTCAAAAACTACGGGACTGATTTCAAAAATTCTTTCACGATTGGGAAGGTACATTATCCCCGGGTAACATAGGCTATATTATATTTCAAAAAAATTAGGGATACCTAGTAAAACCCGTCCCAAGCCGGGGCGGCGGTTCGCTAGTAGTATACAGAAGATAGCGTTTTCGAAATAAATAAAATATAAATATGTAGGGACAAATCACACAGATTGAGCTAGCCCCAAAGTAAGTTCGAAACTTGTGTTATGGGATACTAACTCAACGATAGGTACTATATTTTATAACAAATGCATATATAGATAAACATCCAAGAGACGAGGCCAATCAGAAAAAGTTCGTTTTACATCATGACCCGACCGGGATTCGAACCCGGGACCTCCTGGGTTCGAATCCCGGTCCGGCGTGGTAACCATTACGCCACGGAGGTCGTCGTTAAATTAAAATTAAAACAAGATTTTTCCTTACGAGACAAACTGTTTCCCTTACGAGAATAAACCTTAAAATAATTCTGCATTGGCATACGTCACTATATTTTTATGCTTTTTCCCGGACGCTTGAATAAATATTCCCAGCTGCCGTTTTCCTTATCTAAAAATATTTCTATTTGAGGACCTACAAAGGACTGTACTGGTTGGGCGCCCATATTGTGATCTTATGCACCATTGAATTTTCAACGCTATAGTCATATAAAGGCATTCAAGTGAAGCTCAATATTTCCCAGTATTGTAAAGACGTATTTTTCATGAATAAAAATATGTACTAATATAAAATAAATAAAATAAGCCTCTATTTGTTCTCAATAACAATTACAATCACATTATAAAGATTAGACTTATTAAAAATCGGTTATGTACGTATGCGGTTTGTTAGTAAAATAAATATATAGGGACAATTCATACAGATTGAGCTAGCCCCAAAGTAAGTTCGAAACTTGTGTTATGGGATACTAACTCAACGATATTATATTTTTATAACAAATACATATATAGATAAACATCCAAGACCCGAGGCCAATCAGAAAAAGTTCGTTTTTCATCATGACCCGGGGTGGCGGTCTGGCGTGGTAAAATGTTTTTGTATAGGCTAACTAGAACATATAATAACATAAAAATAATAAAAAGATAATTCTTCTATTTTTAGGTTATGATATGTTCTATTAGATAAAAAACAATACCTTTGTGTTACGCATTAGCGTAGCACAAAAGTATCGAGTAATTTAAGTCCCAAGTAAAATAATGAATTTTGTATTGTTTCAGAAATATGGACGCGAATATCTACTCAAGGTGTAGGAGGGGTCACTGAGGACGATGGGTCACTTCCACAGACCTCCATCTTTATATACTTTACAAATTAAGGTAAATATAATCTGTTTCACTACACAATTTTCCCAATGATTCAAAAGTTTTTTTTTGTCTGTCTCTCTATTTATTTGTATGCACATCTTCGTAGTTACTGAACGGATTTTAATGCTGTTTACACAAAAAGATAGAGCTTGACTTAAAGCAAAATATAGGCTTTATTTCATTTAAATATATTATTAGGAAAATAAGTTAACTTCATTTACGTGGTCAAAGTGGCCCGACTTAATGAAAATTAAGTTCCTCATAACTTCACTAGATGTCACTGTCTCCGATTTATCAGTCGATACTATTTTAACCACAAATCCAATTCTACGCGGGCGAAGCCGTGAACACAGCTAGTAATAAATACTTCGAGTTTTTTGAAAGATTTATTATAAAATTTAATGTAATATAGTGTCATTCAATGAAGATGTATATTAAAACGGGGATTCCGGTGAATGCCACCCTACCAAAAATCACCGCCGCGTTTCTCCCTTAGGTATGGATCGGGAAATCGCTCGAGGCTTTCGAGAATTAGAAGTTTATCAAAACAGCCAGGTATGGGGATGGCAGTTTATTAAATAGCTTTACGTATATCTAAGCATAGGTATCTATAGCATAGCCTGTGTTGGTAGATAAGGATAATTCTGTGTTTAAGTCTATGGTTTTAATTGTCTTTGGGATGCTACGTCTCCGCATGTGTTCTATTGTTATTATATGTCATTTTCTTCACTTTTCGTTTAACTCATAATGTTTTTGTAACTTTGTAATTTATTATTAAAAGTTTACTAATTTTGAGTTGTAGTTTGGATTGAGGACATCCCATTTTGTGCTATCGTAAAAATTCAAAGATTTTTGATGCGGTAGAGTAAAATCTTTGAAATGGGCTAGTTAGCAAATAATGATCTTTATACACCTTCCATGTTTTTATTAGAGCTATCCAATGACATTCCACTCTACTCTATGGGGTAGGCGCCAAAAAAATTCTTCCCACTTCACATGCATGTCAAATAAAATATTTTTCAAAATAGTTAAACTTCTATGTGAAATTGTTAACATGTCACATCCAGGGTTTTTATCTAGTGTCATGCTGGGAGCCGCAGACAGACAGACATGCCGAAACTCAGGGTTTCTTGTTTACTATGGAACCCTAAAAACGAAAAAAAAAAATACCATCATTGTCATCCCTTTACACAAAAACTATTTTCCATGTTTATAAAATATAAACAAAGATGTTTATTCGTTTACGCATAAATATACAGCACTCATGAATTTTAAAAGGTCCACGAGTTTCCTGCTAGATTACCCGGCGAACCAGATTTATCCTGTAAATCCGGACCGGGTAAAAAATCGCCCACCCTTATCCGGGTTTCAGTTTGAAACGGGTGGTCAATAAACATGCGATAGTGCCGCCACCTGTCACGATACAGCTTACGACAAAGTTTTTTGTACGTATAAAAAATTGTGAACGTATACAAAGAGAAACCTCCCCGTCCGTTCAACTTGTAACCCGGATTAAAAACCTGCTATTTGTGCGAATAACTATAACTGCTACTTCGTGCGCGTGGTCTAAGGGAAATGTCAAATTAGTTGTGCATCTTATTTCCATGTTTTTTATCTGATATGTTAAAAGTAGCCTGTGTTACTCTTTATGCAATGTCCTCGTGAAATAATCATGTCAAATCATTGGTTCCTTTCAACGTGAAAAATCGACAAACAATTTACACATACAAACACACTATTTGTACTGCTTTGTGACTAAGAATAAACGCTACGAACTAACGACTAGCCTAAAACGCAGATCGTAGAGACCTGAAAGTTTGAGGGTTTGTTCTTTGTATGATGTAGGGTTGTGGATGTAGGCATCCGATAAGAATGGATTTTATGAAATTCTCACGGGCAACCGGGATACACGAAAACGAAGTACCGCTTTCCAAGCAGCGTATGCTTGTTTGCCACCTTAGAGGTATAAAAAGGACGAAGTTGCGCAGGTTTGCCAGTGGATTATAAATGCAAGTCTGTATGTTGATGGGTCACCGCGCAAGGATGTGAATTTATATAAAAAACTCCGAGCTGACAGATACTGTGGACTCGTAACAATTTTTATATAATTTCAAGCAAAACCTTGGCATAAAACCAATTTTCTTATTATTCTCGCAATTTGACTATCAGCTCTTGAATATCAGCGCTGTCAGCAGACGAAGGGCATGCGGGGGCGACCGCAATTCGTATAGGAATTTCACGGGTTGGCAAACGCGGCGGTGTGCGGTTTAGGAGACCCTTGGATTCGGCTACTCCTAAGTTTCTACTCGAAATTCAACCTTGAAATAACTTATTTTATTTCCCATATTCCTTAGGGTTTAAAGACTTCTTTTAAAAGACTTCTTCAAAGCGTTAAGCGGGGTAAATATTATAAATACTCTCTAATGTATAAATAAGTAATAACATTAAATTATTTACAGCGCCGCAAAGTAAACTAGGCATAATCTGCTTGTGTTATGGGTAACAGACATTGGATATATTATTGTAAATATATACTTATAATACATAGAAAACACCCAGACTGGAGAACAAACAAAATGCCATTACTTGAATGTTTGTCCCGAGCGGGAACGGAAACCGCGCTACCAATGCACCAATAATGTCTTATTCTGTTTTTTTTTTTGTACAAGTTGTGGCTTCTACATTCTTGTTCATTGCAATTCATCCAGCCGCAAGACGCCCCGAAGAAAGATGATGGCAAAATTTCTTCAGAAAAGGCGGATGTTGACGATAATACACTTTTAAAAGTTCCTGATCATAAATTCCAATCACTATGCACTTTTTAACCCATTTTTGTTTCATATTACACTATCAATACTATGAATCAAACGTTGAAACACACAGAAATTCAATTTCTAATCACGAGCTTAGGTTGACACTATCGAGTTGGCGTTATTAAAATTCCGAGTGGGTGTATTATGTTAGTATCGTACTATAATATTATAAATGAGAAAGTGAGTTTGTTTGTCTCTTTGTTATTCCTTCACGGCTTGACTAAGCAGCCGATCATTATGAAAATTTGTATACATATTGTCAGGGATACGGAGCCCAACATAGGCTTTATAGGACAATTTTTACTCGGGCGAAGCCGCGGGTAACAGCTAGTATTTAATAATTCTATTATTACACATGTGTGGCTCCGGGTCCTTTCCTAGACCCAATTATGCGAATCTTTCACGGTTCATTGAACCGTGATGGCACATTCATGTAAGTAGCGTCGAACAAGCACTGAGTTATAGAATAACAATGTTAAATTCCACGAAAATCTTTAGTTAATATTAAGTGAAGTGTCCCAGTACACACAACAATTTTCGCTACTCATCACTATTCAATAACTTGTATTCAATAACAATGACGATCACAGATTAGGAATATACAAGAAAAGTTTCAAGTCCCGAGGGAAAAAACAAGAAGCCAAATTACTCACCATCTTTTTATAATTCAATAAGTTAGAGTAGGGCTACCTACTACCATATTTCAAAAACTCAAACTCATTAAAATATATTATTTTTTATCATTTCATATCAACCCTCACTCCCAATCCCGGTTTCCCTTCAATCGAAGAGAATTAGACTATTAGTTTCTTTTATCTATGGATAATACGAAGAAATTTGTCTTTTGCAGTGGTCGCCGTGCACGCGAGCACACCGCATGCGTTGATGGGCCCACCCGCGAACGGGGGCGGCGGGCGTGCTGCGCGCGCGCTGCGTCTGCTACTGCTTGTCGTGCTAGCTTTGGCTGCCGTCGAATACCTCTTCGGCTCCATCCTGGACGCCTCGCCGCTCCGTACTTACCTCTACACGCCGTTATACAACGCTACGCAGCCTACACTCAGGTAAAAATTTCAATATTATTGACCACCTCCATGGCGTAATAGTTACCGGGTGGGTCCGCCACCCAGGAAGTCCCGGGTTCGAATCCCGGTCGTGTCATGATGAAAAACGTACTTTTTCTAATTGGCCTGGGTCTTGGATGTTTATCTGTATAATATAGTATTATCGTTGAGTTAGATCCCATAACAAAAGTATCGAACTTACTTTGGGGCTAGCTCAATCTGTGTGATTTGTCCCCATAAATTTATTTATTTTTATTACGGTTGGTTTCCGCTTAGACCTCACTGGCAGATCTCTTCATTGACTAAAAATGAGATGAGCTAAACGAGATATAATTTATTTAATTTCATTTGTTGACTGTACATCATTATGTATGACATTCCTGCCAGAATAAATGTACACTCCATTGCCTATTAGAAAAGTTTCATACGATGCTTATTTGAATAGAGTTAAAATCTCACTGCCCCACACATTTAAGTACTTATATTTTTATTTATTCACTTTCAGAATTAGCGATTCAACAGTTCACTGGCCTAAAAAACTGCCTACGTCAGCGGTCCAAACGGAAAACCCCATTGTTAACTCTACGAATAACAAAAACACAACCGTACCACCAATTATGAAAAACAATATTACCAACGTAACAATAATGACTAGACAATTAAACATGACTCGACAAAATATTTCTGAAGATGCCAGCACGCCATTGTTAATTACGAAAATCATGGAAAATATAAAAAATTTGGTTACGACAGAAAAAGTGGATGCAAAGAAAAGTGATCCTGAATTGCCGCTTTGTGATAAAATGCCACCAGATTTAGGTATGTATTAATGTAGGTATTATGTTATTATTATTAAGTACTAAACTGTCGCACTGCTGAGCAAAAATCATGAGTTCCTTATACTAATGCATATGAAGGACGTGAAAACTTATAATATCCATGGTTATAAAATGGTTTGGACGTGAAAACCACTCTTGCTTGTCCAATGCTGGTTGATGGACAAGCAGTGGGCCATATACTAGACCCGTGGATGCGCCGTTGGTATTTGAAATACTCTTCCGCAGCCACCCTAAGTTGAATGAAACTCTTTTCTAAATTCGAACTATTCGAAGGGATTGAAAAGTTATACTGCGTTCTGCGATATTCTTTTTTTTTTTTTGTGTATTTTTTTTTCTAATTTATGAGCATTCTATTGTTTAAAATCTCTGTGTTAAATAGTAAACGAGTGAATGTTTTTTTATTTCAGGGCCAATACCAGTGAATAAAACTGACCTGGACCTCGACTGGGTGGAGAAGAAGTATCCCGAGGTGCACTGGGGTGGCCGTTACGCCCCCCCGAATTGTACTGCCAGACATAGAGTAGCCATTATAGTGCCATTCAGGTAATCAACTATTTTACAAATCACTAGCCGCACCCGCAGTTCTCCCGCGTTGTCAACGGGAAGTGCCAATGATTACAGAAATAATATTATGTTTTCCTTAAATTCATTTATTTTTTTGTATCAATTAATTTGTTGTCTTTTCAGGGATCGCAAAGCACACTTAGCTATCTTCTTGAATCACATGCATCCATTTTTGATGAAACAACAAATAGAATATGGAATATTTATTATTGAACAAGAAGGTATTGTTTACTGTTTTATTATAATCTTTTACTTATACCACTAAGGTGGCAAACAAGCTTACGACCCGCCCGACTGATGGTAAGCGGTCACCGTAGCATAAGGACGCTTGCCACACCGGGAGTATCACTCGCGTTGCCGACCCTGTAAAAATCTTTTAATGCCCCGGTCCTGGGTTCGAATCCCAGTCGAGTCATGATGAAAAACATTTTTTTCAGATTGGCCTGGGTCTTGTATGTTTATCTATATAATGTATTTGTTATAAAATATAGTTCCGTTGAGTTAGAATCCCTTAACACAAGTCTCGAACTTACTTTGGGGCAAGCTCAATCTGCGTGATTTGTCCCTAAATATTTATTTATTTACTCCAGGTAACAGTGAATTTAATCGCGCCAAACTGATGAATGTGGGTTTTATGGAGAGTCAGAAGCAAAAGGCGGGAGGCTGGCAATGTTTTATATTCCACGACATAGATCTACTACCTTTGGATTTAAGGAATTTGTACTCCTGTCCACGACAACCCAGACACATGTCGGCATCTATTGATAAGCTTCACTTCAAGTAAGTTAGAAAAATCATTTGTACCTAATTCTTTTTTTTAACTGCAGGTTGTTTTATCATGAAATGAAATGAAATCGTTTATTTCAGAAATTAGACCTTCACAGGCACTTTTTCTTGTCATTTACAACTTGTTTAAATAAAGAAAATAAACTACGTTATATACTACCACCATTTCGGACACAAGTAAAATGGCAACCGGTAAAAAGAAAACCGGTTACGGCCTTTTTTGTAATTTTGTACTTTTTTTTTCTCTCCTTTTTTTCCACTCATTAGTTACAATGTAGGTATAAGTACTTTAAAATTTATAAGAAGAATACGCGGAATGTTATACACAATGGTGTGGAATGAACAAGTCTTAAACCTACAATAAAATAAAAAAAGTCAGTACTGACAAGAGTGAGCAGACCAGGCAGCACCCGTTCACGAGTTGACGCAAGAGTCAGCCATCGCTGTGCTCAACCATATTAGAGGGAACTCAGCGACCCGACTCCCGACGCCACCACCAGTTTGGACATTTAAGCGAGCATGACATACTCAACCCTATCAGACTTTGTCCCAATTATTTAATCTATGTATTAGTAAAATGTGTTAATCCAAGGTATCAGCTGCCTGCATACCAAATATTATAAAAATTGGCATAACCATTTGAGCGTGAAGAAGTAACAAATAAACAAACTTTCGCCTTTGTAATATTAGTGGGATAATACCTATTAATATTTTTTTTAAAGTTTAAATTCGATAACAATTTTTTTTTATTCTGTAAAAATGTTAATAAAAACAATATAACTATTGGTAAAAAAATTTACACCATGTAAGCCAACTTCGGGAAAGAGTCGCTTAACGTACAGAAGCGTAGAATATGATTTCCTCGAGTCTTTGTTGATCAACAAATGCTAACCGAACCGATATAATGCCGACCCGTTTATGTGTGTGGCAACCCTCAGAGAATAGTGTGTTAAAATGAAAAAACCAACACATCAGTTTTATATTATCTAAGTAATAAGTATTTATTAATGTGATTGTAGATTACCATATGAAGAAATTTTTGGCGGTGTGTCAGCAATGACACTGGAGCAGTTTACAAAAGTTAATGGTTTCTCCAACAAGTACTGGGGGTGGGGTGGAGAAGACGACGACATGTTTTATAGGTAACATTGCATTTTTAGATAGTAGGGGGAACGCCCCAAATGTTAGCAGTGTTCCATCTTATCAGCAATGTGATGAAATTAAAAAATATACATATATATTATTTGCTATTTTAATATTTTCAAGTAAATATAATATATCTTTACCTAGAAATTAAAAGGTTGCCTTGAAAAGATTGCTTTTAGCAATAAGGCCGCCTTGTTGCATACACTATTCTGTAACTTATACACAATACTGCATATTCTCTCTCACACTCTCTCAAGAAATATTTAACAGCGAAAGCGACTTCATTATTAATTATGTCTTTAGCGGGAACGACTTTATTTTTTATTTTGGTTAAACTGTTAATTTTTTTGACAGGTTGAAAAAAACTAATTATCACATAGCAAGATATAGAATGTCCATTGCGCGATACGCCATGCTGTCTCACAAAAAGTCTGCACCGAATCCTAAAAGGTAAAGTTAGTTGTATTCAAACAAAATTTTCGTACTTACCTACGATATGTTTTGTAATTAGTACAATATTATTTGATTTTATTAAGAACTAGCGAAACCCGCGCAACTTCGTTTGCGTGTATCCCGCTTTCCCGTGGGAATTTTTAAATTTTTCTCTCCGTAAGAACCATCCTCGTACTTCAAGGAATATTCAAAAAAAAAATCAGCCAAATCGGTCAAGCCGTTTTCATGTTATGTCGTGACAACGGAAAACGGGTTTCATTTTTATATACACTTCCGGACACATGAATCGAGCCACCCTACATTTTTATGTGTAATGACATAGAACATAAAAATATTCTTAAGTTAATCAAAAAGTTTTTATGCAGTTTTGATGCTGGTATATTCATCATGATTTTGAAGTGCTGTTGTTCCAATTTTGAATTTATCAAATGGAAAAACGAAACAAAATCCAAATTAGTGCATTCTTTTGAAAAGAAAAGTTGATCTAAATTAACATATTTTTTTTATTTAACTCCATAATTTTGAATTCACCGTAATTGTTTTGAAATTAAGACATCGTAAAATTGTTGTTTTTTTTTAATTTGAGCCATTTAAACGTTAAAATTATGGATACACCGCCTCTTCTAGCCGCGCAAGCTGTGGCGCTTCTACAGTCGGGCCGAAGTCAGCGCGATGTAGCATCACAGCTTGCTTTAAGCCTTTCTGCTGTGCAAAGGGTATACCATCGATACCTCGACACTGGTGGATATGTGCGCCGTCCAGGAAGACTTCGCGATTTCGGGTAACTTCAGAAAGACAGGATCGATTTATCGCGACAACCAGTTTACGAAATCGTCACCTCACCTCTGTACAGATCCAAGAACAGCTTCGAGACTTTCATGGAGTGGCTGTTTCCGCGCGAACAATTAGACGAAGACTTAAAAAACGTGGTCTGAGCCCACATAAGCCAGCCAACAGGCCGAAACTGACAAGAGCTCACCGAATGGCGCGCTTACAGTTTGCACGCGAACATTTGCATTGGACTCGACGCCAATGGAGCAAGGTACTCTTTACTGATGAGACTAAGATTATGCTTTATGGTAATGATGGAAGGAGGAAGGTCTACCGAAGGCTGGGAGAGCGCTTTGTTCAGTGTTGTATGGAAGAGAGAGTGAGTTATGGCGGGAGCTCGTGGATAGTCTGGGGAGGAATATCTGCCGATGGTAAAACTGGGCTAGAGGTTGTGACAGGACCACGTCTACCAACACTAAATGCCCGTCGATACATTAACCATTGCCTAGAGACTCATGTGATGCAATATGCTGGATTTGTAGGCCAAGGCTTCATCTTTATGCATGATAATGTAAGAGCGCACACTGCAGGAATCGTCAGGGCATACCTTTATGATGTTGGAATCACGACAATGGAATGGCCAGCAAGGAGCTCTGATATGAATCCCATCGAACGTCCATGGGACGAATTAAAGAGGCGTGTTCGAGCTCACCAACCAGCACCACAAACTTTGGTAGAGCTGAGAGTTGCCATCAAGGAGGAATGGGAGAACATTCCACAACACTTCATAATGACGTTGATTAACTCCATGCCAAATCGCATGACTGCAATCATAAACGCTCTCGGAGGCAATACAAGTTACTGAATATTTTTTTTTTCCAATAATTCCTTTTTTTTTTTTCAAAAATTCAACCCGAGTCGTGTCTTTGAGAAAGGTTATACAGGACAAGTTTCACTTAAAATTGTAATTTTATCAAGTTACTAAAATTTAAATTTGGAATTAAGTATACCTTATTAATGTAAAGTGTAGCAGCTTCCAAATTGCATAAAAATTTTTTCGTTGATCATATACTTTTGTTAAGTTACCAGCAATCAAAGTTGAAACTGCTGGGTGGCTCGATTCAAGTGTCCGGAAGTGTATATAGATATGTTGTTTTCCAAAAAAAAGACAACTCACCACACACAATACAAGCTTTTCTTAGTCTCAAGACTAGATGACATTATGTAATCCGTCAAGGATTAGGAGTATTTATTTATTATTTAGGACGTCACTGTTGAATTAGTGGTAAAGCACGGACGCAGAGCACGGAGAATTTCGTACGTTGACCTTTGATTACCTATCTCTGTTACTCCCGCGTGATTATATTGCCGTCCAGCGCGCATAGATGGGTCATTGTGTTTGTACGAGCGTGACACACGGACAAGGGCGACAAAGATAGGTAACAGCAGGTTACTGTACTAAATTATTTGTGCTCCACGTCCGTACTTTATAAAACATAACACGATTCGAAAAACTGGTATAGGTAGGTACTCATATTTTAATTTTTATGATTTCAGATATCAACTCCTATCACAGACCAGCAAAATATTCCGCAAAGATGGCCTCTCGACTCTCGAATACAAGTTAGTTGAGATTGTCCACAACCACCTTTACACTCATATACTAGTGAATATTGACGAACGAAGCTGATGGACATACTTCGCCAAACTTCTGTTTGGCGATGAACGGTAACAAAACATAATAAGAACGCTATGTGATATAGAATAGTGATCCCAGTTTAACCTAAAAGGACTTAACATTAAGCGTAAAACACTAAGTACAGGAGCCAGGATGCGAGCGGGGCGAACTGCGTTTCGCGTGAAGTAACTATAGAGAAGACAACCGCGACCACGCCGCTCTCGACTCTCGGCCATCCGCTGTGTGTATCAGTCATTAATGTCTCAAATTTACAATATTTACAATGGCCAATTTGACTCGTTTAAATCAAATTATGTTACATTTTTTTTATTATTATTAATTAGGGTTTTTTTCAAAATATTTTTTTGTACATCATTATGAATTGTTTTGAAAAAGTTTATTATCTACAATCTCAGATTTAGTATTCTTTTACAATTTAGAAATTATACTTGTGTTATAGTTATGAATTAAAATAGTAACATCCTTGTTTATCAAAATTATACAATCTGTGTTTTATATAAATGTCTGCAGAGAAGTAATAATTTGTAAATAACTTATGTTCAAATTGTATATTTCATTTTATTGTCAATATGTCGATTTAAATAAGTATGCAAGATATCCTAAATTACTTGTAAAGATCTGCGCAGACGCGGGATTTTTGTACGCCAAAAATTTCTCAAAAATTCATCGTTATTACTTTTACGTCTGTCTAATATTCGATGCCATGCAGCCCTTCGTGCACTTGTTGACTCGACCGAGATTCGTTTTCAACGCGATCGAGATTCGTTTCCAACGCGAGCGAGATTTGTTTCCAACGCGACCAAGATTCGTTTCCAACGCGACCGAGATTCTTTCCAACGCGACCGAGTTTCAACTTCACAAAAGTTTAGCAAAATTGGCAGACAGACAAAACTATCTAATTTCTTTCTGATTAAATTCGTTGTGAGTTCCAGGACAGCTGTAGTTTAGCCCCCGGTACCACAGAATACATAGAATTACAAGTACCGGTACGTCAATAAACTTCATGGCTTATTGTCAATAAATTCAAGTCATGAAATATACTGTGGTAAGCTTGTCCCGTAGAAAAAAACCTGCGTACTTAAGTCCTTCCTCTGTGCAGCCTTTTTTAACATCTACCTACTACAAATATACTTATTATGTTCACTATAAAAATCATGTGAATAAATTGTGTAAATGCACAGACGCACGCAGACGCAGCGCCATCTAATCTAAGTAAAGCAAGGCTGGAACTTGCACGTTATTGTCTACTAAAATGATCTATTGTATACAAAAACGAAGTTTAGACTGCGTTGCAAATCGTGTCGCGGACAAAACCAAAAATTGACCGCGATAAAATCCTAACGCGCTGACCCCACTGCGTGCGGTCTAGCGGACTTCTGCGTTCCGCGTTCACTGTAACCTATGTGGTGGCTTAGAATCTTACACACTAAAAGCAGTCGGACCACAACGATCAAAGTACGACGGACGGCAGAACTCGGAACTTTGACCACTAGACCGCGCGCAGTGGGGTCGGCGCCTTAAACTTTGTCTATGCATTTACAATGAGTTGCACAAAACCATTTAAAAATTAATGACACAAATCACGCTGTCATCGACCAATCTATTTGAGATAAAAAGAGATAACTCGAGGCGTAATGAGTTATTAACTTTAAAACGATTTTGTACATCTTGCGATTTTATTACACTTAATGACAATATTAAAAAAACAATTCTCGGGCAATCTTACAAAGCATGATATTATGAGGACAATGTATATTGATGCGTTAATTTCATTTATTTAAACATTGTTAAAATTATTGAATCTCAAAAATTCTTATTACTACGGCCTAATATTTTTTATTCCTATGCTATGTGAATTAAGCTATACTATAGATGTAATTAGGCTTTTTGCTGCCAGTTTTTTTTCAATATTCTAATGCTATGACAGGTACACGAATCCATAAACAATGTCTCGATAGTAAAAATAAGATCCAAGTCATACAGAAAACTTCTCGTTCGCTAACAATACTTCAGTAAAACACACTACGCCATCTAGTCCCAAACTAAGCAACTAAGCTTGTACTATGGGTACTAGATTGCTGATAAATATACTTAAATACTTTTTTTGGAAATAAATACTTATTATACATAGAAATCACCGAGACCAAGGCAAACTGACATATTCATGTACACAAATGTTTGCCTTAAAACTATTAGTTAAACTTTGTGTAATGGCAGAAATCAACATTAATTATACATATTGTTTATAGTTTTTTTTTAACACGAATATTACATGAAAAGAAATATATTAAATTCCCGTGCTGTGATGCTATCCACTGTTAGAATTAATAGGTACCTATCAAGCTCAGCGCCATATCGCTCGTTTTTGTATTGTACGACCAAGATAGCCCTTGAGTTTGAAACTAAAGGAGGTGATACAATTCCCTTACGGCCAAAATTAATAATCTAACGGTGAATTCTATCTCGGATATTTACTTATCGGGACAAGCCCACCACACATTCCCACCACTGTGTCTCCTGTGTAGCCACGATCAACAACGGCGACCTCAGATAGACAATAAGCAATGAAGCTTATTGACGTCCCGGGGAAGAAACCTACAGCTGTCTTGGAACTCACAACGAATTTAATCAGAAAGAAGATAGTCGGAGTAGGAAGTATTGAAAGGACTTCCCTCCGTAACAATTACGTGAGAAACAGCAATTTGAAGCAAAAGGCATTATACCCTAGAGAGATGCCGAGCACCACGGTCTATTGTTACTATTGGGACCTAATGCTATGAGCTGTTGTTTACTATTTTGATTCCAATAATATGTATTGCAAAACCTTCTAAATGCCTGATATTTACGTATAAAAAATGTCACTTCAAAATGTCAAATGTATTGAATTTTTATTCTTAGATTGCTGTTAGTAGAATAACCCACAATGAGCGGGCCAAACATGAAAGGTAATTCCGAAAATACGCACTGACGTTTCGTTGTTTCGGATGGACACTTTCATAGTAGAACCTTTATGAGCAAAAAAAGTGTTAGCCACCCGATAGAGAGATAGTGATAGTTTAGAATAGTATTTATGTATCCACTAAAATCTGGAATACATTTTTGCGCCGGAGCCTGGGTTTGTTTTGGATCATCTCCTTTGGTCTGTTTTTATTGACTGACCCGCTGACTTCGCTAGACGACTATAAATACTTTACGAACCAAAAATCTGTATATTAATAAAAATTCTCATTTTAATTTTTATAGCAATAAGATTATTTTAATGTAACAAGCATAAACAGTATAAGTACATTATTATATACATTAATGAATACAATTTAAGTCTATTTCAAAAATGTTTGTAATCTACACTAGTTTTTGCGCACTTATTACCTACATTATTTTTATTTAATCTCAAAAAGAACTCGCGTTTTTTTTATATCGTACTTATTTATTTATAGGAGTTAAAATCTGTATATAGCTTTTGTAGATAGGATGTACGTACTACAGTAGTAACCAAAACTTTTCATACCAGTAATGGCGAAACATGTATATAAGTAATACATAGACGCATAATTTTATAACATTATGAAATCTTGACGAATTCATTAAGTTATTTCATATTATTATTATTTGTAGCCATATTGGCTTCACTTTGCAAAAGCCGAAATTCCTGCTAGCCTGTCTCATATCTGTCACATAAAAACTGTCGAAATCATTAAACATTAATTTGAAACTTATCAACAAGAGGTGAAACAGGCTTTGCTACCATAAATTCAAATTTATACTGCAGGGTTATGAATCAATCCAAAATAATAAATATAATGTACTGACAGATTTAATTATTATTTTATATAAATCAGATTATTATTAATTTCATAGCGTTTATGACTCTGAAGTCCGAAATCAAGTAATAAAGGTAGAATGAACTATGTATACAAAACTAGTCAAATCAATGTAATATTTCTATTGAAGTTTTTTTTAATGATTTTTTTATTTGCACTATTTTGTAAATGCATTTTCACTGTTATTGGAGGACGGACGTCTTACTTGACGAGACGGTAGTCGACGTGAAGGCGCAGCCTGTCATTCGCTTTGGTCTGTTAACGGCGATTTACAGCCCGTTTCTGAAACGCATTAATTTAATGACATATATTAAACTATAGCTATCACAGTCGAAATTAAAGAGGCATGAGACCTTAATGTGGACTTAAAATTAAAATGCATTTCTGAAACTAGCTATAAATTTTTTATCCTCTCACGGTGCGCCCCTACATGACTTTTATGTGCTTTGAAGCAATTTTACAATGGGGTGCACTGCGGTCTATCATTGTTGTATTGACGTGAAGCGCTACGGCCTGAAGACTATATACTTGTTTATACCAACCAGATACCAACCTACTTGTAAGAAATCTAAACTTTAGCCCGTTGTCTCAAATAATTCTTTTTGGCCCAGAACAGACGGTGAAATCCGAATGTTATGAAACTGCTACTTCTAGTTACTTTTGAGTTTCTGTCATGCCTTTGACGGACCACACATGACGCAACCTTGTTGAAATTGGTTTGATGAAACCGGCGTGCAGGAAAATAGTTATTGAGTTTCATCGGTTTGGCTTGCGTTTGTTTTTCGGTACTTATTGTGATGATCTCATCATAGTAAAATTTAGGTTGCGGCGTGTGTGGAATATGATTGAAACTGGTTTCAAACGAATGAGTTCAAAAGGGTTTCGTCGCAGTTTCGTTTCACCGTCTTTTCTGGGCCTTATTCCTTAAGCACTGAAGTGATACTGAGACGTTTTATTTTGTAAATACTTTTTAATTTTTGCTTAGCTATAAGGGATACAATGTGATACAATTGTAACTGATAATAATTGTGAAGGTAATTAACCATTACTCAGAAATTTATAAAACATAACAGCATTAATGAAATCTCGAATTGTTTGGCTTTAGACTAGACTAGGCGATAAAGTTTGCTTTAATATATTACATATTATAATAATCTCACTGCAGGAAAAAACCTCTTCGACTTCAAATAAAATGTTAAATACTCTCAGGATTTTCTACAAAAAACAGCATCGATGTAAACATTTTGATTTGCATCATTGAGTTGGACCACCAGTAAGAAAAAGTGTCAATGGTCCACCCCGGTGATCATGCAGGTGGACCACCGATACGGGATACTCGATGGATATAAATTATTTACACATTCCGCGTTTAAACATTTTGAACTGAGCAATGGTTAAAGGGTTGGCCTACATTAGAACTGTAACTATTTTTACTTTGCTCTTTCTGTATTTCTTATTAATTTATGTAGATAATTAATATTTATAAACATGTTACCATAAGAAAACTACCGTGTAAATCTCTGCAGTCTATCTGCTAACATACAGCGTTAATAAATGCAATAAAACCAAAGACCATACAGTGAAAATCTTGTAGTAGGTACTTACTTATTACACTCTAGTTGTTTGTTGACCATGGCTGCAAGAGCGGTTCGTGCATGTTGGTTAGTGGCTAACTGCTCGAGCAGTCCGTCTATGTCGCCTCAGGGCGTTTGTGCACTACAAGAAATTTTACTTTCCGGCAGACCGATTTTTCACGGTCCGATCTGCCATGAATAAAACGGATGACGGGCTTGTGCACTTGTCCGTCTTTTCGCAGGTCCGGCGCAGTTGAGGGTAGCTAGCTTCCTTTAAAACTCACGCCGTCGCCGCGCACACGGACACGAAATCCCGGACGCAGTGCACAAGCATAGACATGTTTTTCATTGCCGCCACCTCGGACCGGAAAAAACGGCCCGGAATGGATAAAAGTAAAATGTCGGACAGTAAAATTCCTTGTAGTGCACAAAGGCCCTCACACATTATTTCTGCTACAGAATTATTCCTGTGACACTTATTTTGAGTGTTTTAAAACCTGTTTTTACATCTGTCAGAGGTAAAGTAACTGTGAACGGAGAGTAGTATTTATTACGAGTCGCCATGAGTCTTCAACGGACACACACAAGCACATTGTGTGTCATGGCGGCTGTACATGTACCTCTCGCCGAGACAGTCCATGGCAGGGCGAGCATGAGTGTATAGCTCGCTCGCTTAAATACTAATAGTTAATTACAAAAAATTGGTCGAAATAATACTGTAAATAAAATTGATATTATGAATGAAATGGACGTATCTACCAAAAATCAACGAACATTATATTTGAAAAAGACGTATCAGTATAGCAAAATAAGGTACCTACATTAAAAATGCATTAAAATCTTATAAAAATTTCAAATCATATGTAAAAGATAAATAGGTATTCTGGTATGTTTGCACAAATTAAGTATATTTTATATTAAGATTTTTCTTCCGAAAAATTAATTCCGTCAACGCATTTTTACGTGATTAACTATAGTGCTGTATGACTTTGTTAACAGTAATTAGTACTATTTTTTCATTTGGTAATTTAAATCTTTAGCGCTTAACCGCACTGCGAAAATCGAAAGATATTTTTACCTGTACATACTACAAATTAAATTTAAACACTCACGATTTCAAATCTGTCAATACGAATGTAGGTATGGATTTTAAACCGCGGGTATAAAAATCGCGCTGAATATTTCGCAATGCAGCCACGCGCTTAGTCAAACAATTCCATATTAACTTAATCTTTCTAATACTCGAAATGCATTCATTTGAACCCCATATTTCATACTCACGACTAAGAGATAACTCATATAAATAGTTTTAATATAAAAATTTAAAACCTGTGGTAATACAATAAATTTATTGGGTATTTGTTAAATTAGTTTAATGGCTTGCGTTAACGCTAAATAAGCGTAATTTACAAGTTGTATAATAAATAAGAATTCTTCACAGTGTTAAGTACATAATACAATAAGTAAAAAATATTACGGCTTGTCAATTGCGCCGTTTTAGCTTACTAAACGTAAATCAAATTAGTAATAGCATCTTTGAAACTCAGTCAACAACAAATAGCGTAATGTGTACAAATAGTGGAATATATCACATAAGATATTGCTTTTTGTGAGTTCTGGAAATCAGAATTTTTATATCGCAATTAAAAATATATTTTATACATTGTAATCCATATGTATAACCACATGATTGTAAATTAACCCGCTTAGCCATCCAAATCTCAAATAGACTAGTAATATTAGAAAATTGAGTTACTTAAAAAAAAACAAATATTATGTAGCTATTCGCCACTTATTTTTGTCGGAATTGTTTTTATGAATAAATTGTTGGTTTTAAAATAAAATGTTTTTCCATTTTGTGATCACCTTAACGATCTAACTCCATTTTGGTTATTTTTTGTTTGAATGTAGCTCCTAAATTAAAAATTACAAAGTAAAAATTTCCATCATCAGGGGGTCGAAAGTGAGCGGTTTCCGAAATTTTGATATTTTAAGGTTTTTCGAAAATTTCCTACTTGCCATAGAAAAACAACTCGCATTTCTGGAAGCTGATGAACTGCCAATTATTTTTAAATAAAATTCCTACTTTAATGTTTAATATCCCAGGAATAATAAGGTCATGATGTGACAAGTTTTAAAAATATTTTTTTATATTTTTAATTCTATCCACGAAAAACCTTGTACTATATGGTTATTTTAGTAGTTAGTTGAATTATAACCATGAAACACCTACCTTGTAATTCATGGTTAAAATTCTTCCGATACTTCGGTCGAAGTATCGGATTTACCTTTCGTAGTAGCCCTCCAGATCTTGCACTCCTGCCTGATACAGAGGGAAACCCTTCAAAGTAAGGATAGTAAAACTCTTGAGTCCATTTTATATATTTTTTAAAGTCATTATGTACAATCACTTTCAATGATATTTATCTATAAGGTACCTACACTGATTTTCAAATGTTAATAATGATGGTTTCATATTCATATCCTCACCATTTCACATTTGCGAGCATTTTAATCAAGAAGTCAGGTGGGTTGACGAGTAACGCAGAGGCTCTGAAAAATAAATTAAATACTTATTCAAATTCAAATTCATTTATTTGCTTTTAAATAGGGTTTGTGCAATACACTGATCTAATTCTAAAAATATATGTACTTACTTAAACCTATAGCATGCAAATAGGTTAGGTTAGGTAACTATTTTATTTAAAAGTACCTAGGTAAGGTACTTAGGTTTAAAATGATTTGTCCTGAATGACTGACGTATCTATCAACTGTAGCCCAAGCAGGAACTTTTAGCTGCCGAGTAAAGTAATCGAATAGAACTAACTACACGATGACGGAGAGTCACGTTACTCGGCAGCTGATAACCTAAACGTCCTAAACCGCTGATCGTAGACACCCGAAACTGGGGGGTGTATTCTCTGTATGACGACAGGTGTTTGAAAGGTGTTTTACCTCAGTTTTGCCATGAGCTCCCGAGAAACTCCGTTGAGTGGATCCAGCGGGTGGCTCTCTCGCCATGACGTACGCCGTAAGTACCAAGATTGAGCTGGTGTACGGGAAAACAGTATATCTAACCATTTACCATCAAATTTAGACCTGTTAACAAAGTAATAGATACACTTAGTAGGTAGGTATGTACTATTTATTCTGTTTATGGATAATCAATATATACTATATACTTACCTATATAAAATTCAAATTCCTGAATGACTTAACTATATGTATATCAACGCAAAGTCTAAACCGCTGGGTCTAGAGATTCCAAATTTAGAATGTAGGTTCCTTACGACGTCTAGGGTTGTACAAAGAAAGGATTTTTCAAAATTCCCACGGGAAAGCGAGATATACGCAAACGAAGTTGCGAGGGTTTTACTAGTCATTTATATATTGTGATACATGGAAGGGTAGCAGGTGGTTTCCAAAGTCGCGGCGACCGGCGATTTTTTAATCGTTTTTCTAACCAATTCATATTTACAGTGCATTCGATTGTTATCCGAACCTTGGAGCGACATGATAACTTACATTTGTATTTCTTTCTTTTTCTCTTTGTTCCAAATACGTCTTGAACTGCGAACAGGAGTAGAAGCCCTATATCTATAATATTTTGGCATGTTAAAACCGGAAATTTTGCAAATCTTACAAAAAATAATATACAACTGCCATTTCCATTAATGACATGACAAGCACCAAAACACAAATTTGACGGTGTTTGCTAGTAGATTACGACTTTGTCAAGTTTGTCACATTTGTACACACTACCTACATAATTAATTGAAAGGTTGTAATACCATTCAAAGAGTAAAATAACGTATCTATTTCCTTCACACAACGCCATCTATAATAGGTACATACTTAGTTCCAAAGTAAGCAAAGCTTGTACAGTCAGGCAGGAGCACGTTGAGCTTTACACTTGCAGTACAATTTTGGCCCTTATGACATAGAACTTAAGAATGGTAAAAAGTCAGATATGTAAAGGTCGACGTGCTCTTGAATGTACTATGGGCCCTACGTAGCCCTTCATACTCGAACTCGATATGTGGGTTATAGATTGCTGATAGAAACTTTACAAATCAAACTTTCAACTTTATATTACTACATCATAGTATAAAATGAAATCGCTTCCGCCGTCTGTTCGCTTAGATATTTTAAACTAGATGTACTAGGTGGGTCAT
The DNA here is from genome assembly GCA_905163395.2 of Endotricha flammealis. Taxonomy (NCBI): domain Eukaryota; kingdom Metazoa; phylum Arthropoda; class Insecta; order Lepidoptera; family Pyralidae; genus Endotricha; species Endotricha flammealis. The sequence goes on along the minus strand of LR990869.1, from coordinate 11,351,869 downwards.
AACTGGTTTTATAGCATAATCATCTTTTCGCATAACGCTGATTCGGAATAAAAGTTTCACGCACAGTTTTCTTTCGTATATGTACTTTAGTCATAGCTAATCATCATCTAACATAAAATTATTAAGCGTAATGGTTTATCGTATAACGATATTTAAACATAAATTTAACTCCTTAAATTAAAAAAAAAAATACTCGAGTGCGATTCGCTTCTGCCACTTCTACCGACCGCTCCCACGGCACGCTCGCTACGCTCGCTCGGCTCGTGCGTCGTTTGTCATTTTTTTTTTTTTTTTTGTTTATAGTCAGGAAAATGCATTACTGCATGTCCCGCCGCTGGGGAAGCGACGGGGGTCTGTCGGGCTCCCCCTAAATGCCACTTGGGTATACCGACTAAAAACCTGACTGACTGCCACCTCACCCGCCTAGATGGGCGGGGCCACGGGAACTAAGATACTTCCGTGACCCCGCCGGCGGTTGTCCGAAGACCCACTTGTTGGGCTACGGCACGGTTGGCGGCGCGCACAGGACTAGGCGCGCCGCAACACTCGGGGACTTCCGTTCTAACCTAACCTAGCTATCTAACTTTTATTTTACCTAAACCAAAGCTCGATAAATATTAAAGTTATACTAGAAAAATATAATGCAATTATATTAGATTATGCCAATTAAGGGACACCCAATTTATTTTTATAATAAGACTTTACAATAAGTAATAAATAATGATTCTTTATTATTAATCAATCAATAATGAATGACATTACATACTTTGATTTATCGTATTTGTTTCATTTATGCGTTAAGATTATTATGACTTTAAAATTTATGGTTAACAAAGTTATAGCTAAGACAATTAGGGAAATTGATAGTTATGCCAAAAAACCATTATGCGAAGTGACTATTATGCTAAACATTTTATGCCATTCGACATTAGGATAGAAAATGGTATACGAAAAAAGGGGCACCCGTACTAGGTACGTACATCAACGGACGGTCTGTCTAGTCTAGGGGCGCGGGCTTCCTAGAGGGGCTCGCACCTCGGCCTATGACAACACTACTGGGACGAGTTGTCGAAGGTATTTTTGTTTTTAGGTAATTAGGTACAATGTAACGTTGAATAAAACAATACTTCATCAACACTTACATATATTTTAGCTTTAAAATTTCCAAACGCATTACAATTGGTGCGGATAAACTCAATTTTTTTAACTAGTCAATCACAATTTTTTTAAGAAGTCACAACTGGTGTGACGCTTTGAAAGGTTTTTCCAATGGGATCATGTCTACGAGAGTAGTGAGGGGTGGGTTCTCCTGCCACGATTTGCGTCGTAAATACCAAGCCTGTATAGGTGTGTAGACAAGAGTCATGTCCATCCAATTAGTTACAGCGGCATACCTATGAAAAAATTACAGGACTTTAGATAATTTGGTCACAGAGTCATTGTCAAGCTTTGGGAGATAAATGCACCATGCGGCTACCCACAATCAAAATTATGTATACCTAACTATGAAACCGCAGTTTTAAAACACAGCAGCCATAACCGTAATAAAACCTCTGCAATGAAGCTTCAATAACAATATTTTTCAAACGTAACGGTTGAAACTATTTTTCCTAACGTTTTGTTACGTTACTGTTGGGATTATCAGGTAGGTAATGGTAAGTGGCCTTAGCTATAGATAGTACTTATAAAGAAAGATACTGATTTACTTTTGTACTTCTATTTTCTTATCCTTGTCCCGACACCTTCTTTGGTCGCGATTGGAGTTTGTAGCTCTGAATCTATAATATTTCGGCATTTTACTACATAAATAAAATTTTGTAATATTAGTCTAACTTATCAATGTTATTACCAATCTGCCATTTCAAAATTTGATGTAAATACAAAGGTTAGTTTATTATTTTAAATACTCTTTGCTTGTGGTAGGGCAAGTTTAAGGTTTGTTCTCTGAATAGATAAAATAGTAAATTTTCAACCCGATCCCACTCTATAATGGGAATTTCCACTCGTTACCTATCAAACATAAATTCTGTGGCAGAATAGAAAAGCGCACTGTAATTATATTTTTTATCAATAGAAAATTAAATAGTTGTCGAGTGAAAAGTCGTTGCCGCACTATGAAAGAAGAAGGCGTTGACAGACTTGATTTGACAAGTTGACAGTGACAGTTCATTGTTTTCACTGAAAGTGATTAGGCAGGCAGGATTATTTTGGATTTTAATTAATTGGAAATAGAATAAGGAAAACTCGTTTAATACGCATAAAAATATAATTAGACCATACAATGATAAGAAATTAATTCAATAATAATCAACATGGCGTTTCTAGAGGTAAATAAAATGTATATTTATTTTGATGTTAGATATCGTCTTACATTAGATTTTTTATTTTTGTCCTCCGCCCCATTTTACTTTTATTTGATAATATGGTACCAGTCTATATAAACCTAAATCTCGTTTGAGTTTTCTGTATAAATTGGTTAAAGTGTCAGTATATTCTTTTTAATTCTAAAGAAATGGCTAACAATTATTTTCTTTTGTTATCATAATTCTACTGCCCCAGTAGTGGTCAAGGAGTTAAAAAAGATTACAGCCCCTAAAGCGTCTGTCTGACCAAAGCATTTAGTGGGCATGAACAAGAACACAAAAGATAAATATATATGTATAATTCCTGAATTTTCCAGATTGAACTATGATCAGAATCAGTTGTCCGTCTGTCTTGTCTTTTTACATTTTAACTACTGAGCTGCTTTACATAAAGTTTGGTGTAGAGATAGCTTGGGACCGACATACTATGGGTTTTATTCCAGGAAATCACTGGAATAGAGACAATGGGATTTTGTGGGGAAAACTGAGGTTGGCCTTTACTCCCAATATAAAAATGTATTGATTATAAATAACTAGCTTACCTGGCGAACTTTGTTCCGCCTTAGTGGCACTACCCTACCCTACCCTATCCTATGTCCTTCTCCTGGTTCTAAGCTACCTCTACACCAATTTTCAACCAAATCGCTTCAGCCGTTCTTGAGTAATAAATAGTGTAACTAACATGACTTTCTTTTATATATATAGATTATATTCTATGCGTTTTTTTTCTTTCAGTGGCGAAAGTTTACATTTTTCGACATTCAGAAAAATGTTGACAACGGAAAGATTGCTGAATGTCTACAAGTAAGTTACACTAATCTAGCTTTCTAAATTTTTGACCTAAACTCTTTTCCTATTCCTATTCTCCTTATTCCTATTTTCCTTGTAGTGGACAATACATTGGCAATGCCTCTAATATTGTCATAGGCAGTGGTGACCACTATTCATCAGGTGACACGCTTGCTTGTTTGTCTGTTGTATATCACAAGAAAAGCCATGGCTTAAAAAGAACTATTTTTTATTCAATTAGTAAGTAGTCCGATCATAATCTGCATCATTTTTTAATATGAGCCCTCTACAGTTATTACATTTATTTTCACAGGTTCCAAATAATGTCTTGTTAATGTATCTCTCAGATAAATGATAAAAATGTCTGACAGATTTATTATTATTATTATAGGGTGGGACACCTGCGGGGCACAGGCGGGTGTTCAAGTTGCTATATGGACTCATTACACCCTATTCCCGTGTGGACACGGTTGTTACTGTGGCCCCGATGACCTCCCACCAGAAAACCTTAAACTCCTTTTGCAGAACTCCGCTATGTGACCAGTGTCTAGGTCACATAGTTCTCCTTCTTCGATCCTATCGGCTCCGAAAGTCTCCCACCTCAGCCTACTGTAGTGAATGCACTCAGCCAGGAAGTGTTGGCTGGTCTCTGGTTCCCCGCAATCAGGACAAGCGGGGTCTATGCTGTTGTCTATTAGGGACATATGTCGGTTGAGCCTACAGTGTCCCGTAATGATGCTCATGACTAAGCCTAGTCTTTCCCGACTTAGTGATAGTAGTGTCCGGGTTCTTTTGTGATCCTTTCCTTTAACAAACAATTTTGCTTGTCTGCAGCTGTTGCTTCCGGCCCACGCGTCCTGTGCCTCGCGTTTCATAAGTTCGTTTATCACTCCCTTAGTAACGGTGGCTGATATCGGAAGCTGAGGCTCCGGTCCTATGGGTCTCGAGCTGGCGCCTTCTCTTGCGAGCTCGTCTGCTCTTTCATTACCTAACGTTCCTTGATGGCCTGGAACCCATGCTATAGTGACCGTCGTTACTTGTGCTAGTTTATTTAGAGCAAGTTTGCACTCTTTGACCAGCTCTGATACTGTCTCTACCTTGGCTAGTGCTCTTATTGCCGCTTGGCTGTCTGAGTAGATAATTGTGCTTTGCGTCTCTATCCCGGAGTCGGTCAGCACCATTTCTGCGCATACCTTTATTGCTATAACCTCTGCTTGGAAAACGCTGGCATACATACCCAATGCTAGGACCACATCTTTAGCTGGATTACTGGGTATGTGTACCCCTGCTCCAGCTAATCCTGTGCTACTCATTCTGGATCCATCTGTGTAACAGATGAGCTGGGAGCCCGATGTTTCAATTTCCCAGTCTGTTCTTTTGCCTATGTGTATTCTATACTTCTTGTTGAAGATCTTTTGTTTCTTGATTAGGTCGTTGTTTGTCATGAGTAGTGACATGTCTCTCCCTAATGCTTCTTCTATCGCAGCATGACCTTGGTCCGTGCTCCGTGCCTTCCATTCTTTACAGACAGTGATCCTGTACCATTGCTCTGCTGCTCTTCTTTTGATCTCAATGTGTACCGGATTTAGCCCTAGGGCCATATCCAGTGCCATCGTCGGTGTGGACACCATGGCACCCGTGGTCATCAGATTAGCAGCCCTTTGTACTTTCCTTAACTCACGTAGGTTAGATAAGATACAATCGCTCCATAGAGTAATCTTGGAAGTATGATAGCTTTGTATATCCACTGGCAGATGTTAGGTCTCAATCCCCAGATCTTTCCTACAGCCCTTCTGCATTGAGTGAGGGCTATTATTGCCTTTTTGCTCTGATTTCTTATGTGTGTATTAAAGTTCAGAGTTTTATCTAAGGTTACTCCCAGATACTTTATTTCCTCAATGATTTCGAGTGTAGAACCTCTTATTTCGATAGGTTCCAACTCCATTCTATTCCTTTTCCTGGTGAAGAGGATCACTTTTGTCTTGTCTGGGTTGAGGCCAAGACTGACAGATAGTCTGAATATTATCCAGAAATCACTAAAAGTAGTTTCTGATGAATATTTAAAAAATCTAACCTGACTTATCCAGGATTTACTAAGTGTTATAATTTTTTTTTCAAGGATACTCACGTGACTGTGTCAACCAGTGGCAACGGCCATGTTATTTTAGGTGATGTGACAGGATGGGCACATCTCATATCACGTTGCTGGGAGGTTACTTCGTTCAAAGCGTACGAGTTGACGATATCACTAGCTCAACAATTACCCCATGACCCATTTTTGGTCACAGTTGGTGTAAGTATCTGGTAATTCATCATCATCCCACAACAAGAAGACGGGTCTCCCTTCAATCCAACGGGATTAGAGCTACCCCTGCTGCTCCAATGTGGATTGGCAGAGGCCAGTGTTTTAAAGCTGCCCGATGGACACCGACTGCCATCTATTGGCAACAGCCGGGACCAACGGTTTAACGTGCCCTCCAAAGTACGAAAAAGCTTGAGAGATAAGACACCCATCCAAACACTTCCCAGGGGCGACAGTGCTTAACATGGGTGTTCGATATAGCGAGCTCATTCATTTGCATTGTTATTGAAATATTTTTTATTATATTTCCTTAATTTTTCAGGACGATGAGACTGGTGTTAACCCCATGATCAAGGTGTGGGACTGGTCTCGCACGGACCGCCATGGAAATCCGAAGTGTGTGCGAATGTGCCGAGCCGTGCCGTCACATATGAAACCTACTCCAGCAACAGCTCTAGCTGTGCACGAAAATAAGGTACAGTTAAAGAAAAAGGAGTAAAAATCATGTGACATGTAGTAGTTTGTCCAACGAACTTCGAAAGTTCGAACGCCTCAAAGAAAGTTCCAAAGTTCGAAAGCCTCAAAGAAAAATAGAGAAAGAAAAAAAAAATAATGCCTATTGTAACATAATAATAATGCCTATTGTACTTTATTACTCGTAAAATTCTCTGTAATATTTTAATTGTGTTTGGTGCAATAAAGAATTTTTGTATTGTATTGTATTTTATTAAAATTCTTTATTCTCAAAGATATTATGCGCTGACTTCCAGTTGATATATTATATTGGTCATGTTGTTATTAGTCATGCATAATGTTGACGCTTAAAAATGTCCCGTTATAGTGTAACCAAGTGGTTCATAAACTTTTATATTTATTATGAAGTTTTTTTTTATTTTTTTTATTAATGTTTTCTTATATATTGTAATTGGTAACTTTTATCACTACCATTTTAAAAGAGCAAGTACTAAGTTTCTTGTCACTTAGTACAAATCTGCCGTCTAACCTTGTGGTATAAAAATATAGACGATACAAAAGAGCTTGTAAAATCAAATAATTTTATTAAAATAAGCATTTATTTGAATAAAAATATTTGACTATTACTGTATTTGCATTTTACAGAACTTATTAGCAGTTGGTTTTCAAGATGGTTCTGTAACACTCTTCCGTGGTAACATCACGAGACAGCGCAGCGGCGAAATGAAGACTTTGTCTGACACCGGCACTAGTCCAATCACAGGACTAGCTTTCAAGTAAGAGTTGAACGTTACAGATTTTTAAGATAAATATAAATGTATAGGGACAATTCATACAGATTGAGCTAGCCCCAAAGTAAGTTCGAAACTTGTGTTATGGGATACTAACTCAACGATATTATATTTTATAACAAATATAGATAAACATCCAAGACCCGAGGCCAATCGGAAAAAGTTTGTTTTTCATCATGACGCGACCGGGGATCGAACCCGGGACCTCCTGGGTGGCGGTCTGGCGTGGTAACTATTACGCCACGGAGGTCGTTAAAACGTAAGGTAAGGTATACAGATTTTTAAGGTATAAAGAAAGCTCCTGTATCATATAAGTGTTTTTTGTGTATCTTATAAAGTTTAGCTATAATATTGTTAAATTTATTTTAATGTGTATCTCTATTTATAATGATAATAGATAGTTTTATTATTATGTTATTCTAATGTATCTTGACCTTTTGTTATTAGCAGACGCTCGCTGTGCGTAGCAATTATCGGCGTGCAGTTTTAATATATTTCAAATTTAATGTAATAGTTGTAATAATGCTGTGCCAAAATAAAGTAGAGAAATAAATAGAGAATAGAATAGAATTTCTTTATTTCAATCCAACAATATTTCAAAAGTTACATTACATACAAATTTTACATTAGGTTGTACAATACAGTTGTTGGAGTTGAAATATGGTCTCCACTCAGCATGATGCGACGGAGTCACAGCGCTGATTTTCGGTGGAGCCGCTGCTCGAAGGGAAGGCGTTCATGAAAATTATAATATGTATCCATTCCTATGGGAAAAATTATTGATATTTTCCCTTGACCACGCGGGCGGAGTCGCGAGTAACAGCTAGTTTTATATAAATAAGTGGTTTGTTTGTGTGCAGAGGCGTGGACGCGCTGTTCGTGGTGTCCCGCGCGGGCGTGCTGTGCGCGGGATTACGCTCGGAGCGCTGCGTCACGCTCGAGGCCCGGGGCGCGCCGCCGCACTGCGCCGCGCTGGCCGACCCGCACGGCCTCACCGTCGCCATAGACAACGTAACTTCTTCTTCCTTTTTATTCCTCTACAATCTTAACAGTACGGATATATATCGCCATTCAGCGAGGTAACGCTGCTAGCATTTTGGGTACTTTTTTAATTTTAGTTTTAAGTTTTGACATAATTTAATTTTTAGTTTTTAGTTAAATTTTAATGTTATTATGTAGCAGTTTATTAGCTTTCTTTACTTGAATAAAAACAGTATAGAGTATTAAAATAGCAAAGAATAAAATGAAACTAAAAATAAACTATCATAACATTGAACGTTAAGGTGAACCAAGATTATAAGAGATTGGTGTCTGAACTAAGCATAGCTTGTAACTAACTTATGCTTTTCAATAAAATCATGATTTAAATTCTGTATAATTTCAATTTAACATTATTTACAATTCAAAATATTCTCTTGAAATACTTTACTATTTGGATAGAGTACAATTCGATTACATTTTGATTAGTTTTTAGTTAGCACTAATGTATAGTCTGTTAAGAGTATCTAAACGTAAAAATTCAATGCCGATCGATCGGGATTGTCTTAATGAGTAATCCTGCTGCAATTAGTAACCAAAATATTCTTCAAAATTCTGTAAGATACCTACTAAGTTATGCTATGTTATGAAAAAATCCTTAAACTTAATTTCAGGCAATATATTGTTACACGACAGAAGGCCGAGGTCCGTGTTACGCGCTCGAAGGAGAAAAAGTACGTCTTAATTGGTTCAGGTCATACCTCGTGATCACCAGTAACGAAAGCCCACCAAAATCTACCGCATCAACCAGTTCGAGCACACCAAAATCCCACCACATCACAATATTAGATATACAGAATAAATTTATAGTTTTCTCGAAGACATTTGATCTCATTGATGCAGTTTTGACTGAGTGGGGATCATTTTACATATTAACCAAGAATAAAGAAGTGATTTTCTTAGAAGAAAAAGATTTACAATCGAAATTACAATTGTTATTTAAGAAGAATTTGTATGATGTCGCCATAAGGATAGCTAGCAGTCAACATTATGATGTGGAAGGGTTCACCGAGATTAATAAGCAATATGGTGATCATTTGTACAGTAAGGTAAGGTTTTATTTATCGTTCTTCTCCCATACCCATCCCACTGATGAAACATTCGTCTTCAATAAAACTTTTATTTGGTTTAGTTTGTTTTAAATATTAAATAAACAAGCCACTCAGTAAACTACCACTATTTTGGAAAGCAAAATGTCCACTACGAAAATGAATTGCGAGGGAAATCAAGTTACGATCTTTGTCATTCATTAATCAGTTTTGAATTATTTTTACGAGTTTTGACAATATATTACCAAAAAAAAAAGAAAAATTAAGTACATTTAGTATTGAAGTATCTTAGTTTCAGTATACAGGGTTACTTGTAATTCGACGTAACGTAAAATGTGCAATTCTGGGTAAATTAAAAAAAAACCTTAAAAACCCAAATATCGAGAACCCCTAGACTTCGCCCATACATTGGGGTGGTTCGTTTTGTTTCTTTTGAGCCTCCCAATACGCATGTTCCGGACATACGTCGAATTACAAGTAACCCTGTATAAATACTGGGCTATTATCGTCATTGCTAATACATACTTATATGAGTGTACCACGTTTTCATTTAATATTTAATTTTAGGGCGACTTAAAAGGTGCCATAGAGCAATATATAAAAACCATAGGCTGGCTAGAGACCTCTTACGTTATTCGCAAGTATCTCGAAGCCAGAGACCTGGAACCACTTGTGTTATACCTGGAGGAACTTCATAAAAAACGTTACGCAACAGAAGACCATACTACGTTACTGCTAACCTGTTATGTGAAGATAGACCAACATGACCAGCAGGGGAAGTTGAAGGAATTTATTAATTCTAAAGATAGAGCTATTGATTTTGATGTCGATGTTGCTATTAAGGTTAGTTTTTGTATAGCTTCCCCTATTTTATTTGACAGTAAAATAAAGGTTGCTGTTTGATAGTGATTCTGGTGGTAAAAGACGTGTTATGATTCATTGACGACGTGAATTATTCATGTCATAAATATTTGTGTTTGTTTGGTGATGTTTGGGAAGACCCTCAAATTGATCTGGGGTGGAGGGACCTCGCATATGTATTTTATTTTTTATGATAAGCCTCGAAATCTCAGAAATTGCGCTACTCTACTGCTGAGATTAATTTGTTGCAAATGTATATATATAGTATTTTGTATATAACTAGCTTTTTTGCCCGCGACTTCGTCCGCGTGAAGTTCCGGACCCGTCGTTCCCGTGGAAACCACATTGAATTTCGGGATAAGCTATAGCCTATGTCACTCCCTGATAATGTAGCATTCTACTGGTGAAAGAATTTTTGAATTCGGTTCAGTAGTTTCGGAGCCTATTCAATGCAAACAAACAAACAATCAAATCTTTCCTCTTTATAATATTAGTATAGATAATATATTTAATATAAGTTCAAATAATTCACAGGTAGTCCGTCAAGTGAGCGTAGACGATGCACTCTCGCTCGCGGCGAACAATAAGCGCCATGATTGGTATCTTAAAATGATGTTAGAGGACAAAAAAGACTACAAAAGAGCGCTGGATTACATAGTCGAACTGGAATTTGATGATGCCGACACATATATGAAAAAGTGTGGACACACACTCATTCAACACGAGCCGGAAGAGAGTACTAAGTTTCTTAAATGTGAGTCTTACTTTTTTTTAAATTTAATTAACATTTTTACAATTTTGTGTTACAGTATATAATTGGTATAAAGGTTAATATCGATTAATAACAAATTAAATATGAGATAATTCGTAATTAATAAGAAACGAATCGTCAACATACAACTTTGCTTGTAATATTTTTTTTTTGCCACAAACAAGCATACTGCCCGCCTGATGGTAAGAATCACCGTAAGGTTACGGTACGTATTGCAAGCGTGTATAGGTATACACGCTTGCAATACCGGGGGTATTTCTAAGCTGTTACTCGCGTCTGCGCCCCATTGACTCCTTTGAACGTGAGAGAAATACAAACAAACACACTTTCACTTTTATGTTCCTGTTTATGTTTAATAAAAGGTCTAATGATCCGATTACATTTAAATAAATCAATCATTATGAATATATTAAAAAAAATCAACCATTGTATAGATTCTTTCAGTATTTCACCTATAAGTTAAAGTAATAAAATGTTCGTACAGTGCTATGCACAGACTACAAACCGCGAAGCAAGCCATTGGTCGACGAGAGCACCCTCTCCGGCGGTCTAAGAGACCCCGACCGAGCTTTGCCCGACGACTACATACACATGTTCCTAAGCAACTCTGAGCGACTAATAGAATTCCTGGAGCATATGACTACAGCGGATTTCAAATGCTCGAAACTGGTGTACAACGCCCTTATTGAGCATTACATACATGTGTGGTAAGTTATTTCCGTTCGGTTATATTATATTTTTAGTAATAAAAGCAGATTAAGGAACTCTTACAAAGATATTTGAAGGACATGGTCTGTGAGACCGTATATTTTATAAAAAGTGACAAGATGTCTAGATTTGTATTGTTTCACAATGTCATAAAAATTGTGTAAAATAAAATATTATTGAAGAAAATCATATATTTCTGTATCAACCCATGATCCCATTTTCATGGTCCTTCGAGCTGGATGCTTCGATTTTCAATGCTTATCCAATTTTTGATACTTCAAAAGAATAATGCGACGAGCATCTCAGTATAAAATAGCGTGATATGAATTTTTACAATTCATTTGTTTTAATAGGGGTAAAGCAGCAGAGAACGAAAAATTGGAATACGAACAGAAGGTCCTAAAAGTGTTGAGGGATCCGGAGGCTAATTACGACAAGGACCAGACGCTTATTATCTGTCAGATGCTTGGCTTCAAGGCCGGCATTCTGCATTTGTATGAGGAAAATAAACTGTGAGTATAATGTGGATTCGAAACTAAATCAAAACTAATATACTTACTCGCATCGACAGACTTAAATGGAGGTGGACTAGTCACCTGCAGGGGCGGCTGTACCTTAAGTGCGCTCGTGCACTGAACTACCAGATTTTAATAGGTTCAGAAAAAAAAATGCTTTATAATCCGATCGACTATCTATTCAATATTAACGAAATGATTACAAAACAATTTCAACTCTTGGCTAAAGTATTATTTTCGCTTGTAAAGACAATTCGCCGTGCGCTAGGCCACGCGCACGGCGAATACTCATACAACGTCTATGAAATACGAGCTAAAACGCCTGGCGCGTGAGACAGAGATAGTGCAATAGAAAATGTATGGCAAAATTAGACAGCTCGCGTGCGCCGCACGCACGAGCCGGAGTTTACCGAGAGCCGGCGAACGAAAAACCGAGAGCGGACCGCGTTTTTTTTTGTTATTGTTTACATTGTGATTTGTGATAGAATTATAAATTATAATAAACTAACTTATCGTTTTGTGTGTGGGACAGTTGTGTGACTAAATAGCTGTTAAAATGAGCTTTAACATTGACTTTATTAAAAGCAATAATAAAACTTTTCAACAAAAGATCGATTTAAAATCAGCTGGACCTCCCAGGCCATTTCTACTTGAAACAAGAGTGTAAATCGAAAAATAAATCATTTACGCGAAGTTTTAAAAGTGAAATGTATAACAGAAAGAAATGGCTGTGTGGATGTGAGCGTCTCAATACATTATTTTGTTTTGGGCTTTGTAAAGACAAAATGTTGTTTTATTGCAATTTCGAATTGTACTCAGTGATCTGATAAAGTGCACCACCAGTGCCATGACCCACCAGCCGCCACTGGTCACCTGTGGTGCGTTGATAGTGATCGCCACCAGTGGGCGATTCAATTCCCTCTCGCTGCAAACATTTAATGTGATGACATTTGTTCTCAAGTCTCAGTGTTTTTTATGTATAGCATATCGTTGTTTTGAGCATATATTTACAATAATATATTCGTTGTCTGGTACCCACACAGTCTGGTAGAAACAGGTTAAGCCTAACTTACTTTGGTACCAGGTGGCGCTTTGCGAATTGTGTAAAATTTATTATTAATATTTGAAAACAAACGTAGTTATTATACCTAATTGAAAATATAACATACATAGTAACATAGTATGTAATTAATTCAAACTTTGGAAGTAAGTACTTAAATTAAAATAACGAGGGCTGGACTTCACGACACAGCGAATCCTAGTGTGAAATCTGGGAATCACTTGTATTTGTAATAATTTGTTTGGGAAATAATTATTATTAATAGTTGTTAATTTGAAAATATGATAACATGTTTGTCTATATTTTTATTTTAAATGGGTTTTCAGAATGGCGTTTTCGCGTATGAGAAACTAAAAATGTATCATGAATGCAGGTGGCGTGCGCAAGTGGCGCTGCACCTGCGCGGCCAGCAGGCGGCGCTGGCGCTGGCGGTGTGCCGGCGCCGCGGCGCGCTGTGCCCGCGCCTCTGGCTCGACGTGCTGTGCTGGCCGCCGCCCGCTGATTGCCTGCCCGAGCTGCTCACCGTCATAGGTACAAGGTCATATTATTCCTATTGGCAACCACTCACCAAAAATATTTTTTGCAATGATAAAAAATGTATCTGTGGTGTGGTACGAATTGAAAACTACTATAAGGGAGCGCATATTTTTTTTTAAAGGCGTGTGGCTGAATATCACCGATTTGCTCGGAGAACAAATAATGCACTGAGCTGTTGCCTCTTTGTATCACTGCGGTACACGCTTTTCTATCGAAACTTTTTTGTTACTTTCTGTTTATTTTTTTCTTATGTAAGAGTTTAGCAAACGAGCATGCTGGTCACCTGATGTTAAGTGATCACCGCCACTCATGGAGCACAGAGACACCAGGAGAGTCCCTGAGTCGCTGCCGGCTTAGAGATATGAATAAAAGTGAATAAACGATTTATCTAACTATTTAAAATAACTTGTTTAATTTGTATGTCAGTACTGGAATGACAAAACTTCATGTAATATTTTTTTTACAGATAATGAGAAGTTATTGTCACCAATATTAGTGATAGACAACCTCGCTAGTACACCTACGTATACTCTGGGGGATGTTAGGAAGTACGTAAACCATACTTCATATTATTTTTTCATAACGTATACGTTATGGCATGAATTCAAGTATTGCCAGATCGTAATTGAATTAAAGATTCAAAACTTTTATTTAGAGAATCGGTCTTTAAAATAATTTCTTTTGCAGTACAGTAGAGTACATGTAAATAATTTATCATTAGACAAAATGGTGGACCACCACCATTTCGGAACCAAGAGCAAAAAGACCACTGGTAATTTCTGGTCTATTGAAATGGCGAAAGAAAACCAGTTACGACCGTTTTTGTCATAGGTAAGCTGTGAACATTATAATTTAAACATATTTTAGGTATCTAATGAACGTGCTGAAATCAGAGAGTGACGTCATCACCAGAGAACAAGAGTTAGCTGCCAAATATCGTTCAGAAACTGAGAAGATGAAGGCACAAATTCAAGTGCTGCAGAACGAACCGGTGACCTTCCAGAGTTCACGATGCGCCGCCTGCAACCGACCATTGGAGCTTCCTACGGTGCACTTCTTCTGCCAACACGCTTTCCATCAACAGTAAGACTGGTTTTATTAAAACTCTGATGATCTGGTGGTCTATCCTCGTAACAAAAACAGATAAAATCTAGTATCAATCTCAAACGGCTCCACTTTGAGGGGGTTGGCAAATCGTGAGTGATACCCCCTGGCATTGCAAGCGTCTACTGGCTACGGTGACGCTTACCATAAAAAAAATGAGTAACCATTAAAAAAAAAATGAATTATATAAAGTGTATCTAAATACTACCTCCTGCTTCCTACTCCCTTTTTTACTTTCCTTCCCCCGTCCTTCCTTTTTCATTCCTTCATAGGCGCATCCAAAATCTTGTAGTCGTGGATGGGCAGCGGTGATTGCTTACAGGTGAACCACCAGTTCGTTTTTCTGTCATAAAATAAATAAATAATCCCGTAAATAAAATTGACTATTATTCCAATGTACTCTGTTGTGTGTTAGTTGCTTCCAAAGCTACTCGGAGTCGGAGAGCGAGTGCCCGGCGTGCTTTGGCGGCGCGCGCCGGCCCGAGCCCGCGCCCGCGCAGGCCGAGGCGCTGCACGCGCGGCTGCACAACGAGCACGACCCGTGAGTACCTGTACCGAACTTTAACGAAGTTACGCGAATACATTCGTCTAACCTCTCCTTTGCCTTATAACTTATTAGTCTTACTTTGCCTTGATCAATATAGCAGGTACCTATAATTTAGGATGAAAAAACTGATTTAATTAACAAAATTGACCAGATTTTTTTTTCATCATCGTATCAATCCATCTTTTCAATCAAAGGTGATCCTTCGAACCGCGAAAAAACTCGACATAACGAAACACATCCAAACACTGTGTACCGTCGATGTTGTTTAACTTGTGTGTTCGTTTTAGAGTGCCATACAGCGACGTTATCGAGCTCATCGCTAACACTAAAATGCCATACATAATTTATTATTTACACAAATGGCTCGATTGTTGGATTGTTTTCATTTCAGCGGGTAGCCTCGACTCATACGCATCTCAGAGAACGTTATTATAATAACAGTTTGTTTTTGTAAATACGTATCAGTGGCGTGCAATGGTTTTAGTAGGTTATGCAGTGAAAATACTTTTTTATAATAGAAGTATGAATAATGAAGGAAAAATGCTTTTGTTTCCGAAGTGGTGGTAGTTTATAGAGTAGATTTGTATAAATCAATATTATTTGTACACCTGTACAAGAGTGCCTAGTTTCTGAATTAATCCTTTTATCTTTTTTATCCTTAATCTATACTTATATTATAAAGGGGAAAGATTTGATTGTTTGTGTGCATTGAATAGGCGTTGGGAAGCTTCGATATCTCCGGGTAAAATGGGGTTCCTTACTAAACCCGTACGAAGCAGAATAGCATTGGTCTCGGCCATGTTGTATTCCTGCGGTGAGTAAGGTCTCCAGAGCTCCACTTGGGGGGGTTGGGAGGGTTGGCAACGCGTGAGTGATACCCCCGGTATTGCAAACGTCTATAGGCTACGGTGACGGCTTACCATCAGGCCGACCGTATGCTTGTTTGCCACGTTTGTGGTATAAAAAAAAGAAGCCGAGGTGGTCCGCTAGTGAAAAATATATTTGACTCAATAACCTATAGTTCAATACTGCATTGTAGGTATGCTATTAGCCGCACGCCACTGACACGTAGATATATACGCGTAGGTATATTAAACGTGTTATCTTAGTTAATTCTTTAATACATTGTAGTTTTGAAGTTTTACTGCAAAGATAAGGATTCAGTTATGGATTCATCGATCATTAAGTCGGTGATGATACCGCCATTCTCTTGGTGTTTTCAATCGAGAATCGATGAAAGGTGAATATGTTTTAAATTGTTATGTAGTTGATAAGACTATATCGATAACATTGTAATTTAAAATGTGTTTCTATGACTGTTTTTTTATACCAAACAGATGGCTTCGGTATTTCTTCCCGCTGTTCTTCTTACCGTAGAATTTGGTTGGTGTGTTATCTATTAGTGAAGACCGTATGGAAATTCGTACGGTAGTGTTTTAGTTCTTGTATTAATTTTGTACACGTACTTTTTAACCCCCCACGGCAAAAGGACGGTGTTATAAGTTTGACGTGTGTTGTCGTGTATCTGCGTATCTGTAATTCTGTCCGTCGCTTCATTGCATCCAAACGGATGGTCTGATTTTGATGGGTTTTTTTTTGTTTGAGAGGTAATTTGATCGAGAGTGTTCTTAGTAATGAATGATTTAAAAAAAAAACCTGTTCAGCGGTTTTTTAAAGTGAAAATCCGAAAAAATTATATAATTCTGTGTGTGATTCAAGGATGTTCGTATTTTTCTAATTTTAGAACTTTTTTGAGTGCAAAAATATTTCAACTGTCACAATTTCATCATGTAATACCTAATGTACCTGTTGATGTGGAAATTTTAAACTGTAGAGATTAACAATCTTTATTATTGTTTCCGTGTTTATTGTTATCGGTACGTATTGTTGTTGTGTAATGCAAAAGACTATTATTTGTGTTATGGACTTGCTGCCTGGCGACACCTTATTTACACCAACCAAACACACATTTTTAAATACATCATACTAATATTATTAATGAGAAAGTGAGTTTGTTTGTTTGTTATTCCTTCACGGCTTGACTAAGCAGGCGATCATTATGAAAATTTGTATACATATTGTCAGGGGTACAGAGCCCAACATTGTCTAATTTTTACGCGGGCGAAGTCGCAGGTAACAGCTAGTAATATATAAATACTTATATACTATTTTAATTTATTTTGTAAGTAGTTTTACAGAAAATATTTTTACACTTCAATAATATCTTTATTATTTAGAAAGCTCGATAATGCGTTGGTTGTGATCCTACCTTCGGCGCTAGAGGGCGCGGGTTCGAGTCCCGCTCGGGGCAATAATTTCTGTGATGGCATTTTAGTCTATATTAAAACTAGCTGTTACCCGCGTCTCCGCCCGCGTGTTCAAGGGAAAATGTCAATAATTTTTCCCATGGAAATCTCTTTAATCCGTGGGAAAAAAGTAGCCTATGTCACTCTCCAGACCTTAAACTATCCCCAATAAAAAATCATCTCAATTCGTTCATTACTTTCGAGGTGAAGAGAGGACAAACAAACACACTTTCACATTTATAATATTAGTATGGATATGTCCGTTGTCTGACCCAAACACAAGCCGGTTAAGCCCAGCTTACTTACTACAGGGACTAGGTGACGTGTGTGTAGAATTTATAATTATCAACGATCAGAAAAATAGACCTCAAATATAATTTCAGTTATGCAGTGGTGTCGGAGTATTACGGTCGCGGGCTATTCAATAAGCTGACAGTGGTCACCGGTGCTTTACCAGACGATGATGAGCCGTCTCCCATTGTTGGGCCACCCGCGCCGAACATCACCGCACCCGCCGTGCAGACGTATGGCCCTGGTGCTGAAGCCAAGCTTAGACTGCAGGAAGGACAGAGTAAACAAGGTAAGGAGCCTTTTATTTAGATAGACAATTTTTTTATATAGTTACGGTTCAACCATCGAGCTAACATTTAACTAACCGGGTTTCAAACTTTGAAAATATTTTTGAAAAAATAAATTCACCTTTATTAGATGTTATATAGCTTACGAAGACCGAAGTTGTTATTTGTAACTAATAACAATTTATCACAACAGAGTTCGTAATTATTTAGTAACTGGTTCATATCATTAATAAATGTTAAATTTTAAAAATACAATATAAATATTCTCTTGTATGTGATTTCTCTTTTACGTAAACAAATAACCGTTTTAACTTTCGTTTAGGGTTGGGTATCATACAAACAGCATTCCCAAATCCTCCAACCACCTTGTGAGACCGCTTTACAGTACGTAGTAGCAATACGTACGTACGTAGTAGTGTATTGTACCTAAAGTGAAATGTACAACGTAATTGTTAAAATACTGTTGGATTGAAAAATCTATTCTATTCTAGAATATAGAAATGTCATTGAAAAATTATATTTTTTCAGTATACATACAAAATGCGGCGAAGCAAGTAGCACCAAAAGGCACATCTGTGGTCCCCATACCCGAGGGTAGGATGAGAATACTCGAACAACAGCGATACAGTTCCAGTTTAGAAGCAAATATGAACAAACTCGAACCGAAGGTCAGCATATTGTATTTTCTCATCTGTTTTTTTTTTTACTTTTCTACAACATTTGGTGTCAACTGCTGGTAAGCGTTAATGGTTTATGGCGACCTAACGGTTATTGACTTGTCTAAACAAATGTTGTAAAAATCAGAGTTGGTCGCGTTCAGTCGCACGAAATTTTTCGAATGCGTGTGTATTCGCGCGTCTTTTATATCTAAGAAGATTATTCATTACGTTGTACAGATAAGGGTGAATTTGCTGTGTTAAGTTCCGGATTGACGCTTCGGTGTGCTTCGACTATACGCTAGTATTAATTGGCCCGTACAATGACACCATCGGTCTCATCATTATGACAAGGTTTTTTTCATTTTAGGTTCACGTTCCACAACGAGTCTCCCCATACGCCTCCCCACTTCCCAACAAAAGGATTACCGTAGAGGAAGCAATGAGCGCAAGTTCATCACCAAAGGTATCGAGTAACTCGGGTAAAAATCCATTTGATGACGATTACGACGAATCCAAAAACCCGTTTGCGGACGACGACGATGACGCCATCGACGACCCGACGAATCCGTTTTCAGAGAGCAACGACGATTATGACAAAAATCTAAATCCGTTCTCGTGAAAGTTTAGTTTAATGTATGCCTTGGAAAATGTAAGATGGTCACACATAAAAAATCTAAATAGATGAGTATCTGCCGTATTTATAAACGTAGATCAGAGGCCTTTATTTGTTTTGTACCCTGTTTTGTCTCTTTTGATTTTATTTTCCTCGAGAATGACAGTGATAAGACATGTTTAAATTAAACCATCTATGTTTGTTAATGAGGTACATGAACGTTCCCATATGGCTTACCATTTACTAGGAATTATTACATATGATGTGGTATCCTGCCGCGCATATACCTTCGCAGGTTAAGAGAAAACTAATCGAAACGTCGGAATCGATCTTTTTTTTTTTATATATCTTCAAATAAGGCCAGCAACAGAAGATTAGCTCTAGTACAATCCGCACCACGAGAGATGACACCTGGCCTATCACGTGATCGACCTGCGCAGTAGACGATTTCTATACTATTTTACTACAAATCATCTACTGCGCAAGGCAAATCAGAAATCAATCAGGGGCCCGATTCTACTAACATAAATGTACTAATGGACTGTCAATGGTGTCTCAATCGTGTCTCAAAATAATGTCGATAGTGTATCTGTGGAATAGTTTTTGACATTTGTTATGGACTTAAACAATAACATAATGTTTAACTTATTATTGTTATATTCCACTGATACACTATCGGCATTCTTTTGAGACACGATTGAGACACCATTGAGAGTCCATTGGTGCATTTGTGTTAGTAGAATCGGGCCCCTTGTTTCATCTCTCGTAGCGCGGATTGTACTGTTTTTCCAAAAGTCCAAACAACTGACAGTAATGCCGCAGCTACATTAAGCGAAGATTTGTGATGCGTTGTCGCGGTAAAAACAACGCGTATTTACCCTCAAGTCTTGCAAAAGTGCAAGCGAGTAAGCATTACTACTGCTAATGTAGCCAAGCCATTAATAGTAACTGGGTTTGAAATGTTGTTAAAGTGTTATACTAGTCGCCAACACGGCTGAGTCGCGCAGACATTAAATGTTCTAAACTCATACTCATTACATAAAAACAATCGGTTTTCAATCTATACTAATATTATAAAGAGGAAATATTTGATTGTTTGTTTGAAATGAATATGCTCCGAAACTACTGAACCGATTTCAAAAATTCTTTCACCAGTAGAAAGCTACATTATCAGGGAGTGACATAGGCTATAGCTTTTCCCGAAATTCAATGTGGTTCCCACGGGAACGAGTCCGGAACTTCACGCGGACGAAGTCGCGGGCAAAAAAGCTAGTTGTTTTATAAACTGTGAGCCCAAATTTTGACGCGTACTATAATCTATTTTAGTTGCCGACTGTACACTCATTATTGTCATACGTACACTCATTATTGTCATCAGTATGTTATGTATTCAATTATTATATATGGAATTCGTTATGAGGATAAAATATTAGGTTAGATCAATTGCATTCCAAGATATGGTTATCAAATATTATTTAAAGCGCGTATATATAAAAATAATTTTGTACGAAGATGCTCAAATCGTTTTAATGTGTAATCAAGACTCATGCAATATTCAGTCTATTGTATTATTGTCATCAAATTCGTACTGTATATTAAGTGCTATAATAATTTTAAGTGATATTTAATAAATATATTGTACTATTTAATGTTTCGTTTAAATTCATTTTAAAAAAACGGTATATATGATTTTTCATTTTGTTTGTACAATTTAAAGTTTGCCTTTATCCCTACTCTCCTATAGGTACTGTTTCATTATTTTAACTTATCCACGTTGTCCTCAAGCGCAGTTCTAGTTCTGAACTACTGAGAAAAAATTAATTGAACTATCAATTAATTGTTTTTTCCTTATTAGTTCAAATTTGTACAATCGTCCCGTAAGTTGAACTAGGTACTGAGACAAAAAAGTTATACTGTTCGTCACTTTTTATTATCACAAAGTAAGGAAGTAGGCATGTTTTGAATGCATCAAAAAGAGAAGAGGATCGCAACAAAAATTCTGAACTAGTACTTACTTTGAATCACCTACATTGAGAGGCGCACATTGGCGAGAATACGTGCTCTAAACCTCTGCTCTCAGTTTCATTTATTGTTATGTTTTGTATGTTTATAAAGTAAGGTTATTTAACAGAAACAATGATTTGGAAATTTTCAAAGCATTTTATTTATGACCTTTAACACTGTGTATAATATATTTTGATAGTACATTTAGAGCAATGAGTAATATTACCAATCATTACATTGTTCTTATTTTCATAAATTGAATGAAATCCATAAATTATATATAGAATATATAATTTCTTTAAATATCATTCTCGCCCAACAATCAACAATCACTATCGAAATCACAAGGGCCGGGCGCGCGCGGCGACTGGTTGCAAGTTGCGACTGCCGCGCCGGCGACACGCCCGGCTCACCACCGCCAAACCATTCAGTATACAATAATACAAGCAGTAAACAAAATATACAAGCTCCCTCCCGCAAAATGTCTAAACAACCTTAGATAGAAATAAATAATTAGAACAATGAAATCAACGTCGGAAAACAACAGCTTGTCCTATAAAAATATCAGCACAGCTTAAACCGTATACCCTATAAAAATATAATCCCAGCCTCAGCTGTATCTCTAATCC
This sequence comes from Endotricha flammealis, assembly GCA_905163395.2. NCBI lineage: Eukaryota > Metazoa > Arthropoda > Insecta > Lepidoptera > Pyralidae > Endotricha > Endotricha flammealis. The sequence continues at coordinate 11,330,170 of LR990869.1, read as the reverse complement.
AAAGTTCTTTTAGTATTACAAAAATATAACAACTAAACAAACTGCAAACGAAATTTCCAAAAAAAACAAAGTATGAAAACATAGTGTTCACCCCTCGCACGACCACACTCGTGATTTTATTATTCCTGCTCACTATCAACTACTTAAACACCATTTTGCTATGCAAAATACATTACCCTAGTTATTTTGAAAAGGAAATAATTTACAAACTTTGGAATGTTATACAAATGACTAGAACAAAAGGTATTATAGTAAGGTGTCATGTCAGCATGAGATCTCTTTATTCGTTCGTAGGGCGCAGCCTACCACTGCTGTAATCATTACATATTAGTCGACATCACCTTGAAACATTCGATTTGTATTACAGAAAAGATCAAAATTGGAAGAAAAACAATTCACAATAGCCACCGCATGGAAACGGAAGATGACACTTACATAATCTCGACGACAATAATTGTAATTATTATAAATTATAACACACAGTATGTCTAAATTTGGATAATACTTTTTTATCTTACAACTATTTATTTAATCTATGCTAATTTATTATCAGGATATTTCCTAGTGTTAGCCGAATATAATGTCTACGATTCAGTGTGTAAGCCGGTGTTGGACTCATAACATAAGAAAGCTTTAATTTTTATAATCTGTAACCAATTTAAGTACCAAATGAATTAGTTAAGATATTTACAAAGTCCGAAAGTCACTTAAGCTTAATCTCATCATATATGCTTGATTAACGAATGGGAAATGGTCACTAGAAGCGACAGTACAGTGACGTAATAACTATTTAACATTGATCAAAGCGATAACGTTTAGAACTGGACTTACAACAGATTGTTGAGACTTAAACAAAGAATAAAGAAATATTCTCCATATAAAACTACCGTCACATACATTATCTACCTACAATGATATAGATGTTCTGTATAAATATCGTGATCTGTGGACAATGAAATAACTGTGAACTACGTATTCGTTGACGTGTAACATGTAATTCATATAGAGGTGATCGCAGTGTCCCATTAACTACAGTCCCATCTGTACATTGTACCTACACGATGCAGTCGGTTTGGTACATTTAAACTGACGACAAATGACTGATATATATTTAGTCATTTTCATTTTTGCAAAAATCCCATCCAAAATTAGTTAACTTACGATTAACACAATTTTTTAAGATATTGTCAAAATGTTAATAATATCTATGAAAAGTATTTTTTCATAAAAAAATAATATCTCAAAATGTGTATTGGATTGTTTTTGTAAAACAAACAGATACTCTTGCCGTTTTAAATGTACGACCCGACTGTTCATGACCAAACATATTCGACCCACTGACGCTCCGAACACCTGACCAGGGAAACAACTACATCGGTAACATCCATTAACCTACTTTATACAATCCATTGAAATAATTTATTTTGCATCTGATAAAAATAAATAAATACTCAAATCACATTAAATAAATTCGAAACTACAAATTAGCGTTCAACAAAACATTTGTAACGCGTAGTCTATGTCAAACTACATTGACGTCATAATAATGTATTTACAATCAATCCTAAAATGTGAAAAGAATCATTACGTATGACTTCATACGAGTGCGGACTATCGCCATTAGAGTTGGCCTTGAGCCTCAAAATATATTTATTCTACCGTCGGGTCATACGTATATACAAGGTAAATTACATATAATGTATTCAACATTTGAAGAAAATTTATATAATGTATGTTCAGTAATTTGTAATTTCACAATACAATTCATTATTAAATTCTTATCTGGTTACAAATGGAGTCTATCGGGGATCGTCAAGTGACGTTTGTGCGTTGCGCACGACATCGATACGCACTTATTGTACGCACAGCACGCGCACTAGCCAGTCGCTGCACCACGACCAGAAACAGAACCGGGCTCGAGGAGCTCCGATGCAGAGTAACAATTGGGAAGACTTACCTACATTGCTACTGTCACATAGATTTTACAATAGTAGCACAATTCGTAAATTTGACCGATCGTTTTCAATAACAATAAATTATTTAATCAATAAATACACAATTGTTACAATTAGTTTTAAAACGAGTACATTAAATCGTGGTCCAAGGACCGCAGTGTCGCAAGGTATTAATACTTAGAGAGCATTAACAACGTGCATCCGTCGCAATAGACATTGAAACAGCCATAATATAGGTTTACAGTTTATACTACACATATATTATTGTTCCGTATCTTTAAAATCGTCTGTAAATAATACATCTCATTACCCCACTCCCGTTCAGCGCACCGGTTTGGTCCCCACTACTCTGACGCAAGTCGTAAAGTTAAAATCTCAAATAGTAAAAAATAGCGACGCGTTTGACGTACATATACAATTATTTACGTATAGGTCGTATTTAGCATTAAATGCACCCGGTTTACTGCTAATAAATAAGGATATGCTAAATTAATTGAATTATTATCATTGATATTTTAATTCGACTCTCCCATATTAAAGTGGTCCCGAATTATACAAAAATAATATGAAACGGTAAATAAAGTAGTTGATTTTGTATAAAATTTTGACTGTTTGTGGACCACATATATGGTGGAACAAGTCTCACGATTCAGGCTCATTCGCGTCGTCGAACGCCCGCCTACTACCAAACCAGCCACGGACATGATTCCTCGTTGCCGGCGCCCTGGGTCCCTCGACACGTTTTAGTTAAAAAATAGTGGGAGCCAGGGCCGCCGTCGGTCGGAGGCCGTTTCAATACCTGAGGTCTGGATGCGCGCTGCGAATGGCCCTCTGCTGCAGCTGGTGGTCGGTGACGCACTTAAAAAACGAGGATAGACTCCATTGTGAGGCTGTCTCATTGCGCGAGGGCGGGCGCAGCGGGGCCCTTGGCCGGCGCCGGCTCGGGCCCGGGCGCCAGGCGACGCGCCGAGCGCGACCTGCCGGGCCACACCTCCAGACGTGTATATTGACATGGCCGAGCGAACGCAACACATTCAAAACACCTTTACTCATAAAACCTCACCGACAACAATATTACGATTACTTAAAACTTTCAAAACAAAATATTTAGGTATGCTATATTTTATCAGTAAAGGAAGTTTTCATCAGATTATGTCAAAAGCAAATTTCTACAGAACGGTCAAGCATGCTGCGTTCATTTATAAGCAATCTAACAACAATAAACAAAGCAATTAGTCAGTCATCCCGTCAGTTAGTATCATTCGAAGCAAATTTACTTCTGGGGGGGTTATAGAATATACTTTTTTTACTCTTAGTGGTGCGTACAGACTGCTGTTACGTACATGTCATGTACATGTAATGTAACAAAATTCCCAAAGTGTGGACGCCTTGTGGGCACGAACCGTGCACACTACGCTCACCATCAGAGCATTATGTGTACCTGTGTATGGAAAATTCTTTCATTGCTTGTTACATTGCATGTTACGTTACAGCAGTCTGTATCCACCATTACACATTTCTTTTATTTTATATTATTTCATGGTGTTTTTTTTAAAGTTCCTTTTTAAAGCCCTTTAATTAGGCTACTAGGTCAAAGGATAATGTGGATATAAAATGAGATTGAGGTGTGTGACCTCACCTGATCTGTCCGGCGAGGAGTGGGTTGATGGCGTAGAGCCAGTCGTGCACCTCCTTATCGCCCAGCGTCTGTAGAAGGTAGCCACGCTCCTTGCTCACCACGCTGCGAAGAAGAATATGAGATTAACTACCTTACCCCTAATTAAACCTTAAATTAAATGTTTATTTGAATTTGACAGCCCAATTCTTGAAGAAGCTTTATAATTAAACCCTTCTAATTACTGACTCGGGTCATCGTTGTTTAACTTGAGTGTTGACTCAGATTGTGCAACGATGCTATTGGGTATTTTTGTAAAATAATAAAATGACGGTACTCAGTACTCGTCCCATACCTGAAGGTGTTGGGCATCCGCACCATCTGCTCCTGATCCTCGGAGTACTCGACGTGCGCGTTGGCGAGGTTGATGACGGCGCGCTCGATGGGGTCCCGCTCGTCGCGGTAGATGAATACGTAGGGTCGCCGCACCACCTATGAAGTTAGGACTTTTAAATGCTCTCCGATTTTATTTAGTAGTAAAATGAGATGTTAGCCTTCGTTCGCATTTACTCGTACTAGCTGTGCCCGCGACTCAGTTCGCGTGGATTTAGGTTATGGACAAAATAAACATCTCCAGAACAAGTTTCAAGTAAATTCAAACAAAAAATAATAATACCTCGTACAAAGTTCCATTTCACTTTTCGCCCCTTTATTGGTTTATTTCCGGGATAAAAATATTGAATATCGATTTAAGAATATAGATTGTAAGTTGTCAAATTGTAAGAGAAGAGGAAGAAAGCGCTCTCTCTCGTAATGGTTGCAAAAATGTGTAAGTGTGCCTCTCGATGTTAAAAGTAAAAATAAAAGTAATTAATGAGAATATTCCACTGTGTATTACTGAAATAGCCCAACAAAGGTTATGGGCCCAGAATACAATAAAGAGACGGAAATTATCGTAAGTAAAACACAATCGTGCGTTAATTTTATTTGCGGCGTGGTTTGGGTGATGCAACAAAATGGCGTCACAACAGCAAACTACATTATATCCACAATTAAGAGCGGAAAACTTCAACAATTGGCTCTTCAGAGTGAAAAGCATATTAGAAGAAAGACAAGTGGGAGAAATGCTAAAAATAAATGAGGAAAATTTATGTGCAGAAGAAAAAATTGAATTCAAAAATAAAGATGCCAAAGCCAAAACAATTATAATTAATTGTGTGAGCGATAAACACCTGAATTATATAAGAGAATGTAAAACGAGCAGAGCAATGATAGAGGAGTTAACAAAAGTATTTAAAAGACAAAGTGTTCTGTCAAAACTGAATCTACGAAGAAAACTATTAATGATGAAATGTGCGGAAGGTGAAAAATTAGAAGACTATTTTCAAAGGTTTGAAAACTTGATTGTAGAATTGGACGGTCTGGGAGAAGTAATACAGGAAGTAGATAAAGTATGCTATCTAATGATAGGCTTACCGGATAAATATGACACTGTCATAACAACAATTGAAACAATAGGAACGGACAACGAATTAAAAATGGATTTTGTAAAAGCAAGATTGCTGGATGAGGAATTAAAAGTGAGCACGAAGGAAAGGATAGAGGAAAAACAAGAGCAAGCGTTTATAACCTGTTATGGGTGCGGAAAAAGAGGACACAAATCATATGAGTGCAAAAACAAACAAGGACAAGACAATAATCATATAAGAGGAAATATATCAGGACAGAGAAGACCAAGAGGAAGAAATACATATTATAGAGGACGAGAACGAGGACAGTCAAAAGCAATGATAGCAGAAAATATAGATGAAGAAGATAAACAATATTTCTTTTCAGCGTTTACAGGTTCAAGTATGATGAAACAAGGACATGACATTAAATTTGTTGTGGACTCGGGCGCAACTGAACACTTAATACAATCAGAATATGAGCCATATATGGAGGAAGTGGAAGTATTGGACAATGAAGTAAAGATTTGTATAGCCAATGGTGAGTTTATAATGTCAAATAAAAAAGGTAAATTGTTTTTAACAGATGGTAAACATAGAATACAGTTTGAAGCGTTAATTCTTGATAAGTTATCTCATAATATATTATCAGTAAAGAAATTGTCAGAAAAAGGTTCAGAAATTAAATTTTGTAATGATGGGGTTGTTATTAGTAATAAAAATGATTCTATAAAAGGGGAGTTAACTGGGAAATTGTATACTTTAACACTTCAACATTTGAGCAGAGAGCAATGTATGTTAAATAAAGTTGATAATGATTTATGGCACAAACGGCTGGGACACCTTAATAGAAAATGCTTAGGTATTATGAAGTTACCAAGAAGTGATGAGGTATGTGGACCTTGTATGGAAGGTAAAGCAACAAGACCACCTTTTCAAATGATTATGAAACCAAGATCAAGAAGGATAGCCGAGTTGCTGCATACGGACATAGCAGGACCAGTTCATCCAATTTCAATTGATGGTCATCGGTACTGTCAAACTATTATTGATGATTATTCACATTTTACTGTGGTATACTTATTGAAAAATAAAAGTGAAGCAACGGATAACGTAATAGACTACATAAATAGAATTCAGAATAAAACAGGACAAAAGGTAAGTAGAGTTAGATGTGATAATGGAAAAGAATTTAGAGCAAATAAGCTACAATGGTTTTGTAGAAATAATGGAACAACAATAGAATACACTCAGGCATATACACCAAAACAAAATGGCGTCGCTGAGCGAATGAATTTAACTTTGTTTAATAAAGCCAGAACGTTGTTAGCAGAAACAAACCTACCAAAATATTTATGGGGAGAAGCAATGAGTTGTGCTGCTCATCAATTAAACCGTTCACCAACTAAAGCATTGAATTTTGAAATACCTACTAACATATATTATGGTGAAACTAACTTGAACAGACTGAGAGTCTTTGGTTCCAAGGCATGGATGGTAATAGTACCAAAAGGAAATAAATTAGATAAAAGAGCAAAAGAGATGCGGATGGTAGGATATGCAGGAAATGGATATAGACTATGGGATCCAATTGAAAATGAAATAGTAATATCACGAGATGTAAGATTTGACGAATCACAAATTAAATACATAGGAAAAGAAGAGAGTACTGAATTAAAACAGAAAAATGAAGAGGAACAAATTTATAAAGAAATTGTGACAGAAGAAGAAGATACTAGAGAAAACGAAGAGAATATCAGAGAGATAATTCCAGAACAAAATGTAGAAAATACAGAAACAACAGGAAGATCAGGAAGAAAAATAAGACAACCTAAAAGATTAGAAGATTATGATTTAAATATAGCGTACTGTTTATGCGCAGGAGATCCAACGAACTATGAGGAAGCTATTAAAGAGGGAAAAGAATGGCAAGATGCAATAAATAAAGAGTTAGAAGCACATAAAGAGTTGAACACATGGGAAATCGCAGAACTACCTAAAGATAAGAAAGCTATAGACACCAAATGGATTTTCACAACCAAACAGAATAACATTAAAAAGGCAAGATTAGTAGCTAAAGGTTTTCAGGAAGAAATGTCATATAATTGCTATTCACCAGTAGCAAGATTGTCAACTGTGAGATTAATGATAAATCAGTCTATACAAGAAAATATAAATATAAAACAAATGGATGTACCAACAGCATTCTTAAATGGAAATCTTGATATAGATGTATACATAAAATGTCCAGAAGGATTAGAAATAGAAGAAGGAAAAGTATTGAAATTAAAGAAGGCATTATATGGATTGCGAGAAGCTCCTAAATGCTGGTATCAAAGAATACATAATTTTGTAATAGAAAAAGATTTCAAACAATCAAACCATGATGTGTGTTTATACAAAAGAAATTTAATAACGTGGTTCACTAAGAAACAGGTAACCGTAGCATTATCTACAGCCGAGGCTGAATATGTAGCTGGTGCTCAGTCAGTTTGTGAGTTAATGTATGTAAAGGGACTACTGTCAGATTTTTGTATTGATGCAACTGCTCATTTGTTGATAGATAATCAGAGTGCAATAAATATGATAAATAATTATGAAAATAGTAGAAGATGTAAACATATAGATATAAAAGTTCATTTCATTAAAGATATAATAAATAAAAAGCTAATAAGTGTAAAATATGTTTCAACTAAAGAAAATATTTCTGATATATTTACTAAGTCATTGCAGTATAGTAAACATTTGTATTTTGTAGAGAAACTAGGTATTATGTAAACTTAAGGATAATTTGTTTAATAACAAATTAGTTTTTTTTTTTTAACAACTTGAAATAATAATTGTTAAAATATAGATTAGAAGATTAGAGATTTAAAATAAGGTAAAACTATTAATTAGAAAAATAAGAGAAACACTGTTTGTTTAAGTTTGAAACAATAAGCATAAAGCTTGATTGTATTTAGTAATAATTATATTTAAGTGTGTACCAATTTCAATAACATGTTAACTTTAAAATTTCATGTTCTTTAAATTGAGGGGAGGTATTGAATATCGATTTAAGAATATAGATTGTAAGTTGTCAAATTGTAAGAGAAGAGGAAGAAAGCGCTCTCTCTCGTAATGGTTGCAAAAATGTGTAAGTGTGCCTCTCGATGTTAAAAGTAAAAATAAAAGTAATTAATGAGAATATTCCACTGTGTATTACTGAAATAGCCCAACAAAAAACGAATGTTATGTCGTCTTGCGGGTTTTCAACTACGGTTCAGCCATTTGAACGTGAAGAAGTAAAATGTTGGATAAGTACCAGCCAGCGCTTCTTCCATCCGTGCGTGCCGTGCTGCAGCACGTTGAGGTACCCGCGGCGCGCCACGGCGGCTGACACGCGCACCTCCTCGCACTCCGGCACGTACAGCGCGCCCACCGCGCCGCCCGCGCCGCCGCCCCACGCCGCCATCGACTTCTCCAGCAGCGCGCGCTCCGGCGAGCACAGCCTGAACAAAAATAAACTTGTATGAGTTAGGTAACACGCCGCCAGGGGTCGCTGGTGAAAACGAGCATCAGCTTACACGCTGGTATATGCTACAAGTACACACAACTCGTTAGCACACCTACACAACCTGCACGTGTATGACTGCTCATCTGATCTACTCACTCGAAACTGCTGGCGCTGTGGATAGAGGACAGCAAGCTTGGCGTGGAGATGTCTGCGGAGACGCCCTCGTCCACCGGCGTGGCGGGGGACACCGCCGTCTCTACCTCCTTGCCTGTCGACCCTATTCGCCCTACAACAATATTATTATAGGTTACACACATTTTTATAAAACGAGAGATGATATTAATGGCCGAATAAAGCATACCTTGCATGAGTTTCATATATTTGAGTACAAGTTCCTTCTCGCCCGGCGCCATCTCCCGCTCGCCGTCCTCGCGGGCGGTCTCTGACGCGGCCTTAGCCGCCATGTTGCATACCTCCTACAATAACGACCATTTATGAATTGAATGCTGTTTGCTTCAATGAGTTAGATAGCAAATGTGTTACCGACATTCGAATAGTTGTGTTACCTTCTCCGTTTTAGTGAAGTCGTTAGGCGTGATGGTGTTCTCGTGTCCGTGCTTGAGCCTCTCGCGCAGCGCGAGGAAGTGCCTCGTGCGGCCGACCTGCTCCAGGCGCGTCATCTTCTCGAGCTCCCACTGGTGGTCGAAGATGAGCGAGTCGCCCCTCGGCCGCCAGCCGTGCAGGTTCTCCTCGCCGCGCACGTAGGTGCCGCTGGTGTCGAGCACGCGCCGCTGGCGCCGCTGCACGCCGGGCTCCAGCGCGCGGTGCAGGCTGAGCTCGTAGACGCCGGTGAGCCGGTCGGCCCTGGCCGGCCTGCCGCCGAACAGCGCGCGCCGCAGCGAGCGGCCCGTGCGCGCCTCGCGGCCCACCACCACCGCCGACAGGTCCTTCGTCACGATCGCCGGACGGCCGCAGTTCTCCACCTAGCACACGGGTAACCAGCTCACACATCACAAATCCTTTACTTTCATATTTTTCTTTTAAAATGGAAAATAACAATAGACTAACCTCAAGGTATGCGCTGAGTGTGATGTAGACAACCTCGCCGTTCGCGCTCACCCTGTTGAGTAGGGGCGACCCGTGAAGGCTGCTGTCCCATGCCGCTTCAAACCTAATATAACAAAATATTATATAATTTCAGACGCCCATCTCTTTTCTTCCTATTTCCTTCTTGTGATGTTCATACATGGTGGTCACCACTTCACAATTTATAATTTAAATATAACTAGAGCTCCGTCCCAGCTTCGCACGAGTTTATATAGAGATCCCTTTTATTTAAAAAAAAAATTATATACCTATCCTATGTTACCCGCAGATACTAGCTTCCCAACGGTGAAAGAATTTTTGAAATCGGTGCAGTAGTTTTAATAATATTAGTATAGATTTATAATAGTCTAATTTATAATTTAGACTAACCTAAATACAGCTCTGTCGTCAAGGGTGGGTCTTTCACCCGGGAACAGGCCGAGCGAGAGAGCGCCGTCTTCTTCGCCGTCGGCGGTGTCTTCGTTGGCCTCCGGAGTGTTGCGGATGCGGCCTGATAAACATACAAACACACATACATTTTGACATTTAGTTTTATAACAGATTTGAGTAGGAAACGACAGCCCGGTGGCGCGTGGTTGATTACCTTCGGCACCAGAAGAAGTCGGTTCGATCCACGGGGCAAACATTTGTGATAACATTTTTGTTTTGTTTGCCTCGAGTATTGTTAGTAATTATTAAGCATAACAATACATTATACTCGTGGAGATTCGCTCATATCAGATCATCAGGTACGACAAATAGCAATATATTCGTTGTCTGGCACTCATAACACAAGCAGGTTTAAACCTAACTTACTTTGGGACAAGTTGACACTGTGAATTTGGTAGAATTTATGGTGTGGAAAAAAGTAATGTGCGTACCAACGACGAGTTCGCGCACGTCGCTCCACTGCAGGTCCCCGGAGGGCTCGTGCAGGATGGTGATGCGGATGCGGCGCTGGATGCCCTGGTGCAGCAGGAACAGCCCGCGGCACGGCAGCTCGTCGCTGTGCTCCACCACCTACAAGTACATTATCAGCGGTGATATAATACTCTTACAATCCGCGCCACGTACAGAGACTGGCGTATCACGTGATCGACCTGCGCAGTAGAAGACTTCTATAGCTTTTTATTAGAAATCGTCTACTGCGCAAGTCAAATCAGCAATCAATCAGGTGTGATCTCTCATGGCGCGGATTGTACTGTGATGTTCAACGTTTTAGCGTAGCGTATATTAGGATTCGTCTCTCAGATCAAATTTGCTACATTACAAACCCGAATTCTCTCACGTCATGGAATGTTGTGTGAAAAGATTCCGATTGTCGATATTTTAACACAAAATCCAAAAATGTTTATTCAGTAGTAACAATTTACAAAGCTGAGTTATGAAAGGAGTATCCTTTTAGGGTTATAAAAACCCGTAGTAGGAGACCCCGCTCCGCCACAACGATTGGTAATTATGCATCGAAATAATATTACTACGTATAGAAATGACAGCGCCTTCAAATTTTGGCGCCGCGTTCGGCCGTGCGGGGCGCGCCCCTCCCTGGCCCCGCCCCCAACCGAGTCATAGACTATGACATTACTACGCAGGGGCGACACTTTATTTAAATTCTGCCTATTGGACATCTAACTGATTATTTTATTTTAATACAATATTTTATTTTACTTAATAGAATAAACTTAATAGAAAATAGGTATGTATAATATTAGTTTTATAGGTAGGAAGCTATATTACATTTTTGTTCTTAACTTTAATATTAGTCAAAAATAAACTGAGATTAAATCAAAACTTTATAATGAAGCTATTTATATATTGAAGTATTTTGTAATAGGTATATGCAATAACTAGGAGACGGTCGCCTGCCAGACAAGAGGAGTTGTGTTATTATATTATTATATAATATATTAATACCTAAATTATATTATAAAATTGACTCACGCTTAGTACCTACGTATCCCATCTGTACGATTAATTTTTGATAATCTATGATTTTCACATAGAAATGGCAGATGCAATCATGATGCAATAGAAAATAATGAAAAAAAATTGTTTTGGTTGGTTTTACTTAATTTTTTGTATACTTAGCGATGATAAGTCACGCCGCTATCTTTCTTCCTTACTTTTGAACGGTTTTTACACGTTTTTATCGAACATGACGGCATTTTTCAATGTTTTTTTTTGTCATAAGTCCGAGGACCGATCGCGATGAGCGTAGACAAGTGACTAAACGTCACTAAACGAGTTGATGTCTATTGGCCTCAACGTATGGGGACAAAAATTTTGTTCGCGGTGTCCGTTCTATACGTAGTAATATTATTTCGATGTAATTATGTAATTAAATAAAAATAAAAATAAAAACTAATAACTTTAACTTAACATATACTTCAGAAAAATAAAAAACTAGTATGTATACGTGTGTGAGATGTGTGTACACTCTGTATGTGTGTGTGTGTGTGTGTTACTGGAGATAATGATTATTATTTCATCATAATTTTTAGATTTTAAGAATACATTCAGAGAGAGTGAATAGAAGGAAACTCACCGCGGGCACGTACTCGCCGTTGGGCGCGAGCTCGCAGATCTCGAACCAGACGAGCAGGTCGTGCTTGGAGTGCAGATGCGACGAGCAGCAGGGCGGCGGCGCCGAGGCCGCGCCCCACTTGGGGCTGCGCACGGGCGCCGAGATGGGGATGGCCGGCGGCAGCATGCGCCTGGGCGGCGTGCGCCCCGCCACCAAACCGTCCTGCTTCGCGTCCTTGTGCAGCGGGTGCTGCTGGTAGTGGCCGAACACCTCGAACACGATCGGCTGCGTCTTTATGTACTCCACGAACGACTTCGTAACAGGCACCGTGATCTGAACATTAACATCATAATTACAAGCTTACGCTTAGACAATCTTAATATAATTTAGTTTTTTCTTTTTTATTTGATGAACAAAGAACTATGTAATTGAAATTTAAAATTATTTGATTGATCAATATTATAGTAGTAGGTGATATATATTATTTAGAAATTACTCACATTTTGTACGTGGTAGAATCCAAGCGGCGAGTTTTTGCCAGCATTCTTAACGGGCTCCGTCGAGAAAGCGTCTTCATTGCGGTGAAGGAAACTGCAAAGAAATACATTTTTATTAATTATACAATTCTCTTTTTCCCAAATTTAATACCAAGAATCACTTCTATAGGGTACGTATAAGTATAATTAAAATCAAACCAAATTAAAAATTACTGTGTGAGTAGAAAAATTAGGACAAAGAAACTTGGAGATAAAGAAGGGAAAAGACCCCCCCTTTATAGACCTTGGCGGCACATAATAATAAAAATATTTTTCACTTCTCATGCTCAGAAAGTGCTTATTTGCGCAGGATATAGGCTGCACAAAATCGAATTTTGTGCACAAGGGCAGAAAAGTAAACTCATAAATGTATCTATATTAAGGCAAAGGAAATGACCCATACAGCCAAACACAATAAAAAGTTCAGAGATAGAATTTGTTATTTTATAATATTTACTTTAATTTATTTGCCTTATGTGTTTTTTAAGTCATAAAAGATATTAGAATTTAAATTAAAGTACGGTAGGTTATTTAATTAATTTAAGAAAATTATTTTATTACAAAATTAATTTAATAGTAGGCTGTATAGGTCTGCAGCCCAAGCCTAATTTCAATGTCGTAAGATTTAAAAAAAAAGCGGCGGGAATGGGGAAACAGGTCTTGTTTTTCGTGCGTTTATTTATTTATTTCCTCGCAATCGAAGTGAAAAGCAGAGTTTATAACTCGTCCACAAAACCATTTCTATCCTCGACATTACTATCAGCCCTCGCCTTCGGCTCGGGCTGCTAAAAGTCTCGGATAGAAATGATTCGTTTTGTGCACTTGTTGTAAAATCTACTATTTAATATTCATTTCTTTAAACATGAAGTTGTATATGACCTATGTCTTGTCAATAAACTGGTGATGACTGAGATCAAAACAATATATAATTTTATTCGTCATCATTATCATCTCGGTCACAATTTTATTTGTAATTTAATTTATTAATTATTGTATTGTACTGCTTACTTAAACTGGCAGAACACATCAGCATAGTCAGTAGAGATGCTATGGGCTTGCAGCACGGTCACGCGGAACGTGAACTCGCGGCCCAGAGTCAGGTGTTCGGGAAGGTCTTCCTCCTTCAGCTCGGAGGCCAGTGAGCTGTCACCGCGACCGCTGTCTGCGTCACACTCAGCCACTGCCAATTCTGGTGAAGAAATGTACGTAATAAGAAAAAAAACATCTGTAATAATTAGGTACAATGTTTCAATTGATTAAACTCAAAATAAAGCTATTAAAATTCAATAAAAAAATGTACTGATATTATCTATGTAAAGTGAAAAAATTATACGGCTCGAAGGACCAGTTTTGGTAACAATAGTAGATTTTACAACAAGTGCACAAAACGAATCATTTCTATCCGAGACTTTTAGCAGCCCGAGCCGAAGGCGAGGGCTGATAGTAATGTCGAGGATAGAAATGGTTTTGTGGACGAGTTATAAACTCTGCTTTTCACTTCGATTGCGAGGAAATAAATAAATAAACGCAAGAAATACAAGACCCTGTTTCCCATTTTCCGCCGCTTTCTTTTTTTAAATCTTACGACTTTGAAATTAGGCTTGGGCTGCAGACCTATACAGCCTACTATTAAATTAATTTTGTAATAAAATAATTTTCTTAAATTAATTAAATAACCTACCGTACTTTAATTTAAATTTTAATATCTTTTATGACTTAAAAAACACATTAGGCAAATAAATTAAAGTAAATATTATAAAATAACAAATTCTATCTCTGAACTTTTTGTTGTGTTTGGCTGTATGGCTTATTTTTCCTTTGTCATAATATAGATACATTTATGAGTTTACTTTTCTGCCCTTGTGCACAAAATTCGATTTTGTGCAGCCTATATCCTGCGCAAATAAGCACTTTCTGAGCATGAGAAGTGAAAAAGGTTATATCAATAGCTTCTATTTCATTTATTTAAAAATTAATATCTAAAGTTTAAGAAATTGTTACATTTCTTAACCGATTAAGGGGAAAATCAACTGCATTTAAGTTTTTTCTTTCGGAGCAAAGTTATGCTGTACCTTCTATTTTTATGTTAGAGTCCTGATTGTCAACGATGCGCTCCTCCAAATTGATAGCGTTGTTCTTGTCGACGCTAGAGAGGGCGCGCAACCGCGACCTCGTCGGCGCAACGTCGTCATCGAATGATATTTTAGCGGATTGTTTCACGCCCGCAGCGGCTAATTCTGCATTATCTAAACATTAATAATAATTAATTTTAATGCTACAACAATTTTCATGCAATAAGGATATTGAGGAAATTGCAGTTGACGGCATTTTAATTTTGAAAACGTCTTTAAAACATACGCTTTGGACAGATGTTTCATTGATTCTATACAGAGACAGAGAGAATAGAGAGATATAGTATAATATTAAAGAATAATAATATTTTACTAGAGTAAATTTAGTGACGCACAGACTTTTTTAGAATTAGTGTGAATTATTTGTGTTTGGAATGAAATGTACTATAGTGTTATTCTTAGATTACTGGCAACACTTACTTTTCTCGGTGTCGATAACTGCCTGTACGGCTACCCTCAGGTAGCCCTTCACGTCTCCTTTCTCGTTCACTATGGCCACCTTGTGAATGAGCGGAACCGGGTACAGCAGGTTCGACAGGTAGACGAAGCTCCTAAATAAGTAATAATTGTAATTTAATTTAATCGTTAACCAATTCAACAAACAGTTTTACCAAGAAACAATTATTATCATTATTCTCAGATGGTACAAATCACATTAAGTATACCATCTGAGAATAATGATAATCATTCAAAACTATAAAAAACGTGTAGGTACTTAATTATTTGTATAAGTATTGAAAAAAAAAAAATAAGTGTAGAAGTACAAATCATTTATTACTTTTCTGTCCTTTACGCCATGACATGCGTACAATACGTAATATAATAAGGGACATGCAAAAACAGATAAAAAGTACGTACTTCACGCGATCAATAGCTATTTAAAAAATAAATAAACTTTTCGCTGACTTACCGTCCAACTAGACGGAACCATGGAAATCTATCATAGAACGGATCACCACCAGTCACCGACTCGATGTTGTGGTCCGGGGAGGTTGGCGACAACTCCGCTTCATTGTGGTACATCTCTCGCATCAACTCCAAGCGTTGTCTGCAAGAAAACAACATATATAAGTTTCGATCTTGCTCTAAACATACACCAATATTTACGGTACGAGATCAATGGCTTACTTGCACCGAACACACAACCACAGTTCTACTGATAGACTTTTCTTACACTTTCTTCTGTAAATTTAAGAGCACTTGTCAGTGTAGCGCCTCCATTTTTCTTTATATTATTAAAATATAGTGATAAAATTTTCGAAGAACAAAAATGGTCGAATTCCTGCGGCCATTTTCCTGTCCTTCCGAAACAATGGCTATTTGTACAGTACCCTACTTTATACAATAATTTTAATTCGAATTGTTCATGATGACAAAAGAGCAAGCTTTACTCTCTCTCTCTCTCTCTCTCTCTGATTATAGTTTTTTTTTAATTTTTCGCATTTCGATTAAACCAGGTTGTAGCTCATAATAGCAATAAAACTATCAGAATATAATAACACTGCGAATTTCACACTCAATTACATACGGAATTCTGAGACAGTGTGTTCGGTGCTTTGTCTAAACTAAAAAAAATACATATATCTAGCAGCGTAAGGCTTGATATGGATTACTATTATTACTTATACATACAACACATTACAATGTTTTCCACTCTAAAATAGGCAAACAAGCAGTGTTAAATACATGACGCAAACTGCCTAATGAAATATGGGATGACATTGAAATGAACATTTTGCTGTTTCACAGGTTTCTGATAACTTCTAGTTACCTTGTCTGTCAGATAAATGGACGAAAAAGCAATTTATCCAATAGATAGGTAAAACATAAAATGTGTCTTAATTTCACGTTAATTCTGTGTAAATTGCAAGCGGGAGTAGGATGTACAACACTCAGCCAGCATGCCATGTTTAGCTGCAATAAAATAGTTCATAACGTTAACTTATACATATCATTGCACAAGACTAGATACACATTTTATTACAGCTTACATAATATAATTATATTCATACATTGCTTCAGCTCAATGCAAATAAAAATCACAATGTTGTGTTACATTACAAAAACATTTATTTATTATAACGTCACAAAATATTGTGTAATAATAACAAAGGCTACAATCCCATATCCAAAATAACTACGCATTGAACTAGTTACAGATCGAGCAAAAAAAGAACGCTGTCGGTCCAGCTACGAACACGCTATTAATCGGTGGAATAAGGCGCAAGCAAGCCAGATACAAGCGGCGTGGCACGCATCGGGCGCGGCAGTGGCGCATAACCGCCTCGGCGCCATTCCTTCATTAAAATTCTTTCATACAAAATTTAGGAAAAGGACGAAACGGCGGCGTTGCGCGCATCGGGCGTGTTATTGGCGCGCAACCGTCGCGTCGTGCCGCCTCGACGCCTTTCCAATGTCATTTAATACAAAATGTAGGAAAGGGACGTGGTGCAAAACAGATAAGGTTTGCGCCTTAGGTGGTATGAGTTGCGGCCCGGGGCAAGCATATTAGTTATTTATGAATGTGGTTATTAGTTCGTCAGTCGTCCTTTGTTTTTAGCGCGACCTGTAATGCTAATGGAACTGCGATCTACTTGGGTTATCTACTATATTTGTAAATCAAATTGGGAGCCTTTCTTTACGCATATTCGTAGTGTCACCCATATAAAAATATATGTTAAACAAAATTAATCATATTAATGACTATTATTTTTACGTGTGACACTACAGATGTCAATATTACAATATCATATTTTGGGGATAATAAACATTTATATTACAAATACAAATTATTTGATTGAATTTATGGATGGAATACAATAATATATTTTTAATCTATCAAATACGATTAAGGGGTTAATAAAAAAACTAAAGTTCACAGATAAAAATTTTTGTTTTACAATAACTTTTTGATTGTCTATCTATGCTAAATGAAAAATAGGGGTGTAAGGACGTCTAACTAAAGTGAAGTTAGTTACGTTACATTTCATTTTAAAAAAACTTACAATGATTTGTTTGTTATACAATAAAGTTGAACGCACACGCAGCGTAAGTACGCATTTATTCGCACACTATTGACGAACGCACGTTGAGGACGACTATAGTGTGCGAGAAAATGCGTACCGTATGTGAATTTGTCACGCACGTTGCGTTTAAATTGCATTCAGCTTTAACACAGCTATGTGCATTAAAGGCTAGGCATTACAACATCGACACAGAAGAGGCAAGGTTTTGATGATCCCAAACAATTTTCTATCAGTGAATTAATGATCCGTAAGCTATCGGCGTGGATTGAGCGAATGAAGCAACGCTCTGTGCTGCATGGATCACTCGTGTTTCGCGAGGGTAGAAACAGAACAGGAATGATCAAACTGATATCGTCATATGATGAATATGACAATGAGAACTCTTTTAATTGCTTTTCCCATGAGATTCTACACCAAAATATTTAACAAATAGAGTTGGAACTTTGAAATATAAAATATACATATATGAATACATTTTATTGCCATTTTGCACGATACACATTATAGACAATATTAGCAATGAAATACGTTTTCAAAATGGCAGTGAAAAACGAAAATATTTTTCAAATTTGAGACATGGGAAAGAGTTCAATGTGATATAAACTTTGTTTAAGACAAGAAAATCCCGAATATCAACCCAAATGCAGCCCTGGTTTGTTTCTCCCTGGCGCGAGGCGAGGCGAGGCGAGCACAAACCTCGAGGGCAGCAGGTTGGCTAGAGACAAGCGCGTCTGCTGCGCGCACGCGGATATGCACTGCAGTATGTCCGGCGCGGGGGGTGCGTTGGCGAGGCCCTGCGCGGCCAGCGCCGGCGGAGGCATCAGCACCAGCGGCGTCGGCTCCTCCTCGTCCGAGCACGCGCTCTCGTTCATGTTGTAAATCTGGCGCATGAGCTCCAGGCGATGGCTATGGACAATACACCGCCATGTAGCCCTATGGCCCTACGCCTCGGTTCAGCCTTGAGAGGACATGCCGAGCCTCATTCTTGTACAAATATTGTTTGATTTGTTGAGTATTGCGTGAGGTTTACTGCCTAAAATTAAAACTAGACGCATGTCCTCTCATTTGTCCTACGAGAGCAAATGATGAGATAAAATCTACTACTTATAAAAATCTACGCTATTAGAATGTTTAAAAAAATACTTCTAAAAATGTTAACTAGGTACAAGTAGGCTTAGTAGGTATAAATTTCTTATCATTTGCTTAAGTATAATGTAATAATAATGTAATATATAATATAAAGTTGATATAAAAACAGCTGATAAATGAGAAAGAATAATAAAGCGGCAACTAAAACAAGCACTATTGGACGGTTCCGACATCGGCTAATACATTCAACCTAGTACAAGACAGGACTTACCTCACCATTTCAAACTATTTATATACTTTTACATAATTTCTACAGCGTATTTTTAGTTACAGGGGGTTTAATTACTCATTATATTTTAATATTTCGAAAATAAAATCATAAAAATGAATATAAGTAAGAATGATCGACATAGCGTCAGCAAAAGTGTTTCATTGTAATTTTTATGTCAATAAAAAATATACTAGGGGTGCATGGCGTAACGCGATGCAAAGTTGAGCTGAGCGAATGTTGAAAGTTTTGGCGCCAAAAATCAGCTTTATTGGTTTTGGCACATTTTGGCACATTTTGGCACATTTTGGCACATTTTATTTTCATTTTTATTTTTTTAAAACCTTGCCACAAACTGTCTCTTAAGATGTGCCAAGTTTGGTTCTAATTGGTGGAGTAGTTTGGGAGGAGAAGACGAACAACCAAATGAGGAGAGTCTGGTATGGAGAGCTTCGCTCGCCTTCGGCTCGCTCAGCTCAATAAAATATCAGATATGAAGGAAAAGTAAAGCAACTAAAAGAAAAAAAAACATAAATTCTAATGTTTTTTGGATTCCGTCTCATAACCACATAATAAGTAAACCAATCAGAACAAAAAAAATTCATAAATTAAAAAAATAATAATTAATGCCTGTGATTATGTACCGCTGAAATAAAAACATGACATTTTAAAACCGTTTTGTTTAATTATTTACTTTGGATTAATTTGCCTAATATTTTATTCCAATTTATATCTATCCTATATTTTATTTTATTTATACACAGACATACAGACTACATAATATAGTTTTTAAAATAGTTAAGAATATGACTCAACATTTTAAATTTCCTTTTTATAATACATGATGGCACTAAATCAATTTGAATTTTAAAACTACCTACCTACTTTTTTTTACACGGCACTGAATACTTGTATATTGAGACATTTTTTTTAATTCTTACCGCAATTTCTCCAGTGTCCAGTAATGTGTTGCTCCGTTCTTAGTGTCGGTTACTTCTACAGCGACAACAGTAGGGGCACATGGTCTGTATTCGTCGTCGGCGTCGTCACGTGGGGCAAGTTCGCCGGGTAGAGGCGAATAAGGTGTGTCGGTGAGGAGTGTAAATTGGAACTGCACTTTCTTGCGGAGCTCCACTGATATAGCGTTGGCTTCCTGTTGGCGAAAGAGGGATGTTTTAAATGATTTTTTAATGAAATATATTTTTTTAATATAAATACCTTTCTTTCAAAGATTCAAAACGTTTATTCAAAGAATACTTATTTGTGAAATTGTCGAAAAAAGCTATTTCGTTGCGCTGCTTTTTAGTTCACACTCTTTCAGAAATATATTCAAACGTACTTAAGTAGCGGACCACACTATTCCTAATACATCAAATAACGGGGTAACGCTAATTTAAGCATGCATAGATTTTATGGTGAAAAAAATGTGCAATAAAAAAGAAGAGAAGAAAATAGAAAGTAGATTCTTCTCTTCGTGTCAATCACTGAAATCTGTTAGGGCCTTCCTATATTACGTCAGTCCGTATTTGGTTGCCCCGCTGCGGTGGGTTAGACGCGTCGTACCTTGAGGAAGATGGCGTTCCCCCAGAGGTCGTCCCTGAGCGAGGTGAACTGGTGGTACTTCCACTTGCGGAACGCCCACGCCGCCAGCCCCACCTCGCGCGCCGACCAACACTCTGTCTCAAACAGGGGATTCACTACAACACCCGGAACGCACAAAACACGTGTTAAACAAGCCATTATTTACAACACAAACAAACAAATCATACGTAACGTGCACAAATTATAATCAAAACAATAATTAAACATATAAATCATCATGTAATAAATATATACTAGTGTGGAGCCCATTGAAACAAAATTATTATGTAACTTACTTCTTCGAAAAATAAATTTTATCTTTAAAAAACAAATTTGAAAATTAATAATAGGTAGCAGATCTTTTTTAATCTATGGTCCTATTCAACAACAAAGCTATTCAAATAAATATTGTTTGTGGTAAAGAGTAATACTGTGTTTATAAATTCTTAAATAAACATCATGATTACAATAAACTTAAAACGAGTTTTTCCCAAAGAACGAGTAGATAGTTTGAACTTGTATTTAATTTTAACAAAATAACGAATTTAGTCAAAGATAAGTGAGTTCTAAGTAAGATTAAAAATACTTTTAATAAAAGAAAACTTACCAAATATGTCTTCGTCGTTATGGAAGTCTTCGGGCGTGTACGAACTGTACATAGACATAGTCACGCTTTGCTCCTCCACCTGACGTTGTAGAGCGTCGATACGAGCCTCGTAATTCTGAGAAGATACCATATTTTATAATAGGTAGATCCATTCCAAGGGTCGCCGTTTGTTTTCATTTGAATTTGTTCTATTTATATTATTTAATTGAATTAACGTTACATTCGAATTCTTCTTCTCTGCAATTGGGACTTCGTGTAGACCAGAAAACTCTGGCGCTCTCTAGTTTCAGAAGCCAAGATCCACTTCGGGTCACTGAGCCAGCGGAGTAAGTAAGTACATTCGAATATTATCCACATAAGTTTTTTTGTTTAGCAATTACAAAATAAAGTATATTCATCAACTACCCACGATAATTTATTCAATTTGGAACTAGATGGCGTGGTGTAGTTTGTCCAGGTATATTATATTTTGCCAAGGTATTATTGGCTGGTAATTTATAGAGTAAATTTATTTATACAAATATTATTTATTGTATACTTCGACTAGAGATTTATTATTTTTTATCATTTTTTTATTCTAATTGTTAAATGACAGTCCAGTACACCCTACCACAGATACCACAGGTGAATCGATAGCACTGTTCTGTCAAGTAAAAATATCGTAAAACTTCGAAGTCCTTTAAATAATATTTCATGTTCTTACCTTCCTCTGTTCTTCAAATTGTTGATCAGCGTGCTCCTTCTCTCTGCGGAACTGCTCTTCGAGGGCGAGCAGCCGTTTCTGCATCTCCGCTTTGAGGTCAATACCCTGCTTCTCCAGGAGCTCACATTGTGCATAGTCCCAATCCACATTTTCGGTGGCAGTTGCTAAATACAAAAGAATATTTAGTACAATATAAAATTTATTTTCATTGGTGTTCTTCTAGCTGTTATTAATAAATCACAAACATTAAACAAAATTTGAACATCTCAATATAGGAGACCAACTCATTGGTGTCTGATTTTTTAGCCCATCTGGCACTGATTTAAAATAGCGACTATCATCTATCGCCAACTGTGGGGCCCAACTCGCTAGAAATCTTTACGTAACACCCGAAATAGGGAAAGCTGAAAATTTTTGAAAATCCAAATAGGTACTAACTGGGGTGCAAGTTGCTTAACTAGTTGAATGGCTAGTGTATACTCGTATACAACCCGGTTACATATCTGTGTACCTGGCGCCGATGCCGTCACGTCGACGCCCTCTCTTTCTCGCGGGAAGGTGAAAGGAGGACGGGGATGTTGCCCACTAACACTTGGAAACGTTGCTCCACAAAAAGTAACTGCGGCATGGATGCACGGTTCTGTTGCTCCACAAAAAGTAACTACGGATGCACCGTTACAGGTACACGATGTATGTGTCTGTAATGTTTCTGGTGTGAAATTTATTCAAAAGTATCCACCAAAAAATTTATCGTCTTTTTTCAAACACTTAAAATTTATGGCCTTTATTTTGTTTTGAGTAGTAATAAAATATCTTACGTTCCGGATCGGTGGCGGCGGGCGCCTCGTCGCCGGCCTCAGCCAGCTTGTTGCTGACGGGCTCCTCGCGCCGTTGTCCAGGGTGCGTGAAGCGGAACACATGGTTCTTGCCCAGGATCACGCGGGACCCTGTCTTCAGGATTATTGGCTCCGTGACCTGATGATAAACATACGTATAACTAAAATATATAAGACATTCAAGAAAGACCTTCAAAAATGTTAGGAAGATCATGTTCAACCGCTGTCATCCACTGGTAGCACATGTCTCCATCAACAAAGATGTATAAGAACTTTTACTCCCACACAGTTGTGGGACCGCTAACCGCCCGGTTACTCTCCGTACTCGCCTTATAATTATAGTCATTTAGTTTTAAATGACATGCTTACAGAGTACGGTCTAAAAGTGTATTCGTATGTGTGATAAAGTTATTAATATCTTTAATTCGAGTAGATCACGCTATAGATGTTCACTAAGAGGTGCTAGCAAGCTGAATATTTTTGTACATTGGCCGCAGTCTATCTGAAAACAGAAGATATGTTACTCTTAAACGCACCTCTCTTCCATTGATGTAGACCAGAGCACCGCGGTGAGGGATAAGGCAGATCACTCCATCAGTGTTCTCGAAGATGCAGTGCTCGCTGAGAATGTGCGAGCCGGACAGCTGAATGTCCTGCGGCATGTTGGCTTCAGCCGTGCCGAGTCGGGTCACGCCTGGTAGGGGACAATTTATATAAAAAAATCGATTTCTGGGTTTTTCACGAAACACAATGTCATACAATATGTATGAAAATTAAATCTCAAATCAATTTATTTAAAGACTAGCCCTTCATAGGCACTTTCTCTGATGATTTAAATCTTGTATACTTAATCAAATTTCCAGATTTTTACGTAACCCAATGTTGTGATTTAAAATTACCTTTTTATAATTTCTATCTCTTCCTTTCATTTCATCTTACGGCATATTTTGAATTTTTTTATTTGCCCTAATTATTTACGTTTTACATTCTCCTTTTTAACTGAATTACATTTTTCACATTATTTTGTTCTCAATATGATTTTATCCTGAATAACTGACTAACGGATCAACGAATAGCCTATACCTCTGTAGAGACTTGAAAATTGGAGGTTGTCTTCTTTGTATGACGTAGGCATCCGATTAGAAAGGATTTACTGAAAAGCGGGATACACGCCAACGAAGTTGGGTTTGTTAGCTAACAATAAATAGTCAACATACCGTCTTTTATATAGTAGATGAGACATTCAGAAAGATTAGGATCTTCATTCAAATTGACAAGATGTGGTGTCTTCTTGGGCGAGTATACACCGACAGTAATGCCCTCTTTAACGGCGACACCCATTTCAGCAAACACTGCTTCACGTTGTACACGTATTTGCTCTGTACGCTTAAGTTTCTCTTCCCAGGTCTCGTTCAGTTCTGAAATATTCGATTGTTTAATAACTATAGTAAAGAGTTTTAGATAACATTATAATACAATAGTTAAATAATGACAGGTAATAATTTTTTCCTGTCATTGTCCCTCTATTCCGTATAATTTTCCCTTTACTTTATGCTTGCTTTTGTTACATAATATTATCAAACTTTACGTCTAACAAATTAACAACGCTGTCTACCTTAAAGCCAAGATTAACAACGCCGACCAGAGCTTATTAAGCGTTGATGCTCATTGACTCCCGTGGGAGTAACTAAATCTGGAAACTTACGGATTTAATCAGAAAATGGACAGGTAGAGGATTCAAAATTCTAAAAAGAAATATACCAGCAATAAGTTTCTCCGAGGCCTGCAGTTGGTCGACAGCCTCCTCGGCGATGGTGGTGGCAGCACGAGAGAGCTTCGGAGACAGCACCTCGGCTTCACTCTTCTTGCGTACCAGCGATGCATTTTCTTCCGCTGTCATAGTAAATATAAAATATAGAACAATTTAGAAAATTATCAATTGAAATAATAAAGATTTTACGTTCCGGTTTTTTGAGATTATAATCAGTAAAATATGAACTTTGTTAAATACAATTATTTTGAAACAGAATATTATATTGTATTTTTATGAAATATACTTCTATTATATTCGAAAATAAGTTTCATACGAGGATAGCCCGCCGTGTCTCCTTGTTTTTATCATTTTTTTGATTGCACTTTTTCTCTTATTTATTTATATATATTAGCCGACTTTAAGGAGGTTTAATTTTCCATCCAATGTTATTATTTGTGTAAATTTATTTTGTATTAAAAACATACATAACATACATATGTTATGTATGTTTTTAATACAAAATAAATTTACACAAATAAATGTCAGTTTAATTAAAATCTAGACTTGCTTTTATTGAATCAGGGAATAGTTCACATTTTGATTTCTTTTCTGTGTACAAAGGGATAAAATAAAGCGCGTATTACACTACACGATATTCAGAGTCTAACAAAAGAGATGGTGCAATACTAATAAGCGAGAAGCACTTACAACTTCTCACTTTTTAGTATTGCACCATCTCTTTTGTTAGACTGAATATCGGGTAGTCTAATACGCGCTCTAAATATCGAAAATGGCTTCAACAAAAGGGTGGTAAGTACGACGAACAAGAGAGTTTTTTTTAATAGATCTAAAGCTTTTTCGAGTAGTCTTTTTTCCTACCACCAGTTGAGACGGCAGATTTGTACAGCGAGTCTTGTTTACCATAATGCATTCATTCGAATAAAATCCCATCACCAAATATGTAGATCAAAGGCATTAAGATACACTCATAGACCACCAATGACTCTGAAATATTCAGAGTCGTATAAGCTTGAATGTTTTTAGATACAAAATTTGTAATTCTACGATTATTGAAAAATATTTTTTTGTTTTTTTTATTTTTTCAATTTTAATGTTTTCATAAAGCAGTATGTAATGTAGTAAAACTTACTTTCTATTTGCTGTTTATTTCGGTATATATTCGACAACATTTGAGATTTTGATGGTCTATGGGTCTATTTAAATATCTTTCCTAGCTATCACTTACAGCATAGACAAGATAGATTAACATCGAGAGTAAAAATTTTACACAAATAAAGGAAAACATGCATTGCGATCAAAGCTATATAAAGCTTTTTTATTGCAGAAAATAACATAAAGATACCGTTCGCAGCCCTAATTCTTAATATTATTTTTTTCGTAAGTATTAGGTATATTATATTTGGAATGATCATACAAGGAAATAGTCATATCAAGAAGTGGTCGAATCGGAAAGTGGTCATATCGGGATGTAGTCGAATTGGGAAGTGGTCATGCGGGGAAGTAGCCCTAACGATCCGAAAGGTTAATAAGTAGATAGTAGTATATTTTTTTATTACTCGCCAATTTTTTTTTATTTGTAATTCTTAATGCATTTTTTATGGGCGCGAACGGAAGTTATAGGACATAACGAGCGAGCATTTCAAAAATACTACATAAAGTACGTAAGTATTCAATAAAATATTTAAATACACAAATTATGAAAAAATATATCTGTAATAACATGACAACAGTTGAAATGCTCAGAATTTTAGCACAAGAGCCAAATATGGCAATAAAATATTTTTTATTATACTGGCAACACCAAGACTTATGGCACTTGTGTTAAAAATGTTCTTTATTATGACAATGTTACAAACACAAATCAATATAATAAGTAACCCAGCCCGAAATGTGTAAAAACCAACACCAATATAAATATAAGCGCATATAGAATACGTATGATAATGATTCACTCCATTTTACATATTTATTTGTTTGTGAAGTGAATAAGATATATCTATGCCTACGAACGCCACAAGCTCTGGGCAAGGGTGCAAAATAAATTGCATTTTATTTTTACGTGACGGATTGCCAGAGTAAATTCCGAATTTGTATTTAAAAAGTTTTTATTTTTGATATCTGGCAACCCTACGGAGGCCAAGCGTACAGGTGGGGTGTACAGATGCAAAAATGCGCAAGCCTCATTTATTTTACTTACTGGTAGGCGGTTCTTTCTTTTCATAAACGACTCTACCATCGGGTCCTAGTTCGGGTGGTTTTTTGAAAACAAAAGTTTATAATTTAGTATGATGAAACGAAATATTGTGACGTTTCGACTAGTTTCTAACTTGTACCACTATGCACACAGTCACAAGACGTTCTATCCGGTCACATGACGACTAAACAGTCTAACAATTGGCACAAACTTTTATTGTTTCATTGAGACCGACAGGTAAACTAAACATTTTTGAAAATTTAGATAATTTTTTAAAGTTTAATATTTATTTGTTATCTAATTAATACGTTCTATCTGCAGATACATCCCTAGATCAAAAAATAATGGTATACTAGTTTAGGAAATACTATGTATTTACTATAAAAGTACTTGATACATATCAATTTTAATAATTAATTAATCAAGAATCTACCACTTATTTATAATGAATCCTAATGATTTCCAATTTCAGTTTAATTGTCGGTCGTTTTGAAACTTTGATAGGCCACACCCAAATATATAATTTAGACATACCTTCTTCCACCTCGATGCCTTCAGCCTTGAGCAGCTCCCGTAGTTTAAGGATCTCCTCCTTGAGTTCTCTGATGAGTTTGGCATTAGCATCCTCATTGACAACAGCTTTGCAGACAATCTGCTTGGCACGGTCTGCGTATCTGTTAAGAAATTGTTCGATTTTTTTGTAAGTTAATATATATTTTTTTTAATAAATAAATAAACTGGAAAGGGTTTTACTGGAAAGGGAATCATGGAAAAAGGTTGGGGAAGCCTGGCCCCGTGGGACAGTTTAGGTCGATAATAATACTGTTAAATTTGCTACAGTCGTTGCATTAGCTCTACGGTACAATGTTTGTACGCAGTTTTTCAAAATTCGAACTTAAAGCAGTTTATGAGATTAAGAAATTCAAAACAGTAAACGCGTCAGTTTTACATTATCGGTGTATAGCAATGCGTTTCGATCGTTGAATGAGTGATCCGGAAGAACAATTTCTTTCCTATACCTTTTCTGCCTATTCCTAACTTCCTCGTGACTAAAGTGGGTGACGCATTGTTAGCGTCTCTAATGTAGCTGATGTTCGTAGGCAGCGGCAACCACTTGTCATCAGTTGGCCCGCTTGCTTGTTTGTCTATTGTATGACATAAAAAAATCCTTATTAGAATGCTACCTTAGAGTACTGAGTGTTTCATCAAAGTTGATGTCAGCAGGTGATATGGCAGCAATCATAGCTGTCTTGGAGTTCCCACCAAGGTTTTCACGGAGGAGCCAAGTCAGAACCGAGTCACGATATGGTATGAAGTCAGCCTTCTTAGATTTCTTGCTCTTAGATGCCTTTTTAGAAAAAAAAACATATTTAATCAAGGGATAAAATCAGCTTAGTTGAATCTCGTCACAAATTTTCCTTGGTAACACAATTATATTTAGAATAGAGTTTCGTTATATTTTTTTTATAATTCTGTACGTTATAAATATTCACGCGTTTAGTTTAGTGTTTATACATTTCATACAATCCTATGTCGTATTAAATAAGTACAGTCAAGAGCAGGTCGTCCTTTACATATCGGACTTTATATCATTCTTCAGTTCTATGTCATAAGAGCCAAAATTGTACTGCAAGTGTAAATCTCAACGTGCTCCTGACTGTACAAGTATCATGTAAAAAGTGAATTGTGCCAAAAGAAAAATTGTGGCGAAATATTGCTAAGCAAAAAGTACATTTACTGTACATTATTAACAATATCCGGGTATTAGTGGGTTAAAATTGGTTCCTTATTAGCCAATAAGCTTTCGAAAACACATGACTCATAAAACTTACCGACTGAACATATCCAAATATAAAGAAAGGCATTGAAAAGAAATTAATAAAAGTAAACGAATGTTTAATAAGAAGTGTTCGTGTGGACAAAAACGATTACAAATATTTAACCCATTGACCTGCTTCGTCGGTTTTTTCCGCTAATACAATGATCATTTATTACCCATGTCGTTTTTATACGTAATGATATTTCATCATTGTTTCTTTCATAAATTTTTATATAAACTTTACTTTATTACAAATAAAACGTTGACAATTATGTACCATTTGACGATTTTAAAACCAAGAGGTCAAAGAGTTATTTTTAAATTTACATAATTTTACAAACATAACGTAAATAAATTAAAATAATATCTTCCTTCAACAATATATTATCTACACACTTATCTACATTTAACTCTAATGGTGAAGTTTTCAATACAGGATTCTTGTGAACCGAAAAAAAACCGATGTCGTTGAGGTGCACTGTACAGTGTACATTAAATATTAAGTGTATTGCTAGTACAAGAAAATGTCGTAGTTAAATACAATGTACCAATAATCAAAAGGTCAATTCTAATTATATGTCAATTTAACAGCCACAGCACATAGCAGATATGGGTCTATTTGTCCCTGGATACTAGTGAATATTACCAGTACCAGATCGACCATGGCTTTGTCTGAGTAAACTTAAATCATCACAATTTTCTATAATTTGCACAAACAACAATATACCTTCAATGGATGAAGGAGTTTTTCATATTAAGTATAGTAACCAAACTAACAAATTCTCACTTTTATCATTATTGTTAGGTAGAGAAAAGTCTTATTTGTGTAGGTCTTAGGTGATTGTGAGCTCTTAATAACGTATATAATGATACTAAATCAGTTGAGTAACTTACAATTTCAGCAAGCGCCGAGATAACCTTCCCGAGGGTAGTCAACGATTTGTTTATGTTGGCACCCTCCTTCAGTCTGGTACCCTTAGCTCCGGTGGAATCAGCTCGTTCAGAGCCGGCCAAATCCACTAAGGATATCTTTGACACCTGGCGAAAGAAGATCACGTTATATATTTATTAATACGTCCCGCGCGTACGAAGCGCGTGTTACGAACAAATGCGTTCTACGGATAGATCACTTCGCGCGCAAGGCATTAGGGAAAAGTAAGATAACACATTAATTTATCAATGCAAAATCAGCTTGGGCTGTTTAGAAAAAGTTTTATATTATTATGCAATATTTTGGGGGAGGTAACCTCCAATAAAGTCCGCTTTTATGAGATTGGTCGGCATACCAGCGGCCCAATGGTCAGACGATATTGTGCGGATTGTGAGATCCCACTGGATGTGACTGGTACGAATAAAGTGGCGTGAGAAAAGGGAGGCCTATACCCAGCCCAGCAGTGGGTAAATGTGGGCTGATAATAAAATAATACATTGTAATTGAAACCGTTATTCACCTTTTCGGACATGAGGTCTGTGGTTTTGTCGTGTCTCTGTTGCGTGAAGAATATTGTGAAGACTGCGTGAGAGCGTGAAGAGGTCTCGTTCATGTTGGTTGCTGCCACAGTTCTGTGAAAGAACACATGTTCATTTTTAATCAATGAAATCATATCAAACCATAATGATCCCACTGCTGGGATACGGGTCTCCTTTCAATCGAAGGTGATTAGAGCGTACTTTGCCACGCTGCTCCAATGCGGATTGGCAGAGGCCGGTGTTTACAAAGCGCCCAAGGCCTCCGACTTGGCTTAACGACTGTCATCCATCGACAACAGCCGGGACCGACGGCTTAACGTGCCCTCCGAAGCTCGGAGAAGCTCGAGATAACGAAACCCATCCAAACGCTGGCTAGGGTCGACGTCGCGACGTCGATGTTCATATTAGAGTGCGACACCAAGCGACGCCATCGAGCTCGTCATTTTTAATCATATTCTAAATATTATAAATTGTTACTTAATGTGCATTCGGTAGGTACTTGAATATATCTACATATGAAAAAAGAAATTATTTTATTTCCAGACAGGGGAATAGAAATTGCAAGAGCACTCTAAGTAATTGGATCAAAGAAAACATATTCTATTTATTCTAAGGACTATTCAAGAAAGACGTATTTTGCCGACAAATTTTTAACATTTTATTTAAAATATTATATTTGCTACCATGTTGAATTAGAATAAGTGATGTTATAATTTCTTATAAGGTCTTCGTTTGTATAGTTATAAGGACAAAATAAATAATTATTTAAATTACAATCAGTTTTTAAATCTTTCTTTTTATACCATGGCAACTGGCAAGCAAGACGATCGCATGATAAGCTGTCTTCGAAGCCTATAGACGTTTTCAATATCAGGAGCATTACTAACATTAATTATTATTATATTTCTCTATACTAAGTATCTGCAAAAACAAATAAACATACCTGGCTTTATTTCCTTCGTCAATAAGGTCGTATATGTCCTGGTAGGATGTGACGGCCAGTTTACTCAGGTCCTCTACGTACGGCCCTAAGGCCGGGTGCTCTCGAACTCGGAGGTTACCCTTGTTTTTAGGGTTAACCAAGTCTCGGACTCGCTCGCAGTATATCTCCATGTAGGATACTTCCACCTTAAAGACAAAATATTTAATTATTTTAATCAAAATAGTTTTATCTCAATATACTCTAAACTCTGTTTGGAATGCTGATATGGACTTGCAGTCACTATATATAGGTATTTATATTTTACCGTCACTCTGAAAATGGGATTTATGTGTATACTAAATTACACATTACTTTAGGGTTATATGTTTGCTAAATTAGACATTACTCTATTGTGTAAGAAAGGACACAAATTATTGATTTGTTAACTTCTGATCTTATTAAAATAGATAATTATAATGTTCTTACGGAATATTTTAGGTCATCGCTGGTAGTTTGTCTGATACGCCTAAATAGGTCTTTGCAGATCTGAGGTATGATGCCCTCCTGGCCGTCCTCTCCGCGACCCATCATCGTATAGGATTTGCCCGCACCAGTCTGCCCGTAAGCGAATATGCATATGTTGTACCCTGAAATATATATATTCTTTAAATATACACATAAAATAACTATCAGAAATCAACTGTTGGAAAAAACCGTCATTTAAAAAAAAAGTTTTCTTTCTTTATTCACATAACATATTTATTAGTTTTAAGTTTAAATTAATAGCCGGATTGACAATTTCCTAATAAGATTCTTTTTTTTTTTAAATAAATTGAGAGATTTTGTACTTATAATTTTCGGACAATTATTTATCTAATAGACAGTTTAACTGGTGCTTATAAAACCTTATCAAATTACAAAATAATTATTCCGTCTCAACTGGACTTAAATAAAAATTGGCGATTTTGAGTTATTATGTCGTTCTTCTCGAAAATGAGCGATAGATATAAAATGACACAAAATTACCATATTTGTATCTGTATATTTTATGTTTACACAATAAGAGAGAGACGCAGAGTCATTATGTGAAAGTATATTTATGATACATGAAACGCATCATTCACTTGTAACTTGTATGATCAACATTATCGTTTCACTGCCTATGCATAAGTAGTCCGATATCTGTTTTGTTAAATTCGACGTGGCGTTGTCAAACCGGGAAGGGTAGACGAAGACGTGACAATAAAGATCATTATGACATTTTTTTAATCATAAAGATGATTATAATTACACTTTTTTTTTTAAATAATAACTTTGCATGAATAAACTTACTACTTTCGAGACTTTGCTTCGAAATCTGTAGTTTTTTGTCAATTAATTTTATTCAACCAAGCACTTTAAAAACTTCAAATTAAAGAAATCATTTAATTATTATACTTAAATCAAATAAATAAGGAATATATTTAGACCAAGAAAACGTACAAAAAAGAGACAGACAAATAATATTAAATATGCTTTTGAGGAATACAAATAGAATTTAATTAAAATTTACCATCAAAAGCATGTTGAAGCATCTCCTCGCCAATGTCCTTGTACACCATAATTTGGTCGGAGAATTCCGGATCATTTTGCTGTGAACAAAAATAATAAATTTTAAAACGTTTTTATTATTAAAGCAAGAATTTAAAATACGTTTGGTACATTATCATTTATCATTATACAATGGAATAATACATTATTAAACCGTCTTATTATTAAGACAATAATTGAAAACATATGAGTGGCATAAGCTTTCATTCAGCAGTAGACACTGACTATCAAACAATCGACAACATTTATTTGTAAACTAGTTGTATTTTTATAAATAGTAACGTATTTAATATTAGTAAAGAAACCATGTCCTCTTATTACCACATAAGTGTTCATAGTATCGTGTATCGTCTTTATTTTTTAAAATAACTGATTAGTTCAGAAACCCAGAACCTAAGTAACGTGATGCCAATAAACTATATTCGTTAGTTTATTGACATTGAAGAAATTATTTATTAATGAAGGTTTATTTCAAGATAAATTAATATAATACATCATATTTTATAAATAAACCCTAAAACTGTTTCCTAAAATAAAGAACGTTTCATGTTTTATTAACAAGAAGACAGAAGGTAAACTTATTCAGTTAATAAGTCAAAATATGACGTTATTCCCAAAACCCGACATGATATTATAATACTAAGACACAAATTGCTACATAATAATTGTTCATAAAATAGTATTGTGTGACGTCGTGCCGCGCCGGCTGCTGCATTAATTTGAATACATTAAGATTTGATAGAGAATTCTTGAAATTGCAAATTAAAATTGCAAGTAAAAGCTCACCGTTTTTAATTAAAACAAATCATTTCTTGGCTTTTCTTCATGTATATTATATTAAGAACTAGCTACCCTACTCTACCCCAAAATTTTTTTAGTTAGTCACATTAGGATAGTATTTTTTATAACTTGGCTTAAAATCCAAATTATAAATTATCCGTTTATCGAGCCTTTTTGCGTGAAAGAATCATACATAGTATACATACTAACTTTCGCATTTATAATGTTAGTAAGGTACTATGTTTCGAATCAATCTATGAAATATTTTTATTTATCAGCTAGCTTTTTTCCCCGCGTGTTCGTCCGCGTGAAGTTCCGAACCCGTTCCCGTGGGAACCACATTGAATTTCGGGAAAAGCTATAGCCTATGTCACTCCCTGATAATGTAGCTTTCTACTGGTGAAAGAATTTTTGAAATCGGTCCAGTAGTTTCGGAGCCTATTCAATTCAAACAAATAAACAATCAAATCTTTCCTCCTTATAATATTAGTATAGATATGTGTGGTCGATGCCATGCAAAGCCGCAAATACCGGAATTTTGATTACAGTACAATCCCATACGAGAGCTATTTGCAATGTGATTATGAAAGCAAATTGGAGTTTGCGGTAAGTTCTGCGTTGTGGCACCATAACAACATTTCTATGTGATGATTACTACGAATTAATTACACAATAAAGGTTTTACTTTATTTGGAAAACTACAGGACGGCCCCGGCATTCGAAAGTGCATTTCCATTGTTGCTTTTCTCATGGGAATTTCTTCAATAAAGTACTAATAGTATTAAGTAATTCTTTATAACGTAGACTATCTCACAAACGAATTGGTTTATCGTATTCCAAACGAAGTAGGTAAACAAACAGACAAAATGTTCCAACAACCAATAAAAATATTAAAACAATGGGTGTTTTAAATACAAAGATTTAGATTTTTTTTTTGGGATACTTACTTTTGAATTGAAGCTGCGATATGTAGTTATTAAGAAAAAAATTTAAGAAGTTGGTAATGTTGTTTTAGGATTTTAATACATATAAACTCCCACTGCACAAAAAAAAATGCCAAATTGCAAATAATAAATAATTCCTTGAATCACGTAATACAGAAACCATAGAACCCATAGCCTTATAAATCCGATAATCGCTTTGCATTGCGGCTAATACCAATATGGCGGTCGTCCAAAATAGGTACCTACGTGAACGAGTATTGGCGGGAAATCTTATTTCAGCGGCCATCGGGTTAACGCGTATCCGATCTAACGATTATGAATGCATTATTTAATCGATAAAAATTATATTTTACTGGCCAGCAAGTCTTCGGAATAACAAAGGAGAATTGAATTTTTATGACACTTTCTTTTTAGGGTTCCGTGTTCAACTAA
Organism: Endotricha flammealis; assembly: GCA_905163395.2. Lineage (NCBI taxonomy): Eukaryota > Metazoa > Arthropoda > Insecta > Lepidoptera > Pyralidae > Endotricha > Endotricha flammealis. The sequence continues at coordinate 11,295,343 of LR990869.1, read as the reverse complement.
CAAGGAACCCTTCTTAGTTTCGCCATGACCGTCTGTCTGTCCGCGGTCTAGCGCCTACACGCTTATGCCCTGCAGCTTTCTAGCTGTAATTTGGTACGTATACACATATTAACAATGCTAACAAAGTGCAGGAACAAAATTTTGAAAAATATTCTTTTTGTGGTGCCCTACATGTAAAGTGGTAATGAATATTTTTTCGCACCCACCCTATGTTCTGGGGTATCGTTAGGTAGTAGGTCTCTTCAATACATCGAGGGTGTGGGAAGATTATTTTTCGATACAATGATCGATTTCGGAATTATTTACATTTATCTATCGCCAGACCGCCACCCAGGAGGTCCCGGGTTCGATCCCCGGTCGGGTCATGACGAAAAACGAACTTTTTCTGATTGGCCTCGGGTCTTGGATGTTTAACTATATATGTATTTGTTATAAAATATAATATCGTTGAGTTAGTATACCATAACACAAGTTTCGAACTTACTTTGGGGCTAGCTCAATCTGTATGAATTGTCCCTATATATTTATTATTTATCTTTTCGTTTTGCACGGTGCGGTGGTCCCCCCCCCCCATCTCCAAAAGACTTGCGTTTAGAAATTTGAAAAAAATCATGGTAATATACCATATGCTGAACCTTCAATGAAAACTATTACGGTTATGTAGGCTCTACTAGTTACCGAGCCAATAATAGCCGACGAACTTATAAAATAAAATTTATTTGATGAAAATGTACAAATGTCATAAAATATGTACTCATCTGTAAGCAAGCAATGCGTAGCCAATACTGAACCCTACATTGTGCATGGCCAGACACGTACTTGCCCGGTTTTTTTTTTAGTTGCTACGCATGATAAAGATGTCAAGTTAGGTAGTATATTATGTTTCCATCTAAGTGTGATGAGGGGTTTTCCAATTAAAATGAGTATTTAAATCTCCTTTTAAGTTAGTCAGGTAATCGATACATTAATTAATATTTATTTTAGTGGTAGAGCTTACCAAAGACATATTTAATAACTATGTATGACACTAAATAATGAAGGTATTTGCTCATAAGTATGGTTGTATTGAGGAGCACCAAATTTCAGAATATTTAAAAACATAAAAACAATAGAGTTTAGATTTTTTTTATTATTTATATGTTTTTTCTTTCCAATATAGATAAGTTTTGAGAGTAATATTCAATAGAATAACTTATTCTAATGAAATATGTATGAACACAGTTTTCTATTAATAACATTACTAACTCAAAAAACACAGACGAAACTTTTAAAATCAATTATATTTTTAGGAGTTGTTTAATATTATAACAAGTGAACCTAAAAGAAAAGTTGGAAATAGGCATGCAAAGTTCATTTGGACCCGAACCCGAACCTTTTTGTAACTCATTCCATCGCACAGTATAAATTTTGACCTCAAAAACGGTCATCCTCATTTTATGTCTTCATTTGGTGGAATGATTCAATATAAATGCACGAGTAGAACTCCCGAGTGCCAATTTTACATAATGCCGAAGTTATAAATTTTTTTCGAAATTTCTATGGATTTCCAGAAATATCATAGAAATTCTTGTATGTTGAAAATGAGTCAGTTTCGTATAATAATGCATGACTTTATAAAAAACTATATTGTCCAGGATAATTTAGAAAAAAGAAACAGAATTTTATTTTGAATAACGGCTGAGTTTTGGCTGAATTTGTCTATTTTTATTTTTATTTTTTTATGGTCACATATCTATGAATTAGGATTCCAATACAAATCATTATGTTTAAGGGAATACCGTTCTACCTCTTCCCAAAAAATTGAACACGTATCTCAAAGGACCTCCGAGATTTTACAGTTTCAAAATTACAACTCAGGGTTCCCACTTAAAATAATTTATTAATTGAACGTCGTAGTTTTCTCGTAATAATAACATTTTGTGGATCTATTAAAATTTTAATTTAATAAATATACGACTAGATCGACTTAAATACATACGTTTAAAAAATCTGAACAAGATTTATACCTAACTGAAAAAAAAGAAACTCGTAAAAATTAAGGTTCCACAGCTTATTGAATCATACTAAAAAGGGCCAAAGAAATCCAATCATCATCTAATTATCTCACAAATTAACAAAATAAAAAATCTATAATAAAACTAAATAATAATTCTTACTACTGACACCCCTAAAATCAGAATTATCTGAGAAAACTTTGAAAGCAAGTTTCTCAGAGGTCCTCAGGCATTATGATTTGATTTTTTTTTGTAGGTTAGTGTATAGTAAAAGCAATAATTTTGAGCTAAAAAGAAATCCTAATACCAATAAGTTTCGTAAAAAATAAATAAAAACAAAAAAATGAAAAAAATTTCTAACTCTATCCTCTTAATGCTTAGAGTTGCGCTATTTACCTAAATGTAATGCTTTTAGTTACCGCAATTTGATTTTACTAAGGGCAACCAATAATATTGAGAAGAAAATAAGAAAATGTCATTTATGTGATTTTCATAATTTTTAATAAAAAAATTATATCTTGAATTCTATGTAAAATTGGCACACGGGAGTTCTACTCGTGCATTTATATTGAATCATTCCACCAAATGAAGACATAAAATGAGGATGACCGTTTTTGAGGTCAAAATTTATACTGTGCATCGTAAATAATTGAAAAAGTATATATAAGTATATTTAAAAGGTTATGGAAGAAAAGAGAATAAATGTCTCCTGTAAAACAGGGTTAATTGTGTTACAGGAGACTTCCAGATAGCTTATCCGTTATATAAACTGTTAATGTATGTATGTTTTTTACAAACTTTTATCAATTCTTATCTGACAACATAACTACAACTTATCCGCACAAAATAGACTCATATCTCGTCCAATTTTTTAACCTACCTCAAATCCCCACTGCTCATATATGGCCAGGTTTATGAAACTGCGACCACAGAAGCCACAGATTAAAAAAATACTAATAAATACTTACATTGTGCGACCAGTAAGAGAAATCGAAGTTGAAGCTTTTAGCGCTATCTTTGGTGCCTGGAGGTGCCTTCGGATTTTGTATAACTGTAACAAAGAAAATTCAATGTTAACTTAGAAAGAAATTTAAATATCTCGAAAAATGCAGAAATTTAATTTTTGACGTTATTCTTCAAAACCTAAAAACTTATTTTATACGAATAAGTAAAGTAATTACTAAATAATTTATTAAGATTGTTTAAAATACCGATTTCCGCCCTACAAGTACTTTGAGTTATTGCACATTGATGCAGTTCTAAAAGCATTTCTCAGAAAAAAAAAAGCAATATCTACACACACAATCATATAAAATTCTTTGTCCTGAATGACGGACTGACGGATTAATGCACAAACCGCTGTTCGTAGAGACCTGAAACTCGGAAGCTATGTTCTTTGTATGACGTAGGCATCCGATTAGAAAGATTTTTCCGAAATTCTAACGGTAAAGCGGGATACGCTCAAACGAAGTTGCGCAGGTTTCCAATTATTTTACACTAGCTTTTTCACATCGATCGATTCGATCGAAGTGAAAAAGCCAGTCGAGGATCGATTTTATGACATAGATCTCGTTTGATAACAAAAACAACCGATAGCGCGACTTGTGGCGCCATCTGTTGGCCGATACAGCGCCCTCTATAGTAGAAAAAATATTTTGTGTTTCGTGACATACTTTAACGGGATAAAAAGTAGCCTATGTTGGGCTCTGTACCCCTGACAATATGTATGCAAATTTTCATAATGATCGGCTGATTAGTCAAGCCGTGAAGGAATAACAAAGAAACAAACTCACTTTCTCATTTATAATATTGTAGTATGATAAAATCATTCTTTCTGTCAGACACTTACCATCATCAAAAACATAAATTACTACTACCTACAAGTAATAACTTTCAGTAAAGGGTAACATAAGTATTTTTAGGAAGAAAATTCGGAGATAAATAATGTCAATACTCCAAGGTTTAAGTTGCAAGTCGTCATCCTGTCGCGACGTATCGACCGACAGACGGCGGCGCCGCCATCGCGACGTCGGCGTCGCGTTCACTACACTGAGCAATTTATGACAGATATTGAAACTATTTTTAAAATATCATTTCTGCTTCCTAAACTTAATTATTTTTAATTTATATTTTGCTAGCCCTGCCCAGTCCATAAAATAATTCTAAGGTTGCCTTGAAAAGATTGTTTTTAGCAATAGGCTTGCAATTTAACTAGTGTGTAAGATTTTCATGTATACTGTGTCCTACTGTTGTGAATTGCAAATAAAGCTATCTATCTAAAAACTTATCCTACTTTATGTCGATACATAAAGTGCTTATTGTGTCTTGCTAGCCCTGCATACGCCATACAGAACATCGTTACCTACGGTTGCCTTGAAAAGATTGCTTTGAGCAATAAAGCCGCTTTGCATATACACTTGTCTGTAACTGTTACTGTTTACTTTACTGTATCACTTGTTTTATGAGAGGTTGGGCACAGCGGATAATTCGCTCAAATCGGAGCAGCCCGTCTGGGGAAGGACCTCCACCTTACAGAAGATCGTAGCCAAATAACATTGGTTTCGGCCATGTTGTGTTGCTACGGTGTGTAAGGTCTCTAGAGCTCCAATTGGGCGGGTTGGGAGGGTTGGCAACGCGTGAGTGATATCCCCGATATTCCAAGCATCTATAGGCTACGGTGACGGCTTATCATCAGGCTGGCCGTATGCTTGTTTGCCTTTGTGGTATAAAAAGAAAAAAAACTTGTTTGTGTATTTTAAATAAAGCATATTCTATCTATACATATCTAAGTTACTTCCACTTTAACTAACTCGTCATCTATTATATTGTATTTACTTTATTTATCACGTTACCTACCTTAATAAATAAATAAACTCTTTTACCGTTATAATAAAGATCAACCTAGGATTAACTAAAAAACATGTTTTGTTACTCATAAATGAAATAAAGTGCAAAAGTGACAAAGTTTAATTTGAAGCTCCGCTGATCTTTGCAAAATTGGCCGAATTAATTACCACCACTATATATGTTTCTAATTCTCAGATCCTCCTTAAAACCAACAATTTATTCATCAAAACTAAACCACAAACATGAAAAACCTCGCTCCATAAATACTTTTAGCACAATCAATATTACCAATCACAGTGTTGAAACGCAACAAAACCCTATCTCGTAGGCGACTGCGCGGAAATCCGGCATCGAGAATATACCAACAGGAAACTAACGGGGTGTGGTAGAACTTTACGTGAACGTTGAACGTTCCAAGGTTGAACGTCTATTCATTAAAGTAGAATGCGTTGTAAACTTTGACGGAGGTACCTACATACACGATGGTCACTTAAAAACGCTGGTACGTCCTTGAAATCTGAAGTTTATGTCCAAGGTATATTAAATGAAAGTACACACGCCATTCCATAGTTCCTGTTTTGGGTGTGATTTCCAAGATAAAAACTCCTATGCGATAATGCATAGGTTATATTTATCTGACGCTATACAGTCAGCGTCAGATAGATCGTATTATAGTAGACAAAACCATTTGGTAAGCTTTATTTCGTTTACGCAATCAAATTCATGGAATCCAAAGTACTCAAAATGTATGTTTAGCAACTCTTAAAATTAAAGCTTATAAGCAATCTGTTTGTGAAAAAGTAACAAAAATTTACTGCACATGTCGTCATAAATTTTCATATCTAATTCAACAGAATGAAGTTTTTTTTTTTATACCACAAAGGTGGCAAACAAGCATACGGCCCGCCTGTTGGTAAGCATCACCATAGCCTATAGACGCTTGCAATACCGGGGGTATCACTCGCGCGTTGCCAACCTTCCCAACCCCCCCAAGTGGAGCTCTGGAGACCTTACTCACCGTAGGAACACAACATGGCCGAGACCAATGCTATTTGGCTACGATCTTCTGTAAGGTGGAGGTCCTTCCCCAGACTGGCTGCTCCGATTTGAGCGGATTATCCGCTGTGCCCTACCTCTCATAAAAAGTGAAGAATTTCGTCAATGAAATGTTGTTTAAGCAATGAATGGACTTTACAGAGAGACAAATAGGGTTAAGGGGTAAACTGCGTCGATTTAACAATGAGGGCAGTCGTTATATAGTACTCAATGGGCGGAAAATACAAACAACATCCCATTTAGGACGCTATTCCACTAGCATTGTACTAAACTGTATATTTTACGATTAATTACTATAATTTTCTTTTATATCACCGCCAACCCGTTACAGAGCAGCGTGTGGGATTATGATATTATGCCTAACACCCATCATGATGGAAGATGTTGAATAAAACGCAAATTATCGAAGAGGGCAAGCAAGCAGTCAGTAATTCAATACGTGTGGGATTGACTAACAAATTCACAGTCAATCTGTGATCGTGATCAGTCAATCTCGTTCATGGATCTGAATTTGTAATGGACTATATACAAGGAATAAACAATTGAACGTGTCGTCGTGGAAGACCACGAAAGACTTTGCGTGGGACGAGCTCGGTGCTTATTTGAGAAACTGGTCAGCATGGGTCGCTGTCTGGGGTGACAGCTAATTTGAGATGGTGGGGAAGAAACCACAATGCAGTGAAAACCGACTAAATAAATTGTATGAACATTAACTTTTTTCTCTAATACCTGCATCGTTCCAATATTTCATCCGATTACTAACCGGATGAATTTTTCATTCAATAAAAGTACCTCTTTGTCCTTTTATAGACATTGTATTTATTTATGGAAAAAAGTGTAATGTCCTTTACAGGGCGTAGGAAGAAGGGAGGCTATCAATGACGTCAATCCCCCGCTCTACGTAGAGCAATAAAATTATTATTTACTCATAATAACTTACGTGTTTTTTATTCCATTGAGTTATAAACAGGCAGCAGACTGACCTTTGCTGAAAGGACCACTAATATTAGATTGCTTTCAGCAATAAGGCCGCCTTGTTGCATACACAAGTCTGTTAACTTTTGCTGTTTACTGTATCACTTGTTTGTGTATTGCAAATTGCAAATAAAGCTATCTATCTAATATTACAATAGTAGGTGATTCACTATGTCCCCTTGCTTGTACTGTATGGCAAGAGATTGTTCAAACTTGTAGCACTTTTAAATACAGTTTGGAAGTCTATAAAGACCATGTTATTTATTAGTATTATGTGTGAGAAGTATGAAATAAAAACAATTGTAAATAACAATCTATTTATTACTTTTCTCTATGCTCCTAAAGAACAAAGTTACAAAGTCGATAGTAAAACTGGTAGTCACGTTTCGATAGTATATGGTGGATTAAAATTTATTACAAAACTGTGGCTACTTTGTGAAAAGTAAAGTTAAAATATATAGGTATGTCTACAACTGCTCCAATATTCTTTCTTTTCAGTATTTGTGTAAATTTTCAGTCAAGTCTACAAGCAAATACTCTTAGCACTTAATGCAAAGCAAGCTCACGAAGGCAGATCAAAATAAAATTAAAAAATTGATAACAAACTGTCAAAAAAAAAAACTGATTTTTTAATGTTGCGATGCATGTATTTTTAATAAGCCATATTTTTTTTATCTGGATTGAAGATCTTTTATGCACTAAAACAAATACCTATTTATATTCTCTTTTTTTAAATAAAAATTTGCAAAAAAAAAACACTTTAATCAAATCAAAATGAGTGCGAATCACTCAGGAGCACCATGGAGATTTATGAGGGCGTAGGGCGCCCCATGGACAAGGTTTATAGGCCATAATGGGTGTTATGGCCCATTGGAGCGCATTGCGGCTTCACCTACCGTGTGGGATGCTATGGAGCTCACGTATTATTTAATGATTGTTCAAAATTATGCTAAATACCTTACAGTTTTTTTTTTAAGAGAGGAGGATAAACGTGTTATTGTCGAGATAAAGATTATATTTATTACGCCTAAAAGACAGGGAAAGTGGACTCAAGTTCAGCGAACGTTTTACGATACTGAATTATGTGAAAGAGAGAGACTCCGACCAAAGCAGTTCATTTCATATTGGTTTGTCAATTTTTTTAAGTTTAATATAAAAGTGTGTAAAGCCTCTGGCAACTAGTAAAAATATAATTATTATCATCGATTTAATGTCACTAACAGTCAGTTTCTGAAACGGATTTTTACAGTTAATCAAATTATAGCCGTCATTGTCAAACTATAGAAAAACAGAGATAGCTGTGGAATTAAAATAAAAATAGGTTCGAGATCGCCGCCTTGTCAACGAAGGTCGTCAAGATGGCGACCTCGGATCCTCACCGTACCACGTTGCTTTTTTAAAGTGTACTTTTTTGATAAAAAGTGTTCATTTAAATACTCGACATTGGCGAAATTGTCAATGTGTCGTCAAGACACGACAGAAACGCCATTAATTAAGAAAAGAAAGAAAAGAAAGAAAATAAAAATAATAATTAAAAATTAACAGATACTGGCTGTAAATCATGAATAATTCACGTCTCCTCAAGCGTCTCTTTACAATTACTACATAATATCAAATTAATACCCGAGAATATCAAGTATGACGCACAAAGTGACGTCATTGAAACGTGAGCGAGGGCTGAGGGCTGAACAACACTTAACAAAAGGGTGACATTGAACTTGAAAATCAAAATTAATGGCTCACTTCCACCTGTCATTAATTTGCCATTTCTATGAAGTTGATAATGATAACTTGATAACTCTTCCTGATGGAGCATAAAAGCTTTTATCTTGACAAGTTATAATACTAAAATATTTGTATGTCTTTACAACATGCCTATAAACATGAACATCAGTACCAAAAGAGGTGATACCAATGCGTTGCCTGCGAAGTGCTAAAGCGAATGGGAGAAAACAGATAGGAAGGCGAATCGATTGAATAGCATTGCACGTTGATATTCTGTTAAGAGTGGCCCATCTACGGTCGATTTCCATTTTATAAATGCTCTATCCATTCCAAAAAATATGTGTAATCTATAGAGTGTAAACATCGGTAAAGATCTAGGGTAAAATTATTCTATGGCTTTAAAATACTATAGGAATTGAGATGCCAATTTGTGTTCACATCATTGAGCGCGCTGTGACGCATACCACCCTATGGAACGTGACAATGAACTTGACATTAGCACAGTTCACTTACAGTTAACTAGACATAGTGGGAAATGTTATGGTTTAGTGCAAGGGTTACAGTCAATGTCTATTTGTTTGTGAATAAATATTATTATGCCGGGTACATGTAATGTAACATGAAAGGAGCATGTCATAGTGTGGACGCAGCCCTGTGTTTTCTTTGGGTTTTCTTCCTCCATCGATCGCGGCAAGTAAAAGTTGAATGCACGGTTCGTGCGCGCAAGGCGACCACACATAATTATGTTACCAGGCATTTTAGGTTGTGTGTAAATAAATATTCGGAAAGACACAAAATAATGCTTATTATAATCTAAGGTCGCCGTTGTTGACCCTGGGTCTACAAGGGACAAAACGGTGAAAATGTGTGGTGGGCTTGTCCCGTTGTAGACACAAAATTATTTCACACCACCTAGTGGAAATTTAAGTAAAGCTAGAATACATACGTATACATTTTATAAAATAGCTTCAAATTACCGAAAGTAGTATAGAATTTTATAATACATTTATTTAGAAAAAAAAAATCTATTGTTGGTTACAGGAATTTTACCAATTAGGTACGACATAAGTTTCCCACGACTACATGAGTTATAGGTATGATCAAGCGAGTAGCCCGTGGGACGAATGTGACGTCACTGGGAGTGGTGTGACGTAGATACCCACCTATTGTCAGTAATAAACATTAGGCCGTATTGTAGTATAACTTTTTTTTTTTTTTATACCACAAAGGTGGCAAACAAGCTTACGGTCCGCCTGATGGTGAGCGGTCACCGCAGCCTATGGACGCTTGCAACACCGGGAGCATAACTCGCGCGTTGCCGACCCTGTAAAAATCTTTTAATGCCCTTTTTGAAGAACCCCATATTATAGTCTAAAGGAAAGACCTCGGCGGGGATCTCATTCCACAGCCTCAGCGTTCGCGGGAGGAAACTCCTCTGAAACCGCGTAGTACGCGACCATAACTTGAAAAGAGTATTACGTTAACGATTACATTTTCTGTCTTTGTATGTGGAATAGTGTGAGAGAGAGAGACAAATTCTTAAGCACCAATGTTATGTAAGTGGGTAGTACATTCCCGGACTTTCTACTCTATCCTAAGAAGAAAAATTGTTGTCAGTTTTCTCATGATTTTAATTAAAATTAAAATTTTGTATTTTAATTTTTAAACTCAAATATGTCACGTGTTCAAATGTATTCGTGCACTAAATGGAGGAGTTCATAATTGAATCTGCATGCATTTCTAACGAACGCCAGAGCTCGTTAGTAGGCGTCCTGTCCTCGCTGACTGCCCGACTGTAAACAGCCTTAATTGCTGCGGAACAGCCTGCCGGTTTCAATGTAAATCCTTGATGGTGCAAAAAATTATATAACTTCCATGATTATATGTGCCATTTCCCGATTGTATTACATTAATAAAATACTGGGATTAATTAAAACAATTACCTATCATACTGGAAGTGTTTGGGGGAGGCCTACTTTTTGGTGGAGATAGTGGTACTCGGCAATCGAGCCTCACTTGTTTGCCATCTCTCTAGGCTATGACGCCTTATGTTTCAAATTGCTGACTCTTACGTAGTTGCTAAAGAGGGAAGACCTTTTAATATATTCTACTCCATCTAACTTCTTTCTGATAAAATTCGCTGTGAGTACCAATACAGCCGTAGTTTCTCCACCGAGACATCAAAAAGCTTCATTACTTATTGTCAACCAGAGGTCACCGTTGTACATCCTGGGTTTACAGGAGACACACAACATGTGTGGTGGGCTTGTTCCATTTTGTATCTAAACAATAAAGGTAACTTCTTCAAATTATGTGACCACTATTTGTTCAACAACTTGGAACCTTACCCACAAAACTAGGATCGAAATTAGAACAATAAATTCCGAACTATAGAGTTTTAGGGCCCAAAGGGACTCGAGCAGACCGCACATCTTTCACTAAACGTCAAGTTCGACCCCTGGGCGCTTTGAAAATACATTTTATAGCTACTGTTAACACATTTATATCGATTTTCGTACGAAATTGTAAAAATATATTAAGCACAAGAGACTCTGCCGTAGATATTTTTAAAAGCAAGTATTTCAAGTTCCTTCGGTGCTTCTTTTGTAAAAATGTTTTGTTTGGCGGTGGTTAGAAAAAAATGATTTTATGTAAACGTACAAATTCTATTATTAGTACCTACGTATAGGTGACTAACTAATCTACACCTATACATATTGTAATGTAGTTTGTAAAAATGAAAAAAAAATGATGTAAAAAAAAAACGTAGTTTTTCTTTCGCCATTTCTTTTACCGGTGGTCATTTTTTTTTTAATGGCGGTAGTTAATACGTACAATTTTACGTTAAATATGTATTTGACTAAAGTGCCTGTGAAGGTCTAGTCTCTGTATAAACGATTTGACTTTGGCTTTGAAACTGATACTTTCTTGGTTGATCGTACATTGCATATTTACATTGTCGATTCCTCCTGACATTGCCTCTTGTAAGGTTTCGTTAACCTTCGTCATGGCTATTGCGCTTCGTAAATGAAATATTACCTATTTAACTTCCTTACAAGTTCTTGGGTATTTTTGAAGATCGATGGAGTCGTTGTATGTGTCAAATTGAGTCAACAAGTAAGATGAGTAGTAGTAATCATTTATTACATGTACTCTCTGAAAAGAAATATATAATATCTCTGAATAAATGTTTTTAATCTTTGCAAGACAACCCTATTTGCATTTTTAAAATACTCAAGCTTCTGTGATCTTCGAAGTGCTATCGGACCGTGTCAATAGATGACAGACAGCTAAGTCAATGACCTTCAGGTAGTTTGAAACATACAATATTTTGAAGACTAGCGGACTCTTTGCCCCCGATTCCAATCACGCATTCCAGTTGTTTCCGTTATGATTTCCGGGATTAAACTATCCTGTGTGTTAAGCCAGATTATAAGCTACTCATGTACTAGATTTCAATCAAATCTATTGCGTGAAAGTGTTACAAACATCCATTCAGTTACACATCCATCCGTACAAACTTTTAGTACGATTAATATATTTAAAAAAAAATGCCTATTTGAATAAAAATATTTTGATTTTGATTTTATAAGACTCTACAGTGAAGTTTTAATTACGAGTATAATAATAAATTATCTGTTAATTTGCATTTTTCAGAGAATGATATAAAAAAAATATCCTAGCCTAGAAGGAAGCCTAGAAAGGTAATTACGTGTCACCGCCCACGTTCGTAAAAAGGTATGTTTCGTATCAATTTACATCAAGATAAAGGTTATATACTCACAATATATTAGTGCAAAGGGCAGACTCGTTTTCCTACTCAGTAAACGTCACTTTTCATTACAATAAAGCCTTCATAAAGCCCTAAAGTCGTTATTTTGAAAGGTCCCACGGTGACTACAAGAATACCTTTTTGTGTTAAGAGGATTTATAATAATTTTATGTAATATTTAACGCTAAAAGTAATAGTAAATTGTCAGGTATTAAAAATGGATCGCCGCCTATATGGTGGTCAAACGACCTCGGAAAGTTGCAGGAAACTGCTGGATGCAGGCCGCTGCCAGCAGGTCGCATTGGAGGCGTTTGGGGGAGGCCTATGTCCAGCAGTTTACTTCTTGTGACTGAGATGATGATGATGATGATGATGAATTATGTATTGTAACAAATGTGTGGTATAGAAATATTATGTGTCCTTTACGTGCCTTTAATATTTTCACACTAAAGGCACGTAAAGGGTTGTAAGTGTAACAATATTAATGTATTTTTTGTGATTATATTTCTGCCAAGTTCCAATTATCAATGATCCTGCTTACCTAATATTCTACCTATCTACTTATTTTTTTCTACCATTAGCTAGGTTAGATTATAATTTCCAAAATAAACAAAGAAAGTATTGGTTTACCTTCCTGGGTTATGGAGGTTTGACAATAGTTCCTACTTAAAAGTCTTTATCTCAAATGCTTAGGTCACCACGCCAATTATAAAGTAAGAGAAAAAGGAAATATCACTAGAAAGAATACATGGTAATGACAGGTGATCCCTCCGTCCCAGGTGGGATCCGAACCCACTTCCTCGCGATATCTGGCCGAGTGCTCTTTCCAACGGCTACCATAGGTTAAGAATGGTGGCGACATTTTTCATTTCTAATAAAATCGTTAATCGCATAATATTTTCAAAATAAGAATGGTTAGTTGAACCGTAATGCCGGGTACAGACTGCTGAAACGTAACAATGTAACTAACATGAAAGGAGCATTCATAGTGTGGACACAGCGCAGTGTTTTTTTATTCTTCCATCGATCGCGACGAGCTGAACGACGTGTTGAATGCTCGATTCGTGCGCGTAGTGTGCATAGTTCGTGCGCGCAAAGCGTCCACATTATGGAAATTCTGTTACATTACATGCTCTGTTACGGAAGTCTGTACCCGACATAAAAACTATACAAATAATCATAAAGGGTACTTACTGGTGGTATTTCCAGTCATCTCAATGATGCATTTGCAATCCCTGGATATCTCGCGCGAGTTGAAGGGGCGGACGCGCACCGCCACCTTCACCGACGACATGGCTGCGGCTTTTCTTGCTGCGGCCTCTAACGCATCGGTACGAGCCCCGAGTTACGCCTGCGAACAAAATACAATAATTAGACTTAAGTTAACTATATGGATCGATGATGTCAGGCAAATTTCTGGGAGAAAATGATTGAGATGGCTCGGGATAGAGAAGGATGGCGTAGACGAGAGGAGGTTTGTACCCAGCTGTGAATCGATGAGAGCTGATGATGAATCATGATCACATCACATCAGTCTATCAAAACTTAAGTACGAAAAATTTGCATTGTTGTGATTTTTCCACAGGCATTGCGTTTCGCAGACGCAGAACGGCAGATCACGTGTGTTGTGTGACGTGACGACAGATATCTGCAGGCACATTCTCATTGTAAAATTCGAGAAAATTCGATTTTGTAACCCGAATACGCCCACTAATTTAAACCCCGCGCATCTACGTGATATGGCAAAATTCCATTACAGTAAATCGTTGTTTTGTAAACTATTAAATAATTAGAATTGAACATCACATCACTTAAATGATTATTTTTTCTCTCATAATCTATTTACGACTAATCTTTAGCTTCAATAATCACCATCTCATAATGAATCTTTTACAACGACACAATGACAAAAGACACAGACCAAGGTCAAAGTTTTGCTAATGGTAGTGAATGGAGGACATTCCAAGCCTTAATACCAAAATGGATGTACTTAACATTAACGAGAAATGAAATGCCAAAGTTGAATGCGCCGACGGACCCCCCTATACAGGGGGAGATTAATTGGATAACTTCCTAACGGGATAGCAGAGACCTGTATCCAAATTCTTTAGTAAAAGTATTTTTAATCACGATAGTTCAGCTTACGAAACAGTTTTTCATAACACAAAACAACGCGGAAAAATCGCTCTATCTGGGTTATATACAGGTACCATGTTTAGAATCCTTATTATTTCGCTGAACTTGGTTTGGTCGGAATCACATAAATAAGTATCTAATTCTACATAAAAGATTGTGACCTGGTTAGGAACTGTTCAATTTTCATACAAAATTTTACTTATTATATTATCTGAGACAACCTAATTAATGTTAAACAAACGACATCAAAGTACCAAGGCATTATAAAAACAAAGAATTATTTTGCCATCGTCAACGAAGCAAAAAGGCAATTAGAGAAAAGCGAGTGGGAGCAACAAGACGCAAACGCTAGACTTTTGGGGACGTTTCACAGGCAATAATAATTGTTATGGGACTTGAGAAACTCACTTAATACCTTTGTTAGGTCGTCACAGAAATAAAAGGGACTAAATTGATGATAATGCCACAGATAATGCTATTCTGCTCTCCACTTAGAATATTATTAAATTGTACACAATTGACACAGCGCCAAATGGTCCTCTGCCCTTGCTTGTTTTTTCTCTGCATTTATTTTCAAAAACGACGAAATGGTGCTGGTTTCTGAATTGCTGTTATTTTAGATTTTTTTTATTTATTTAAGTGTAGGAATTCCCCCTAGACAACGCCATACGCAATACTTGCAGACGAAATAGTGCTGCTTTCTGTTTTACTGTTATTATATTCATCATAATCATCATATAAACCCATTAGCTTTTTTGCCCGCGACTTCGTCCACGTGAAGTTCCGGATCCGTTCCCGTGGGAACCACATTGCATTTCGGGAAAAGCTATAGCCTATGTCACTCCCTGATAATGTAGCTTTCTACTGGTGAAAGAATTTTTGAAATCGGTTCAGTAGTTTCGGAGCCTATTCAATGCAAACAAACAATCAAATCTTTCCTCTTTATAATATTAATTGTGTATTATATTAGTGCATTTGTGTTAGTAGAATCGGGCCCCAGGTTTCAATTCAATAGAAAAGGATTAGAGCATACTCTGCCACGCTCTCTGTTATTATTGTTTTTTTTTTATTTGTAATCTTCGTTATTGTATGCCCGTCATGTCATGGGTAGCACTGTTGTTACTCTTTGTGCTGTGTCAAGCACTCTGTGTTTTTTTTATTTAGCCAAACAAGTTGACTCCACCCCACCTGATGTTGAGCAGTAGTGCAGTCCACAAGGTGAGACCCATCGGCACCGCGGACAGGAAACGCAGTCACCGAACAGTCTCATCTTGATTTCTCAGTTATACAGTAAACATTATTATAAAAATAAACAACGTTCTTTACTGTTCATCTTTCTTATTACGATCAAAACATTATATATTTCAATTGTATTATTTATTATTTAGTATTGTATATTTAATAATCAAATAAACTGCATTATAACCGCGCTCTCAATATGGTAGAGAATGTATGTAACATTAAGTGCGCCTATTGTATCAGTACTTTTGTACTGTGGTCAATAAAGTTAATCATTATAAAGAGAAAAGATTTGTTTGTTTGCATTGTTGTTTTTTTGTTTACATAAACGAGAACTCTCCTCCAAGCATAGAGCTACATAATACATGGCGTCACATCACGAGAAGCGGTGACGACAGACCCGACCTAGACATGACCACATCCACACTGGCAAGGTGCAAGACTAAGAAGAAGAAGAACAAAAAACCGTGCGAGGCCGAGGCGGGGCGCTAGTGGTCAATAAAGTTAAATAAATAACGTAGCTTTAGACATGGTCATAGTATAGCAACAATCAAAGACAGTATAACGGAATAGTGGCTATTATTCGGTATGTTGCTTTAGAAAAAATGTTCTCATTTCGCCGAATTCCCGTTGTAGAGACTGTCAGACAGGCGAGTGCACGGTTCGGTGCGCAATCAACGAAACGCGGCGTCGTCGGCGCGTGCGCTAAACAGCTGATTCACACTTATATCAATAACTATTATTTTTAAAACGATAATAATATCGTTCAGTTTTAGCTAATACTGGCTGCTGCCCGCGGTGTTACCTGCATTTTATTATGTCTATTTTATGCACAACAGCGCCAACTATTCTAAAAAGCGCCATTGACTATCAGACTTTTGACCAAATCCTATGGGAATCGCGTACTTTTCGGGATAAAAAGTACCCTATGTGTTAATCCAAGGTATCAGCTACCTACATACCAAATATCATAATAATTGGCCAACGTCGATTGCGTATATATCCCGCTTTCCCGTGAAAATATCTGAAAATCCTTGTATACATGTAAACCGGCATCTTGATTCACTTCATCTATTACTGAAACTGCATAAGTCCGTTGAGTAGAACTAAGCGACAGCCCAAGCGACTTCATTTATTATATTATGTATAAAAAATATGAATAAAATAAAGTGTGTTTGTTTATTTGTCCCTCTTTCACGTCGATAGGAATTAATAGACGAGTTGTGTCTATAAATATCGTATAAAAGTATATACAGGGTGCCCTGAGGGCGACCGACACTCCCGAAATTTCTTAAGAGGTTTATACATCTGCTTTATGCTGGTGAAAGATCTTTTGTCTAAGTATGATAGTTTCGGAGTAATTGACTAACAAACATTAGTTGTAAAACTGTGTGATTTCATCCCTAAAATCAGCTGTGAACGCAGCAACGGGGATGTATTAAGGTCGTTTTTTTTAAATCGGTCATTGACCTGACCACGATTATTTTTAACCATAAGTAAACATAACCATAACATTGATTTCATAACTTTTTAATCTTAGATGTTGGTAGCGTAGCCTAATAACGACCTTTAAGGCTTTTCATTCCTTTATGCCGTAGTGATTGGAATAAAACATGTGTTTTTTGTTAATTGTACCGCCAGCAACTCATACTATCATTCCTTAGTGATAACGTATTTATTATTTTATTTGTTTTAGTAGGTACTCCTTAATAGCCTTTCTGACACTAAAAAAAGGTATGTACGTCTTGAATTTCGAACTCGATTCGAATTTTTTTTGTTACGAAGAAATGCTTTTTTTCTACAATTGTCACGGTAATCATAGTGTTGTCAACAGTGACGTGTAGCAAAAAAACTAAATGTCGTTACAAGCGCGAGATTATTTAAACTTAATAATGCTGTACGTAGAGTCCGAGTACAACGCAAGGGCAGCTTTGCGGTTGTACCGAGAGCGTTTTCCTCCGCCGCATCCGGTAAATCCTCGCGTAGTTACCAACGCCCTTTACCGGGTACAGGAGAATCGTCCGATCGTTCCACGGACATCGATGGATGACCATCGTGGTGGCGGGTCTAGACGTGTGCCTGTGCGGCTTGAGGAGAACATTTTAAGGTTCTTTGACCAGAACCCCCGAGCAAGTTCTCGACAGGCCGGGCGCCGTTTCGGCGTTGGCCACATGTTGGTTTTGGACGTTTTAAAACTAAACAGGCGCCATCCATACCGCATCCAAAAAGTGCAGGCAATGCTGCCGAGGGATTTGGCGGTGCGAGCAGCATACTGCCGTTGGCTGGACGACGGCATCCGCGAGAATCCTCGTTTCGTGCAGCAAATCATTTGGAGCGACGAGGCGACATTTACGCGGAATGGTTTATGGAACCGTCGAAACGAGCACGTTTGGGCGGAGGAAAATCCCCGCATTTTCCGACAGACAGCGCACCAACAGAGGTGGTCGATTAACGTGTGGGCCGCGATTCATGGCGACACCATAATTGGACCAATTTTTTTACCACCCACTTTGAATCGACATGGATACCATGAGCTACTTAGAAACGTGGTGTCGCCATACCTGGACCAATTACCGTCAGAGGAACGACGTGCTGCGTGGTTTCAACAGGATGGGGCTCCAGCTCATTCGGTTGTGGAAGTGCGCGAAGTTTTAAACGAACTATTCGGCCAACAATGGATCGGGCGATACGGGCCGAACAGATGGCCGCCGCGCTCACCAGACCTCACGCCTCTCGACTTTTTTTTGTGGGGCACTCTCAAAGACCGAGTGTACCGGGATGAATACGAAACGCGAGAGCAAATGGTGCACAGAATTGAACAGGCGTTTGCTGAACTCCGCCAGCAAAATGTGGAGACACAGTTGCTTGCGCGTGTGCACCGTCATACCAAGCAGCGTATCCGACTGTGTCGCATAAGACGCGGCGGACACATTGAGCATCGGCTGTAAGGGGGTGAGCGCTAGGTACCTACGGCCTAATAAAAACTATTCGTAATTACTTATTCTTTTTAGCGAAGAGAGTACCTATGTTAAAACAAATACGCCAATAATCAGACTTACCGAATCCAGCCCTGAATTAATTGAATGAACGGATGAATGAATGAAAAGTTTATTTGCCTTTGGTACATGGTAATTGTCACGGTTACCATAGTGATACAAAAATATCCTATTGTCAATAGGTACATGCTAGAAGTAAATTGTGAAAGTTTCTATTATTTATTAAATGGTATTGGTGTTTTAAGTGATGTTTAGTGTTTTAAATGTTGTTTAGTGGTTTTGAGTGTTGTGTCGCATGAGTCGCATGAGAGAGATGCGCTCAGATACATCGAGCATCGTGTTTTGTAGGTAAGTTCCTGGCGTACCTACTTCATGTTTGCTAGATTTTTTAAATGATAATCAGAACTACTATTAATAGGTAGGTATGTGTGTATCGTGGGCTAGGCAAGGGCTAAGCTAGGTACCTACAGCCTGTCCGTAGCGTAGTAGTACCCGTCCGTGTAGTTATCTTATCAAATGCACTGTTGTTCTGGAATTAGGGTTATCGGCACGTAGGAAATTTTCAAATCTGTGCCTTTTTTTTAAATAAACTATTTTTAAATGAAACCTATCTAAAACGCATGTCTGTAAGGTACATATCATCAAACTTTCGGCTGTGTTCGTCGCCTTTTTCCTCCCTGTATAATTATGATAATATAATCTAACGTAAAAAATAATAGCGCGTTGAGATAAATTCCTTTGATATTTATGAAATCCGTTAAAATTGCTTTTGGTAAATAGCCATTGTTAATCCTATTAAGTTATTACTCACAGTACATTGTAATTTATTATTTTAAATGATCTATTTAAATGCATTTATTCTTTATTTATGAACACATTAATTACTGTGCAACGGTTTTGAAACTGCTATTGTAATTGTAAACTTAAAATAACTGTATCGCTGTAATTCTAAAATACGAACCTTAGAAAATAAGTGGTAAGTGGTAAAAATGGTATAATGCATCCGCTACTACAATAGCTTTTCTCTATTGAAGCTCCAAATCACGAATATTAATAACTACGACACAAACTTTATGTATTATGTAATTATAAAAAAACAAAACACAATCGCAAAATCCACTACGTCACTGACTTTCACAACCCGATATATATTTCACACAAGTCGTACAATTTAGTCGCGAACAGTACGAATATGTCGCTCATGACTTTGATGACGAATAGCACCGAATAACCGAACGCACGGTCATCACCACAAGGCTCGACAACAAAATGGTGAATGTTTTCCTGAAAGCAATCTTCGCGTGGTGTAATTGGACGCGCTCGAGTGCGCACGGAGTATAGTTGAAAGTGTAGGCACCACGGCCGCTGCACTATAACGCACTTACGTAACCGACACTGCAACAATCTTCCAAGGAATACCTACGAAACTCCTCGAGATCGAAGGGGCGGCCATGAAAACGTGTCGCAGAGATGACTCACGGCGACCACTAGCGCCCTCTGCTACCCCCGCTTCAGTTTCAGATCGGATTCCGGGAAAAGCACTTGGAGTTTAACCTTGGACACTGCACTCCGCTGAAGATGTATGCGAAGAGATGGAGGCCGCTACGGACTTACCCGAGTCTGTTGTGATTGCGGGTAGGCGTGGAAACGACTCGAGTGTTCACTTTTGTTTTCAAGTGCTCCGAGCTGGGTGCTCCGTCAAGTGGCAGCTGGCAACATGGCGCGTCGCGGACGGATGCGCGGAGAGACTGCGGACCGGCGGCACTGGCGGACGGAGCGCGGTGGCGACGCATGCGTTCTAAGCGCCGCCGAGCCTTCGATCTAACGCCGCGATGCGCGGTGGGCCCGACGCGCATGCAACCAACACCGCAAATAATACTCAACAAACCTGACCATTTCAACTGTCCAGCAAATCTCTGAGCGCAATTAGATTCAATTTAATGGCTTTTAAAATCCATGTTTTCATGATGTCGCCAGTATCCACTTAAACAGGCGTCTGTGATAATAAGAGTAACATTTCCCTACTGCCTGCTTCGATCCAGACCCTTTCAGCACACCCACGTATGCTACTATCTTTCAATTAACCGGAAATTCTCTGAAATATGTTACAGTAAAATTTGTAGCTGACTAAATATCTGAAAATGCAAACGACGTCAAAGCATAGTAGGGTTGAATGGAGATAGAATGGAATATGCTTCTGTTATTCAGGGCACGTGCGCTTTGATTTCAGCGGTGCTGATCAACTTGATCGGCAACCTGCTTTGAATATTGGAAGAGCAATTAAAATAGAAGTTACTTTATGAATCGAACGTGCCAAAACGATATTCGAGAGAAAGAACCACCAGCTGGCAATTAGACAGGGAAAGTCGAGGGTCGTGCTGAACGGCGAGCATTAGGAGATCCAGCAGTGGGCTGGGTCAGGCTGAAGATGATGATGAAAATTATATCTAAGGTATCAAATTGATGATGTATAAATGATTTTAATATTTTTAACTTTAATTTAAGAAATAAAAGGGAATTTTGACTAAATCATACACGTAATAGTACCAGGTCAAGAAACTGAACAAACTACGCATTTATTCAGTGCGACTGAACGCTGGCCTATGACGTAATAGACGCGTATTGATTGCCTACAGACGTTCATTCTGTATCAGACTGAGAGGAAAGTAATGACAAACAAATAAGGACAATATGACAGCGTAATGCCCATTCAGAATTTCACTAGAAACGAAACAATGGTCTTATAATTAACACTGTTCTTGCAATGACAATATGAACAGCGTAGGACAAGATATTTATTAGGAATCCCAAATTAAGTAGACAATAATAGAACACGATCTGAAAACAAATTACGCATTGAAACAACAATACCGATGGAAAAGGGCATTAGTAACGAAGACAATGTTAATAAAAACGATAGAACATCGATTGGAGAGGACCCCGATACTACCATATTAGGCGAAGTGGTATTCGAGCACGCATTACATACAACATAACATTTCAATAAAAGAAGTTTATGAAACGCCCAACGAGTTTCGGGTCACCGTTCGGGTATAACTACAGCCCTTTCTTATTTATAACGTAGTAGACTTGAAACTTTCATCAAAATAAATTAAATCCGCTTCTAAGTAAAGAAATTTCATTAGTAATATTCATGAAGTGTTATTTTAGATTAATACTTTTCTCAGTACTTCAAACTTTGACTTTATTTTGAAATCTGAAGCGGTAAGCGGGTAATAAAGATTTTATTATACAAAAATTTTTTGTAGCGGATCTAGATCATTTACTAGGGTTATGGATAAGTCTATGTAGATCTAGTAAATATATACATAATTATAAATGAAGAATAATTGAATAAACGTGTTGAAAATCTTTGTCAACAGCTTACGCGCTTACGCTAGGAACTAAAAGCAGTTTAGGTCAAAATTCTGTATTAAGTTGCGTCCATAACTCACGTTAAGAAGTAGATTAAGGTCGATTGAAGTATATTTAACAGTAGGGGTAGCTTAATAGGCGATGTTTATATAAATTTATTCATGCAATATTTAACATGAACATTTTTTTTTTCAACTTTTTGGGTTCCGAACGTGCGACGAGGTAGAGGAAGACCGAGGAGGCGATATGGCGAAACGATCTGGATGCCTTCTTAAACGACTGGCCAGAAGTAGCTTTGGACCGTGACGAGTGGAGAAAGGGAGGGGAGGCCTTTGCCCAGCAGTGGGACACAAGACCTTCAAGTTAGGAAAAACTATAGGACCATATTACTACAGTCAAACACAGGGTAGATACAATATTTAGTAAACTTGAATTATATTTACGGCCCACCTTTTTCATTGGCTGACTGAACACTTGTACTATAATTAGTAATTCTGCTATTCAATCGCTGTGAAATGTAGGCAATCACGAATCATCCATAATAACATTACACGTACACTATTATATCTGTTTTCTTTTAACTAACATGACTGCTATTACGACTTGGTATTTCAAGGTGTCCTCGCTTTTGTTTCTACTTCATTAAATCTCTTCATATTGCTTTCTTTACGTTTCATAGAGAATACTAGAATATCAATAAGATAAAAACAAACCAAATTCAATTTCAAAAGTTCATGGTTCATCTAAGGTTCCTGCTATGTTCCAGTTTTTTGTCTACACCGTCGAAAAAGCAGAAGGTTTAACAAATCCAAAAACAGAAGGCTTATTATTAAACAGGCTACCTAACATTCACTGCTCCGGAGATGAGCTGAGAAGAATTACTAATCTATACATATAACAAAACAGTAGACCCCGATATGTCTGTATATTGGACATATTTGGCAAAAATGGAGAGGGAACAGTTAGAGAAAGGTAATAACAGAAAGGTAATAAAATTTTATTTTTATTTTTTTGTCTGTCTGCCTGTTTGAACGCGCACATCTTCTAAGTTACCGAAAGGATTTTAATGCTGCTTTCACAGGAAGATAGAGCTCGGGATGGAGCAGAATCGGGGCTTTGTTTCATTTAAATCGCATGCCAGGAAAAGGTGTTAATTCTTATTTTAACATTTCACGCGGACGAAGTCGCGGGTAACAGCTCGTACATAATAAGTAACATAATGTTACATAAATAACAAGCATTGATCGGTCTGTCATAAAAACTGCCAGAGTGGATTTATTGTCCAAATAAAACAACTGGAATATTGTCCAAATAAAATAATGGAACAGCCTGTAATAGGTTTATTTGAATCAAAATATTTGAGTTTTATATAAACTCAAAAAACACACGAGGTCAAAGGTAAAGCTTCTTAATAAATTCAACTTGTTAAGGCGTTGACACTCAACAATAATCTCCTTGAAACTCAGGCAATTGGATGCCATTTAGGTAATCAACACATCGTCTCGAGACTGGGGGAATTGAATTATAATTCCCGTGAATATAAACGTATTATGGAACTTTGAACCACAGATAAAAGAAACTAATAGATAGGCAATGGGAATCTCTCTGGTCATAACATTGTTGAATCTTTACACATGTGCTAAATATAATGTCTCATTTTAAAACTGTTATTTTGACTTCGTGTCTCTGTACTTATATTTAAAACTACACTGGTACTATGCTAATTCTGTTGTACATTTAACTAGACTAAAATAATTTTGACAGGACTAGAAGTGTTGCTATCCTTGTCACTAATTGTAAACTAAGGAAGGACAACAACACCTTTGGTCATGTCAAAATAGTTTAGTCTAGTTAAATGAAGTCAGAAG
This sequence comes from Endotricha flammealis, assembly GCA_905163395.2. Taxonomy (NCBI): domain Eukaryota; kingdom Metazoa; phylum Arthropoda; class Insecta; order Lepidoptera; family Pyralidae; genus Endotricha; species Endotricha flammealis. The sequence continues at coordinate 11,271,360 of LR990869.1, read as the reverse complement.
AAGTCAGAATTAGCACCACTGCCAATCAAAGGATTCAGTTATTTGACATTTAACTTGCAGACATGGTTCGCATACATTTTGTAGCGAACCAAATTTCCACTGTTCATTGTTCTGAGCTTTGAACGTTAGTAAGAAATTGAGGTTACAAAGTGCCTTCAATCTTACTTAATCTGACATCGACTAAGCCGACGGATCACGCGACTACCATTTGCCGAAACGAGAGCCTCGAAGATTGTAATGTTCAGTTCTCATGCGATAATGGTAACGGACCTCGTTTTCATTCCCGTGGGAATTTAAAAAGAAACATTCTATCTTCTTAATTTAGACGTTTAAACGGATCTTGTTTTACGCAATAGGAGATTTAGTTGTATTATATACTAGCTGTTCTGCACGGGACTTCGTCCGGCCGCGGCTTAACCAGGGGCCAATCAGTTAATAGACTTATCCATAATGGTGGTAGTTTATAGAGTAGCTTATTTAATAATAATATGAATTACTTATATAATATAAACAACATGAACAGAGAACGTGCCTGGACAGCCTGCCTACTCTCTGAATAAATATTATCATTTTCATTACCATTCTGCATTTTAATTAACAAATAACTCTATTATCTTGATTTAATAAAACTTAGAACAATACTTTCATTTCAAATTATATTAAATTGTGATTCATTTGATAAAATTTACGTAAGATCTATTAAACTTATAATGCCATAGAAATCTCTTGAAAACCTCGCATTTTGCGCTTCATTTAAAATTAAAAATGTGTTCAAGTTTGCTTATAGACCGACGTCTAGAACTAGTATGTCGTATCAATTTTGACTTCTTTGTAGAGTAAATAATATTCGCATATTGCTTTGCTTGATTGCTGTATCTTATTTATCGTTATGTTTTAGAAAACGTATTATTAGAATACAAAATATCGTCTTCTCTTCCAAAAAGTGTGCCGAGCTGAGAAGTGTGTGGGAGTTAAACACCTGTAAATACCAACGATACGTAGGTAAATAATTTGAATAAGAATTTTGAAATATTCTGAATTTTTTTGAATACGAATATAGTTCCCAATATACGTTTGGTACGATAAACGAGGTCTAGACGACGGTCTATTAGGGTCATGACGGTGAACAAGTTCAACAACCTTCACCAAATGTTATTGAAATGAACCTATTATGTTGATTGTACTCTTAAAATATGAAGCTGCACCTGCCTGATAGTGAAATTTGGTATTTATTTATTTTATTTGATCGAATACAATATTTCAAAAAACTGTATGAAAGTTTTTTTCTTTTTAATGATTCAAATTATTATGAATATTTATATTAGCACCCATTTTGGTGCTATCTAGATTATCATATTATATTATTATTGTATATAAGGTTTTTTTAAATGTACATACTGTATACTTGAGCACAAATAAAAATATTTACTTGCTTTCTTTAATATTATATCATTATTTTACTGTCTACCTTTAAAGGTTTAAATTAATCTTCTAAACGGCTGGGTCGATGGATACTAGCAAGAAAGACAAGTGAAATATCATAAAAACTATTTCGATATAGACTAGTACTACTGGTATTTATAGTATAGACTAGTACCTACTACCTACTGGTATTTATAGCCTGTGGTTACAGTATCCTATAATTTTCTGGATGAATCAGTTGCATTGAAGAAATTGCCGTGCGTCATGTGCAATGACTCATATGCACTTTATACAAATTTAAATGCGTTTAAACAAGAAGAATTGAATAATTTTTTGAACTGATTCTCACGTTATATCAAACTAAAATTATAACATAATTTAATATTAGCCAACAGAAAAAGTCAAAACAAAAATTTTATTTTGCACTTCGGATCGAAAGTTCGAATAACATCCAAAAGTAAAAATTATATTTTTTTTGTACTTTGGCGGTGCTAGAACTTATCGACGAAATGTAGTATAGAGGTTATTGACTGCAACAAAGTTAAAGGGCGCGAATACAGTGATTTGATACAAAATATTTTTTTCTCAATTTTAATTTGCATGTATGTTTATTTTTGGCCAGTATTTCTACATGCAAATTCATCATCATCATATTAGGAAACAATTTAAACAGGGAAAAGGGCCATGGGCTTTCATCTAATGTGACAATCAACAAAATGCAAGTATATCCAGCCAGTATTATAAAGAAAAATTATTAAGTGCGACGAAAGAACTCTGGTGTTCCATATATTTTAAATCTGAATTTCAGTTAAATCCTTAGATTAATAACTTTAAAGATGGAGGGTGTTCATACAAGTGCTCTGTCAAAAGTGAATCGCTAAACGCTCGATGACATGTCGGTGACATGCACTTGACACTTGCGTGATGTTGCCAATGGAGGTGTAGTTTCCAAAAAAGCGAGGAAATAAATAGAGTTCGTTTAAATTTCTCAACTGTCAAGTAACAACATTTAAGGTATATGATATCGTAAATTCACAAGGACTTCCATTAGAGAACGTGTCACATACCTACGTAAATACCAGTAGCAGAAGCAACTGTTTTAAAATTAATTAGTCGAAGCAACAAAAATAGTAAAAATGGGAAACTATTTTCACAATCGGGCAACACCGAGCATTAAAATAATACGCTAAAATCGTATTGTTTCTTTTCATAAGTTTTTGTGAAAAGTGATATCATTACATTTCTTTTGTTTTTCAGACGTGTTGTGACACGATTTATTTTCCGGGAGAAGCGGTTCGGCAAAGTTCGGCGTTTGGCACCAGTTGAGGTGTATCAAAACGGGTGCAGGGACACTCCCTCTTTATATTGTTATTACTCTAAGGTTAAATCATTATTCACAATAGCAACGGCCATAAAACGGTCATTACACACTTAATACTAAATCTGATTATGTTCCAAATAACCGTGCTACTAGCACGCAAGTTCACACAATTAGTTACATTATGGTTACATTACAGGGCGTAAACCCTTCCACTTGGATCCATTGCTTGATCCCAATGCTCCAAATAAAACTTCTCGCTTTTCTATGCTAATATTATAAATAGGAAAGATTCGTATTTTTTTTTGAACATATAAACGTAAAAACATCTCAACTAATTTCAAAAATTCTTTCACAGTTCGGATGCTCCGCATCCCTAGGTGACATAGGCTATATATATTTTAATAGAGATGCCTATGAAAACCCGTGCGAACTCTGGGCGGGACGCTAGTACATATTTTATCAAGAAAACTACAAGATATTGTTAAATCTCATAACCAAACAAACAAGTTTCGTAGAAGAAAACAAATTAACTTCCAAATTTCTCTCCCGCAATGCAGTAGAAATTATACTGATTTCTTTCGGAAACAATTTTGTACGTGGCTTCAACTTAACATATTAAAAAATCATTTACCACATGATACTCGCCCTCCATACTTTTTTTTTTATGGCAGAGAAGCACAAACAAGCTATTGGATCACCCTGATAGCACATGAGTAAAAATAAACCGCGGAACAGAGGCTAAACTTCATACAATGTCGCTGCGATGAGTACACGCACACAAGCATGTGTACGTGACGAGCGCTTTGAGGACACGCAATACACGCGCCTCATGCTTGCGTGCGTGTCCTCGGCGCGCGACGTTGTATGGAAGTGCAGCCTCTGTCCGTCAGTTTATTTACTCATGTGCTGATAGTAAGCAATCACCGCTGCCTATGGACATCCACGATTACAAGAATCTTGGACGCATGAAAATTATGTGTAAGGCCGTATACAGAAAGAAAGCTGGCAGCCTACCAGCGCTTATAGGAGTCGATCCGCGCAGGTAACCGGCGCAGGCAGTCTCTACGAACCAGCGCCGATAAGCGCCGAACGTCGCCGACACGCGCTGGTCTGCGCTGGCACCGCTATACACATTTTCTATAGTCTCTGCTTCAATCTGCTTGCTTTATGTAGCTGTTACCTGCACGGATCGGCTTACGTACGTTTCTGTACGGCCTAATGCTCTATAATGTGTGACAGCAAATACTATAGACGAGTAATACGCACAGCTCTTGACGTTTCTCATACAATGACTTGGCAACCTTCGTTCACCTCATGCCGCTAGGGGCGCTATAACATTTTGCATACATCACGCACAGTTCACCTCATGCCGCTAGGGGCGCTATAACATTTTGCATAAAAAAGTTTTGAAATCGTTCACCTCATGCCGCCCTCATGCCGTAGGGGAGCTAGTGTCGCGTCTTGCCCGAATTCTTCCGAAGCTGTGCGTATTACTCGTCTATAGTATTTGGTGACAGTTAAACCCATTTTAATTTTAATACTACTTGCAATGTCTTTTTTTCTTCTTTGAGTTTGATAGTGACAGCTATAATTTATCATGTTAACTTTTAAAAAATATATTTCAGAAACTGGCTTTATGAATAACTAGCGGACCACCCCGGCTTCGCGTGAGTTTTACTAAGTTTCCCTAATTTTTTTGAAATAAAATATAGCCTATATTACCCGGGGGTAATGTACCTTCCAAACAGTGAAAGAATCGGTCCAGTAGTTTTCGAGTTTATTCGTTACAAACATACACACACTAAAATACAAATCTTTCCTCTTCATAATATTAGTATGCATAAATATTTATTTAATTGACAGTTGCTCAAAAAGTGCAGGGAATTTTCTTTGCGAGTTTAGTTGTTTGTTGCACAAAATGAGTAATTAAATTGCTTAATTTTTTCGCAACTGTATTAAAAATTGTTGTTCAGTTTAGACGTGCGGAACCGTCATTGCAACTTGTTCCGATTTGTCGGAACTCTTTGCAATGACAGGCTTTCCGCACTCGTAATGAAATGTACTATTTTGTAACTAGTTTCCTTCCATTACGTGTACTAAAATTGCATATGCTCTCGTTCATTTTAAAAACCATTCCTGGATAAAGTATTATCCCCCAAATCCCCAACAATATTACAGACGTGTGGTAGACTCGATTAACTATTTAGACGATTATTCGGCGTATCTCCCCGCACATCCGTGGAAATTCCGTTATGAATACTTTATTAACATCCTTAACGAGATTCCATGTGTATTTATCTAGAGACTTCAATACCAATGTGAATTGAAATTAAATTATTTATTTTATTGCATCAGATGATGGCAAATCTTGTCTCACACATTTAGTCACAGCGGACATGCAACAGTATTTAGTATTTGACGACCTCCGTGGCGTAATGGTTACCATACCACGCCAGACCACCACCCAGGAGGTCCCGGGTTCGAATCCCGGTCGGGTCATGATCAAAAACTAACTTTTTCTGATTGGCCTCGGGGTCTTGGATGTTTATCTATATTTGTTATAAAATATAGTATCGTTGAGTTAGTATCCCATAACACAAGTTTCGAACTTTGGGGCTAGCTCAATCTGTGTGATTTATCCCAAAATATTTATTTATTTGCAAATAATTACCATGAAATATCGTACAATGAAGTACAAGAAAAGTTTTACGTAGCTATTTTGCTTTGTCAGGTTAGAATTTAAAAAAAAAAATTGTATGATATGATCCGCTCGTAAACATTTCCATTTAAATTCAACGATTATGTTTGAATTTGCCTGCCATACCTTTTTGTGATAACATGTTTATTTCATATCGATTTATATTTTAAATCATTTGATTGTTTTGAGCTTTTGTGCCAAGTATAAGTGGAGTGGAATATGTTTTTACATTGCCTATTATAAAAAACTATTAACTTCTTTTCGCAAGTTAGCTGGTATGTCAACAGATAACAGTTTTAACTTTTTTTTATCGTCAGGGGAATATGCGGTGGAACCTGTGGGACTTAGTTACCATTAACAAAAAACAGTTTTTAACTTGGTTTAACATCTGTTATCTATAGACCAAGTTGGAATCAACAGCTTAACGTGTCATCTGAAAATCTCTAGATTTTTCTCATTTAAATAATTTAATTTAATCTCGTCCAAATACAAGACAGCTTTGAGTGACGCGCCGCAGTCGAGGCCAACTCAAAATACATATTTTTTTGTACCTTACTGTTTTTCAATTATGGCTTTTATTTACTCTTAACTAAATGAAAATTACACCGCGCCCACGCAATCAATAACGCTCCAGCGATTCTTCTTAAGCTTTAAATTATAGATGAAGTTATTTAGCGTGTTGAGCCAACTTAAAAACTAGTTAATAGTTTGTTTAGAGTTATTCTGTAATTCGTTTAGAAGTTAAATGTTATTGAAAGAGAGAAAGAAGGGGAACAAACTGTTTTAAAGAATAAGTTTAGAAATTTTTGATACAAGCTTTTATTCATAATTAATCAAGGATGTAATCTAATTCTTTACACGCAAGTTCCGACAAATGTCCACAGACGTGTGAACGTGGTGCTGGGTGGTATATTTCTTTTTGTAATGTGTGTGTACTTGATTCAAACAATCTATGTATCTTTTTACTATTTCAGCCCACACTCACCCACTGTCGTGTAAAGGCCTCCCTTTGAACACAACATGTGAAACTAAGTAAAACCTTTTGAAAACTAGTAATTGAACTGAACTAAAAAGCCCCAGAGAAATGGTTTCCAGAGCGTAAAACTAAATCCAATTAGAAATTGGGTTCGTTAGTCAGAAATAGTTGGTCTGGGGCTCCTAGATCTGTCCAGCCAAAACTTTTACATTGTTTGTTACAGTCTGTAAGGCAATCTGGAACTTGTAAACAAACTACCGTACAGACCAAACCAATATAACTACGTACTAAATTGTATTTTTTTTATACCACTAAGGTTGCAAACAAGCATACGGCCCGCCTGATGGTAAGCAGTCACCGTAGCATATAGACGCTTGCAATACCGGGGGTATCACTCGCGTGTTGCCGACCCTGTAGAAAGTGGAGCTCTGGCGACCTTACTCACCGTAGGAACACAACCTGGCCGAGAACAATGCTATTTGGCTACGATCTTCGGTAAGGGCCCTTCCCCAGACGGGCTGCTCCGATTTGACCGGATTATCCGCTCTTAACTTGTATAAAATATTTTAAATTTAACAACACATTTTATTGCCAAAATCTCTTTTTAGTTTCCGTATTAAACAAGGAACCCTTATAGTTTCGTCATCGTCTGTCAGCGGTTTAACGCCAAAATTATTGTTTTTATTTTGCATGTCTACACATATTAATTACTATGCTAACAAAGTGATAGAACAAAATATCGAAAAATATTTACTATGTATATTTAATCCTAAATTGATCCGTTAGTTTCAAAATTCTCTCTCCTTACTTACAACACTCTATAACATAACAGGGACAAAGCAATTCGACTCTCGTAAACTCAAGACGGTTAATTTGCAAATACTGCCTTAATTAGAAACAAAAACGTCTATGCGCCTAATTTTGCCACTAATTTTGCTACCGTAGCGGCTCTTGGGTATGCGACAATGTGCCCCGAACCTCATTTTGGGCTTACGTTTATATAACAAAAGATTATTGAACTCATTTACACCGTTCTTGTTCTAAAGCCGCGACCAGACGCGCGGGCGCCGCCAAGTGACGAAACGATTATTCGCCGAATTGCATGTATGTAGCGTGGTTGTGTGCTCGCAAATCTCGAAGCAATAATTGTTCATACTCGCGTTGTAGTAGCAAAAATTCCCAGTCTGATTAAAGCTCGTTAATAAAAAACAAAAATGCGCGTTATATTGCTTCGGTTACAACGAGTTGCACAAAAATATGTAAAGGTTAATAACACATTAATCGTTCCCTAATTTAACAAAGGCAGCGTCACATTAAAATATTTTAAAAAAATATCACTGCAACTTCAGTTATTATCTCGTCATATGTATATATACATGTCTAGTAGTAAGCATGTGCTTACTACCACAGAACGGAAGACAGTTTCAACGTTCTGGGCTTACTATTGTGCAACTACCACGCCGAGCGTGTACTAGGCGATTAATCGGCATTCTGCGTGTGCAGTGTGGACCGCATGTCTGGTCGCAGCTTAAAAAATAAGCCTTAAGCTTGAATTAAATATCTTTATTGCGTTTTCTCACAATCTTACTTTTATTATCTCATTTACTTTTATATTATTTATTATTTAATTCGGATTCAATTCTGATTGCGTTTTTATTATTAAACCTTTATATTTGAAATCTCCAACGTGATTAGTAAACTCATAATTCATTAACAATCAATACTCTATTTGCTGACTTCATCGGCCACAACCACAAGAGCATACAGTCATGATGGAAGCAGGCACCTGACTGATGTAATCTCTACCGATATTCTCCAACAACTTCTGAGCTGTATATATGATGACTTGATGAGTAATAGCAAGAATCGTTGATAAATTACTTACGTTATTACTTCGAGGGGAAATTAAGATTGATTGCGAATAGTAATCCGTATTTTGCCACTAAAATAAATAGTTGACGCGAGCTGGGAGTATCTCTCTTTTACATGTAGCTAAATGGCTATACGTCATATTGTAAGTAAACACGTGTTAATACGTGTTTACCTTGGATAGATTGGAGTGGTAGAGCATTTCTGAAATGGACTAGCTCGGCCGGGGAAGTACCGCTACAGAATACTGGCTTAAAGTAACAATACGTTTCGTTCAGTGAATGAAAGATCGGGAAACTGCTTTCCCTTCCTTATCTTCTTTTCCCATTCCCTTCTCGGCACCCATATTTTATCTCCATTAAGTAACCTTACATGGAAGATTATTGAGATATAATAATAAAGCGGCGCGGCCCTAACCTCTCAGCGCCAGCTGACAGACAAGGAGAGAGCTTATAGACTTGCATTGTTAGGCATGTTTGTAAATTGTCTAGTATAGTTTAAGTATTAGAGATTGGCATTAATTTTTGTATCACTTCGGTCTACTTCTTTTTTTCGCCACAATATAACCATATTGAGAGGGAAAAGAGTTATCGTTTACGGACATCCCCGTCAGAGTAAGCAAAAGGTAGACATGACATTTAGGTTTTTAGTCATTATTCCTCTTACTCAGAAGGTAAAACCCGAGAGCACCCCGTTCAAGTTTGCAGTAATATATGTATTTACTTCACTTAAAAGGAAGGTGGAATTTCGTGCTGAAGGTATGTAATTTTTCTTCACACTAGTCGATATAGTTCGACATCTCTCCATGTTGTATTTGGTTCACGACGTTTTGGCAGCTACAGATGTCGATCGAAGTCGATTGATCGATTGGTTTAGTTTAAAAGTGCTATATCGCAGAATACTATTATATCACAATACTCTACCACCATTTTCTTACTACGGTGTAATCTTTATAAAAATAATTCTTATAAAAATAAATAACATGCCGCGACACGAGTAGAGTTTTTGACTTAAAAATGTCAGGCGACAATCAATATGAATTACATTTATTATAAATTAATAAATAAATATTTGATGGGCGTCTAGAGAGTCTAGACACCGAATAGGTTAAGATTTCTAACCTAGTGTGTTTGTATTTTCCGGTCGAGCTAGGTAATAGCAGAAATTGGGATCTACCACAACCTAAAAGTAATGATTACTAATATTCCCTGTGTCGCGTTTATTATGCCAATATGGAGCAACATGACATAGTACTCAGACCGTGGTTTTTATTGTGCCCCGAATTCAGCCGGATAATGTAGGAACGGCATTATACTTGGAATCTTTACAGACTTGGCCCCTTTAACCTCGTATATATTTTATATCGCATTACCAGAAAATTTTCCTTTTCCGTAGTCACATACAGAGTAAAATTCACAATAAATAAAATTCTTTCATAAATAAATAATTTCGTACAGAACCATAAAATGAAGCCCGTGTTCCCGTGTGCCCATGTTTATTTTTGTGTTATGGTGATCGAAAGGCACCACACTAGACTTGTAGATAAATAACAAAAATCTATTGAGCGTAGAAATAACTTTCGTTAAACCGACGTTAACAATTGTAGTGTCAAGATGCCCTACATAATCGAGGCTGTCCAAATAAAAGCGTTTGAGGTATGAGCCGTGTCTATGCCCGCTTTGTACCTCGACAGGCCCTTATCCAACTTCCATTGTCCTCTGTCTGAAGCTTCCCTTTCACAATAATAGGCTTATATCTCAGGCTAAATAAAACGGGAATATTTGTTTACTGAAGCCTCAATTGTTATTGATTGATTGACTGTCATATACTACAGTCAAAAAATATCTGAGATGGGAAATTCAGTATTCAAATAATTACTACTAATTATCTACTTATTAAGACTAATCCTTCTTAGGTAATTTCTACAGACTGGAAAGTAGAAGTAGAATGGAATGGAATATATAGAAACCTACCAAAAACTCATATAATTTGAATTGTTTGTATTTAATGCCTATAAAAATAACATATTTTTTATCCATTTTATATGAATTGTTACGTTTTGACGCGGAACTCTCACTGAAGAAAGCTTTGAATCCCTATTTAACCATTAAATAACTATTAAATGTTATATCATATTATCACAAAAGATAACCGAAATATAGGCTTTATATTGATGTGATTATGTAAAGTGCCTGTCATGTTGAAACCAATGTGGCGGCAGATTATCCTGTTTGGAGAAGTAAGATAATATTATTATAATGTTTAGTCTATATTTTTTAATAAAAGGGAGTAAGTTTAGTTTAGTGTAATAGATTACGTAATAGTTACTACTATAATGTGCACTCTATGCATAAATGGATTCGTAGTAATGTCTACGAAGGGCGCAATACTTATGTGCCCTGCGTAGACATCGCTACGAGAAACGTAGACGCCACGTTTAGCGCTACGATCAGACGAAGTGTCTACGTTTACGACACACTTTTTGTGCGATCGAGTCTGCTGCGACAACGCACAAAAATTCGTGTGTGATTTTCGCAGTCAAAAAGGGCGTCACGGATGCGCATCTTTACAACAATAAAACAGATCATGTTAGAAGCGGTATCAATATAAAAAGTGCTCTTTGTGTCACAGAATTGCCGATGTTACTATAGAAAGCATTAATTAATAATTAAATACACAAAAAAAAACTATTTGCAGGACTGATTTTATAGGTGTGGGGGATTTGATAGCTTCGGGTTATAAATTCTAATATGGTGAAATAAATTTGTAATCTCTACCTGTATCGTATGTACAACTCACTTTTTAGATAACATATTATAAAGTTTTGAATTTGTACACCTTTGCGCGTGTGTCTTGTCATGTAGTTGTAGAGATTAAAGGTCACAGTTAGAATAAAGGGTATTAAATCGATAAGAGGAAGCAATCTTGTCATGCGATACGGTTACGTACGAGTCGGGGGAGGCCGCAACATAACCTAAGGTCAGCCTCCAATGTCGAATTACAGTAGCTGTCAATAATTTTCTAAGCTTATTTTTATTGGAGCAACAACTCATTCAAAGATTATTTCTGCCACTATCAAGTGCCATATTTAATTAATTGATTAATAAAAAATAATGTCCAGCAAAATCTAAGTACCTACCAATTCTTACATGTTTTAACACTAATTAATTATTTTCACAAATGCACCTGACATGTTTAATAATGCTTATCAAATGAAATCTCTTTAATGTAATCATTCAATTTTGTTGTTATTATTATTGTTGAAATAGCTTATTGTATAAATTATTGTTATTGAAGTGAAAACATCTTAAGCGGCGCTTGGCACTTTCTTTTTTTAGATGAGTAAAAAATTTTAAACTCGCTTCAGATTCGTAGCCTGGTCGAAAAAGCGTAAGATTCCCTAACCATTCCAAAATTGACAACGTTGATGTTTAAGTTTTCACCCGGCACTCCCGGAGTGCAACCCGACTTTTTTTATATTAATTTCCAATACTATGTAAATTGTTAAGATATTATTATGATTATTATTTAAAAAAAACTTCTGCATTACTTAGCAAGGTAGCCAGTGTCAAGTAAAAAATAGTATCGTTGAGTGTATTCCTTAACACAAGTTCCGAATGTTATAAAACTATCTTGCTGGTACTTGTTTCTAGAACAGCCTATATAAGGTTTTACTATAGTTTCTATTTGTGGTTTTACGGAGCTGTAAACTTGATTTAAAGGTAAGGGATTTTTAAAATGTAATTATGCCTCTAAGGGGTTGTGTGGGTGTTGGAATACACCTAAAGTTTTCTTTACCTGTCGTAATTTATTACGGTTATATCTTATTTAAATTAAAGCATAATTTAAATTATATCACACATTCCTGATGAGTGGAAGCTAAACTATCTGTCAGATAATTATCATCATTCATCATCCTAGTCATAAGAACTCCACTGCTGGTCATAGGCGTCCCCCATACGCCTCCAGTGCGACCTGCTGGCAGCGGCCTGCATCCAGATAATTATCGTATAAATTATAATACCACTAGCTGTGCTCACGACTCCGTCCGCGCGGACTCTCAGTGGCAAAATAAAGTCTTATTTACGAAAATCCCACGGGAACGTATAAAATGAGCGCGCGTAGTTACAGGCGACTGCTTTAATAATAATGAGAGGAAGCCAAGATATGTTTAATATTCTACCGTTATTCATCATTGAGATGAGTTTCTTATTAAGCACAGGCAGCTGGGACCCGATCTCATCGTATCGGGAGTATTGATTGGCGGCTGGTGATACTTTGACCTTTGCAATTCAAGATATTGCATGGTAAGTAACTATAGTACCTATTCAATTTTTTTTAACAACATTAAGGCGCTGTCCCACTGCTGCGCACGAAGAGGCTACGCACGTGTGTTAAGCTTTGCTTTGCAAGAGGATGTACGTGATTGTTTCCACTGCAACCCACGGACACGTTAACCATCAAGTGACGTCATTGATACACGCGTGGCTTGCTCAACATAGCTCAACGCTGTCAACGCCATGCACGCAGTGAATGCGGTACACAGCTTGTTCCACAAATCGTGCACATCGCTGCGCACGCTGTGGAAACGTAGACCCACGTAGTCATCCACGCAGCTGTAATGTGCCACGTGGCCCACGTGTGCGTGTGCAGCGTGCGCAGCAGTGGGACAGCGCCTTTATGTTGTTGTGTTCAAGGCATGGTTTGAGTGGATATAGCCTTTCTTGAGGTTTGACTATATTAAAAACTATTGAAACCCGCGCAACTTTGTTTACGTATATTTATTTATGCAGTAGCACATATATCAGACTTTTGATCAAATCCTACGGGAATCGCATACTTCTCGGAATAAGTACCATATGTGTTAATCCAAGGTATCAGCTACCTACATACCAAATATCATAAATATTGACCCAGCCATTTGAGCGTGAAGAAGTAACACACATACACATAACTTTCGCCTTTATAATATTAGTAGGATTAAAGAACTTTTTTTTTTAATACTTAGTTTTTAAATTTCATTTCACATTAACTCTCAAGCTATCTCTCTTTGATAGTGAAAGCAATTCACCGTATATCTTTTATGATATAAATATAATAATTTAGTCTTCGATCTCACTTCGTTCCTGCGTAGCATGTAATTAGGAGAATAAGGGCCCTGAAGGCCAACACCCTTCGAAGACACGTGTGCAAATTACCATCATTAGCCGTCACTTCCGTGTCGACGTCCCATAGGTCGATGAACTCCTAATCCGGCCTATTATCTGAGCAGTTGAGTTTGGTTTAATCCCATTACATCTGAAATTGCAATATTCGCCGACAATTTGTTTTCTATATTGACCTTACAACATAATTCAACAATTTATCTACTAGACTGAATTTTTGTACGGTTGTCTAGGCGCATTCAATCCCAAACTATAAATTCAAGTAAATGTTTGACGACCTCCGTGGCGTAATGGTTACCATGCCAGACCGCCACCCAGGAGGTCCCGGGTTCGAATCCCGGTCGGGTCATGATGAAAAACGAACTTTTTCTGATTGGTCTCGGGTCTTGGATGTTTATCCTATATTATATGTATTTGTCATAAAATATAATATCGTTGAGTTAGTATCCCATAACACAAGTTTCGAACTTACTTTGGGCTATCTCAATCAGTGTAAATTGTCTATATTAAAATAAAAAATGGCACTTTTGTAAAACATTCAATAATACTGCATGTCTGGCATTATATTGCATTTGCGAAATTGTACCAAATTATATCAGCTAAAGACCAGGAGAAAATTATAATGAGAGACAAATTCTCTGCCTATTTCACACTTTCTTACTCATTCAATGTATACTAGATCTATCAGGTCACCCAGTAGGTAACACCGTTTGCTGTCGCCTTTTTTTTTTTTTTTAGATATCGGCATCAGCACTACTGGCTCTGTGCATTACACTTGTATAATTTTAGATGAAAAGGTTTTGATGACACTCCTCGTTAACTTTGCTATATTATTATTTGCGATCTATATACAAAGGCCCTGTGATTTGAATGTGGGCGGAAAAAACCTTGTGCCAGCAAATCTTTGATGTGCTAAATCAGGAATGGAGGACAAACAAGCCTGTCTGACATCCTTTGAGGCAGCCGTCTTTGCCGTGTTAAATATTAAAATATTCATGAGCACCCCACGACATGTCTACACTAGGAGCAACATGTCACGGTAAAATGCAAAAAAATGTACGGTACGTGTAATATTAGATAACAACTGACGCATATAACATTAGAGCCATGACTTGCTTCAAATACAATTATCTGTCTCTTACAAATCACTTACTTTATTAGAAGTAAATGTATTTCTTGTTGTCTTGTTCTTTTGTCAGTCTTAATCTCTATAGAATAATGGGTATTTGACTATTGACTTATAGACAAGCCCGACAACCTCATCGGACTCCTCAAAGAGATCCTTTCTTAAAATAATAAATTATTTTTTATCTCGCTCTAACTGTATGATGGAATAGAAATAAAATGTCGGACCTATATTGGCATCGCTTTAGGCAAAATATTCCCGTAACTTTTGTTCATAAATCAATACTTGTTTCATACTTCACAATCTCGGCGCTAGCTCGCTACAGAAATTGAGCAAACATAATACCTATTTACAGGAACGAAAATAACTCCATTTTCCACATAACATATGCATGTAGGGTGACCAACTGTGACTCTTTTTCCTGTAATGTCAAAAGTTTTCTAATCCCCCGAACAAAACTTTGAAACTAGCCATATTTTGCGAGTCATTTTTGGAACAACTCTATTCATATAAGAATTTAAAATGGTAATGTTCTTTTGTTTTTTTTTCACGTTCGGAGAAATAACAACTTAATAACCGTGCTTTTTATGGTTCCGTAGTAAACAAGGTTATAGTTTTGCCATGTACGTCTGTCCACGGTCTACTAGAAAGCTGTAATTTGGCAATTGATTGAGAGTTTCTCGATATAACGACCCATTTGCGAATTATTCACATTTAACGTCCTATTTTTTTTTTAGACAGGGTGCCCCCTTGCCCTTTTTCTGCGAAGCTGTTGTGTTTAGAAATTTTAAGAAAATTATGATACGATATTCCAATTTCACGAAGAGCGTTCGGCTACTGAATGTTTATAACATTCACATGCACATTGTTTTAGAGAGTTTAACCTCGGAAACGCTCGTAAAATTGGTTACGCATACTAAAACACTGTGCATGTGCCAGCCTTACAACATTCATAGCGGAACGCTTCGTGAAATATAATATCGGTAGTAGTCCATATAGTGAATTACAAGGAAAACTATCACCTTTAAGTGGGAAGTAAATCTTCTTTGTTTCAATTACATGGTAACCCTATTCGCCAGTGTCGCATCCAGAGGTCACGCCCACACAGTATTTGACCTTTCATAATAATTTGAAGGGCTTATTCGTCAATAACTTGCAAAATAACTTTATATGCATATACTTATAAACATATTTTTTTACTGTATCGTATAGTTTGATAACATTTAGACGGTAAAAAGGCATGCAAAAACGCAAAAAGTCAATAATTTACTAAATAATAGAACTTTTCACATTTGCTGTATGAAAAACTCACAGAATTTAGTAGTTTAATCTAGAGTTTCGAAAGTAATAAAAAAAGTGACTTAAAATCCGAAAAGCTCCAACGAGAAGCTTCAAACAAGTCTTTTTATGAGCCGCAAAAGTGTAGACTTAAAAAAATCTTCGTTCTAACATTAAATTAAAACTAGATTTTTAAGGTTCTGAGAACTTTAAGCTTGACGTGTTTTTATTTGACATTAAAAATAATTATAATTTATCTCTTCACGTATCAACTTTTCGGCAAACTAACGACTTTTACTAAAGTTTATAAGTGAGATCTTAAGTAAGTATATTTTAGCACAAGCGAACTAAGTTAGTAGACTTTTGCACCAGTTCATAAGTGAGGTTTTAAGTAAAACATATATTTTTTTATAAATAAATTGTACGCTATTCACACAGAGCTAGGCTTAACCTGTTTTTAACACCCTTGTAACCTATATTTGCAAATAAAGAATTTTGATTTGATTTGATTCTGATTGTGCTACCCGACCGACCGTTTTCAAAAATTCTTTCACCGTTGGAAAACTACGCTATTCCCAAGTGACATAGGCTATATTTTATTTTTTTTTAAAAATGTGATCCCCATTAAAAACCGTGCGAAACCGGCGCGGGGCGCTAGTATTATTATAAATACATAGAAAACCGTAGATTTAGTATATACTTACTAGCGTATAGATCGGCAATGCAAAAGAGATAGATCGTAGCATACGCGTTTGTTAGAGCGAGATAGATAGGCGAGACCATTCTTCCTACACGCCAACGGCCTGTGTCGGCCCGACGTCAGTCGTTTTAAAAACAAATCTCACTTATTTTTACAAAATTAATGGTTAGTTTTGGTGTTAATTAGACGTGAATATGGTTACCTATGCAGTGCCTGGATGTAACTCAAACAAAACGGAAAATCCACAAAATTATATATCTTGCTTGCACACACACATGTACATTACACGCACGCTAGTGTATTTTGTTTTTGGTCTCGCCTCAATCAAACCATTGCCGATCTATACGCTAGTAAGTATACACTAAATCTATGTAGAAAACAGACTCGAGAACATTTGCCCCGAGAATCGAACCCGCGTCCTCTGGCGGAATCACTACCAACGCACCACCGGTCTGTCGGTATATAAAGGTTTACATACATTAACTCAGTCGTAACGGTCACGTTATCGCACCAATCCTTGGTTACGTTTAATGCTTCCGAGGGCAAAAGGTCTGAACCCTTACGCTTTGTGGCAGTGCTCAATCTTTTTCGCTAGACAAGTTAACATAAAAATACGTGTGCCATAATAATGGTTACTAAAACCAGCTTCAAAAAATGTTATTCAACTATTTCAATTTTTTTTTACTAACACCTGTCATTCAAAAAATAATAGTAGATAAGTACCCATATTATTTTTTATTAAATGGCCACTGGCGGTCATTTAACTTTTTTTCTGAATGACAGTTGCTCAATGAACTTTTCATTGTGGTACAAAGAATCGTTTATAACATGAGATCCATACAAATGAAGTCACAGTTGACAGCTAGTAAAGTAATTGATAGCAAACATATTTATCATCTACATAGCTACATTAAAACACTTCATAAAAATATTTTAATATTTTCTTCATAGCCCAGTTGAGCTTTAGACCAGTTGGTCTAAAGTGGTCGCCTTCAATTTCACATTAAATTCCAGATTGTGCCACATCGATAGACCACTAAACATTTTAAGTGACTTTATATTTCGCGACCTTAATTAAAAACGACGGCAATTACTACAAGATAAGAGACTCATTAAAAAAACGATAAATTATGATTTTCTTAGTATTTTACTTACGTATACGCCGATTTTGCTTTATCGTGTAATAACATAAGTCAAGTTTCGATCTTAAATGTCATCTTGCACATACAAAATGCAAAATGAACGAGTCTGAAATTATAATTGTTTTTGTAATGAGAATAGACCAACCGGACACTCACAAGCTTTTTAAGCTTCAGGTTTAGTACCACTGGCCGTGGACATTGACTTGCCCTTCAAGTCCAAAAAGCTCTACAGAGAGGATGCTTTTTATACGGCACATTAGAATTCATGAGATTAAAATGAGAACGTACATATACAAGTGCAAAAATTATATTTATTTGTGAATTTGACTTGCAGTACATTTGCTTATGACGCAGAACTTAAGGATAAATTAAAATGTGTAAAAGTGCCAATCGAAAACTAAGAAACTGAAACTTAGTTTAATTTATAATCCTCCTTTCAGATTGATTCTATCAAAGGGGGAAAATCATACTCATTTTTTTTCTATGATAGCGGATGCGGATGGATATACATATACGGTAAATCCTTAGGGTCAAAATAGCTTTTTTAACTCTTTTAAATTACAGTAAGTGTTACTCGACCTTGAAATAAGAGAAATAATATAGTTATTTCAATAAGGCTCCATATGACAAAAGGAAATGGAAGCCTGAATCGTTCACATCGATTCACGAGCGACGGCTCGGCGCCATTGGTCAGCATTCGTGACGTCACGTGGCATATCGACCCACGCCCACGGACGCGCATGCGTCAACAATACGAACTAAGACGCCATTGGTCCTAAAGGATTGACGACAAGAAATATTCAATTTGTTAAAGTAATTAATTTTTCCATCTGTTTAATTGATGTTACTGCTGGGGTCCTCTTCTTGAATTTTAATAAAGCTACTTATTATTCATTGACCGACATTTTATATCTTCCCTTTGCGCGGGATAACGTCATAAACCCTCTGAAATTTCATAAAAAGAAGTCTTTGATTACAGCTCTCCAGTCCCACTTAAAAAAACAACATTCAAGACATATTTCGATGACATAGTAGCAAGTTGGTTCTATGTGCTGATAGTGAGCAATCGCCTTAGTTCAACACTACTAGTTTTTGTGTCTCCTGTATTCAGAAATAAAATGTCATCTCATATTGATACTAAACAGTGCAATGACTTTTAAGAGGGAAAAACTAGACTTGGCATCCACAATGAATGTAATCCATACTAATATTATAAAATGCGAAATTAACTCTGTCTGTCGAGTTCAACCGTTGTATCGATTCTGGTGAATTGTTAATAAGGATAGTTTCAAACCTAGGGAATAATATGGGATAGTTTTTAATCCAAAAGCACCATCAGAAATGAAACAATGAAATAAAATCATCGATTTTGGTGATCAAAGATAGTTTCAAACCCAGGGAATAATATGGGATAGTTTTTAACTTAAGTCACCACGAGAAAGAAAACGATGATATAAAACAACGGGCGTCTACAAGGAATAAATTAAAATTAGGAAAAATTTACCGGGAAAATTGAGATAACTTAATTGGTAAGCACTTGGTAAACTCTCTAAGTTTACATAAATAACAAAATAAATTCAAAGAGAAGGTCATCCTTCAAACTGAAGGCCAAGGTCTAGTCTCGCAGACAATGCGTCAGACTCGCCAGGACATGACAAGATCAATAGGAGACAGATAAAAATTTGTAAACACCTTTATTAATAAACGAAGATCAGCTATGGATTAGCTAAAACTTGTTTTGTCACTCACTTCATTCACACGACAAAGACAAAATAGGTGTTAGTAAATCCTTTGTTTATCTTTTTACTAATAAAAGGATGCCGATAGAGATGAAATCTAGTTTGTGAAGTTATTACGCTAGTTTGAGAAGAATTTGATAGTTATACTCTAACTAGAGAGCTTTGGAAAGAAATAATTGGAAGAAAGGAAGGGATTTTTACATTTTTTATTTAATTTAATTGTCTATGTTTTATGTCGTATTTTTTTTCTTGTCATTCACTGTATTCGCTTCTCTTTTAATTTACTCTAATACCCCAATAATATTATTTTCTTACAAAACTCCCACAATTTCCACCATCAACACTAGTTAAGAAGGAGATTTAGCAAACCAGAGAACGGAACGTTAGGAAAGTGCAGACAACTTGTCATTTCCAAAATAATTGTCTGTCTAGACTTACTTCCTTGTCTAGTCTGTTTGAAGTGTTGTTATTGTAACACTGTCTGGATTCAGATTGTCACGACTGCCTTCACCGTCTCTAATATACCTACTCATTTGTTTTTATGAAAAAACCGGGCAAGTACGAGTCGGGCCACGCACAATGTAGGGTTCCGTATTGGCTGCGCATTTCTTGCTTGCAGATGAGTACAATGCCATATTCTATGACATTTGTACGTTTTCGGCAAAGAAATTTTACTTCATAAGTTCGTCGGCTATTACTCGGTAACTAGTAGTGCCTACTTAACCGTTATGGTTGTCCTTGTAGGTTCACTATATGGACTACTACCATGAATTTTCAAATCTCAAAACTCAAGACTTTCGGAGATAGAGGGGGTGCAAACCACCGTGCAAAACGAAAATTGGCACGTTAAATGTAAATAATTCGCAAACGGATCATTATATCGGAAAATGATCTTTCCACACCCTTGATGTTTTTAAGAGACCTATCTAACGACACCCCACAAAGATGGGGTCTGTGCGAAAAAAAATATTCATTCCCACTTTACTTGTAGGGGAGGCACCCCAAAAAAAATATTTTTCAAAACTTTGTTCTACCACTTTGTTAGCATTGTTAATATGAGTATACATACCAAATTACAGCTTTCTAGCATCAAGCGTCTAGGCGCTAGACCGCGGACGGACAGACGGACACGGCGAAACTATAAAGGTTCCTTGTAGTTTACTACGGAACCCTAAAACCAACACCTGTGGGTCTATTCTCGTAACTAAAATTGACAAAATTAAGTTAAATTAAAAACAAACTTTGCTTCGTTCACATACACCGTACACATCAGACAAACAAGAAATGAGAAACACGCAACACCTGAGTGGGCCCTATTACATATTAGTAACAATTTGACAACATTATCAGTATATCACAAGTAAATGTAATTGTCGTTTATAAAAATTAATAAGAATGAGACAGATATGTACGATTGTCAATGCATTTCGTTCGGTTAGAGATCCGAAGGACCAACTACTTTCCTATCTCTTTTACTCCCATTTCCACCTTCCTTGTGCATTGGTGAGTTTATGGGCTTATTCCCACTAGTTAGATTCATCATTCAGTGAGATTTTTTTTGTCATTTGTTCGATTTTAGATTTTATATATGAGAATAAAGGAGTTTATGTCGGCAGCTCAGCACGTTTTATGCCTGTAGATGTGCATGAAGCTTTCAAAATAGGTTTAAAGGGCGTTATTCAAACTGTATCCAGGGTTAGATCAATGATATTTGGATGTAAATTTAAGGCCCGCATCCATTGAAGCCTCGATTAACGTCGACCCTCGGAATTTTAATTATAACTCTAAACGGGACAGCTTACGAATAAATGGGTGTCGGTAATGTATTGATGGTTTTGATTAAACCACATTCCTACTTCGACTTTGGCTTTTGTAAATGATGATATAATAAAAATGTAGACCGAAAATGGCACGCACTTTGTTAAGTCGCCAACTTGAAAAACTTGAAAGAGTTTTTTGGTGTTTATGAAATTCTAAATATCTGTAGTTAACTCTACACGGTTATTACATGAATATTTGTTATTATTTTCCTAGGACATGTGGACAAACGAGCTGGAGGACGACCAGCCCCCTTACTCTTGAAGATAATTCCGAACGATCGCCATTGGATTGTTAATTTTAGGTACTCTTTACGGCTAAACTAGCGTTAAATAAATACTAAACTAAATGAAATCGGATTGTATCCTAACCAAATAGTAAAGTATAAAATTTCAATGGTACGAATTAGGATTTGCTGTTAATTTTGCATTTGAAATTATACAGAATTGAAATTAAAATCGCGATTGCTATGCAGAGTAACCTAGCTGATGGGAAGCAATCATCTAGTCTAACCTAAGATGTCCTCAGTTAGTTCTTTAAAAGAAAAGGAGTATCCTAATCTCTCACCAAACGATCTATGAATTCTTCGCCGATATTCTGTGACAGTGTGCTGATATTGATTAAGAAGAATTAATAATATTTCTACCATTCTAAAATATTCAACAAGACACAAATTTCGTATGTAAGACGCAGAAAAACAAGTTTCAAGTCTAGAATTTATGTTGTTAAGGCGCCATAGGTCCAGCGACCCAAGCGCGAAGTCGACTCCGCCGCCCCGGGCCGCGCCTCGCGTCACGTTGCGACAACCGAGCGTCTTTTCTTATCATTGCGCACATAGTGTAAAAATATGCAGTACCGAAACTGTAAGTTATCTAATTTGTAATATAATAATAATTGCCTACAATTATTTTTTAATAAATATGAATGAATATAAAATGAAGATTATGAACAACTTTTATTAGGAACCAAATATGAAAAATGAAATAGACATAGTTTTCAGATGGTTTTGTGATGGTTTTCTGATGTCTTTGGGATGATATTTCAATAGTTTTCGGATGGTTTTTCAATGGTTTTGTGATGGTCTCAAGATGGTTTTGGGATTATTTTCGAATGTTTTTGGTATGAAACTATATGAAAATTGTAACTAAATAATGCGATTGTTTACTTATGATTTTAGTTATGGTTACTTATTTAGGTCTAACAGGAAATAATGATTGAAAAATCATTATTTCCTGTTGGACCCACTGCTACGCACAACAAATTTTGGCACAACTAAAAGTATTCCTATTGGCACAACTATGGCACAACCAGATAATTGTCATTAAATAGTTCCCTTTGGTACCACCATTCATTAAGGAAGTACATTCGTGTGCAACACTGTATAAGAGGCATGTTATGGGTGACTCAGGAATGGTTTTGGGGTGAGTTAGGAATGGTTTTGGGGTGAGTTCGGAATGGTTTTGGGGTGAGTTCGGAATGGTTTTGGGGTGAGTTTGGAATAGTTTTGGGGTGAGTTTGGAATGCTTCTGGGGTGAGTTTGGAAAAGTTTTGGGGTGAGTTTGGGATAGTTTTGGAGTGAGTTCGGAATGCTTTCGCACCAAATGGCACTGATATAGTCGTCACATAGTGCAATCTTCCCACCTTTATCCTTACATATTATAAAACAAAGTCCTCCCGTGCGTCTGTCTGTCTGTCTGTCTGTTCGCGATAAACTCAAAAACTACCCAACGGATTTTCTTGCGGTTTTTACCAACGGATAGCCTGGTTCATGAGGAAGGTTTATGTATAAAATTTGTCAATATTTTGTGTAAATTGGCTGAAATATAAAGATTATTGTTGGGAGTGTCGGAAAAAATCGACCCGCTTGGGAGCTGTCGACGAAAACGCTGTCTAAACCCTTTGAGATATAACAATACAACAATTATAGGACATTCCTCTTATTTAGGTCTCCAAAAAAGTCAGCGATAGTATATATTTATCGTTTACGGATAACTTACTATAAAATAAAAATCGATTTCGAGTAATAATGCGGAAATTGGAAACCGATTTTGACGTATACAGTATTGATCCTTATCCTGTTAACTACGTTAGTTACCTTAAGCATTTCATGTACATTATTATAATCTTTACACCATCTAATTTAAATAGATACTTTAGAAGCTATAGGAAAAAATTTACGCGCTTGCCGAAATTAATTCAAGTTCTTTCTATTCTATGCTAGATGGCGCTATTCAAAAGATACATCGCGCCGCTATGGTTACGTTCACGCGAAAATTAAAGCACTTTAAATCTATTACGCTAGGTGTCGCTGTTTAAAAATCAAAACTAATATATAAAGCTGAAGAATTTGTTTGTTTGTTTATTTGAACACGCTAATCTCAGGAACTACTGGTTCGAATTAAAAAATTATTTTTGTGTTATCTGGATAGTCCATTCATCGAGGAAGGCTTTAGACTATATAACATTACGCTGCGACCAATAGAAGCGAAGCATCAGTGAGAAATATTGCAAAAACGAGGAAAATTATTAGGGCTTCCGTTGCGTGCGCTGCATAAACGGTTCAAGTTACCCAAAAAATATGTATGGCGCTCAACCCAGAAAGCTGGAATTTTGTATAGAGGTTCTTTTGACAAGAATAAAGATGGGGTTTTATAGAATTCCCACGGGAAAGGGAGTAATAGGACTATAAGTGTATTATCGCAGGCGCACAACCTAAAAAGCAGGAATTTTATATAGAGATTCCCTAAAAGATGTTGATAAAGAGAAAGACGGCAATTTATAGAATTACCACGGGAAAGGGAGTAATAGGACTGTAAGAGTATTATCGCAGGCGCTCAACCTAGAAAGCTGGAATTTTGTTTATGGGTTCCCTTTGTGATGCTGACAAGAATAAAGACGGCAATTTATAGAATTCCCACGGGAAAGGCAGTATCTACGCGGGCGAAGCCGCGGGTACAGCTAGTTATAAATAATTTCAAAGACATGATGAGCTTAGTAAAATAACAACTTCTTGTCTGTCAAATAATAAATCCGTTTGACATACACAATATCCGCAGTCGTCATTATACTCATCTCTTATTACAAGTATACAGTGATATCAAAGAATATTTTAGTATAAGTACTATTTTTAAAACGTTGCAAACGTAAGTCGTCTTTGTAGATATAGTATATCGTTTAATTCGCCACTTCCCTAAAATGTTATTTCGCCTAAAATATACATTATGTAGTTCAAACCCTTAAAGAAACCATCGGATAATAGAAAACTACCCCAAAACTGTAAATACTATCCAAAAACAATTGTAAAGCTATACCTATAAATCGAACCTATAAACCAAAAACATTCGAAAATAATCCTAAAAGAATATCTAATTCATTCTAAAAACATTAGAATATAATGTTAAAAGAATTCCTAATTCATCCTAAAACATTCGAAAATAATCCTAAAAGATTTTCTCATTCATACCATAAACCATCCCGAAACAATCCCAAAAACATCTTAATACCATCCGAAAACCATTGGAAAATCATCAGAAAGCCATTCAAAAACCATCCCAAAACCATCCAAAAATCATCTGAAGACCATCCCAAAACCATCCAAAAACAATCTGAAAACTATCTAAAAATCATTCGAAAACCATCCAAAAACATCTGAAAACTATCCGAAAACCATGCAAAAACCATCTGAAAACCATTCGAAAACCATCCAAAAACCATCTGAAAACCATTCGAAAACCATCCAAAAATCATCTGAAGACCATCCCAAAACCATCTAAAAACAATTTGAAAACTATCTAAAAATCATTCGAAAACCATCCAAAAACATCTGAAAACTATCCGAAAACCATCTGAAAACCATTCGAAAACCATCCAAAAACCATCTGAAAACCATTCGAAAACCATCCAAAAACCATCTGAAAACCATCCGAAAACCATTACGAAACAGCAAAAAAAGTAGTTGTGCCAACAAGAATACTTATTTTGTGCATAATAGTTGGTCCAACAAGAAATGGTTCCACACTGTTTTTCCTTTTTTTATTGCATTTGTTACCCATTTTCACCAACAATTATTCTACGTAATCGAATTGCGAGCGCGGCGGTGATGGCGGAAAATTTGACACACGTCCGACGTCGATAAGGTCTGCGACCGGACTGAGTAACGCGAACTCACGCTATGACTTCGTATTTTCGTGTATAAAATATGATATAAAAATGCCATGTAATCTTTCTAAAGTTATTTTGCATGAATTGACTAGTTCAATTAATAACTAAAAGGGTAATTAAGTTTCAAATCTTAAAACGAGTCAGAAGTAAGTTTAAAATAAGTTATTTGTTTTTAAAAAGTGGAATTTTAAATAAATTTTTTTATCGAGTGAAGTAATTCTAATTGTGTATTGATGATATGATTTAACTAGACAAGGTACTCAAGAATACCTATTATTTTTTTGATTCGTCATTTTGAAGAACTTCATTAAAAAAAATGGTTTTTTCTAGACCTCTTCATAGGTATTTTACGAACCGGTAGCGTCTTAAAAAAGGAAAATAAGTCTTAGAAGCTAAAAGGAATTTATTTGGTAGAATCCCGTCGGCACATAATTCAAGTTTGTATCCCGTAAATATGGGAAGAGTTACCGTCTGGCCCGTTTAATGGCCGACGTTTTACACTCGACTTTAGTTAAATTATAAAGGTTTTCTGTAAACAAACCTAACTCGTATAGAATTACTTGTGTTGACACTGAATAAATAGGTACAATAAAGGCCTTATATTATGTAATACTAATTTGTATATTCACGCCAAGACAGTTGCTGGGTAGGCAGAGAGAAATTTAAATATCGTGAAATGATTGATGTATACGTATAACATTCAACCTATATTAATATGATTTAATTTTTGTAGACTTACTCAAGTTATTTAATAGAAAATTTTATATAGAAAAACTAGATATAAAATGAAGATCAAGAAGACGATGGTACCTACTACAGTAAATAAGCATTGATTCGCTGAAACAACATGGATACGTTGCCAGTTGCCGTTTAATGACATATGTACCTACTACACGAATACGTTGTTGCTTTGTACTTGACACTGGCCAAATTCCAAAGCATAAGGATGCAGAAGCCGACAACTAAAAAAAAAATAAGCCCGTGCTAATAACTCGACAACAATTTCGCAAAACATCTCATTCGATATCAGCATTTAAATGTACAAGGTACAAACCGCTAGAGACTGGTCTTGCCTCGATTTTTGGCTCCGTCGAATCGCACAAATTCTCGAAAAACGTTCATAAATCGCTTGTAACGCCCTCAGAGCCTTATTCAACACACGCACGATGTTTCTAGATATTACTCTGTACCTTCAATGTTATTTGCGAAATATTTCTGTTATATAAAAACATTTAAACGGTCAAATATATCAGTCAGTTATCTTTAGGTAATACATAGTCTCGCCGGCCGCCCTGTCTGTCTATAAGCGATAAATTCAAAGATTACCGAACAGATTTTCACAGTTTTCAATAATATATGGAGTAACTAATCCAAGAGGAAGGTTTATCAATGTATTTTTGTAATATTTGTCGATATTTTTGTAAATAAAGAACTCTGCCCACTGATCCGTACATACCACGACCGTAACAGAATCGTAACCGTATATATAAATATTAATAAGAAATAGACATATCTCCACACTTCAAAGAGAATACAAAACAGAGAGGTCTTTGACCTACAGTATGATGATAAAATAATAAAATATGAAAGACGAAAAGGAACAGAAAATACAACGTGATAAATTATTAAACACGATCAAAGATTTCAAAACAAAACCTTCTGAACAGACGGGGTTTCATTAAAAATGAAGCAATTTCTCGTTGCAGAATCCTTATGAAAGACGGGATCCCGGGAGCCGGTGAGCAACGTGAGAGGTCTCTACGCAATCAAACACAGAAATAACTCCTGTTTACCTCACCACACATTTATTTACTTGAATTGAATAAATCAAGAAACTACTATATTCCCATCTAACCCTTACTATGAGTTGATATCGAAAACTTCTATTGAAGTGGAACAAAAAGTCGCCTAGGATCCACTAGCAGTGGATCCAAGTGGAAGGACAGACGACGGCATAAAAATGTATCTAAAAAAATTACATTTTTAAAGTGCCAACAAATCATTTATCCTTACTAATATTATAAATGCGAAAGCACTAGTGACTTTCCTATACCGAAAATCATTGAAGAAATGTCATTTTCCTAAACCCTTCTCTTCCTTCACTTCCTAGTAGCATGCAACGCATTGGTAGCTCTTCTTTTACATTAATGCTATTGCATTTTCTTTAGGAAAAACCCATAATTGCAGTCTATATCTACTACATATATACTCATTTGTAACTCCATTCTTGCCAACTAATCTGTAGTATTAGATAGCAAGACGGCGCCGTCAAGTCGGGCGCAGTGGGCAATCAAGTATCGACTGCCGAGACTCACTTTAAAACACGCAACACCATACCAAGAACAATATTATAGTTAAAACCCACATACAAACGTGTTGTATACAAATTAGTATTCAGCAAGGTCAGTTACAAACGCTGGAATTCAAAGCTTTTTCTAATCTGCCACCCTGGCAAATGTCAGTAGAATTTTGTATGGGTTTCTTTCGCCGTTTCTTAATCCAGTGGTCATTTTGCTTTATTTCCGAAATGGTAGTAGTTTATAGAGTATCTTATTTATTTAATACTAATGAAACCCGCGCAACTTCGTTTGCGTGTATTTATTTAAGCACAGTAGCGCCATCTATATCAGACTTTTGATGAAATCTTACGGGAATCGCGTACTTTTTGGGATAAAAAGCCCTATGTGTTAATAGCTACCTACATGCCAAATTTCATAAATATTCACCCAGCCATTTGAGCGTGAAGAAATAACAAACATACATATAACTTTCGTCTTTATAATATCAGTAGGATTTAATACAGAATAATAATATGTACAGTCAAGAGCAGGTCGCTTTACATATTTGACTTTGCACCATTCTTAAGTTCTATAATCTATATCATAAGAGCCAATATTGTACTTCAAGTGTAAAGCTCGACGTGCACCTGACTGTACATACAACATGACAAGAGAACGTGCTTGTGAAGGCCTTATCTCTGAATAAATGATTTCATTTCATATGAAAATAAAAGTTCTTATACCCTCAGCTTTAATCTCTCGCTCACCTTGTCAATGTCTAATTTGAAAACTACCATCCGGCAAGTTAATATGAAATAATAAAAAAAACACACAAAAGGCATAAGCCCACGCCTACCCACGAGTATGACGCAAACATTAGCCTGCCTAGGCAGATTGTGTCTGGAACTGGGATACTAACAACCCACGCTATGAATATTTATACAATGTTGTTTGAGGGTTAAATACGAACTAAACGGAGTTACAATACAATTAGATTTGGAATTGAAAACCGATCAGAGCGATTCGGGGCAACACGAAATGTTCTGTATCTAAAACCAAGGTTTTCCTTTTTTTGAATGAAATAGGTATACATTTTTCATACACAGAGTCTAGTAATAGATATATCTTTTCAACAACCCACAATCAATTCCGCTCTATGGTTGACTGGTAGAGAATGCAATTTAACATTAAGTCCACCTATTGTTTCAGTACTTTGGTTTTGTGGTCACTAAAGTTATATAAATAAATTGAGGTTGACACATTTTTGCACAACATATCAAAGGGAATATAAAGATGCACTGTATATTTAGACAAGACAATTCGATTATTCGATAGACAGGTAGTCTATCGAATAATCGAATAGTCTGGTGCGGAAATTACTAGGCGCTTTGCAAAGTGCTATCGTGCGATATTTATTATTTCGTAACATATAATTGAAATATTTCGTAGAAATATAATTTACTAATGAAACCCGCGCAACTTCGTTTGCGTGTATCCCGCTTTCCCGTGGGAATTTCGGAATGTATTATGCATGTAAACCTTCCTCTTGAATCACTTTATCTATTTAAAATCGCATCAAAATCCGCATACCTATGTATACATAGTCGCTTCTGTCTGGCTGGATGTCTGTCTGTCCATAGGGACAGACAGACATCCAGCCAGACAGGGAAGCGACTTCATTTTATACTACGTATAGAAGGACATAAAATGATTCAGTAATGCATTCTTATTGGATTATTGAATGAACACAATTCAAATTACTTTGCAATGATTTAATGAAAATATCAAATAAATCTATGAGACGTGACGTAATATTGATTTAAACGGCCACTTTCATAATTATGTGTTTTTTAAATAAATAATTTAATTAAAAAAATACGTGTGGCACTCGGGAACTGCCGCGGTAAAGCTATTGCATAGTCGCGGGCTCGAACTCACTCGTGGACGCGGCCAAAAAGCACGCTGTCTCACCTAGCATCGTGTCTAAAAAAGATAGAATCAGTTATGAGCAGTTAGCAGCGTCTACACGCATACGTCTAGTTGCACGCACACAAACACCGTGACGAAGTCTGCCGAACTGAAACGACGTTAGACGATGCACGGCTTTCAACGCCGCGCGGAGTGGGGGGTGTTAAGTTTTATTTTCGTTACGGAATTTATTGATTCGGTCGCCGCGCTGAAAGCCAGCGATAAAAGCTATGCAATAGCTTAAAAATATAATAAACTCGACACACAAAATTAAATCCTTACTTATGGAAACACTTTGTAAGTGAATTTTCAGTCAGAATATGACAACTAAAATTTAACACCTTGCTAGTTCGACTAAGAACGAACATGTACATTTAAGTAATTTTAAGTGTACTACAAAAGCGAGTTACGTGCCATTCAGCCAGCCATTTGGAGCGGTCATAAAGCAAACCAGACGCCCGTAGAACCCACTAATTACTTCCACCGCACGTGGGGATAATTGAAAACTATATCTTTAGGAAACCCGTAATGCTGTCTTAGAAAGAATTAACGAAAAAGATCTCTAAGGTGCGGTGTGGAGTTCAGAATCCGAAGATATATTGATCTGTTGATGTATTTGTACTACATAGGTAGGTTAGATAGTGTAAGGTTAACCCCCCCAAGTGGAGCTCTGGGGACCTTACTCACAATAGGAACACAACATGGCCGAGACCAATGCTATTAGGCTACAGTCTTTTGTAAGGTGGAGGTCTTTCCCCAGACGTGCTGCTGCTCCGATTTGAGGGCATTATCCGATTACCTCTTGGTTTCCATTTTCATTATATTTTTAAATAAAGCTCTCCCAGGCTAACTATAATTTAGTAGAATTTCAGTCAGAAACGACTTTAATTTTAATTTCACGTAAGTCTCAAGATCTTTTTTCTTCTTCTTTAGTTGAAAAGTGACATATATAATTGATTGTGTCATTAACTATAGAAACTGGTTGTTTTTCGGATGGGTAATTCCGACTACAAGGGTACGCCATGATTATCAGTCTCTGTAAAGATCCAATTATCTATCAGATAAAATATGAGTTGTATGATTTTGGCCATTTTCATTATCAAGTGGTGATACAGGCCGTAATTTCTTTCATCATCTTAGCCACAAGAAGTATACTGCTAGATGTAATTAATTGTTAATTCCTTTAAAATAATCTTATTTATTATTTCAAATAACATAAATAACCCTGATGACGAAATTGAAATTAAGCCTAATTCTGCTGACACAGGTGCCCGCGACGCCATCTTGCCACGTAACAAGAACCCAATTAGTTGGTACACCTGACAAATTGGCGCGAAACGTAATTAATAATGTCACAAACGCTAATTTATATTTCTAAGTATAAGATCTGGTTAAGAATAACAGGCTTTTTGCCAAAAAAAATATTAAATAAAATTTTATAAAAAAAATATATAAAAGAAATATTATCTGATAATAAAATTTGTAAAAGAACGTACATTATACCACAATGTATATTATATCACAATTTTAAATAGTATAGATAGACAAAGAAAATTTACCATGGACCCATGGGACGACCGTAGTATCTTTTTTATATTATGGTTGCCCAGTGACGGCGTTAGAGTAAGACGAGTGGAGATACAAGTGAGACGATAAATCTTAAGACCTTGTCCAAAGGACGAATGCACTTACCTTGTACTGCAATGTGAAATTATACCGATGGCATCTGTAACAATATGAACAAAAAATATTTTTAACATAAGCATTTTTTGTGGTGGAGCGTTTATGAAATGGGCAGGCTCGACTGATGAAGTACCACCCTCTCACAGAATATATGAAAGAAAGAAAGAAAGAAAATATGTTTATTTGGTGCTATAAAAACATTCACTTAGAACTAAACTATATCAGGTGGTCCACTTGTTTGCGTGCGGTGATATCAAAGAAATAACCATAGAAAATTTTGATATACCACTGACTTCTGAAATAGACTATTCTTTACAATTACGATGAAAGTCAAACATGTCATTTCAATTTTATCCGCTCGTACAAATTCTGATAAACTAATACATTTTAAGTGCTTCTACAATGTAAGAGAACCACAAAATGTACGTTATAGGAGCATAATGTACGACAAATAGGTCGTATATCTGGTTACAGTTGTCGGCTATAACCGAAGGCTGCATTGCACCTACATTTAAGACTTTAAGTTTACTGTTGTAGACGTGACCAAGTATCTTAAGTTTAAAACCTTCAAGTAAAAATGCGTTACCAGATTGCTTTTAATGCCTCCAATACATTACCGGCGATAATAGTTGATCGTGTGATTGTTTGTAATCGGCACGATCATCGTGCAATGATCCACACAATCGTTTGTATAAACGTATCTATAAACCACTCGGAGCGATTCCCTTTGATGCGTGTCAAAAAATCGACAATTCACGGGTCGCAGGCGATCACAGATGATGATTGGCGAGTACAGCTGATTATGGCCTCTACACTATTGTGCTCGCTTGTGTATTGTGATCGTCTGTAATCGTCGATAATGTATAGGAGGCATAAAAGATTGCTTTCTGCTGAAAATCTGTGATTTTCTGAATAAATAAATGCACTGAGCTGCTGCCTCTTTGTATCACTGCCGTACACACTTTTCTACTGCTTTGTTATTGTCAACTTTCTACATTTTGTTGTTGTTGCTAGTTTTATTATGTGTCTTAGAGATATGAATAAATGATTGATCCATTATTCAGCAATAATGCCTTATTGAACACTAGAGTAAGTTATCCGTGTCTATTTTGATTTTTGGCAGTGTACTACAATATATTTACGACCTGAGGAAAGTGCAGGAAGCCGCTGGATGTAGGGCGCATGCATGTCTTTTTATAAAAAAAGTGTAAGCTATTTTTGTTCACCGTATTATGTTTGTTTGTATTCTAATGTTTATAGTTTGTGTGTTGCAAAACTTGCAAATAAAGCATATTCTATCTATCTATAATTTTAATAAATTACATCATATAAAAACCATAAAAATCCGTATTGCAAAATTAGCACAAGAGAAAAATCCTCGTTAAAATTACAGCTAATTAAACTCCTGAAGGAGTCTCATACATGTACGTCCTTACGGTAAAGTTGCACATCACTAGTTTGCGTTTTAATTAAATTTTACAACATAATAATTAAAGAGAATAAACTTTGCGTAAATCCAGGTAAGGTGTACATTCCTACATACTAACATTTATACAAATGTTCTCTATATAGAGAGGTTGCAGTTTTTTAAAGCTTACAGAGACGCGCTGGTACTCGTTAACCGTTTTTCATGCACGAATTGCCACAGACCGACACAAGTACTAAGTGGATGTACATGCTTCAACAAAACCGCGCTTCCAACTTTGTTTTTCGTGCTGACAGGGTTACCTTTTATTTAGCAGTACCGTAAAGTTTATACAGGATTAGTAAAAGTTTTTTTTACTGATTATTTTAAAGCGTGATGTAAGAAGGATTATGTAAACATATAGGCACTCGTTTATCAAATATTTATTTAGGTAGGATTGTAATTCCAAATTGCACCTTTTTATTATTTCATCTGAAAATCTGAACGTTAAATAAGGTTGGCTTAAAAAAAGTTCAATCAATATGTCGTCATAAAAGAAATGCAACGCAATTCGAGTGGATGTGATGTGACGTCGACTCACCCACGGCAACAGAATCACATTATCCGATTCACAGAGATTTTATGTGATTTGTATACCTACATTGTGACGCCAAATTAAGCGCGTCATAACGGTGGCCGGCTGAATTTCTTGTTTGTGCCTATTTTTTAAACAATATTTAAGTAATGTCCTATATTTTCGTTTTTTCTCATAATATTACAATATAAACTATCGTTTAAAAATAAAATAAAAATACATGCATATTCCGATATTACATTTGCGTCTGTTTATCCCGAGTAATTTTTTAAATGACTTTTATGATTTTGGTAGCGTAAGGGAAAAACGCCCTAATAATATAAAACCCTATGAACATTGTTTCGTAGCTATGGCGTAGCTTTGCTACGGCGTAGGCATTAGTCAGATCAGTCACTTGACTAACTGAACTGCAACACATACTATCCATGTGAAATAAGAATAGGAATGATAAGAACAAAAAATAAAATTTTCACGTTAGTAAGTACAGAATCTTGTTAAATTCCTGCCGCGTTTGAGATAGCAAGTAACGTGTTCGTCCTAGATTCAAGTGCGACATGTCGAAAGGAACAGATTGACGTTGCCAATTTAGACGTCTTGCCAAGATTCCTACTAGGTTGGCTAGGATTCCGCAAAGGGTGTGGTCTGATACACAGCGATAACAATACACGACTTGAAATTTTGAAGTTGACAAAATTTTGTTCATAACAACAAAAAAGCGTTAAATTTTTAAAACGTCAAAATAAAATAATATATTTTATGTTACTTTAGAAAAACGTATCATTATGACAAATCATTGGTATTTCGATGTCTAATTAGTAGGAGGTTTGTACCAAGGAAGAGTTTCATTATTATGTGGCTTGCACCTAATAAATTAAAATTAAAACTACAACAAAAGTGCATTATTTTAATTGAAATGAAAAATATTTTATTATTATTTAAATGCATTTATTACAGTGTGCATTATTTAAATTGACAAGTCTAAAGACTTTTTTGTTATTTTTGATCGAATGAATTTGATTAGGATCTTATGGAGTCTTTCAATATATATTTTTGGAAATGTCGCTGTTTTTCATATCGTCATATCACAGAAACACTTTCTTTTTCTTAGGATAAAACTATAATGTTCTAGTTCCCGCGTTCATTCCGGCCCAACCTTAGCCACCACAGGCTCTCACCATGGAGGGAGGAGGGGGATCGAGTCCCTCGTATATTCCAATAAAGAAGGACAAGACTCTAATAACGCGACCCGAGTAAGCTCCCTAAACGACACCTCAGACTTTCAACCTACACCTGCAAAACGAAAGTAAACCGTAACACAAACTGACACGGTCTAATTTCCAACGAATTCAGAAAGATCAGTAATAAATACGAAAACAGAACCGCACGTCCGGTGAAGTTTTTAAGAGAGGAGGACTTAGGTCGAAAATTAGGACGAACTTCATGTAATGGAAATTTGATAATACATCTGACAAAAATTACAGTCGGCCACGCTCTGAATACAAATAATTTGATTAACACCCAGGAGAAACTTGAGAAATAAGGTGACGAGTTCGTGACTAAACGACTTTTAACTTAGTATGTCTAGCTTAGCGACGAGAGAGCTAAATATAAATTGAGGCGATAGAACTACACGATGTGAATTTCGAATGAAGTAGAACTTTATATTTCCATAAACATATTTAATTTATGAAGCATTTTTATAGTAGAAATTCTAGGTTGGGTCTTAGAGTGTGTGGATCGAGTGCATTGTCGTTTCAAAAATTCATTTTTGCAGATGATTTATAAAGGTAGATACTTTATTAATAATTTTATTTAACATCAAGCTACGACCCGTATGAATCATTGCCGGGCAAGGGGAAACTTTTAATGTTTAATAAACACAGAAAACATTCCCCTTTTAAATTATTTCAAGCGAACAAATTGAAGAAAACGCTCGGAATTGTGTAATTTCTAGGCGGAGGCGAGAAATGTGGGATTACGCAAACATGCCTGTTACGGTAATAGTCCTAAGCTAAACTTCCATTATAATAATCCCGCTAATATTTATACAACGATATTTTACATAGAGTTTTGCTATTAATTAATTAATTTATGGATGTAATTATGACAAAATTTTGGTTGTATTACGTAGTGTTATGCAAACAGGTAATATATAAGCAGGATAATACTTTAGAATCATTTTAGAGATAGATAGCAGTGGCGAGGGGTCCTAATAACACGATTCCTGTCGGCTTCCCTTTTAAAAATAGTGAATTATCTAACAGCATCGACTCTGCTAATAACATGATTTCGCTTCATACATAATAATGATACCCAAACGCCTATACAATAATAAATAGCAATATCACACGTCGCCAAACGCCTATACAATAATAAATAGCAATATTGTGATATTGCTATTTATTCGTCGCTTAGCCTGTGCGTCGAAAGCCGGTAATTCTCGAGTTGTAGCTGCATACAATTTTAGGAGCGGCTGTCTCTTTCTTACGCGTACATTTTGTTCCTAGCGCGGTCTCTTTCTCACGCCGATCATATGAACATATTAAGCCGGTAGTCGCCGAGTTACGACAAGGATGGCATGTATCAGATTACGTTAGTGCGACAAAGATAAACAGAGGTATTAACCTGAGAAGTAAAAAATATAGTTAATTATGTGTTTAGTGCTTGAATAATAAAACAACTATAATTTTGTCGCGTTGTAATTGTCAAAATTATGACATTTTTTCAATTCACTTTCGCCTGTGCTTTCGCTCGTACTGTTGTTAGTTTTTTTTATTTGTTTGTTGTTAATTTAGTAAATTTGAATAGATTAGAGTGACTTCGTGGTTAAATGTTGGACAGGGCTCGGTGTGAATTGTGTTATAGTTATAGAATTTATCGGTTTCAGTTGTAAGTAGTTAATTGTTTATTTTGGTTTAGTCTGTTTTGTTTACATTCGTAATGGCTGCAATTTTAGACGTGGGTTGTTGTCTCACAGACTTTTTATTAGATAATAATTTTCAAACATACAGTTGTGCTTTTCCTTCTATGAAAATAGATTATAAACGGAAAGATGGCTTTACTAAACATTTTCATTGTAATTTGTACGAAAAGTATTCGTGGCTCACAGGTAGGTAGTTGTAAACTTAAAACACTGTTTTAGTTTTCCATATTATACCTATCAGTGCTTTTATGTATGGTAATGGTAATATGGTATTCGGAATTCTCCATCCCTGTGGTAAGATAACACTGTATATTTTTTTTTTTTGCTCCGGCTTCCCCTGTGTAAAATTTCACCCTTCGCCACTGATAGATAGAATATGCTATGCTTTATTTGTAGACAAACAAAGTTCCAATATACAATGGAAACTTACATCTTATTTACATAGTATAAAATGAATCTGTCCCTGTGTATGCGGTTTTTTTAATACACTGGCGTCATAAATAAGTAGTACAGTTTTAAAATTGCAATTACTCTTAAACTATAGAAGTTAGAGTTTTGAAATAAAAATCAATCTTTAAAAGACGATATTATGCATAGTAGAAGACGGAAGTGCGATGATTGTGCACTTTGGTATAGAAGCATGAAATTTCTACCATGGATAGAGTGTCCCACGGTGATCGTTTTAAGATGTGGAGGGAAGTCAGATTCTTCCTCTGTGAGTGGGGGGAGGGGGGCAAAGGGGGTGAATTCCACGTCTTGATGATTATTTTTTTACTGATCCGTTAATGTTACTAGGGCTTGTATGGTGTCGTTTTCATATAAACCGAATACAAGGAATTCATTTTTAACAATAAAAATGTATGGTCCCATACAAAAAAATTAAAAATACTGCCAAAAAGTAAAAAGTTCCGCTACGTTTTTTTTGTAAGCACGTTATTTTTACTTTCAAATCTTAATTATTATGATATTAAAAAAATACTGTGTTATAGCTTATTTAATGTAGTTTACAAATATATATAATTGTAGTATACTTTTCATACAAAAACTATTTTTAAAAAAAAGAAGAACGTGCAAATTCCAGAATATGCGCGCGGTGATTCAGTGAGATGTAGGTACGCGTAGCGACAAATTTTCATAATGTACTATGGTCATTTGTTATAAATATTTATAGCAATGCTACTAGCCATTATGCGACATAGTTTTAATGTAATCAAATGTAAGAAATGTGTTTTTATTGCTTCCACGGAAAAAAACATTTAATAATTTTTACATAGAGAAGGTTACTAATAAAACGTCAGAAATAAAAGTAAAATGATGTTTAACCAGCAGTCACCAGTACAAAAGCAAAGTGCTGTACATTTGAGTGCAGCTTTGTTACATTTGCATCTTCCAGTACACCCTTTTTTAACGCTGCACCTAATTAACTCAGCACATAAAGTTGCTACTTCAAGTAGCGTTGTCCAGACTGGCTACCATTCGTTCGAATCTTTAATCCAACCCCAGTTAGATGGTTCAGGAATATCTGGAACTTTTGTTAAAGATTGCATCCAAATGTAAGCCTGATAAGAAGCGCGTTTTATATATTGCTAGAGTGCCTTTTTTGTGGGGGGGTATGTTCTCTATGGCTCGGGATTTTTGGGTAAAGAGTTTTTTTTCTGGCTTCATTTATAGTCAGCATTTCACTAATGCGGTCATACATTAAAACCACAAATCTGCAATGAGTCGTCGCTTATTTGTTGTGGCATTGTTGTCATTTCTTCAAAGGCGCTGTTTACTTCTGGAAAAGATCGCCATGTTTCCCATGCTGTTTTTTCCCTCTACCAACAAAAGTGAACTCCGTATCACACCCTGTGAACGCATGAAAGACGGGAACGTACTCACATTGTGACAAACTCATTGACGCTACCAGGTCGTGTAGCGGAACCTTGAGCCAACACCAAATGCAACCTGTAGTTCAGATAAATATATCTTTCTGAAGAATGCCACAGCCAGTACTAATACATCTGTGTCTACGGTGCGTATTGTCACTCTGCTAAATCCTTTCTTTACTGCACCAGCTAAATGCAAAAACATTCGGGTGCCAGCTTCGTCGTGAAAACATGGGGCTATGTCACGTATATCTGAGATATTGATAAAACAGAGAACTTCGATTCAATGTGTCGCGTATATTTCTTTTTCTCCTGCCTGTAAAGAACAAGTTGTTGTGATAAAAATAAAAACAATTCGGTCTTGTTCTCATTCACTGAAAGGAAACTCTTCCAGTTCTTAGGCGTCGCATGCGTGGGAAGCCACTCTTTTCCTTGTGCCTTTTTCTCGTAAAGCAGCTTTAAAGCTCAACTCAAACAACTTGCGCCGATAGCTAGATAGATAGATGTTTTCACGATGAAGCTGACTGAATGTTTTTACATTTAGCTGATGCAGTAAAGAAAGGATTTAGCAGAGTGACAATACGCACCGTCTGTAGACAAAGATGTATTAGTACTGGCTGTGGCATTCTTCAGAAAGTTATCTTTATCTGAACTATGGGTTGCATTTGGCGTTGCCTCCAGTTTCCGCAAGACCTGGTAGCGTCAATGAGTTTGTCACAATGTGAGTACGTTCCCGTCTTTCATGCGTTCGCAGTAGGGTGTGATACGGAGTTCTTTGCTGGTAGAGGGAAAAAACAGCATGGGAAATATGGCGATCTTTTCCAGAAGTAAACAGCGCCTTTGAAGAAATGATGACAATGCCACAACAAATAAGCGACGACTCATTGAAAGATTTGTGGTTTTAATGTATGACCACAATAGTGAAATGCTGACTGTAAATGAAGCCAGAAAAAAACTCTTTACCCAAAAATCCTGAGCCATAGAGGACAAAAGCGGCACTTCAGCAATATATAAAACGCGCTTCCTATCAGGCTTACATTTGGATGCAATCTTTAACAAAAGTTCCAGATATTCCTGAACCATCTAACTGGGGTTGGATTAAAAATTCGAACGAATGGCAGCCAGTCTGGACAACACTATCCCCACTATCACTATGTTAATTACGTGCAGTGCAGCGTTAAAAAAGGGTGTACTGGAAGATGCAAATGTAACAAAGCTGCACTCAAATGTACAGCACTTTGCTTTTGTACTGGTGACTGCTGGTTAAACGTCATTTTACTTTTATTTCTGATGTTTTATTATTAACCTTCTCTAAGTCAAAATTATTAAATGTTTTTCTCCGTGGAAGCAATAAAAACGCATTTCTTTCATTTGTTTACATTAAAACTATGTCGCAAAATGGCTAGTAGCATTGCTATAAAATATTAATAACAAATGACTATAGTACATTATGAAAATTTGTCGCTACGCGTACCTACATCTCACCTAATCACCGCGCGCATCTTCTGGAATTTGCACGTTCTTCTTTTTTTTTAAATAGTTTTTGTATGACAAGTATAATACAATTATATATATTTGTAAACTACATTAAATAAGCTTTATCACAGTATTTTTTAATATCATAATAATTAAAATTTGAAAGTAAAAATAACGTGCTAACAAAAAAAAAGTAGCGGCACTTTTCACTTTTTGGCAGTATTTTTAATTTTTTTGTATGGGACCATACATTTTTATTGTTAAAAATGAATTCCTTGTATTCGGTTTATATGAAAACGACACCATACAAGCCCTAGTAACATTAACGGATCAGTAAAAAAATAATCATCAAGACGTGGAATTCACCCCCTTTGCCCCCCTCCCCCCACTCACAGAGGAAGAATCTGACTTCCCTCCACATCTTAAAACGATCATTGTGAGACACTCTATCCATGGTAGAAATTTCATGCTTCTATACCAAAGTGCACAATAAGGCTCAAATATGGCACAACCGTCTTCTACTAGCATGAAGTTTTGTCATTTAACTTTTTTTTATTTCAAAGGTCAACTTCTGTAGTTTAGGAGATATTGCAATTTTAAAACTGTACTACTTATTTTTGACGCCCCGTGTAGATAGAGTGATTCAGCAAAATTCCCACGGGAACGCGGTATATATATACGCAAACGAAGTTGCGCGGGTTTCGCTAATATGAATATAAATAAACATGTCATGTTTTATCCGTCAATAACGTCCTCCGAAATAATTATTCTATAAATTCATTTTTTTAAAATAAATAATTAATTTTATTTAATAAATACGCAGGTATATTTACTTCAAAATATAAACTACCAGTCTATTAGCACTGTTGTTGGGTGGCTGTTAAATTTGCATCTGCCGACGACGGCTCTCGTCTTAAGTGCTCTTGACTAATGAGCGTGCAAGTACTGTTTTAATATTCTTTGCCAAGAAATTTATACTTGATGTCTTTTTACAGTTTACAAGTATAAACAAGGGTTAATTCAGTTTGACTTTTCACTACATATATTAAAGTCCCACGAAATAGTAGTAGGAACTTTGTAAATAAATAAATTGTACAATGCACATGGCCGCGGCGTCAAGCTCTCTCTCGTCCCTAGGACAAGCCAGGCATGAAACAATTTATGTCATGGGCACCAAACAACGTAACCCAAAAGCTGTGCTAGAAGTTTGAGATAGAGTTAGTGCCGATATCATCACTTGCTAATATAGTCCCAATAGGCTAATTGCCAATGAGCAGTTTTCTTTTAGGTATTTTAAAGCTTTCCTAAACACTCGATAGATGGCGCAGCCTGGCACTTTTGGTAATAAGGGCGCTGTCCCACTGCTGAGCCGAAGAGGCTACGCACGTGTGGTAAGCTTTGCTTTGCAAGAGGATGTACGTGATTGTTTCCACTGCAACCCACGGACACGTTAACCATCAAGTGACGTCATTGATACACGCGTGGCTTGCTCAACATAGCTCAACGCTGTCAACGCCACGCAGTGAATGCGGTACACAGCTTGTTCCACAAAGCCTGCACATCGCTGCGCACGCTGTGGAAACGTAGACCCACGTAGTCATCCACGCAGCTGTAATGTGCCACGTGGCCCACGTGTTCGTGCGCAGCGTGCGCAGCAGTGGGACCCCGCCTTTAAAGAGTAGGTGGGTGGAGTGACCTTTTTGGTAAAAAGTCGTCATTTATTTTACCATTTTAAAAAAAGTTTGAAGAAAGTATATATTACTACAATGTATTATTAAATAAATTATGTAAGTAACAACTTTTTGAGGTTACAATGTTCATACAATACAAAAAAACTTCAATCAATGCTTCAGAAATGACATATGACAGGAACAGAAATTAATCA
Organism: Endotricha flammealis; assembly: GCA_905163395.2. Classification (NCBI taxonomy): domain Eukaryota; kingdom Metazoa; phylum Arthropoda; class Insecta; order Lepidoptera; family Pyralidae; genus Endotricha; species Endotricha flammealis. The sequence goes on along the minus strand of LR990869.1, from coordinate 11,229,863 downwards.
AATTGACATTCGGTCAGTTTTTTCTTGCCACAGACTAAATATTTGGCCTCAACATTACCAAAAAATAATGCTAGCGCCATCTTTTGATGATCCTAAAAACCAACTGATTATACCTAAAAGAAAACTGCTCATTAGGAAATGTCAAATGCATACTTGAACCAGTGTAACTTTAACACTGTGTAAGAACTGTCAAAAACCTTAGGTTTATTTGACCAATTAGCTATTCGGGACTGGTGAAACAGACTCGTAATACCTACTAATAGTTATATTATTTTCTTATCTGTTTATTAACGACTCCGTGGCGTAATGGTTACCATGCCAGACCAGACCCAGGTTTCGGGTTCGAATCCCGGTCGTATCATGATCAAAAACGAACTTTTTCTGATTGGCCTGGGTCTTAAATGTTTATCTATATATGAATTTGTTCTAAAATATAGTATTGTTGAGTTAGTATCCCATAACACAAGTCTCGATTTTACTTTGGGGCTAGCTCAATCTATGTGATTTGTTCCTATATATTTATCTATTTATTGTAGTTGATTCTTTCGCATATGGAAAAATATATCCAATAGGTATACTGCATACTTATTATGAAAACATGTTGTAAAATAATAACATTTCGACGCTAGTACAATATCTTTGAAAATGCATCACGAAATATTCAGAAGGCCTGCAGACACATTTAAGCTGACTGCACTCTTTCGATTCCACTTTACGACCTGCATCCGTGTACTGTCGGCAGCCGAAATAAAAGTTATAATATCATAGCAGTTTTATGTACCTTCATAAATTCACTTCATATACTGTGTTAAGTTTTTTTTGCGAGACGTAAATTTCTATACTGTTTATTTACGGGAAACGTGTTCAATTTATTCTTTGGAAAACTTTCAAATTAGAAATTTTGCCATTTTCATCATCATCAACCGAGCGTCCGTGGCATCTATGAATTCAGTTTTTTATGATAGAGGAAGAAAGACGAGCTATATAAACAACTTGTTGTCAAACATGCCATCTACGTACAACGACGAACGACAACCCCAGCTGTATGAGCTATCTGCCTTCAACCCATTCAAATTATTATGGAGAAAATAGTGGATCTCTACACTGTTTTGCAATTGACATTAAGTCAATAAAGTTAAATAAATAAATATTTCTCAAATGCTGATATTCTGTTGCAACCTATTTCATAGTCAACAGTCCTATATTTTCTCTTCTATAGGTACATGATCAGATTTTTTTTTCAAAATAATAACTTAAATTGTTCAATCCAAAAAAAAAACTCGTTTGTAACTTGTATATTACAATAGTTATATTACAATATAACTATTGTATTCATTTTACCCAACAACGCATAACTAAAACTGTAATTTACTAACAAAGACCATCACTTTAACATTACTAAGGTATTTCTCTACAATAAGCCCTCGCATACCGTTTATCTGACCGTACATTTAGAAAGAGGGGTCTGAGGAAAGCCTATTCTATCCGGAAAACAATGGATATACGAAATAGTGTCATGTACACATCTCTCGACAACTAGATACAACCCAGCAGATACAATACACGACGACACGACGTACTATTTTAAAACGAATGTAACTCGAATTCAATTAAAATAAACGTTATTTGCAATCGCACAACAAACAATAAAAAGTAGTAACATTAAAATGAGGTATTTCATAATGGCGCTTTTGTAATTTGTGTTTACTTGGGTATCATTTGTGTGCTAAAGTTTACGACAACTAAACAATTTTCTACTGATTCTATTCTATTCTAAGAGTAAATAGAAGTTTTAGTTTTATTTTTTTATCCCACAAAGTTGTCAAACAAGCATACGGCACACCTGATGGTAAGCATCACCGCAGCCTATAGACGCTTGCAATACCGGGGGTATCACTCACGCGTTGCCAACACTCCCAACCCCCCCAAGTGGAGCTCTGGAGACCTTACTCACCGTAGGAACACAACATGGCCGAGACCAGTGCTATTTGGCTACGATCTTCTGTAAGGTCCTTCCCCAGACGGGCTGCTCCGATTTGAGCGGAATATCCGCTGTGCTTCCCCAGACGGGCTGCTCCGATTTGAGCGGAATATCCGCTGTGCCCTACCTCTCTTAAAAACTATTACTATAACTAATCTTTTTACTTATAGAAGAGGTCTTCGAGTATCCAAAGGGCTACGTTCTCGATGAGAGAGGTGAAGGAGCTGGCACAAGAGAGAGGAAATGGAGGCTGCATCGACAAGAGCGCGGCTTTTTTATTTAAAGAGAAGTTTATCAGTCTGTTTCATCACTTTTTGACAAGTTAAAAAATGTGTTATAACTGTTACACAGAGTCTATGCTCTAGAACGTCACAGTCACATTGTCTTATTCGATACTTTACTATAATTGTAACTTATTTAAGCTTGTGAAGATAATATAAATATATTTTAATTTATTTGGACATATTTTAAGTTCTCAAGCTACCTCTTTTCTGCAGGTATATATTTTTGTGCAGGTGATCATCATCTATCTGGTAAACAAGTAATAGAGGCTTAGGGGTAGACTAAGCATTTGATATTTCAAACGTATTCATTCATATCTCGCAGTCACCTTAATATCACCTAACAGTAATATCAATGGTGTTAATTATTAAAACACTGCACATACACGTTGGTAGGCGTTTTGAAAAATTATTTCAGTATCTCGAGCCTATTGTCACGCGATATGACAGCGAGTTCGTACAACATAATACAATATGAGAGCAAAATTCATTTATTTTCCACTGGCGAACTCACAACAAAGAGCTACGTAAACAATGTGCCATTATTAAGGGATTTCGCGAAACGCACGCAGTTGAAGGGCTGTGAATCTATGATAAGTGTATAAGTATATCTTTAAATAACCATATCTTTTTCGCAATTTTTTTATTTTATTCCAAGTATGTGTCTCTCATCAACTTCTTTCAAATCATTATTATAATGGATTATGATATAGTTTCTGTTCTAGTTTTTGTCACCGTTTTTTGCATGACTGATGTACAAAAGACATCAGTTTTAATTGTAACAGCCAGTTTCAGAAACGCATTTTAATTTTAATTCTACATAACGTCTCAAGCTATCTCTTTTTCTTCTTTAGTTTGACAGTGACAGTCACAATATAAAGTGTCCGAAGGTGTCAACAATAGTATATTTGGTTAGCAATTGAGGAGGTTTTTCCTCAGGATAACATGGTTATTCTTTGGTTATTCTTCCATGCTTCCCATGAAATGATGGCGGTGAGAGCCCTACGCTCCCGCAAAAGCCCGGTGTCTTAGCCAATGGCATCAGTATGCCTTTATTTAGCTAATAGGATCATCCAAAAAAAAAACATGAAATGAGTTGATAATTGATATAGAATAAGATTATAATATTACAGAATGATAACATTATTATAACCAGTTATTACGCATTTACAGCTTAAGTGCGAAAGAGGGTTCTAAAAATACCATAACACTCAAGAATATTCGTGTACGGCAAACTAATCAGATATTTTATAGCATGCCACAAATAGAAATCAGTATAGATGCCGCAAATGTAGACTCGCGCTCCTAAGGCTATCGACTCACAATATAGATAAAAGTCGCGATCTCTCTGGTCATAACATAGACGAATCTGTAAATCTGTACGTCTCATTTGAAAACTTTAACTACGCGGATCCGTGCTTATTGTTAAAAATACACTGGCAATCAAAGAATTCGGGTTTTTTGAGGGCGTGGTTCTGCAACGTTTAACTTACAGACGCGGTTCGCCTATGTACAATTTGTGGAGAACTGCATTTCTACTAGGGAGTTCTGTGACTCGCACTATCTGGTAGTACTTAGCTTATGTCCCTTGACGTGGCCTTGCGTGACACCGAAGTTCAGTAGCCATTTGCAAACGATAAACCGCGGTATGTATGTGTACATGCATGTATATATATATGTCCCGTGGCAGTGCGACCACGTATCGGAAAGCGCAGCGTAGGACGCCCGCTTACGAGGTGGTCAGACGACCTAAGGAAAGTCGCAGGAAGCCGCTGGATGCAGGTCGCTGTCAGCTGGTCGCATTGGAGGCGTTTGGAGGAGGCCTACCTATGTCCAGCAGTGAACTTCTTGTGGCTGAGATGATGATGATGAAACCGCGGTATCTATTTAACATAACATCTATGTCACACATATTACAGCCTAAATGACGATAGCTCAGCGCGTGGGTTATCGAACGTATAATGTGAAAAGTTGCGAGCTCGATGTTGCTCGCGTGAATGGAAAAAGTGCACAGCCCACAACTCTTCATAAACCGCTTTATATGCGGCGTAATGTCGGCGTAATTTACGCTAAACTTGTAATGGATGTTACCCATATAGCCTTTGAGTTTCCTCTAATTGGAATTTATTTGTTTGTGAATACAGGTCGTACGTCGCGCGTCGTATGTCGTATGCAGACAGAGAGCGTATTATCAGACGAGCGTATATCAACATCTGCATATACAGATGTATATGCAGATGTTGATACTTATTTAGGGCACTACAATGCACACTAGGATCAGCTAGGACACTAATATTAGTAGTAGGTATAGTATAGAACTCACTTGTGAATTCCTATGGAACGTTAGATTGGTCGGTTTTGCATTCAATATGGGGATTAATGAAACGATCTTTTGATAAAAAATCGCAAGTTGCTTAAACTAATATTACAGTTTCCTGAAAATGTATTTGGGACAAAGAAAATTTGAGTTTCGTGCCACAAAATCACCGCTCTTTTCCGCCAATCTGTGCTGATACTACTTATGTAACTACAAAAAAATTGGTCTTACCACAACTGCTTTTTCACCAATAGAGACCTTAATCGGTAAAACCTTTTAAAGCTAGAAAAAACCTACGAATCACCACATTATAATAAAATGTACAACCATTCTACAAAAGTTGAAAAAGCCAACACGCCACGATATGATCGCTTAATTAAATTAACACGTACCGGACCTACCACAACGCACGCGAATTTATATCATATCTGACAAAAGACACAATAACCCCAGGACCTCAATTATGGATGGTACACCCCACCCCTCCAGGGCTTGGGGGCAAAGTGCATTCACCGTCGGGGATATCGCGTGAGGCGCCGAACTCGATAAACCATCGCCCGCACTGACGCTATTTCATGTACACTGAAGACAAGTTTTCCTGTTATATCGTACAATATTACAATTTATCGTGTATTACGAGAAGGAAGAATATTGGTAAATTTCTTTATAGCTGTACTGTTCAGTTATCGTCAGATCGAGGCGAATAAAAGGACTCTCTGCCCCTAAAGCGACTCTCTGCCCCTAAAGCGACACTCTGTCCCTAAAGCGACTCTCTGGTCCTAAAGCGACTCTCTGCCCCTAAAGCGACTCTCTGCCCCTAAAGCGACACTCTGTCCCTAAAGCGACTCTCTGGTCCTAAAGCGACTCTCTGCCCCTAAAGCGACACTCTACCCATAAAGCGACTCTATGGTCCTAAAGCGACTCTCTGCCCCTAAAGCGACACTCTGCTCCTAAAGCGACTCTCTGACCTGATCTCGTATTAAAAACAGTTAAAATCTAGTCTGAATCTCAAGCGTTATCTTGATCATATAAATAAAAAGCGAGCGAGATAGCGTACTTTCGGTTCTTTAGGCGTTTCGCACCACGACAGATTGGGTCTTCTTGGTAGAGTATAGAATTTGCAATTGTTTGATGCATTTTAAATATTGGCTTGTAAAGATCCAAACAGAAACGAAATGAGAGCACCCTGAAAACTGCTCCATCCATATCTCAAAAATATTACCAATAATACAATTTAAAAATTATTTCTTGAAAATCTTGAAATTGTGTTCAATATCAAACTTGGATTTTAGTTTAGGCATAATTTTCTATTTAGGTAAAAATTTGTAGTTTTTTTTCACAAAAAAAAAGGTACATGTCGATTATTTGAAAAGTTTACTTAGTAAACTCAAATTAACATTTATTACTTTGTAAATAAAGGCTGCCAAAACAATTAGAATATAGTGTGACACACACGTCATACACCGTTTATACAAAACATCTTGTAAAAATTCCATTATTTTTTTCTATCAAGCATTCCTAGTCGTTATAAGATTCTAATAAGACTTTAACATAATTACCATTTACATACAAGATTAGTCATATTAACACATACAATGTAGTTCTTTGTTTAAGATTAATTAATTAAAACACAATTTATTAGGTCAGTGGCTAAGATGTTAAATATTCATGATTCATGTTATGTTAACAGCTACATAATCTGTGTGATTTGTCCCTATATTTATTATTATTTATTACCAGCGAAACCCGCGCAACTTCGCTTGTTCTTCGCGCATCGCGCTTTCCCGTGGAAATTTCGAAAAATTATTTCTGTTTGGATGCCTACTTCATATAAAAAATACACCCTCTAAGTTCCAGTTCTTTACAATCAGCGGTTTAGACTGTGTGCTGTGTTGATATGTTATCCATGCTTTGATAATATGTAATATTTAACTTTATTTTATACTAGCTTTTCCCCTCGGCTTCGCTCGCGTTAATTTTATGACATAGATCTCGTTTGACAACAAAACAACCCATAGCGCGACTTGTGGCGCCATCTGTTGGCCGATACAGCGCCCTCTATAATAGAAAAATTATTTTCCCATTGGAACGACATAATTTCACGGGATAAAAAGTAGCCTATGTTGGGCTCTGTACCCTAACAATATGTATGCATATTTTCATAATGATCAGCTACTTAGTCAAGCCCTGGAGGAATAACAAACAAACAAACAAACTCACTTTCTCATTTATAACATTAGTAAGGATTGATTTGTTCAGTGCTCTTTTTACATATGCATGGGTGGCAATTAAAAAATTGGCATTGTTTTTGTTATTTTTATGTGCACTTGTCGAATTAAGCTGTAAGACTCACAAATAAAATAAGCCATTCAGAACAAATGATTTTATGTTTATGTTTAGAAGAGCTATACTAACACAGTACAAAATAATAAATAAACTCAAATAAATTACAGAGTTTAACATTTTGTTTGTTACTGTTTTTTTAAATTTGGAAAAAAAGCCATGATTTTTTAATGATTTTTAATAAGTCTAATCTTTATAATGTCTTGTAATTGTTATTGAGAACAAATAAAGGCTTATTTTTTTTATTTATACAAATTATCACCATTGGAAACAAAAAGCAAAATGACCACTGGTAAAAGAAATTTAAACAGAACACAGGTTACACCCTTTTCTGGCCATCAAAGATTTGTACGTCTTTCTTTCTTTCTTTAATTTATAATAAAAAAGATACATGTAATGTCATAAATAAGAATGCTGTGTTAAGCTTATATTGATAAAATAAAATGAGAAATCAGTAAAAATAAGAATTAGAAGACAGGATTGGTCTGTCAGTTGAGAATTCATCATCATAATTTTAGCCCATATTCATGTAATTTAAATCAACTCCCTTTAAATCTCTTGTGATCATCCCATCATTGCCCCCATTATAATTAAGAAAATTGATGCAACTTATGTTTTCTACCCTTATTCAAGATTGGATCAAATAATTTCGAACAAGACTAGTGTCGGGATGTTTTGTAACCATGCATCAATTTTTTATAGGTAGGTACATTATTATAGACTTAGAAATATGATGAGTTTAATTTCTCCCTAAGACTTATTCTAAAAAATTTATAAACTTAATAAAATAAATTATGTAAAAAGAATTGAAAGTAATCAATCATTAGTTAAAAAAATCAGTTGAAAAACAAAATAATACAGCTATTGTTAACAAGTACCAAATCAAAACCTAGATACGCATCAAGCAGAACCTGTGTTCGATTTCAAAACACTGAAATTATCGACCTTCAGACACGAATTCCGCAATAATATCATTTTAGCGTAACATTCGTAATATTACCTTATACACAGGAGATTACACACTAATAAAAGAAAAAACTAAGCACCACTTCAACGGAATTACAAAATTCGTTTACATATAATTCTATACAGGCTATAGACCGTTCACTGGCTGAAAAATCAATAACACCACCCCAAACCAGAGGCAATGTTACTTCGATGAAATTATATATTCAAAGCACATAAACTATACTTACAACTCCACAGATGCGAAACAGGACACCAGGGCAGCACGAGATTTAATTTTCTAATCGTTAATGAGTCAGAAAACTAATTATATTTATTTATTTTCACCAATAACTCACGTAACTTGCAACAAAGCAAACGATGTTTGACAGTCATCTGACTTGACATCTTGACTGACAGTTCTTAATTGACGTTTAAAACAAATGCGTTCAGTTCGGTACGTTTCTATGTTAATTCCTGCGTTCAGAACAAAATTTTTTTGCGCCCTACGACTGAACTCTGACAATAAAATATTTTTTTATGTATGGACTTTTTCACTTTTCCAGCACTTATGTACGAATCAATACATGGTGGTCGATATATTACCGTATATTGTTATAGTCGAGAAGCCGACGATGCTAAATTTGCAGTCACTATATAATTTCGAAGATTAGGTGGAGAGCAAAAATGATTTTTAATGATGTTTTACAAAGGGTATCAGATATCCCCTATATCTTAGTCTGACGCGCTCGAGTGACTGCGAAAATTCCCTCTTCGTTTCGACAAATGAAAAAGATAGTCAGGGTAAAAAAATAAGAACAAAGATATGCAAGCATCATTATTAAAACTTTGGACAGTGTGAATACTATTGGTGAATAAAAATTCGAGTAAGAAATCCTTTCATACAACATGGATCTCTTTAGTTTTTTATTGTCTTATTCACATTTTTTTATATATTTTGAGTGAAGATACTACACCTAGAGTGTTATTCACTTCAACACACTTATCTGGAGTTTATAAACAAACAGGTTATCTTTACTTAAAACAAACGTCCATTATGAATTAAAATATAGATTTTGGTTGGTAAATAAAAATTTTAATAACAAAACTTAAGCATCACATAACTTATGCGGTCTTCACTAGGTGAATATTGCAAAACAGTATCACATCTAAATGCGGGTTTCTAAGCCATTAGTTCACTTGAGCGCTTTGTCGTATCTGTTCGAGATGTCCTCCCAGTTGGCAACGTCGAAAATGGCTTTTACGTAGTCAGCACGCACGTTCTTATATTGAAGGTAGTAGGCGTGTTCCCACACATCGATTCCGAACAGAGGAATTAAACCTGCATAGAAAACATGAGAGATAATTTAGTGTATTGATATATATGTAATCAATGCAGACATAAGTTAGTCTGGAATCACTCATATAGAAATTTCAGGTTAGACAGTCTTAACTCGTAAATTGGAGGCCCTAAGCGGCTGGTGGGCCTGGTGGGTCAAAGACGGTACTGAAAGCAATTAAAAAATATATAATTTGGAGTTATTACAAAGCAAACAAGCTTGTAGGTAGATTATCATAAAGTTTAGTGAACCATCACAACGATCGATATTTTAGGGACTGGAGACTCTCTCACCTGTTGTTGCTTGCAAAGGATCCTGATTTTGACAAGTGGCAATTTGAAGTTTCTTCATCTGCTTATTGTAGCCCAGCCAGCCCCAACCGGAGCCCTGCACGGCCACTGACGCCGTCGCCAGGTTATTCTTCATGTTCTCAAGAGAACCAAAATCTCTGTAACCAGATTACAAAATATTTGAGAACAATTATATAAATGAATAAACGGAAGTGAATAAGTATTGTGGATTAAGAAAATTAAGAATAATATTTAAAGGTGTAAATACATTTTTATAGCATACTAGTTGGTAGCGGCTACGCTACGCTCGCGGTAATAGATAGATATTGTGTTGTGTGATCTAGTTGAGCGAGACAACCAAACCATAGCGCGATTTTTGGCGCCATCTGTTGGTCGACATAAACAAATTGTATTGACGATTGCAGCACCATCTATGATAGAAGAAATGTATTTTTTTTATTTGCCGTTGGAAATGTTGGAATGTTATATTAATTAATTCACAGGATAAAAAGAGCCATAAAAATAAACGTTTCTTAATAATAAATAATGAACTTATATGCTATAGGTATAATTATATCTTGATCTCATACATAAACAAAATAAAAAGTTATCATTGTTGTTACTGAGTGGTGTCAAATCAAAGGGCAACGAAAAAATAAATAAACCTGGTAGATTAACAATAAATGCATTTCGTTGACGTACATAAATTATTAACATTGAAATTAGAGTTAAATCAAATATTATTTTAAAAAACTTTGAACAATGCACAAAAACTAATTTCCTAACTTTCAAATGAGTACCTATAAATAATTATGTCTAGTGTACCTATTGCAGAAATAAATTTTATTAATGTTATATTAGTTTTACTTTATATCAATAATAAAAATACCTACCTGAACTATATCAACAACAAAACATGAATAATGGCTCAATAAACTAGTTATAAAGTTAATTTACTAGATAGTAATAAAATTAGGTACTTTAAGAAGCGTTATAAAGTATGCAATACTATGAAAAACTATTTACGTTTCAATGGCTTTGATGAGTGTAGCTGATGGTTTACCGCCATTGGGCGATAGGTTCTGCCAAAAAATGGTGTGGTTGATATGACCACCCCCATTGAATTTGAGGGCTGGCCCCAGATTGATGATTGTGTCAATGTCACCTGTTGAAGATGAAATTGACATTTTAGCTACCTCTAAAATTATTTTTACAACACAACCATGTGCCTACTAGCCGACCCTCATAAGCCAATAAAAGTATTTTTTGATTTTTATTGTACTGGATAGCTTGATCCTGATGGAACCTGATGAATTCGCCAAATATAGTTTTCTTCTTTAAAACATAGAAAAACCACTTGGAAATTATTGCATCTTAGCTTTCACATGACATGGTTTCAAAACCTTTAAAATAATAAAATTCATTTTATGCAATTTTTTTTGTTGTAACACTTTTTGGCTTATGAAAGCAACACTATAACAATAAATGTAGAACTTATACTACTTACATTAAATTATATTTGTTTAAACCTACAATGTAATGAATCGAAATACCTTCCTCTAGCTCTCTAAGTTACACATAAAATTAATAATACTATTACTTTTCGATAGCTTCTATAAGACGGCATGAGGGTTCGGTTTGACATGGTGAAAGATTCATCCAAAAGATGCAGTGATTTACGTGACCTCCACCATTGAATTTTATGGCACTGAGGAGAGCCACAAGAGTGCTTGTATCCGAAGCTGTCAAAAGATAACCAATTCTTTTTAGTTTGTTTGATCCTGTCCTATCACTTGTTTAACCTCACGCGTTGGACACTATGAAAGTTATAATTTCATAAAAACAGCTTAACAATACTTGCCTACGTAAAACCTGAATAAAAAAGTGGCAAATTAGAATTTTTATAATACATACATTTTTGACTACTAATACTTTTTAGAACAGAATCGTTATGTCTCATTAATAAATAAGTGGCAAATAAAAACCTTTTGCCTGTGCCTGGATAAGCTTCTCTTCCGCAGCATTCAAATTGTTGACATATGTAGCGTGATGCTTGCTGTGATGTAAGGTCATGATGTCACGACTAATCACCGGTTCCAAGGCACTGTATTCATATGGCATTTCAGGCAGAGTGTGTTTCTGCCTACTCGCAGATGCCACACGGCTGTAATACAAAGACTTTTTTACTAATAAAACAAACAAAATGAATTTTTAAAAGAGAGCATAAGGATTGCATGGATACAATATCATCAAAGAATAAAACAATAATTATTATAATAAGTAGATACTATTTTTTCGAGGATTGATTAGAATAGAAAAGTATGCCTTCCACTATGGTGATTTTCTGACCCTATGGTCAGAGAATCGCCTTAGAATATAATTAACATACACACTTTTGCAGAATATATTTTAACGTAAATATAAAATTAATTGTTAATATAATCAAGTTGTAATTACATTACAGATCCAATCTTTCTTGAAGCAAACATTGTAGCTCTCCTCGAATGGCCGATCGAATCGAAATAAGCTAGTAAGCAAAGCAAGCCGGTACTATATTACAAAATATTACAATAAAAATTATGCAACTTCAAGCAAACAAGACGGTAATTGACATATATGGATAAATGTGACATATGTCAAAAATGACAATACCATCAGCTGAAATTGACACTGACAGAGAACGAATAAGAACTGTTCACTCAGTAGTATCGAGAGGAGAACTATTCGAAAATAGTATTCATTCACTTCACGTTCTTAACGTTGCCTATTGAAAAAATTGCTGTTTTGCTGAACTGCAAACATTTATAAAATGTGCGCAACACACGTCCGTCACTCACGTCACGTAGGCAACTTCATGAGTGTGCGTCAGTTATCGTTTGGATACAAATTCATGTGATTGTGTGAGTAAAATTGTTACGACGTTGAACTGCGAGAGTGCGGTGTTCCGAAGGTTTCTCGCCGATTTTAATTTTAATTGTGAGAAATATTATGTTACAAACTAATGTTATTAAAATCGAGTGGATTTGTATAATGTGAATGAAATACGTGATATACTTAGTATTATAAAGGATATTCAACTCAAATAATTTAGTGTGCGTAACTGTAAGTGGTGGTCGTAGTGCATTTGTTTATTTATAGACAGTCGCAATTTGCAGTCATGTAATTATTGCTGTGGCGCTAAAATGTCTCAGAAGGATACAGCAATACATCTAGTTGCCGGCGGGTGAGTATCCTAAAGATGATTTTACGATTCGAATTTATCATTACTATAATCAGTTTTATCAAAACTTATGATTTACGAGCTATATTGGCACATGTGGCGAGACGTTGTTTACGATAAGTCTGCCTGCCTGCGCCCTGCGCAAGGCAAGTATTTTTATTTTCTAGCAGTAACACCTGTGTTTACATTAGAATTTATTTTATTTTGTTTGTTTCATTTCAGCTTTAATAGATCCATTGATAAACATAATGTCAACACGAAATATGTGTAACAGAGGTTAAATTCCTGGTTTACAGACTTATAAATATAATCTATACCCTGTTTTATTTGTATCAAAAACTTAAAAAAGTTTTATACACAAATGAGTTTGTTTCCCTTTGGAAAGTTTGTTGTAATGTTAGGCAACACTTAAAACTGGTATCTAAAACACAGTTGAAACTTGTGAGACTAGGCCCTTTTGATACCATCTTACATTACAAAATGAAAGAATTTTAATTAGCAGAGTTATAAACAAGTTAATAAGAATAAAATCTAATATTACTCAAACTAAAAATAAAAATAATGTTATTTACAGAACTGATTAACTTCTTACATATTTAGTTATTATCAATTCATTAATTGAGTATTTAATTAAACTATCATTCCACTTAAAGACACACTCCTACAGATTGATTATGGACATTTTTTTTTGTTGCTAAGTTTTAAAAGTTAACAATTTTTTTTGTTTAAAAAATTTTTTCTTTAATTTCTCTTGGAAATATGAACTAACAATTTAGGTTTAATCAGTTGCCATAACATGCTTAGAAGTTAGAACTAAAATAACATGTATTAAATTGAATTTTATTAAAATTGTTCATATATTGTTCATATGTTATACATATTTATTATAAATTGTTAGTCTATTATTAAGTCCGCCTATTGTATCAGTACTTATGTATTGTGGTCAATAAAGTTAAATAAATAAATTAAGCTAACATTTGCAACATCATTGTATTCTCTGACAAGAAAAAGTGTTTTTGAAAAACATTCTCTACTAGCTTTTTTTGCCCGCGACTTCCTCCGCGTGAAGTTCAGGACCCGTTCCCGTGGGTGTTTCAAATTCAATGTGGTTACATTGAATTTCGGTAAAAGCTATAGCTTATGTCACTCCCTGATAATGTAGCTTTCTACTGGTGAAAGAATTTTTTTGAAATCGGTCCAGTAGTTTCGGAGCCTATTCAATGCAAACAAACAAACAATCAAATCTTTCCTCTATAAAATATTAGTATAGATTAGTATATTAGTATTTGTATATATAAAGATAATATTAGTATAGATATAAATTTTAATCTTGAATGACATTGTTATAAAATGTTACTGTAATTAAAAAATGGCCATTGCTCTTTTACTAATAATATTCTATGTGTTTCATATAAAAATACCAATCACTTAGCCAATGGTCAAATGATGGTCACCATAAATTATCCTTACTAATATTATAAATGAGAAAGTGAGTTTGTTTGTTTGTTATTCCTTTACGGCTTGACTAAGCAGCAGATCATTATGAAAATTTGCATACATATTGTTAGGGGGACAGAGCCCAACATAGGCTACTTTTTATTCCGTGAAAATATGTTGTTCCAATGGGAAAGTATTTTTTCTACTATAGGGGGCGCTGTATCGGCCAACAGATGGCGCCACAAGTCGCGCTATGGGTTGCTTGGTTGTCAAACGAAATCTATACAGTCATAAAATTAACGCGAGCGAAGCCGCGCCTTATATTGCAAAGATAAGGTTCTTCAACAATGTAATATGTTTTTACTAGTTAAAAGTATGTTGCCCACCACCAATGATGATAAGTTAGCTTAGCTTAGCTCACATAGGTAACCAAATACTTATCAAATACTTAGGTGCAGACCACAACGCGTAATGTATGTAAAACTAACTGGAAACTAACTTAGCTTAGCTCTTGCCTCTTGATCTGCAACCAGCATAATCCATCGTAAACTAATTGTCATGTATGAACACTGGTAGAACTGAGCTGAGAGAAACTAACAATGTTTAGCTGGCTGTTGATGGTTAGTTAAATGGTTAAGTTAGGTTTTCACCATAGAAATAATGTAGCATAGTTACTCAAAAGCTACTTATATCATGTAAACATTAAGTTTATATTCTATAAACTTGACTTGAATCTAGAATTAACAAAATCTAGAATTTTTATTCCTTTTTTTTTTTAAAAAGATGCAGATTTCATTAAGCCAAAAGGTTAATCAATAACACCGCCATGTTTTGTTTTTACAGGGTAGCAGGAACCGCTGGAGCAGTGGTAACATGTCCACTGGAAGTTGTTAAAACAAGGCTTCAATCATCAAAGGGAGTTGGAGTTCCACCATCACAGCCACCGCCATCTGACACCACCAATACAAGAAAAGTTTGTTCAAAGATACCAAAACATCAGGTGCGTTTATTATTATCATCCTTTATGAAATATTTTGGTTGTGTGATAATAAGTTCCATATAAACTATCTGCCAGATACAGTGATGAATCAGAAATGGGTAAAACATAAAATATATTTTATACATAATATAAAACCCGGTTTCGCTGGTAATTTAATAAAAAAATTAAAAGCTGGTAATTTAAAAGAAAATGAAATCATTAATACAGAGAAATGGTTCTCTAGTCATGTACAGTCAAGAGCAGGTTGACCTTTACATATTGGACTTTGTACCATTCTTAAGTTCTATGTCATAAGAGCCAAAATTGCACTGCAAGTGTAAAGCTCGACGTGCAACTGACTGTACATACATATTAGATAGATAGATAGATAGAATAAGCTTTATTTGCAAAACACACAGTGATACAATAAACAGTAAAAGTAACAAACAAAACATGTGTATATGCAACAAGGCGGCCTTATTGCTCAAAGCAATCTTTTCAAGGCAACCTTAGGGTAACGAAATTATTATTATATTATTATACATATTATTCTGTTGATATTAAATTAATAAGCTACTCTATAAACTACAACCATTTAGGAAACAAAGGAAAATGAAATACTCATTATTTATTTTTACAGCGAGGTATATTAGGTAGATAATGATGTCTAAAAATATTATATCATATTATTATGTTTTATGGTAAACAATTCATAGATTACAAAATTAGATACAGTGTCATGAAAACAAAGCCTGGAATATCGTTTAAGGAAAACATGTCGCTGTGATATATCTAGTCTATCAATGAATAGCAACGCAATTGGCCCCTATAAATGTTAGATAAGACTATATTCTTATCATAAAATCGAGAATTTTTAATGTATTCAGTTTCCAAATTCATTATGATGTGCAAGGTTTGCAGTACTGATTTATACATGAAGCGATTAGATCGAGTTTCGTATTCATAACTTAAGGGCCCCATATACGGTGCGATCCGTCTGTACGATCCGTCGCATCAGACCGATCGTAACGACGAATCGATAGTGTATGTTCAGATCGTTAACGATTTACTTCATCGAACACGATATCGCAGATCGCAACAAAAACCCTTGCGATTTGATGCGATCATGAATATCGTAACGATGAATCGACAGTGACAGACAGCTCTTTACGATCAACGATTCGATTTTTTTCAAGTAAATGATCGATCGTTGTGACCGATCGTTGCGACCGATCGTTTCGTGTATGTGCGTCATTTTTGTTGCGATCAATCGTCACGATTTGCATCAGATCGATCGCACAGACGGATCGCACCGTATATGGGGCCCTTTAAAAACATAGATCTTTCTTAGGTTCTCCCTTAAGTCTTTCACAATAAAATAATATTTCGATTTCGAAATAATAATAGGACGTTTTCCTTTATCTTTACTAATATTATGCGAAAGTAATTTGTCTATCCGTCTCTCTCTCTATTATCTTTTCACGTGAAAATCACTGAACCGATTGAAATTTGGTATAATAGAGGAGGAGGATAAGTAAGACCCGAGAACATAGGATAGTTAACCCTGGAATTCACCTCTAAGTGAGGTGGAAGTTTGTATGGAAGGATGTATTTTTATACCTATTTCTTCGGATTTATTTAAAACTTGGTTGCAATATTCTGGGAGTCCATGCGGACGTAGTCACGTAAACACTTATATCCTACTAAAATTATAAAGGCGAAAGTTATGTGTATGTTTGTTACTTCTTCACGCTCAAACGGCTGGGTCAATATTTGTGAGATGTAGGTAGCTAATACCTTGGAATAACACATCTTTTAATCCCGAAAAGTACGCGATTCCTGTAGGATTTCATCAAAAGTCTGTTATAGATGGCGCTACTGTGCATAAATAAATACACGCAAACGAAGTTGCGCGGGTTTCACTAGTGTTATATAATAATACGTTGACCTAAATTAACATATGAATATTAGAAATTCATGAACTATAAAAACTAAACAGTTACATTGTTAAATACCAGTCCCAATACACTTTATCATTGTTTATTTAATACAGATACCAGTAGTTAAGATAATAAGAGGTAATCTAGAAACTAAATACTTATCACAAGGTTTACTCGGTTTCATTTTTTCGTATTTCCGGAAAACATAATGTGATAACCCAGTAAAAATCGCCAAACTAGCATAGCAACATCTTATTATCAGAAAAACGACCATGAAACCCCTTATGTAGTTTTCTTGTATTACTCGTTTAACAAAAAAAAAACTCCAAAAGTTTTTAATTTATCATATGAACCCATAATCATCCCACCGTAGGGATACGGGTCTCCCTTCAATCGATGTGGATTAGAGCTCAACTTTGTCACGCTGCTCCAATGCGGATTGGCAAAAGCCAGTGGTTTCAAGTCTCCTGGAGGCCACCGACCTGTCTGTTGTCGTCTTAATGACTGTCATACATCGACAACAGCCGTGACCAATGGATAACGTGCCCTCTGAAGCACTCCTCCTAGCAGCTGTTGTAGTGGGTGATTGTTGGAATAGAAACACACAGCTTTTACGTAACATTCATGTATTTCTTTTTAAAAACTTCACTTATTAAAACAATTTGATCTCCCCATTACTAAACACTTACTAATCAAGATTTATATCCTAAACATGAAAAGACTCTATAAATACATTTTTATCTAAATATATGTTTCCTACTAAAGTGTCATAAAAAGACTGAACTGAAATCTAGACAACTTGTCTTGTCTGTCTAATTTAGAAAAACTCCAATTTTAAATCTTTCTTCATATCAAACATTTTATAACCGGCCAGTCAAATACAATTCCATAAAACCTACAACATCCCCTCTGAATTGTATATCAACTACTTCAAATACAATTAACTATTTATGTACCTCTTCAACATCTCTTCAACACTAATCTTCTTAAAACCCATATTATATGTCCCTACCTACATCATAGCTAAATATATATAATACAAATCCACCCAATTATAAATTATTAATTAACAATCAAATTAAAATAATTAAAATATAACATAACATCATTAAACTAAATTTTGAATATCATTCCAAAATCTTACACCTACTTTAACATAATAATTAGAGTCCACAGTTAACTAATTATCACTGATCACTCACAATAAACTTCCTCAATCTTAAGAACTTAGTTCTATCAAGTCCTTTTGTTAAAATATCTGCAATATTAGAGTTGGTCGGACAATAAAAAATTTCAATTAAATTTTGATCAATCTTTTCTTTAATAAAATGATATTTAACATCTATATGTTTACTTCTCCTACTGAATATACCATTTTTAATCAAAACAATAGCCGACTGATTATCCACATACAATTCTGTTTTTGGAACTTTACCGATCAATTCTTTATATAAACTTTGAACATACAACAAGTCTTTAATACATTCTGCAGCAGAAATATATTCTGCCTCTGTTGACGAAAGAGCAGTGACGGACTGCTTCCGTGAACACCAGTGTACAGGTCCACCACTATACAAAACAACAAAGCCAGTTGTGCTTTTCCGTGTATCTGGATCACCTGCGAAATCTGCATCACAATATGCCCTCAATGTCAAATCATTTCCCTGCAGATAACGAATTCCTGAGTCTACAGAACCTTTGAGATACCTAAATAAACTTTTTGTATTCGAGAAATCATTTAAATTTGGACATTCCTGATGTCTACTACAATAACCAACCTGAAAAGCTATATCCAATCGTGTTTTATTAACTAGATATAATAAAGAACCTATTAATTGTCTATATCGATGCACATCACTCTCTTTACCTTTCCCCTCTTGATGTGTGTCGATTAAGATATCCGCTGAGCAGATTTCTTTAATATCATTATAACCATTTTTCTTTAATAATTCATCAATATAAGATTTCTGATATAATTTAATATAATTTTCATCTAATAAAATATCAATTCCAATAAATTTCTCAACTTTATCAAATTTCCTCATTTCAAATTCTTTTTCTAATTGTTTTATAATGACATTTAGTTCATTCTCATTACTATCAATTAAAATACCATCATCAACATAAATTGCTAAATATATTTCCTTTTCTTTATATACAAACAAACAAGGATCTAACTTTACTGATACAAAACCTAATTTCTTGAGACATTCAGTAAGCTTGATGTTCCACATAAGTGGTGCTTGTTTCAAACCGTATAGACTTTTCTTTAATTTGCACACTTTCTTTTCTTTATTTTCATTATATCCCGACGGTATTTCCATATAAAAATCTTCCTTTAAATCTCCATAAAGAAAGGCAGTTTTTACATCAAATTGCTTAATTTTGTACTTTCTTTGTGCAGCAATAGCAAACAATAATCTTACACTTGTTGCATTAACCACTGGACTATACGTTTCTTTATAATCTATATTATACTTTTGAAGAAAGCCTCTTGCAACTAAACGTGCTTTATATCTACCTCCAGGCTTTATCGTAAAAATCCATTTACTAGTAATACATTTCCTATTTTTTGCTTCTGATTTTTCTACAATTTCCCAAGTTTTATTCTTTTCTAAAGAATCTTTTTCCTCTTGGATCGCTTTCTTCCACAGCTCTTTTTCTTTACTTTGCAAAACCTCACTGTAAGTTAAAAATGAACTTTCCAAATCATAATCCTGTAACCTCACAGGTAACCTTCTATTTCTCGTTGGTACAACTCTTCTTATTATTTCTTCCTCTTCCTCACTGACCAACTGTTCCTCCATCTCATCACTAGCATCTTCAAACGAATCACCAATTCCTCCTTCTTCTACTGCATTACCAATTTCTTCTTCCACTACTGCATCACCAATTTCTTCTTCCACTGAATGTCTTCCATCATCATTAAATTCTCCATTATTCAACACTTCCTCACCAATACTATCTTCAAAAATTTCATTGTCTTCCACCAACTCCAACTCTTCATTGTTACAAAAACTATTATACTCCCTTTCTTCGCTTCTCTCGAAAGACTCTTCATTTCCCCTCTCAACTCCTCTCTCACCATTTGCTTCATTAACACGAAGTCCACGTTCCACATCGTTGTTTTCACAATTTTCAACAACATGATCACAATAATCTTTAAACAATTCACATAAACCCGATTGCTGTTTACTTAAATCACATTCCTTCAAATAATCAGCAACCATCTTCCCGTTATTAATGAAGGTTACGTCTCTGGAGTAATATATTTTATTTTCAATTGGATTCCAGATTTTATAACCACTATTTGTAAAACCAACTAACAAACCCTTTTTGCATCGCGAATCCAGCTTCCTTAAGCCACTATTTATTTTAAAATAAGCTAACGAACCGAAAATATTTAAATGTTTTAGATTTGGAATTCTATTAAACCACATTTCTGCAGGCGTTTTATTATTAATAGTATTTGAACATCTATTTGTCAAATATGTCGCAGTCATTGCTGCTTCGCCCCACAACGCTTTAGGTAAATTAAATTCAAAAAGTAAAGCTCTTGTTCTTTGCATTATTGTTAAATTCAAACGTTCAGACTTTCCATTATATTGAGGAGTATGCGCAATTGTAAAATCAATTTCAATACCTTTATGTATGCAATAATTTTTAAATCGTTTATTATTATATTCTCCACCGTTATCGCACCTAAATATTTTAACTTTCTTATTAAAATGATTTTCCGCTAAATTAATGTAATTAATAATTTTTGTGTATGCTTCATCTTTTGTTTTTAAAAGAAATATTTTCGCAAAATGTGTGTAATCATCTAAAAAAGTTATAAAGTACCTATAGCCATCCCATGTTTCAGGAGTAATTGGTCCACAAATATCACTATGAACAATTTCTAAAGGTTCTGTAGCTCGGTGTCTAACAGATGAAAATGGTTTTCGACAAAGTTTGGCTTTAATGCAAACTTCGCAGTTGTCCACTTCTTTATTATCTCCAATATCCAATCCATTTACCAAATTTTTCGTTTTTAGTACTGGCGTATGTGCCAAAGCTCGATGCCAAAAGTTTAAATTTCTCCCCAATTTTGAAGTAGTAATACAAGCATTGACTGACCTGTTATCCCGTACAGTGTACCTGTTAGCTGCTGATGCACTGACGCTGACGTAAAACAGTCCGTCGCTCCTCCTTGTACCACTTAAGTAGACTACATTCGTGGCTGAATCTACAATTTCACATTGGTCGCTGAAAAAAATTATTTTATAATTATTCTCTGTTAACTTTGAGACAGAAATTAAATTCTTTTTAATCTGTGGAACACATAAAACATTAGAAAAATAGACTCCATTATTGGTAAATATTTTTCCTAATTTATTCACACAATGTATATTTCCATCCGCTGTTAAAATTTTGTATGAACAATTCTCTGTCTCCTCTAAGTATTCTTCCGAATTAATAATATGAAACGTTGCACCAGAATCTATAATAAATTCAATTTGCTTTCCAAATGAAGTTAAATTAGGTAAATTACTTACATTAGAACAGTTTGCCGTTTCCAGACAAAACTTGGAATAATGCGAGTTATTTTTACAATATTTGCAATTGTACTTTCCTGTGCAATTTGTGCTCAAGTGTCCTTTTTCCACACATTTGAAACATGTTTTATCTCTATTTTCTGTAAATTTGTATGTTCTGCAAAATTTTGAAATATGTCCGATCTTTCCACATTTGAAACATTTCCTTTGAATTAGGAACGCTGGTTCAACTTCATTTCTTTTATTTTCTGACATTTCAATGTCATTCTTCATGTTATTCTTTTGTTCTGCTATTATTCTAGAAATTAAATTTATTCTTGTTTTCTCATCTTTATGCGTAGATTCCCACGCAGTTTTGAAGAATCTCATGCTCGCTGGCAATCCGCTGAGGATCTTCGAGATAATTTGAATTTCTTCAATTTCAGATCCAAGAATTTTCAATTTAGTCGTTATGTTCTCTAATTTACTAATGTCTGTTAAAATATCATTTTCCGAAAATTTATAATTATAGAATTGTTCTAAAAGGTTACATTTTTCCGTATCGGAATTGCCACAGAAGATTCTATTCAATTTATCTAGTATTTCTTTTGTTGTATCTATATCTATAATGTGACATAGATATTTTTCAGCAATATTTGCAAAAATAATTAATTTTGCTTGTGCATCTTTTCTTTCAAAATCTTTCGGTTTTTCCTCATTGAATATATCCGAAATCCCTCTAGCTGCCAATGCAATCATTAATTGTTTCCTCCATAACGAGAACTCACCTTCATTTTCCAATCTGGGAATTCTTCCTTGTGATTCACACATTGTTGTAGTTATTTCTCTACCATACTATTCCAACATCATAATTGTTATGCCCACTGGGCCCATAACCTGTTGTAGTGGGTGATTGTTGGAATAGAAACACACAGCTTTTACGTAACATTCATGTATTTCTTTTTAAAAACTTCACTTATTAAAACAATTTGATCTCCCCATTACTAAACACTTACTAATCAAGATTTATATCCTAAACATGAAAAGACTCTATAAATACATTTTTATCTAAATATATGTTTCCTACTAAAGTGTCATAAAAAGACTGAACTGAAATCTAGACAACTTGTCTTGTCTGTCTAATTTAGAAAAACTCCAATTTTAAATCTTTCTTCATATCAAACATTTTATAACCGGCCAGTCAAATACAATTCCATAAAACCTACAACAGCAGCTATTTAAAAAAAAAAAAAAATTAACCTTTTTTCTGGTAAATAAGTCAAGTAATTTAAGTATGTCACGTCGAATGGCAATGACTAGTTTATACCAAATTTCGCTGTTTCGATTGCTTTTCGAGAAATTATTGTTTCATGTTTGAATATTTTTCAAAATAATATTGCAAGCTTTGCTTAATTTGGAACTAGATGGCGTTGTCAATTTCACTGTTGTGTTTATATACAAAGGGTTAATGACATAATACTGTCCTATGACTTTGTCGATGATCCATCACGATAACGTATAAAATAACCAACAAAGATAATAAAAAAACTATAGATCATATGAAACACGTATTCACAGATAACAATGTCGTGTAAAAAAAAACCTTAAAAACTCGGATGTTTACGAAGATAAAGGAAACTTTTTCTACGTTCACGTAGTCTTAATACGCATCTATAAACTCGTAATTATCTGGTTCTCAAAGGTCGGCAGATAGCAGACGGAAGTAATTTTGGCCTCTATAGTTTGAAATTTAAATAAATTTTTAAATGAAATGTACGAAAGTAACTTCGCCTGTTTTTTACTTTTTTAGTTTTCATTGTACTTGATTGTACTTATCTGGAAGCAAGCAAAGCTTAGCATCTACGGAACCGTACCAGTGAGCGTGGCCCGACACGCACTTGCCCAGTTTTTATTTAGATTTAATTTGGATATATGATAGTTTTCATCCCGGAAATCAAACTCTCCATGAGCCGCCATGAAAATAAAAGAAAAATTTTATATTGTAAATTTTTTAAATACAAATTAAGACACTGACCTCCGTCAATCTGCAATAGAGAAGGTTGACGGACTATGCTTTAGTCTTCAAATCTTACTTCAAATGAGATGGGTGACCATACCCAAAGAGTAAGATTAATATTAGAAACCCATACCTCCTGCACAGTGCAGTGATAACAGCACACACATGTTATCAGTTCATATAAATGAAACAGTATGCTTCCTTATAAATCGTACGTTGAACGAAAACGGTGTTATTGAGCTAGTGGCCGATATTGGCATGTTGCCCAAACAAACATGGAACATTAAAATTTGCCAAGAAACCGCTACTTATTGTATGTACTCTCGTTATGTTGCTATGCAATTACCGGTTCTCAATACCAGTATTTGTGTGATCAATAACAAACAGGCTACCTTGGTTTCTATAAATTCCTTACAACTCGAAGACGACACAATAAATGTGCCAAGGGTGTTTATTAATAAATGAATAGCTCGCTAAGGTTGTAAAATGTTTTCATAGTTGACTTCTGATAAGGAATACTATTGTTTAGGCGAAGTTTAAGAAAATACTTCTGACGTAATTAATCTGATTGAATGATCTACATAGATATGAAAATAAACATAAAAACCAGAAAAAAGATGAATAGAGTAGATTTCAAGATAATACAGTTCAGGATTGATACAATGTCATCCTATGTGTATATAAATTAATCCAATCATGCAAAATCGTCTCGATGGATTTAGATGAAATAAATCCAATTTTAATTGGAGCAGCGTGGCAGAATATGCTCTAATCTCCTTTGAAGGCAGACGTAGGTATTCCTGCAGTGAGATGACTATGGCCTATGGGTTGTTAAGATGATATAAAATAAAATCTTACATAGGATTCTTTTATCAGGGAAAATACTGAAATTTCCACTAATGAATTACGAAATATAACTAGAACACGTGCGATGGGAAGAAAAATAATTATATGAACAATAGTTATTGTATCTATTATACTATTTATCCTTGAGAGATGTGAATTTTAATTATGGAAAATGAGAAGTTTTTTAATATTTTAGAATAAATTTATTATATATTTAATTAGAGTGATTCAATCTAAATTTTGCTTGCAAACCCCATCACCAAAGAATCACGTCCCATGGATACAAACTGCCCCCCCCCCCCCTTTCACCCCCTTAGTGGTAGAATTTCTAAAATGAAAAGGTTATTTTTCTATGATGCAATTTACACGTTGTTGATGTCGTCTCTCTCTACACAATGTTACGTAACATTTAATACTTCTTACTTTATATTTTCGGGAACGAGTGTGACGTAATAATAATTTAGTTTTGCCTTTTTAGGAATAGCCATTCTATTCAGCTCATTGTAACAATTGCGCTTGTTATCCCTATCAAACTTTTTATATTTATTTATAACAAACGACGTCGTACGTAGCAAATATGGTTATTTCATCCATCCTTTTTTTTACCTCATTTGGACTCGGCAGTATTTCTGCTTTTATATCATGTTACCCCAAAGATTTCACTACAAGAGTCACTCTAGCTATGTTAATGTCTTCTTCCTTCCGACTACATTATTTCCAACTTTTCCAAGTCACATATTCCATAATATACCAAGTGTTATTACTGATTTTACTACATAACTTTGTTTCATAACTAACCTAACATCTACTTTGTATGACTGATTTACATATCTATTAGAAACCTATCCCATATCTAGGTACCAATGACGTCAGTATGTTCTATGTTGATGATCATGTAATAGCTCATCATTGAAATGGTAAACGTTTCTTTCCGTTCACGGACAATATACTTTGGACTAGTTAACCTTCAACGAATCAGGATCATTCAGTGACACCAATTTCAATAGATGAAAGTCATATAGATATAAAACCTAGTACAAGCATAGCCGCTGGATGCAGACCGCTGCCAACCGGTCGTGCTGGAAACGTGGGGAGGCCTATGTCCAGCAGTGGTTGATGATGATGATGATGATGACAAGCATCAGCTCAGCTCACACAAACAGTATTTCTAACTAGTGCATAAATCACTGTACCTAAAGTAGTATTTAAGTACCATTGTTTGTGGAGAAATAAACATTCATTATTTATTATATCATCATAACAAATTACCAAATTAATTTTACTGCCACCAATTGATATAATTATTGGGTTCGATAATGTAGAATTTAATAATAATGCATGAAATACTAAATTCAAATTGAACTAAATGCGCGCGATCATAATGTACGTCATAAGTAAGCCAGAAAGGCGCTTCCAAAAAATAGCAAACTATTTTGGACCACGCTCAACTGTTATAGATTTAGATGAAAAAAGTTATTTTACTACACAGTGTTATTAATAAATATTTGTCTTTGGTTGGAAAACAAACATTAAAATAACGTATTGAACGTTTTGCTACGCTCAATTAAATATAGTTAGGTACTTACTTGGTTTATTATTTTAATTACGTATTGAAATGTATGCATGCCAAATTTATAATGTAAGATAATATGCATATTAAATTTAAAGCATCCTCGAAAAAATATATAATTATTTTCACAAGTCGTTTATGTCCCACTGCTGGGCAAAAGCCTTGGCTCTCGAGCTATGCTATCTACAGTTTCTATTTGCAAGACACAAACCAAAAAATATACACGGATAACTTACAGTCAGATTAGCAACAAGGCGGCCCTATTTCTGACAGGAAAAATATTACTCTGATTAAAATTCCCGATATAAGATCTCATAACGTTTATAAATAAAACCACGATAATATGACCTAGCCAATGTCATAAGAAATATTGAACCTAACAAGTTACAAGGCCAACATTATTACTGTGGCTCTTGTAAAGGAATTCATTTAGGTCTGCGAGTTGCAACGGCCATGCGATTAAAGCATTTGTAACGTAAATAATTCTATTAATATCTCAAAATAACTTTCGTAAACAATGTTAGTATGGTATAAATATGTTACAACATAATATATGTATAGGATAATTTTCCGAGGTTTTTAGGGTTCCGTACCTCAAAAGGAAAAAACGGAACCCTTATAAGACCACTTTCTTGTCTGTCTGTCTGTCAAGACCCTTTTTCTCTGCAACGGATGAAGGTATCAAGCTGAAATTCACATCAAATACTGTCCCTAGCAGTTGTGAAAAAATCAAACTTCCTAAGCCAACGCAATCAAAAGCAAATTCTTTTATATACATTTTTGGTTAAGTACATCATCATAATAATAAAAATATTTTACTTACTTATTTACTCACAGATTTGTACGGAACCCTCGCCGTCGGTGCGCGAGTCCGACTCGCACTTGGCCGGTTTTTTATAACGTTATCGTGTTGTCATATTCAATCTACGAAATGTCATTAGTTCGTAAGGTTTCACTTTCATTAGAACCTAACCGGAATTTTCCAGATCGTTTTTTTTTTACTTCGTTTTCCTTACCCAGATGTGAATTAATTGGTTTGTTTACGTATAACCTATAAAGGTGCGTTGCTAATACTTGCTAGTTTGAAACAAGAAACAAACTTCGATGCAATCTCATATATCGTATGTCTTGTAACATTTTCAAAACATGTTTTGAAATTCTCACGACTATAAAATATTGTTATGATGAAAATGACTCAATTTAGTATCTTTCGTTCTGTACAAGAAAACTATAGTTCTATCTATCTATAGTTTCAAATTATTTGTAACTAGCTTTTCCCCGCGGATTCGCTCGCGGTTAGTTTTATGAATTTTTTGGTTCGGTTTTGTCATATAACACAAAAACATTATAAAATCAATGACAATCTCAAATCTTATGCTATGGAACGAATAAGACATAAGATTTCATGTATCATTAATTTTGAAATGTTTTTGCAATTTTGAAGATTTTCAACAAAAAGGTGCATCTGCCCACCTGTATTCTTGTAACAAAAACAGTTTTAATCTCATCTCAAACTCACGCACTATCTCGCTCAATTCCTATTTCGTATGAGTAAGACAGCGCTAGTGAATGACACGAGATTGTAACTGTTTTTGTTGCGAGACTATGCCCCTATGGGGGCAGTACCTTTTTATAAAATTAGCTATTAAATACAGGAGGCAAAATGGGGCTACAGACGCACTATGGGCGCAATGTTCGCATACAGCAAGCAAGCAGATCGTATGCTGATGTCGTACAATTGTCAGGTGCAGCAGTGCGCGAGGGCTGGCCACGCCAGGACTACGACCAGGATGAGCCTCATACAATGCATTAGGTATGTACCAGTTATATCATAATCCTGTTTGTTAGACCATGTTTTTACAAAAAGCGATTAATCTATTCTCAGCAAAAGTAACTTGGTGAACAAACCAAATTCAACAATATAGAAAAGATAAATATAGAAAAGATGCTATCATTTGGATCAACACTGATGCACAGTATAACAAGTGACTGATGTATGACTTTTTAATCATAAATCAAAATGAGTTTAATGGATCGTTTTTGCAAAACATGGTCCAATTACCTAATATTATAAGTCTATATTATCGTTCTATATAAACAAATATTTGCTTACATCCAATAAATTTTGTTATGTTGGTGTCGAGTGCAGCGCATTGTGCATACTTCTCTGTGAATTGACATTTTGACATACTGGCATAAAGCCATCGCGTGCTTCAAGTTACTATATGACCAAACAATAAAAGGCAACCATGTAAAGATAGCAGGTTTTATCAAGCTGATGAAATTATCACATCAGCTATGCGAATATGAGAGGAAAAATACATAAAATCGGGCACTTATCAATACCCAGCGGCATACAATTCATTACTTAAATAATAATCTCCCGCAAGCAATAGATAGGTTGGAACCGCTTAAAACTGACATAGTTATCACACACACGTTAAATAGATAAAGAATAAATACGCTCGCACATGGTCACGAGAGGCGTGCGTGAGCCGGATTTACAATAATATAGTTCACTGCTTGTTCACTGTTTTAGATCGCCGTCATCCCCGTCTTGTTAATATTAGCCGATTTCTTATCATTTAAACTTCAATAATAAACAGAACATTCTGTTTTCCTCAAAAAATATTCGTGGCCTGTTGATGCTTGTTTATCACAAGGAGAGCGATACGATTTACGTCATACAAGTTCGGGGTTAACGGTTACCTTTTAAGGTGGTTACACAGAAAATGATATGAACTCGTTTGTGCACGGAGTAGGCCTGCCTTCAGAGGCACTAATCTCTAGTTACAATGTTTTCTTTGAATAAAATATTACATAAGCTACTCTATAAACTACAACAGTCGGAATATGAAGCAAAATTACTATGGGTAAAGGAAATGTTGAAAGAAACGTTCGTGTTACCTTATCCATAAATAAATTTTAATAAACACAGTTACGGCTTTTTTGTCATCAATAATTAGAATTATTTACAGGTTTATTAGGCTAAAACTGACGATATTTTTTAACTTTTCCAGACATATTGTACAAAATGAAGGCCCTAAAGCTCTCTTCAAAGGATTGGGCCCGAACATAGTGGGTGTAGCTCCGTCTAGGGCTATATACTTCTGCACATATTCGCAGGCGAAGGCCATATTAAATCAGAATATACCACCTGATACACCTATCGTGCATCTCTCTGCCGCTAGTGCCGCAGGTAAACACTGAATAATGTTCGTAAGTAAAAAATATATTAAGAAAAAGAAGTTTTCTGGGTGATTTATGCTAGACCGTGCTGGTCTCGAGCCGTGTCCCTTTGAAGAAAGAGCTATGAATACAAAATATTGTTATTCAAATCGGATAGACCTATTACAAGCTAAAATCATCCAACAATGGTGCAAAGCTGCATATACAAAGCTCATGCAATATTGAGTATATCATGCTTTGACAACAATAGATTTTTAGTATAATGTAGAAGCAAAATTTTATACCAGTTTCTAGGAAGTTTAGAGCAGCTGCAGCAGCTGCGCAAATATTATTACAATAATTATAAAAAAATGTTACTAATATTATATTGGAAATTCCTCGTATCTTCCATTACCATGTATTTTATTATTATTATTAGGAACAATAAAATAAAGTAAAATGTTTCAGGGTTCGTGTCATGCACAATGACAAATCCAATTTGGTTCGTTAAGACCCGCCTACAACTGGACGGACAAAATGTCACAGCATTGCAATGTATCAAGAGAATATATGCTAAAATGGTAATTTTATCGTTGTTACCTCTTCATTTACACTTCTGTCAACATTCATTCTTAACTCTGTTAATATTCATTCTTAACTCTCTTAACATTTTATTCTTACTTCTGTCAATATTCACTCTCACCTCTGTCAACGTCCATTCTTACTTTTGTCAACATTCACTCTCACCTCTGTCAACATCCATTCTTACTTTTGTCAACATTAATTTAAATGCATTATCGTCTTTTTGCAGGGCATAAGAGGCTTTTATAAAGGTATAACAGCGTCTTACATGGGCATCAGTGAGACAGTGGTACATTTTGTACTCTACGAAGGTGTCAAGGCAAGGCTCATGGCAGCTCGCAGTGTAGACGGTATCCCGAGCGATCAGCGCTCACCAAGAGACTTCCTAGAGTTTATGGCGGCTGGTGCTTTCTCAAAGACTGTTGCTTCATGTATTGCTTATCCACATGGTAAGTTGTTCTCTACTTCTTCTGATAGTGCACATTATAAATACAGACGGTTGATGATGATGCCAAGTAAAAGTTATTTCATTCTTAAGCTTGAAGTTCGCACAAGAAAACTTGCACACAATGACTGTCATACCATACATATAAAATTATATTTAGTGACGTTAGACCCTGAAAATAACATGACGAAATTTCGTTTTGAAATTCACAGAGGTAGCAAGGACAAGGTTGAGAGAGGAAGGTGACAAGTATCGCAAATTCTGGCAGACGCTTCATACCGTTTTGATAGAGGAGGGGTACCGCGGTGTCTATAGGTAACTTTTATTATTATTTTAATAAAATATTTTTTTTTTTTTTAACTAGAAAATATTATTATTGCTGAATAATCCGGCTCGAGGACCACAAATTAAAAGATTAATTTTAATATTCTGGAAATTGCATTATTTCATTTATCGAGATTTTCAACCAGGAGTGATGCGGATGCTGATCTCCGTTCTACAATTATCAGAAATTGCCTCCATTTCACACTTCGTTACCCTATAGCACGGATATTATATTACTTACAGTAAACAGTATCTTATAGTTGAATGACTTGAAAGGATTGCTTTCATTCACTACACTAGTTTGAGTGTTATTCATGTCTATTGTAACAACTATTACTTGTTTTAAAAAAAAAAATTTTTTTCAGGGGTTTAGGAACACAATTAGTACGTCAAATACCGAACACAGCGATCATGATGTCGACATACGAAGCTGTAGTATATCTTCTCACTACACATTTTAATAGTTCCTTTTATGAAAACACTTAGCAATTGACTGAACTCGCTAACTAACCTAGGTACGAGGACTATTACAAAATTCAGCAATGTTTATATATATTATCGAAATCGTTTTAAAGTAGGTTAAATGGCTAGTCGTGGGCATACCTAGTGATCGGATTTTAATTTATCCTAGTTCTTTTAAAGTTGGGGCATGCGTAGTGATAGGATACTACATTTTCTTTTGATTTTAATTTATCCTAGTTTTATTAAAGTCCAAAAGGACATGAAGTGTCTAACCACTAGGCATGTCCCACGACTAGACATTTTACCCTAATTGTTGAAACAGCTTGTCGTGTTGTGACGAGCGCCTGATTCATAACAGGCTACTGCACAAACATACTGCATTGTTTCTAATCATACAAAATGTATCGCTTCTGCAGCGACACGACACAAGTGTTTCCGACATAAGTCAAATGAAAGATTTCCCGATAATCAAAGGAAACTTTCAATTAGTTGTCATGCTTGATGTTAACTTTGTGCCACATAATGTGACTGATTTTACTAAATAGTTTATGTAGATTATTTGCTTATTGTAATTTAGAATCCAGAATATTCGTGTACATAGAATATTTATATGAATCTAAATGAATACATTAAGTATTTTAACTAAATATTGTGGGTTAATATGCCGTAATGCCATTTCATCTAAAGGGCCATCCATAAATTACCTACGTCATAAGGACTATTGGCTATAACAGATTATTTATTACACAGGATGTAATTTTTAAATAAATTAGATAGTTTGTCCACGAAGAATGTTAAAATTCCTCGTGGTCAAATCAGTTTGATTAAAAAGTTTGACCACGAGGAAGAAAGCAGCACTTTTGGTTCGGCAATATTTTCAAAGTCGGCGCGAATCACTCTACTTGTTTGCCTTAAATTTTATAACCATAATGGGAATTCATTCGGGTAGAGTATATGAGCAGAAATATTGTACGGCGGTTTTCCCGAATATATACATTTATGCATATATTCGATTGTACCGCTCGGCTATGCCGATTAATGCCGACATAAAGTTGTATGTATTTTCATACTTCAGTACACACCGCTGACGAATGTAGTTTAGCTTCGTTTTGCTCCTGGCCTGCGCTTAAGGGATGGCCTTCAAGTAGCCAAATTAATAATTTATGTTGGTCTTAATAAGTAGATTGTATTTGATCTATGTCTTATAAAACCTAATAAACAGCTATTTATCCTCACTGCACTAAACTTCTATAATCTCGTTAAATAGTTTCAAGTGCAGTACTAAAGTTTTGCAAGAGCAAAATTTAAAGTTGCCCAGTTTTATGGTTGTTGTAGAAAGTAATCATTTTATTATTATTAAAATGTATATAATATAATTATGTTAAGAAATTCGAAGTTTGTAATTCAGAGGCTGATTTGCTATTGAATTACACAAAAAATGGTTTTCCAGTTTACAGCAATATCTGTATAGCAGCGACTTGCACATAGTTTATTATTTCTTAGTCATATTTCTAGTCCTATAAGCCGAAAATTATTCCACTGAATCAAGAGCTTGATAAAAAAAATACAAAATGTTAGCAAGCCCTATTGTTTTTGTCACATAACTTTTTTATTTTGAGTGCTTTCATTATTTTTGTGTCCAAAATAAAATTTACACAAAAAATGTGCAACAGTCACAATAAAAAATATAACTTGGAATAAGAACAAGTTTTGTTACATTTTTAATTTAAACCGGCGCTAGACACAGTTGAACCAATTTGAATACATGTTTGATGTTTTTGGTATGGAAAAGTGCAGTTTTGTTTAGACTGAGTGTTACATGTCAGAATGTAGCAATCAAATATGCGTAGCTGTGTCTAGCGTTGGCTCTAGGAGGATTACTGCAAGTAAAAGTCAAACCTTTTTTAATAATTTTGTTTTTTACTCTATTTAAAAGTGCTTGTTTATTATAATTACAAATTATAAAACATTGTGAAGGTATTAGCACAAAAATATTTTATTGATGCCACTTTACAGTAAGTTATCCTTACAATGGGTTGTCAGGTGAATGGATATATTGTTATTATAGAAAAGATCTATGACCCTACATCTATTCATTGGCTATTCTGTGAAATCTAATCATAGGGTATTCTATCTAGAGATCCTATAAGATTAGAACTTCTCATCAATTTTTCTAGTATACAAATATAACTCACTTGATCAAAAACCCATGTTAATATCTGAAACACAAAGGACAGGAGTAGGACGGGAGCGGTTCGGCAGCGCCTATTTAGTGTTGGCTTTCATATAAAATCAATCAAAATAGACATAATGCCTGTGCTCCTGTCCTGTGTGTTTTAGATATAGACTGTATGTAAGTTGCAATATCATTTTTAATTTGTTGCAAAATTTTTGCTAAACTTTACCCATACATAGTACTTAAGTTTCATAGTTCTTTAGCGCACTTGGGGAGTTGTAAGCTGTGATATAGAATTTGTAAATATTAGTTTGGAGATATGCTAAAAAAAACTTGCATAAATTTTGAATTTTATTGTCAAAACACATAGGGTTTATTGTTAATTACTGCATATTCATTTATATTCAGTCAACTGATTTTAATGTTTTGTTAGATTTACATAAAAGTATATAAAATAACAATTAGGTATATTGAATTGTGCGATTTATCTAGTGATTTTGAAGAGCATAATAAAATATATAAATTGTTAAAATATTGTTAAGGTCAGATCTGGACTGAATGTAAAACATTGATTTTGTTTAACAAATAAATTACCAAAATTTAATTTGTGTTTTTGTTCTATAAATAGATTAGACCATGTTTTGTAAAAACTATTCAAACAAGACTCATAGTTTAATAATTATAGAAAATTTACTTTCCTTGTATCTAAATCCATCCATATTGACAGCATCTTAAGAATGTAAAATCGTTGGGTTTGATCTCACTAAATAGTAACTTTTTTTTATCATGGAATATAAAACTAGAGCCTAATCAGATTTTGAGCTAAAGGATGAGGATTCCGAGTCAATAGTGATGGTGGGGTAGGATCAATGTGACTAGAGGAGAGGCCTTTATTCAGCAGTGGTCTTATATAGACTGAAATGATGAATCAAATTTTGAATTGAATTGTTTTTAGGAACCATGGTGCCATTAAATACTAATAAATAAAAAAATACTACTAATTCAATACAGGTTTCAATAATGTTCTAATGGAGAAATTGGAAAGCACTACCCATACATGAGTTGATATCGCATTAGATGTTTCACTTGGATACTGGAGTACAGAAGTGATGGGGAACAGGTTACCCTTCAAGGCCACTATGGGCTCCCGCCGGAACCAAATAACAGATATTACAGTTAAAACACCAAAAGCTGCTTGTAGACCAATCTGTACAGAGCTCTTTACAGCCAAACTCTTACTAATACGAGATTGTGAATTTTCCTTTAATTTTGCCTCCAAATTATTAATTTTACGCTGTAACTTGGAGTATGCAGCAAATTCTTCTTTCATGGATACACCCTTCTGCTCAGCTTTGAGTTTGGCAATATTATCCCAACAATATCGCTCCTCATTCGAAGGTTTGTTGAAGCAAGCTGCAATCTGAAATAAAGTTATTAAAAATAATCAGATTGTATACTACTTCATTTGCAAGTGCACTAGCTACTATTATAAATACTTACAGGTTTTGTTAAGTAAGGTACTACAGAACTCAATGTACACAAAATAAGAAAATAAACCAGAAGAAATCCATTTATAACCTCCAACATTTTGGAATTACTCTTTGCTCATAAAGTGTTTGGCCCAGTATTTAAAAATAGTCCTATGAAAATAATTTTATTTTAAACAAAATAGATAATTAACTTCGAAGATATGTTATTTTATTTTGGATAAAAATATAAACAGTTTTTTAAATTATGACAGATCACAGACTGACAGGACGATACGATTAACATGTCATGCAGCGGGATGACAGTCAGTATAATGACATCTCAAATTATTTATCTGTCAAAAGATACGCTACCTATCTATGGTACAAAACTCCACGCAACGTTACCAAGAAAACCCATTTTATTCGTTTTTAGTGTGGCACGCGGATACGAACTCTATTAAGGGTCGTCCAGACGACCAATTTCTACTTTTGATCACTTCTTTTAATTCTGGCAACATTGTAAAAAACATGGATATAGAAATCAAACCTAAAGTTTATTACTATATCCATGGTAGAAAAGGATACCAAAAAGTATTGCAATAAGGAAACATAAAGAAAACAAAAAGTACCTATGTCACGAAAAATAATAAATTAAACTTCAAAACTTTTTACATTTTATTTCCAAGCTTTTTGGTATAAAATATATTTAAAATAATATAATAATGCCTGCTATTTGTATTTTTGGATGTAGATTAAAAGGTAAAGCTTAAAATAATTTTAATATTTATTTTAATACCATGAAAACTAAATATATATTCATTACATACTGTTATTTCAGGTGTACCTTTACATTCTTTTCCAAATACAATGTAATACCCAGAAAGATTTAAAACTTGGGTTCAAGTTTGTGGGGGGGGGCTCTCAATTCAGAAAAAGATTTTACAAAATATCAAAAATCAAAAGTTTGCGACATTCATTTCAAATATTTTCACAAAAATAGAAAAAATAGATTCTATTACATCTAACCGGTAAGTTAGAATCACTTTCTCTTCTTCTACTTGTTTGTTCTTCTTTCAATAATTAATAAAATTAATTTCAGCCAATGATTCTATCCAGATCCAGAGCCAGACACAATCACCACCTTAGAGAAAGGATAAATAGAGGCGACACGGTAGGAGTGAGCGAGATGAGTAAATACAATATTCCCAAGGCCAAAAAGAGCTAGAGAAACATTTTTTGTCCTTATCGACGTATACTATTTTTTTGCTGGGCACAGTCGCTAACTGTGCCCAGCTAACGAGAGCGGTTTTCTATAATTCTCAAAATCTGAATTTTCAGGGTGAAAACAAGGTGAAAACTGTGTTCTGTGATTGACTTTATGTGTTTTTGCGTTCATAGACTATGGTGCATTGTAGTGTTTTAGGCTGCAATAGCCGCAGTGAACGTAAAATCGACAACATAACCTTTCATTCGTAAGTACACTATTTAGACTTTATTTCGGCCCTAATTGATAAAAATGAATACAGATTATATTTATTAAGGCTCAAATGACGGCTTCAATGTACAGAAATAACGAAATAAAACGTAAATGTTCAAGAAAATAATCGTATTTTGTAGTATTATACACCCAAATTAAGTAGGTAAGTAAAATGAAGCCAGGCGGCCACTTTCCTGTGTCTCCTAAATTTAGTCGGGTACCACGCGTATTGGGGATACCAGCAATTTACTTGAATTTACCCATGCAATATTACCCACAATTGAGGTAAAATAGTGACAACTTAAATTAAAAATAATATCTATTTAAAACAAGCTTGTACAGACGAGAAACCCCCCCCCACACATATAGTTTTTAACCGACTTCAAAAAAAGAGGAGGTTCTAAGTTTCACTGTCCATTATTAATTAAAGCAATCTGTAACAAATACTTAAACGTACGGTTACATTATTGTACCAAGACCATAAACAACGAAGAAAATATTAGAAACTTTTATAATAAGCTAATTTTATTTAAAGGTCAATAAATAGTAAATATATTAGTTATATACTTATACAAAAACATTAAGAAGTTACTCTACACCAAACATATTTTGCAATGTATAAAAAACTTAACTACTTTTAAATATGTATTAGTATTGGCTTTCA
The DNA here is from genome assembly GCA_905163395.2 of Endotricha flammealis. Taxonomy (NCBI): domain Eukaryota; kingdom Metazoa; phylum Arthropoda; class Insecta; order Lepidoptera; family Pyralidae; genus Endotricha; species Endotricha flammealis. Next base: position 11,193,073 of record LR990869.1, on the reverse strand, counting down.
AAAAATGCTGTTTATTGAGTTTCTTGCGGCACTTCTCAACAGGCCATTCACGTGGAAGTGCTGGTAGGATAAAAAAAAGTTTTTTGACGTGCGAAAGTATTTCCTGTAAATCTACTTGCAAAATAAATGTTTTTTTTTTTTTTAGTGCATGAAGTATGATGGTTTCATTGTATTACTAGCGACCCGCCCCGCTAATCCTACAATTTTTTCCTAATTTTTTCCATAGTCCCTTTTAAGTACATTGCACTGCATGGGTCTCTGCTCACGGTATATGCCAGGATTATGGCACTGTATAAAAGTCTGTTCACCGAGAGTTGATAAAAATAAAATATAATCAGGGGTTCTAAACTCATTATAAAATGCGGCCCGCTAGTTATTCTTGTCGATATATAATAAAGAAGTTAAATGGAATAACAATGTTTTTGTTTGTATATTATCATTAGGTATACAGTATGCGATAATTAAGCGACAGTCGCTATTCCAAGACATTTCATAATATTTATCAACGCTCAGCGAACAGACTTTAATTTATATGTATATACCATAGTTCACCAGCCACTCTGGAGTCTAGTACGGGTTCGTAGACATCTCACAATCTCAGAGGTTCTGGTCTCATCACGATAAAAAAATATATTTGAAAACAATCAGTAAAGTTTAAAACAAACATGCAAGCCATTCCACTGTCTTCTTTAACAAAAAAGCTTAAATTTTTTTTTTTTTTTTTACCCAACCGATACGGATCGGTTGTATGGAGAGAGATCTGTAGTCACACCAACCTTCCCATACTACTATTAGTAGACAATAGGAGTTAGCAAAGATACAGTAAAACAGGCATGGACAGCGACTTTGATTTATTTATACAAGTATAAATCGAAGTCTCAATATATTGATGATTATAAGAAAAAATACATCGCAAATCATCAATAGTCCTATTAGTTTATCGTATATAAAAATATAAAAAAAACATGGGGTAAATCATGGGGTAATATTCTCTTTTCTGGTAACACTACGTAATCAATGTACTTTGTTTCTCTCCCTTACGGGTATACGCCTGATGACAACTCTATTCATCCTTTCTCTAAGATCACCACACATTTCACCTCATATCGTGAAAAGATATGGCGACATGATGTATTCTCCGATAATAAACACACTATTATTCCCTTGTACGATACTCCTCATCTGATAAATTAAATTAAATTAATCTACCCTACTACCTTATACCCTATAAGGAATAATTTAATGAATAAAGATATGGTGTACACCTTAAATAATGTGGAGAAAACTGAAAACTGTGATTTACCATTAGAATGTCGACAGTTAAAAGACATAACTATTTTACTGGACAACTTATTCGACAGTCTAAACGGAAATACATTTAAAATTGCACCGGACGGTTAAGTATTAAAATAGTATTTTGGTTGGTAAATTGTTATACGAAGGAGAAGACAAAATAACAAATGCTGCAAAATTATATTACGAAAAACATAAACATTATAAAAATTAAAAATAATACACATTTCGAAATCACATCAAACTTAAGTTACATGACCTATCACCAGAATCACTAAATTTTCAAATGTTATTAAATTTAATACGTCAATTTAATTTTCAAAATTTATCAACACATCAATGACAAGGCTAGTCATTTTTGAAAATGCTTTAACGTCTACCTAATAGTAACCTACATACGGGAGATAGGTACCTACCTACCTACAAAAAATATTATTCAAATTTTCTCTTTTTGTCTTTGAAATTTTTACCTGAATTTTTTTTGCAATAAATTTACGTACAGTCAACAAAGGAGTCGACTAAAGATTTCTAAGTATTGCTTGAAGGGATTTACTTGAAAATTTATTGATCAATAGTATTCATATTGTACTATGTAATGACAAACTTTCAAGTAAATCCCTTCACGCAATATATAGAATCAATGGTATTTTCTTGGTTTCAAACATTGATTGTTGTCTTCTTCGCATTTAGATTATTTGGAATGAAGTGTATTATAATATTCAGTAATAAGGCTTTGAAGGCTCCTTCAAATGAAACTGTATTTGGTGCAATATTTCTTGATCCATAACATCGAAATAATATTACTACGTATAGAACGGACACCGCAAACAAAATTTTTGTCCCCATACGTTGAGGCCAATAGACAATGAGATTTTATATATTTTATGACAAGAGAAGTAACGTCATACAAAGCATTCGTAAAAAGCCGCAACCACTTTAGAGTGTTAAAGACGTAGCTTTGAAACCGATACATATTCCGAGCATATGCCAAAGTAAAATATGTTTGTCTCTTTTTTTCTAGAGTCAAACTAATTATGTCAAAATGAGACAAAAGCATTACTCCCAGAAAAATGGTCAGAGTTGCCAGCTCATGAATAATTTTCCCATTGAATGAATGTTATGTGAGTCTTTTTTTTTTTAAAAAGTTTTTATACCATATTATTGTTTCTTAGGTGACAGAAGAATTAAAGATAGGAAGAAATAAATATATAGATGCGTAAATATTGGTACATACATATTATATTTCAAGAATGAATCATGGCGGAATGGAGAAGTTTCCATTTTTTAGTCATTGATGAATCTAACCGATGGAGACCTACTACTATTATCTATTCTGTGCTACTACTAACTTTTAGCAGAGATTTTTTTTTTGTTTTCTTCACCCATTCTGGGTAGGCAAAGGGAACTATGCTCATACAGCCAAGTCTTCAGTAGATTTTTTTTATTGTTAAGAAATGAAAATGAAATTTAAATAAAATAAAATAATCAATTTAAATAATTTGAATAAAATACAACATAAAACAAAAAAAACTATTGTACTCAATCGAACATTTGATAATTGCAGAAACAATTTAAATTAAACACCGTTACCACAATGAAAAAGATGAAATTGTTACTTCACTGTCATAGTAATAATATCATTATGTCAAATGTCAGTTAAAAGCCATATCAAAAAGAGGAAAATGATTTGTTTTTTCTTGTCTTGACGTGCGTGGCACTAGCGATTGATTTTAGTATCAATCAATTCTAAGTAAATAATTAATTCTAGTTTGAGCCTGGTTGTAGGTTTACTTCTACTGTGTTACTAATAATGATACATAAAGGCGTATGAGTTCGTCATTGACTAAACTCCTAACATTTGGGAAACTTAAAATCGTTTTTACTGGCAACACTGTTGGCAAAAACAATGCGTAATATATTAATTTCGATTTTAATACTATTTTGGTATAATTTTAACATAATTAAGCGTTCTTATTTGTGAAAAGTGATACCACTTGCTTTGTTATTAGTTTGGGATCACGACATACATGTTTTAACAGTGCATTTAACCATTTTTGTGATATTATTGTGAGATACGCATTCACTGAACGTCAAACTACGACTAAGTCGGAAGAAATTCAACTAAGGCTGTGGCCTCAGTCGACGTGGCAGCGGGTATGTGTCAAACATTACGAATCTATAGTAAATAACAGATCACTGCCAATAGACATCAACTCGTTTAGAAACTTGCCGACGCGCGACGCTCATCGTGATTGGTCCTCGGATTTATGTCAAAAAAAAATTGGAAAATGCCGTCATGTTCAATAAAAACTTGTAAAAATCGTTCAACAGTAAGGAAGAAAGATAGCGGCGTGACTTATCATCGGTAAGTATACAAAAAATTAAGTAAAACCAACCAAAACAATTTTTTTTCATTATTTTCTATTGCATCATGATTGCATCCGCCATTTCTATGTGAAAATCATAGATTATCAAAAATTTATCGTACAGATGGGATACGTAGGTACTAAGCGTGAGTCAATTTTATAATATAATTTAGGTATTTCTGAATTTTTTGTAGCTTTTTGTTTTAACCGACTTCAAAAAAGGAGTATAGTGTAGGGTTCTGTTCTTCGTCAGGCGGTAAATAAAACAGGTCTTGATCCGAATAAGTGGTTTATTAAGCCAACTTGAAGCACAGCGCGGGAAGGAGACAGAATATAAAATGTGACAGACAATCCGTCGTACGCGTCCAGGTGTGACGTGATGTACGCACGCAGGTACTACGAGGTCCAGGAAATCCAGACGAGGATGTTCCTCAACGCTACGTAATATGTATACTTATACAATTTCGCAGTAGTAAGGGCAGAATCTAGCCTAAGCCAAATGTAGTGCCTCTGGTTAGGTCCGAGTAATCCAGTGATGGATGTATTCGTACACTGAGCCGAAGACAAAAATACAATATTTGTCATAGTACTTAACATTGAGCGAAAACGAAACCATAGCGTGATTCAGAAACAGTACAACGCCATCTAGTGGCGAACGATATAACTATTGTCTTGCTACAGGAGGAGGTTCTATGTTTTTTTTTGGAGGTCCGCCGATTACTCCTTCAATTTTGGACCGATTTTCATAATTCTTTTTTTAAAATAATATGTAATTTAAATATTGATTTTTTAAACTATATTTCCAAAATATTTTTATATACATAGTAGGTAAAAAATACGTAAATGTGGATAAAGTTACTAAGTAAAAAAAATAAGTTACTAGAAAACAAAAAGATGGAAAACGAAACAGCATTTTAAATTTCGACCAACCATTTTCGAACAAATGAAATTCGGGCAAACAAGTTTTGGAGTAAAGATACGTTACCATTCAACACAACTCCTCTTGTCTGGCAGGCGACCGTCTCCTGGTTATTGCAAATATTACAAAATACTTCAATATATAAATAGCTTCATTATAAAATTAGTTTTGATTTAATCTCAGTTTATTTTTGACTAATATTAAGTTAAGAACAAAAATGTAATGTAGCTTCCTACCGGTATAGCTAATATTATACCTATTTTCTATTAAATTTATTCTATTAAGGAAAATAAAATATTGTAATAAAATAAAATAATCAGTTAGATGTCCAATAGGCAGAATATAAACAAAGTGTCGCCCCTGCGTTGTAATGTCATGTTCACTCGGTTGGGGGCGGGGCCAGGGAGGGGCGCGCCCCGCAGGCCGAACGCGGCGCCAAAATTTGAAGGCGCTGTCATTTCTATACGTAGTAATATTATTTCGATGATCCATAACTTCTAATATTTCCAAAAAAGTTATGTTTATGCAGTATATCTGTATTATTCAATTATTCAGTATGCCTCATATGCCTGTATGTAATAAATGTAACGTTTTTGTTACCACTGAACATAAAATTATAAAGTAATAATAATAGGGCAATATAACAATAAGATTGTAATTGTTATTGAGTAACAAACAAATGCTTATTTTATTTATAACAATAACATGTAACGAACGATATTCAGTGCTGATATTTTTTCTTTCCTTTTTTTTAGATTTTTGACTTGTAAATATAGTTAAAAGACAAATATTGTATTTAAGTGGTGTTCTGTTAGAATATAAGTGCTGTGGTGTTATAATTTAAGTATTGTTTTATAATTTAGGTGTTTATAATTAATGAAATTGTTTTATTTTCGTATTAGTGTTTGAAAAATAGGTAATTCTAATAATAATAACTTTTTATGGAGGTTGATTCAATTTTGAGATTAATTATTTTTGTTATTGAAAACGAAAAAATTAATCTCCAAAAAGTCAACTTCATCTGGAATAGAATGAATTTTAATATGACAAGCTAGGTAGAAAGCTAAAAAAAAATAGTTTGGTCAAAATTTGTAGATGGCGTAGTTTCAATTCGATTGGCACGGATTGGCCGTGAGTGCGTTCTCTTGTGGTTCTCTTTTTCTATATGTCTTATTTTTCTCTCTGGACAACACCGTCAACATTAGTACGGTGCGAAACAAACCAACCGAACGAATGAATGAACGAATGAAATTACTTCCGTGTTCTCAAAACAAATCAAATCAACCAACAACACTGGTAAGTTGTGTTACCATGAAATACTATTTTTTTCCTCGCACAGTGTAATCTGAGTGTAATGATATAAAAATAAATTTAATTAGATTTAGCTGAAGTGACATTATGAAGTTTGAATGTAGTTTTTTTGTCATATGAAATGAGATTTGAAATTCTGGGTAATAACTTTTTTTACGTCTTTAATTAGTTATTTTTCTCTTTGGTATACAGTAATATAAAAAAAAACCTAATGGCGGATGTACATACCTAGTTTCAGTGATCTGTTATTTACTATAGATTCGTAATGTTTGACACATACCCGCTGCCACGTCGACTGAGGCCACAGCCTTAGTTGAATTTCTTCCGACTTAGTCGTAGTTTGACGTTCAGTGAATGCGTATCTCACAATAATATCACAAAAATGGTTAAATGCACTGTTAAAACATGTATGTCGTGATCCCAAACTAATAACAAAGCAAGTGGTATCACTTTTCACAAATAAGAATGCTTAATTATGTTAAAATTATACCAAAATAGTATTAAAATCGAAATTAATATATTACGCATTGTTTTTGCCAACAGTGTTGCCAGTAAAAACGATTTTAAGTTTCCCAAATGTTAGGAGTTTAGTCAATGACGAACTCATACGCCTTTATGTATCATTATTAGTAACACAGTAGAAGTAAACCTACAACCAGGCTCAAACTAGAATTAATTATTTACTTAGAATTGATTGATACTAAAATCAATCGCTAGTGCTACGCACGTCAAGACAAGAAAAAACAAATCATTTTCCTCTTTTTGATATGGCTTTTAACTGACATTTGACATAATGATATTATTACTATGACAGTGAAGTAACGATATGGCTTTTAACTGACATTTGACATAATGATATTATTACTATGACAGTGAAGTAACAATTTCATCTTTTTCATTGTGGTAACGGTGTTTAATTTAAATTGTTTCTGCAATTATCAAATGTTCGATTGAGTACAATAGTTTTTTTTGTTTTATGTTGTATTTTATTCAAATTATTTAAATTTATTATTTTATTTTATTTAAATTTCATTTTCATTTCTTAACAATAAAAAAAATCTACTGAAGACTTGGCTGTATGGGCATAGTTCCCTTTGCCTACCCAGAATGGGTGAAGAAAACAAAAAAAAATCTCTGCTAAAAGTTAGTAGTAGCACAGAATAGATAATAGTAGTAGGTCTGCATCGGTTAGATTCATCAATGACTAAAAAATGGAAACTTCTCCATTCCGCCATGATTCATTCTTGAAATATAATATGTATGTATATAAATACAATATTTACGCATCTATATATTTATTTCTTCCTATCTTTAATTCTTCTGTCACATAAGAAACAATAATATGGTATAAAAACTTTTTTTATTTAAAAAAAAAGACTCATATAACATTCATTCAATGGGAATATTATTCATGAGCTGGCAACTCTGACCATTTTTCTGGGAGTAATGCTTTTGTCTCATTTTGACATAATTAGTTTGACTCTAGAAAAAAAGAGACAAACATATTTTACTTTGGCATATGCTCGGAATATGTATCGGTTTCAAAGCTACGTCTTTAACACTCTAAAGTGGTTGCGGCTTTTTACGAATGCTTTGTATGACGTTACTTCTCTTGTCATAAAATATATAAAATCTCATTGCCTAGTTTTATATTTTATGTAAAAAAATAATTAAAAATGTAAGGACGGATATATTTTTAAATGAAAAAAAAGGCTGTAACTTGTTTTCTTTCGCCATTTCTTTTACCAGTGTTCATTTTGTTTCCGAAACGGTAGTAATTTATAGAGTTATATAGTATTCAATTACACAAATCTTTTATTATTATTATGTACTCTCTGACAAGAGAACGTGTTTATAAAAACTTATTCTCTAATTAAAATTAATATATAAATTAATCTTTTAAAACTCTTGTTTCAGATTTCCAATGGACTGCAATTCGTCATGGATTCGTGTCACACTCACAGGACGACTAAACTGGCAACCGACAAAATACTCTCGGATATGCTTTAGACAATATAAACAAAGCTGTTTTAGGAAAACTACTAGAAATGTGACATATTTAAAAGCGTTCTTCATTAAGCCACTAAATCTTTTACCAATAAAGTGATCATCACCAGGTAGTGTTAAGTTGCTAGTCTGTCTGCTACGTGTAGAATACTGTAAATAAGCTGATAATCTTTAAAAAATATATTGATTCCGCCTTTCGTATAATCCCTAAATATATTTGACGTTAGTATTTTTTATGTGTGTATCTTGTAAAGGGTATATTTTGTAAAAGGATCAATTTCAGAAAACATCCCCAAGGCAAATTTCATAAAAAATTTGGGGTAAAATTTCGTGGCTGGTAACACTGGTGTGTACTATGAAGTTGTCCCTTTCGGGTGTTCGCGATTGGCAAATCTAGAGTATCCATCATCCTAGTCTACGCAGTCTACGGCATACCGCCATCTGTGCTGTGCCCAGTGAACGAAAAAAACATAGAAGCATTCCTAGCGCCCGAAAGTGACCCAACGCGGATTGTGCAAAGATCTTATAATATAACAAGATTGTGCACTACGTATAACAAACCGAGCCGAGCGAGAGAGTGCATTTAAGGTATACGTCCTACTCTACTAGAGTGAAAAAACGATTTGATACTTCGCGGACAAAGGCTAGCAAGTCGAGTACAGTCAACAAATTAGCTCCTTTTCACAAAAAGATCACCGGATCCCCGCGACGAAAAAATTAACTACCTAAATATTTTAATATGTAGGTACATAATTATACACAGGCCATCATGTGTGTAATACATATTTTCGCCTAACTTTTTTCGTGATAAAGACTTGCAAGTTAATGGATGGCTACTCGGTACACGCTTGTTTCAGAGCTTAAATTCCGCGATCGCATTTCTTAATACTTATGTAGTTATGCACCTTTTGAATGAATAATTAACATTTATACAATACCATACCTCGTTAAAAAGAAAAGACCACAGAAAGTAAAAGTAAATTTATTTTAAAAATTATTATAATTAATGTTATGTTATACATTACTAAATATAATTGTCTTGCGAAGTTTTTGACGCATGGTGGCTTTCAAATTCTTTATTGTTTCATTGCGTCTTTTAAGCTTTTGAGATAAAGTTTTAATTGGACGACGTAGTTTAATTTTTCTCGGCGTACTGGATGTTATTGTCGTCTGCGTTTCTATACTATTGTATTGCAATTTAATTTTTTTTGACGCTGGCTCCGATGATGTTCCAGGATTTTCATGAAATGCTGGACTGATGATAATAGAACTTTGTACGTGAATTTTTTTATCTTCAGGTATTACCTGAAAAAAGAAAGGTGGAAAAAATTTGTTCATGAGCGGCCATGGCATAATACGGAGAAAACAAAGCTCGATTAGCACTGTAGTTTAATTTTAATAATTTTCAAGTCGTTTTTAATCCAAAACTTAATATTTTAGGCTACTATATTTTAAATATATTATTTATGTTTTATTTATTCTTTTAGAATTCGGCTATTTATCGTTGTAACTGTTTCCATACATTTAATGTAATCTAATCAGTAATCATTCAGATCATATGTAATGCATTATTCTAAGTGTGGGTGGGCAAAACTACCATTTAAACTAAGTTGGCGTCTGTCAGTTTGCTATCTTGTATAATTTCTTTCAGTAGTGAACTGTACGTACCTATGCAATAATATAAAAAATACGATTTTTTTCATAAATAATTTTAGTTTTAGTTACATTCTGGTCTATTATGTGTGTGTAAACTAACTGCAAAGTCACTATAAAAGGCCACATCACATTTGACATTTGTTCATACTGTATAAATGAGGTGACTTGTTAAGAACTAGCAGTTGCGATGGCGACCGAAATGGTTAAAACATCGATAAAAATGAATTAATCGATAGCTAGGTGATGTGTAAAGTATTTAAGGAACACAACTTCATGTACAAAACGAATCTTACCCAAATACATAAAAAATAAACAAACTATGTTCGGCTTTAAAAAATGACTAAAAATATACATTCTAAATAATATAACATACCAATAATCATAATATCACCATATCAAATATTTAAATTTAATAACAAAAATATTAATTCAATTTTAAAATATAAATAAAAAAGTCGAAATATGATAGATGGATAAATATAATAAAAAATTCTTTTTATTTATGATCAAATAAATAATAATTTACGAATTAAAATAAAATAATAAGCAATATGTATGTTTTGCCAAGGTCGGTATTATAATGTAAATTTTAATAGATGTAGTGTGATAGTAGTATCGATATTATTTTTATGGACTACTTTAAAAAAATATAAATTTTACTACAACACTTACCGATGGAAAGATACATTGCTTCCTTTGTATGATTCACTTTTGCATCCTTTTACACAACAAGTGAGGACCATGTTTAGTATATAAGTTATCAAAATAAGCTTTCAAATTTATACTTTAGATAATGTTTATTTGCAGATAACCACGAAACCATGAACAGAAGACATTATGAAATTCTACCACAGACCAATAAATTTTACTACACGGAAAAAATATTTTATGCTGGTAACTCGTTAGACAAGGACACCGTCCATATTACAACCATCTCGCTCGGCTCGTTAATCCGTTTAGCATGATGGTACACGACATTAGACTTTATTACAATGGCACAGACTTTATTTTACTTTGACAAAAAAATCGAAGTGCACAATCTTGTTGTATAATAATAAGATCTTTGGGATTGTGTCACGGTAGGCGGGGCTTATAAATTGTGACACGAAACGAAGTAGGTAGTTTAGTTCGGCTGTGACGGCACATTCGTATTTTTGTCTAGTTTAAAAGTGTAAATTATGCCTTCTTGTGCGGTGAAATCGTGCATAAATCGATCTCATCTACAAAGCATCTACATAATAAAAATACTGGAATTTACTTATCGTAAACTTGAACATTATTTTTATATTCATTAAAAACATGGATCAATTTTTTTCTATGGGGATGGTGTTATGCCCGATGAACTAAGTAAATTAATATTGAACGTTTACAGTTTGAAGTAAAATATGTTTGTGTTGTCTTTATGCTACATTAAAAAATACTCGGCGCGCCTTTGATAGATTTCCACAAGACCCGAGCACAGGTGGTCAACTCCATATAAACTAAACGTAGTTCAACCCTAAATAATATAGATGGCGTTAAGAGTATCGATTTAAAATTGAAGATTATGTAAATCCAAAATAAAGTAAAATTGCGCACTGAAAACAATATTTTAATAGTTTTTATAATTTTATAATGAAATACAATCCTGAAAATAGCGAAGAATGTACTGTAAAATAAAATTGGTTAATTTTGTTTCGTAATTTATTACTAAATATTTCACTTGATGTCACAAACTCACAACAGATGTCGCTTTCTTTAAAACAAAAGATGATAATTAAAACCTTTATTGCCCGTGGTCCCTGTGATAGTCCCTGGAAGGTATCACGGGAAATATTTTACCCGTGGTCCCTGAATTTAGTATAAGCCAACTAATTTAAAAAGGTATGGCCTACAATTTTTTTTTTTTACAATTTTTTTATGATGTATTAGAAATTCCTTTAGGATTATTTTCGAATGTTTTTGGGATGGATTAGGATTGACTTTAGAATTATTTTGGGATGGATTAGGATTGACTTTATGATTATTTTGGGATGAATTAGGATTGACTTTGTGATTATTTTGGGATAAATTAGGATTGACTTTAGAATTATTTTGGGATGGATTATGATTGACTTTATGATTATTTTGGAATGTTTTTGGAATGGATTAGGATTGACTTTAGAATTATTTTAGGATGGATTAGGATTGACTTTATGATTATTTTGGAAGGTTTTTAGGATGGATTAGGATTGACTTTAGAATTATTTTAGGATGGATTAGGATTGACTTTATGATTATTCTGGGATGGATTAGGTTTGACTTTATGATTATTTTGGGATGAATTAGGATTGACTTTATGATTATTTTGGGATAAATTAGGATTGACTTTAGAATTATTTTGGGATGGATTAGGATTGACTTTATGATTATTTTGGGATGGATTAGGATTGACTTTATGATTATTTTGGGATGGATTAGGATTGACTTTATGATTATTTTGGGATGGATTAGGATTGACTTTATGATTATTTTGGAATGTTTTTGGGATGGATTAAGATTGACTTTAGGATTGTTTTGGAATGTTTTTGGGATGGATTAGGAATAACTTTAGGACTATTTTGGAATGTTTTTGATTGATATATTTGTTTTCGGAGATAGAGGGGGGGGGGGCCTCTTCATGGTAATTCATGGTAGTAGTCCATATAGTGAACCTACAAGGAAAACTATAACGGTTAAGTAGGCACTAATAGTTACCGAGTAATATCCGACGAACTTATGAAGTAAAATTTCTTTGACGAAAACGTACAAATGTCATAGAATATAGAATTGTACTCATCTGTAAGCAAGAAATGCGTAGCCAATACGGAACCCTACATTGTGCGTGGCCCGACACGTACTTGCCCGGTTTTTTCTAATGAGGGATGGCTGCTACAAAAGAGGCGCATTTTACCGAGTATTTCTAAATTTAATGCCTTTTTTTTTAACTAACTAATATAAAAAGGTATAATAACTTAATTGTATATTATTAAAGACAACAACAAAATAAAACATAAGTACATACATATACTCTATGCGTTTGTGCTCTATTATAATAACTAACAACATAAACATAGTCCTATAGTTCGTTCCAAATGCAATTCTTCTTTTGGTTTACCGCAGTTTATCAAGAGCATGGCCAATTTCTATGTCGCCATTAATGAGCTCTAAAATAACATGGCGAATAACATCGTCATTCATTGTTAGTTTATTATTTCGTCGGGCTTTGCTTTTTTTAGTTAATTTTAGGTTATTTACGGTATCCATGTCTCGTAATACATTTAAAAGACGCATCAGGTTAACTGTGTTTTTGTGAACTCTTTTGTTAATTTTGGCGTTTAGTCCTTCGGCGACATTATTTGTTCGGTGTCTTTCGGCAAATACACTTATAAAGTTTATGTATTTCGGTCTTAACCAATTTTTTTTTACATAATTTAGGAATTTTTGCATACCGAAAATTTCCATTTTTATTGGGTTCCATTGTTTCAGTTGTGACTGTATCATTTGAAACATTATATAATATGTATGCTCTTTTTTATCTGGCATTAACACATAAATCAGAGGCTTTACATTTGTTTTTTCTTTCAATATGTATATTGTGGGCTGTTATTACCATTGGGGCAAGTGCATGTAGAGAAATGCGAAACTCCTGAAAATGGATAATACAAACAGGAATTTTACATTTCAAAATCATCTTCGAACCATCCGAAAATCGTATGAAAATCATTTCTGAATCACCATAAAAGCATTCTAAAATAAGACTGAAAATTATTCATAACTAAATCTAAAGTCAATCTTAGTCCATCACAAAACTATTCTAATAACATAACAAAAATATCGTCAAAATTACCTATAATAATCCTAAACCATATCAAAAAATTTCGAAAATAATCATTCCTAATTCATCCTAAAAACATTGCTAAATAATCCTAAAAGCATTCCTAATCTATCCTAAAAACATTGCTTAATAATCCTAAAAGCATTCCTAATCCATCCTAAAAACATTTCTTAATAATCCTAAAGGCATTCCTAATCCATCTCAAACACATTTCTAAATAATCCTAAAAGCATTCCTAATCCATCCCAAACACATTGCTAAATAATCCTAAAAGCATTCCTAATCCATCCCAAACACATTGCTAAATAATCCTAAAAGCATTCCTAATCCATCCCAAACACATTGCTAAATAATCCTAAAAGCATTCCTAATCCATCCCAAACACATTGCTAAATAATCCTAAAAGCATTCCTAATCCATCCTAAAAACATTTTTTAATAATCCTAAAGGCATTCCCAATCCATCCCAAAAACATTGCTAAATAATCCTAAAAGCATTCCTAATCCATCCCAAACACATTGCTAAATAATCCTAAAAGCATTCCTAACCCATCCCAAACACATTGCTAAATAATCCTAAAAGCATTCCTAATCCATCCCAAACACATTGCTAAATAATCCTAAAAGCATTCCTAATCCATCCTAAAAACATTGCAAAATAATCTTAAAACCATTTCTAATCCATCCTAAAACATTGCAAAATAATCCTAATAGAATTCCTAATCCATCCAAAAAGCATTCCTTTAAATTAGTTGGCTTATACTAAATTCAGGGACCACGGGTAAAATATTTCCCGTGGTACCTTCCAGGGACTATCACAGGGACCACGGGCAATAAAGGAATTAAAAAAAGATAAAGATAGGTTTAATCAGACACAGATAGATGGCGCTAAATTTAATTCTTGACAAGCAAATCAAATTATTATATAAAATAAATAAAAAATAAAAAATAAATCTTTAAGTACCTACCTATATTTTTTTTCTTTTAATTTTTAATATTTGCATTGTATTAAACACTTGATTTACTAGTACTTTTCTTTTACAAAATTATCTCATACTTGCCTACCTATCATTTTGCGTTTTGTTTTACAATGTGTAAGAGTTTTTTTATCTTTCAAAATTTCAATAATATTTTTAATTTTTCAAAGAAGACTTCTTTTTAATTTAAGTAATTGTGTTAAATTCGTAAAAGTTGGTATGTATATATAAGTAGGTAGTAGTAAGCATTGAAGTATAATGTACTGACGTACTATAGCTCAATGGTAGTAAGGTATTTATTTAATTTACGGACATATTCCTATACATAGGTACACACACATATATATATATATATATATATAGGTAGGTAAGTATGAGATAATTTTGTAAAAGAAAAGTATATATATACAATATAGGTACATACACACATAATAGCGTAGTCGTCCGCAGTGTGACGTAAACAAAAGCACAGTATGTATACATATTATAGAAAGCTTTTTAAATAATTATGTACCTACTAACAACGTCATTATCACGAGGCACAAACTTGCGACGACGCACGTTGCCACACGGCTACAACGTCATGGCGCGAAGTGCATGCTACGTAACGTTGCCACACCGCCTGCTTCTGCGTTCGCGCGCTCGGTTTATCTCTGCGCGGATTGAATTGATGCGCGTAGCTTAGTTGCGCAACGCTGGTAGGTACAGTCACCTCCATAAATATGTAATCACTTTGATCCTGGAGAGCGAACAGTGAATCGATTTTGTCAGTTTTCACAAGTTTTTCGAAGTTGCATATTTGAATTCAGACTACCCTAACATAACCATACAACATACCAAAAAACGCAGAACTACATCACGCTTTGCGAATTTAGCCTCGTTTTTTGTATAATTCCAACAGCCTAATGATCCTAAATAAATTTCTAATCCAATCTAAAAACAATCCAACAATGCTAAATGCAATCCTCGTACAGTCAGGTGCATGTCGAGCTTTATACTTGCAGTACCTACATTTATAGCTCTTATAACATAGAACTTAAGAACGGCACAAAATCCAATATAAAGGTCGACCTGTTTTTTTTATACCACTAAGGTGACAAACAAGCATACGGCCGCCTGATGGTAAGCAGTCAACTCTTGACTGTACATACGTGTACATAGATAGATACATACATTTTACTACTTTAAATTACAAAATCGTCCGAGTCGCATAAATCAAAATTTGAAAGTAGTAAACTCGGACACGGATCAGTTTTTTGTATCCGAGTTGCCCCACTTGACTATAATAATAGAGTCGGCAACGTATCCATAGGAATCATATGATACGGTATGTAACCGTTTGCCACCTTAGTGGTATAAAAAATATTTTATTTTTAATTTACTTTCGCATTTATAATATTCGTAAGGATAAGGACTACTCAGATCTGCAGACTGCGCCTGCGCGGCTTTTGTGGTGCGGCATTTTTGTTGTTATATTTTGTTTTTTACCTTGAATAAACGATTTAAAAAAAACTGGCAAGTGTGTCGGGCCACGCACAATGCATATTGGCTACGCATTTCTTGCTTGCAGATGAGTACAATGCCATATAGGTACTATGACATTTATACGTTTTCGTCAAAGAAATTTTACTTCATAAGTTCGTCGGCTATTACTCGGTAACTTGTAGAGCTTACATAACCGCTAGTTTTCCTTGTAGGCCCAAAAAAAAATATTTTTCAAAATTTTGTTCTACCACTTTGTTAGCATTGTTAATATGAGTGTAGGACCGAGGACGGACAGACGGACATGGCGAAACTATAAGGGTTCCTTGTAGTTTACTACGGAACCCTAAAAACTTATTTTTGAAATATCAAAAGTAGGTATTTACATATAACTATTTGCAAAACGGCACGGCAATATTAGCTAAAGATTCAATCTACAAGCCGAGTACGCCGGCCGCATCGCGCCGGCGGCGGGGCGGTACTGTGCGAGCACGCAAGAAGCCGTTCGCGGGGCTGTCTCCGTCGCGCGCCCTAAAGCGCCTCCCTCGCCGCCGAAACGCATTTCATTCACCTTAATTTGCACTCGGTGTTCTAAGTAGGTAGATACATTATGGGTTAAATAGATAGGCAAAAAGCAGAAATAAAAACATTGTAAACGACAATAATAAAATTGACCATCAAATAGATACTATACTACCTATTTACACAAACTTTTTAAAAATATAGCAGTGCCCGTGATTAGGTAGGTACCTAGGTACCTATACTTACTTTCCACTTATCGTAATATGAATTTACCTGATGCGTGCAAGATGTACGATTACAAACTCCGTGGCGTAATGGTTACCACGCCAGACCGCCACCCAGGAGGTCCCGGGTTCGATCCCCGGTCGGGTCATGATGAATAACGAACTTTTTCTGATTGGCCTCGGGTCTTGGATGTTTTTCTATATATTATTATGTATTTGTTATAAAATATAATATCGTTGAGTTAGTATCCCATAACACAAGTTTCGAACTTTCTTTAGGGCGAGCACTACTGCCATCTATTGGTTCGACTGTAAGCGCAAAAGCATCTTAGTTGTCTGTGATGTTTTTTTCGGGCGACATCTAGTTTTCCATTTTGGTACAAAAAATTGCCCGAGCAATAAGCGCACTTAGAACGGCTACGTTTAATGTATGGAGTGAGCTATCTGTACTGTTAAGTATTATAATATCTGTGATATCATGTTAATCTATATACCTATGTATTTGTTATAAAATACTTACCACAATTTTTTAACTTACTTTGGGGCTAGCTCAATCTGTGTGATTTTCCCTATATACATATTTATTATTTATTAAAAAAAGAAATAAAAATACATAAAAACATATTCAAATCTTTCATTGCTACCTTTTTACATTACTCGTCAACTTTGACAATTTTTGCCGCCCCTTAAAAATGTCACATGC
This sequence comes from Endotricha flammealis, assembly GCA_905163395.2. Classification (NCBI taxonomy): domain Eukaryota; kingdom Metazoa; phylum Arthropoda; class Insecta; order Lepidoptera; family Pyralidae; genus Endotricha; species Endotricha flammealis. The sequence continues at coordinate 11,175,779 of LR990869.1, read as the reverse complement.
GTTCATTTCCAGCGCCAATGATGTCATTGTTACTATGAATTAGCGATGAGCGTTGACAACCTACCCAATCATTACTTAGTGATGTTAATAGAAAACAAACTCACTGTTCAAAGAAAACAAACGTCGTGGGGCCGTCTATTAAAAGGATTTTGTTTGAATATATTGTCTGTCACATTTGCACCTTGTCCTATCTCTACTCTTTGTATCTGTGTAATCCGGACGTTCTAAGTTTCTGACATCAATAAACATAAAATTTACAGGTAATGATTGCCAAAGTGAAAAAGAAGTAGAAGAATTTGTAGGTTAAGTTGTTGTCAATGTCATTTTAATTTATTCCATGTTTCATTTTTCATTAAGAGTTATGTACCTAGTATTTATTTAATTATTAATTCAATGAGTACATGTATGTAATTAAATGTACAATGGCAAATATTGTGTTCCTAGAAGTATACACTAGTTATAATGAGTATAAAGAAACTCTACGAGTATCGGTGCCAATAGAATCATTCATTGCTTACTGTGTGTACAAATTCTGTGCACCAGATGAGGTAAAGTTGAATTTTGTAACAACTTCTCACATAAAAGAAAGCACCAGCAGAATTGACTTTGAAGATGATAATCTCACTTTTATTCAACATGAAATTCCTTGGCAAGTTTCGTCGTGCGTGTATCCAGTAATTTTATATGAGGACACTATCATAACTGGATTGTGTGCAGTAGCAAGACACATTACAAAATTTCGAATACCACCACGAAGTTTATACGAACATATTGAAGGCATACTCGGTTTCCGTAAAAGTTGTCTCCAGGCACCAAACGAAGTGTCAATATGGACGAAATTCTGCGAAGTGGATATTATAAAAACAGTTAAAGAAATGCTAAGTTTGGACACATTGCAAGTTGTACCAAAAAACCTTATAAGATTTGAAAACCATCTGAATAAACCAGTAAGAGTACATAATGTATATAAAATAGCAAGAGATATGAAAAAAGAGAGTTTAAAGAATGTAAACATTGAAGGTGATAATCAAGAAAGAAAATTATTGACAGAGAAAAATAGAGTTTCTAAAACAAGAAAATGGAAATCAAACACTAAAAAAGAATTAGAGATAGACAGTTCGAATGATATAGCAGAATTAGGTATAACACACGACTTTGCTGAAGGTCCTTACCTGACTTTAGCCGACTTGATCCTGTTACCATCCTACCACATAATAACTCAGCTATTTGACGAAAAATTTGAATCTCTAATGCCATTAACTTACAAATGGTTTTTTAATTTAATGCAGGTTCCACAAATACAAACAATAAATTTGAGTAGAGTACAAAAGAAACTAATAATTTCTGAAAATTTAGTTAAACCAACGACTGAGGATGTTAGCTTGTATAAATGTGATCCAAAACGTCATAATCCAAAAAAGAGATTATTCACAAAACCAGAAGACATAGAAAATGCTTTGAGTACACTCATAGATGGAATGGAATTAAATGTCGGTACAAATAAATTTGATTTTCAAGTAAACTGGGATAATATTCCTGATGGAGCAAATCCTACTGCAGGACATCTTCCTGATGAAAGAGTTGTCAGGAAATCACAACAGCTCGAAAACCTTACTAAAGCTGTGCTTACCATTGCTAAAGATGGGGATCTTATAGTTGATTTTTGTAGTGGAAGTGGTCATTTAGGGATTCTTATTGCTCATTTGTTACCTAAATGCACTGTAATCTTACTGGAAAATAAAGAACAGTCGCTATTAAGAGCCAGGAAAAGGGTACATGATATGAATTTAACAAATGTTTTATTCTTTCAATGCAATTTGGATTTTTTTACTGGTAAATTCGATGTTGGCATTGCATTACATGCCTGTGGAATTGCTAGTGACTTGGTTTTGGACAAATGTTTGAAGGTTAATGCAAAGTTTGTGTTATGTCCATGTTGTTATGGATCTCTTCATGCTACAGATAGATTAGTTTATCCAAGAAGCAATAAATTTAGTTGCGTATCTGTTGACCAATATTTGTGTATTGGTCATGCAGCTGATCAGACTCATGAGGAGCACCCTTTGACAGTCAGAGGGGATAGATGCATGGCTGTTATTGATTCGGATCGTGGCCGGTTAGCTGAGGAATTTGGATATAAAGTTACATTGTCAAGATTAAAGCCTTTGTCATGTACACCGAAAAATAATTTATTAATAGGTGTTCCATCATAGATAATGAAGATCAACATAATAATTATAGCTGGATCAACATAATGTATGGGAAACAGTCATCGTTTTCCACCGTATGTTTACAACTTCTAAAAAATGTAACAGATGTGTTTTTGTGTCATGACTTATCAAATATTTTGCCATGAAAGATACACAGCTTAAAATTTTTTTTTTTCGTTTAACGCTAGCGCTGCCGCCTTATTCTAAATTAAAAAACTGTATGAACAACAGATCTTTTATTATGTAACAAAATTTCCAAAAAATTTAATATACCTAAAAATATACTACTATAAGTCTTTCGTTCCATTTTGTAATGGAATCCATCTATAAATTACGTTATACTTTAAAAGAGGGATCCTGGGCGAAACTGGCCCTAACTTGAATACTAATTTCATAAGAGCATCAAGTACTCGATGGATAAGAGCATCACGTACATACGCTTCAATAAGAGTTACTAAAATGTGATAATTTGTGAAAAGAAGGGGTAAAATACTAATTTCGTGGACGTAATTTATAAATGGCTCCACAGAACGGTATTCTTTGTATTGTACTATATCACTATCACACGCACGTTTTGTAGCGCTGAATAATATGGCAACAGCAATAGACTCAATTTGAGCATAATATAATTCTACTTTTAACTAGTAAAAGTATCCAACTATATGCCAAATTCTAAAAACTATATACACATTTAAATATAAAGGTATATTTTTAATTACGTGCATAAACAATGGCTGTGCGGCACGGTATGTATACCTGAAAAAGAAAATTACAAAAATTACTGTAAATATGATGGTATTGAAATGAAATGAAATATATTTATTTGCTGCAAACACGGTATAAAACAAATCATATGCCTACAAATATTGGAAACTTGTGTGGTGTGAAGCACTTTTGTTTTGTTTTATTTTGTCACTAGAGAAACCCGCGCAACTTCGTTTGTGTGTTATTTATGCACAGCAGCGCCATCTATATTATACTTTTGAAATCCTACAGGAATCGTGTCATTTCGGGATAAAAAGTACCATATGTGTTAATACAAGGTATCAGTTACCTACATACTAAATATCATAAATATAGGCCCAGCTATTTGAGCGTGAAGAACCTTCCGTCGAACAAACATACACCCAACTTTCGCCTTTATAATATTAGTAGGAAAACAATAATTTTACGATTTATAGATAAGTACGATAAAAAGCGGTGATAATCCGGTTATAAGTATATATAACATTTATTGTTATGGGGATTGGTGTGCAACGTTTATTGAAATGGGAATCAGTACCTACCTAGTAATGTATAAACAGCCAGTTTCTGAGAAGCGTTTTTAAAGTAAATGACACATTACATAATAGATGACACTTGTCAAACTAAAGAAAATAAAAAGAGATAATTTGAGACTGATTCAAGATCGCCGCCTTGTCAACGAAGGTCGTCAAGATGGCGGCCTCGGATCCTCACCGTACCACGTTGCCCTTATAAAGTGTACTTTTTTGTTAAAGTGTTCATTTGAAATACTCGACATTGGCGAAATTGTCTGTGTCGTTTTAAGACACGACAGAATCGCCATTAATTAAGAAAGAAGAAGAAGAAGTAACTTGAGACTTAATGCGGAATTTAAATTAAAATGCGTTTCAGAAACAAAAGCTGGTTTAATGCTATTTACGCGGTTTTTTCAATGGTAAACTGAAACTCGCGAATGCATACATAGAAATCGTTTCATATTGCGATAAAACGCGGACTTTCCATAACCAATTTAATTAAAATGTAAAATAAATTCGGTGGGAGACTTCCGTAAAAGGCCGGCCTGTTATCTGTTTTTTCCCTCGGTGATAGACAGATTAAAGAAAACCTGGCTAGAGGTCGACCATCAAGTAGCTCAATTTTTTAACGGGACACGGAAACTTTAAGGCCATTTATTTCAAGGTTGTACCTTCTCCTTTCTGTGAGTGTTCTATCGCGAATACCAGAGAAGAACAAACAGCTCATCACGTTCTGTGGGAATGTGATCTTTGGCATGACGAACGCGTAATCATATTCTTCGGGCGTGGTTTATTATTAGAAGGTTTTGCAATACATATTATTGGAATCAAAATAATAAACAACAGATCATAGCATTAGGTCCCAATAGTAATGTAACAATAGACCGTGGTGCTCGGCAATCGAGCCTCACTTGATTTGCCATCTCTCTAGGGTATAATGCCTTTTGCTTCAAATTGCTGTTTCTCACGTATAAAAATAAAGGAAGTATTGAAAGTCCTTTCAATACTTCCTACTCCGACTATCTTCATTCTGATTAAATTCGTTGTAAGTTCCAAGACAGCTGTAGTTTTCTCCCCCGGGACGTCAATAAGCTTCATTGCTTATTGTCTATCTGAGGTCGCCGTTGTTGATCCTGGCTACACAGGAGACACAGTGGTGGGAATATATGGTGGGCTTGTCCCGTATAATAAATTCTATTTTTGCAATCATATTAAACTATTAAAAAATGTACCTGCAAAGAATCGTTTCTGTTGCCCCAAGGAGTTCCTTGTGTCATGTGACACTCTCCATCGGGTTCCACGCGTCCGAATCCACCGTACTTCTTACTGTCTGAACACAGGATCGCCTACGAAATAACATAAGTAATGCTTGTATAGATACCTATTCCATTTGACGAAGAGCATTCGGTTATGTATGTTGTAACGTTCATTTGCACATTGTTTTAGTGTGCGCAACCTAGAAAACGCTCGTAAAATCGGTCACGCACACTAAAACAACGTGTATGTTCAATCACCAACTGAACATGAAGAAAGCAACTCGAGTAAAACTCAACCTGCTGAGCTGCAATTTACACACATGAAACACAGAAATAGATCGGAAATTATCATGAAGACTTAGTATTTTCTTCATAAAAATAATTTTCACACATATATATATAATTTTTGAAATAATAAGATAAATCAATAATACATTCTCTTTACTTCAGATTGCTGTTTCAATCACCACCGAACCTGGGGTACCTCTCGCTGTGGCCAAGATACCCTTAGCCGTCAGTACGATCGGTTGCATGAGTCTGGGCAACTGGCAGTGAGAGGACATTAGGGAGTTCAGTAAGGTCGTCAGGGGAAACCCTGCGACTTTAAACATAGTCGAACGCTCTTCGTGTAATAAATATCTGTACTAAGGGATGAGAAGATTTAGATTTTTTTAGTTTTATAACAGAAAAATAATTTACCTTATAGTTTCCTGGCTCGTTGACGCCCACCCTGTAATCCGTGAAGCTCTGGTATGGATGGAAGTTGAACACGAAGAGCAGGCCTGCTCGCTCGAACGCTACCACTTTGTCACCTTCGTGTTTACACGATACGTAGGCCTGGAGATAAATATTTCAAACAAATTTGAAGAAAAAAAAACAAATATTCGAAAAAAATAAACATCGTTCAGTCGCTAGTTAATTCTTAAACAGTAATAAAACGTTTTCAATTAGATACATTAATATATTTTTAAACTGTAAGCTGTATAATATAAATAGCTAATTTACTAAAGTTACGGTACTAGTAACACTTTAACAACAACTATTTTTATACAATGCAAATATAATCTAATAAAGAATCTACGACCCAGCAGCGGTTTTGCTATAAAAGTCGGCAGTGACACATTTACAAATCTTACACAATATTTATAAGTAATTTTACCGATGGTAATCGAACCTGCAACTGTGTCAGACATTTCTACACAACTTGATCAAAATATATCTATTAAAAATCTTACCGGATTAGAGCTGAGCCACCCGTACTTTTCGTCCAGATTATTCATGTCCTTGTCGAATTCATTCAGGAATTTGTATTTTAGGAGCTGGTCATCCACGAGGTTGAACTGCCGCCGCGCGTAATGGTAGGAAGAATTATTGCCAGCTCGAGGGAAGTCCAGCCACTCGGGGTGTCCAAATTCATTACCTATAAAGATACTGGTCTGAACTGATGGTAGGGAAAAATTGTGACGATTCGAAAGAGCTTGTAATAAGCCTATTTGAATAATTTGACTTTTTAGAAACAATAATATTTATAGTCAGTCCTCCATCATAATTTTTCATGACATCGGGGGAAAAAGGTAAATAAGGCCTTGGTTATACATTTAAGTAATACACTATTATGTATTATTCATAACTAGATTTTCCCCGCGGCTTCGCTGGCGTTAATTTTATGAACAACCCATAGCGCGACTTGTGGCGCCATCTGTTGGCCGATACAGCGCCCTCTATAGTAGAAAAAATATTTTCCCATTGGATCGACAGACTTTTACGGGATAAAAAGTAGCCTATGTTGGGCTCTGTACTGTACCCCTAACAATATGTATGCAAATTTTCATAATGATCGGCTGCTTCAAACAAACTCACTTTCTCATTTATAATATTAGTAAGGATACTGCCTACAAGTTATGACGATATGATAGTTAATTATAGCAGATAAGATCGTAGCCAAATAGCATTTGTCTCGGCCATGTTGTGTTCCTCCGGTAAGTAAGGTCTCCAAAGCTCTACTTGCAGTTCCCGCAGCCACCCGCCCATGTAGGCGGACGAGGTGACAGTCGGTCAGATTTTTTTTAGTCGGGGGTTGGAAGGGTTGGCAACGTGTGAGTGATACTCCCTGGTAATGCAAGCGTCTATCTATAGGCTACGGTGATGCTTACCGTATGCTTATTTGCCAACTTTGTGGCATTAAGAAAAAATATTAATAATATTTTTTTTTAAATGTAGGTACTTAAACCGATTTAGAGAAAAAACTCAAAAAATAAATAAAACAATAAATCAAATAATGTTAGCCCGAGCGAAACTACGTCGGCCGCCTAAGTAGTAATATCTACTTATATCTACTATGAAATAGTGACTTCTTTACCTATAAAATTTAGGTAGGCTTCTCCACCAAGCGCGTGGGTTATTAGCCGTATCATGCAGTGCAGCGCCAGCCCCCGCTCCACAACTGGACTTGGCTCACTAAGGGTACTCATGTGTGTGTACATGGCCGCGTCCATCAACCAGAATGCTATTGTCTTGTCGCCTACTAACGCCTGTAAAAAATGGCGGTTTTTTTTTTTACATTATGCATTACAATTTATTATCATAAGTCGAAAGTTTGTTTGCTGTTTGTGGTTTAAAAATATATTACAATAAATATTTTAAAGCATTTATCCCATCTAAAGTTCTATTGTCATAAAACAACAGTTTTTACTTGAGTACTGGTAAGTACAAAAGTGTTATGTTTATTCACAGTAACATATTAACGTATAATAAATTAAAGACATAGGGTAGCACTAGTCGTGGGAGTGGGACAGCACCAGTGGTGATGGGGAGACTTTTTTTTTTTTAAGTATAAGACAAATATTTTTAAAGAAGAAGTGTGCCACGACTAGTGCTCTACCCTACATTTTTATTTCTTTGTAAAAAAGTTACCATTATGTTAAAAACACTTTTTTTAAATGTTATGAAGTTGCTATTTAACTACGTTGTCTCGTTGCAATATAACAATAGAATAATTAAAATATTTTTACCTGATCATGACTCTCTGCATATGCCACAGTGCCTTCCATCCATCGTCTGTTAGTTAATGTATGGACAATGTGTCCAATCTTCCAATCCTCGTCTTTCTCCTCCTTGAGCAACTTGATCCACATGTCGGGAATAGCCATGCCTAGTCGGTAATCGAATCCACTACCACCTTCCCTAACGGGACGGCATGTAGCTGGCATACCTGATACATCCTGAAAGTAAATGTAGATATATAGAATAATATGTTTTATTTGCAATACACAACAAATTTAAGTAAAATGCAATAGAAGGAACACTTACAGACTAGTATAGTATGCAAGGCGGCCTTATTGCTAATTCTTTTCAAGGTAACCTTACGGCCGAACCCAATATGCGATCTCAATCCTCTTTCGAAGATTGTTTGTGACTGACGGAAGTATTGATTCGTAGTTTACTTTAATATATTAAAAATACAATGCATTGATTGGGTAAAGAGACGCGTACGTAATGTGACTTTTTTAATCTCACATAGGAAAAAAAGAATTGAAATCGCATATTGGGTTCGGGCGTTAGAGTAACGAATTTCTGTATGTAGGTATTGGTTGTTAACTGAGTAGTGTCTTTAAAAAAATGTTAATTATATTGATAATTACCTCAGCAATAGTGATAGCTCTACTGTCGATGGTATGCGTGAGTTCGTTTGCGAGCATAAGGTAAACAAGCGCTTCTGTGTCTACATTGAGTCCATAATATTCATCGTAGTGGCCTGAAAAGCCTTCGCCGATGCCCCGACTATGGTACAGCATGGAGGTTACGCCATCAAACCTACGACACAGATTAATAAATAGTTCCTAAGATAAAATGATAAGTTTCAATACTATCAGATGTAAGTTTCAATTGTTTTGTCGTTTGCAAAGCTAAATAAACACATATTTCTTTCAACAGTATTTAAATATTTACAGTTTTTTTTAGTTATACTTAAACTAGTTGTACTGAACAGGGGGCCGATTCTACTAACACAAATGCACCAATGGACTCTCAATGGTGTCTCAATCGTGTCTCAAAAGAATGTCGATAGTGTATCTGTGGAATCGTTTTTGACATTTGTTATGGACTTAAACAATAAGTTAAACATTATGTTGATTTATATATGATTGATAGACTAGCCAGCACAGACTGAAGGAGAAAGAATATCTAGAATCGATGATATTTCTATCGAATTACCTGAAACCATCAAACTGATACTCTTCTTGATACCATCTCAAATTAGACAGCAGGAACCTCAATACTTCAGTTCTGAAATGAAATTAAAAATGTTGTTAATGTAAATGAAATTTGAGACTACAGATACTCTTCGCCATGGCGGTAATTAGTCCAACAGACTTTACAATAAACAAAAACTTACTCAGAATAATTGAATAGCCGACTGTCCCACAATGAGTGCGTGCCTCTAGGTCCATCGTGGAAATAACAAGAGTTGGTCCCGTCAAACTCATTTAGGCCATCAAGTGTGTTTTTGGATGCATGCGAATGGACCACATCCAGTAAGATGTATAGTCCCATCTCGTGAGCCTTATCGATCAGCTGTTTCAGTTCGCAAGGTGTGCCGTAGCGGCTAAAAATAAAAGGTTTTTTTCAGATAACAATGCGATAAACTATGTATTATAAGTTAATATTAAGTTTTTACAATTATGTCTTGTCTTTAGCATTTTAAACTTCTGATTAAGAATTAGAATATTTTGATCGATAAATCGGTTAAAATAGACTAGTTTTATCGACGGAACAAAGCATTGGTCAACCGGGGACAAACAAAATTTCAAACCCACAGAGTGCATTACCCATTCCCGTCAGGATAACATAGATAACTTCCGCGACCCCGAAGTTAGAGTTTACCCTTTGCACTATCATCGGTACAGGGCAACAAGCTATCGTACATATTTTTTTATAATAAGCCTCAGTATACTCACCTACTTGCCGCATAGAAACTGGTTACTTGATAACCGAAAGATGCATAATACGCGTGTTCCATGATCGCCATGAGTTGTATAGCGTTATATCCCTGTTTCTTTATCCTAGGCAGTACATTATCCCTGAACTCGTTATATGTACCAACTTTTCCTTCTGGTGTCGCAATTCCGACGTGGCACTCGTATATACGAAGGGATTTTGGTCTGTCCACTTTTGCATGTTTGAACTGATATGGCTGTAATTAACATGCTTATTTATTATCTTACTAGTGAAACCCGCGCAACTTCGTTTGCGTGTTTTTATTTATGTACAGTAGCGCCATCTATATCAGACTTTTGATGAAATCTTACGTACTTTTCGGGATAAAAAGTAACCTATGTGTTATTCCAAGGCATCGGCTACCTACATACCAAATATCATAAATATTGAAGTAACAAACATACACATAACTTTCGCCTTTATAATATTAGTAGGATACATCCTGAAAATAATAGCAAGTAGGCACTGAATCTTTCAAATTTTATTGCAAGCCTTTGATGTAAAATGTTCTTTAAAGTCGCCATCAACAGTCAATTAGAAATAAACAATAAGCCTTGACTATTATCGCGACATAGTAATCTTAAGTTATCAGAAATAGCTTACATTGTCTGGTTTGTAAATGAAATGCTGATAAGTAAATCCTTCGTATGGTTTTACATAACTGGCCCATGGTGACATTCTGTACAAATGATCATTAACAATGATTTGCACTCGCGTATCGTGTTTGAGAGGGCAGGAGCCGTCTTGGTTTGCCGGTATAAGAAGTTCCCATTTGCCGTATTCCTGCTTTTGGAATGGATGGCTTTTTGAGTTCCAACCATCTGAAAAGAAAATTGTAGTCGTTATTAATAACTCATCCATCAGTCAACGCAAAGAGTAGGTAGTTATTTTTTTAAGACGACAAGACAAGAAATATTTTTGACGACTCTTCTTTGAATAATTTTAAGGTCATCCTGCTAACTTTGTCGGTAATTTGTAAGAAAAGGGATTTAAAGTGAAAAAAACTAAACAAAGACCGCGTCTTATGGACATAGTCATGAAATCTATGTTTATGAAATTAAATACGCACTAAATTCTCCCTGAAGATGCAGAGAGTGCGCTCCAGGAGCCCATTCTCGCCATGTGACCGACCCATCACGATTAAACTGAGGGCCATAGTAGTTGTAACCCTTAGTAAAGTCGTCCACGCCTCCGTCCCATGAATCTATACGATCCCATAAGTCCTTGAAGCAAGCATATCTGTGAAATAAATAATTAGAATTATTTGCAAAAAAAACTTAATAAATAACTAACTCTAATATTAGGTAAAGTAGTATTTTTTTGTATTGAAATTAGGTACTGTAGAATCGAAATTTGCGATTTATTCAAAAGTAAGCAGCAGAACTTTAATAATGCTAAAACTGAATATATCCGTGGCGCGCGGCAAGAAGTTGATATGTCTAAAATGTCAATTTTTCAGGGCGGCTATTTTAAACTTTGACTTCCTCGGGCAAATCGATTTGTTTGTTAAACTTATAACTTACATTTGTTCTAAGGTAAACTTTATGCGATCTTTCAAATAGCGCTAAGTACTTTTCATAATTCGGCTTAGTTTTGACAATAATCGACTTATCAATATGCGTAAAAATGACTTATCAAGTTGCTCACCCACTTATCAATATATTCACCAACGACCTATCGAGTTGTTCTTATATGACCCATACTAAATAAAATTAAAAAATAATAAGATTTATCATAAATTAAACTTTTGACAAGCTTTTATTGTAAGCGATATACATTGTAACAGGATAGGACAGGTAAAACTAAATAAAAGTGACGATTTTACGAAAAAACTTTATTAAAAAATATATACCTACTGTAGGTATAGATTTTTTATATACTTTATATACTTTACATACGATGTAAAGTAACGAAGAGCAAACCTTTGAACGTGGCAATGTGTAGGTTAGGTATAAACTATTGGTACATGTTTCAATCAATTCAAAGGCTTTAATTACAATCAATTGCTAAGGGAGTTTACCCTTCGGCCAGCAGAAAGGCTTATTATAAAATTGAAGATTATCTAAATGATAAATAAATATAGCTGGAATGATAGACTCAGCATAGACACTAAACAGAAGCCTACCTACTGCTAGGTACTTAATATATTGCGCATATATTATTATTGTATATACACTTTCTACCTTTTTTTTCTCTCTTCATTTATAGTGTTATTAATCTTTAATTATTGTATTATTTTTTTTCGTCATCAGAAATTACAGATATTTAGTGTTAATTTTATATTTTCTGTCATTGTAATTTGTATCTTATTAATACCATTTTAAAAGAGCAAGTGCTAAGTTTTTTGCCAGTTTCTTCTTAGCAAAAATCTGCCGTCTGAACTGGTGGTAGGAAAAAATTGTGACGATTCGAAAGAGCTTATATTAGGCCTATTTGAATAAAAATATTTGGAATTTCAATTTGGCCGTTTAACTCCCTTAGGAAATGACTTAAATTAAAAGTATTTGAATTGATTGAAACATGTACCAATAGTTTATTTTATACCTACCTACGTACGTATATTGATGTACATATAGTATAAAACATTCTATATTGTTGGCAACTGAGAATATCTTTATTTCTATACTAAATTATTGTACGTTTATTTACATAAGTACCTTCTCTCAAGTCAAGCCAGACCGAAGATTGACGCGACTTTTTTTTGTAGATAGTGGAGAGTTATAATGAGGTATTTTTTACTCGAGTGAAACCAAGGGCAAAAGCTAGTATAAAAATAATATTATTTGCTTGTTTGTATTATCATTTAGGTTTGGCGGTGCTGGACTCATTAAAAGAATTCGGTATAAATTAATGCAACATTGAGGAATATCGTGAGATCGACTAACGTAGGTAATAGCTAACTAGAACTTATTCTACCTAAATAATAACAAGCGACAACAAAGAATAGTCTCACATCTCATATTCAAAACCTAAATTTAGATTCGTTTAACTGCACATCTAAACATAGCTATAAGCTATTTAAAAGAACTGCCAAATTATAACTACATAAATAAAGATATCAAATTACGTTCGTTTGTTAATGTAGAGTATAACCGAATAACTCATTTTATCAATTTGCAGTGGGGAAGGAATTACAATTCTCAATCGAACAAATGGACATATCACATTACGTACTTCGTTTCGATTCCAGATAAAACGATATGTCAAACAGTTTTTAGGATTTATAACTTGATAAATAGTTTTGTCAAGAAATAAACGCTTATCATCGAGTTATTCACATACTATCAAATGGCATTCTTCTTCATTAAGTCAACAAATCTAGTTGTCAATTTTTTACTAGGTGAACAATAGGTGTAGGAAGCGTTTGAACGAATAAAAAAAAAACATGTATGTCGAGTTATCAACTTCTTCCTGCGCGCCACGGATATATATATGGCCAAATAATGGCAAATGCTGGCAAATTTATTTTCTTCGCAAGTGTACCTAGGTACAGTCGCCTCGAGGATAGCAGGACCATCTTTAGGATGATTTTTGGTTGCAACATCCTAGTGGACACATGTGGCTCTAATAAACAAAAACCCTGTTTGGTAACAAAGAAAAGGACAGAGATGTGCAAGCGATTTTTTTCTAAAATGGTCCTCCTATCTTCGAGGCCACCGTACCTACTCTATAGAGACGGAAGATTTAAAAAAAAGTTAATTTCTATCAAATTCTATCCATGTAAAGAAGGTAGGTACTTACCTACGAATATAAACTTAATATTCTTACATAATAAATCGCTTACGACATGTATGTTACTATATTAAGCAAAGAACCTGAATAGAAATAATTTATATCCAGTTTAGTCTCCGTATCAATTGATTGACCGTTTGACATTGGAGAAGTTGCATTACTCAACGCTTTCATCGCTGGATTACAGAAAAATAAAAATTTAAATATAATTCCATAATCATATTTTAGTTTTAAGTATAACCATTGTCATAAAATACGCAGTTTGATTTATTTAAATTTGAAATAAAAATTAATAAATATCTTTTTGTATCTACAGAAATTGCCTCTTAATTCAAACGTCAAGCGCTTTATGCTGAATGGTCAACAAATCGTAAACACGGTGCACATAACCTCAAAAAATATGTTCTTTTAAACGTAAATTAAAGTTAATAAATTCTGTAAACCAGGATTTTTATAATATGTAACATGTTATACTCGTGTTTCTACTCACCTGCGCCGAATTTCCCGTTCATACGGCTTCAAATAACCGTCTCTTTCGAATAATTTGTCGAGATCCGGAACGGAAACCTCCATCGGGTCCATTGCTGAATAGTTGCCTCCCATTATACCTACCTACATTAAGATAAACAAAAGTAGATTTGAACTGCGCAAGCGCCACACAACCGCGCGAAATAACAACTTTATTTAAAATGATTGATAGCCGTAGTTAGTAATAAGTAGGTACCTATTGAATACTATTAGGTATTGGTACCTACTACTTAATAAAATGTACTGAACTTTAATACGTTTCAGATAAACTCAGATCAACTTATCTCATGTTTATTTATTGTCGCCGGGTAGATATTTAATTCACTATCATTGGTATTCGAGACTACCTACCGACGACGCAGGAAGCTGACCGGTTCCGTTGATTATTCGTTCATCCCAGTAATTGCAATCTCTGTTCTCATGCATACCTGCATACCTATCATTTTATACGCTCACGCCTGTAATTTTTACCTTGTTAGGCAGGTTCTTTTTAAATCGTGCCACGCCATCTAGTTCCAAACTATGTAAAGCTTGTATTATGTAGTTTGGGTGGTTGTGGTTGTGGGTACTAGTGGGTAGAGATATATTTTTTTTAATTATTGCATATTAATGAGATCCCCGCCGAGGTCTCTTCTTTAAACTATAAAATGGGGTTTTTCAAAAGGGGCATAAAAATATTTTAACAGGGTCGGCAACGCGCGAGTGATAGCAAAGTAAACAGCTTGTGTTATTGGTACCAGGCAACGAATATTATTATTATAAACATTATACTTACATAGAAAACATCCAGATTCGAAGTTTGCCGGTGCGGGTATCGAACCTGCGCCCTCTTCTGGTACCATCACCCAGCACCAGTCCCTGCTACCACTACGTCACCTGGTTGTCTTTCAGTCGACATAGTCAAGTGGCTAAGAGTGTACATTTGACTAAGGAATTCTGTTTTCTTATCATACAGTTTACTGACTGACTGGGATGTGTCTGAAACGAGATTTGATAGTGACCTCCACATGTACAATAATTTTGTTTACATTAAATTTATATGAATCGAAATGATATTATTAAGTACCTACCTACTTTAATATTTTATTATATATCTATTGTCCAGAAATGCATGTTAATAAGACATGATGTTTTTTTCTTTTTTTCCTGCCTTTTTAAAAACATGTCTCTAAATTACTGTCATGCATGTCTTTCTACACATTTATTTTTGTATGTTCTTAACACTACTGTAGCTCATGTGACGGCAAAGCAGTAGTCCATTCTTTTCATTATTTTAGGATATCTGTTGCAAAGATGTGCTGTGATTTAATGATGTAATAACAGATTATAATAAGGAAGAAACCAATATGTTTACTAATTTGGCTGTTCTGTGAAGTATATAATTTAAGTGTGGAAGTCACAATCACTCAAATGGGGAATAATGTTTTGAAAGGATTATACTCAAAGAATTCAATAGGTGTACAGATAATAACAAAATACAAAATGTAAACCTAATATTCTTTAATAACAATTTTCTTCTATTTACAAACTAATATTATTTATACACTAAAATATGTCAGAGCCAGTTCGTTTTGCTTGAGCGACTGCCTCTTTGGGTTGTAACTTTTCTTCTTCTGAAGGTTCAAGCGGTAGTCCGTCAGCATCTAACTTCCCACTTTTATAATCTGTGACTATCTTTTTGCTGTACACAGCATCAAACAATTGCTGAGCAGTAAATTCGCTTTGTATAACATCGTCAGCTTTGTAAGAAACGTACGGCTTGAGATGACAGCCTTTCAAGTCGGGAACTATCAATTCGGGTATCATTTCGGGCACTTCAACAAAACGACCATTCAGCATATACCCTGTGTCTCTAACTCCTCGTTTGTCAATCTCCAGCTCAGGATTAGGACCCCCTTGTTGCTGTTTGTGAAGTCGTGAACCTCTCTTATTAGCAACCACGAATTTTCTGAAATTCCTCTTTCCCTCCCGAGGCGCTGTTATAGATATGCCTCGTTTAGATATAAAATTTACTAGCGTAGTTATTTTCGACATTGTTATCGTGCTAACAATAAAATTTATTTTCAGAAAAAATTAGGTTATGTGTCAGGAATGACAGCTGCTGTCATGTCATGTATGTCAGTCCAGTCAAGATGTTCACACACAGGTAATGAAAACCGGTAAAAAAGCTTCCTGTAGTGTTGTTGTAGGACCCTAAATTAAATTCCGGTTTTGTCTATAGCTATAAAAAAAAAGTAAATTGCAAATATTATTCAACAGAACTGGGAGTTTACAGATTCACTCTTGTTTTGTTTAGAAGACTTTATTATGTAGGTACCTTACCTACATTAAAAAGTACGCTTAGAAGTACGTTATGAATTACATTTGAAAAAAAAGACTTAAGTCAAAATTGTATATTTGTAATAAAACATCTTTATACATATTGGAAATAACGTTTAACAAAATTGTGTAACACCAAACATTTACAATTAACAGGGGTTTTGTCTAGATCGAGACGTTGACGCGTAACATGCACACCACGCCTTTTTCTAAAACTCGTAATAAATAGACTGGGGCGAAGATAAACAAAAGATGCAGTTGTTCAGTCTCAGTAATTGTGCAATATCTCCCGAATGTTTTACATACAATTTAACGGTAAATTGTAGGTACAATCGAGACGGAAGGACCGGTCACTTGAGAACGTATGATGAATAATATGCAAAGGGCTGAACAAGAGTATTGACCGCATAAAAATCTCTTTCAAATATCTGTAACGCGAGCGCGTCAACGTCTACGTGGTCTTATGGATATTGAATTACAGTTCATTAGATTTTAGAATGAGATTGGCGAACGGAATACTATGACGGAATCGACCATCCGGGACTGGGATTATTTTATGCAATACCAACATGTTTTTTACCCTGCAGTCCAATCCCATTCTAAGCCTTACGAACTGTACCAACATAGAAGTAATAATAATATAAGTGAAATTTACTTATTGCTAGGTGTAATTCAATCCCGGTAAAAATGTTGAGAACATGCTGTAATAAAAATTTATAAAAGAAATCGCATATTATGGCGGGCCGCACCGTAACCCATACATGACCACATCGACATACATGATCGCTTTTTTTTACTAACTTGCCCTTTTTTAGAAAACAAATATGTTGCTACAATTATGCCAGACTATCACAAAATATATGACAACGTATCAAATGTACAATTAAAAATTTACTGAAGACCATAGAGACCGCTTATTTGTTTACGAGACAAGTACAAGTCTGAAAAAAACGAAGCACTCTGATGGAATACTACACATGATCCTTCAGGAGAACATTACCCGTATCCAAGACGAACATTTTGTTTATACGATGCGTTACGGTGTGACATGCTGTAATGTACGCTATCATTTAAATTGAAATATGCCCGTTTGTGCTCTTTTAATATAACTATAACCTTAATTTAGTATTGGCACTGTTAGGTAGCACCTTGGTCTGAATGTTCAGCCATTGCATAACCACTTTCACTCTAACAGTGAGTTGCATGTTGCATAAACATTAAATCTCAAGCTATCTCTTTCTAAACCCCGATCCAGAGAGGGGTGTTTTAGGATTTATAGGACGAGTATTTTATATCTGTGTAACTGTATCCCCCGCATTGTATCCCGCAATCGAATAAGTTCTTTTTTGTTTTTATATCGAGTCGGATTTAAAAAAATAGGTTTCATACTTGTTTGCCTCCTTAATTAAAGAACGAGATTTAATGTGTCATTAACATGTTTCAAGCAACTCGCATATGTAAGAATATTTTATAAAATGAAATTTATACATTGAGCAGATAAAGTTAAAAAAAATCAATAAAATTAAAAAAAAAATCTAAATATAATACAGTTTACATAACACAACAAACATATACGTACCGTCAGCAACAAAAGTAGATTAACAATATTATTTCATGCCAAAGTGACAAACAATTGACGACGACGATTGAATTTTGACGACCCCGTGGCGTAATGGTTACCACGCCAGACCGCCACCCAGGAGGTCCCGGGTTCGAATCCCGGTCGGGTCATGATGAAAAACAAACTTTATCTGATTGGCCTGAGTTTTGGATGCTTATCTAAATTTGTTACAAAATATAGAATCTTTGAGTTAGTATCCCATAACACAAGTTTCCAACTTGCTTTGGGGCTAGCTCAATCTGTGTGATTTGTCCCTATTTATTTATTTATTTTAATTTAATTGATAGCGCATACAGTTGGTCCTATACATTCCTGTGAAGTTTTTATACCAGGTGACTAATAAGAATATGTCTGTTTGCAATTTCAGATATCAGCGGACCTATTCTAGTAACAAAAACTGTTAAAATCTAATAGCGCTATCTCGCTTGTTCGTATTTTGTATGAGCAGGAGGATTACTAAGACACTGCCGGCCTCTTCACACGCTTTTTGAAGTATCAAATTCTGTAGTCATCAGACACAACTTCGACAGGATTACCTGGTTCCTTTTTTGTTATAAGTGCAGTGCGGAATGGCCCGCTACAATATGAGCTGTCTTTTATTTTATAAAACCTTATAGGGTTAATCCACTTCTTTTGCTGACAATACACACCCCGTAATAGACATAACGATAATCATATTTATTGTCCGTGGGAATGTTACTTAACTTTGAACATTGTCATACCAATATCACATAATAGACACTGAACATCTCATTATCACGCAATAAACCGCACTTTATACATACACATACATTGACTTACGAATATAAGTTCTTATAATATTGAAAACACTATGTACCACGCCCAAATTGTTGGCTATTTTCGCTTACCTAATAATTTTTTAATAAAATTTTATCAATTATTAACAGAATTGCCCTTTCGCAAACGTCTTCGTTACGTAAGCGTCCCTGTACATTGTACGCGCGTTAGTGTCGAGTTTCGTGCTACATTGAGCTCCCTGTATGTTAAACCTTACGATGAGATGATTGCAACTCTGCGATGAATAATAAAACGCGGCAAATTTTCCCTTCCTGAATAAGGTCTAATATACAGGTAGAACAAGTACATAAAGTTTCAAATAAATCAATGAAACACTTTCGTATGAGATCTCAACAGTACGCTAACGAGTCGTCTACGTTAACAATTGGTGTGCGAAAGGGCTTTAGATAAAATCTACGATATATAAAATTTTGAATTATATAATGTACAGCCAAGTCCAAATAAAGCTATACACTTGCAGTGCGAAAAACACCATACAGAATGTAAAACTTGACGTGACCTAGACTGTGTTTAACAAAGTTAAAAATACTAGTAATAAATTTAATTTAATATTTACAAGTATTTATGTTTGTAGTTACAGGAACACAGTGTGCATATAATGTTATATATTTGTAGATTGTTTTATATAAAATTTCAAATTTTATAAATGGCATACATATGTATAAACATAATGTGGAAATAGGATGAAATGATTCAAATATTAAGATCAAAAATGAGACAAGGACACTTCAGGTTGACAATACTTTAGTGACATTTTCAGACCGCTTTTAGCTCATCTACGCTGTATTATATAACATCATTGAATTTGATATTAATTATTTTTGGTATAATTTATAATAATGTCAATAAGAATAAAATTCTTGGCCAACAATGAGTGCGTGGACATTTGGGACTTTTATGCCTCAGTAGACTTCCCTTTACAAATTACTGTATGGTGACTATTGAAGGGGCGACCAGTAAACTTAACAGCTATCAATGTATGACAAGCTTAGTTAATGTTTGAATATTTGTTATCTAAATTATTCTGAGAACTTAATCAAGTTTGTCATCTAACTTAATCGTTTATGATCACTAGTAAGCTGTTGGTCCCGACTGTTCTCGATAACAAATGTTAGATCAAGTCTACGAACGAAAATTCAAACTAACCAGCTAACATTTCCAGGGAGCTCAGAAAAAGAAATGGATTCTTTGTAGCAGTGACCTTTAAGTGAGTTGAAAACACTGACACCAGCTACCCGCAGTTGACATTAATTGCGGGAATTACTCGAAAAAAAGAAGCTGTGAAATCTATCTCGCAAAATTCAAAAGTCACCCTACAGGACAATGTTAGACATCGGTAATTCTACGCTAGTTGTTTTCATGGGTCATGTATCAGTTGGTCTCTCATCATGATGGTTGTTCTCCAGTTCCTCAAGATTATCACTTGATGAGTGCGTCATATCGCTCATCTCATCAATTTGTTTTTGCTTCTTGCGAACATTCCAATGCAGACACTCGGCGAGCGAATCAAACCAGTCCGAGATCTGATCGAGAGCGCATATCGAAGGCACTGGATATACCGATGTTGTGACGTACAAACTGCAAAAACAAGCATTTTAGTTATTAAATGTACTTGTAGTTCTTGCTGTTCAAATTGAGCGGGCTTTACTTATGAATGTGCACGCATAATGCGTACGTGCGTGTACGTACTTGCAAACAAAGTACGCAAACGAGTTTTTGTTCATTAAAGTCTACGACACGCAAACGAATTGTGAAATTAAATTTTGTTTTCATGTTCGTACACGCCTTATGACAGAGTGATCTCATACCACCACCATTAATACCAATAACAGAACTCTTAATGCACTTTATTGCAAGTGAAACCCGTTCGTGAAATGCAAGAACTGTAAATAATGTATTAGTAAATGAAAGTAATAGTCAGCAAATGCATAAAGCGTCAAGCAAACAGCACATTTAATGTTCTAAACACCTAAACTGTTTTATAATGGCCATATACCACCTCGTAAACCAATTTAAATATGATAAATAATTGTAATGAGTTGTTAATATGTAATGATTTTAGACAATAACTCCCGGTAGAACAAAAGTTATAAACGCAAATGATCTCAAGTCCCCGATTATTTACATCATTAATTTTCGTGTGATGAAAACGGAAAATAGCAAATCAGTATTCAAGTATAAAGACATATTTATATGATTAATTAGATGTTTCATAACAGTTTTTTTATACTGGGATTTTATTTCAGCCCTGAAGACAGTCTAGTCTAGTGCCAGAAACTATAGGTACATGTTTTATTTTAGTTACAAGAGTATGTATGCGATCATTTACCGTTTAAACCTTGTATGTTACAGTCAAAATTATGATCTGGGATCTATTTTATAAACGCAACAGGACAATTTGAAGATTTTTGTCTCACTCGGTCATCATAATTAATTATTTATGTAGACTATAGTATTTTTTAACAAACGAGTACCGAAAAGTTTTGTATTGCTATTAGTCCACGTAAACCATTGCTATTGGTCGCGGTGTGATTGCGAGCGTTGCTATTGGTTGAAACCCATCTTACTCTATCAATATAGGAAATGTGCGAGGGACACATTCAGTAGATACTCGTTTGTAAAAAAAGACTAAAGTAATATTTGATTAAGTTTTTTTGGCAAATAGTTGTCGTGTTTATGAAATCGAACCCTGTTCTGACTGTGACCTATATATTCCTAATTACCTATCGCCCGGCCTCAGCGTCAACTGCGAGCGGCCGTCGAAAGACACACTGGCAGCGGACCTCGCTTCCAGGCTAGGTGTTATCTGAAACAAGCTCTCATATCTCATTCGTCTGCTAACCCACAAAGTTTTAATGGGCCTAATAGGGTTGCCATCAGGTAATGGCTTGTAAATGTAGCTACACTAGTCACCAACATGGCTCGTGCAGACGTAAAACGATGTTCGAAACTGATACATATTACTTGGTCGGTAATGACAATCGATTTTCAATTGTTTTATAAAGTGTAAACTTTTGGCGCGTACACTACGTTTCAGAGTAGTATTCATTGTTATTATTTAACATATAACATATTATTTTACGATGAATATTTTATTCATACGCTACGCGGGAAATGATAATATTTATTTTATGATTCACAAGCCATTGCCTTTTCCGGGTTTACACGGATCCATCTAAAGAGCGTACAAATGCGTCGTCAAAACTTATTTGTACTCTCGATTTTCCAGTTTAAATATGGCAACCCCACTTTAAAGTTGAGTCTCTATATGATATAAATATGGAGCAGTAAGACCACAGAAACCTAAGTAGACAAGTTGAGAGGATTATCGCCAATTAACCGTAAATTAATCAATTTCTAATAAGCTCATACCTACTTTAGCCGTAGGGATAAACAGTTCTAGTGCCGATATAATGAATAAATGAATGATCCCAAACTATAATTTACAGAGGTGGTTTTTACTATGTTCAATTCAATTTGAACTTTATGCAAGATAAGTTTGAATCTATTTTTAATTAAATATTATCTATATTTACAATTACGTTATACATTACGAGTTAACGTAAAAGATATATGACTGGCGCGAATTGTACAAACTAAAGCGATGACGTGTGTTAATACAAGACATTTGAATCGATCTTAATTTTTATTTTATATTCATGAAATTCAGACATCATCGTAATTTTGAGAATAAATTTATTTTGAACAAACCAAACCGAAAAATGCAATTTTAATAGAATGAATGAAATTATTATTATTATAAGTAATGAAACATGTTCATGAGAGCACATATTTTAGAGAACTATCGAAATAGGAAGCCAAAAGCCAGTCAACTTTTACGTGAACTCGCATACTACAAGCAGATTTCTTAACAAGCGTGCACTGCTGTGAGTTAATGGAGAATATTCTCCCTCTATTGTACCTATCTCCGTGTTGTAATGCTTGTCTGTTTCGACCGTCGAACGATACCCACATCGCATTTCGCGCCTCCGGTGACAGTGCGATCTATGGGTTTGAATACAAATGACTGGTGGATAGCAAATAAAAAAAAGTATTTCGAAAGTCTGTAAAAAAACTTTGTTTACTGTGTTGTCTGTGGTTCTACATAAGACTTGGGTGTATGGGCTCAAAGCCGCTTTGCCTGCCCTTGAGCGAAAAAACAAAATAAATGTCTGTGGTTCGAACTACAAAATTGACATTCGATTGGTAAATATTGGTGACAACCATTTTTTTAATTATCTTATAATTTATCTAAATTCATGAACGCAACTGGCAATCTGTTCAAATATAATTTTACCTTCCGAATGTTATCTGAAGTGTAAAAATATTTGCTTGTGATAGAAAAAATAATAATTTAGTATGGGGAAATACTGAGCGTGGATTCCAGTAAGTCTGCTGTCTAGTTTTAAATATAAAAAAGATTAAATATGTCTATTAGGTAAAAGATTGAGGGATATCTTGGAGTCAACTATACACCTGAAACTGAACATTAAATCAAAAAATCATAAAGTATATATCACATTAAGTTCTTTTAAATGATTCACGGTAATGTTGTATAATTGTGTATCTAGCAGCCGTATTCTAATTTTAATGATGAAAATGTTTCTTTAACTTTGCCTTTCTAAAACTGGGTGTAAGAGAGGTTAATCTTATTAAAATATTACGGCTTCTTTTGACTCGCTGCTTGAATTTCTGTACTTTACTTTGAACTTTAACAATACTCCGTTTGTTTATACCTTGTGCCATGTTACAATGAACGCAGTATAACTGCTTAACTGTCGCGTTGTCTTTTTATAATGTTCTTAGATAATTCTGGAAATATTTTTGAAAGAAAAATTTCACCTCCCGCCCCAGGTGGGATTCGAACCCACGTCCTCTCGATATCTGGCTAAGTGCTTTAACCACTGAGCTACCGAGAAGGTTAGTAATGGTGGTGAAACTTTTTATTCCTTTAAACTGCTCAAGTCGCAGTGGCGCCATCTACCTGATACTTCTTAGATAATGTAGCCATGTTGTGTATATTTTTTACCTTTAATTCTACGCCTGCGGGCACCACGATGGGTCGGAAGGACAATGAGTGAGGGCAGATAGGTGTGACCATGATGGCAGGCACCGAAGGATGGATCATGCTGGCACCAGCTGCCACCGCGTAAGCTGTGCTGCCTGTCGGCGTTGACACTATCAGACCTGAAATAAAATAAAAATTAAATTGTTTTTTTTTTAAGGTACAAAAAAATGATATGGGTCAATCTGTCTCAAACCTAATCAAAGTCTAAAATTGCGTTTTTTGAGCTTTTGTTCTCTGTTATACTTTGTAATTGTAACTTTTATTAGTTCCATTTTTAAAAAGCAAGTGGTAAGTCTTGCCAGTTCTTCTTAAAACAAATCTGCCGTCTGAACTGTTGGTAGGAAAATATGTAACGATTCTAAAGAGCTTGTAATAGGATTATTTGAGCAAGACATTTTCATTTATAAATTAAAGAAAATACCAGGAATGACCTCGTCGCTCTCTCTCTTTCTAGTTACTAAATTGGAAAGAGATAACCAATCAGTATCGCGTGTTAATAAGGTTGAAATATTCTCAAAAATTTCTTACCGTCACCCTGTACAGACGTGATGTGTTTTCCATCCAAAAACAAGTCTATGTTCGAGAGGTAAGGCGAGGGTCCTCTGTCGACGACCACCTCGTTCAGCACCAAAATGGTGGTTGGCTTCGTCTTATCCTTATTGTGTTCATTGCTCTTCCGAAGCACCACACATTGTAGACGAGAACGAAGAGTTAGGGCGGCGTGACCTGAAAATGGAAATATAATAGAACTTTATTTGGATAAAAACTTAACACACATACACTATTACGATAACATCATTTAAAACAGTGGATAGTTTTAAAAAGAACACGACACGTAACAGCCTATGTGTGTTGCAGCCATAGATTTATTATATACTAGCGTAAGATTGGCAATGCAAAAGAGATAGATAGGCGAGACCATTTTCCTATACACGCTATCGGACTGTATCGGCCTGACGTCAGTCGTGTTAAAAACAAATCCCACTTATTTTTACAAAATTTATGGTTTTTAAGTGTAGTTTTGGTGTAAATTCGACGTGATTAAATATGGTTGTGCAGTGTCTGGATGTAACTCAAACTAAAAGGAAAATCCACAAAATTATAATATCTTGCTTGCACACATGTACATTCCACGCATAGTGTATTTTGTTTTTGGTCTTGCCTTAATCAAACCAAAGCCGATCTATAGGGACGCTAGTATATACTAAATCTATGGTTGCAGCCATCCAAAAATGTCATTAGCGCAGTGTAATCTTTACTCGCAGTTATGGGAGCAATACTACAATCAGCTATAAAAATAGTTTACAAAAATAAATAGTTTATTACCATTTAGTACTTCAACATCTTTAAATTAGTAATTTTAATATGGATAGGAGTGTATCGGGCCACGAGCCCATTACACATTCCCGCCGCTACCTCTTGTATAGCCAGGGTGAACAACGGCGACCTCAGATTGACAATAAGAAATGAAGCTTATTGACGTCCCAGGGGAGAAACTACAGCTGTCTTGGAACTCACAATGAATTTAATCAGAAAAAAGTTAGGCAAACTAGGAAGTATAGAAATATATAGGAGTGTATTTAAAATATGAATTTACCTTCTAAAACATTCATGACTTGCTCTTGGAAGTTGTTGAACTCGAAGGGCGTAAGGAAACCCAACGATCCCAAGTGGAATGCCATCACAGGAGGTACCGATTGCTGAAGTAAACACAAATATTACAGATTAGCAACAACAAAATTACCTCAGAGGTGGTAAGAGAGGATAGTCACAGGCAAAATAAATACAAAATATATTTTTCACCTCTCAAGCTCGGAAAGAATCTGTTTGTCATTCGAAATCTGAGCGCAAAAGTGCATTTTGTGCCCTAGCGTGGAAAGTATTTTTAAAATTCGAACCTTTCTATTCTTTAATTTTTTATACCGCCAGTCCTCTGAAAATGCATTAATACTTATTTCATGCCAGTGCGCCAACCTTATTTTTAGAATAATCGAACTGGCCAGCACGACACCGCATGAAAAAAAATAAACACTTATTTAATATATTATTTGCGTTTTTCTTGCACCTAGAATTTTCCTCGCTGTAGTGAGGTGAAAAATTTTGTGTTTCGCTCGGCAGCAAAGTTATTCTGCGTCTCGTACCTTTGAAACCCTCGCTACGCTCAGGATTCTATATTTGAACCACTCGCTTCGCTCGTGGTTCAATCCTAGAATCCTTCGCTAGCTCAGGTTTCAATTTAAGTACTCGCGCCAAAAAACAACTTTGCAGCCTTGCATAACAAATAACTATTACAGTGCCGCTTATGTAGGTATATTTTGTCAATACTAAAATGACGCGAAACTGCCTCATCATATCAACCCATAATCATCCCACTGCAGGGATTCGGGTCTCCCTTCAATCGAAGGGGACTAGAGCGTACTCTGCCACGCTGCTCCAATGCGGATTGGCAGAGGCCGGTGTTTTCAAGCCGCCCGAAGGCCACCGACCGGCTTAACGTGCCCTCCGAAGCACGGAGAAGCTCGAGATAACGAAACCTATCCAAACACTAGCTAAGGGTCGACGTCGCTTGACTTGCGTGTTCATTAGAATGCGACACACAGCGACGCCATCGAGCTCCTCTTAGAATGCGATTCACAGAAACTGCCTAATGATGGCATATAAATTATCCAAAAACTGTAAAAATACCTAGCAGTTTATTTAACGAATAAGATGGGAGTGTAGTGTCTTAATTTTATAGATGTGCAATTCGAGCTGCCCATCTATAAGTTAAATTAGTTTCATCCACTAACTTCTTATTACCTGAAATAATGAGCTGGCATGCAGCAAGGTTCCGTCTCCACCCAGACAGATGATGAAGTCTATCTTGTCTGTCAGGTCATCCGTGCCTGCTCGGAACGTCATCAGCCGTTCTCTTACTGCGGCGAAATCACTATACTGTGTTAACAACGTATCGTCTAGCACGGCTGATTCTACGAAGACGACCATACTTTTTTCCTGAAAATAAGACAACAAAATATGAACTGAAGTGAAAACTTCTTTAGCGACGCTTGGCACTTTTTTAGATGGGTAAAAATATGTTGAACTCGCGTCAGATCCGTAGCCTGATCGAAAAAGCGTAAGATTCCCTAACCATTCCAAAATATTTAAAAATGCACAACGTTGATGTTTAGGTTTTCACTTCTGCCGGCACTCCCGGAGTGCAACCCGTCCTTTTTTATTTCTTTGGATTATCGGATGTCTAGTTTATGCTGACACATAACATCTTGGAAACAGATCGTAAACCGTATCACCTTCGTTCGTGAGCTTTCCCCGAGGTACGTTAAGTTTCCGATTAGTGGTTCTTGCAGTAGGGAGTTTCATACATATGATACCTAATTGTATGTAAACTCCCTACTGCGACGGATCAAGTTGATACGGTGACGATCCTTTTGCGAGTTGATATGTTTGCTACGACTGTGTATACGAGTCTTTACAATATTATATTATTATATGTCAAGTCACGTAAAATAAAATGTGTACAAATTTAAGACCTTATTGTGTCGATTTAAAAACAAAAATTACAGTTGTCTGCACATACTTAAGTTGTGGAGACGGTCGAAAAAAGTGCACCGGTATATTACACCTAATAAAGCCAATTTGTCGCGTGCAACAGTGACAAGACAGTGGATTGTGACCTATCCTAATGTCATTAGTTTAACAATGGGTAAGATTGCTCATTAACATTATACGACGGACGGAGAGGTCATTGCATTGACCGCCGATTGTATAATAAAACGATTTATTTGTAGTTCCTGCGACTTTAAGCAAAGTGGTCTGAGGTCTGATAATATAAAGACCTCGGTGGCACCAGAAGAGGTGCTACCAATGCGATGCCTGCACTACAACGAAGAGAGTGAGAGATAGAAAGGAAAAAGAAAAGGAGAACGGAACCGTCACTAACAGAACGAAATGCATTGCTGCTTTACGTCGATATTCTGTGAGTGGTGCCCTCCGGTCTAGCTAGCCTATTACATAAATGCTCTACCACTCTAGAATGTGTTTATTTACATTTTGGCTCTTGCTATTCGGCATAGGGTACATATAGTTCTAACATCTTATTAATCACGAAAGGATGAAAGTAAAATTGATGAGTCAAGTATATTCTGGGGAAAGTGTGCTAAACTGAAACGTCTGGCCAATTGAGCCGCCCACACCAACCGCAGCTCGAGACAATGAACTTTACAATGTTTGGCAAAATTCACGTTTTTTATTGAAGGGGTCACAATTTTTTTTAAAAGTACTAAGTATACAAGTTGTTTATCTATACAGGGCGACTTTTCAAGGGGTTGCTATTTAAAAAAAATAAGCTCTATAGAACAATATAAGTATATGACTTTATCGTAATTATATTTATTCGTAAGTGCGTTATAGATTCGTTTGCGTGTACGGTAGCGCAGTAGCGCCATCTATATCAGAATTTTGATGAAATCCTACGGAAATCGCGTACTTTTCGGGATAAAAAGTACCCTATGTGTTAATCTAAGGTATCACCTACCTACATACCAAATATCATAAATATTGACCCAGCCATTTGAGCGTGAAGAAGTAACAAACATGCACATAACTTTCGCCTTTATAATATTAGTAGGATTAGCATAAAAATCTTTGTTCTTAGTTCTTTATCCTGGCTACCACTTTCATTTGTTGACTATACAATCCCAATAAATAAAAAACAATATAATCTACATTATATGCGTGTTTTCTTATGTAATATGTAGGTATCGGGGTCGTCTGATAGTATTATCATTATCATTGCAATATTGATAATAACAGATATAGCTAACTATGACCGAATCACAACGTAGGTACTATATGTTCATGCGATTATTTATTGTTTGATAACTTTTTTAGACTTCCACCGTTCCCCGATAGTTCAACGATAAACATTTTGTGTTGGTCTTACGTGGGCGCATTCGATGACAAAAGATGGCAGATACAACAGCAGGCGTCGACCAAGTGCCGCTGGTCTGAATGTCAGAATAAAGGCCACAGATCCACATCGTATACGGATCGCACGAATCTATAACAATCTACGAGTACAATGCGAATATGTGG
Organism: Endotricha flammealis; assembly: GCA_905163395.2. Lineage (NCBI taxonomy): Eukaryota > Metazoa > Arthropoda > Insecta > Lepidoptera > Pyralidae > Endotricha > Endotricha flammealis. The sequence continues at coordinate 11,146,878 of LR990869.1, read as the reverse complement.
ATGTGGACATTGTGGACGCCTGCCTTTAAGCGGCACGCCATTACTACAGCCGGTGCCTGTCGACGGCAGGTCAGCAGTTGTATCTGCCGTCAACCGAGTGCTGTTCGTCTTAATGAGCCCTAATATAACAGTCCCAATGTGGGATAAACGCCATCGGCTGCATACCGTCACCGTGTCGCGCAGTGGCCATATGCTGCGTCATGATGCTTTATGTAAAATGTGTTGATATCATTTATGGTACGAAGGTAGACGATGTGTACAGCGATTATAAGAATTCATAATGATGCATTTAGTATACGTTCTATAAAAATAAACGGATAGAAGGAGGTATTGATTCATCCGTGGCGTAATGGTTACCACGCCAGACCGCCACCCAAGAGGTCCCGGGTGCGATCCCCGGTCGGGTCATGATGAAAAACGAACTTTTTCTGATTGGCCTCGGGTCTGGGATGTTTATCTATATATGAATTTGTTGTAAAATATAGTATCGTTGAGTTAGTATCCCATAACACAAGTTTCGAACTTACTTTGGGGCTAGTGTGATCGTTCAATATCCGCTGAGATTAGTAGTGTCACTCGTGACCGCGAGTACCAACAGTGAAAAGTGCTTACGCATCACAACAAAGTCGTCGCATCGCGAACGACCGAACCGCGATGACCTAGAATAAAACTTCGTGCAAGGTATGTAGTTTACATACAATATATAACTCTGTTAAGGCGACGTTCTCACTACCTTAACAATGAGTACTCCAACCAAATCGATCTCAATAAAAACTGATACAGAGCGATTATTATACGACAATTATAAGGCAGAAAGGGATGAACGTCTGAAACAGGCGAGCCTTATCGAAGACCTGAGGAGTCAAATCGCAAACCTACAGCAGCAGCTACAAAGTGCTCTGGAGCCTAAGCCGGCGACAGTCCCAGAGGCGCCAGTTCATGCCGTATATGATACTGACGAGGAAGAACTGGCAAGAGAAACAGAATGGATAAGAACAAAATCCCGTAAAAAAAGGAGAATGAACTCATCACCCTCTGCCTCGCCGCCAGAAAAGGAAAACACAAACCCGGAAAAGGTAAAGAAAGTTCCCCCGCCGCCTCCCATCATAGTGGATGGCATAAAAAATTATCAAGATTTCTATGACTTCTTGACAAGAGATCAATCAGCTGGCACATTCACTATAAAGATGCTGAACGGTGACAGCGTCAAAATAAACGCCTGTAATGAGGAGTCGTACAGAGCTGTGGTACATATACTAACCACCAACAATTGCCTTTGGCATTCGTACGAAAATAAGCAGGAAAGACCAATTAGGGTAATGGTAAAAAAATTACCCTTTACATGCAAGCCAGAGAGAATTGTAGAAGATCTTAAGTCTAAGGGCCTACAAATTGAAAATGCCGTGAACAAGTTAAGTTGGAAAAGTAAAGAGCCACTAAACATGTTCATGCTAACCTTCAGCAATAAGGAGGAAATCAATAAGATTTATGAAATTAAATCAATATTAGGATGCGTAGTTGATATACAACCACTCAAATCGCCAAAACTCATTCCTCAATGCAAGAGATGTCAGGCTTACGGACACACCCATATGTATTGCTCTAAAGAGCCAAGGTGTGTAAAATGCACCGGTCGTCATCTGACCAAAGATTGCACAAAACCTCAACAAGAAAAACCAAAGTGTGTACACTGCGGGGAAGCTCATCCAGCTAACTACAGAGGTTGCATGATAGCCAAAGAGATGCAGAAACTAAGAAATAAGTCTGCCAGGAAACCGTCCACCCACGGAAAAACAGCTCCTATCACACTGCAAAAATACAATGAAAAAATAAATACAATCGTAAGTAAAATGTGTCTTACGCCCAGACTGCTGCTAAAAATTCAATGAGTTCTCAACGCCAGCAAACTAATTCAAACGAGAACAAGCTAGACGAAATATTAAAGCTCGTGTCGTCATTTGATGCCCGCTTGAAAAAAATTGAAAACAGCACGAAAAGTGCTACTCCTATTGCCAAAAAATGATTGACCACCTTAAGATTATGGCCTGGAACTGTAACGGACTACTGAACCACCAGAAGGAATTGCAAGTAGTCCTAGATATAGAAAACATTGATGTGTGCTTAGTGTCAGAAACACATTTCACAAAACAATCCCACGTCACATTCAAAGGCTATAAAGTCTATCAAGCTTTACACCCAGCAAATAAAGGAAGAGGTGGCAGTGCCATCATTGTTAAAGAAAAAATCCAACACCAGGAAGATATCAAACATGAAACACCAGAGGTTCAATGTATAGCAGTCCGCTTGAACACAAAACAGTATTCCTTAACTGTGGCAGCTATATACTGTCCACCTCGTTATACTATTCATAAAGACGAATATATCAATATATTACAAACACTTGGTGAAAGATTCATATTAGGAGGCGACTTCAATGCTAAGAACACGCATTGGGGTTCCAGACTAACGACATCAAAAGGAAGAGAACTTATGCATGCCATAACAGAAATGAAATGTGACGTGGCGTCAACAGGATCTCCTACATACTGGCCAACGGACCCAACAAGAGTCCCTGACCTTATAGACTTTTTTATTTATAGAAATTTATCATCTAATTATTTAAGAACTGAACAGAGCTTTGACATGAACTCTGATCACTCAGCTATATACCTAGAGATAAGTGAGAAAGTATTAACTAAGGAAACTAATCCACGTTTAGTCAATAAATATACTGACTGGGAGAGTTTTAAATTAGATTTAGATAGCCACATTGACCTCACGGTACCGTTAAAAACTCCGGAGCAGTTAAATACAGATTTGGAGAAATTTGTTACTCTAATACAACAAACAGGTTGGAAAAATACTCCTAACATTAGAAAGAGAACCTCAAAAAACATCTACCCAAGAGAAATCAAAGAATTAATAACAGTAAAAAGAAGGCAAAGAAATGTATGACATCAAACTAGATCTCCAGAAGATAAAAGGAAGTTAAATAATCTAACCAAACAGCTGAAAAGACTAATTCAAAACTATATTGACGAGTCTACTAGTACTTATCTCCAAAGATTAAGCAATGATCGTAGCACAGATTACTCACTCTGGAAAGCTACCAAGTGTATGAAAAGACCAATCAATCATATACCGCCTATCAAAACTGAACAAGGGTTGTGGGCTGTTAGCAACGAACAAAAAGCCACATTATTCGCAAAACATTTAGAGAGCATATTCCAACCAAACGAAAGCGAAAACAATAGCGAATTGGTTAACGATATCTTCATAAATGAAAACAGCGATAAAACCAATGAGCAAACAAACATCAGACTGGTGACTCCAAGGGAAGTCCGACGTGAAATTCGTCAACACATTAACCCAAAAAAATCACCAGGTTTTGATCTCATATCTGGAGAAATACTACATAACCTCCCGAGAAAGGCATTAGTAAAATTAACAAACATTATAAACGCAGCATTAAGGCTAAAATATGTACCTGACTTGTGGAAAGTCGCTGAAGTAATCATGATAGCGAAACCAGGAAAAACGCGGAATGAGGTTACGTCATACAGACCGATCTCCTTGTTGCCTATTATGACAAAATTGTTTGAAAAACTGTTATTAAAAAGACTAAAACCCATAATAGAGGCGAAAAACCTGATCCCAGAGCATCAATTTGGTTTCAGAGAAAAACACTCAACAATAGACCAAGTGCACAGAATTAAAAATGTAATCGAAAAAACTCTCGAAGATAAAAAAGTGTGCTCTACTGTCTTCCTAGATGTAGCACAAGCTTTTGACAAGGTATGGCACGAAGGACTCATTAAAAAACTTAAGAGAATGCTACCCACACAATACATAGATATAATAAAATCATATATATCGGATAGAGTATTTAGAGTAAGGCAAGAAAATGCATATTCAGAAATTAAGGAGATAAAAGCCGGAGTACCGCAGGGAAGTGTATTAGGTCCGGTCCTGTACCTATTGTACACCTGTGATATTCCGGAATTAGATAATAACACCCTTGCAACCTTTGCTGACGACACCGCTATAATGGCAGTTGGAAGCACTCATGAGGAAGCTGCAGAGAAAGTTCAAATAGCTGTTACTAGAGTTCACGACTGGACAAAAACATGGAGAATCAAACTCAATGAATCTAAATCAGTTCACGTCAACTTTACAAATAAACACGATCAATATTGCCCAGTGTACATTAATCAAAAGCGTATACCTTACGAAAATACAGCCAAGTATTTGGGTATGACGCTCGACGCGAAGCTCCGCTGGAAAGCTCACGTCAAAAAGAAAAGATGTGAACTTGATATACGGTTCAATAAGATGAATTGGTTACTAGGAAGACACTCCACCCTGTCGGTTCGAAACAAACTACTACTGTACAAACAAGTCCTAATGCCAGTATGGACTTATGGCATACAGCTGTGGGGCTGTACCAAAAAGAGCAACACTAAAATAATTCAGAGATTCCAAAATAAAGTACTGAGGGCTATTGTGAATGCGCCATGGTACATAAGAAACGACCATCTACACCGGGACCTTAACATACCAATGGTCAACAATTTCATCCAAAAAAATGCAGAAGCACATGAGAATAGATTGCTTCATCATGTGAACGTAGAGGCGATCCAGCTCCTCGACAATACGGACATAGTGAGACGACTTAAAAGAACTAAACCATTTGAATTAGTGTAGTGATTAGTGACAATATTTATGTGTTAAAATAGTGTAAACAAAGACACATGAACAAAGTGACTTCCCCTTAATAGAGACAGTAAGAAAAGTGCCGATGGACACATTCTTATATTACAATTTTATAAAACTAGGTCAATGTAAAATTACTCATTAGTCTATGTTTAGGCTAGATTGTAATTATAGCGTATTTAATAATATAACATTAGTATGCTACAAACAAAAAAAAAAAAAAAAACTTTGGGGCTAGCTCAATCTGTATGAACTGTCCCTGTACATTTATTTATATAATATTAGTAGTCGCACGCCCTTAATTTGCAAAATCTAGGTACCTAAAAGGGTGATAAGTTTTAAGTGCATGTTTACACTTAATCAGCAAATGAACATTTTGAACGATTAATTTGTGTAAACTTACATGAACCAGCCAATGCACCAACTGTACGAAAGGTGTGACGATGCTCGCGTCGTGGACTTTCTTGATGACCAGCACCGTCAGCGGGGGCTTGTACCAGGTCAGCCGCTGCGAAGCCGGGTCCTGGATTTGCCTGGAATATTCATATATGGTTTTTAAGTTTTTATTTTTTATACAATACAAAACTTTGAAAATGGAATGACAAAAAAGGCCGTAACTCGGTTTCTTTCGCCATTTCTTTTGTCAGTGGTCATTTTGCTTTGTTTCCGAAATGGTGGTAGTTTATAGAGTAGTTTGTTTATTTAATATTTAATACAAAATAATAATATGTACTACATGAAGAGAGAAAGTTCATGTGAAGGCTTACTCTCTGAAGTTGACGGGGTAATTCAGCGACTGACACCACGAGGGATTGGAACCATGGTGTCAGTCGCGGAAGGACTCTTTTTGAATTGACTGATTGACACCATGGTGTCAGTCGAGTAACATATAATTGGGACGTCGTTGATTGACACCATGGTGTCAATCACGGCAGGCGTTTTTTGACTTGCTCGATTGGAACCAAGTACATTTTATTGAAACTAAACAGTTATGTAAAAAAGTGCTAACATGCCTTTTTAAATGACCTATAAGTATCGCAATTTAAAAAGAATTTATTTCTAATGGTGTTAACTCCAAAAAAATTTTTTTTTTTTAAAAATAAACTCATCAATACCGTAGCGACATACTTTGAATAATCGGTTAGTGTCAAAGTGCACGCTTTTTTAATAGTTTTAACTTCTAAACAAATTATGTATATCCTACTTACGTTTTTAAACCTATGCATATTTTTTTTTGTCCTGAACGACTGACTGACTAAGAATCAACGCACAGCCCAAATCGCTGATCGTAAAAATGGATACTTGAAAGGTGTGTTCTTTGCTATGATATAGGCATCCGATAAGGAAGGATTTTCCGAAATTCTACCTCTCGGGAGTAAAAAGGGGGACAAAGTTCGTATGGGACGTGATTTCTTATTTGCATAAAATTCTTTAAGAAGACTGATGAAAGACCTCGGATTTTATTAAAATTCTCGAAAGTAAGGTATTGTGTGGGTAATTTTCTTCAAAGTTGATATCAACACTCCTTGGTGCTTTTGATTTAAATTTTATTTTGACATCTGTCATGTCAAATATATATATTTTTTGAGAATATTCAAACAAATGGTTTCATAATATCGTACTATTCTGTTCGTGATCTCGGAAAAACAGCTAAAATTTGAACTACAAAACGGACTGGACTACGCTATTTCATCGATAATAATAGTTAGTAATTAAATATTGTTATTTGTCAATTTAAATTGGTGAAAATGGCAATATTGATATTGTTTCTTATTCACTTAAGGGCAACCTCATTACATCTTTCGTCTCAATCTATTTTTTCGTACTGAAATTCCGATATAAATTTTTTTTTAAATGGAAAAGGTTGGAAAACAGGCATACAGCTCACGTAGGTATAACTGTGTAAAAACTACACGAATTATTTCCCCTGATTGACTGTATATGACTTAATTTGTTTGAATAATATTTAATCATTTTAGTAAATATAAATCTCATTCAATTGTACATAATTTAATTATACTAATATTGAGTACCAGTAATTTTGTTTCATTTCAATAAGTATTTTCTACCCGACTGTACAAAAAAACCCATTATTTAAAATAAAAAAAATCGTGGTTCCAATCAAGGAAGTCAATAAACGCCTGCCGTGATTGACACCATGGTGTCAATCAACGACGTCCCAATTATATGTTACTCGACTGACACCATGGTGTCAATCAGTCAATTCAAAAAGAGTCCTTCCGCGACTGACACCATGGTTCCAATCCCTCGTGGTGTCAGTCGCTGAATTACCCAGTTGACGTGTCTAAGTACCTACTAAAGTATTTTTGAATTTGACTTTATTGTCCCATTAAAAATATACATATAAAATCACGGGAACTCTTTTGGTATTTGGTAAAAACCACTAAGACAGACGCCATAATAATATTTCACCATGCGTGAAGGACAAAATAATTTGCAAAAAAAAACGTACAACAAAAACAGCAAAACACAGGTAAAACCAATGGTGTGAACTGTAAAAAAGTGTAGATATGTAAGGTATTAGATACTATAACTAACTGAATAATGAATAAGGTTCACGAATGGCAAGTTATTACTTTGGAAATTTAACCAAAAGCACACTGGCCTTTTTTATGATTGACAATTGAATCCTCGTCGTTGAATCGTCAACAGCCCCGTAACAAAAACCGAATTTCGATTCAAATTCAATCGCTGTCTCACTCATACAAAATAGGAATTAAATGGGACAGCGAGTTTGAATCGAAATAGAATCGGTTTTTGTTACAAGAATAAAGGGGGTGCGGTCATATCATTTGTGACATTTTAAAACTATTACAGTAAACCATTGAAAAAAGTGACCAGACCAACTAAGATTTTTATGATAATAAATAATGTAAACATCGTTATAAAACTTTGTACAATATGAATACTACTAACTTTGCCCCGCGGCTTCGCTCGCTTTAATTTTATGACACAGATGTCGTTTGACAACAAAACAACCCATAGAGCGACTTGTGGCGCCATCTGTTGGTCGATAGATCCCATAAAGCGCACTCTATAGCAGTGGCGGCTGGTGGGTCATGGCACTGGTGGTGCACTTTATCAGCTCACTGAGTACTCCAATTCGAAATTGCAATAAAACAACATTTTGTCTTTACAAAGCCCAAAACAAAATAATGTATTGACACGCTCACATCCACACAGCCATTTCTTTCTGTTATACATTTCACTTTTAAAACTTCGCGTAAATGATTTATTTTTCGATTTATACTCTTGTTTAAAGTTAAGAAATGGCCTGAGCGGTCCAGCTGATTTTAAATCGATCTTTTGTTGAAATGTTTTATTATTGCTTTTAATAAAGTCAATGTTAAAGTTAATGCTCATTTTAACAGCTATTTAGTCACACAACTGTCCCACACACAAAACGATAAGTTAGTTTATTATAATTTATAATTCTATCACAAATCACAATGTACACAATAACAAAAAAAACGCGGTCCGCTCTCGGTTTTTCGTTCGCCGGCTCTCGGTAAACTCCGGCTCGTGCGTGCGGCGCACGCGAGCTGTCTAATTTTGCCATACATTTTCTATTGCACTATCTCTGTCTCACGCGCCAGGCGTTTTAGCTAGTATTTCATAGACGTTGTATGAGTATTCGCCGTGCGCGTGGCCTAGCGCACGGCGAATTGTCTTTACAAGCGAAAATAAGACTTAATACTTTAGCCAAGAGTTGAAATTGTTTTTGTAACAATTTCGTTAATGTTGAATAGATAGTCAATCGGTTTATTAATCATTTTTTTCTGAACCTATTAAAATCTGGTAATTCAGTGCACAAGCGCACTTAAGGTACAGCCGCCCCTGCTCTATAGTAGAAAAAATATTTTCCCAATGGAATGACCATACTTTCACGGGATAAAAAGTATAATGTTGGGCTCTGTATCTCTGACAATATGTATTATGTATACAATTTTTCATAATGATCGGCTGCTTAGTCAAACCGTGAAGGAATAACAAAACAAACTCACTTTCTCATTTATAAGTAATATTAGTATGAAATATGATTGATAAATAAAAATTCAAGTAAATCACTTCACGTAATATTTTTTCTACGTCAAGGTCACGAAATACAAATTATTTTCTAAGGAAAAAAACTAGAATAGAATACGCTTTATTATAATATTTCTTATTAATACATAAACAAGGGATACAGAAAACAGTACCTAACAGTTACATACAGTGTATAAAAAACTATTTGAAATAGACACGTGGTTGTTCTCTACTCTTGCATTTCAAATGCATTTCTTGATCGATTCATGCGATAAACAGCATAGGGAATTTTTTTAGTGTCATTGAACACTGTGCATAGGTAACTAATCTATCTTAATCTAAAATCATTGGGTAAAACAGCAAGTCATCACTTCAATTCATAATGACAGGTAATTGGGTAAATATATGACTAGGTGTTATTTGTGTACAATCACAGATAATAAATAGTACGTAGTACAATGTCGAATTATCTAGAAATCATTGATCAAAAACTATCATATAGTATGTGTTAATCCATGATAAACTACCTGTGTACCAAATTTTAAGAACATGTTGTGTCCATCCGTTGTTACGTGAAAGAGTAATACACATACATACAAACTTTCACGTTTATAATATTAGGATGAAAGGCCCAAAAGCTAGCAATGTTCCATCTTATCAGTATCAGTGACGAAAATATAAAAAAATTAAGTTACTGTTTTCTTTTCTAATATTTCTTATAAAATATATCGTACCAAGAAATGTTTAATATATTTTTCTTTTTCTATAAATAAGCATTATTCGTAATTAAAACATCTTTTAAACTGCATAGCCTCTAAAATATTATTTTTCTAAAAATATTTATTTATAATTATTGGATCCTTTTTTTGTTTATAATCAGGAAAATGCATGTCTATTACTGCATGTCCCGCCACTTGGGGTAGCGACGACACGGGGGTCTGTCGGGCTCACCTCTCTTGCCAATGAGGGGCATACGGTATTCGCTGGGTGCGCGACGGCAGCGCCAACTAGCGGATGAACTTTAGGCGGACTCTGAAGTGTCAAATGGCGAGTTGTCATTACGAATAGTAAAATAAACAAAGAAATATTTTCAATGAAACGTCGTATTTAAAATCGTTTATTGTAATAGTCACTTAACATTCTCATACTACATGGATAATTAAACAATAAAAGTGTTATAGGTTAACTTACTTTTTCTTCTTGACGGCTGTTATCCATTTCATTCGTTTTTCTTGTTTCCAACGTGCTTGTGGAAATTTGTAGAATTTACAAGCACTGTTTACGCCAGTGTTTTTACAGTTATCAACACAGCAGGTATCGTGACCCATATTTCTTTATTTTTAACGAAATACAATAAACAACAACACTCCACTATGTATACGCAAGGATGACATCCGCCGCGAGTTTCTTTTTTAGCCACGGCGGGCGCTGCGATCGATTCGTCTGTCCCTACTCCCCGCTTTGCACCCAGCGAATACTGACTAAAAACCTGACTGTCTGCCACCTTCTCCAATAATTGGACGCTGGATTGGACTAAAGATTACGGGCACAGCTTGTGCCCGCGACTTCGTTCGCGTGGTTGTCGAATTCATTAATGCGATAATGAATAATTTTCCCCGTTTTTGCAACATTTTTCACTGATGCTTAGTCCCTATTGGTCGCAGCGTAATGTTATATAGCTTAAAGCCTTCCTCGACAAATGGACTATCCAACACAAAAATAAGTTTTCAATTCGAACCATTACTTCCTGAGATTAGCGTCTTCAAACAAACAAACAAACCTTCAGCTTTATAATATTAGTAAGAGTATGGATTGGCACTTACATGACCATAGCAGAGTTCTTCATTATTCTCCCGCATGGTCCAAACTGTTGTATCGGTGAGGGCGCGTTCAGCGACCTTGTCCTTCTGAAAATAAAAAAATAAAACTGTTTTGTAGCTACAGTTAAGTTGTACAGTTTTATTTATTTTTTTACGTTTTTCGCAATAGTTATGTTTAGTGTATTGTTAAACAAAATGACATTTGACTTTTATAATAGGTAATATTTAAATCCATTAATATTTTGTAATAATTTGCATGATAGGTAATTATTATTTTAAGAGATTACAATATAAACAATCTTAAGTATCGGTAAGTATTTTTACTATTTAATTATTCTTTGTGTATTATGCGTTCCAAATAAGCATACCATAAGCGACGCGTCACAAGTATCACCTAATGTTTATAAAATGATTGAAGAATGAAGAAAAACATTTTTTTTTTCTTCCTTAAAATAGTTTAAAAATAAATCTATCCTAATTTAATTAATAAATTATTGTTTGTAAGTGGAAATTGGGTTAAAAACACAATATTGTGAACTTACACGAGAAACCAAACCATTCGAATAATACCACAGATATTAGTTACAATACTAAGTTTTGCCTTAAATCTTTCTTTTGTTTTCTGCGTAGATCACTAATGACATCCGTAAATGCAAGACGTAGCTATTACGTCAGTCAGGGCGCTAGTTTTGGCTACATTTTTATTTGGAACGCATAATAATTCTATAAACAATGAAAAGAGAACCGGCCGTAGTCACACACAGGCCTACAGGCCAGAATCGCCTGTGACCACGGCCGGCCGGTGCAAGCTGATCGATCCATCAGGCAATAACACGTTAATTCCCGACTTATTATTAATTTATAACAATGAAACGCGAAAGATTAAAAAATAATTATGTTAAAAATAATTGTAAATAAATAGGTTAATTCCCATCTTCATTTTAACAATGCAAAGTATAAAATTATAATTCTAAAAAGAGTTGGAAATAAATAAATTAAAAAAACCTGATAAAACTTTCCGGTCCATAATAAAATTAGTGGAAGAGCGCAATGTTTTGTTTTAAATCTTTATTTTATTACACAACAGAACTTGTTGGCTTAACGGCGACCGCGACACTAGTTGCCTTCGTTCCTCAATTCTTTCAAACACGCTAATTCATTCAGATACAGCGTGTTTCACAGTTTATGTCCACGTAATGTCTAGATAAATATCAATTATTATACCTAATTGTTTACGCTAGTGTTGTGTTTTGGGGTAAAAATATCATCTCAACCACAAGTAATCCACTGATGACATAGGCCCACCCCAGACGCTTCCAGTAAAAATATATAAAGTTAAAATTACTTTTCTGTTCAACAGTAAAAGTAACAAACAGACTAAGAAAGTTTCTTTGACATGTTTAGGACGACAAAAAAACAGTGCTAACTTTGTTGTACATTTTAACTAGACTAAACTAATTTTAACAGGACTAGAAGTGTTGCTATCCTTGTCACTAATTGTAAACCAAGAAAGGACAACAACAGCTTTGAACAACTAACTTCCAATTTAGTCATTTATCATCTCGGCCATATTTTTTTTTTTTTTTAATGTCTTACAGTACACAAACAAGCAAGCGGGCCACCTGATGGAAAGTGGTCATCGCCGCCCATGGACATCAGTAACACCAGGGGTGCTACCAATGCGTTGTCCACCAAGGAGGTTGGAGGAAAGGAAGGAGGATAGAAGGAGGGGGAAAGAGGGGATAGGGAAGGAGTTGGGCTTCCGGATCTCTCACTCATCGAACGAAACGCATTGCTGCTTCACGTCGATATTCTGTGAGAGGGTGGTACTTCTCCGGTCGAGCTAGCCCATTTCATAATAATTGCTCCACCACTCCAATCTCTCTGCTGGTGATTAAGCCTCCCCAAGCGTTTCCAGTTAACGTTTAATAAATAAACAAATAAAAATAAACACATTTTTGTTGTGTTTCCATTTATTCCAATTCATTGAGTATACCACAAATTAAGTTTCCCGAAGAATTAAAATTTACAGGCTCGTATAACTGAACTAACACAACAAATGATAACTAAAATATAGAACTTCGTCCATTGTATTTCATTTTCATACACGTTTTCCATACACCTGCTGTATAAACATTTAAATTACAGTCATTTAACATGTTATATAAAAGCAGTTCGATTTTAACCTTGCGACCTCAGGTTGCTAATGAGCAAAATACGTAGTCAATGAAAGTATACGACGAATAAGACTGAAGTTACAAGTATAGTAATGTACAATCCAAATTTAATTATTACATCTGGTGGTACTGATGTTTATAAGCAGTGCTGCAGCGACAGGTCCGGTGGTCGAGTGGCTAGTGGTCACTTCATCCCAAGGGCCGCGGATTCGAATTTCGATCCTGCGCAAACATTTGTATGCATGAACATGTCTGTTTGCCTTGGTCTGGGTGTTTTTTATGTATAATAAGTATTTATTTAAAAAAAAATTAAGTATATTTATCACCAATCTAGTACCTACCCATCCAAGTACAAGCGTACAAGCTTAGTTTGGGACAAGATGGCGTTGTGTGATTTTTCCAAGAATATTTACCTTTATTACCTAGGCCTGCTTGCTTGTTCGCCCTTGTGTCCCCTTACTAAATCTTTACATAGTATCAAATGCAAGTCTTCCGCTAACTGTTCGCTTAGATTTTTTAAACTACTTAACGGAATTTAATGCAGTTTTAGATAGAACTATTCTAGAGGGAGATATTATAATACATACATGGATTTTCAAATTTCAGCTTTCCGAAATTCTCACGGGAAAGCGAAGTATACACGCAAAGAAAGTCGCGCAGATGATTAAATAATAAAATATATTTTTCATTTGTTTTGAACAAATCTCTAGAGAGCAATTTAAACGTGAATGTATTTTTCTTTATTCAGAACATTTTATAATTTTGTAACACTGGCCGGGTGAGCTGTTATTGCACATCGAACACATTGATGATGGTCAATCGTGCGGTACAATAATAATCATAATAACTATAATTTTACAATAATAATGAGCACTAGCACGCAACAAACTACACTGTGCTATGATGTAACAAAAGTATTAGCTTTCGTATTCCTGTTACTTTTTGAAATATAAACATGTCCAAAAATATAATCTGAAGAATACTCAGAACACCACAGATTTAATTACTACGTCCTAGACCAAAAGTCCTTTTCACACTAACGGTGCTAGCGAGGCCGACGATGACACGCCACGTAGACGCAAGGCGCATTTTTCCCAAAAATGCTCCGTGCGTGATGCTAACTAACACATCAGTTAAACACACAGCCAAGAACACAGTAAAAGTTTACAAATTGAACTTTGTACTGTTTTTTTGTGTTCTTGTGTATTGAGTTAAAACTGCATTGCATACGAAACTACTAAATAATAATGCGACGGAGCCGAGCTCAGTGTCTTTGTACCTGCGCTACGTTGCGTTGTCACGACGCTAATATAAAGAGGCTACATAGGTGCACACTCGGTACATATTCATACTATTAACCTAGTTGGTTGATGGAACTTAAGTGAAGTTAGGCAACGAAGTTGGATTGGAAGACGAAGGAAAAGTTTTTTTCTTTCTTTATTTGTTCACTAAACTGGACGTTACACATGTATGACATGAAAAACAAACATAGGCGTAACGTTATTAGTATTCGTCCTAGAAGTGAACACAGCATGCAAAAAAAATTATTACATTTCAATCTGGTATACAAATTTGACGCAATTTAAAAAAAAAAACAAAATTAGTGTAAAATTAGAACAAAAAGAACACATTTCAACATTAATCATAAAAATGACGTTTAATGGCTGAAATCGAGGCACTGAAAATGTCTAAATCATGGCAAATGACGTTGTATGTAGAGCACATCCGATTTATCGGCGAGTTCTGAGCATATGTTGTACGACAAAGTGGTAAACTGAAAGTGATGATGAAGTAGGACGAGGCGCCCATCCACATTCTCATTTTTCGCTCAACTTCGCGAGTGTAGAGCTTGCATCCATTGCATCTACCATATATTATTTGGAAATTCAATGATAGTATTTGAACTAGTTTGTCATATCTTATTGTGGTAACAGAATGTTGTAATTATAGTAGGTAAGGTACATAATAAAGTAATTTGTGATCGATACATGTTTATTTCTACATAACTTTATATTTTAAATCTGATGATTGTTGGAGTTTGTGTCAAGTATAATGGGAAGGAATGTACATATACCCGTCCCATTCATTTCTATTTACGTGGATATAAAGAGCTCGTGCAAATGGTCACTAGTTCACGTGCTTGCTGTGTGACAATGTTATTGTACGAACGAGTATTGTACCAAACTCGATAAGATTAGATATATCAACAGAAGGAGTTATTATAACCACTTCAATATTTGTATTGATTAAAAATACGCGAACGCTGAAGCTGTGGAATGAAATCCACGCCGAGGTCTTTTCTTTAGTTAGACATGGTTAGACTATAATATGGGGTTCTTCAAAAGGGGCATTAAAAGATTTCTTAGGGTCGGCAACGCGCGAGTCACTCCCGCTCCCGGTGTTGCAAGCGTCCATAGGCTACGGTGACCGTTTACCATCAGCCGGGCCGTAAGCTTGTTTGCCACCGTAGTGGTATAAAATAAAATAAATGCTTGTCATTGTTATTTATAGGAATCATAATTGCATATGCAAATGCATAAAACATCACAAATGCAATATGGTTGACCACACAATGTTATAATAGGATGGGTGGTGCTTAACCGTATTGTATTTCCTGTATACGTAATCGGAAGTTTAAAATCGATTGCAGCATGATTTGATTACAAAAAACTCGAGCAATGATACGGTTTTCGCTGGTCATGCATTGTAATATCAGATGTTGAATAGATGGACTTTTGAGTTGTGTTTATAATACTTTTTTTATATCATTTAATTGTGTGTTGTGCACTAATAAAACTCGTGGGAAAACACGCACTTCTCAGTGCTTCTTCAGCAATTATATTTATAAACAAAATGTCTGGTTTTCCTTGTTGAAATCTGAAGTTGCTCTATGTTAATAATTGTATCTCCGCCAAATAGCTTCCAAACTCTTTTCTATCCAGAAAAATATTTTTGGAAGCCTTGCATACTTCGATCATATATGACATTTTAACGTATGTATTATATAATACTAGCTTTTCCCCGCGGCTTCGCTCGCGTTAATTTTATGACTGTATAGATCTCGTTTGACAACAAAACAACCCATAGCGCGACTTGTGGCGCCATCTGTTGGCCGATACAGCGCCCTCTATAGTAGAATTTTTTTTTCCCCATTGGAACGACATACTTTCACGGGATAAAAAGTAGCCTATGTTGGGCTCTGTACCCCTGACAATATATATACAAATTTTCATAATGATCGGCTGATTAGTTAAGCCGTGAAGGAATAACAAACAAACAAACTCACTTTCTCATTTATAATATTAGTACGGATAAGGAAGTAAGGATGTTTTTTGATTGATCGAAGCTTGCAAACAAAAAAAAATCTTAATAATCAATTTAAGTTCATTCACTTTGGTTTGGAGTTATGATGATGACAGACATACAAATATACTAAAGATGTACATGTTTATGAACGTGAGTGAGTTTGTAGGACGTTACTGTGGCATATTTTCATACATTTTGTCAAAGGCGAACTGTCAAAAAGTGGCAATATGAACGGGAGTTGTAGTTCCAATTTCGGCCACGTTCATAAATACTATTGTAGCACCATAATCAAATACCTACCTACCCCGATACATGTCAAACTTAAAAAAGAATATCAATAAATCATCTTTTTGCGTCAGATATTAAATTATACATACCTACATACATACTCAAAAACATAACCCTCCTTCTGGCGCAGTCGAGTAAAAAAAAAGTAATAATTAACTTTTTTAATCGGAATTTATTATGTTCACTGTACATTTTTAACCTTAGATACGCCATACGTACCTAATTTCGTTTTAATTAAACGTTGTAGTAACCTTAAAAATTCGATAACAAATCGATAATGTTCCGAGTACCGTAAAATTACTTTTTAATTTCTTTATAACACATTTATCGAATTTAATCATAAAAGTCTCACTTAAAATGAAAAAACTTCAAAGAACGATTTTGGATTTCCTTTACTCCTCAAGGATAGCGTATTTTCCAGATGTCAATTTTATTTATACTAGCTGATGCAAAATGATTTTACTTCATTATACCCGCAATTCCATTGTTTACGTATCCAGACACAGACTGATATTCGAGATCATAATATGATATCCAGACCCAGACTGATATTCGACATGACATATATATTTATTAATTGCATTACATGTGACACATACATTATATTACTATACATTATACATAGCAGTTATCTACATGCACCTTTTAAGGTATAGCAACTTGAGTAGAAAAACTGACTTGATAACTTAGCCCATGTGTACCAAATTTCAAGCAAATCGGGCAGTTTTTGCGTGAAACAACTACATCCATTCATACGTTTGTATTCGGGTTCACAAATAAGACAAGTAGGACAGGCTAACGGGAAGTAAGGTACCTACTTAGTAGGGACGTGGTACAACAAGCCCTTATAATCTTAACTTTTTAAATTGACGACCTCCGTGGCGTAATGGTTACCACGCCAGACCGCCACCCAGGAGGTCCCGGGTTCGATCCCCGGTCGGGTCATGATGAAAAACGAACTTTTTCTGATTGGCCTCGGGTCTTGGATGTTTATCTATATATGTATTTGTTATAAAAATATAATATCGTTGAATTAGTATCCCATAACACAAGTTTCGAACTTACTTTGGGGCTAGCTCAATCTGTATGAATTGTCCCTATATAAAAAATATAAATATAATTAATGAATACGATATGCTATTGTAAGTTCTGGTAATACTATTATATCTTTCTTTGTTCTATCTGTTATTATTTTCATATTATTGTTTATTAATAACATTATTTTCAGTCTTGTGCAATATCTACATGCACACATGTTACATACCTACGATCAAAATATTCCTCTCAGGCTCTAACCAACTCCGACTTTCCGGATTCGTGAGAGAACTGACGACGCAGCATTATAATTACAGATCACGAAAACAACACAAAAACATAACCACAATTATTAAAAAAATCACAAGTGATTCTTTCACATATCATTTTAACTACATACACAATCACTACTATGAACACTTTCCATATTATTATATTAATCTTATAAGTATTTTTATGTATGAAATTAATTTGAGGGTAAACAAGCGAGCGTCGGAGATGCGCGTGCGTCTCCAAGCGACTGTCCGCTGCGAGCAAGGAGATTGGAGAAGCCTCCGTCAAAATGACTCAAGCATCCAAAGTGACAGTGATGACCTTGGCGGGAACACGGCGCGGTTATCAAGTTTAGCGGAATACTGTTCCGCATATGAACGATCTTATCTTACTATTGTAGATTTTCAAATGTTATTTGGGTCAACAACCTTCGTATTGTTTGAGATTCAAAATATATGTTTTTTTTGTTTAAAATATATGGTGTCATAAACAAAAGAAAAATTGCCTGTCATCATTGAAACAAACGGAGAAATTCTATTCTAGCATATCCACAGCCACGCTATAATATGACAGAAAAATATACAATAAAAAAAATAGAAAATAAAGACAATCAGATTGAGAACCTGATCCTTTTTTGAATGTTTATAAAGAGGAAAAGAGAGGCTGTGTGTTATTTATTTATTACTAGCTATTACCCCGCAGCTTCGCCCGCGTGGTTAATAAATTATAAAACCTTTTTTCTCCGTGGGTATAAATAAGATGTTTTTCCGAGATAAAAAGTAGCTTATGTCACTCTCCAGACCTTAATCTACCCTAAAAAAAAATCTTGTCAATCAGTTCGTTACTTTCGTCGTTAAAGAAGGACAAACAAACAAACACACTTTCGCATTTATAATGTTAAATAAGAATTTGAAATGATTATGTAACAATATGTTATGTGATGAAATCGTTTATTATTTACCGGCACTAACCACTTACACAAACATGGTGTCACAAAAAGCAACAACTACTGTTGTTGATGACGTCGAGTGATAGTTTTGAATAAATTATGAACCTAATTGCAATTGCAAATAACAAGCCTTTTGTTAAATTAAATAAAAGCAAATTTAACAGAATTCAAAACTTTTAAGTCCCTATTTTATGGAGTTTTTTGAATACACTCTTAGCTTGTGACTCTTTGTTGTGACTACAAGAAATTTGAAGAATTTATGTTAGCCATTGATCAACATACATGGACCGCTCTTATTTTGAGTGTTTTAAACCTGTTTTTACATCCTGTCAGAGGTAAAATAACTGTGAATGATAGTAGTAAGATTTTATAGAAATTATATATTTATTTATACACTTTGGACTAGAGCAGGGTCTCAACTCTTTTTAACTGCTCGAGCAGGCCGTCTTTGTCGGCTCACACATTATTTCTACTACAGAATTATTCATGTGACACTTATTTTGAGTGTTATATACCACCTAGCACCTGTCAGTGTCAGAGGTAACATAACTGTGAATGGTCTGTAATCTAATTTAATCTGATAGGACAAGGCCATGGAATCGCGTAGTTGCCTGCGGTAGTTAGTCAACACTGCAACATTGACCGACATAACGGCTACCTGAGCATCGCGATTTCATCATAAGTGGTCAAGTGGATGACATCTTATTTCTTGGAAGTTAGGCTGGTTCTAGAGTCGCGCTGACCGCACGCTGACCGTTGTCGGCGCTGACAGCAAAATGTATGAACCGTCCGCGCTGATAACTATGTTGTTATTCAAAAATGCTACCTAGAGGTTCATAAATAATCGGCTGTCAGCGCGAACGGTCAGTGTACGTCAGCGTAACTCTAAAATTGACCTTAGAAGTCGTGCATAGCCTGGTTTAAGGAAGCCAAAGGAGCAAACATGGCTATGCACCAAAAGCAAAAAAAGTTGCTATTAGTCCACGTAAACATTGCTATTGATCCAATGACCCATCTCACTCTTTCAATATTGGAAATTTGCGCGGGCATACCCAGTAGTAAAAAAACTAACATAAGAATACAATTCTAATTATCATTATGTATGTATCACACAGCATATTTTATTAACCAGTCTTCATTACATAAACAGAAGAAATTCCTATGGACACGAGTGTGCGATGATGCTTGGTGATAGCAGATGTCCATTATAATTAATGACTGAGAGTTAATGACCAAACTGTGATAATTGTGCGATAGGACACAGAAAATACGTTATAAAGGGCAGAGATATTCAATTCACGTAACTATTGAAACATGTGTAATGATAGAATCTTATGAACGTCAAAAACGGATACAATATTCTGTACCTATTCTGAGATCAGCCAACCCCACGTCAGAATAGCCGGATCCACACCAGATGATCCAACGCGATCCAGATGCGAGTGGCAGGATCTCGATTCATCGAAACGTTTGATATGGACGTACCTCGCGTTAGGCATATTCCATTTGATCGAGATCGAGGTTCGCGCGCTCCATTGGATCGAGAGCGCATCTGGATCGCGTCGGATCGTCTGGTATGGATCCGGCTGATGACAGGTGCATCTTTTTTCTTTTACATGGAGTAAAAATTATATATTCTACGTTCTGCTATATTTTTGTTTACTAAGATACATGGTCAACATACGTTTCTTTAGTAAAGTTTTGCTTGATATACGCTAATCAGATTATTTTCATATCGGATCTGTTTGTCAGGAACAAACAGATCCGATATGAAAATAATCGGTTTTTTATGAAAAAATAAACCATTTCAAGTGACACAAAAGCTCCAAACAATTTGTCTGATAAAATATATGTATTAATATTATATTAAACTATTTAATAAGTTTGTAGAGATGAAAGGGATTTTATAGTATGTACAAGAATAGTTTGTATTTACACTTTCTATGTAGACCGTCAGTTTAGTCTTATGTCTTATCCGATCAAGCATGCGTCTCCACACGCTTACATTGAATGATTCTGATAACATTTTATAATTATCTTTTCAAACTGGTTAAAAACAGTACCTGATTATCATTTTTCTGTGTTGTTTCTTTTTGCATTTATTATTGTAACTTATCAATTTAAAATATATAGTACTGAACTGAGTTTCTTTTTTAAAAATCTACAAGTTTAACAAATTAGCGCTCTGACACGGGCTAAGTACGCCGCATGTATGGCAAAGCCTTAAAATTAGTAATAAAAAAAAACATTAAGTCCAAAAATCTCAAATTATTAATAACTAGCTTTTTTGCCCGCGACTTCGTCCGCGTGAAGTTCCGGACCAGTTCCCGTGGGAACCACATTGAATTTCGGGAAAAACTATAGCCTATGTTACTCCCTGATAATGTAGCTTTCTACTGGTGAAAGAATTTTTGAAATCGGTCCAGTAGTTTCGGAGCCTATTCAATTCAAACAAACAAACAATCAAATCTTTCCTCTTTATAATATTAGTATAGATAACAACATTATTATTTCTTTTTCAATCCCCCGACCCAAAAAGAGTCTTTCCTAGTTGTCCGACATAGGCTATAGCTTTTCCCGAAATGAAATGTGGTTCCCACGGGAACAGGTCCGAAACTTCACGCGGACGAAGTCGCGGGCAAAAAGCTAGTTCTTTATAAAATCCATATAAATTCTTGTAACTGTCGCCATAGTTACTAAAGAACAAACAGTTACATCGACTGGGCGTTTATAAATTCCAATTTATGTAAATGGACGTTCACGTATGATACTATTAAATTCGTCACAGTACAACTGAATAGAACCAATCCAATAATTGGTTATATTTTATGAAATCCCGTAGTTCTCATTCTCGGACTGATATCCATATTTTCTCACCGTTTAAACCATCATCCCTGTACTTCCACAAAAATATTTCAAGATCAAAATTAGCCAAATCAGTAGAGCCATTTTCGAGTTTTAACAAGACAAATGCACAGCAATTTATTTTTATATAAATAAGTCGATATTTCAGTATATTTGTAAAACACGTACATTATACATGAAAATTTTTATTAAAAAAAAAATAAACCGACTTCAAAAATTAATTTAAATAATATATAATTTCATGTGCTAGGTACCTACTGTTCTAATTGAAGTCGGTGCCACGCCGACGCGATCACCCGTACTCGTCGTAAACATCCTTCCATTCATGCATGTGGCCTAGGTAATATTTCGTTTGGTTGGCACCGACTTCAATTAGAACAGTAGGTACCTAGCACATGAAATTATATATTATTTAAATTAATTTTTGAAGTCGTTTTTTTTTTTTTTTATAAAAAATTTTTATTTAATACTTTTTAGTGCATTTTATACAGCGGTTTTTTAGAAGTCTGATAGAAACAGTAAACCCTGGTATGTCTGTATAAGTACTGTCTGTTTGTTTGTACACATCACTTTTAGCTCACTTTTTAGCAGTCCTTTTCGAATACTATGTCGAGCCTCGCTCGCTTCGCTCGCTCGGCTGTTGATAAATAATCACAAGTCTAACCTAACCTAACCAAAAGTTCCCATATGAAAATTTGACAGATTCGATATACCGGCAGATCTCGATCGGCCGGATTGACCGATCTGCATACGAGACGACATATATAAGCTATTCGTATTAACTACTATTAACATTGATACGAATTGTGACTATGTGTAACATTATAACTTGAGAAGGCCTACCCTCTGAATAAGCGATTTCACTTTCATAATACACTATACTGCAATTCATGGTGTGAAGCAACCTTTTCCTCTTCGGTGCTAATAGCTGGTGCTTGAGTGTCAATTTTATGGTATAGTGAGCCTCCTAATATCGTCACTCAAGAGTCACTTGTTTACACGTGTTCCCATCATGATAATCAACGGTCTAATATATACCTACAATATTTAAAGAATTATCCTCTAACTCCTATCCGTTTAGGAGTTGTACCTTCCATTATCACCTCACCAACATGGGATGATGACTCCAGACTTAAATACATGAATAGCTAACGAAAACATAAGTAACGCGTTGTACGTGCCTACCAAATTTAAGGAGTGCCCTCGATTTACCTGGGATCCCATCATCAGATCCTGATTTGGTGACAAGTTATGATGGAAAAAAAAACAAATGGTCTAATCTAATACATACCTACAATACTTAAAGAATCATCCTCTAACTCCTATCCGTTTAGGAGTTGTACCTTCCATCATCACCTCACCAACATGGGATGATGACTTCCAGACGTAAAAACATGAATAGCTTATGAAAACATAAGTAACGCGTTGTACGTGCCTATAAAATCTGAGGGTTGCCCTCGATTTGGCTGGGATCCCATCATCAGATCCTGACTTGGTGACAATGGGACCAACTTGGGAGTATGCACTTTCGAATAAAAAAAGAATTTTGAAAATCGGTCAAGAATTGACGGAGTAATCGGCGGACATACAAAAAAAAAAAAAAAAAAATATACAATGAAACATAGAACCTCCTCCTTTTTTGAAGTCGGTTAATTAAAAATAACTTATCTTTTAATTAATAAACTACCAAAATGTTGATACAAGACTAAAGCAAGGACATTTTCTGAAAGTGGATAAATGTTGGCTAAATGACAACCTTGATAACTATAAGAAATCAAGAGAAAAATAGAATACTAAGTACTACTTATATTTAATTTGGTTTATATTTACATAACAAAGAAATAAATTATAATGTTTACGTCCATTAGGTATAATGTGTACACTATTTATCAAAGAGACATCAGTTTCGAATGAAAACTGTATAAAAGGCAGGCAAAGACTACTTACTAAATCAGGTGGTTTAGTTGTGGAAGGCAGAGGAATTGGGCCACGGCTAAAAAATGTCGAGTGGCCAAAATCGGGTGCAATCTTGACACAGGACATTTCCAAAAAATACTTTAAGTTAGAGCAGCCAGGAAGATATAGTGAGACGAAAGAAGAAGAAGTATGTCAAATAAAAATACACAGTGGTGATCAATAAAATAGTTCACTATTTCATTCCGAGGTAAATTCAACACCGCGTCCAAAATCCTATGTGTGATTCACGTTTAAATAAGAATTTACGAGTAGACAGTGGTAAACAACATTGTAAAGTTGTGCATAAACATTGATTTGCTTAATTAAAATGCAAATCAGGAGCCTCCAATCCAGAAATGGTAGTCGTGAAGTGAGATAAATGTACACTTGCCCGACTACCGGGATCGAACAAAATTAAATGTTAATGGTTAATTTTCCTATGCATTTCTTGGTTGGAAAGCTTGTAAACGGGATGGCTTTCCATAATCGCATCGACAGCTGAGACAAGTAAGCATGTCATTGGCTAGTTACTTGCTATAAAGTAGTTATTTCATATGGCCTTACAAGACGGAGACAGCTATAACGTTATGTAGATGGTTATTGGTTTATAGTACGGGATATGTATTCTTCTTATTTCTTAGTACGAATCTACACGAGTGCGTTTTGAATCTGAATGTATCTACTTTTTACGAAATTTTATGTTATGTTCAGGGTTCAGCCAGCCAACTATCGCGGAAAGTTTAAAAAAGACATGCAAAATATGTTCTTTAGTAAAGAAAATTTTGAACAACGTAATTCAGTGATACCGTTTAAAAACATGTCCTGGGTGGGTTTTACGAAATAATTTCTAGATTGTAAAACTATATTGTTCATTGTTTATATTAAACTTTTTTCGGCAGAATTTGGCTGGCTGCCCCCCAATGCAGCTCCAACCATCGCATTCATAAAATTAAGAAAAAAAACTCGTAAAATAAATTTAATTTCAAAACTCACTCGTGTAATATTGTATACGTGTTTGAACCGTACTATTAATATTTATTGTGTCTTTATGTATTACAGGATATTTACAATATCCTTTAGTATAATAATCGACTAACTGCTATTTCGTCTGCTTCCGCAATTAGTATCAACTGCGGGTTAACTAGTGCTAGTGTTTTCATGTCAACTGAAGGCTACTAACTTAATGATTGTCATATCAACAACAGCACTATGTGGCATCTGAACGAAGTTCGCGACTTTATGACCCATCAAAATACTGAATGGGGCCATCGTTGTTTAACTTGCGTATTCATTTATTTTGATACTCGTAACTACTCCGTGTCAGCAATGTAGAGTGGTGGCATTTAGGTCTTATGAGACAAATTAGGTTGTGAGAAATGTTTTTAATACCGACTTTTATCACTGATCAGTGATCACATACTTTATAAATTATAATGTTAATGTTAGTAGGAATCGTACTACAGTATAGTACACACTAAAATCGAGCCTCCTCGACGGCATCTCATAGTAATTTTCGTTTAGAAAAATTATATTTCATGGACATTGGAAAAATACTAATTATCATAAAATGAGGTTTGATAGCCTACTGCCACAGAGATAGGCATACCATATTAATGTTGACCACGAACATAGATCTGTTAACATTGTACTCACGACCTACATACCATGAAAAATGGTCTAACTTCAAAATTTTATTTTTTTTACCCGAAAAGTCGTTTTACGATTAAAATATTTGACTGTTAAACTATTTATGACATTTTGGAACCAGCCGTCGAAGTATTTTGTTCCATGTCAGTTTAGCTTAAACAAACTGAAAGATTTTTTGCAATCTTTGTATTCGTCTGATCATATTTCTGATTAATATAAGTGAAAACCACTGAAATTGAAAACCTCTTCAATAACCGACCGACATGTTATGAAGGCTGTAATGCACCAGGAGTTATCTGGGTCGATAGTCGGTAAATTCTTATAGAAATAGGGTAGGGAGGTGAAACCTTACAAGCACAAGTAGAGAATCTGTTGCAAGTATGGTAACATGACACTGGTTTCGCCAATAATACAATTTACCTCGCCTACGAAAAGAGAAAGGTATAAGATTTCTCATCCAAATTCCTTGAGAACTATTGAAAAGAATGTTGGAGATTTCGATTATTTTAGACACTCTACATTAGCTGGTTAAGCTCTATACTATAGTCTAATATGGCAAAGATTATTCGAGGCTATCTATCTATATATATAAAATTCCAAGTCCTGACTGATTTAACTATATATCAACGCACAGCCCAAACCGCTGGATCTAGAGATTCCAAATTTGGAATGTAGGCTCCTTACGACGTATAGGGGTGTACTAAGAAAGGATTTTTCGAAATTCCCACGGGAAAGCGAGATATAAGCAAACGAAGTTGCGAGTATTTTACTAGTTGGATAATATAGAGCTGTGTATATTATAGAATTTATAGACTAGGAACTTACCATAGCATTGTTTTGGCTTGTATGCTGTTATTGCTGTTAGAGTTATTGGACTTTTTAAAGCGTCTAATAACTATTAGTTGTGAAAATACACAATAAGGACTGACCTCACCAACAATTATTTATTCAGGGCAACCTTGCCCATAAATGTTTCAGTTCAGAGCGTACCTGGCCTGCCATTGACCCCAGGACATAATTGGGTCATTTAAAATTTCACAGTACAGTCCAGTGCAAGTTACAATCCTCCACTCCGTATATGAGTTAAAACCGTTTAGCATAGTTCAATATTGAGGCAGACGCACAAACAGTACTACCAGGTACAATAATTAGTTTTGATATTAGTTCTGCCCATCTGCCTTATTTGAAAACATCCTGTCATCTTGTTTTACAAGCAGAGATAAACATTGGCAAGATGTTATTATCCGCAATTACAGAATTGAAGAGTTTCTGTATAATAAGATGTTTTTGAAACCTGTTCGTCTCGATGATAAGATACAATTTGGATAAGACAACTCGACAATGTACGTTACGGCAATTTATTAGGGCTATTCGTCTACGCTTCGACTCAATTACAACTTGCTTGAATTTTGCTTTGTTTCCGACATGGTGGTGGTTTATAGAGTAGCTTATTTATATTTAATACTACTAATAATAATAATATGTTTTAAATGACGTGTAAGCGCCCGCAAAGACCTACAGAATAAAATATTTTTGACTTTGACTTGACTTTTAAACGGGTATCAAACGCGACACTCTGTTTCAGTTTCATTTTGGTAAAGTTCGTACAAGCTTATTCGAAGTCGAGTCCTAGTCCGTTCGTCGGGGATCATATACTAGGAACTTCGGGAACAAAGGGTACTACTACACGGAGTGGAAATTGCTCATCATTACCAGTTCCCGGATCATCATACTTTGATACAAAAAAATTAGTTTCAAGTGTCAACAAAAATAACCCCCTAATTAAACACTTTAAAACTTACACTTTGTCCCAGAGAGATCTCTCCGTTCTTTAAAATAATGACTACTGTTGTCTGTGTTCATGTTGAAATAATGAGGGGATTAAATATACATAAATACTATGAGATAGCGCCTGCGACTCTGTTCGTGGGAACTTTCGTATCAAAAAGTAAGGGCCAAATGACAACCACCCCCATCTCGTCTCTCTCCCCGCGACTAATCTTCGTCACTACACCTACAGATCCCTTCTCCCCCTTTCCAGTACCTTTCTCTCCTGTCCTGTATTTTCTAACTTAACAAAATAAAGGGTATTTTATTAAGTTAGAAAATAAAGTTGTTTTAAGTTACTTCATTGTTGTTACAAAGTAAATGGTATTTAGCACTGAAATTATCATTGAAAGAAGACCTTCATTACATTCTAATAGTACATTTAAACATTATGTAAATTTCGAAAAGTATAAACATTATATTGTGATCTTTATACCAATATCTCATTCTTTCCGACTTTAAGTTGGAGCAGACACTTCTGAATCATGGTAGCGAGTTGTGAACTAGTGACGCGCCAGAATATACTCCAATTATTGGTTTTATACATTTGGTATAGTAAGAAACACATATATATATATATATTTTATACCACAAAGTTAGCAAACAAGCATACGGCCCGCCTGATGGTAAGCATCACCGTAGCCTATAGACGCTTGCAATACCGGGGTAGCACTCACGCGTTCCCAACCCTCCCAACCCCCAAGTGGAGCTCTGGAGACCTTACTCACCGTAGGAACACAACATGGCCGAGACCAATGCTATTTGACTACGATCTTCTGTAAGGTGTATATTACAAACATAATATTATACTCTCCTATTGCAGTGCCCAACAGCCTTGAATTTGTTTTGTATTATGTATACCAATTCTTATGTATTTAAGGAAGCAATAAATATTGAGTAGGTACATACTGTGACTTACAGTAAGTGCTGTCAACGGCATAACGAACACGTGTTGCACACAATAGTTGGAGCATAAATTTAGATAATGACAATGTACCACGAATTTTCTTATTGTCATCCACAAATACATATAGTTTGATAACTTGTATCTGTTTTTTTGATGGAGCCATAAATTCTATAAAAACGTGTGCAATCGAAATTTCTAAAGTTCACCATTTAGAGTATTTTGCTATCAATCTATAGAACAAGCTTTGCATGGTTTGGTACTATATGGCATTGTGTAATTCCTCAAAAAATTCATACAACTTATTACCTACCTACATTCTATCTCTTTTTTACAACATTGATCATGTTGAAAAAAAAAGATATAATCTGACCAATCTGTCTGTGTAGGTACACAGACAGATTGGTCAGAATAATCAATAACAACAGCTTAAAAACATTAGAAAATAATCATATGTAGACTTCAATGTGTAGAACAAAAAAACGGCACGTATTGCAGTGCAATTTATGGTCCTGCAACGTGCGATGTAAATGCAGCACGGCAAATGTTTTTAGATGAATACATTTACATTATAATTTGGTAGATATATTTTAATTATTAAAACTGGTATCAGAAGCACGTGATCTGGTACATATCGAACCGGTGGAACCGTTGTAATGGCATATGATGAGAAACTTACGGCCATGTCCCAGATCTTCGCCTTCTGTGGCTCTTGGGCTGAGGCTCCGTAGCATGGAGCAATCCCTGAGGTATCAGGCTCTTGGTAGGCTTTCGGCGACTAAGTCTGTATTCTGACCGCTCTACAGCATTTTTGCAAAGCCTCGACAGCTCGCTCTCTGACCCGCACCATAATGAATCCATAGACAGCATTGTTCAACGCTAATTTCAAAACATCACTTAACAAACGAGCAATGATTAATTCCCGTCACGCGATCGACTTTCGCGTTTCGCCTATCACATCACAATTACAACAGCGACGAAATAGTCTTGATTATAACATTAGTTAATTATTTTCAACAATTTTAGAACGTTCAAACAAAAATGTTGAGAATTTCACAATCGTCAATGTTTTGGGAACGGCAACCTTCTGCTACGGAGACGGCGCGCGAAATCGCATTGCAAAATTTCTGACACATGAAGCCTGTTCGACTGTATGGTTGGATATTGCAAGGCTACGGCGGCGGAGGTGTAATTTGTGAATTATTGAATTCTACGGAAACGTATTAGTGACGCGAGTGCGCTGCCCCTGTCGCGAGCGTACGTGAGCTCGCGTGTGCTGCGAATGACCGACTGCTGAATGCTGGCCGGCATACTATATTGCGGGGTCGTGCAGCACGCCTGATAGTCGCCGGCGACCACGGCAACGGCGAGTGCTCAAAAATTACAAACAAAAGGCGTCTGGACGCGCCGTTATCGCGCGATTAGCCGGAGCGACAAATCTTGACCTGGATCAGCGCACGACACAGATCCGTGCCCCCAACACAAAATAACTTGACATTTAGATTGCTACAGCATCGTTTGTTAACAATACTAATTATATTTAGATTTGACCATGCAATCAGTGGATCTCAAGCATGACGTACAAATAAACTACGAGTATCTAATTTAATGTGTGGCTCACGTTTAGATTTATTCCTGTATTTAGATATAAGTTTTTTATTCAATTCATTATAAATATAAAAGGAATTTTCTTATTAGCTCGAATACGTATTATTATCTTCAAAGAACTAACGACACGATACAAGTCGGAAAAAGGCTTTAAATATGGCTTTACACGCGAAGTAGGCCGAGGCGAACACGAGAGTATAAAAATGTCTAAATTTTCCTTTTTCAACGCTACGATACAGGTTGGAAAAACCTGACTCTACTCCGACGGCCAAGTCCGAAACAAATACATGAGTATGGAGAAAGCATTTCGTCTAAATTTTTCATTTTTTTCTACCAGTGAATCAAGTAGTTTAGTAATGAATAAGGGGTTGTCCGTTGTCGTCAATCCGAAGTTGGGCCAACAGTAATAATAGTGTCGTGTGAGTGCCCGGCTAACTGGATGTAGGCGAGAGGACACATTGCGTGATTCTACGTGAATTGTTATACAATCATACTGTTAACACTACCTCTATTCTCTACTACGTTATTCAATATTTGTTATATTGGATAACCATAATGTCGAATGTTTCTCAACTTGGTAAGGTCTGGGAATACCTACCTTGTTCTGAGAGGTACCTATTATGTACGTAGAGTCAACCAATGAAAGAGGAATCAAAAAAGGGAAACCCAATTTATAAAAACATTAAAAGACTACCTATTTGCAAAATAAAAATTATTACACAATTAAAGAATTCATGGAAGAAAAGCATTTTAAACATAATACATCATAATTATATTATATAATTCACCTCCGCTTACTTTTTAAAATTTATTAATTGTACTTTTATGTAAATAGCGCCCTCTAGTGCACACATGTTGTGGTGGCCAACAGAGTCCAATGTTACTACCTTAACTGTAATGTAAGACCTTAAAGATTATGTATCTTTGGTACAATAAATATATTGAGTATTGAGGTGGTATGGTAGAGAGAGAGGTACCAGGGTAGATAGCTATGAACAAATATTTTTATGGAATTAATAGAAGTAAGAAAAAAGCCAGCGAACTTTTGACAGAAGAAAGTTTGTACGTTAAACTTAGAATAAAAAGATTCCAGCAAGATGGGTTGACGATGTTAGGCAGATTGCTGGGAGAAAGTGGATTGAGATGTCTCAGGATAGGGAAGGATGGCGAAGACGAAAGGATATACCCAGCACTTGGTAGATGTAAGTAAGCTGATAATGATGATAAAAAATATTCAAATTGACGTACAAACCAAGAGATTACAATAGAATACACAAAGTAAAATAAATATTTAAACAAGATAATAATTATTATGTTTATCTCCAAAAAAATACCTAATAAGAAATACGTCATTCGCTTTGTAATATTCGTGGTCTGAAATAATGTTTAAATGTACCTATTTATTGAAAACTAAACACCATTAAATTAAAAAGCAATATCCTACAGTTACCTGTACAAAAAAATTGAATGAGTACCTAATCATTATTTTTTGATTACTCATTTTGATTTTGATTGATTACTCAATTAATTTTTTTGAATGAGATATTGACTTCACTCAACGGAATTTAGTTTAAACTCTGTAAAAAGTTCAAATATTTACCGATAGATGTCACTAAAACAATTTCCTCCATCTTACGAATTTTCGATCTGCCCCCTTACTCTTGAAGATAATTCCGGTCGATCGCCATTGCATTGTTACTTTTAGGTACTCTTTACAGCTAAACTAGCGCTAACTAAATACTAAACTAAATGAAATCGGAGTGTATGCTAACCAAATACTTAGTCAAGTATAAAATTTCAAGGCTGCCAATTAGGATTTGCTGTTAATTTTGCAGTTGAAATTATACAGAATTGAAATTAAAATCGCAATTGCTATGCAGAGTAACCTAGCAGGTCACGTGTCCTGACACGACTCGTGAGTTTAACATTTTTTACCCATCCCAAAAAGAACACAACGCCGCTAAAGAAGTTTTCACTTCAAAATATACTGTGGTGTTGATGAATTAGTGAATCCCATATGTTACACGGATCAACATGACTGATCACGATCAGATAAATTGATATTTTTTCTAGTAAGATTTTAAGAGAGGTAGGGCACAGTGGATAATCCGCTCAAATCGGAGCAGCCAGTCTGGAGAAGGACCTCCACCTTACAGAAGATCGTAGCCAAATAGCATTGGTCTCGGCCATGTTGTGTTCCTGTTACGGTGAGTTTAGGTCTGCAGAGCTCCATTTCGGAGGTTTGGGAGGGTTGGCGACGCATGAGTGATACTCCGGTATTGCAAGCGTCTATACGCTACGGTGACGCTTACCATCAGGCGGGCCCCGCAGGCCGTATGCTTGTTTGCCAACTTTGTGGTCTTTGTGGTATAAAAAAAAAAGTTTATTAGACAACAATTTTATTAGCCCTTAATATTTTGGTATAGCATTTTAACCATATAGTCTGAAAACCTGGCCTAGGAGAAAGTTCGCAGCCACACCTAGAACACGGCTAAAGGTCGTTATTATAATGAAAGTCGCTTTGTTTATCACGATTTCGTTTAGTTACCTTTCCATTCGACACAATGAGTACACGGCCCGTTTGTATATACAAATGATTACAATACATATGAGATAGATTATGTCTACCTGAACGTTATGTTTTCCCTTTGTAATAATCCGTATTATTATACGTAATGCGGAGTTAAGAGATCATCCACATCAAAAGCCGAATGACAGAAGGGAGCGAGGCCCTCTTTATAATAACACATTTCCTAGGAATTGTATACACTTCCGAATTAAATACATTTTCGGTACATCAATACTAAAAGAACAATTTATTCGTAACTTGATAAATTATGGTTGTATGATTTATATCTTCAAAATGGGATACATCTTGGCAGGTTCGCAGCAGAAAGGACAAACACGGAATCTAAATATTCGGAAAATGAATCATGATGACAAACAAACAAACATTATAATTGTAATTAATAGAAGTTTCTCGATAATATTATCTAATAGGTCAAGAGTCATCGAACCAAATCTGTTACATTCCCGCCTCATATCACCACAGAATAACATGACTCAGAGCAGTTCCAAAATAAAGAGTTACGGCTTAGAAGAAATCGTGGTTTCTCTATAACGCATATGTATAATAAGTCAAGAGTCATCGTACCAAAAGTGTTATATTCCTGCAAAGTGACTACATGTTAGACACATGATTCAGAGCAGATTCAAAATAAAGGTAGGTAGAGGATATCACGGCATAGAATAGAAGAAATGGTTGGAATTTTCCGTCCGCGGATGCTTCGGACACGCATAAAATGAAAGACAAAGGATTTAGCCCTTGCTGTTCATAGGATACTATGACCGTTTTGCAACACCATCGTATTTAAAAAATAAGAAATGATGAAGTTTCTCTATAATGCAACTAATAGGTCAAGAGTCATCGTACCAAAAGTGTTACACTCCTGCCGGGTCACCTTATGACTCAGAACAGACCAAAGAACAGATTCGCGCAAGAGAAAAGCGGGTTTTTATTAAGAGTAACGAGTTTGCCCTAAAAATTGTTAATTTACTTAGAATTTCTGGACTAATAGATAAATAATTAAAAATATTTACGGAGTTTTTTCACAATCAAAGATACCTTAGCCAAGGTTTAAGTATAACGAGTTTGTAAATTAATTTAACTTGCTTCAAGGATGACAAATTCGTTTTATTTAATCCTTGGCTAATCTTTGTTTCAATATAATGTCCACGATCTTTTTTTCCTTATAATGTGGGTATTGTAGGCTAAGAATACTGACCGAAGCATCAGTGGCACTTTCGTCGGCTTCGTCTTGTAAGATTAAACCTTAAAATTCTTGTAGTGCCTAAAGTAGTGTTTTGGTTTTGGACAAAACATATGCCGCCATATAGAGTAGACAATGTATCAAATTTGGCCCAAGTTTAAGGATAACAAACAACAAATTTCATTTTTGTTTTGATGACCTATAATCTTAGCCTATAATAATAAACAAAACACAATTACTTTAATGAAAATGATTCGCACTTTTCATTTTATATAATAAAGATAATGATAAAAAGATGTTATTGAGATGATAATTTAAACATCTTATAATAATTACCGACAAAATTAGAGCCGCCGATGTTCTGCCTTCCGTGGGACATAGTACTCGTCAGAGATTTGACGAGAAAAAATAAATAAGTTCGAAGATAATTATGGTAATATTTTTTTGAAATTTATGGATGACTTTCATGCGTGAAATGGTTAGTTAGAATAGAATTTATAGCAAACTACTTACAGAATATCAAGTTTTATACAAAAATGTATCCCAGATGGAAAACTTTCGAATAAGAAAACGCAGCAGTCATTGGAACCTGACCATTAAAATTCCTCGCATACTTTTTTCGAGTCCCTCAGGCGAGGCAATCAACAATTTCGGAATGCGAGGCATTCAGATATCTCTTTTTTTACTCCATACGAGAAATTAATTGACATTATTATAAATTAAATTAGTAGCGAACAGTCTCAGCTTCGCCCGATTTATAAACTACAATATGTTTTTAAGTTATCGTGATTTTTAACCAAAAGAACTGTTTAGGGACGAATTGGATCGTGGCGGGTCCAAGTCGTCCAAACTCCGAACGCTGCGTATGCTATGCAAAATAAATACCAATATTCGGTATCTAATAGTGCATATTGTGCTCTCTAAATACCGCTCTTAGTCTTTTAATCACTACATAGTATAAAACAAAGTCGCTTTTTCTGTCCCTATGTCCCTTTGTCCCTTTGTATGCTTAAATCTTTAAAACTACGCAACGGATTTTGATGCGGTTTTTTTTAATTGATAGAGTGATTCAAGGGGAAGGTTTTAAAGTATCATACATTCCAAAATTCCCACGGGAAAGCGGGATACACGCAAACGAAGTTGCGCGGGTTTCGCTAGTAGTGCATATTATGCGGTTTTTGGTTAGTGTTTCACTACATAGTATAAAACAAAGTCGCTTTTTCTGTCCCTATGTCCCTTTGTCCCTTTGTATGCTTAAATCTTTAAAACTACGCAACGGATTTCGATGCGGTTTTTTTTAATTGATAGAGTGATTCAAGGGGAAGGTTTTAAAGTATCATACATTCCAAAATTCCCACGGGAAAGCGGGATACACGCAAACGAAGTTGCGCGGGTTTCGCTAGTAGTGCATATTATGCGGTTTTTGGTTAGTGTTTAAGGAAATATTTTACCTGGTATCATCTTTACTTGAATTTCGAGTAGAGTTCGAGCGCAATTTAGCAGCGCCGTCTAGTACAGTATACCTATAGTTTGGTTGCACGCGACGACGTATAAGATACTCTAAATATGGCTAAATCATTATTGTGAGCGAATGGACACTGAGGGTCCTGGGTCAGTGTCACAAAGGGTGAATCCGCTTCAGAAGCGGCGCGTTCAGCGGAGCGTTATTTTGAACGTGCCCGACTCGACTGGTAAAAGAATGGACTACTACTCTCTTGCCTTTGAATGACTGCCTCCGATTGGTCAACGCACTACTCCCCGCTCGTACATCAGCTCTAGCGAAAAATAGTTCTATGCATGTTAAACGCGCGGTCTCGTTCCGTTGCGTGCGACTTAAGTTTATAAGCTTGGCTCGCGTCCATGGGCGTACCCAGGTATACAGGCAGGTGGAATAACAAAAAGAAGGAAAGGGAGCTGGGTGAGCTTCTGGATCTCTTACTCACAGAACGAAACGAATTGCTGCTTTACGCTGATATTTTGTGAGAGGGTGGTACTTCCCTGGTTGAGCTAGCCCATTTCATAAATGCTCTCCATTTTTTATGCAACAAAGTCGGCAAATAAGCATACAGCCCGCCTGATGGTAAGCATCACCATAGCTTATAGACGCTTGCAATACCGCTATCACTCACGCGTTGCCAGCCAACCCTCCCAAAGTGGAGCTCTGGAGACCTTTAACTCTCTCTCTAACATGTACAATATTGAACAGTGGATTAAATATTATGTAAAAAACTTAATAACTATAACTTAATACTTCCTGTTTCCTCTCTCCTTCTCAATTTCTGAGCATTGCATACCAAACACATGGATATGTGGATGTAGCAGTGGTGATTACTTATCATCAGGTGACCTGCTCGCTCATTGCCACGCCTGTCATAAAAACATATATATTTTCAAAATCTCAAAAAGTTTATCGTTTTATTCATGATCTTAGAAGCAATATTTATTTGGTATGACTAAATATTTAGAGTCTATTCGAGAGATCTCTTATAAGATACCAATATCCGAGTCAGAGTCGGATAGTCAGACAGTTAAGTACTGAAGATGAAGCTATAAAGATCACTGTGAATTTTGCCTGTGGCAATAAATGTTAATGTCAGATCGATGAATTTTATGTGAATTGCATTTTTTTTAATGCCAAAAGTTGGCAAACAAGCATATAGTCGGCCTGATGGTAAGCTTCAGCGTAGACTAAGCATTATCTAAAAATCTCACTTTTAGTTGAGTTTCCATCTGTTTAGACTCTGACAACCATACAAGAAACATTATACTTATCTAGTAGGTAATAATAAGTTAATTTTGGTATTTTTCATAATTAATTTAAGATTAGAGGATGGCTAAGAATTTAATTGAGAACTCACAGAATTATTACTCACATCATAGCAATAAAAAAGTACGTGTAAAGTGTTTTCAGTTTTAATTGCAAGCCTAATAAAAAAAATATTCTAGTACTTCTTGGCAATATCTTCAATAATAGGATAAACAAATAGGGTTTATGGGTTTAGACCCCATCAATCCCCAATGATACTCTTTTATTGAAAGTCGGTACTCTTTCGTGACTCAGAGTAGGTAGGTATGTTCAATTTTTATAAAAAAATAACTGTTGGCAATCCTATAAGATATAAAACAGGATAATGCTAGAAATAATTTATTAAAGTAATTCATACCTTTCTTCGTCGTCGTCTATTGTAACTTGTTTGCTGGTACTGGGCAATTTGGTTTTTTTCTTTACAGTATTAGAGGAACTCATTTTGTATTCAATTGAACGGTTATGAGCACAATAAAGTCATTTGTACTTGTTAAATACACGAAAACACACTATAACACTATTATTTAGCAATATATAAGTCTAAATTCATTTATGAGGTGATTAATTCGATAAAATTGTTTAATTTATAGGTTATGTTATGTATAACATTAGGCAGGCACAAAAAATAACAGTGTCCCTAGTGATGGGTAAGAAAAAAGAAAGTGTCAAAAAATGTATCGATAATTCGAGTGTTGGGTACAATAACAATCATCTTCCAAAAATACTTAATGATTGACACTGTAAATTTTTGGCGGTGAGAGCCCTACGCTCCCGCAACAGTCCGGTGTCTCAGAAAAGGGTGTTAGTACACCCGAACCTGAACATATCAATTAATAAAAAACTTAAAGATTTTAGGCAATGGTGCTAATTCTGTTGTTTGAAAACTCTCTAAACTAAACTAAAAATCACCTAAAAATAGTTTAGTCCTGTCAAATGATGTTTCGTATTCTGAGAACACAGGATTAAACTATATTTAGTTTGACACGACCAAAATTAGTTTAGTTACTCAACTTAGTCCATTTTTGCTCATTTGGTATTCTGTTGTACGATTTAAACGTCAAACGGTCGCTAAAATTAGAAACGTCACACTAAAATTAGACGTCATCTAAATACATGCCGACTAAACTTAGAGAATGGACTTTTTGTATGTTTTCACGAATATTTAAAGTTATTCCAATGGGTTTTGTGATTGTGGCTGTGATCAGCCCAGCGGAAAGGTATGTACTTCATGTTTTCAATATAGATCACAATTATATGCCAATTGTGTATTCATAAAACCTTTAGATAATTTATAGAAATTATGAAGAAAGGCTTCACTTAGAGCATCTTCAGGCAACTCCAATTCCTTTGAGATGGCTGAGGAAAAGTTTCGAAAACTTTTTAGGCTCCCTAGATCGGGAAATCAGGAGCCTATCAAGCAATTGAAGATCTCGATGATCAACGCCTCAATGAAGGATTTATACTTACCAAAACATCTAAATGTTTGCTTGAATCAAATCGGGAGAGGCGTGACTAGTACCTAACTGTATGTACATACATACCTACCTACCTACTCATCACTACACCTTTTTTTCAGATTTTATGCGCGCTTAAATTTTTTGCGCAAGGGAGTTATCAAGCTGCAGTAGGGCAAGACAATTTTATTGTACTTAGCCAACCTTCAGTAAGCAGGTGCATTAAAATTACAGCAGAGGTTATAGTGCAAAAGCTATTGCACCAAATAAAATTCCAAACAACAGGAAGAAGTGAAAATGTGAATGCAATGACAGAGTAAGCATACACTTGAATTCATCTGCTTAGTAAGATCTATATAATTGATGTCTTAAATTCTTAATGGTCACCTTTTCAGTTTTTAAGAAATGTTTAATATGCCCAACACCATGGGTGCAGTGGATAATACTGAGAGCCACCATCACAGATACAACACACACCACACATGCACGGCTAAAATAAGGAGTTATCTTGTTATTATATTTATATAACCAAGTATCTAGTCTGTGTCCTAAAATATAAATATCTTTCCTACATACACGTGTGTCGAAACTCACCAGTTTTCTTACTTACTCTCACCTGAATTGTGTTGTTTCCGAACCATCTAAATATCACTATCTTGCACACTTCGTCTACCATACTGCAGCTATTATTGTCATTTTCACAGCATTAAGCAATGCTTAACGTTTTACTTTGAAAGCTTATAAATCTCTTTATTTCCAGATGGTGATTATGATGCAGCCAAGAAGAAATACATATTTCGGTTGAGGAAGAAAACCAAGATTTTTTGATAGGAGGCCAGACGTATCCGGGAAGACTTAATTAATACACATTTTAATTAAAATAAAGTTTAATCATATCATTATAACATTTTTATTTATTTAAAAATCAACAAATTTTAACATAACACAAAATAAAAGAATTTAAGCACAACTTATAGATACTTTAAATATTTTACTGCTTCGAGACTGACGAATCCTTCGACAGGAGCAGTCCCGACTATAGCCATTATTTTGTGTTCCGTATCGGAGAGGTCTGGTATGGCTGGTCCTCCGCCCGTAGCCCTGATGCTGTCACGGACCTTATGCGCCTTTGCCACCCTTACACTCCAAATCTAAGCAAAAATAATTTAAAAGGCATAAGTATACATGATATAATGGTATTAGGGTAATAATATTATGGTATAAGTTGCAAAAAATTGCTTGAAATGCATCTTTTTTTGGTTTTTGCTTCTGATATTAAATGCTTTCTTTATAATATTGTGTTGGCTATATCAATGGTGATATAGCAATGATGAATAAAAGGTATAGCATATAATATACCTAACTACATCTGAGGTTTAGTATTCTTGACTGCTATTGAAATTAAAGTATCCATGACTTTGTATTTTATGTGATAAGACACGTCAGACGCTCTTCACAACTTGTGTTACAAAAATTTACAAAGCTTAAACGCTTAGGTCTGTAATTATTGTAAAAAGATAGGTACTTACATGCTGCCACTTCTGTATAGTTCTGCTACATCCTATTGTTGAGCTCACATGCCCAACTCCGCCTAAAACGCCCTTTTATTTGCGTCTGCCTGATTTCCTAAAGAAACAAATTGACATGGTGAAATATATAATTGAATTACATACAAAAATCATACTCCATGGTCAATAAAACACTGAATAAATTCTTACCTCTCGTCATTTCCAAATTATTGTGGAGGCGCTCCACGAGCAACTCTTGTTGGCTCTTTTTCTTCTTTCATTTACTAATCTTGTATTTTCCATTTTTACAATAAGTAATGTACAGACAGAGTAAACAAACAAAACCTCGGTGGATGTCGACGAACTTCTGTCAAAAGTTTTTTTTTGTTTTTTCGCCCTGAGGCAAAGGGGCTATGATATGAGCGCATACAGCCAAGTCTAATATAAAATTCATAAGCATACTTGTATTAAACTATTTAAAGATTGAAAAATACAACATATTTGTACCGTTACATTTATATTAGAGTATTAAAAATCATTTGTAAGCATTTAAATAACCATAAAATGTTGTTGCAAAATATTTTATTCGTTCTCTGTTTGTCATTCACTCTTAATGTAAATGTAATGTGTAATAACGGCAACACTGTTCTATTCAACTTTTAGTGATGTCAAATTCAATTTTAGAGCTGTCTGTAATAACGCTAAATTTAGTTCGACCTAACAACAGAATAGCATTTGTCAAATCTCTTAGCTAAAATTAGAAAATTTTAGAGAAATTTTAGTTTAGAGATGTCAACAACAGAATTAGCACCATTAGAAATCTTTTAATTTTATCGATAGACATCCTACTCTTCCAGTATTTTTTACTTTTGTAATAATAATAATAATAAATGGCTGAGAAAAAAAAAGAACAAAAAAAAATAATATCTTGTTTCATGTAGGTGTGTACCTATCCATTTTGTCATTTTTATGTTCAAGATAGAATACATTGTCTGCATTCATTATTTTGACAGAAGAAAGAATAATTGCATTTTTTATGTTTGTAACGAAAAAATAAAAAAAATATTAGGTATATCGTTTTATTAAAATTCTTTACGATTGTTTATTAACACAATTAAATTATAAACCTGTACATACCTAACGCTTGTATGTTTTATGTTAGATGGCAAAATAAAGAATTTATTATTATTATTATGTCAGCTCTATATTCTCTTGAAGTTGACCGAAGCGAAATTAGCACGAACTTAAAGCCTCTGCATACGCAACGGGATAATACCTCGGACGGACGGGGACGTGACTTTTTGTTCTAAACGGCCACGTTCCCGTCCCGTCCGTGTATCCGGGACATATGCATATTCACATACATTTTGTATGGAACTATATTTAACTTTCCGTCCCGTCCCGTCCGTGTAAAAACACGTTACGTATACAGCGACCTTTAGAAGAGACCTTTAGAGAGAGGGAGGCGGGAAGGTACATTGGTACTGCTAGTAATAATAAAAATGTACATTTATATTGTACATATAGGTATGTACTTATATACATACATATAAAATGTACATATTAATTGTAGAAAATAAAACTGTCGATAGTAGTAGTAGCATCACTAGCTTGACAGTTGACACAGAAATGTATAGATTAGAATGTCAAAATGACAGCAACATTGCGTTTCGTTCTAAGCATTATACGCGCTTCCAATGCTAACTAATTAAAAAAATAAGTGAAATTGAATTTATTCCTTTACGCCCTGATCATCAAATTGAGAATATTTGTAAAATATTTATATTGGCACTTAAAACATGACTAACCTGAATGTATTTAATTTATCGGCTACTTTGGTCAACGGTGTTTTGCGCAATGGACCCGGCGAGCCACCCGGAGAATTTTCTCTTGATTCCGCGGCCAGCGCCCGAGCCACCATGAGATCTTGTTCGTTCATGCTGTAAAAAACAGAGAATTTTTACATTTTATTATTACCTTGGAAACCCCTCAACTGGCAACCTTACTTGGCTTAAAGATAAAACTTAAACCGAGTTAAACCTATACTCAATTTATATGCAAGTACCTTCTGGTACCACCGAAATGATCGGGCTGGACCAATTTTTATGATATTTGTTATGTAGGTAGCTGAAACCTTGTGTCGGGTTGCGGAAGTATCACTAGTTAGTTCCCACGACCCTGCCACTGTGAAGGATTGGCAAACAGTCAGGTTTTTAGTCTGTAGGTAGCTGATACCTTGGATTAACACATAGGATACTTTTTATCCCGAAAAGTACGATTCTCTTAGGATTTGGCCAAAAGTCTGATTGTTCAATGGCGCTTTTTAAAGTAGGTGGCGGTACTGTGCATAAAATTAAAAGCGGGTAAAACCGTGGGCAGCAGTTCTTTGTATTATATTTTTGAGAAACAAAAATAGAGTTAATATCGTATTGGAGCATTTGTAACTCGCCTTTGTTGTAGCTCGTCTATGTAGCAACTGGTCTACAAATACCTTGTTAATCTATTTTTGTTTTCTCCTCTTAAAGGCACTAGCACTAAAATGACCAGCAATTCTAAATTACTGAATTAATTAACTAACGCCTGAAAATGTTACTTCGGCAATGAATCAGCATAATAACGCCTGAATTAAAATGCACAATTTCGAAAAAAAAAAAACATTTATTATGATGACAAAAATATTGCTGTTAGATGTTGTTTTTGTTTGAGATATAGGAGAGGAACAATGTATGGACAAATAAAATATGTTTGACAAAATAATTAGACGCGCGAATTCGATTACGAAGGTGCTTCGGCGCGCGGCGCGTCGCCTGTTGTGGCAGTTTATTGGCGGAGGACATGATCGGCAGCGGACTATGAAAATGATTTCACGACCTCCGTGGCGTAATGGTTACCACGCCAGACCGCCTCCCAGGAGGTCCCGGGTTCGATCCCCGGTCGGGTCATGATGATAAACGAACTTTTTCTGATTGGCCTCGGGTCTTGGTATTTGTTATCTATTTAAATAAAATGCTTTGTCCTGACTGACTGACTGACTGAGAATCAACGCACAGCCTAAACCGCTCATCGTAAAAATCTGAAACTTGGCAGGTGGACCTATTATATGACGTAGGCGTCCGATAAGAAAGGATTTTTCGAAATTCGAACTCTAAGGGGGTGAAAAAGGGGGGTAAAGTTACTATGGGACAACTTGATTCCTTGGTCCAATCTACTTCAAATTTTGCATAAAAATTGTTTAAGAGAATTGATGGAAGACGTGATTCTTATTTTATTGAAATTCTTGAAAAATATGTATTTTGTAGGTAATTTTCTTCGATTTGATATCAATACTCATACTCCTTAGTGCTTTTGATTCAATTACATTTCATTTTGACACATCCGTGAAGTGAAGTGTGTCATCTGTCATGTAATATTTTTATAAATTGTGAATATTCAAACAAAATGATTTCATAATGTCGTCGTACTATTTATTCTGTTTGTGATCTCGGAAAACAGCTAAAATTCTAACTATGTATAAAGCGGACTGAATCATATTCATCGATATTATACAGTAAGTAATTAAATATTAAATTTATAATATTTGACAGGGTTCAAGTTAAATTGGTCAATGGTTAAATGGCATATTGATATTGTCTCTTTCTCACATAGAGGAAATCTCATTACGTCGACTCGCTCTAATATTTCGTAGTGTTGTTGTGGGGATGGTTGTAGGCTGAGGTTGTAGGTATTGAAATACCCATATACTTATACTTTTTTTTAAGGAAGTGGTTGGAAAACAAGCTCAGGAATATGGATCATTTGATATTAGGTGATTACCGTCGACTATGGAGCACATAGATTCTAGGGTCCCTGACCCGTTGCCGACCTATAACAGGAAAAGACAGGATATATAGCGAGAAATAGTATAAGGAAGGAGTTAGATTTTTTTATACCACAAAGGTGGCAAACAAGAATTTCGGATATTTCACTCTCCGAACGAAACGCATTGCTGCTTCACATCAATATTCTGTATAAGGGTATTATTTCACCGGTCGGGCTAGCCTATTTCATAAACGCCCACTCCAAAGATTGTAAATAGTATTTAAATAGAAGAATAATCATGTATACATATGAAAATGTTTTGTCTTGACCGTAGAGACCTGAAATTTGGGTGTGTGATGTAGGCAACCGATAAGAAATAATTTTTTGAAATTCCCACGGGAAAGCGGGATAAACGCAAACGAAGTTGCGCGGGTTTCTCTAGTCTATATACAGGGTGTTTGGTAGAGGATTGAACATGGGATAATGGCAGAAAGGTGAGATGGTCTGCTACATGCTGAGCGAAAAAAATTTGACCTAGGGCCCATAATTTTTTTTAAATGATTTTTTTAAAATTTTCACCAAACTTTCTTCCTTCGTAATTTGAAGTACTATAACTTTTTTTTTATTAGATCAATCGGCCAGCTTATTTTTTTATTCTTATCTTAACTGTATGTAGCTTACTTTTAAATTGATATTTGTAGGTTAGAGTTACCACAAAAAATGATATGAGTCCTCAAACATCAAAAAGACGAAAAGTACACGCCGAGCGTTCAACTTTGGACTGCTGTAAAAAAAAAACTAAAAGTGGTACTGCAGTTCTACTTCTAGGAAAACAGCTCTAGTTCATGCCCTTTGGAATGGTAATCAATTTACAAAGTATTTTTTTTTTTCTAAGTAGTCTTTTTCGTACATTCTACATGAAATTGACAAAAATCCTTTAAAGAAAATAAATCAAAATAATGTTACGAAACCTAGAGCGGGATGGTTACACAAGGCAGGTAGAAACGTTAACGTTTCTCTTAATCAATATCAGCATCCGTTCTTCCTTTTTCACTCTTCATAGGTGGGCAATGCATCCAAGACCTTGTAGTGGTGAAGAGTGGTAGAGCATAGCCACTACTATGAACTAGTAGTAGCTCGTAAATGGGCAGGCTCGACCGGGGCAGTACCTCGTATGGTGGGCACACCTATGAAGAGTGAAAAAGGAAGAACGGATGCTGATAATGATGAACCGTAACCATCCCGCTCCATGTTTCGTAACATTTTTTTGGTTTATTTTCATGAAAGTATTTTTGTCAGAAATTGTCAATTTCATGTAGAAAGTACGAGAAAGACTACTTAGAAAAAAATAAACTATACAAATTACATACCATTCGAAAGGGCATGAACTAGAGCTGTTTTACTATGATTAGAACTGCTGTACCACTTTTAGTTTTTTTAAACTGCAGTCCAAAGTTGAACGCTCGGCATGGACTTTTCGCCTTTTTGATGTTTGAGGGCTTATAATTTTTTTTCTTGGTAACTCTAACCAACAAATATAAATTTAAAAGTATGCTACATTCAGTGAAGATAAGAATAAAAAAATAAGCTGGACGATTGATTCCATAAAAAAAAGTTATAGTACTTCAAATTCACGAAGGAAGAAAGTTTGGTAAAAATTTAAAAAAAAACATTAAAAAAAAACTATGGGCCCTAGGTCAAATTTCTTTCGCTCAGCATGTAGCAGACCATCTTATCTTTCTGCCATTATCCCATGTTCAATCCTCTACCAAACACCCTGTATATAAAAGAGAAAATCACTGACTGATTCATCACGAAATCTCCGAAACTACAAGTGCCAAAGTC
This sequence comes from Endotricha flammealis, assembly GCA_905163395.2. Lineage (NCBI taxonomy): Eukaryota > Metazoa > Arthropoda > Insecta > Lepidoptera > Pyralidae > Endotricha > Endotricha flammealis. The sequence continues at coordinate 11,102,282 of LR990869.1, read as the reverse complement.
TCAAATTTTGCATGGGGGTTCCTTTTGGGGCGTAGGTGCTCACTAAGAAAGGATTTTTGTAAATTCATCCCCTAAGGGGGTAAAACGGGGGTGCAAAGTTAGTATGAAACTTTGCCATTTTTGAAGTTATTCGAATGAAATTCAGCATGAAGGTTCTTTATTAAAAGGCATGAAACACGAGTAAAATATTTTTCTCAAAAAACATCCCCTATGGGGTTAAACGGGGGTGCAAAGTTAGTATGAAACTTTGCCGTTTTTAAAGTTTTTCAAATGAAATTCAGCATTAAGGTTCTTTACTGAAAAGCATGAAACATGAGTAATATATTTTTTTCAAAATTCATCCCTTAGGGGGTTAAACGAGGGTGCAAAGTTAGTATGAAACTTTGCCGTTTTTGAAGTTATTCGAATAAAATTCCAGCATAAAGGTTCTTTATTGAAATGCATGAAACACGAGTAAAATATTATTCTCAAAAATCATCCCTTAGGGGGTTAAACGGGGGTGCAAATTTAGTATGAAACTTTGCCGTTTTTGTAGTTATTCGAATGAAATTCAGCATGAAGGTTCTTTACTGAAAGGTATGAAACACGAGTAAAATATTTTTCTCAAAAATCATCCCTTAGGGGGTTAAACGGGGGTGCAAAGTTACTATGAAACTTTGCCGTTTTTGAAGTTATTCCAATGAAATTCAGCATTAAGGTTCTTTATTGAAAGACATAAAACACGAGTAAAATATTTTTCTCAAAAATCATCCCTTAGGGGGTTAAACGGGGGGTGCAAAGTTAGTATGAAACTTTGCCGTTTTGTAGTTATTCGAATGAAATTCAGCATGAAGGTTCTTTACTGACATCATCCCAGAAACTGACTGATTGGTGACGGGGTGTACTAAGAAAGGATTTTTCAAAACTCACATATTAAGGGGGTGAAACGGCGGTCCAAAGTTTGTATGAAGAAACTAGATTAGTTAGACCATTTAATTTGAAACTTCGCAGGAATTCTCCTTCAAAATTCAACCACTAGACTAGAGGGATGAAATGGGGTAAACTCTACACGTGTATTATAGAGGGCGCTCGACCTAGAAAGCTGAAATTTTGTATAGAGGTTCTCTTTATGATGTTGACAAGGATAAAGATGGGATTTTATGAAATTGCCACAGGAAAGGGAGTAATAGGACTGTAAGTGTATTATCGCAGGCGCTCAACCAAGAAAGCTGAAATTTTGTAAATAAGTAGGTTCCCTTTATGATGTTGACTAGGATAAAGATGGGATTTTATGAAATTCCCACGGGAAAGGGAGTAATAGGACTGTAAGTGTATTATCGCAGGCGCTCAACCTAGAAAGCTGAAATTTCGTATAGAGGTTCCTTTTATGATGTTGACAAGGATGATAACGGGATTTTTTTAATTCCCACGGGAACGGGATAGATAGGACTGCACGTGTGTTATTGTGGGCGCTCAACCTAGAACGCCTAGATTTTGTATTAAGCTTCCCTTTATAAAGTAGACAATAAAGATGGATTTTTTTTAAATTCCCACAGGATTCGGAATAATTAGACTACGCGTGTATTATCGGAAGCGTTTAACCTGAAAAGCTGAATTTTTTTATAGATTCCCTTTATGATGTTGACAAGGATAAACTCGGGGTTTTTTAAAATTCCCACGGGAACGAAATTATTGTCATTTTCGCTTGACCACGCGGGCGGAGCCGCAGGTAACAGCTATTAAAATAATAAAACAACAGGATTTTGTACACAGTAGGTAGCCAAGATTAACAGCGGCGAGCAAATAAACAATAAGCAGTGAAGAACACTGACGTCTCGGGGAAAACTACAGTAATAGGAGACTGTTAAATCCGTCTATACTACTTAATTAGTCACAAGTCCAATTAAACGCGGGCGAAGCTGCGGGCACAGCTAGTAAAAATATAATATCGTTGAGTTAGTATCCCATAACACAAGTTTCGAACTTACTTTGGGGCTAGCTTAATCTGTATGAATTGTCCCCATATATAATTTTTTTTTCAAAGCCCACAGGGAGCACCGTACCTATACAGAAAAGTCATAGGAAAGTTAAGATTTAAGTAAGTAGAAAAATTATGGGAAATGATTTGCCCTGCAGCCAGTCTATCATCAGCGGACTGTTAAAAACGATTTCAGAGCTTACAGAGTGTGCCATTCATTCCACAGATTGCCGTGCAGACAGCTGCTGTTCTCAGCAGGTCGGGTTAAAACCCCCTCAACAAAATATATACATTTTAATTACGTCTAGTACTTATTCGATGAAATTTCGTTGAAATCTGATTAAAGGTACCTAAAAAAACTTAATTCTTACTTCGTTTGGGGGTTCAGGCTTCTCTGCAGCTGTTTGTACATGGAAAGGTCGTAAGAAAAATTTAAGCAAGTTTTAATAAACGAAATGAGAATTACACATTTTTTTATTTCACCCGTTTTTGTTCACCTACATAAAGAATATTGTGAACCAAAGAATAAATAAATCATCATTAATACCTACCTTATATATAAAAACCGGGCAAGTACGTGTCGGGTCATACACTATGCAGGGTTCCGTATTGCTACGCATTTCTTGCTTGCAGATGAGTACAATGCTATATTCTATGACATTTTATGTATTCTAAGACATCGGTAACTAGTAGAGCCTACAGAACGGTTATAGTTTTCCTTGTAGATTCACTATACGGACTACTACTATGATTTATTTCAAATTTCTAAACACAAGGCTTTCGGAGATAGAAGGAGGGGGACCACCGTGCAAAACGAAAATTGGCACGTTAAATGTAAATAATTCGCAAACGGATCATTGTATCGGAAAATGATCTTTCCACACCTTCAATGTTTTTAAGAGACCTATCTAACGATATCACATCACACATCGCGAAAAAAAACCATTCCTTCTTTACATGTAGGGAAGGCACCATAAAAAAAATATTTTTCAAATTTTATTTTACCACTTTGTTAGCATTGTTAATATGCGTATACATACCAAATTACAGCTTTCTAGCATCAAGCGTCTAGGCGCTGGACCGAGGACGGACAACGGACATGGCGAAACTATAAGGGTTCGTTGTAGTTTACTACGGAACCCTAAAATCGATTTTTAATTTTTAACCCTTTGATGATACGGGACATATATCCGGGACTATAAATCAGACTTGTACCTGTGCTTGCACGTACTTAACTAGTAAATAAAAAATATTGGGAGCCAGTTTTATGACCCAAGGTGAACGCCTCAATACTTAACGTCTCGTATGTTCTGTAATTATTTGCCATGTGTGGCGCAAATTATGTGACCATACTGTCCGGTCACTTGGTCAGAGGTAGATAGAAAGCTAACAGCGCATCAAGCTGATGGTAGTTCTACAATCTCGCGAAGTTGAACGAAATAACGACCATGTAGGTACTCTTATTCCAACTTCGTCTAAACTTTTATTTTGTGCCTAACGTGACTCTACTTTGCTTGACTTCCCGAAGGTGTAACGCACTGGCTAGATAGACAGTTGGATTGCAGCTCTACAGCCGTTGGTACTGGTTGTTGGAAGCAGCAGCGGTAGCCAGACTAGAGCCAACTGTCAAATTATTCTTTAATCTATCTTCAGCTTTAAGGATCTTTAACACAAAGTTTACAATCTATTGAGTTTAACACAAATAGTTTGATCAGTTTGGTGTTCTGTCTACTTATTTCTGTGTAAGTAAGATACTTACGTAACTTCTACAGAATGATGACACAATATGTTTCTTTAGAGCCAACATTATCCCTACTTAGGAAGTGCTTAAAAGGAAGCGAGCAATACGATTTATTTACTTAAATCTATAAGGGACCATTTCAACAAGCGAGAGAATCGCACGCAACGATAATATCATCGTGCCACCCAATTCTCTATTGTCTCAGATCGTGTCTCCAACTCTCCACACGCCGATTTCATGGTGGTGATTTTCATTCGGAATCGTCGTGATTCTCTTGCTCGTGCGTGGAGATGGTACCTAAGCTGTTTTCTACTACATTGATTAAACTAATATAATATGTTGAATGTAGGTTGCTAAACAGCCTACTCTATGCTGACGTAAGTATAATGTTTATTTGTTTTAAATCACGCATGCGCGCCTGGATGCCACAATCGACCATGAACTTTGCACGGGATCAAACAAACTAGTTTTTAAACTATAGATGAATTCTGCGATTGAGAAATACTTGAAGAATGCTTTTACTACTACAGGAACTACTGTCCAAAAGTTAGCTGTTTCCGAATGGTGTTTTTGAACAAAGATAAATATTCTTCGATTTTAATTTCTAGACACTTTGTATAACGATTTAGACTTTCGTTTATAATACTTATAAATACATATTAAGTATATAAAGCATATTCCTTAGTGTAGTACTGGAATTTAATTGTGAAAGTCGTAGTGGCATTGGATGTGTTAATATCATCTAGCTTAGACTTAGATCATTATATGATCTAAGAGCTTAGATATTAAATAATCTTAAATTGAACTTAAAAGAAACTAACATAAAAATTAAAAACTATGGAAGTCCTTATTAAAAATTCAAAAGGCCATGGTAGACCATGGTCCCTGTGGCAGGCAGGATACCCAAAATGCTGGCAGCGTTACCTCGCTGAATAGCGAGAGATATCCGTCGAGCGAAGTAACAGATAACTATAATAAATATATATGGACAATTCATACAGATTGAGCTAGCCCCAAAGTAAGTTCGAAACTTGTGTTATGGGATACTAACTCAACGATATTATATTTTATAACAAATACATATATGGATAAACATCCAAGACCCAAGGCCAATCAGAAAATGTTCGTTTTTCATCATGACCCGACCGGGGATCGAACCCGGGACCTCCTGGGTGGCGGTCTGGCGTGGTAACCATTACGCCACGGAGGTCGTCAAAGATTAAACAATCTTAGATACTTTAGGCCTACTTATTCTATTACAGTTCGTTCCAATTAACGCATAAGTGCTTTCTTAAAATCATCCAGTCGACTGTACACATTTTAATATATAATTAGATATGATAAGACATTAAATATGTATACAAGGTAATGGCCCTCCTTACATAATCTTCAAAAGCTGAGATCAAAGACTTTTCTCAGTTGGGTTTCCTGGTAATTCAAGCGTATGTTTGATATTAACACAAAGTACTTATAAATAGTGGAAGTACCTACTTTAAGCAAAGGTCACACTAGTGGCGAGTACGGTCAGCTACTAAATTAGTATATTACCTATATTCCGTTCTAATATACTTGGCACAAAAGTTCCAGACAATCATCTGATTTAAAATGAAAATCACAAAGAAATAGACATGGTGGTAGTTTATAGAGTAGCTTATTTATTTAACTCAGAAGGACATTTATGTTGTAAATGATGTGTCTAAGTGCCAACGCGGACCTACAGAATAAAGTATTTTTGATTTGATATAAATAAATATAAATGAAAATAAATATTATATATCTAGTTCCAAACTAAGCAACTATGCGTGTACTATGGGTAGATTGCTGATAAATATACTAAAATACTTTTTTTTTGTAAATAAATACTTTTTATTTATTATACATAGAAACACCCAGACCATGGCAAACAGACATGTTCATGCACACAAATGTTTACCTTGAGCAGGAATCGAACCCACGGCCCTCAAGGTAAAGTGACCATTGCTAGCCACTCGACAACCAGGCCTGTCAAAATAAATCACAAATCACTTTATAACGACGTGGTGATATTCTGTGTTTCGTACAATAAGTGAGCCTGAAGCCATCATGACGCGACCATCTTCCTAATTCCTTCCCCATCCTTTTTAAATTCTTCATAGCAGGTGACATGATAGCTCGTTCGTAGAGACAGTTGTGAGTTGTTGTGGACAAGTCCCATAATTGGGATGATGACGATAAATCATTGTGGTACGTGTAAAAAGTCACTAATTATAACAACTTCCGTGGCGTAATGGTTACCACGCCGGATCGCCACGCAGGAGGTCCCGAGTTCGAATCCCGGTCGTGTCCTGATTAAATACGAACGAGTTTGTTTGTTATTCCTTCACGGCTTGACTAAGCAGCCGATCATTATGAAAATTTGCATACATATGTTAGGGGTACAGAGCCCACCATAGGCTTTTTATCCCTTGAAAGTATGTCGTTCCGATGGGAAAATATTTTTTTTACTATAGAGGGCACTGTATCGGCCAACAGATGGCGCCACAAGTCACGCTATGGGTTGTTTTGTTGTCAAACGAGATCTATGTCATAAAATTAACGCGGGCGAAGCCGCGGGGAAAAGCTAGTTTAATTATAATGTAGATAATCTGAAGACACAAATGCTGACAGATTATCTCACGTTTCTCCTTACGTCATTGAGCTAAACGTGTTCGACAAGTTTTTGAGTCAAACTACACAATATGCCGATTAATTTAAAATCGAATCAATCAGCAAGTTCTTTTGATTACAACATTGTGTTCCTTAACAAAATCAATGTAAATAGTGTTTTTAAATTAATAAAAGTACTAGCGTAAATGGTTATGATAATTTGTTACGGTTGCCTGGTTTTCGGGATAGAAGTAAGGGATAAAAAATATCCTGTCTTTTTTTTTCTATTCCATACAAAATCTATAATATGTTAAAAACCGGGCAAGTACGTGTCGGGCCACGCACAATGTAGGGTTCCGTATTTGCTGTGCTTTGCTTGCCTTCAGTTGAGTCCAATATGAAATTCTATCATATTTGTAAGTTTTCATCAAAGAAATTTTATTTTATCAGTTTGTCGGCTGTTATTCGGTAACTAGTAGAGCCAATTTAACCGTTATAGTTTTCATTGAAGGTTCAGCATATGGAATACTACCATGATTTTTTTCAAATTTCTAAACATAAGACTTTCGGAGATAGAGGGGGGGGGAGATCACCGTGCAAAACGAAAATTAACACGATAAATGTAAATAATTACGAAACGGATTATTGTATCGAAAAATGATCTTCCCACACCCTCAATGTTTGAAGAGACCTATCTAACGATTGCCCACTTTACGTGTAGAGGAGGCACACCAAAAAAAAAATATTTCAAAATTTTCTCCCAGCATTTTGTTAGCATTGTTAATATGTGTAATACCAAATTACAGCTATCTAGCATCAAGCGTCTAGGCGCTAGACCGCGCACAGACAGACATACAGACAGACGGACATGGCGAAACTATAAGGGTTCCTTGTAGTTTACTACGGAACCCTAAAAATGAGTCGCTAAATGTGTTGCTAAGCGCAAATCGAGAACAGCTGAACCGATATCGCTGATTATTTTTTTAGAATATTCCTTGAAGTACGAGGATGGTTCGGAGAGTAACGGAGAGAAAAAAATAAAAATTCCCTCGGGAAAGCGGGGTACATACGGGGTATAAACTACGCAAACGAAGTTGCGCGGGGTTTGCTAGTGTTATATAAAATCGATTAGGAGACAGACTTAGGTACAGCCAGGTTGTTGAAACACATTTTAATCTTAATTCCACATTATGGATTTAATTTTCTTTCTTTAGTTTGACAGTGACAATCATAATTTAATGTCATTAACTCTAAAATATGTTTGTGCACTTTACCAAATCACTACCTACCTATATAATACTAATATTAAATGAGAAAGTGAGTTTGTTTGTTTGTTTGTTATTCACGGCTCGACTAAGCAGTATTAATTTGTATACAAAATTTGTATACAGTCATATTGTCAGGGGTACAGAGCCCAACATAGGTTAATTTTTATGCAGCAGGTAGTAATTTATAAGTATTAGTATGGATATGGTAAATTAAAACTAGTTACTACATGTGACTCGGCTCCTGTCGTTTTGCATATTAATGAATGAAATTAAGAAGGTAAATACACGTGTAATAAAGTACACAATATGCACTCATAAGTTTCCAATTGTTCATCATTCATAATATTTAAGAGACATTTTTCAAACTTGTTTTGTTGACCTATAGGATGGCAAATCACTTTTTTGACTAAGTTACATTACATAAATTTTGTTCTTTCAAAACTATTTCTCAAAACAATTTATGAATTTTTTTCAATTTTGATATGAATGTCATAAATGCCCGGGACTTCGTCTGCGAGGAAATCAGGTAAACAGTGACACCTAATCCAAAAAAATAAACTCATATTACCATAAACTTAAAAAAAAATTGTCATCACTTCTATTTACAAAAAAAAACTGCCTACCTTACAAAATATTCACTTATCACACGTCAATCATCACACTATTTATAACACTTATTGTTCATTCGAATCAACGGCAGGAGGTAAAGTCGTGTTCACCTCACAAAGTTTTGTATGACAATGGGAGAGGTCGCCGCGCGGGTCGCAAGCATGGTAGCTAACCTCCGTCTGATCCGTCAATGAAATAAGTCACGGTCAATAAGCCTCTCACTTATATCCCAATGCACATGCTTCAATTAACAGTGAAATTAATCAGTTAAATATGCAAAAATTATTAAGGCGGTATGCTACCTGACGGGGTGATTTTAGATCACACACTGGGCGTCAAAAATAAGTAGTACAGTTTTAAAATTGCAAGTACTCTTAAACTATAGAAGTTAGAGTTTTGAAATAAAAATCAATCTTTAAAAGACGATATTATGCATGAAGTTTTTATTAAATTAAATGAAGTTGTCTTTTAACTTTTTTTATTTCAAAGGTCTAGCTTCGTAGTTTAGGAGATATTGCAATTTAAAAACTGTTCTACTTATTTTTGACGCCCAGTGTATTTCATTGGTTTTAAAGTTTGCATAAAAGAGAAATAATATTTTGTACTTTTCTGAAAATTACCGTTAAATTAAATCATTATCATCAATCAATTAAAAAAAATATTAACTTACCTTACTTACTTTTGTACAAAACTGACAGTGGTCTAATTATTGCGGATGAAATGGAAGCTCAACACAACCAGTCTAAAGGTTGGAGACTTAGTGCTGCTCAGCGAAGACACACTTCCTGCTCTGCAATGGCGCACTGGGCCAGTAACAAAATTGTTTCCGGGACCAGATGGGATCACCCGCTAGCTGACGTCCAAACAAGCACGGATTGCTATCGAAAACGCCTGGTTCACCAATGTCCTCTACTCGCCAATGAAGAAGAACTAGGATGTTAAAGAGTCGGAGCCTTCAACGGGGGGAGTTTATGTTTACCAGTGGCAATGTTGCAACTCTGTGATTATGCTACGATAATCCGGCGCATTCATCAGTGCATCAGTTTTTCACTTCACTTTTGACTGGTATTGACGCAATACTATCTGCACAAGAATTTTGCAAACCACTGAATTCGCTACAATTTTTTAATTAGTCTCGAATGCGCTGCACAACACTGGTCGCGTGAATGCTTGGCTAGCGCAAAGTGCAGTACGAGGTGCGTGCGAGTACAAGGTGTTTCCAGCTTCGTCTAGCACTGTTATTTTTTTTTATTCAGTGCGGCACAAGGTCTAAGAAACCCCGTATTAAAGTAGGAATACCAAAGAAACTGGAATCAATAGCACATCTCAGATATATAATCATGTCTTTCTTACACTAAACCAGATATAAGTTTTTATCCTCCCGCATGACAGAGAAGTTCAACCTTTTCCTTACCGCTCGCTGTAGAGGCGAGACAGGGACATGGTGTTTCAGGCCCTGTATCGCACACAACACAACGTGTGTTACCACTATAAGGTATGACAGCCTATTTCAAATACCATCATGGAATTTCACTGAAATGTTACGTTCTTTTATGCTGTAGGTAGACTAGTTTTAGCCAGTTTTAGGCTATCGTCTTATTAGTATTAGTTGGTATCGAAAACTGATGCAAACGTAAGCATCCTGGCCTGGGATCCACTGAGGGGTCGAGACAGTGGAGCAATACGGAAGGAAGGTAATTTTTAATGAAAAAATATGCACCGCCTCTCCAGCGGTCACTCCAAGAAATACAATTTTTAATAGACACTTTGACGCATTTAGACGCCTCGTCGTCGAGTTTTTAATACAAACTTATGGTAAGGGCACAGATATTCACAAGGGTCTGAAATTCTGATCAACTTCTGCATAAAGGCCTTACTCTGATGTTAGCATATAATGGAGACTACACCAGTACATTTTTCTTCTATAATTTCTATATCTATACAGGCCATAGCCACCCATGGCGTGAAGCGCCCCTAGAAGAACTCGAAACACCATTATGTTTATGGTGTACACAAATTCAAACACGATACAAATACCGTACTTCAAAATAACTACCATTGCTCCACTTAATCAAAGTCAAGATCAAACCTTGTGGTGATCGATGATGGCTTTGTCCCGCCATGTCACCGGCTTAAAACGTGACATGTTCTTGTAGAACTTTCTAAAGTAGAGGTTCTCAAACCTTTTAATTTTCGATATAGGCGGTAGATACTAGATTCAGACTAGGCGGTACTAGACGAAATCTAGGTAATTAGCAGGTAACTCGTAAATAAATCAAAATAAAACAACAGTAAATAAATTTATAATTACGATTTAATTATATTATAAAACATTTGATATTGTCATAATTCTTGACAACTTCCATTACAAATCCTTATTGATATTGTTGCGATTTGCTAACTATTAATTCCCGGTAGTAGGACTGTACTGTTCAATCACTTATCCTAAGTACATTCTTGGTCATACAATTAACAAAATGAATCAGATACATATTACCATCGCACCATATAAAAGATAAAGTAAGCAAGTTGATAGCAAAGAATTTAGGAAATTGCGACTTAAAACCCGGCTTAAGATTATTTATTAAAATAACATTAAAAAGATGATACAATCGTATTATCTTAAACGAAATAATGTAAATCTATTTATCATTTTAATATAGAACTAATTGACAATACTTTAATGTTAAAATTGAAAATTTAGAATCGCTGTTACTATAAAAAGTAGATCAAGTACTCTTTTATGTTAATGTTTTTTTAAATCTAACTTATTCAGAAAACAAGATCATAAAACTTATTTACTTAACTAGCATGAAACTTAGGGTAAATAAACGACCGATTCAAAAATCTATATTCTAAACTAAATATAAAGTTAAAAATAAAGATGTTTTAACACAAGAGTCATCTACTCATTTACTGAAACATAAGCGAAAATACCAAAATTCGTGTTTCATTGTTAGATCATGGGTGAATTTCTTTCAGTCTTATAATAGTTGGAAATTATTTTTTATATTCATCGTGTCTGCTACTGCTTCTACAGTAAAACTACGACGGCCTAAACTAAGTTTGAAAAGTGAAAGAAGAAATTTCACACATTGATGCAATCACACATGTCCTCCATTCGGCGAAACCCGGCGCAGCATCATTCGGTCTAGCACCCATTCACAAATAGCCATCTAAGCCTATGTTACCATTATGGTACAATTACTGGGTATAGTCGGTTAAGTGAGTGCGAGATCAACTTCGTCCAGGGTGTTTCAAAGCCATGGACGCGGCCCGAGAGTCGGCTTGTTCCGAGGGCACAGCCCTAATGCTGATGTGGTATTGTCCAGACCCTGAGGGGTCTCGCTACGCGTCCTAAAGTTGTGCTTCTGCGGTGTTTTGCCATAGGTTAGATGGCAGGGTGTCGTAGTGCGACGGCACTGTGACTAGCGCGTCTGCCGTAGTCCTGCTTATGGAGCAGTTCTGAAACAAAACAGAATGGCTCGTTAATAAAATTCATGAAATTCTTAGGCCGCGTTTTATATCCGGAATTTCTCGAAGAAGTCGTGGAAGTAACTGCAAAATCGTTTGCTTATAATTCCTGCAATTTGTTGTGCGATAAATGACATAATGTATATTGTCGAATGAGAACTGATGTATGTTATGGATGCCACGGAAATGGAAAATTGTATATTTACAATATACAATTTTCCGTATTCCATTGCCGTGGCATGTGTGACCCCTGAGAATAGTAAACGCCACATAATAAGCATTAGTATTATTAGTACTCTTTTGGCCAGATTTTCTTTAGTCTATTACATACCTAGCAAATAGGTAATTTAAGTTAAGCTTATCATGTTTGGTATTGGAAGGAAAAAGTAATTATTGAATTGTATATACATATATAATTACATAGAAAGCATAATGTAGTATTTCAATTATGTTCATAGTAATCGATAATTATTTTCAATCGGATATCCAGTTGGCAATAGTTGTGAATTTTGACAAGCGTATCCAATTAGAACAAAACGTTTTAATGAATTTTGTGCCAACTAAAACCATTTTTGATTCCACGTGGATAGCGGCGTGGTTTAAAACGTGAGCTAATACGAGAGTAAACACAATATTAATTTATTGTATAATTTTATCGAATCAATTTATTGTAAGCCGTTCAAGAACTTTCTTGTATATCGTTTTGTTGCGTAAACAATCCTAATGGACCGCGCTATAAAATATTTTAAAAGGAAAAGTTAGAGATGAGGTCATTGTTTGGACTAGTTAGCAGATACAACACTTATGCTATGCTTCTTTGTTAAAGAACAAAAAAGAAGTTTTAAATTTTTGGGTCACAAATTGTTACGTGGTGGTCAACAATTCGAAGTGTTTCACAATATTCCGAAGTTCCAGATATTCTTTTCTTACTGACTGATAAAATAACAGTGTTTAAGATTTTTCTGACTGATAAAACTTATCGGGACAATTGCATACCGATGGATATAGGTTATGAAAATCTAAAGAATCTAGAGTGGTATCCTAATCGGTTTTGCTTTGTTACCATGAAACAATATTGTTAGAAGATAAAGCATATCGGACTAATTAAGAATGGCATGCTTCCTGAACCCGATAATCTTTGTTTTGTCTGCAAATATTTGGAAACAACCTTGAGTACCTCGGTGGGTTAAGTAACATCGAACGACTTTTAATAGACCGTAACATGAAAATTACATTTTGTTTTATTTTTTTTATACCACACAGGTGGCAAACAATGATACGGTCGGCCTGATGGTGAGCCGTCACCGTAGCCTATAGACGTAAGCAATACCGGGGGTATCAGTCACGCGTTGCCAACACTCCCAACCCCCCCAAGTGGAGCTCTGGAGACCTTACTCACCGTAGGAACACAACATGGCCGAGACCAATGCTATTTGGCTACGATCTTTTGTAAGGTGGAGGTCCTTCCCCAGACGGGCTGCTCCGATTTGAGCGGATTATCCGCTGTGCCCTACCTCTCTTACATCTTATTAGACACGACGAGTTTATCAGGAACATTTTAGAAGGAAAGATAGACATAAGACAAAAGGCCGAGAAGAACTTACATGGATCAAGTAAACTTAAGTAAGGGAAAAGGCAGGAAACGTGTCTTAGATATATAGATAGAGAGGTGAAGGAGCTGGCAAATAAGAGGGAAAAATGGAGACTACTACCATCGACAAGAGCGCGGCTCTCTTTAAAGAGAACATGAAAATATTTTGGAATCTACTATCAGTGTATTCAGCCATGAAGATGACTGTGTATTGCTGATGTTACAGAGGTTTGCCTATCACTAATCATATGATAATAAGTTTTCAATATTTACCGTACTAAACCTTTTGTTGTGTATTGCAAATTAATATTCTATCTACCTCTAATCATCATAATTAAAGAATAATTTTGTATCGAACTGTATGCATGGCTTTATATACAGCTGAAGCTTCATGTTTACCACCTTGTGAATTCAGTGACAATAAATACTTTCTGATTCTGATAGCACAAGTTTGAAGCATGTTTTTGTCAATAATGCAATTGTTTTTATTGTTTAAGATATCGAGAACATAATACTTCAGTCTTTTGGACTTATTTCTTTAAAGTTCTGACACACGTGGAAAGATTTTCCTTTGAACATATTTAATTTTAACAGAAGTATTATCTATTTATCATAACCATAATAAATTCAGAACCCACAGTAGGTTAAATAAATAAATAATAAATATATAGGAACAAATCACACAGATTAAGTTAGCCCCAAAATATGAACTTGTGCTAAGGTATCAATATAATATATTATTATCTGTTATAAAATATAGATAAACATCCAAGACCCAGGCCAATCAGAAAAAGTTCGTTTTTCATCATGACCCAACCGGAATTCAAACCAGGGACCTCCTGGATGGCGCGGCGGTCCGGCATGGTAACCATTCCGAAGGTCGACAGAAGGTTCTGTATATAACTACAAAGTTTACATTCATGCTTACATTGGGCTGCTCTCTGTGTGTGTCCACGCACTCCACGCCAAGCTTGATCATCTCCACATTGTATTTGTAGCCGTATGAAGTCAGCTTCACTATGGTGTGTAGTGGTACGTTCATGTATGGCAGTTCATCTAGAATTAAAGAAATAGGGTGCTATAGAACTTATAAAAGACTTAAAGAGTACATTGAATATTTTTTTAGAATTAATTATCTCGGATAATGGTAGGTACTTATATATTTGTAAGTATATGGTACTCGTATTCAAAGAATGGATGATGTAATTTTTAATTTTTATTTCTTTATCGACCATTTATCTACTTAGGTAATCGACGTACTAATAATAATTTAAACAAACATTCAATTGCCGGTTACATAATCAGTTAGGTACTAAGGTTCCCTGTATAATTTTTATAAAATTGAAACTATTAAAATTATAAAAATGAAGTGAAATATTTATTTTCATTCATATCATGCAAATATTATGATAAGCCTATTAAAAAATTTTCACCGTCATTACTGCACTTGAAATACCATGGTTTATGACAACACCGAAGTGTTGATTTCAGGTAAATGTTAATCCCATAAAAAACAATACTTGTCAAAAAAACCAAGTCTCACAACTTAGTTGTTCTACCGTAAAAAGTTGTGAGATCCATGTAATACCAAGTCGGTTATTAATTTATTCAATCCCTACTTAAGGGACCTTCTGTCTTAAGTTGTTACGTAATTATCTAACCTAACAACATCTTATAATGACATTAATCAATATTAAAAATCTATAGCGTTTTAAAAAGTATATTGACTCGGCCATCGCTTGAAAACACAATATATCTTACAAGTATAATTTAAAAGTAACAGGAGTGTGAATAGTGGAATTCAGAATATAAATAAATGCTTTATAGACCACAAGAAAGTCATTATAATAATCGTGACTTGAGTTGTAGTTAAATGAGATAGATAGATCATAATTGACCCACTGAAGACCTAGAAAAAAGCTGTATTTATTATTTGCACCGTAATAATCCGCTCAAATCGGCGCAGCCCGTCTGGGGAAGTACCTTCACCTTACAGGAGATCGTAGCCAAATAGCATTGGTCTCGGTCATGTTGTGTTCCTACGTTAAGAGCTCTACTTTTTACAGGGTCTGCAACACGCGAGTGATACCCGCGGTATTGCAAGCGTCCATAGGCAACGGCGACTGCTTCATATCAGGCGGACCGCATGCTTGTTTTCTACCTTAATGGTATTAAAAAACCGTGTTTTTTACTCACCAAGTTTAGCATCAAGGAAGTACCCCAACATGCAGCGCAATACAGCCTGATGGCCCACGACTACAACATTATGCTCGTCCTCCAAAGCCGAGAGAACGGGACGGAGGCGCGTCATGATGTCAATGTAGGACTCGCCCCATGGGTACCGGTAGCGGAGTTTGTCCTGGTCACGCCATGCGAACTCCTGGGGGAAGCGTTCTTGCATCTCCTCGTATGTAAGGCCTTCACAGATACCCTGGGGACAAGAGAATTACAAACTCAAGTGTGTCATCCTAGAATATTTATAACTATCATTAAGTAATACACAGCAGCGCCATTTACTTTATAAAACGCTATTGACAATCAGACTTCTGACCAAATCTTACGGCAAACGCGTACTTTTCGGGATAAAAACTACCCTATGTGTTAATCCAAAGTATCAGTTACCTACATACCAAATACCATAAAAATTGGCCTAGCCATTTAAGCGTGATGTAACAAATTTTCGCCTTTCTAATATTAGTGGGATACGTATGTAAGTGGGTAAGGACCGTCCTCATAGATTACCTAATAACGACATAGCAATAACTGCATAGTGACTGACACGTGAGGGGGGGCTCACTGAGACGGTTACGATAAATTTACCACTTGAAGCTGGGATTACGTTCACTCTAATTTATCAAACTATCAACTTTTATATTGACTACGAATAAATCAATCTGCTCTATCTATCCTGTGGTGGATGTAGATGAGAAAATAATTTCGCCGAACGTTTTTTTATTCTACATTTTTAATGAAATTTTATTTGTTTTAGTCTGACTTTAGGCACGGTGATTGTATAAATTCCAGAAGTAGACATAAGGATAGATTACTTGTACCCAAACAAAGGCTTGACAATGTGAATGTGTGTTGAATATTCTGACAATGTGCATTGCATGGCCATTAAGATTTACAATCATTTACCGGATGAGTTTAAAAATCTAAGACTTTCACTGTTTAAGAAAAAGTTGCATGAATGGCTCCTAACTAAAACTTATTATAACACTACTGAATACTTGAATGATAAATTTATGAATGGTTAAACCAAAAAACAATGTATAATACAGATATATTTGCACGCCCCTGCGAGGGCAGAATAAGTTGGAATACTATATATTATATGTTTGTAACATCTTTTGTACCTTATTTTCGCAAATAAATCTATCTATCTGACAACGACAAGTACTGAAACCATACTAGCATTCTCTAACTGTCAAACATTACGAATATGGTTCACACATTACGATGATTATTTCAAATTAAAATATTATCTTCTTCTTTGTCGCTACACTCTTGACAGAGTGGTCGTGGTCGTCGATTGAGGGATGGCAGTACGCTTCATTATCCGTCGCCATTCCTCTCGAACCGTTGCCTTTCTGGTACATTAATAGAATGTACCATTAAGTAGGCAGTCTTTATTTGATCGGTCCAACGCATCGATTTTTCCATAAAATATTATAGCTGAACGTTGTGCTTGTTTATCGTTTCATAAATAATAAGTATTATAATTGTCACAGCCTTGACTACGCAACTTTCATTTTGTATAGCTTTTTCAATAATAGATTCGAAACTTTCCGCAGTGATATTCCACATAGCGCCAATTCTATTTATTCTTAGTTTATTGAATCACGTCCAAATAGGTAAATTGTGTCTTAATTTAATTTCAAATGTATACAATACGTTATAATATGAGCTACGACACAATTACATTGTGGTTACGTTTTCTACCTTTTATAATACGCGACAACTTTGTAACAGAATTAAGTTCTCCAATAATAGAAACCTAGATGACGTTAGTCTATATTTGCATGTTGATGTAGGTCACAAACAAGTCATAAATTTAAAAACGTGTGCTAACGTGGGTGCATGCCAGGTGTACATAGTCAACGTCGTATAAACTTCAAGCAAAACTGCTGTTTTTTACAAGAAGCTTGCAAATTTTTTATTCAACTGTAAAATGTTTGTTTGGTCGGGTCAAAATCATGAAAGTATTTTTATTTTAAATCAGTAAAAATGCATTACGGATAGCAGTCGAGCTCTCCTCTACCAGTGAGGAGGGGGAGATATGACACAAAGGCAGGGAACTAACTCTAGCCTTTGTGTCATGTGATCACGACTTAACCCAGGATGTATTCCGATGTATTCTGTATTTTGAGGGAAAATAAAACGAGATGGAGAATAGAAAAAAAGAACCTTTCGATGTTACTCCTGTTTTTATTAATGAAAAGCATTATGAGGTACGTATTACGTATACGTAATACGTACCTCATAATGCTTTTCATATTACATTCATATTATATATTACCCTATAGGGTAATATAGTTAATTAGCCCGGATCAATCTCAAGAGCAGCAGGGGATTTACTATAATCAGTGATTATAAACAAACCACTTAGTTGTTATATGTTTGTTTTCCTAGCAGTCTATTTTGTTTACAAGACGTTGATTAATGATGAAAATCTAGAAATTGTCGTGATAAGGTTAGGTTGTGTTGAAACATTCAAGCAGGCTTGATTGATGGTTTTTCTAGCAACTTTTGTGTGTGTTTTCGTTATTTTTATTTGTTGAAAACTCTTTTTGTCATATTTCTTTAGTTTATCATTATTTATGTCTAAATCGTTACCTATCTAATACCTTTCTATTTTTCGTTTTGACGAGTAGTACCTAGTTACACTCTCTGTTTTGTCCTACCTAGTAATGTTATACTTAGATTATGATTTTCTTCTGCAACAAATTAGTCTTAGGTATTAATTTCTTCTATGTACAGTTTGATTTTTCAAAACGGTACCCTATTTTGCTATCGTTCAAATTCTATACCAGTATACCACGGAGATAAACTTTAAGCAAGGTTATTGTTGAGAATTTAACTTTCACCCAACTGCGGGTGGTTTCTGTTTTGAGTTAATTGTAATGTTTCGAGTCTATAATTTTACTTTATCAGATTTTTTATGAAGTTTACACGCCGGCAACACTCGCACCTATAGGTACTTAAAGAAGGCAAAAGTTATTGGTGATCCTAACCCATCAACTCGTGACGCGATCATCTCAATAAAACATACAAGATCAATTACTGATGCAGCATCTAATTTTAAATGCAGGTCGCAGTGGCATTTAGATGACGCATCTGGAATTTCAATTGTGGCAATTCTTCTTCTTTTCGTGTCAATGACACAAATAAAATAAAATTCTTACACCCTACTGGCAAGATGTTCAGCCAGTAAGATGGCATTATCCGGATGGCATTGTGCCAATAAAATTGTTTCGTAATTAGTTTCAGTTACCCCTTGTTGCTTGTGATTTTAATAGAACCTGTAGTCGGTAGATAACAATGACCATTTTATTCCAAGGGCGCTCGAGGTGCAATGCAAGGAAAACATTTGTGTGCATATGGATATAGATAGAAACCAGATGGCGTTGTGTGATTCGTGTCCTCAA
This sequence comes from Endotricha flammealis, assembly GCA_905163395.2. Taxonomy (NCBI): domain Eukaryota; kingdom Metazoa; phylum Arthropoda; class Insecta; order Lepidoptera; family Pyralidae; genus Endotricha; species Endotricha flammealis. The sequence continues at coordinate 11,083,369 of LR990869.1, read as the reverse complement.
TTTTGCCGTCCCTTTTATGTCGATCATATCGAAAATACTATTTGTTTGCAAGTGGGGGGTAAACAGCAGATAAACATAATATATATTTTTTTGTACAATCTGCATGAAAACATAATAATTTAACGGTAAACAAGTCACAATCAAATGTCTCTCGTCACGTACGAAACCACGCCACTATTTTCATTCGATAACGATAGGTATATGTACTTATATGTTATATTATTATCGATTTTATGTATATGTGATATGACATACATATAGTAACATTTCAATCGTAAATCCATGATATACCCATATACTGCGATTATTCTCTTCCGTCGATGGCCCAAGAAAGACTACGTCACGATCAGTGTGACATATTCAACCAATATTCAACATTATTATAACCGCACCACATCCGATGACGTAATCTTGGGCGAATCTTATGACCTAGCTGTCATGGGAAGTGAACACCTTGTTTTGTTATACCATCTATTTCCGCCCGCCACCCAGGAGGTCCCGGGTTCGAATCCCGGCTGGGTCATGATGAAAAACGATCTGTTCTGATAGGCCTGAGTATTGGATGATTATTTATACATATAAGTATTTGTTTTAACACAATAGTTAGAGTTAGTATCCCATAACACAAGTCTCGAACTTACTTTGGGGCAAGCTCTATCTGTGTGACTTGCCCCTATATAGTTATTTATGAATTAAAAAAAATACTTACAGCGTCCAACTCATTGAGTGCCCTGATCGCTCTCTTCGGCGCCCTAATCTCAGCAGATGTCTGCTTGGTGCGGCGCAACTCCGAAGTCCAAACACTGAATGGCTCCCGTACAGCATGTGGGTTCATATGTTCAGCCAATGCATGGGCGTACATCTGCCCACGTTCGGAGAGTGAAGCATCCCCACCGATGCGGCCAAGCACGTTGTATTCGCTTTCACCATGCTGTAAATATAGAAATTCGTTGAAACATATGCTTATGGTTTTAAATTTAAAAATGCAGCTTTTCAAAACCCCAATTTTCTTATTACATCATCAGACGACCTCCGTGGCGTAATGGTTACCACGCCAGACCGCCACCCAGGAGGTCCCGGGTTCGATCCCCAGTCGGGTCATGATGAAAAACGAACTTTTTCTGATTGGCCTCGGGTCTTGGATGTTTATCTATATATGTATTTGTTATAAAATATAATATCGTTGAGTTAGTATCCCATAACACAAGTTTCGAATTTACTTTGGGGCTAGCTCAATCTGTATAAATTGTCCCTATGACTTAAAATTTATGATTATATTAACTGTTCATTCGAAACAATGCTTCGTAATAGAGGAAATGCCCGTTGCAGATAAAGAACTAAGCAGAGTTAATAATCTAATACGTCTTTACATAGGTAATGCATTTGTGATGTTTGTCTAACTAAGCGAATGGAAAGATCGTAGGTTTATAAAATTCTCTAAGAATAGTCCCCTTGCAAAAGAAAATCATTTTTTTTTCTTAAAAGTCATCAATATGTCTGTAGACATTGTTATTAAAGAAGAGTTATTTGGAGGACGAAACAAAGCCTACTTTGTATGCTATAACGTCGCACCGTTTCATGAAGCTTTCGCTTTTAACATCGCGGTTAAAATTTACATTGTCCTTGTTAAAACCATATAAACATTTGTCGCATTATTTCGAGTGATGATAAAGATATTGCGTATCATTAATAACACAATATAAACTTTATAAACGCAATTCTTGTGAAAGGCTGAGTACTTTTTACCAAAGTTCATAAATCTATCCACTTCCTACTTACTATAATCTTGTCAATATTTTATTATCATTTGCTTAATGTATGAGAATATCTACCTGTGGGATTATGTCGATAATTACTCATATAAGTACATTTATCAATACATGACTAAGTTAATAAAAAAACAGTTTGTCTTTAATATTTTGTTGTAATAGATTCGCAATATCTAAATTTATTAAACAAGTCATTAAAACTAAACGGAATTGCTACCGTGTTGTTAGATCCAACTAATATAGTGTCAGGGATGACACCTTATGACGCAGTTGGCACCAGATAACTTATTTTTCGGATTATTGCGTTTATTTCATAGGTAATTAATATGAAAGAAATATAAAAACTTTACAACTAATTCGCAGCCCAAAGTTACTTATAATTAGACCGCAGTTGTTTTGTGAATCAAGTACGGATAAGATTTCAGTCAAAATAGCACAAAAACTGTCAGTGCATCTATGACCAGTTGTAGATGTAACAGGCCTTTAATTCTATCCTAGTAACCACAACGTGCGACCGCATTTGGGTCGCACGATTCACTGCTTATTAGGAATTCAATTGGAGCTCTGACCAAACATCGCGACAGTGTTTGGTCAGCGACCGAACCCTACGACAGCGTTGTGCGACCGGTGGGCGTGGCCATTCATACTAAAGTAGTGTCGCGGTCGCACGTTGTGGTTGCTAAGATCGGCATGCAACCTTAACTCTTCGATTACACGCTCATTCTGGCATCATTCTGATCCATCAGTTTCGATTGATGTGACTGATGCCAGAATTTAATGTATTAAAATTTTTATCAATCTGGACCATCAGTCTGTCAGTCTGTGGGTTAGACGATCATTCTCCCGTGATTCTGAGCAGACTGATGGAATGAACTGACGCCAGACTAACCGTGTAACCTATGTCTAAGGTTTGCAGAGTGAACCGATTAAAATAGACATAGTTAAACATAAAGACATAGCTAATGTTTATACTAATTTAGATCCGCTTACATTATATTAATAGAAACGTAGCGAATAACATGTTTATCATAATCGGCCAATATTTTATCGGGAAAATAAGTTCACGACAATCTATTGCAATATTATGGAAAATAAGTGTCATTTTCTTATCATATAATTGGTTATGTTAAGTGTAAAGTAATAGTGATAATAAAAATATAATAATTGAAAAAACAGATGTAGATGATTTAGATAACGAAGTAAAATAAATTGGAATCAATGAGAAAGAGTGCTGCTATCAGTTAAAGACACTTTAAATCTCTTACTGTCGTTGTCTAATTAGGAAGAGAAAAAGAGATAACTTGATGTCTTCTTGGAATTTTCAAGCATTTATGCAACTCCTAAAAGATACACAACTCTTCCAACAATCCTTGATCAGAGATTACTAAATACATAGTTCCTTAACTGCTTACTATTAGTTGAATTCTTATAACATAAGAGAACATATTATCTAAATAAAAGTAATCCTAAAATCTACTTTTTTCAACTTACCCGAGTGAAATAAAGTGTTTGCGGTAGTGCTCTCATCCCAGATAGGTATCCAAGGATCCCAGACTCCTTCTGTCCAGAAACTTTGTGTGCAGTCACTGTTTCTCCTATATTCTCTACACGGACGAAGCTGATGTCTTCAACGCCCGCATTAATAGGTTCTGACTGCCTCATGTAGTGTTCCAATTTCTTCCTAAGATCATCCACAGCCTCTTCTTCGCTCATGTTTTTATAATCAGCAGAGTAATGTAGGATCTCAATGATGTTTCTTTCAAGGAGTTCTTGGTCCTCGCAAACACATTCTATAAACAGAATCCTGAAACCCATCTCGTTCAGACAGTACTCGTTTAGCTCCCGACGTTGCTCTTTAGTTATATTTGTGCCGTCAAAAATCTGTAACAATAAAAGTAAGTATTATTAGTGTTTTAATTCAATATTGGTAGAAGATGATTTATTTGCAAGACGAAAATATTTACACTTTGCTCAGGATCTCCTGAGGTCAGGTGTGTTATCTTTTCTAAAGACATGCAAAAATATTTACATTCATTAAAAAGTGGAATATTGCATAATAAATATTATAAATGAGAAAGTGAGTTTGTTTGTTAGTCCTTCACGGCTTGACTAAGCAACCGATCATTATGAAAATTTGCATACATATTGTTAGGGGTACAGACAGAGCCCAACATAGGCTACTTTTTATTCCTTGAAAGTATGTCGTTCCAATGGGAAAATAATTTTTCTACTATAGAGGGCGCTGTATCGGCCAACAGATGGCGCCAAAAGTCGCGCTATGGGTTGTTTTGTTGTCAAAGGAGATCTATGCTATAAAATTAACGCGAGCGAAGCTGCGGGGAAAAGCTAGTTGCATAATATTTGTTATTGTATGTATACTTTGTAGTAGCTTATTCATTGTAGTTAAACTACTTAGTTATAAGAGTTATATCCGTCGGAGTCGATTTTGGGGGTCTATTTTCCTACTGCAGTTTGAACGGTCTTTGGGCAACCTTATTTTCATCACCATTATCATTAAGTACTATTACGTTTTCTCATCGAAACCTTAACTGTACGTGACCTAAATAACTCACTGTTTATCGGACTGCCTAAAAGCTGCAAACAAAGTCCATTCAAACTAATTGAAAGGTTACAAGGGTTAGTTAATAATCTTAATCTCCAGACGTTACGTCAATGAAGTTCTAGGAAATTCTATGTATTTGTCTAACGGTTCACGTTTGCAATTTTGTAACCAATTCATTACAATAAAAAAATTTCAAAATAGAAAGTACGATAATGTACTTAAGTATTTTGTTTTTCTTTATTTGCACCGATAAAGATTTAAATAATGACTTTTGGTTGGATGATAAGTGATTTGCCTATTATCTTCTGTTTATGAATGATAAATCAATGTGGCAACGACCGCACTAATTTAATTTATTATACCTACATAAAACAATAATTTTTACCTATAACTTTTTAGACAATAAGTAGTTAGTAGACTACCTATATATTTAGATTCCCGCACACGCGACTTGAAATTTTCTTCATTGGCATCTATTTGGTACTTATGCTAGAGTTCCAGTTAAGGTGTGGTGTGCCGTGTCGCGCAAGGTATCGGTTACATACATTTAGCATGGTTAGAATTACTTACATATTATTATATAAAACGCATATGTAAATTATAACCATTCTCTGCGTCATCAACAGAAATAGATCACTGTACCGTGTCAAAGCAATGACAATGATGAATGCATATTGTATAACCAGTTTGGATCTTTGGATTGATATACCTAGTACTAATTTTATTTTATTTTCCCCAGACGGGCTGCTACAATTTGAGTGGATTATCCGCTGCGCCCTGCCTCTCTTAAAACTATGAATGCATGTTATATAAACAGTTAGTTTGGATTGATATAGTACCTACTAAAAGATGTGTTTTTTGTTTCGTTATGGTAATTTACGTTGGTAAAACTTACAGCAACACTGTTCCCATCCTTCAGCCACAACATGGCGTCCTGAACGGCTTCATTGGCGCTCTGACGGCGGATCGCGGAGCCCTGCTGGTTATCAGCACGGAAAATGTCATGACTACCGTACAACGCCATATGACGACGCCGATACTGGCTGCAATCGAACACTGAAAAGAAAGTATTCAATTAGATAGGAACTTCAATTACCAACTCTTTGAATTCAAAGTATTTTAACTTTTCCAAAATATATGTAGAAATAGAAAACTCAACTATAATCTCTATGGAAAGGTTGATAGGTATATTGAAGTGCCCAGTTTTTAGTAAGAAGTTAAAGATGTGATCATCAACCCAGTAATCAAAGCTAAGTATTCATGTCACAGCTATGATGCCGTTGAAATATGTTGCCTTCAACCTAAGGGGTTTTAAGGCGCCATGTTGCTCCACAGTGGGTACTTAATGATTTCGAAAGTTCATGAGAAATACAAAACAAAATAGCTTAGCTAGCTTATATATAGAAGATGAAACGGTAGTAAATTATAAGTCGTTCTTATTCATAATCTTACACAAATAGGTAAATCTTTAAGGCAATGACGAGATACGGTACAATCTAATCTAGAACAAATAGAATTATATAAGTCGCTGTGGTCACTTGGTTACTGGATTCAAGATCAACAGAGAGTATAATCTGGGTCATGGGTATAACTCGCTACCATGTTACGTAAGTTCTGTTAACTGAAATCATTATTAATAGGTTTACGATCTATTTTGTAAACACCATCTCTAAATTAAAAAAGTTTTCATAAAATCCATTTTGTCTGGTGACAGATGACCAGACACATGGATATCATAAATCTAAAAATTATCGGTACTTTTAACGTCATTTTAAAGTACCTTTAGTGCTCTCTCCATTCCAATTAAGGTGTCTTGACAGGCGATGCGCCAGCTGGCTCTTGCCTCTCGCAGGTAAACCCACCAGCGCGATCAGAAGTGGTGCAAACTGACTTATGCGACGAGGGTGCACAGATACTGCAACAAAACGGAAAAAAATATTGAAGATTATCCCTTCTTTTTTAAAGATATAAAAAAATCATTTATTCTGGGACTAGGCCAACACAGGCACTCTTCCTTGTCGAAGTGTACATTTTTTATAATTTTATTATATCTTACAATCAGTCTATGTTAACTATGAGCAGATTTTTTGGAGTGTTTGTGGCATTTAGATATTACCTTTCGGAATAGTCTTATATGTACTTGACGGAGTTATCAGATGTAAACATGCAGCAATGATGACACACATTGACTTTGGATGGGTTTAATGACCTTTATCGGGTATGGGGCACTTCACCCAAAATAAATGTTGTATGAATTGGGAAGAGTCCTTGAGCTAATCTCAGTGATCTTTGAAATTACATTGACGTCTTTTATACACGATACCAGTCACAGGAGTAGAAATGAGTTTAACATTAATTTTGAATATGAAATCCTTTGTTATCGCAGGTTTATGAAGAAAATTGGGGTCGCCACTCTCTCTAGCCGAAAATAATTCATTACCCTTTACCTTTTTGCGGCTAGTGACAGAGAGAGAGTGGCGACAGGTTATTCCAGGTCATTTTTGTTTACCTAATTCAATTTATTCTTTTGGCATTCAGTTTCACCTAAAAAATCGTGGATGGCACTAATTCAGCCGCACTCAATCTAGAGACGAGATATCTGGAGGCCATACAAATATTTATTTTAGGTACACGTCCGTCTTTAGTTACTCGTGAAGATGACGTATGACCTACTTAGAATAGTTTTTCTAAATATATTATTCTTTCACCCAAAAAAGGCGCGACAACACTCTGTACAACACAACCGCCAGCATTCGCTAGTTTACTAGAATATATTTACAAAACCTTCTTGTATCACTATTATATTTTTCTAACCTTAGCTTACGTAGAGTCCGGGTCAGAAAGATAACAACTAAGCTTGTCATTCAACTAGTGTTCAAATAAAATAACAAATCGAAACGAAATACATAAACATATTTCATGGTTATATTTTGATAGTCAGGTGATTGGTCTGGCTATGATAAAGTCCTTTTAATATCACTTACTGTAAAATTGTTATTTAACTGTGAAATAGTTATTTTAGTCTAAAGTTAGTTTGGGACTGTCTAGTAAAAAAAGAGATGGCATTAGAATCAATAATAAAAAAACGGCCATTCCGTCCGGATGGATTATGGATACAGAATTATAGATACAGACCGACCATACAGACGTCAATCTTAATGTTATTTTACTCTTTGGGTAGGTAACTGTTTTAAAAATGAGTATTTTTTTGCGGCGAGTTTTAAAAATGAGTTTAATAACTCACGGAAAAGCAATGAAGTGAATGCTGATTGATTTCTCAATGTCCACAGGGTTTTATTATTACACGCGGCAAAATTGACATTAAAAATCCATACAGAATATTCTAGGACGATATGAATTAATGGCAAGCAAATTGTCATGAACATCATCAATGATATTTGAAAGCTGTCTCAAAATAAATATTTAAATAATAAAACAATTGGTTTTGATGACATAGTTCATGTTAATACTAATAAAATTACACAACTGGCAAAACTCGATAATAAAATGGCAACAACCAATGGAAACACGCCACAAAGACACGCCCATATTTTTGTTAATGCTATGGATTCCATGTTGTTATAGAATGTACTTACGTCATTCAAAAGTTATTTAAATACAATGTCAAAGATAAATGAGGTCATTGCATGTAATACATGTAAACGGAAGATAGATGTGTTCTATGAAAACTATACGAAGAAATCTTCTTCTTCCTAACTTTACGTGGAGTCGGTACAGTATTAATCTTCTCCACTTTGCCCTATCATTATTCTCAATCTCACTTCTTAGACTCGCTTCTTACGTCATGCAACCGTCTCTGGTGCAAGTAAAACTTAAATTTGGTTAATAAAACTAGTTTGGTCCCGATTATACGATTACTTTTTTAATTTCTAAATATCTTATGCATTTTCTTGAAATTTTCGTTAACAGATTTTCAAAAGGTATTCCATGATGTAGTTTATAAATAAACGCGTGTGTCGTAAGCGGCCTCCGAGTGGCGAGAACAATCTGTCGTGTCGTGTGTGGACTTTGGACCGTTCAAGTATGATATCGATTTAACAAATTGTTAACACGGATAATTTTATCTTGATGGAGGTGTGTCATTTTCAAATAACGATCAATGACACGAGCCATAATAACAATACACTTAGGTATATAGATTCTAGGTAAAGATATGTGATCAATTAAAGGCTCATGATATGAAGATTAATCATTATCCTAAATCCTAAATAAATGTTCTACGAATAGGTCGTTGTTATCGCGTTAATTATGCAAGAACGTCTCGATAGACCGACTCCTAGATGAAGGGGCAGAACGGGTGATTCTTGAGTTTCCTTCTGATAGTTTTGTCACCTCGATTAACCTACATAGGACATTATTATCCCGTAAAACGGTCTGAGTAAAACGGTCGCGTCAGACCTCAAAAGAAGATTCACTCAAACGATGCAGCGCGTATAAAACTTCCCAGTTCCCACTGATGGCTGTTGGGCCCATTCTCATTTACTGTACGAATTTTCTTAAAATTTTCTCCTTTGAAGGACGCTTATTATACTTACTTCACTTTTAGATTTTGAATTCAATGCAATACGTGCGCAGTTATTTTGTATTATACATTTAGCCAAATAACATAATATAATGAGTACCTGTGTTGGTAATATAAATAGATTACATAAATATCAATTTAAATAAATCTACCAAATAATTATCTCTGCTACCACATGCTTTGTTCGGTAGGTAATCAAGTAATTAAAATATCTAATGTAAACAGTAATTTTCTAACATTCTATGCGGTTTTGTGTGCATTAATGACAACTTAATCCAAACTATTACAAAATAGATATCAACGAATTAATTAGTAGTTCTATGTAAAGTTACCACGTGTTTCTGAACAAACCAATAAATAATTCATTATAGCTACGACATTTTCCTCAATACTACACAACAAGTTTGATGCGGTTTTCATGGTCATAATATTTTTTCACAAAAAGCTTCTCCCCTTCCTCTGGCACGAAGTAAATAAGTAACTAGTGATAAAGTGCCATGGCACTGAACTGAAACCAGTATTTCTTTTAGTCAGGCTGCCTAATGGCAAATGAATGAATGAATGAAGAAGAAAAACTTACATGATTGAAATTAGGCTTCCGGAAAATCCGATTTGAATGACTTGCCCATAAGGAAAAGGTAAATATTATCACCAATTTCTGTGATATTTGTTTAATGTCATAAAAACACCTTTTAACAATCACAATGACTGTATTCAATATTATATCTTGTGACGTCCAATCTCGAGACATAATGAAAGTATCTTTGTAATCAAATCACAATGAATTTACAAGACAGTGGCTTTGTTGAGACGACAACGAAGTCTGCTATACAGATAATATGTATTATTGGAACTAGGGGCACGGCAAATGGCTATATTTAGTACAATGATCTCACAGACAGGTCGACGCAGAAACATTCTCTTTTTGTCCAGTTATATGAAAATTCTGCATGTATCTGCGAACTTGCAGTCAGTTAATTTGAATTTACTTTCTGTCTGTCTCATACAATGAGACGAAGAGTCACCTGGTGGAAGCAATCACAGCAGCTCCAGTGTTGCTTAAAGTTTTTTTTAATAAACTTTAGACTTTATAAAAAGACGTGGAACGACCCAGCAACCAATTTTTATTTACGCACCTAGCAACTAATTTTGATGGGATTTTCAATAAAGTCAACATCATTTTTTTTTATAGGAACACGGCATGTGACGCCAGCGACTGCCTGATGGGCCGCAGGACACTGGGGTCCAGGAATAGAAGCAACGAGACATCCTTTATGGTGTCTCGTCGCTTCTACTATCTCTTCTAGAATGCTTTGGCGGGATATTTTGATGGGGTTTTCGAAAATGTCATCATCATAGAATGCTTTGGCAGGATATTTTATAAGGCTCTTCAAAAATGCCTTTAAAGTGTCCATCATGTTTCTATCGATACTAGGACATTTTGCATGAACTATGCGTGTTCTTTATTTCATGTACCTACTTGTTTATTGATAACTTATTGATAAATTCTTAGCATCAAATTCACGTTGAGTGCCGCATGAGTTGTTGTGAAACGGGAACGTCTGGTTAGCGACTGATTGATAACATAATTCTATATTGTACTTGTAGTCTCACACGCAGTGATCGATATCTGTTTTATAGGACAAACAGTCCGCGGAATTAAGACTGTTGTCTATGCAGGATTTTAGCAAACATAAAATATATATGATTGTAATATATAGCCGTTGTCAACTGCTCATGCTGGAAGCGTTTGATCCACATACATTATGTTTGATCCCTCAAAGACCTATGTCCAGGAGTGTACTTCTTATGGTTGAGATGATGAAGTACTTGTGCCTTAATATTCCATGTTAACGAGTTTTCTTTAAAAAAAAGAATAGTAAATACTAGAAAGTAATCGTGTGTGGTCCGATGAATGAGTGACGTGTAACACGATCAACAATCGTGCACAAATAAACCCTTATCTTACATGATGCTAAGGTTAGGTACGACGACGTATTTTCTAGTCTTGACCCCAGGTCATTTGTACTTTCCACTGGCAAATAAATTCCCCATTAGAAAACATAATTTAATTCTTCAGTACCTACGCGAGTAATTTGTCTATGAATAGCTTAAGAATAAGTTGTTCTATCTATCTCGAACATTTTTTCCTTAAAATACAGCCTTGTTAATTAATAGTCTTAATCGTTGCGTAAGACAGTTTTGTCAATGAGCTTCATTTCAATCATTGGTTATAATATTCTAAACTTGAAATAATCAAAATTAAACACGGATAATGTTTTTTATGGAACAACGACACAGCAAGGCACCTTTTATCTAATCTTTTAGTTAAGTAGTTAAAATTTAATATCGCGTTTACCATTACATATTTACTCACATTTGTGCGATTAGTGTAAGTATACATAATATTATGTTTAAGAATGTCTATTTGGAAATGAGGGCAAAAAAATGTGCTTGTCTAACTACAAAAGTGCGTGTAGACGTGAAACTTCGAGGACTTTTTTGACCATCCAAAGTGCAAAGCATTAAGGCACTTTAGAGGACACATTTTAATTTTAATTAAGTCTGAAACTATCTCTCTTTACTCCTTTAGTTTGACAGTGACATCCATACTACAATGAAAAATTAACTTTAAAAATAATTTTGAACAATTCGCCGTGTGTACTTTCTACAATAGATGCATTTGTGACCGAATTTGATGGACGAAAAGTCCAAACTTTGTCTGCGCAATTAGATCAAAAGGCTAAAAGAACTGTAGGTTATTCTGTATGTAACACAACACAACACAATGATGTCAGTTAGAAAACTTATAAGTGGCCAATCATACAAATGTGTAATATTATGTCACTGTTACGTTATTTGCATTCTATTGTCATAGTGTTGTGTTATTTATTACTACGTTATTTTCTCAATAATTAGATAATGAATGTAATGTTAGTGCTTAACTAAGTGTAAAAAAAATTGATCCTCTTTTAATATTTTCATTTTAAAACTAAAAACATTAGAAACTACAATAAAATAAAAGGTACAGTCCCCAATGAAAGAGGTGGTTCGATGTAACCTGGTATCTTCTTTCATCTGAATCTATTTATTATTATTATTTAATAATACAAAATGCGTAATGCGATGACTGTACACTGCACAATTATCAGCAATGTTAAAACACACCCCATTTTATAACATTCAGAGAGAAATATCATTTTATCAGTAGTTTATTTTAATTTTAGGTTCATGCCTTTGTTGGCTTTGTGAATGTTTCAGATAACTGTCTTAGCAACACTCCCACTGATAGTAGGGGATACGATAAGTCAGGACAAACAAATTGCAATCATATAAATTAGGTACTTACTTTCAAAAAATAATTTTATCAAACTGTTTTATCTAGATTTTATGTTATACTTAAGTTGATATAAATCTGGATAGATATCGCAGTTAAGATACCAAAATATTTTCTTTTCAAAATTCTACTTTTTTACACATTGTTGTAAAAAAATATTTTAGAATATATTACCTAATTGTTACTAGAGCGTTTTCACACAAATTCCAGTTTTTTACAGATCACGGAACAAGGCATTTTTGCTGTTAGCATCTGCCGCATCTGGCAAACGGACGCTAAGAAGAATATTTTTTGACAAAATTTTAACATTTGCGACATCTATCTATATTTATATCTGTTTTGAGTACAATGTATACAATTAGGTATTTTAGATTGTTAAAGTACATGAGTATGTAATGTAACTGTTGGTGTCAGTTGTAATTAATAGATTTGTTTATTAGGCTGTTTCGCGGCGCGTCGCCGAAGTGTCGGCGCCCGCGCACTGGCCTCTGGGAGGCGTGGCTCTACGTCATTAAGAATATGATTTCAACAGCAGTTAAATACAAAGGTCACTGAACCACTACTTTTAATAACAAATACGGAACCCTATACTTCGCCCGACACTCTCTTGTTGTGCCGTGTTTCTTAAGTGGTTTTGTATAGGACAGGACGACGACGTCGACGACGACGGGTTTAATATTTTTTTTATTAGCCCTTATGTAGTAGCGGTCAGAGGGTTAATTAATAAACCTTAAATATTAAAATCTGAAATGATTTCTATCTAATCCCTTTATTTTTTTACAAAGGAACTGCTTTGTAAGGAACACAAAGACTAACAAAATTGAAGAAATAATTACTATTTTAATTTTTTTATTTATTTATTTACTATTAAAAAATATATACAATTTTTTTTTTACTTATTATAACAGAAACCACGCAGGTTTGTGCTTAATTGTTATTTATTATCTTTAAAAAGAGGTGTATATTAGATGAGATTGACCCGCAGCTCTTTCACCTCTATTTAAAGATAATAAATAACAATTTAAAATACTAATTATTTCTTCAATTTTGTTAGTCTTTGTGTATGTACATATTTTATTTATTTTATGATATTTTATTTTAACTTTCGTGATATTTTGCACTCCCAAACTCCCAAGGGTTGACTGCTATAGAATACATTTACCATTATGTCCGCCTGTTGTACCACATGAGTAAATAAAACCTATTTACTCATGTGGTTGTACTTCGTGTATTTTGGTCAATAAAGATAATTAAAATAAATAAATATAAATCTTAAAATCGCGATTTCCCTTCTTTTGTATTTTGAATGGCCAACATAGCGCTTGAGCTGGAGACTAAATTTTAACTGTTTTATTCATCGAGGTATATTGTCGATGGTGTTACTACGAGAATCGACCCGCTGCGCTGGAATAAGACAGACAGAAGATAAGAAGAGAGACAGATGGAAAATGGAGGCTTCTACACCGATCAGAGCGCGGCTCCTTTTAGGTTTTAGAAATAGAGTGTATTCAAAGTAACGTCAACATTAGTCACTTTTTTTTTTTTGTTATTAAGGAAACCTATATTAGCCATAATTTTGTTAAAATCTGTTGTAACGCTGTTGGTTTTTTTTTTTATAAAAAAAGGTAAAAAGCTTTGCTCAATTCGGGACTAGGCGTTGCGTGCTTCATACTTCATCCAGGAATATTTATTTCTTTACTTTGTATTTTTTTTTAAACAGTCAAGTTATTTCTGTGTGCTAAGGCCAGCCAATCAGAGGCTGTGGACCATGTAATTCTGTATTTATAAATCGTCAGATGTTGATATGAACGATCTCTGACATGGAATATCGTAAACATTATACCTACTCATGTTCTTTGCGGAAAAGTACCCTTTAGGTTTGTAGAGAATTAACAATACTATTATTAACAACCTGTTAAAGTCAGATATTTATCGAAATTCAGCGAATTTGATAATTTCGATTACAAGTTCAGAGATCAAGGTAAAAAGAAACATTTTTTAAAAGAGTGTAATTAAGATTTGTAGCCAAAGCAGTGAAGGCCTAACCGTAGACTACCTAGTGAAGTGACATTGGGATTGGGATGCTGTTGGCGTAAATCCAATGACTGAAACTACGGCATGGTCGTTAAATTAATCAAATGTAATACTTACTATGGTGTCAAAATATTCTTTATAATGTCCTAAACTGTTTTTACGTACTTAAAAAGAATAAGTTATCCTTAGGTGCTGCAAAAGAAAACGCAGGCGATCCTACGCGAGTCGGCTAGTAGGTAAGGTACCTACTTTATAGTTTATTTTCTAATGGTTTTTTTTTTCTAAAACAACTCTACATGCCAACTCCATAATCACCATTGCAATACATATAATTTCATAACTTCTCTATCTATTAGATATTCGTAAACTATCGTGCCGTCGTTAGAATATATGAAATCATGCATTGCCGTCGTAGTGTTTCGAGTGGTGTAATAAAAAAACGTCTCGTAAAAAAGATAATTAATAAAAGCTTAAGTAATTGAATTGCATGGGAATAAACTATAAGAAGACATGGAAATAAGTAATAAATAATATCACGATTATTAACACGAACCGTCTGCATGAAAATGATAAAGATGGATTTTGATATTTTGGCGTTTCTATGCGAAATTTTCGCTACCGTTTCAGGTCATCTGGCTAATTGCCATTGACGCCTGAGCACTGCCATTGAGTATGCTGGCTGTACCTTGTACCTACATCGGTGTAGTCCCGCTGCCAAGTCCAAGACAAGCCGTGATGGTACATTTTAAACGAGTTTCTTAGAATGTAAATAAATAGAGGCGTAATTACTTATGTAAATATGGACCAGGAAGCTTGCAACTTCGGATAGATAACTATTGATATATTGAGAGATTGAGACTGATCATTAAAGTCATTATTTTTTTAAAATAATAAACGGAAGACAAACAAGCACTACCTGGTAGAAAGTGTTTTATGTACGTTTTTCCATTATAGGTGTAAGTGCGATATGACCAGTGATTGCTTACTATCATTTGACCCGCTAAACCAAATAAGCAAAATATAAATTAAAATTAATATAAAGATGCAGAGTTATTCAAATTAATTAAATTTCTGTACTTGTTTTATTAATATTGACCTTACGATGGTAAAGCGGTCGAGGAAGTAATCAGACGGAAGAGAATGGTTGATTCTTGAACGAAACTTTAAATAAATAAAAATAAATAAATTAAAAAACATTAAGATTCTTATATTATTTTATAATGATTATTCAATGTGTTAATTGATGTTAATCAATTATATATTATGCATGTTAATGTATTTATTAATTGTCAATTGTTAATGGGATTTCCATGTTTTTTGTTAAACTTACAATCAGGTGATTGTCAACCTGGTTATTGCTTTGCATATTTCGAAAACTCAAGTCAGTACTTCGAACTTAATAATAAGATTATCAACAAAGACTCTTTGAGAACATGACCATTGTCAAGCCACAGTGAGCAAGCATAACGTAGTTAACAGTATCACATAACACTAAGAAACTTAGCTTTCACATATTGCCAATTTGTTTATGAAAACATTGCTGTAAACCGAAGGTTAACTAATCGTTTACGTTCTGAAAATATTTGTGTAAACTCACCGGCAGCCAAGGCTCCGTGCAGTGTCTTCTCCTTGTCTTCCATCATCGCGAGGGCAGCGCTAGCTCCTGGTGCCATAACTATTCTCCTGAGCGACGGTCTTCGTGCTAAAGCGACTATGTGTTTGGCGCGGTACTGCTGCGGTCTCCTGCGTCGCGTGCGCACTCTGTGAAGGCCTCCAGATGACTGGACGCCGGCACCAGCGGTTATCACTGAGTGAACCTTATCAGAACCGCGACAGTGATTGCCGAACCACCATATGATGGCTGAATATATTTTGCAGTATAAAAGCCAAAAATAAACATAAAAGTCCCCCCGGACGCTGAGCAACGCCATCAAAGGAGATCTGGAACAAAATAATCATAATTAAATACAAGGCAGTTATATTAATTAAGTACTTTAGAATTAATATTCAGTACAGAATGATACGTAACTAAAGTAGATTTTCCTGCTCCCAAACTCATGCATCTTAACTATAGTCAATCGCTGTTTCTATCTGTGTTTTATTTGACCTTTCTGAAACTTATTTATGACCTATTTAATTATATACTTGATAATAGCCGCACATACGTTTAGCTTCCCCGTTTTAAAAAAAAATCAATGATATGTAGCCTACAGCCTTCCTCGATAAATATTATGTAGTTTATCCAGTTGTTTTTTTTTTTTAAATCGAACCAGTGTTCCTGAGATTAGCGCCTGCAAGCAAACAAACTCTTCAGCTAGGTATGTAATATTTATATAGATAGATGTTTACATTACATCACTATATTATTATTCCCTTGACCTGTTTCCTAACCAATTAGGAGTCAAGCGATATAAACCCAAGGATGGTCAAGATATTCTGCCGGACTAGGTATTTCCGGTTTTTGATCAACCAAATCATAATTGTCTTATTTTCATGATCTCTAATAAAATGATAGAGAAAAACAGCTATCGTTTAAATAATTTTATTGATATGATGAATAAGAGAATTCTTTTGGAAACATTCTTGACAGGAAAGAAAAAAAGAAATTGTTGATCAAATATCTATGTCTCACATTTTATATTCTGGATGACTCTTAACCCCACCTCGCACAAAAAGTTTGGGTCAAGCGGGTCATACCCCGCCGGACCACCAGTACTGTGTCGATTTTGAACATTGAACGATGGAACAAGCTGCACCACACGTGTACGACATGGGGTCCTTCAAGCGGAGCGTGAAGAGGCACCTTTCAGGCCGGCACAGTAGAAGCGACGAGACACCATAAAGGATGTCTCGTCGCAAATATTCCTGGACCCCAGTGACCTGCGGCCCATCTGGCGTCACATGCCGTGTCCCAATAAAAACGAAAACAATATCTCTATGCCGCCCTAAAATTAGAATTCCTAAGATTCTGCACTAGAAGCACAATTACTCAGTTACTTCGTAAGTGATAAAACAGTCAACTAGAATCTCATTTGAATAGTATTTTCGCTCAATGTGGGAAAGTCCAAGTACACAGTCTAGTACATTTTTCAAGTGTCCTCAACGAAAAATATCAGAGAAAACATTCTTGTCACCTTAACCTACTTTGGTACTAATTACAAAAATATCGCCATCAAGAATAATCTTTACAGTCAAGATTACATCAAGCTTCACACACTGGACATTTCCGTTCTTATGTTTAACTCCAAATGCTTAAATGCCTTCTATACCAAAAAAGTACTGCGAAGCTTTCCTTGCTTGATTGCTTGCTGGTAAAAGTTAATACATATTTCTTATTTTAATAATTTTTCGGATGAACCAACCAGAAGAAAAGTCAGAGTGCTGCACAATATTTTCCATCCATAATTAAGATGGTTCGCGAAATGCATATCCTTCTTCCAATCCTGGAAATTTTAAAGCAAATTACTTCTCCGTAAACCAGTAATTCTCCCCACACTTAATATTGTAAATGATTACTTTAATGAGAGCGACGTGCGGATGGACAGGTCCAAACAATGTTTTATTCATTACGCGACAACACGTTTCCCTTGCTTGCGTATCACGAATCGCTGATGCAAAGAAAAAATAATCCTTCAAAGTTTTAAGGGATATCAAAGTAATAGGTCTTATCTAAGTGCTTAGTGAACGGAAAAGAGGTGCAGAACAGCATTCAAAGTGTTTTTCAGTAGGTAATGGCTAACTCTAAGACCGAGGAAGTAACTCTCACACAGAATACAGTTAGTAAGAGATCTGAAAGGCCTATTTCTTTAGTAATTATTTTCACCTTTCTTTCTGTTAAAAGTCAGCACCGCCTCAAGGACTTCCTAGTCTCTTATTTCTACAGATAACCCGCATGCTCATTGACTAATGACTTCCAAAACTATGGAATGAATCCAAATACCCATATAAAAAGTATTTAACAGATTTTTTTATGATTTTTCGATAAATTATTTGATAACGCTAACTGGAAGAACTTTATGAAACACATGATCTCATTATGCTGTGAAACTAGAACGGCACTGCTATTAATGACAAGGTGACTAAAGTCCACACGCATGCGGGCAGGATGATACAAATAGCTGTATTAGCTTTCAGATAAACAATAAGTTATGATTTAGAAAACTTTAGCAGTATCTTTCACATTTTCTATTCTAGAAATATTTGGTTCGATAAAGCGAATTTACTTTGATCTCCAGCTACTAAAAACCGACTCTTTATTTCAAAGCGTTTGTCCCATTATAGGACCTCTACAAATTTTTTATTGGAAAAGCAATAGAATTCTAAAGCTATGTTCATAAAATTTTGGTGGATCATAGAAGATGTATAAGTAGTGACGACGTACGTATTCCCTGGAAACACCAGATTTTGTCGACGTGCCAAATACCTTATATCTTTAGATGAATACAGTCCATAATTTCTTATGATTTGGAAGAGTTAAATAATACAAGTTTTTATTGTTACCCAAATTATACGTAATCATAAGAGATTTTTCCTGAGTCTTGCTCTGCAAAGGAAATGTTTACTGTACTTTTAATTCATCTACCTGAATGTAGACGTGATAATATAGGGATTCAATCTGACACCAAATGTCTCTCTTCTCAGTCTCTCTTTAATTTTAAAACATCTAGTACCATATCTCTTCTACCGGAGAAGAACAGCCTGATCGAATAGTCCAGCTACTACTCTAGGTTGTGAAGGTCTAAAGGTTAATCCTTATGACTTACGCTTAAGTAGACCTAGTCAAATCTTATTGGATAAACTTCTTGAAACCAGTCTTTGGAAGCTAACACTTCCTGTGATCCTGTGGTCCTTTGTTCGCAGCGCAATGTAGAAACATTACACCGACATGTGAGCTGTCCAGTAAAGTGTATTAATAAAATATCACACCTGATCTTATTACAAGCGTTACGCATGTTTGTTGATATTAAACTACCGTTGGAAGCAATACCTCAAATAACTTAGGTAGTTCAGTATTGGCATTGTAAATGTTGAGAATCTTGTACCGGATACGGGGTTTTTGCACTTTTCCATACCGTTTGACAGTCTTCAACTCTTTGAACTGTGTCTGGCGCTCATGTTACATAAACTTATGATTTGTCTAGAAAGCCAAAAAGTTATCAGACGGTATGACTACGTAAGGAAGGAGTAAAAATTTTGCTGTATTCATTTTAGTGGACGTATATGCATCAGATTTGACGTGAAAATTGCTGACATACCTACAATAGGTCAAAAAGCATTCCGGTTTTTCATGTTTTTAGTTGAACCTTGCCCATATCATATTTGTCGGTAACAGTAAATCATTACCTGTATTTTAGCTTTCTCTTACCTGCTGAGAGAATTGCCATTTTTGGTCATATTTTTGTTTACTTATTGTTTTGCCTAAAGTTTCCATCTAAAATCAAGACTTTAAATTCATTCCCTTAATTTCAATCTACAAACTATTCGAGAATTTCTTCATTTGAATAATCATCTATTAAAACTGCTTTACGTTCGTCAGAAAAGTGTCAATTTGCATTGATGTAACAAGAAACATCAAATACAATTATTGCAAGATCGGAAGAAGGACTCGCTATGTGCAATATTTTAATAGAATCGGATAGTATTAAGTAACAGTACAAAATATTCAATAATGTTCCATTTTCTCAACTTTTAAGAGACTATAGGTGTCAACATTTTGACCTCAACATACCATATTATAGAAAAGTGCAAGGATAGATGAAGAACAAACGACCTTTGGTGTGTCAACTTCATTAGAGTTATGACCTTTATTATCAAATCCTTTTTTATTTGCATTGTTTCATTTTCTTGTAACCGTCTTAGTTAATTGTGATGTTGAAACACCAGTTGTATTGTTAATGTGCGTGTTATTAATTAAGTAATTAATAATAATTACTATTAACTATTTTATTATTTCTTTAAAATTATACCTCTCCTATACAATGTTTGCAATATTTTAAAATCGTGTTCTATCAACGTCTTTTTAGTCTACCTTTTACTTTTTTTGATGTTTTTATACTAATGGAAGTTAGTATAGTATAATATTAAAGTCAACCTGATGAACTTAAAAGAATGATAGCAGCATTGAAGGAGTCTCTTTGGTTCGTAAATTCTAAGTCATTGTTCATCTAGCTGTTGGCTTGGCTTGTTATATCATTCATTGGCTCTCTATTTGAATGACTACATTGCGAAAACTGCATGAGTTAGGAGACATTATATTTTATTGGATTCTAATAGGGAACATATTTGCTTGTTCATTTGATCTTTGGGTTACTGGCGATATACAAACACAAGTGTTATTATCATATGTACACATAAATACTTGAAAGAGACATTCATAACAATAAACACTTATGCAAACATTCAAGCCTGTACTTCAAGACCTTGAACATTTTACTTTAGAATCTTCGATGGAATATTTTTACATATAGTTGCTGCAAGCGGTATTCCAAAACAATGAGTTCTTACCCGTTTCGAGAGCTAAATTCTTCCTTCGCTATAGTGATCAGAGGATGTGTGACGTATGAAATGCACCAAATCGTGGCGCATAGCAGTGCGCCCGTGGATAGCGGTGAACGTTTCAATACACATTCGCAATAAGTCCCAGTGAACGTATGTCAACTTTTTAATCAACACTTTCCCTCCCTGTGAGTTGTCTCACAGGGAACACGGTAGTCACACAGTTTGTATTGTCAGATTATGTCTGTAAATAAACACTGAGTAAATATTATCTACTCATGTTTACTTCACACCAGATCTTATTTTATTCATTGTAACGGTAAGAGAATTCACTATTGTTGTTATTTTGATATTGAATGTTGTTTACGCAATGCGACGGAGCGCTCGGTCCGTGTATACGACAACGTGGATTCAGACTGGTCTCTTGAATGTTGCGTCCAACGCCGCCGCAGCATGGCGCGTGGCGAAAGCCGATAATTGTGGTAGGGGCTGCCAACAACACGCTGGCTTCGGGTGACATCGATTCTTGTTCGGGATACATCGGCCATGCGGTGCAGTTATTTTGATTTCTGTCCTTTTCGCACTGCTGTCCAAGGCTCCTAATTTTATTATTGCAATGTCCTTCTTTGTTTATAAGAATGCAAAAGACAACCATTAAGAATACTGCCCCTTATCTGAAAACAAAGGCAAAAACTTTGTTATGGACACAATTTATTAGCTACTACGCAATCTGTTTCTACAACGGAAATAATAAGGAATCATTTTTCGAAGGTGTTGCAAAATTGGTGACCTAAATGCGTTGCAAAACGATGCAAATGTTATGTTTACCAAGCAATGCAAATTGGACCGATATTTTAAACACATTTTTGTAATACTATATTTGCTATTCGCGCACAAATTCGACAGAACCGTTATCCATGTCGTTCTATTTCGGTTTAGTATAAATTACCTGAATGTTTTGCTACAGCATTTTACATTCAAGGAATTTCACTTATTGCTAAATTTAATAGATTTTTGTCTAATACTATGAATGCATGAATCTTTATGTTTGGTAATTGGTAACTTATCAAGTTTATGCCCCTTCTTCAAAATCATAACCTTTTCTTACCTCCCTTTGTTTAATTAAAATTAGTACGAAATTCTGTTTACCACATGCAGCTCCTTGAGAAAACAACAGCACAGTCAAGTCAGTTAAAATTAAATGTAATCTGCAACGTGATACAAAAAAGTTGTCTATTGACTTGATCCAGAATTCCAGATTGACTTTGTAACAAGTTGTTCGTTCCGTCAATCCAACGTTACATGGAACAAGATCACTATCCTTGATCTCAGATCTTGTTCTAGATTGACCGTATCAAGTATCAAATTACGCTGTAGGTACAGAGCAGCGTTCTTGTGCAAGTTGCATCCTGAAAATTTGATGACAGAAAAATCTTCTGAATAAATGCTTTCCTATGATGAAATACGTAACTGTATTTTTGCCAATGAAAATGTAATGTTTAAAAACTTTCCGATTGCATCCAATAACGCACACGAAGGACTAGTTCCATCCATTGGTTTTTGGTGGACAAAAATTCCGAGTATAAAATTCCTTCGACTGCAATTTGGAATGTTTAATGCAATGTGTGCAAATATTACACTAAGCCCAGAACAAACGGTGAAACGCAAATGAAACGATCGTTGTTGCTGCAACGTTGCATTTGTGTTTCTGTCTCCTTTGCTGACGGAACCTTTGACCAACCATGACGCATCCTTATTGAAATCGGTGAAAAACTAGCATGCAGGAAACTCGAGGGTGGGTTTCATTGGTTTTCGGCGTCATTGGCGTTCTGCTTTTGTTTTTTTGATGATTTCATCACGTTTTAGTACAATTTGGGTGTGTCGTCGTGTATGGAAAACGATTAAAACTGGTTTCAAACGTCGACGGTTTCAAACTAACAATTTCAAAAGGGTTTAGCTCCGTCTGTTTTGGGCATTTACACTCCGACTGCTAGTTCAATGATGGTTTTTGTGACTTAGCATTTACTACTAGAATTGAAACAAAATAATCGATAATTTCCTGATCACGTACACACAGTGATTCAGGGTAAAATTGAACAACTGTAAATTCGTGTAGGAAAGTCATTATTACAAACAAAATATTACCTACAAAAATCATATAAGTACTATATACTTACAATGACCACATAAATGATAAAAAAATCTTTTGTATTATCATACATACAAGAGCAAAGAGCATGTATATTTTTTTATGTATGTAAATTGCACATGTAAAGCATAAAACTAAACTTATGCATGCTTATGCTACATGTATTCCTATCTCAGCGAGTTACCCCCACTATTGTACATAATATTTACTTTAGTATAGTCAATATTAATGAAGCATTCCATGTTTTACCGATCTACGCCATACAGTTCATTGGGATGATCTAATGATTTTGATTCATGATATTCATAATTCCATTGTGAAATTTCTAAAAGGATAACATATTAAATAGTCGTTAATTTACCCAATGAATGTTATTTTAATGAAACCATTGTCAATGAATAATCTTTCACAAGACATAGCTGTGTCACTTATTGTAGAACATTTTTATGACTAGACCTCATATTTTTTACCTACCTATAATTACCTATATACTCATAATTTTTTTTATTGTTGAGATGAGCTTCGGGTCACCTAATAACGGGACTAGTCCACCACACATTTCTACCGCGCTATACCTATAATCTGTACAGCCAGGATGAACAACAACGAGCTCGGATTGACAATAAGCAATAAGCTAATTGACGTCTGGGTTCAGAAACTATATCTGTTTTGAAATTCACAAAAAATTTGGCAAAGTAGGAAGCATTGAAAGGACTTCCTTAGCAACTTGAGAGACAGCAAATTATCTGGGGGCCTGGGGGCACGGGAGTGCCCCCGCCAAGACGAGCGCGAAGCAAACACTGCCGTACCATCCTTTACTGGAACCATTTCGCCGCATTTTCAGGCCCCTATTTGAGAACCTCTGGATAAGACCAGAACGCAGAAATTTTCGTCATCCAGTAAGCTATAATCACATACTTAAAATTTCAAGTCTGTAGGTCATTTAGTTCCGAAGTTAAGCGAAAGCAAAGTTTCGCATTTATGACACTCACTCACTCACTCATGATCATCAAAATGGAACTAGTACTTCCCATAAACTCAGAGAGCTGAAATTTGGTACAGAGTTAGGGTATAATGGCCACATAATGGGAAAACTATAAAAACTAGGATAATCAAAGATCTGGAGTACCTGGTGACCCTTATTTGGAAACACAAGACGCTAACCAAACTATTAGAGATCGACCTACCGCCTTTACAAAAAATATTCAACTTGGTGGGCCGCTTCATTTGATGTCAAAAATCGAAGGTCTGAAGTATCTGATGAAGAACACTCAGCTGGTCTCAGCTGTTTTAGAGATATGGTAATGCCCCCTTCTACTATTGGTACATAAACAAAATCGACTGTCATTGCAAAAATCCAGCGTAGTGGGACACATCTTCTAATTTAATCTAGCCTATAGCGTCCCACTGCTGGGCGAATGCCTCCCCTTGCTTATATTACGCATATAAATAAAATTAAAGGAAAACTTTTATACTTATACTTACAAGTTTACAAGAAGAAATAGTCGAACGATTAACTTTATTCTACTCGAACATTACACAAATTAAATAAACAAACACTAAAATATTAATTTCGCGAAATTTTTACGATTCTTATAAAGAAAAAAACTGTGTCAAATAAGAAAATCTAATAAAATAAATCAATATCACGTTACTACAAAAAGAAGTGAAATTCCCCCAAAAACATTCTGTAAAAAACTAGCTAAGTCTCGATGGAGCTGCTTGTTTATCTTTTAAAAGCAATGAAATCTAGACAAAGTCGTGCCAAGTCTAAGGTTCCTTACTGCGATTTCTTTATTATTATAGTTAATGTTGTGTGACTTGGCCCTTGGCCATTGAAGGGTACACAAGGGTACAAAACCAGGTGCTCCATAACACCATTGTACCAATCTGTCGCCAGAACCGCTACCCATTGACGATGGAAAATTGCCACTTGGAAAACGTTGATTCAATAACCAGTCAATTGTAGGCTTGATAAAACTGCGTATTTCAATAATACTTATGTATAGGCGAGACTGAAACAAACAGTATAAAAAAAAATTCCAGTACAGACCGACTTCCCTTGTAGTAAATATAAATAATAATAATAAATATTCTTGGACGAA
This sequence comes from Endotricha flammealis, assembly GCA_905163395.2. Lineage (NCBI taxonomy): Eukaryota > Metazoa > Arthropoda > Insecta > Lepidoptera > Pyralidae > Endotricha > Endotricha flammealis. The sequence goes on along the minus strand of LR990869.1, from coordinate 11,058,374 downwards.
TCACACAACGCCATCTAGTCCCAAACTAAGCAACTAAACTTGTACTATGGGTGCTATGCGTACTAGATTGCTGATAAATATACTTACTTGAATATTTTTTATTTTATTTTTTGTAAATAAATACTTATTAAACCCCCAGACCAAGGCAAAGAGACATGACGTACATGCACACAAATGTTTGTCTTGTGCAGGATTCGAACCCGCGGCACTTGGGATAAAGTGACCATTGCTAGCCACTCGACCATTGGGCCTGTCAATATATTTGATTGATGAAGATATTTACGCGAATTTCTATTCTTCATTAATATTCAATGACACTTCAAGAGTTCGTAAATTCGTACTACCAAATTGATTACTACACTGGGCGTCAAAAATAAGTGGTACAGTTTTAAAATTGCAATTACTCTTAAATTATAGAAGTTAGAGTTTTGAAATAAAAGACATTTTATAGCAAATTTAACAAAGTTTTCTAAAAATAATATTTTATTTAGCATTAGTAAAGTTTTACACTAAAAATCAAGAAAAAACTAAAAAGCTAACCATTTTAAAGGAACTATCAAGAACTTAATTTTTACGTTTTGGGCCTTGTTCCCACTTTAGTAACTTGGTGTTGCCGCCTCGGGCTCTGATGACAGCTTGGAGCCGATTTGGCATGCTGAACACTAAGTTTTGGAGGCGGTGTTGGGGAATATTCACTCATTCTTCTATCAAGGCCTGTTTAAGGGCTCTGAGGTTGGCGGGGGGTGGTCTGCGTCTTCTGACTAGCCCCCAAGCTCGTCCCAGGCGTGTTCAATCGGGTTAAGATCTGGGCTTCTTGATGACCAAGTCATGAAGCTGATGCCAACCTCCTGAATGTACTTTTGTACGAGGTGAGCGGTGTATGGCCGGGCGTTATCATGCATTAGTATCGCTCTATCACTCATATTTACTAAATACCCTGCATACTCGTTAAGGATCTCTAATGCATATCTTTCACCAGTCAGAGTGCCATTTTCTATGACCACTAGCTCTGTGCGACCCTCTGAAGAGATGCCAGCCCATACGTGTACAGAGCCCCCGCCGTATTGAACTCTTTCCGAGATGCAACCTTGAATGTATCGCTCACCAGGTCGCCTGTATACTCTCCGCCTTCCATTGGAAGTGAATAAAGAAAACCGAGACTCATCTGTGAACAAAACTCTTGTCCATTCTTCTTCGCCCCATTGTACGTGTTGACGGGCGTAGCGTAGTCTTGCTACTGCCCTGTCTCAAGCTTGGGGCCATTTGCTGGCCTGTACGACTTCAGGTTGGCTTCAGCAAGTCTTCTCCTCACTGTACTCTCACTAACGTAGTCTCTTCGGGTCTGAAGAAGCTGTTGCTGGACCTCAACTGCATTAAGGTGACGATTTCTTAACACAGTAGAGACAATTAAGCGGTCTTCTCGGGTACTAATGCACCTGGGTGCCATTACTCTGCCATTAATTGGTCTCCTTAGATGGTTTCCAGTCTCTTCGTACCTTCGCTTTAATTGCTGGATCGTTCTTAGAGTTACACCCACCGTTCTTGCAGTACGACGCATACTGATGCCTACTTTGAGTAAAGTTATGATTCTTGCACATTCTTCTGGTGAAAGAGGCATGATTAGTAAAGTTTACTAGCTGAAGACACATTTGCTTTTGAATTGCAATTGATTTATCAGCAATAAAGAAAACAATAAAAAACAAAAGTACAAGCCAACAGTTTAAAAAAATAGTGTTTTTGTTTATTAACGTTTTTTTCAGTCAATCTTTAAAAATGATATTATGCATGAAGTTTTTATTAAATGAAATTAAATTGTCTTTTAACTTTTTTTTATTTCAAATGTCTAGCTTCTGTAGTTTAGGAGATATTGCAATTTTAAAACTGTACTACTTATTTTTGACGCCCAGTGTATTTGATTATTAGCGTCAAAATCCTTGTTCCTAGTTCTTTGCCCCTGTTCACCTCTTTCATGGTTTGACTGTGCCAATAACTCAGAATAGTAAGTTCTTTCATTATATACATCACCTCAATTTTATTTAATTACACAAAGATTTCCTTGACCTGACTTATACCTAATTTAATTTTGGTTAAAAGAACAGTTTTATTTAATACATCCTCTTTTTAAGGTCAAATAAACATGCAATATTGTAAACTAAGCAGTTCAAAGTCAATAGAACTTGTACTTTACTTACTGAATGATAATGTAAGTACATCATAATTATATCTATACAAAAACCGTTTTCATGGTTTATGATTTACGGGATTTCCAATATTCAACAAAACAGAGCAATTTATTTTTTTGTACGAAAACGTACTCATTAAACAACGTACGACAAGGTGCTAACTTCTTAGCACAAATCTGCCGTCTGAATTGGTGCTAGGAAAAAAATGTGACGATTGGAAAGTGCTTGTAATACCTGCCTATTTGAATAAAAATATTTGATTTAATTATTAAAAAAATACTTAATTTTAAAAAACTGTTCATATACCTCAAACCACCTCAAACGTTTATTTTGAGAACTCAGACTGCTTTCACCGTTAATTTCCACATTCACAATGTCCTGTATTCACTCTAACTGTAACTACTTCCAATTTAAGAAACTTTAAAGTAAAAAGAATCAATAAAGGGAAGTAACAACAAGAATATTCAAACTCTTTTTTTAATGAACAAGGTTGGCAAACGAGCATACGTATGGTGGTAAGTGATGACCGTCCATAATCATCAGGGGAGTCCCTGAATTTTTACCGACCTCTAACTTCAAGATGAAGAAATTAAAAATGAAAAGGAACAGGGGGAAGATTTGGGTTTCCGGTGATGCTGTACCAGCTGTGCGTCGATTTTGACGACCTCCGTGGCGTAATGGTTACCATGCCGGTCCGCCATCCACCCAGGAGGTCCCAGGTTCAAATCCCGGTCGGGTCATGATTAAAAAAATACTTTTGGCCTGGATCTTGGATGTAAATCTATATTATTATTGACGACCTCCGTGGCGTAATGGTTACCACGCCAGACCGCCACCCAGGAGGTCCCGGGTTCGATCCCCGGTCGGGTCATACATAATGAAAAACGAACTTTTTCTGATTGGCCTCGGGTCTTGGATGTTTATCTATTTATGTATTTGTTATAAAAACACAAGTTTCGAACTTACTTTGGGGCTAGCTCAATCTGTATGAATTGTCCCTATATATTTATTTATTTTATTTCATTTATTGTTTAATGTTGACAAGTGTTATAATATGTCATTCACACTTGCAAGGAATCCAATAAGAGCCAACTACCGTATAGGCAATTCTATCCTACCGAGATCTTGAAACGTAAGAGTACAAATGTGTAGCGATCTGTCCTTTCATGGCCATATTGTTACCATCAGTACACGTGCTTTTAGATTCTTGGGTTTTGTGTTGCGGCAGTCACAGCATTTTAGCAGCGTCACAATCGTGAAACGCTTACAATGCACTACTTGTACGTAGTCAGTTAGAAAGTGACGCTGTAATATGGAATCCTTGTGAGAACAAATACGCACTCATGATAGAGAAGTTACAAAGGAAAAGTATACGCTGGCTTTACTATAAACAGTATGGTTGTCGCGTTGGCTTCCCGAATATATATTCCAGTGCCTTTCTGCTCGGTATGGTCGGATACAACAGTCTTGAGGTCAGACGTAAAGTGCAGCTTCTGGAAGTTGTGTTCGGCTTGCTAAGAGGTTTGAGAAATAATGCTGAAGTTTTGGAGCTCATTGCGTTTAACGTTCCTGACAACTACCTTAGGTCTAGGTCACACTGTCTTTTTGCCGTACCTTATTGCAGGACACAAATAGGTTTCTATGCCCAGTTCCTCGAGCACTGCGCCTGCTCAATGATATATTGTCTAAGTACAGCTCATTAGATCTATTCTCCTGTTCGCCTGCAGAATTTCACAAAGTGCCTGTAGTTTACGCTAATTGTAATAATAGATAAATTATTACTTAATATAAATTGTGTTATAATATTGAACAAAATGGTGACGAGCGAATTGGTTTGATACTGTAATGCTAGGCAAGGATATAAAATAATATAAATAAATAAATAAAATTATGTATTTGTTATGAATATAGCATCGTTGAATTAGTATACTGGGGCTAGCTCAATCTACGTGTTTTGTCAAAAAATAAATAATACATTTTATAATGCCACAAAGGTGGCAAACAAGTATAGGGACCGCCTGATAGTAAGCATCACCGTAGCCTATAGACGCTTGCAATACTCACGCGTTGCCAACCCTCCCAACCAAGTGGAGCTCTGGAGACCTTACTCACCGTAGGAACACAACATAACCACTACCAATGCTATTTGGCTACGATCTTCTGTAAGGTGGAGGTCCTTCCCCTGACGGGCTGTTCGCTGCTCGATTTGAGCGGATTATCCGGTGTGCCCTACCTCTTTAAAAAACAAATTTTCATTGAAAGGGTGGTACAGCCTACTTGCCTACTTCTTCCGTCAAGCCGGCCTATTTTATAATTGCGATTTTTTTATATGGAACATGTCAAGTACTTCGTAATGCGTGATCTTGGTACCCTTTGCCTACCCTTTTGTTTTACATTACGTGAAGATGTAGTGTGAAAAATATGTGAAAAATACAAACTTTATAACGTCTGTTTGCAAATGTCTTCATCAAACAACCTGCGTATTTAAATAAAGTAACTGAACTATTTCTAATTTAACCAGCTAATTCTATTGTAAAGTTCAATACTAACAAAGTCAAGGCCATAATGATAACTTAAACTTGGTACCCACTTTAACGCATTAAAAACACACAGTTTGACACAAAAAAGCTAAGTAACGCGTACCTTTCACCAAACTGAGAGCAAATAGTCGGTTCCAAGATGCGAAACAAGGCGTATCGTGGATACTTTTTGCATTTATTACTTACCCACTTAGATACACATCTGCACATGATAAGTTCATTAGTCCGCTTCTCATAAGACCGTTCATACGTTTGATACGAAATAATAAAGCCTATTTTATCTAACTGACTTATTACCGGTAAAAACAACCGGCCATTATTAAAGTGGGTAAAATAAATAGTCGCGATATGTTATAGTTAATTAATTAATTGTTCAAGATTATGAGACTGGTCTGTTTATTTATTATTGGTAAGTATTTCATTTTATTATTTTACGCCAGCATTTCGAAGTTTTACGCACATATAATATACTTTAGTGACCACCGAGTAGTTAGTTGTAATGACATTAAAATATTTCAAAGTGTACTTAGGAAAACTTAACTCGTACTTAAAACACTTATCTATTATGAATAAGGAACTTGTTATTCAATGTCTACTTTGTCTTTGTGATTTTGTGATTCATTTAATATGCAGTAAGGTACCTACCTAGTTGCTAGAATATTTAAAAACATAAAGTACCTACCTCAGAACTGAAGTATTCATCGACCTATTGTGCTAAAACACAAAATATTATAAAATAAGAATGAGTTTGCTCATGGTTCTTATTTATAGTCTTGTTAGTGACTAATTAACGGAGCATGATCGGGATTAAAGGTTATCGTAGATGATCTTAATAATTTTAGAATTCTTGTACGCATTAATTCGAGTGAGCTTTGTAGTTTACTTCTTGTTTTAAATTCCTGGTTGTTCAATATATCCTTCTGTAATAATTTTAAAAGGACCGCGTCCGGGTTAGTCGATCATAGCCAAGTGAAATTACAAAAATAAACGTGTCCAGCTAATGTTGTAATGCATTTATGTAAATTAAGTAATTTATTTTTCTGAGTTCCAGAAACTGTATTTTCTTCAAGTAGTACTTATTATGAGGTTACTTAATATTACAATTTGCTTTTTTTATTTCAAATGAAGAGTGGTTGCCGTGCTGTAAAAGAAAGAAAATCTTGACACATGTCATCTGTTTTGACGTTTTGATCACGTTAGACATGCGTATTGCGTATGTATGACACATAATGCAGCTAAATTTGGGAGGGTGTACGAATGGTGACTTTAGTATAGTTTTGAAATATCAATTACAACGAATAGGATTATAGCTGTACTATTCTTTTTTTCTTTGTGTAATGTAGTGAAAAGTGTAAACATAAAAATTCTAAGTATAAATCGGTAGGTACATTGTGGTGTTGTACAAAATCAACTTCCATAATCGTCTGAAAAGTTTTAATCAATAGAGTCATAATATCATTGTAGGTACCTATCTATCGATTAGTATTAGACAGTCTATATTTATTTTAGGAAGTGTTATAGTAGGAATCTGTTCAACCTCGGCCCTGTATTCAAGGTACATAATCTCTGCTATCATGAGATCACGCAGTAATTATCAAGATAATTAATAATAGTTCATAATGTTCTTGTCCATTTAGCACCTATTGTTCAAATAAATTGTAATCTCTTTTTTTCAGCCTTTGTCATGGGAGGCGACAATGCTCAACAAAGAATTAATTTAGAAAACTGGATGAGTGAGTTACCAGCTCAACTGAAAGACGTCCCACTAATATATTTAGCTATTCCAGGTAAATCATTTTAAAAAGCTTCATACATTTATAGCTTCATAAATATGCTTTATTTGAAAAACACATACAGAGAAAAAAAACTACAAACAGAAGGTACAGACAGTGAGAAAAATAAGACATAATAATATGGTACAGACAACTTATACAGACTGACAGCAATCTTTTTATGCAAGGCACTCATTTTTTTCTTTCAGTGTGATTGCACCATACCAGCATATTTTTAGCAGAAAAATCTTGTATCCAAGAAATTCAATAAGCTGAGCAAATGAATTCCATGGTTTAATATCTTTAAACTACATTGCCTTTTAAAATAAATTTATAATTTTTAATTTAATTTAAAAGGCATAAGTCCTAACTGTAAATCCACTAACATTAATCATGTGTACTAATATTTACTTTGTAATAAAATAAATTTTCAAAACATGTTTTCACAAAAAAAAAAAAAAGAAACATTTTTCTAACTATAAAATTGGTGGCTAAAATATAGAATATGGCCCGTCGAGTTCGATGCCCCTGATTTTTTTGCAATTAGATAACAGTATTTAGAGTCACTGTGCGAAGTTTCAAGTTGCGGAACAATATAGTTTTCTTGAAAAAAAATAAATAAAATTGTATTATTTTCGAGTATTATGGAGGTGTCAGACGTATTTTGACAGCTATAGATGACGTTCACTGGCATTATCAAACGTTTTGTTACACATGTTGATTTCCTTCATACACATTTTTTAATTTTTTTATTATTATTTTGACCCAATTTACTTAAAAATAAATTATACTTTAATTATTACTTTAAATACGCTAATTCATTTATTAAAATATGCTAAATTATTTATTGTAACATCACTTTTGATTTTAACAAATTATAAAATGTGACATAACAAAACGCAAGTACGGCCGCCATATTGTTGCGTCACTTGTGTCAGTCAATTTGATTTTAGATGAATGGGATATGGTGGGTTAGGTTAGGGTTAGCTTGTGATCATAACACCGCCGAGCGAGCGAAGCGAGCGAGGCGCGACTCTTTCGGTAGTCAACTTGAAAATCCTTCCAATTGATGAAATAGTCACTTTTAGTACAGTCATAACCTCAAACTTCAACCTTGAATATCTCGAAAACTATACATATTCGCAATACCCCGCCGCCGGAGGTGGTATTGGGGAGTAGCCCCCCCCCTCATCACCTGTAAAATCGACGGTCCATAATGTATATGGGCCAGAAAAGTCACTTTTAGTACAGTCATAACCTCAAACTTCAACCTTGAATATCTCGAAAACTAGGCATCTCCGCAGTGGGGGAGTGGTATTGGGGGGAAGCCCCCTCCCCCCCCTCCCCTCTCCCCCCCCTCCCCCCTTAAAATTCGACGGGCCATATTCTATATTTTTACCAAATTGGTTTGCAGGTAGTCATGATTCAATGACGTACAGTATCAAACGGAGTAGTGGCCTAGCTCCGGACGCTGAACCCATCCTGCACCAACTGTACCCTCTATTCGGAGGTACGATCATTCGCTGGACCATCACACAGGCCTATAACGTACAACAGCAACTGAGCATTGGCATTAGGTATTAACATTTTCATTAGACACACTAGGATGTGCAGAGTCCTCACAAAAAGAATAATTGCCACTGCTTCTGGGTATGTCCATGCATTTGTGCTAAATGTGTAGCTAAATCCATCACCGCAACCTATGGCTGCTTTTACACCTGGAATAAATTGCATGTAAGTACAATTTTACACTTGCGACAGCTGCTAAAAAAGTCCTGAGAATTGTTGTGCAAGCGATTAATAAACTTATCTAAACATATTTGCAATGCATCACAAGAATTTTTACAGATTATAAGTTCAGTTCCATAAATTTCATTTGTAGGAATAAATGCAGCCTTGGGTTGAACTACATCTAACCACACCAAATCGCAATTTTCTATTCTTTTATCTCTTTCTGTCATTCATAACTGTCATTTACTATAGTGAGAAAGAGCAGAGTGTGACCGTGGGGCAGAATCAACAAATTGGCTGACCACAAACACACTATCTATAGTAAATGTAAATGTCAGTTTCGAGTGACAATAAAAGGACGAAAGCATAGGAAAGCGCAAGTTTATGCAGCCAATGTCACACAATGACCATTTGATTGTTATACAAACAAAACTTTGAGACTGAAAACACAAAAAGAAAAAAAAAATACAACTGATAAAGCCTTATCCAAGTAACTTTTTATGCAGATTACAATTGACGGTGCCCTATTGTACTTTTTGTAATCCTGACACTCATACCGGAAAAAAAACTAACAGAAATACAATATTACACATTACACTTGGACACAGCTTCACTCAATTTTCTCACCTCATGCGGGTTATAACATAATGTTATGTGTATTAAACCTGAATAATTACTATCAACTGCAAAAATAATTTCTCTAATCCGATTCGATGAAAACAATCAAACTCTTCAGTTCATTAGTGATTCTATAATATGCTACTGTTGGCTGTTTTTTACTCATCATCCAACAATATTCTTGCATCCCATAATATGCATTCTTGCTTCTCGGCTGTTGGGAGTCAGTTTCACGTACGAGTGATTCAAAATAACACAGCACTGACATTTAAAGTACTTTAAAAAAACTATTTAAATATAATTTATTTAAAAATTACAGATACTTTGACCTGAGACTAGCCACAAAACAAGGTGAAGACAAATTTTACTTCACTCATGGTGTATACGCTGATGAAATAACTGGCGCCCTGACCGAGATTGTGGAGTTTCTTGATTCACATCCTGGAGAGGTATACAATTTTAAGGATTATTTACAAACAAAAATAATATTATTTTTATTGCTTAAAACTTTTACAATTTTAAAGTAAAAGCAATATTTCCATGTTTTTGGTGTTGCCTTCTTACAAAATATATTAAGTTTTTTCAGGATACTATTAAATTCCAGTTATGTTATGTCAGAAAAAACTCGATGAATATACACAATTATTAATCTATATAAATAGACTAACTAGAACTTTTAAGAACATGTAATATTGACCTCATTTACAATAAAAAAACTCTTTACTTACTTTACTCTTACTTACAAAACATAATATTTCTGAACTATACATACATACATTTAATTCGCAATTCAGAAATATATGTTTTGTCGAAGTAAAGAGATTCGAACCACTGGGTTTCGAAATTTAGACTCTGTAAATTCAGAATGACACCAATGTAATGTAGGATTTCTCTTACGTGACACATTCAATTAATTATTTTCTAGGTAGTAATATTAGACTGCCAGCATTTCTACGGCTTCAGTGCAGCAGATCACAGAAGACTTATGAGATTCTTACTAGATTTATATGGGAGACGTCTAGTGCCAAGGGAGATTGACTTGCAAGCTATCACACTAAACTCTTTACACCGATTGCGGCAACAGGTAAATTTGTATTTTTTTTTAATGTGATATGATGTTATGTTGGTCAGAAAAGACAAATTTACTTGCGTATGCATCAATAAATGACTCGAGCAAATTACGCTCAGCGTCCTCCATACATGTGTAATTCAAAATCGGCTTTTTGTAGTTATGAAATAGGATCCAAATAGCCATAGCCTAGCCTCACGCTAGGTACAATACAGTAACAAGGAAAACATTTTCAAGGACATGACATGCAACTAGAATTCTTTCACGAAATACACAACTCCAATTTGCCCCAAATCAAAACTCAGCAAAATTTATTCAGAATAGGTTCATATCCTACTAGATAACTGATAAATAAGTATTGATGTATACTTACAGTGAGCGTATTTTTTTTTCATAGTTAATCGTTTAATTTAATTTTCAACTTTTCTAGGTGATTGTAGTATATCGGCACCAATCGGTTTACTCGACGAGCGAATTCTGGCAGCCGCAGATGCTTCCGTCGCCCTGGCCGCAGAAGGACCGGACATCAAGCCTCATCACCTTCCTAGAGAACGTCAAGAGACACCCAGGGATGGGGTTCGTGCATCAGGCTGTTCTGACACCTACTCCTACATTTATTGTACTTAGGTAAGAAAAAATTATACTGCTGTACACATTTTATCCGCGATTCTAAAATAATCTAAAATGCTAACTTTAAAGGGACCTACTCATAATATTAAAAGCGATCAAGTATTGACACGACTATTTGTTGTTAAAATAAATAGACTAATATTGTATTGCAGATGGATTTCAAATCTACGCGAGAAATGTGCGATTCCTGTGAAGGAGAAGGTGCTACCCAAATTAATGGACTTCTCGCCGGGACCGCCGCTAGCGCGCGGCGTAGAGGGCCGTGCCCCCATTAACGTCGTCATAGCGGACTTTGTCGATATGGACAATGCACTATTCCCCAGAACAATTATAGAACTCAATTGGAAACTAATGAGAAATACTGATCTTGTTTATCATAATGGTTAATATTTAAATGCGGTAAGACATAAGGTGAAATTATAAACATTGCATATATTCAATGAACGTTCTAAGCCCGTTATGTTGACTGTCCTCCGCCAGCAAAACTAAGTTAGCTCAAGTTTAGTTGCGCCAATTTTCACAAACTAGTCTTAAGCTTCTGACAGTGGCAGTTATGATTTCACGGCACATCATTATGTATGTGAGCTAAGCTAAACTAATAACAGTTAAAGGTGCTGCTTAACTTCCTAATTAAAAGTCACAATATTTTTTATATTTTTTAAAAGTCACAATATTTTTTAAAAGTCACAATATTTTTTATAATAATATAATATATTTGCATTTTTAAATAAATAATTTCGCCTTACGTTATGCATAGGACATAAACGTATATGTGTATGTATTTTTATATTGTTTTAAGTTTTATAAGAATTCCATATGATATAAACATTTGTTATTCAATAATCGTAAAATATACTCAATGGGTGGGAGCAATAGACACGTACCTGGATTTTGTTTATACATTTTATATTTTTATACGTATTTTAGTTACTGTGATATTACATTATTCTTTTATTTTTTGATGAAATTGTTCTAAAATAATATAAAAATATTTTTAAACTTGTGCCTTAGTAAGTGGATTTTTGTACTTAAAGTTGGAATAGATCAGATTTTATATTTCGCTTGATAATAAAACAAAAATAATTTATATAAATCGGTTTTTTTATTTCGCAGAGAATCCAACAGAGAGTAATGTTTCATTTACCAAAAATTTTATTACAAAACTCGTCCAATTTGATTTTTTCACAGAGATCTTTGAAACTCCACTTTTTGTTTCTAATTTTAGTATTTTTATCTTCATCCAGTGTAGAGAACAACTTGTCCGACAGTTCATCGGATATTTCCATTATTCTGCAAATTTTATCCAAACGGGCTAAATCCTCTAGAGATGTTGTTAAATCCGATATGTTTATCACTTGCGATTTCCTTTCATTGAATTCAAAGGAGTTGTCTGAATCTGTAGCACTGGCACTATCTAATTTGTCGTATATATCTTGATGTCTGTAATCATCATTGACTGTTGTTACTGTATTTTCTGGGCTTTGACACCGATCGGCCGACGTATGATCTGACACTATTGCTATAGATTCCGGGAGATAATTATTCAATCTTTGCAATATCTTTTTTGGTACCCCTATTTCTTTGTGACAGCTTTTTTCTGTTTTTACTTCTTTTCGAATATCATTTCCTAATATCTTACTCGTATATATCTGCCTAGGTGATACAGTCCTTTCAATCACTTCCAATTTACGATCTACTAGATAACATTGTATGTGACTTTTATTTTCTTTCTCTGAAATTGGTGCATTTAAAAATAAATTATTACTGCTTGATACGTCTCTTTCTACGTTCTTCTCTTTTGGAGTGGTAAAACCACTGTCATCAGTAAATGAATTATTATAATCCAGTTTAACATTTTCTAGTTTATTAACTGAATTTCTGTTACTTTTTTCTAATTCAATATGGTGATAGAGTCTATCGTTAGAATTTTCAAATCTAATATTTTCATAGAGTTTATCATCATCTCTATAGGCCTTTATAGTTTTTTCTTTATGATCATTGAATGTATCACTTGTACCTTTGGTTACTTGTTTTACTGCAGTAAATTGTTCTTTACTATTTTCTCGTTGCAACGGAATAGAATCTTGTACTATTTTTAAAACGTCATCTTTTTGTTTTACTTCAAATATTGCAAAATCTGAAGTATTATTTTTGAATGTGTTACAAGAGGTATCTTTACTTGTACTCACAGTCAACGGATCACTATTTATATATTCTCCATTAACTCTGTTGGAATCAGAGCTAAAGATACTTTTTGTATTGTCTATTACACAATCGTTTTTCAATTTATTCGGAAAGTTTTCTTGGCACTTATTGTAATTTGCTTTTTTTAATAAATCTTCTGTAATGTTAACCATTTTTGTAAATTCTTTCTTTACGTCGTGTAATCGTTTTTGAACTTTAAAATTTTCTATTTGTCTCGTATTGTCTGAAGTTATATCAGTAGAACTGTGAATAGCACTATCTTTATTTTGATGTTTGAAACGTTTTATTGTACGGATTTCCTTGTTACACATCCTACAGATATCTTCCTTTCTTGTTAATGCTATAATAGGTTTTTGATGTGATGTTGGTTTTTTTAAATCCAGCTGTCGTATTAACTTTTGTTTTATTTCAGTGGTTTGAGATTGTGTGTGCATTATTTTGGCTTTATCATGTGTGAACTTATGTTCCGATAGTTCGTTATTATGCAGACTGTCAGAACAAACCGTTTGAAGCGATACATTTGGATTGCAATCCGCCAACTGTTGTTGTTTCTCGAAAAATAAAACAGTATCTACAACTCTGCATGCATAAGAGTATTCGTTTTCGTACCAACAGACAAGTTTGAAATAGTTAGGTCTTAATTGCATACTGGATCTGACGTCAAGTATACACGAATGACTGTCTCCGGAAAAATCAGAAGATACAGCCTCCTCGTTACAATACGTTACTATTTTTTTAAGTGTTTCTGAATTTATATCATCAATTGCAGTTATCATATCTTTTATAGTTGTATTCTTGTTTAATCTGTATGAAATTGTTAAATTATAAATGCATTAACTTACCTATACATCCTAATTGTCTAGAGATTATTAACATTAATTCAGATATATATTGCATATACACACTTCACTTTTTACAGGGTCGGCAACGCGCGAGTGATACTCCGGTATTGCAAGCGTCCATAGTCCACAGTGACTGCTTACCATCAGGCGAGCCGTATGCTTGTTTGTCACCTTAGTGGTATAAAAAAAGACATGACTGTACATGTTACGGTACTTACATTACATTATTACGGTAATATTAGTACATTGTTACTTTAGAAAGAAACACCGTGTGCTCAGATCCAACACTATTAACACATATCAAATCAAATCTCTAAAAAAAAGTATTACCTTATGGTAAGGTCCAATACAGAAACATTAACAACAGGCACCCTGAACGCCAAGCCTGTCAACTTATCCTTGACTTGCGGTATGATCTTCCCTAAAGCTTTGCAAGCTCCCGTCGTCGCCGGTATTATATTTTGATGAATACTTCTATGGTCGCGCCAGTGGTGCTGTAAAATATAACATTTAGTGATGTACATAAGAGTTAACTTATCTGCATTGCATTGCTTTTGATTTTCTAATAGATAAGCATGGAGTTAGTTTATGATTAAAAATATTTTTCAGATAAAAACCGTCAAAAACATTTGAGAACTGTTAAAGAAACTGCAGAGTGTAGACGGATAGGCTATCGCCGAGTGATGAATTAAGCACTTAGTATTTCAAAAGTATTTTTTGAATGTATTTCGTCTCTAAGCAGGTTTTTTTTTCAATTGCCTAGAAAGAAATAATAATGTGTTATTTCATATATCGATACAAGAATATTATCTTGTTATCATAAATTAAGGTTATCTATCAGTGCACACCTAATAGCGAAAATATTAAACACTCAATGTAGGTATAATGTATTAAAAATGTTATAATAATAATCGTGGTTGGTCTCTTTTAAGTTAGGTAGTAAATGTGTTGCCAATGGTCACGGTCATAGAAATTAAATTCACCGAAGAAGTGACATGGTATATACCTGTGACAAAAACAGGGACGTTGAAATAACAGGCGTCTAGTTTTTTTTTATACCACTAATTTGGCAAACAAGCCTACGGCCCGCTTGATGGTAAGCACCCCAACCCTCCCAACCCCCCCAAGTGGAGCTCTGGAGACCTTACTCACCGTAGGAACACAACATGGCCGAGACCAATGTTATTTGGCTACGATCTTCTGTGTAAGGTGGAGGTCCTTCCCCAGACGGGCTGCTCCGATTTGAGCGGATTATCCGCTGTGCCCAAAAGGGACTGAGTGTAAGGTGGAGGCCCTACCCCAGAGTATAAAGCTACTATTATTCTAAACTGGGTAATGGTCATACAATTTCCTTTTTTTCGCCCTAAATTGTGCTCCCTAGGCTCCAGCTTACTCAATCTTCTACTAAATAATGTTATTGAACTTTTTAATACCTACTATCACAATTTCGAATAATATAATGAACACTATCTTCAATTTATTTATTATTGAAATCAATGTAAAGTTATTATAATAACCTCGAGTGCAAAGTTCAATCGTACATAATATGATACAAAAATATTTTATCACCCAGCCACACCCAGAACCCCCTTCACCTTAGAGAGAAGGGTCATCTTGTTCAAATATCATAATTTAAACGAGTTACCGATAAACTACTTAATTGTGTACCTACTACTCGTAACTATTGTTTTTTAAACTTGCTACTATTTACCAAATGTACTGAGTTATATCCAAAGAACAGCATAAATATAATAAATAAATATTCTTGGACGAATCACACAACGCCATCTAGTCCCAAACTAAGCAACTAAGATTGGGTACTATATTGCTGATAAATACATTCAAATATTATTTTTTTTGTAAATAAATACACATTATATATACAAAACACCCAGACCAATACAAACAGACATGTTCATGCACACAAATGTTTGCCTTGCGCAGGATTCGAACCCGCGGCCCTCGGGACAAAGTCACCGTTGCTTGCCACACGACACCCAGGCCTGTCGAAATATGGCATAATTCTTCTTTTATCTAAACTCGGGTTTTTAATAAAAATCGTAGTAATAAAAGCTTATAGTAGTCATAGTGTAGCAGTAGAGGTCTACTAATAACAAGTCTCAGATCTATAATACAGTATGTACCCGTAAACATGGTATTTCCTGTCACCAATCTTACCATAATAAGTAGGAAAATCGAAAGGAAAACGGAAAATTTTATATGCCATTTAGTACCAACCAGTCCAGTTTAATAATTTTTACCTTCCCTCTCAAACACAGCCCATCCAAAGGCTTCAATGATGGAGTCATTGCGTGGATACTAGTAATGAAGCCATCACTGACACCGTAGTTATCTTCGAGGATTTTGATGATGGGCGCCAAGCAGTATAGGGTGCTGGATGCGCATGACACGACTTTCTGGTCTGAAAAATATCCATGGATAATACAATCAATTTTGGACAGACAAATTGTTTGAAAATTGATAAATCATCGGTTATCGCTGCGAATTGAAGTAAACGAAGTTCCTCTAGTTTCCGAAAAATGACTACAGTTTACCTACACTGCGAATTATGAACGACTAGCTGTGCCCGCGACTTCGTTCGCGTGGTTGTCGAAAACACTACCGCGATATGAATAATTTTCCCCGTTTTTGCAACATTTTTCACTGATGCTTCGCTCCTATTGGTCGCAGCGTAATGTTATATAGCTTCAAATGAACTATCCAACACGAAAATAATTTTTGAAAATTGGACCAGTAGTTCCTGAGATTAGCGCGTTCAAACCAACAAACTCCTCAGCTTTATAATATTACTTAGTATGCCTATAGATAGATCATTATGAAAAGATGCAGAATGAAACGACTTTATTTAGTATCGCATCGCATTCTATATTCAGAACAATAAATTGAAATCTGACAAGCAACAGCTTATGTTGTTTTACAAAAATAGATCATTATGTATTGAAATTTCAACTTTCTTGTAGCTATCGTTATATTATTTTTTTTATAGAACGAGAATCGGATAGTACCTGAATTTATTTTGTTGTGGTTTACACCCAAAATAACCATTGGAACATCCACACTGGGGGCGGTCACAATCACTTTCTTAACACCATCACTCGCTAAATGCCCCTATAATAGATAGATAAATCATTTATATATATATATTTATTATAAATTGAAATACATTTTTTTTTTCTATGAATAGCAGTGAAGTCGCAGTGTGCGGGGAATGGGGAGGCTATCTCCTTTTGAAAGTATTTTAGGAATATTTTTATATGTACTATACCGTGAATTAGTTCAGTTCTGTACAGTACTGAAGTAATTCAGTCGCCCAAGAGCCTAAGTATATCGTGACACTGAAGATTGTAAAGGACATTAAATGGTTGGTCCAACGAAACTATACCTACAATTATAAGATACAGACTCAAGACAAATGTTCTGAAACAATGTATACATAGGAACCGTAGAATAGTTTTAATATTATGTAAAAAAACTAACAGATGCTTTCTCTAAACTAGTAAACATTCCAGAAGCCTCGACGACGTATTCAACGCCTGCTGTCTGCCAAGGCACACTTGTCGGTAATTTCTCCTGGAACACCTTGATAATCGTTTCTGTAACGAAAATAAAGCGAAATACATACTAAACGAAGCTAAATTTTAATTCAGTGCGTTCTTAGGATGATTTCTAAAACATTTTCTTTGGTCATTTGTTCTCATCAATAATAATAATTGTCAATCCGAAATGCTGGTAGATTTAAAAACATAGGTATCAAAAGGTATCAACATTGTAAAAGACTGGACAAGGCCCGTGAGTGCCCACATAATAATAAAAAAACACTAGGATTATCGTTCAGTTCGATTCCCGTATCTGAACTAAGTACCTAATGTTTGTTACGAGGTGGAGTGATTACTTCTAAAAGTTAGAGCTGCATCCAAAAATCTTGGGCGATTGCTATAATAATCGGCTGACCCGTTAGCATGTCTACTCTCTGTAAAAAAAAAGTGAAATACCGTCAACAGTGATTTCATTTATTGTATGCGTGACTTTTCCATTGTATTTTCCATGTGTGGAGTCAAATTTTATCAAGTAGCAGATGTACTCAACATCAATTGCAGGGTCGTTGATCGCCGCTATCTGAGGATAAAAACTTATGACTTATGATTATTAAGTGCGCTCTGGGTCATTTCCCTGTGTCAGCTGAGTCTTAGTGTAAAAAGCTAGTAATATTAATTAAATAAGGTTGATTTTGAATCATTATCACTATCAGGAATACAAAAACATAACATCAATAACCTTAACGTCCGGGTTCTTTAAACAGTTCCTAAATACAACCCTGCCAATTCTGCCAAAGCCATTTATGCCCACTCTCACCATGTCTGGCCTGCATGTGATAATTATTATAGACGGATTTGCAAAATACAAAGGTAATTTTATTAACATCAATACATTTCAAAAAAGCCGCGCTACGCTCGCCTATATTGACAGATAGATAATTTCATAATTGGCAACCACTTCTGTGTTTGTAAGACTTAAAAACCGAGAATCTTCCAATGCTTGGTCAATACGCATAAACATTGTATACATGCGATTATCACAAAGTTCCACCAAATTTCTACACGTCTCGCGAAGTCGTGGACAAAAATACCGCCTATTCTATATTATATATCTATAGTATATTATATTTACCGGTTCGATCTGTTTCAGTTATGGCGGAAACACACTACCGTGTCGGGGCCTGTCGTGTCGCGCCAGAAGCATATCGCGTTCATACATTTTATATGGTTAGGAGCACATTTGTAGGGCGTGTCGTGTCGTGACTCGCTCTGTCGTGGCGCGGACTGCTGGCCGCCGATTGCGCCACGGCGGTGGTGGGGGTTATGACGCGACACGACACGCCCTGCAAATGTGTTTCTATACCCGCGCGCGGCTCCTGGCGCGAACAAGTGGACGCTTTTTTTTAAAATTTATTTTTGCACCGTGATAATGAGTTATTAGGTACTAGATTCCTGATAAATATACTTAAATACTTTTTTTTGTAAATAAATACCATTATACATTATAGAAAACACCCAGACAAAGGCAAACAATGCGAGCTTCTGTTCAGAAATGAAAGAAATAAATGTCTGGCGTTTATTTCGTTCATTTCTGAACAGAAGCGCGCCCCGACACGACACGTAAGTGTGCACACCCACCGTCACGACAGAGCGCGACACGACAGGCCCCGACACGGTAGTGTGTTTCCGCCATTAGTCTATGATATTGATCTACAATCTCTATGCTAACCCCGCCTTGCCTTGTCCTTCAGCGATTCCAAATGACATTTCTCAACTCCATCTTGTGGGGAGTGAGCGTGCCGATAGTTTTTGACGGTCTCATATAATTTATTCCGGTAAGTGAAGTAAATTTATTATAATTACTATTCAGACTAACAATATTACACAAATGTAATTAGAATCTTGCGATTTGAAATAACTTTATTTCAATTACATCATCATTTGAAATCCTGCTACGTGTAAAATGTTATCTGATTATTTTTTTGTTTTTTGGCAATAATATTAAAGTTTTATTATGCAGACATGCTTATTAATAAATTTTGTTAAAAATACATTAAATTTTTTTTGTATTTTGCCAATTCTTTTGCTGACATTTGTGTGACCTCTATGCGACCTCCACGCGCCGGTACCTACCTACCTATTTGCTAGGGAATTTATGCTTCCAGACATTGAATTAGTAGATTTAGTATACGAAAAATATTATTATCGGTAATTACTAGCTTATTATATGATTATTGTATTATTTAAGCAACTTTTTATTGATTGCTATGTATTTTGGGGGTACATAAAAGTATGGACATGTCTTGCGTCACGTAAATCGAGATCACCTTCGTCAAGATCAAGGTTATAGGCCAATTAAAAATAAATGAACAACTTTTATTTAATACATTAGAAGTTTCTTATAAATGTTAGCATTTTTTCAACTACACTGCGAAACATATCTAAGAATATTTTTTTATTTTGTAAGTATGGAAGTAATTCCAACACTTCAAACTGTAGTAGTAACTGTCTACCTACTACAGTTACTACCTGTCTACAGTACCTTCAAACTTCAATCGGCTGAAAAAAAATGAGGACGTATTTTTCTGCTTTCTTGGTACAAAAATAGATATGACATAAAATAATAATTTAAAATATGTTTTTTTCTTTTTGTATACCATATTTTGTAATTTTATCATTATTAGCTGTACACTTTACGACCAATAAAAGTCCCTTAATTTATCATATTATATATATATAAATTCTTTCTATGCTCTGTGTAAAAAATAAGTTCAATTCTTACTTTATTTTAGTGAACAAAGAGATTTAAAAAAAAAAACATGAATTTAAATAATATAAACCTACAAATTAGCGATGTTAGCAAATGATGATTAGAACAAACAAAATTACTTGTGTTTGTGTAGTATAAAAATTGTGCATAAATTATAATTACTTAAAAAATACAATTGTATATTTGACAATGTAATTAATATAATGACATCGTTTTTTCTTTTTACAGATAACAATGTCGAAGATTGGTATCAACGGATTTGGCCGTATCGGTCGTCTGGTGCTGCGTGCATCTGTCGAGAAGGGAGCCCAAGTCGTCGCTATCAATGATCCCTTCATTGGTTTGGACTACATGGTCTACCTCTTCAAATATGACTCCACCCATGGCCGCTTCAAGGGAACCGTTGATGCTGTAGATGGTAACTTGGTCGTCAATGGAAACAAGATCGCTGTTTTCAGCGAAAGGGATCCCAAGGCCATCCCTTGGGGTAAGGCTGGAGCCGAGTATGTTGTAGAATCGACTGGTGTCTTCACCACAATAGACAAGGCCTCTGCTCACTTGGAAGGTGGTGCCAAAAAAGTCATCATCTCTGCGCCTAGTGCTGATGCCCCCATGTTTGTTGTCGGCGTCAATCTTGAAGCTTATGACCCTTCATACAAGGTTATCTCAAACGCGTCTTGCACCACCAACTGCCTTGCACCCCTTGCCAAGGTCATCCATGACAACTTTGAAATCATTGAAGGTCTCATGACCACTGTCCACGCTACAACTGCCACCCAGAAGACCGTAGATGGTCCCTCAGGAAAACTGTGGCGTGATGGTCGTGGTGCTCAACAGAATATCATTCCCGCATCGACTGGTGCTGCCAAGGCCGTCGGTAAAGTAATTCCAGCTCTTAATGGTAAATTGACTGGCATGGCTTTCCGTGTTCCCGTCGCTAACGTATCTGTCGTCGATCTAACTGTGCGCCTTGGCAAAGCCGCTAGCTACGATGCCATCAAACAAAAAGTAAAGGAAGCCGCAGAAGGTCCTTTGAAGGGCGTCCTCGGATACACCGAAGATCAAGTGGTATCTTCAGACTTCATTGGCGACACTCACTCATCCATCTTTGATGCGGCCGCCGGCATCTCTCTCAACGACAATTTTGTTAAGCTTATCAGCTGGTACGACAATGAATTTGGTTACTCCAGCCGAGTCATCGATCTCATCAAATACATCCAAACCAAGGATTAAATCGTTTTAGAGATTATTGTGAATGAATATGATTTGTCGAGATTGTCGATAATTAATTATAAGTTTTAAGTATAGATGTGTTAATCTAAATTATTATGCTACTTTGACAGTAGTGTTATGCTTGTGTAATTTATCGTTTCTTGTTCGTTACTAAAGATAATATTATATGTGTAATAATACTTATCAAAACAGATTACATTATAACAATTAATGAGTAAATGCTATAACAACAAAAAACAATAAATTTGTTAAGAACAAAATTTTGTTTCTTTTCTTCCATTTGATAGGGACGAAATTAAAGTCAAAGTAAAAGACGAAGTAGGACTGTTTTCGCTCAACTATGCGAGAAAGAACTCGCGGTTTTTAACAATTTAAGTACCTACCTAACTGATGAATCGAACAAGTGAGAATTTTTTACCTCGATTTGTTCGATTGTCGGATTTACATAATATGACGAACTGACAGAATGTGTGACAGTAGGTTCGTTAGGTTTATCTTTTCTTATCAACCCATAATCATCCCACTGCAGTGCACGGGTCTCCCTTCAATCGAAGGTGATCAGAGCGTACTCTGCCACGCTGCTGCTCTAATGCAGATTGGTCGAGGCCAGTGTTTTCCAGTCGCCGCGCCCGAAGGCCACCGACTTGGCGTAACGAACGACTGTCATCCATCGACAACAGCCGGGACCGGATTAACGTGCTCTCCGGCACAGATACTCGAGATAACGAAACCCATCCGAACACGGGCTAGGGTCGACGTTGCTTAACTTGCGTGTTCATATTAGAGTGCGATACGATCGAGCTCCTCTATGTTTACCTTGTGACCCCACAACCATCGACATACCTACCCACAACCAGAAATATTTATCGTTAAAATAAATCCGACAAAGTCGAAGAACATAAAAAATGATGTAAAAAATCGCACAATCGAACAGGGTGAGAATGAAATTGAACTCGCATCCACAAACTAAATAGAGATGCTCGCATCAAAGTTGAAACAGACTGAAAAGCACTCACTTCAAAATGTAGTTTCACGAAGTGGACAAGTGATATATGCTACATACAACTGCGCTTAAAAAGCAGCATTGGTATCGGTGTCAAATTGCTGTAGTAGAGTATAAAGTAATTTTATATCAATAAACTTTACATAAGTGTGCTTTTATTCTTCTGCATGCAATTTATTACAATAATCTATGTAATAGCCGATGGTAATAGCACAGAATAACATAGTAGGTACAGTACCTACTATATTATTCTGTGCTATTACATAGATTAGAGTAACTGTAATGTAAAACAAAAACAACATTGAACAACAATGAAATGAAATCAAATTGTTAAAATTGTTTACATTAATTTTATTATTTGTAGATAGATGGCGGGTTTGCTGTATATTCTTGCCATTATTTAAAATTTTGAACGCTGCTATTGCAAGCAAAAACGTAAAAATAACTTGAATAATGTAGTATAAATAAACTCACTTTATTTTCAGTTGTATAGTGTTTACAAAATTGTATTTTTGAGTACAAGGTAAAATGTTAAAATGTAAATTATAAAAGAAAATAAAATTATATTCCCAGGACCGATTTTACCGGTTATTGTTAGTCTATATTAATGGCCGTACGCACCACAGGCAAGGCAAGGCACACAGGCAGGCAGCTGTCACTGACATTTCGTTTGCTTCGTGTAAATTTTGTGATGTACAAGTTTCAAATCCGTCTATTTATCAATGAATAATGGTGTACATTATAAGATAATGGTTATTTTTGTTGACTGTTTTACTATAAACTTATAAAACTGTGTGGAAGTTAATATAATCGTGATTGTTTTATAATGGAGGATCTCAATTTGACAGAAACCGAAATGAGATATTTCGGAGATTTGTTTTTATGCTGCGACGAGGATTCTAATGGGAAAATACCAATTTTAAAGGCAACGGAATTATTTAGGTCTTCAAATATATCAAATGAGGCACTTAAACAGGTAATAACGACCACCCAATTGACAAATTGTAGCATATAATAGTTGGTTGGAAACAAAATGAAAAGCTGTTATTTCAATGTTTTGCAGATCATGGAAATTAGTGTAGCCCCGAACAACTGCGCGTCCATGAATCATATGAATAGGAAACAATTTTATTCAGCTTTAAAACTAATAGCAGCACATCAAACAAATATGTGTTTAAAGCCAGAGCTGCTTTCGACGGCCCTGGACCTGCCCCTGCCGCGGTTCACGTGGGCGCTGAACTCCGAGGCTAATGCAGACTTAATACAGTTGTCAAATTCACCTAAAGAACAACATATTTCAAAAAGAGAAAGAAATTTTGGAAATCTTGGTTCATATGAACCTATGAGGGTTTCATCAAATTTATCAGATAGTGATGGTCCACCAGTCTTATCCCATGATGCCACTGAAGGACTGAGCACGGATTCTGAAATAGAATCGGAGACAATGTCACAAAGATCTGGTTCACATGGGGTGAGTGCAATGGATTGTTATTTAAAAAATGTTGTTATTATATTGTATGATTAACCATTTACATGTATGATTCATATAATTTTTTCTATTGTTTTTCTCTTGTATCTAAAACACTTCCATTTGCTACTATAGTATATAAATTTAATTATTAAAGAATACATTATTACTTACTTCTCTACATACTAACAAGAATGTAATGTCTCTTTGTTATGTCAAAACACACATAACCTTTGATATGCTGTAGCATGGATTCATTTTCTCATGTAGTTTGACAGACCTTCCCATTTTTTTGCCTTAATTCAAGAAAAATGTGCATGGGACCACAGTGATGAGTAGAAATAGATCACATCCATTATAATTATAAAAGGGTAATGCATCTGACTGCTTCATAAGTGCCAGCCTTCGTAATCCATTTGTTGTCTGGATCATAATTCCTTAATCATCTTATTTATTAAATTGCAAAGTGAAGGAATCAGGGAACCAACAAGTTTAGAATTGAAAAGACAACTTATTTTCTGTCTGCTTATGAGGACACAAAATTACAACGTTTTAAAATTTAAAACTCAGTATATTGTATGAAATAGGAAATTTCGTATTTTGCTAAATGAGATTTGCTTGTAAGGAATATACAATTCCTAGAAATTTTATTGATAAAAAATATTGCTTAACCGTTTAATGGGTAGTGGGTAAATATTTATTTTATTGGTTTTGAACCAACCCTGTAGTAAAGTTACATATTTATTTTAATCAAACCTGTAACATAAAATTCAATTGACGACCCACTTGCCACCCAGGTGGTTTGAATCCCGGTCGGGTCATGACGACAAACAAAATTTTTCTGATTGGCGGGTCTTGGATGTTTATCTATATTATGTATTTGTTAAAAAATATAGTATCGTTGAATTAGTATCCCATAACACAAGTTTCGAACTTACTTTGGGGCGAGCTCAATCAGTGTGATTTGTAAAAATAAAAATTATCCAATGCCTTATAAAGAATAATAGTATGCTAAGTTTAATGATGAATTTTATTACAGCGGAAGAGAATTAGTTTTGCAACATACATATTTAGATTCAGATCTATAGCCATCTCTACTTTAATTGTATTAAAATTATTTGCATCTCGCTCGCTGGTTCCCTTAAAACTACATGATTGGAATATAATCTTAACGCTACACTTGTTTGCAGACTCTGTGGCATTAAACTTTGTTGAATGATTTCCATACAGATTTGACAGTCTTCAAACAAGTGCTCTTAAAAATTATTGTATACACTGAGTAATGTTATTTTTCTCAGTAACCACATTTCAGATAACTGTTATCAGTGACTTACAAATACATTTTAATATTTACGACTTTCTGATTGCTGTATCTAATTGTCCTTTGCTTATTTTAAAGTTTATTGTAGTAAACCTTAGTTATAATTAATCTATCTATTAATAATATTTTTTTATTTTTTGTTTGTAGACACATGACACAAAAATAACCATTCAGTTAAATACAAAATGTGAATATTTAAACAATGACAAAATTAACTTAAATAAGCTATTGTCTAATATTATTTAATTAAAGTTACTATTTATCTAAGTCATGATTTCAGTCGAGAAATCCCGGTCTTGTTTCAGATGATAATGAATATTTCAGGATGTAATGTAAATTAATATACATAATATCTCATATTTGTTTTATGGAAGAGGTTGACAAACAAGCATGTGGGTCACCACAAAGTTACAGAGTCATTTCCGACCTTTAAAAGATGGAGGAAATAAGGAGAGTTGGGTTTCGGAACTCTCACTCACTGCATTGCTGCTTCACGCCGACATTCTGTAAGAGAGTGGTACTTCCCCAAGTCGAGCCCATTTGAGCCCATGTCATAAATGATCTACCACTCTAAAATAATAATCTTTTAAAGTAGCCCTGTTGAATGTTATCTATCAGATTAATCGTAGCTACTTGATAATTGTATACTGTGTATTAATATGGAATTTAACAAGGAGAATAAAGTATTAATATAATAGGATTATACAGGATAGGACCTTTTTACACAAAAAAAATTGAAAATCTCTAACCTAACATAAGATATGGTTCCCCATTTTGGATTGTGGATGTCTAATGATACAAGCTCCTTGCTAAAATCTGTTTTCTGTGTCCAACAGCAGAAACATATTTTAATCTTAACTCAAGACCAAGTGCTAAGTTTCTTGCCAGTTTCTTCTTAGCACAAATCTTCCGTCTGAACTGGTGGTAGGAAAAAATTGTGACGATTCGAAAGAGTGAGTTTGTCATGCGTTTGATTGAGATTGTCATGCCGTCTTGCCTGGCGAGTCGACATTTCATTTAAGGGCACCGGCTCGCCTGGAGAGTACACAGTGAAATGTGTACCACTGGAGAAACGTCGTGAAAATCGTGTGACATTAAAGGTGCAATTGCAAGACGGACCGTATGCTGCAGACTGCTAGCGACATACTAATTTCTATGTATCATGAAAGTGATTCCAGACGCGGCGACACTGCGACCGGCGGCACTTTCATATAGATACATGGAATCTAGTAGTATTAGGTCTATTTGAATAAATATATTTTGAATTTGAATTTGAATTTATTTGACAGTGACCACCATAATTTAATATGTCATAGTTAATGAATCCCAGAAGAAAAAGGGTTCTATAAGTATTAAGAAGGAAATACTTTAGGAATACCTACATGCATTACTTATTTTTATTATATTTTCACAGCGACGAGGTAAAAACGGATCACCATGGAGTACGGCCAGTGAGAGTCCAACGCCTACGAATAGCGTGGCAGAGCGTGTGCATCCAGTATGGGAGCACAGTGCGACCGGCCGAGGTGTATGGCCAGCAAACACTGGGGAGGAACACACAAGACTATTAGGTATTAAATATTTTTTTTTAATGTATTTATTTGACAGGCCCAGTGGTCGAGTGGCTAGCAATGGTCACTTTATCTCAAGGGCCGCGGGTTCGAATCCTGCGCAAGGCAAACATTTCTGTGCATGAACATGTCTGCTTGCTTTGGTCTGGGTGTTTACTATGTATAATAAGTATTTATTTACAAAAAAAAGTATTTAAGTATATTTATCAGCAATCTTAGTACCCATAGTACAAGCTTAGTTGCTTAGTTTGGGACTAGATGGCGTTGTGTGATTCGTCCAAGAATATTTATAATATGTAAGAGTTTGGCAGACGAGCATTCGGGTCACCTAATGTTAAGTGATCACCGCCACGCCGCCACCCATGGAGCACAGACACCGGGGAGTCTGAGATAATTTCGCCTAAATAATGTTTTATACAGTTTAATTAAGTAACTATTAAGTAATCTATGGTTTAGTAGCGTTAATAATTAAGATATTTAATATCCCTGTGATAAGTTTATGGTTTTTCAAAGAAAAATTGCACAACTTGTAATCCATAGAAATTGATATATTGATAATGTAAAGACCAGCTGGACTGTTTGCCACTTGTGCAACTTTTGCGGTTTATGCCTTGGAAACCTGATACGTTTCTAGATATTTTAAAATCAATACTGTAAGTTGTATTGATGTGACTAACCATAGAATTTTTTAAGTTTTATGAATTTTTGCCATTTTGAGAAAAAATAAATCGAAAATCTTCAAACCCTCTTTATCTAAAACACAAACAAATTGACGGCCATTTTTTATCCCCATTTGACTTTCTCGTATATAATTCAAATAACGAAATTGAGCAAATGACTGTGTAAGTCCTGGTCTGTTCGATTTTTCTACATTGTACACTCTTTTACCTAGGATTTTATTGTGTGAATGAAGCGTTCCTGTTAGTTCACCACGGTGATAATTGACCAGGTAATTCCGCCTATTTAATGATGCACTCGTGACCTCCGTGTTAAACAGACCAACACGCTATTTCACATTTTACAATTTGTTGTGATAGTGGAAATATCTATTTATTTACCTACTAGCTGGACAGGTCCGGTGGTCGAGTGGCTAGCAATGGTCACTTTATCCCAAAGGCCGCGGGTTCGAATCCTACGCAAGGCAAACATTTGTGTGCATAAATATATCTGTTTGCGTTGGTCTGGATGTTTTCTATGTATAATAAGTATTTATTTACAAGATAAAAGTATTTAAGTATTTTTATCAGCAATCTAGTACCCATAGTAAAAGCTTAGTTGCTTAGTTTGGGACTAGATTGCATGGTATGATTCGTCCAAGAATATTTATTTAAGTAGCTGTTACCCGCGGCTTTGCCCGCGTGGTTCATAGGATCTGCCATTGATTTTATTTTCCCCGTGGGAATAAGATTTTCCGGGATAAAAAGTGGCCTATGTCACTCTCCAAACCTATCGTAAAAAAACATATCAATCTGTTTGTTACTTTCGACGTGAAAGAAGGACAAACAGTCACTTTCGCATTTATAATATTAATAATTAATCATTAAAATTAAGTAATGATATTTAGGGTATTTTATTTATTTATATAAGTATTTAAGCGTATGTTTGCCATATAATCTTTCTCCATAATCAATAGGAGCCATAATGCGTTATGAATGTTTACTTATCATTTATAACAAAAGAAAAAACATATTAATCTAATATCAGTTAATCGCCGAGGCGAAGGAACAGATTTATTTTGTTCATTACAATTTTACAATTGTGCTGTAAAGTACTGTGTTGTACATACTATTAAACTCTTTTACTAGACCCTCAGTTAACTAACGTATCGTATCACAATGCGTAAGTACCCATACGCGAGACTATACTCGGGCGACTTTCATACCTACTATATAAACAACGACAACTTATTTAACGTTTCAAAAACATTGTATTATTATGTTGCAAATTGATGTAAGTATCTATGTAATGTTTGTAGTGTGAAATTGAATCAAAAGGATCCTCCAAAAAATTTATTTTTCAAGACACTTAATAGTGGCCTCTAATTTGACTTGAGTAATTTATAGTGAGAACTTGAATTGTCCATTTTTTACTACTCATGAAAATTTTGTTAATTGTTAGACGTAAGTTTTCCAAAAAAATAAAATAAAAATATTTTCAGGATCAATATGTCAGGCGCCATGCTCTTGAGTTTCGGTAAATAAATCACGCTATCGTATACTCAATCATGCATTCTAAAAGGTCTATCACAAGTTTTACTTTTTTTTATTACAGGTACAGAAGAAGAGTCGTCAGACCGTCACTCGTCGGAGGACGAAGCCGATGTGGCTGTGGACGTGTGGGCGATCAGCGAGGCGCAGGCGCACCACTACGCGTCGCAGTTCGCGCAGCTGCGCCCCGACTGTGGACTGCTCTCCGGACAGACAGCAAAGTGAGTGTCGCTACATTATATTAGAAACTATAGAAAATGCAAACTACCGGCCGCGGGTTCGAATCCTGCGCAAGGCAAACATTTGTGTGCATGAACATATCTGTTTGCCTTGGTCTGGGTGTTTTCTATGTAAAATAAACTAGCTGTTACCCGCTGCTCCGCCCACGACGTCGACATGACCACGCGTCAAGCGAAAATGCCAATAATTTCGTTCCCGTGGCAATTTAAAAAAAACCCCGACTTTAATCTTGTAAACCCGCGCAACGTTGTGTGATTCGTCCAAGAATATTTTTTAATTTATTTGAAAATGTAGGTAGGTACAACGATCAGGTGTTAATACAGTTTTAAGTTTCGAGTACATTTTAGAAACAAAGTTTAATAATAAAAGTTAATTAAAACAAACATAAGTCAAATACATTAAATAATAAAAATTATTATTATTAATTGAAATTAGTATGTCAAGGTTTTGTCAGAAAGATTCATTGATTGGAGTAGTTTTTCTTTCAATAGATTTAAGACACGTCCTTTAAAATGTGTACAATTTAGTGAGAGAACACTCTTTGGTACAACAGAACGAGTATGTCGCTTGCGTCTGCAGTCTGCGGCGTGTGGTCCGCTCCGGAATTGTATCAGATTCAAATTCAAAAATACTTTATTCAGTGGGACCTCGCGGGCACTTAGACACGTCATTTACAATGAATGTTACAAAATAGTATTATTATTCTTTAAATAAGCTACTCGATAAACTACCATTTCGGAAACAAAGCAAAATACCTTTACCTATATGTATGTGAGAAAATCTTATCAAGATTCAAATTTTAAGTATACGATTTTTTATTTATGTATTAATTAATTAGATTTATAATATTCGGTGTTCGCAAGTTTAAAGCAGCATGAAGCGCAGGCCACACCGCCAGCCGGGCGAGCGAGCTAGGCGGGCGAACATCGTTTCACCTCTTCGCATACTTCGGTTCACACCGCGAGTAGGTTAGTCGGTAGTTCGGTTATGTGGCATTGTGGGCTGCGCCTGATTGAAGAATAGTCGAATGCACAAATCTCCCTACTCTCTCTCTCTACAAAGAGAGTTACATTCCAAAAACATGCGATGGTCGTGATTCACTCTTCACTCTATTAGTTTATTATTTGTTACAAAGAGAAATCATACAGCTCTAATATAGACTTTTTAAATGGATTGTTATTTTAATACATTTTATTTATCATAGGTATTATCATGCTCACCCACGATCGTCGCGAAGGCGATCAACATTCTATTATCTTAGCCATTCAAGTAGGTGTTTTCGTAAAAATAAAACGAGCATCAGTCGTATCACATTATAACGTGAAATATGACGTCTTGATTTTATTTTGTCTTTACAGATTATTCTTTGAAAAATCACGCTTATCTGTTCCTGATCTCAGAAAAATTTGGCAGTTGTCCGACATTACCAAAGATGGGAAGCTCACGCTCGAGGAGTTCAGCATAGCGATGCACCTGATCGTGCTGAGGCGGAACAACATCCCCGTGCCCGACGCGCTGCCTGCCTGCCTCGTGCCCAAGGTCGACTCGCGCTTCTCGCAGCAGGCCGTGTCTACGGACCTCGTCGACCTGGGCTCCGACATGTTCAGCTCCGGATCCTCGGCCGACTTTAGTTTCGTTCACAAACCAGAGAGCAACGACCCCTACGAGAGCAAACCGACCAAGAAGCCGGAAGAGCACCAGCCGTCGTCGTCCCCGCCGAAGCCGGAGCCGCAGGTCAACAACAAGGAGTGGACGAAGTTCGTCGACTCGCCCACCTCGAGCGTCTCCAGCCCCAGCCCGAAGCCGGTCAACTTCGACTTCCACAAATCTGCGCTCGAGAGGGACCCGAAGATATTCCACCCTGTCGCGCTGCGCGTGACGCCCGACGCGAACACGCTGCCGCACGGCGACGGCGACATGCGCTCGAGCACGTCGCCGCGGCGGGACGAGTTCGCGCACGCGTTCGAGCTCGCGAGTCCGAAGCGGCTGCACGCGGCGCCGCCCGCCGAGCCGCCGCCGAGCGCCAACGGCGGCGGCGCGGAGATCAAGTCCATCCAGCGGCCGCAGCCGAAGAAGCCGCTGAAGAGCGCGGGCGTGCTGCCGCCGCCGCCGACGCGCGAGTCGTCCGTGCAGGAGGGCCGCGACGAGGGCCCCTCGTCGCTGCAGCCGGCGCCGCGCAAGGAGCCGCCGCCGCCGCCGCCGCCGCGCCCGCTGCGCAACCACGCGCGCTCCAGCTCGCTCGACCTGAACCGGTTGAAGGGCGCGCCGCCGCCGCAGCCGCCGCCGCGCATGTCGCCCTCGGCGCGCGAGCCCGCCTTCCCGCCGGACACGGACGCGGACGCGCCCAAGATGCACGGCGCCTTCGAGGTGTACCGCAAGCCGGCGCCCGACGAGCCGGACGTGAAGGCGCTGCACGAGCAGAACGCCGTGCTGCACCGCGTGTGCCGCGCCCTCTGCGCCGAGCTGGCCGACGTGCAGCGCGAGCGGGAGGCGCTGCAGGTGCGCCTCGACCACTCGACGCCCGTCTAGTCCCGGAACTCATCTCTCTCGCTCCTTATATTTTGTATCCGCAAAATTGTTCTGTGTAATCTCACGTGAAGGCGATTGTTGTGACGTTGGCGTACGTCGCGAGTCCGGCCGTGCGCCCGCCCCCGAAGCTTCCGCTTGTGTGACTGATGAAAAAGGTACTACAGCTATACAAATGAATTGTTTCATCAATATTTTTTACATAATTTTAATGTTTAGAGGCTATTGTAAAATCTTACCTGGTAACTTCTACTGTTTACAGTATTTTATATTAATATCAGTGATTACAATATTTTTAGTTTCATCATTTAATTTTCGATCAGTGTTTGTTCTCGTAATTTATCTTAATTGCTTAATTGCTTAATTATAATATTACCTCAAGAGATGTCACTCCAGTATCTATTCGTCCGGTCAATGTGTATATTTATCATTTATTTAGTGATGACTTAGTACCCTACCAAAAGAGACAATATTTCTTATAGACTTATTTAAGTGGACTTTTTCTACATAACCTATGGTACTTTGTCGTCTATAGATTAATGAAATATTAATTTGATGTAATTTGAAGGAATGTGTTATTTCTTTGCAAAAGCTAAAGTACACAAGTCTTAAACCTTTCGGAACTGTAGTCCACTGAGCCTTTTTTGTACGTAAAGAATAAATATTTTTGAATGGTTGTGCTAATTTCTTTATTTTCTTTCAAATGTAGTTCACATATTCATTTCACTAATATGAAATTGTAGATACGTGTAAACATTTTTTTTTTGTGATAGTATAATCAAAATATTAGTTTGTATGTTATAACGTTGCACTTTTCATTCTTGCACATTTTGTTGTTTTTATTGGGTTATTTTAACACAAATAATTGGCCTTTTTGTGACAAAACATCACGGCTTCACAAAAGTATTTACGTTATTAAAGCGCAGCAGACATACATAATGGAAGCGAAATGATACTAAGAGCTATGGCTCTATGATTACCCATTGTGTGCTATGGCAAACGGCGTGTTTTAAACGAGCAGAGGTAGGTTCATGCTACATTGAGCTATTTGTATGTTAGAGTTCACGATGAAATGATTGCAACTCGGCTATGGATAATCATACGCGCGTAATCTGCGCGTTTGAAATACGCCGTGAGCTGTGGCTCTAAGTTTGGCTTTGCTGCACGTCTTTTCATATTTTAGTATACACCGCGAACTATGAGCGTCGTATGAACGGACGCGGAGTCAAGCTAAGCGAATTCTGTCTCGCTGCACTTAGCTCCAAATGTGTCCTGCGCCTACGCACCACCCGTTCCACTCGTAGTTATAAAATTAAATTGTTAATGAGGTTAAATATGTGTGGCGCTAATATTGCTTGAATAGCATTCCTTATGTTTATTTACGTTGTAATATGCTTTATTGTAAAAATATATAAGAAAAATGGTAAACCACCAGACGGAGTATTTGTTAAAATATGTGAATGTTGTAAATGAATTAGTATAGAGATTGTAAAAAGTATGAAGAACTGAGGAGGAAAGCATTTGTCAAAGACGTGATAATGGTAGCGCACATTATAGCGGGCTTACATTATATTGTATAACAAGAATGTATTATAAATTATTTTTATACAGCGCCATCTGGTTCCAAAGTAAGCTAAGATTATACTGATTGTGCTATAGATCCAATTTTAAAAATGTATGGATACCAGATATATATTTTGTAAATATATTCTTATATAGAAAACAACCAGATTTAAGACAAACACAAATATTCAGTTTGTCCTGTGCAGGGATTGAACTCTGACAATCTGACGCTGAAGATAAGGTGACTAACAACCGTGCCACCAGGATGTCCTTACTTTTATAATGGAGGGAAGACATTTTTGTTATACAACATGGTACGCAGCGGCCCGCTATAATGTGTGTTTGTAGGCGTATAAAGAAATAGATAGGGTCAGCCCGCGTACGCCAGGCGAGCGTACTAAATACAAAATATTATAAATTTTACAATTTAAACTGAATTGAGTGAACATCTGTATTATATAAGATTATTGTAAAAGTATTTATATTTTATTTTATTGGTATTCATAAGATTATACCCTTTGAGCAGTCTGTCGGCAGTGTAAATATTTTGTTGTTCCGTGTCGCATCCTACTGTTTGAAATAACGCTTCATAAACCCACTACACATTCTGGTCCAATTTTATACTATTGTATTCACCTATACTTACCCCTTTGTTTCGTAAATTTATACAGTACTGCTTAAATATTATTGTAGTTAAATTATGTACAATAAATTTATTTCAAAACTTCATTCGTTTTTCCTTCCTATATTATTAGTTTTTTAGTATCATTTTAGCATCTGGTAGAAACTTTTAACATTTAAACTATCCTATAGGTTTGCATCCTTTAGGGTTTATGGGTTGCTGATAAGTTCTAGTTAACGTATTGAATTTAGAGGACGACAAGTCTTTCACCTATCGGTCTATCATGTTGGTGAACAATCACGCGATCTTTTGCCTTCAGTGTTACCATATTGCTTATTCAGTTACTTGTCACCAGTGCGCATTGTATGGCGAAATATGAAAGTACTTAAGCGTTGTCGGAAAATCGAGGAAATTGACAAAATTTTCCTAAGTTATCATTCGGTTTAGGTTAACTAGAGTTTATCAGTAGCCTGTCGAACTGGCCCCAAATCTTTTATTTTTATTTTACTCCTAATTCTAGCATGTATACTTCGTCTATACATACATAAGTTATTTGAAGGCTATGATGAGGGTTCTTCCTCTGAGTAATGGTGTTCTGTGGTTTTGCGCGACAGAAAAGGAATTTTTAATTGTAGAACAAGATAGATCATGAAGGCATTTCGTTTAAATTACTTGTAAATAAGAGAAGATGAAACGTGATATTATTGAATTTGATCAAAATAATTTTATAAGAAAAATATATTTTTATCAGTAACTGAAAACTTTACATACTTACTTTTAGTTTCAGTTTCTATGATATTTTTTTATTCTACTAAGGTGGAAAACAAGCAGACGGCCTCCTGATGGTAAGCAATCATCGCAGTTTGTGGACGTTGGCAATATCAGGAGCATTACTAACGCGCTGCCGACCCCGTAAGAACCTCTTCACACCCTTTTTGAAGAACCCCCAAACTTACAGTGAAATAAACAAGGCGAACGCGTTGTCTGATACAAGGAAGGTGGAAAAAATTTTTTTTTTTTAAATCTCTCGCCAAACAAAACCCATTGCTTTTACAGTCCGATATTCTGTGACACCGGACGAGCTAAACCATTTTATGTAAATAGATAATTTTATTGTGATTTACTTTTGAATTTAGCTGCTTATCTATGAATTTTAATTTGTAATAAAATTTTGCAACGTTGCTAATTAATATCTTATGGTAACAGGCACGTAAATTGTAATAAAATAAGCGTCTTGTCCATATTATTAATTAGTTGATCATAACCAGCAACACGAAGAGAACGACCATGAAGTATATACCATTACTATGGCTAATTATTAGTGCCGTTGTGAAATCGGACAACCCAAAGTGCGAAGATATAACAATTTCTATTTGCAAGAACATCGGATACAATCGTACAACATCAAGCAAGAGTTTAATAACAACACAGCAAGAGGCTGATCTTATCATCAGAAACTTCAATCCATTAATAGGATCGGAATGCTCAGGGCAACTGCGTACATTTCTCTGTTCAGTATACCTTCCCATGTGCGCCAATGGCTATCCGTATCCTGTAGGACCCTGCAGAGGTCTCTGCGAAAATGTAAAATCTGGCTGTTCAGGAATCCTTCAGAAGTTCGGCTACGGATGGCCACAAGAGTTGGAGTGCTCCAAATTTAAATCAGAACATGACCATGAACACCTATGTATAAATAATGTCGTTTAATACAGTGATCGTTATTTTTTAAAATTAAATGTTATTTATTCATATTTTGTATCATTTCATTTGTGTGTAAACTTCTGAAATTATTATGACATTTTATCTATATATATAAAAATGAAACCCGTTTTCCGTTGTCACGACATAACATGAAAACGGCTTGACCGATTTGGCTGATTTTTTTTTGTAGTTTTCTAATACTCTGTACAAGGTTCTTACGGAAAAAAATATTAAGAAAATCTCTCAGAAAGATTGAAAAAAAAACGAAACAGTACCCGGGCGAAGCCGGGCCGGGCAGCTAGTTTATTATAAAAATCATGCTGTAACTACCTAAAAATAACCAATTGCAGCGTGGGTATCAGCTGTAAGTATACTTATGTATTAAGTAATCTCTGAGATATCATTATTTTATCTATAAAAATCGATATATTGGATAAAAATGGCACCAACAGTGTTAGCCATGTGATGAGCGTAAGTCGGAATCCACCCTAATGATAAGGCACGATAACGAGCGCGGTCCTCGGACAGTTGCGCGGCTAACGAGGTGCCCGCCGCCCGCGACCGCGACCGGGCCGCGGCCGGAGACCCGATACCCGCGCGCCGGGCTCGGCCACGAGCCGACTCCTCAACCATTTCTCTCCCTTTCCCTCGGCCACACTATTGCGCATACCTGTGGTCCTTTTTTTATTTGAACGGCACGGCGCGGCTCCCCGCACGGCGCCCGCTGCTTGCTTGCACGTTCACACCGTCTTGGGACGCGCACTGAGACGCATGTACGTACTTCGCGCGCCTTTGCTGCGTTCGCGCGTAAATATTCACGAATACAATGAGATCTTTGATCTGACACGGCGAATATCATCTCCCGAAATGAAGTGCTTCATCGCGATTCTTTTAACCGTGACTCTTGTGACCGGTGCCTCGTCTGAGGCTTCCGTACGAACATGTGAACCTATCAAAGTGGCTATGTGCAAGAACATTGGATACAACCAGACCGGGATGCCGAACCTGGCCCGGCATACCCTGCAAGCAGATGCTGACGTGACACTGCAGACCTTCAGCCCGCTCGTGCAATACGGATGTTCCCCGCATCTGGATCTGTTTCTGTGCACCGTTTACGTTCCTATGTGTACGGATAAAGTTGCTCTCCCGATCGGCCCTTGTAGAGGCCTGTGCGAGAGCGTGTACGCCAGATGTTATCCAGTGCTTAGTGGATTCGGCTTCCCGTGGCCTGCCGAATTGGACTGCTCATTGTTTCCAGCGGAAAATAACCATGAGCACATGTGTATGGAAGGACCGGGCGACCATGCCCCTCCGATAGGCTCGATACCAATGGATGCAACCGGTGGTGGTGGATCAGTTGCTTGTCAGCGACTGATAAAACCAAAGAGCTGGGTGTGGGTGCGGGGATCAGGACGATGCGCGCAGTTTTGTGACGCAGAAGTTCTATGGGAAGCCGGGGAACGCCGAGCGGCTGAAGTTTGGCTGGCTACATGGGCCGCTTTGAGTTTCGCTTGCACCCTCGCAGCTGTGGGTGCTCAATTAGCGTGTGGCGATAGAGGTGGAGCTGGAGAACGCGCGCTAGTCTTGGTAGCTCTGTGCCGCTGCGCTGCAGCCGCCGGTTGGGGGGTTCGTGCTGCCGCTGGTAGAACTGCCGCTGGTTGCGCTAAAGATTCTGCCATGCCAACGAGAATGCTGTTAGCACACGATGGATTAGCCAATCCTAACTGCGCTGTCGTCTTCCTATTGCTGTATTACTTCGGCCTAGCTGCATCAGTATGGTAAGTGAATATAATATTTTTTAACATAGATTTACACCGGAATATAAATTCACAAGAAAGCATTATTTGTACATTCATAACATAAACAAAGTGCAAAAAAATTGCACCGTGCAATAAATAACACCTCAGATAACGCTGACACAATACATTTGCAGGTATTGTGGACATTTGTACCTACCTGCTTCTTTTGTACATGCTTACAAGCCGGGACATTAACTTTGTCGCCGATCGAATAGTTTTTTGTCACTTGTCCTTAGAATATCTTTCATTGTTAGTACGACGGACGTCGAGGACAATAACAGGACCAGACATAAATAAAACTACTCTTGAGTATAAAAGGCAAAAAGATGAACAAATTACCAGTATTGGAAACTTTAAAAATTACTTTGTACACTTGACGTCTTTTCGAAGGCTTTGTAATTCAAAATCTGAAATAATTACTATTGTTTCTAGTCAAGCCGGGAGAGCCAACATAATAACTTCTTAAAATTGAATAGAGTAAGCCCATAAGAATTCCTATGGCGCAGTCACCACGTATATTATTGTGTACTTCGTAATAAGTCATGCTTTGGAACTGCTGGAAACAAATGAAACTTGCTCGGGAAACAATGAATGAAGTTCTTTAAACTTTAGCTTTAATAAGTAAAACTTCAATGATAGAGTCATATGTATTATCATTAGCTAGTATTCATTAGTATAAGAATGCGTCAAGTAAAATGATAAAGTTTATAAGTTTAGTTGTGAAAAGTAGGAGTTGAACTCAGGAACTACTCTAACTCGTGCTAGGTATTCTGCAAGAAACTCTTTCAACGATAGAACTTAATTACTTTAAATTACACGGACATTCTGTTCTGTGCCTTATCAAAATTACAGCACACTGAGCACACTGATTTATAATCATACCAACGTAGTGGGGTGGGGAGTTATTGGATAGAGATCGTCCAGAAATCGTCGCAGTGTTAAAGGGCGGAGCACATCGCATGCAGCGCAGCGCAGCGCGTTGCAGCTTATGGCGTTGTAATCTATGCAATATTATGAGAAAGGACACACCAAACGTACGACTTGTTTGATTACAACGCCATCGCCATAAGCTGCAACGCGCTGTGCTGCGCTGCGCTGCATGCGGTGTGCTCCGCCTTAAAACAACAGAGGCTTTCAACAGTATAAAATAGGCTAACAAAGTATCTGGTGAAAATCTAGTGCCCAATAGTTTCGTGAACTTCGCTTCATCCGAATTCCGTAAATATAATTTGGAACATTCCCATTCCGGAATACGTAAACTAGGAAAAATCTATTTTAAAAGACGATAATATTTCTATTCGAGCGGCAAGAGTATAAATCAGACGTGTTCTACGAAGAACAGTTTCGTAAAGATTAGAAGAAGGTCGAGCCATAAAGTAAAACGAATTGGGAAATAAAATAAACGAGGTACAATAAATCACAGCTAGGCGACTGCGTTTGAAGGCGTCGAACGTACCGCGCCTCGTGGGATGCGCCACGCAGTGCAACCACGCACAATCCTGACATGAAACTTAGACATACTATTCAAATTGGTACTTTAATATATTTAAAAGTTATTAGTTTACTTTTCTATCGTCAAACGCAAGTAGGAGGGACACTTACTGATTTATTCGACTAAACCTAAATAGATGTAACACTATCGAAAAGAATTTCTATGTATCGTACGTAAGTAAGCACTAAGAAATGATTTGAAGAAATTCTTAGTGGAACTGAGCGGATAATGCCTCTAAATCCATCCATATATAATGTCTAAATCATTTGAAACTTTAGAATTGCGGGTATTGTGCATCGTATAAATTATAAACACTTAAGTACGTCAATGCTGTATAAAATAGTTAAACTAGTACTGTTTCATGTTTCTATAAACACATCTGTGAAGAATTTAATGTACAATAATTTAAAATACACAGAAATAACTAATTAGAGTTTCCGTCGTCCAAGACGATGTTTATTATAATCTGCATACATTGCATTCATTAAGGTTTCTAAGAATTTTGAATGATCATCAATTCTGCATTTTTATGTGACAGTTTTCCATGTTGAAATGAGGTACCAATGACAAAAAATACTTATAATATCCAGCAGCTGTAAAACATCACGTGGTTGCAACTTGTAACAAAATACACTATGTTGGAGAAGTTCAGAAAAACTAGCCCCTTGTTTTACCAATTATCTTGTCAACATACAAGCCATTTTAAACTTTATCCCAAGAACTTATGATTCATTGTGAATGCAATCGTAACTTTGTCAATCTGTAACCGATGTGGACGCACAGTAAAAAGTTGTAGTATAACATTTCTACATAAATATTGGCTTAACAACCCATACAGAGACGCGATCGAACGGATCTGAGAAAATATGGCCATCGTCACAAAAACTAAAATGGTAATGTGTTAAACAAGTTACATAGTTATTATTTTTCCATTATTATGTAAAACGAAATATACCTACATAAAATTTAACATCGCCTTAGCCCTGAAGACTAAACATGGAAGGGAGCACCTGTCATCATGAATTTTTTGTAATTTTTTTGAAGCCCAAGTTATTATTAGTTTTTCAATCCAGAGCATAGTATATCGCATCTGTCTTTCTGTCGGACCATTTATCAGCGAACCCCATGGAACTTATTATAATGAGCCTTTTACTGACATTTAGATATTTCTACATGAAAAGTCCCTACAAAATTTCTTGAAATATCTCCACCGCTCTGTCCTAAAACCAGGAGTAACGACTACAGATTGACAATAAATAAGCTTAGAATAATAACCAGTGATGCTTGTTGTCCCGGAGAATTAACTATACAACTGTATTTCAACTCATAACGAATTACCTAATTCAGAAGATATTAGATGGAGTGACAAGGTTTGCAAGTACTGCCCTCTTTAGCAACGTGATCACGCAAACCTACCAGTAATTTGAGTCCGCCACATAAACGACTTTAGATGACAAATCAAGTGAAGATAGCCGAGCACCACACGGTCTAATTGTTACATTACTATTGGGATCTAATGATGTGCGCTGTTGTGTACGTTTGATTTAGTTGTGTGAACGGAATGGTGATATTGCGCGGGTAACACTGCGAGCTTCGATTAGTATTGAATATATTTTTAAAATATTATAAAACACCATAAGGAACTCGTCCGTCTGTCTGAATGCATTAGGGCGGCATTAAAATAAATATGATTTAGGAAAACAAACACGCACACCACTTAGCCTGATTCGAGAGTACGATTTTAATGGAGAGCTGAAAGGTGAAAACAAACATTCCTTGGAGTATCGCACAGTTAAATCAAAATTATAATGTTTGAAATTAAACAACGTTCAAACCCCGATTTCTTTTTTATAGCACTTAACTAAATATGTAGAAGGACTAGTTCACCTTTTTATCATTATCAGAGCATACATAGCAGAAGCCACTACGATCTAGATTCTAGAAGGAGAATATTGTAAACTTTCGATTGTCTGTCAAGTTGTAAATGAACGATTTTTTTAAATTTCTTAGGGAACATTCGCTAGTAAAACTAATATTCCATAATAACCATAAAAAAGTAAGACGATCTTGAAATATCACAAAGTAGAACAGATAAGTACAGTCAAGAGCAGGTCGAGCTTAACATATCGGACTTTGTACCTGTGTTTGTACCGTTCTTAAGTTCTAGTCATAAGAGCCAAAATTGTACTGCAAGTGTAAAGCTCGACGTGCACTTGACTGTACAATAAAAGTGACATAGGTAGCTTTTAATAGTTGAATTGTCTTGAAATACGCCTGTTTTTCTTTTACATAATTTATAATAAACCACATCACTGGTTAACATTATATTTCATGCTATATAAACTTAAAATAGCTGTCTTATATTGCGATATTTTATGGAGGTGATTAAACTTTTAATCGGCTTATACGAGCCTTCCTTTATTATAGACATCAGCGGAGTTATCGAACAACACCCAATTAATTTGGCCGGCGATGGTACGATGGATACTAAAGACAAACAGACGGAAAGTAGTAAATCTGGGTTTATAGCGGACGTTATTAATTTCTCGGAACGCCAGAATTTGTTACAAAACCGACTCGTTATGATAATTCCACGTGGATTTATGTTATGCCGGCCACTTTGATGATGGCCCTGCGACAGATATTAATATTGCAACGATAGGATCTATTCGTGTCAGAAAATTTTATTTATTCAAAAATGGTTTCCGCGTAAAATTTCATTGCCAATAAAATTATACTTAATAAAACTTGACTGTCATTTCAAACTCATAATAGCATAAGTTGAAATCCACATTTACGTCCATTATCGACGCTTTCAATAGTCGTTAAATAACTATTTGTATCCGGCTCGAAGGACCACTGTTACAATTGTGAGCGTAACCTATTCGCGAGACTATACTTTGCGCGTAATTGCCTCGATGGCTGTTTAATAACAATGCGCGTCCCCCGCGCTCCACCGTCAATTAAATGTAGTTATCGCGTTTTATTGACACATGAAAGAGGCCGGTTAATTGTTTACAACTCACACGAGGAGCCTCGAAGCCTCCAAACTAGCCGCATTAACATAATAACAGATCGCTGGCCACGGAACTAGTTAGCTGAGCGCATATTGTGGTTACCGCGTAATGAGAAACGTCAAATTGGTTTTGTATTCATGCAGTGAGCCCGCGGTGACTCGGGTTTGATGGACGGAGTTCCGTTATGATTTGTTCACGGGCATCGGGGTTGGTTTACTATTCAAAACGGTCTAATTAGCAGCCGAGACGCAAGAGCTGTTCACGCACTTAACGTTTTTACTTTGGGAACTGATTATAAGGCCTTTGAAATTTAAGTGAGAGTTTAGAATGAATGGGCTACAAAAATGGTCTTGAGTTACGGTTAAAATTAGTGCTACTGAAGTCAAAAAACTACAATTTTACAAGTTTAGGTCTTTAATAAATCGGTATGAATTTAAAATTTGAAGCCATGATCATTCAAAATTTTCTAATTCAAAAATTACATTATATTAAACATCCATATTTTTCATGAGTTATAGAATACTTGTTTACCACCTTAGTGATATATATATTATAAATGATTGTAATGCGCCGATGCGATGCCCCTAGTTGTCGGCACTGCATGAGGTGTATAATCTGGTCTGTTCATAATTTCTTGTTTATTTAAAATTTCCTTGCCGCTGCCGATGTAATCTCAACACGAGCGCGCCCCGCCTTGCAACGACCGCCATTCTTGTTATTAGGGTTGCCACAAGACAACGAAATATCGACAATCATAAAAAGATTGACTAGAAAGATTTTTAAAATATCTATAAGTAGGTACATACATAATATTAACATAATTTTTTTACAAGCTCATAACAATTCACATATTTTAACTTAACTAAATTATTATTAAAAAATAATAAAAAATATTATATTGGTAAACATCTTGTAAAAACTTTTCGCATGTGGAATATTTAAATACAATATAACAAAATTCCGATAAGTTTATATGCAATCCATTAAAAATACAACTTGCATTATATTGTCGATACCCTCCCTGGTGCAACACTACAACCAAAGATTCGAATCCTACTGCGCCCGCGCCGTAATTGGGATGCTAATCAGATGCTGAACTGTCCCCGTCTCACTCCCACTTATGGTATAACGCCGTCTCCGTCACTCTCCAGAAAGTGAAGGCGGCGGGTCTTCAATCATCTGGCAATAAGCGAGACTCCCTCAGGCTCGCACCGCCTGCTCTGTAATCACCGTAGTTTGCTGGCAGAATAATTTTCATTTTTAACAACCTACCCACCCAGAATTATGAAGTATTCTTGTTTTAAAAATAATATGTCCATCCATTGCTATTTGTTCGTACCATATCA
Organism: Endotricha flammealis; assembly: GCA_905163395.2. Taxonomy (NCBI): domain Eukaryota; kingdom Metazoa; phylum Arthropoda; class Insecta; order Lepidoptera; family Pyralidae; genus Endotricha; species Endotricha flammealis. Next base: position 11,015,348 of record LR990869.1, on the reverse strand, counting down.
CAGCTATAAATAATTTTATGTTTAGCGTGGAACGCGAATTCTTCGTAAGTCACTTGTTAGTAGCGGCGAAAATACATAGGTACAGTTGAGTGAATGTCAAGCACTTTACGTTGGTCGTATTAGAAAACTTTACGTGCAATCGACAGTACCTACTACATTACATGATACCTTTATAATAATAATAATATACTTAAATATAAATACGATACTAATCAGATTTTTTAAAATATTTTCCAGTCTGATAGCTTTCAAAAAAATCAAAGTCAATAAATAATAGGTCTTTTATAAAACCATTCGATCGGTTGCGCAACTAAACTTAGTTATTTTTTTGTTAACATTTTATATGGAATGGATGGAAAATAGAATAACAATATGTGTAATCAATGGCACGCAAGGTATATAGCGTGTTTATCCTGTGCACAAAGGAGCCGAGAGCGAGGAGTCTGCATATCTGGTGGAGAGATCGGCGCGGGCGCAGCCGCAGCGATCGTATCGGACAATCCTCATTATTGGAACACGCTTTGTTTGACGCAAATAGTATACTTGGAATTGTGGTGGAAAATCACGATTGTAGAAGAATAAAAAGCTCCAATAGTTTAAATAAAGCTTCTACCCGTCCAATTTATTTTCATTTTAATGACTTACTATCCCTTTGTCGCCTTCTACGACGGACATGGGTTGTGATATTCTACTCTGCAGTCACCACACAACGTGTCAAACCGTCCATCTACCTTAAACTTTATGATATTAAAGTATAAAGTTACCCTCACATCTTCAGTTTGGCAATTGTGTACAGTCAAGAGCAGCCCCCTTACTCTTGAAGATAATTCCGCTCGATCGTCATTGGATCGTTACTTTTAGGTACTCTTTACAGCTAAAGTAGCGCTAACTAAATACTAAACTAAATGAAATCGGATTGTACGCTAACCAAATAGTTAGTAAAGTATAAAATTTCAATGGTACGAATTAGGATTTGCTGTTAATTTTGCATTTGAAAATATACAGAATTGAAATTAAAATCGCGATTGCTATGCAGAGTAACCTAGCAGGTCGACCTTTACGTATTGGTCTTTGTACCATTCTAAGTTCTATGTCATAAGAGCGTGCACCTGACTGTACTACACAGTACTATCTATCGGCGATGGCTTTATTTCGTTGAATTGGTCGCGTTTCGTGCGTCGACGTAAACAACATTTTTCATACAATTCGTCGCGTTTCGTGCGTCGACGTAAACAACATTTTTCATACAATTCGTCGCGTTTCGTGCGTCGACGTAAACAACATTTTTCATACAATTCGTCGCGTTTCGTGCGTCGACGTAAACAACATTTTTCATACAATTCGTCGCGTTTCGTGTGTCGACGTAAACAACATTTTTCATACAATTCGTCGCGTTTCGTGCGTCGACTACGTACTGTCGTCGTCGCACGAACAGCGACCATTTGCCTATTCAACAGATATATACTTACCGGACCTATACGAATCATTAAAACGTGCTTCCGAAGTTTTCAAGATTTTTATGATATTCGTTAAATGTTATCATCGTTGCCATTTTATTTAGATACACGCAATAAAATATCTGTCCTTTCGTGTGATTAGATAATCAGAACTACTGTGTTCTGTAGCTTCTAATGAAGATTACCTACTTACTTATCTACCGGAATTCCCATCTGATAAATATAGACCTTTCCTTTTAGAGTATTCAAAAAATATGATACTTAATATACAAATAAGTAATAAAATTTAAAATTAAACAAACCATATCTCTAAAATTATTAAGCCTAAGTTTTTAGTTAAAGCTAGTATAGTCTGTCAAGAGTATCTAAATGACAATCCAATCCCACCAAAAACATTTTCATGTAAAATGTTGCCAAGACGAGACCATATGACTCGCATCAAAATCTATGATCTATGAAAAAGTGGTCAGATCTCATGTAGAGCCAAGATTCATGATCTATGCTACTTTACCAGGCCTAACTTCACATAGTCTTAGTAGTATTTTCTTATTAGTCAAAACGTGTGGCTTGGCCGTTTTTTTTCACACACGATGAACGAATGCCTATGAAATCTTCGTAACGGTAGCAAACGGTCAGATACCGATCGAGTGGATTTATTTTCAAGAGTAATTTGCGTCCATTATAATGAAACTAGTAGATAAATCAAACAATTATTCTGTACCTTATCTCACAGTTTGTGTTTTTGCTAACAACAATAATATCCGCTTGTTAAGGCCTGTAATAATTTACCTGAAACCATCAGACAAGACTGGCTTGTTAGCCGCGATGCACGGCTGCGATATTTGCACCGTAGTCCTAGGTGCAGCCACGACCGATCATATCTCGGTTATGCTGCCTCTTGCCCATAGACGTTATCTTAAACGCGTGTCAATTTCCACCCCAGGAATTCTTTAGATTAATATTGTTTAAAAAAAACCAAAGGCGTGCATAAAGAATGCTTTACTAACATAATATTCGCGGTTCCTCCCAATACAAGTTTCGTTTAACTTAAAAGGAGGACCCAGAAACATGTAACATATGGTTTTTGTCAAAATAAAGAAATTTTAATTTAATATTCGGTATCCTTAAGATAATGCTTATGTATCGTAGTTATTGGGCATGAATGATTGATGTATTTGGGCAGGCCATTTTATCTATTTATATGTTATTTATATATTTATCTACATTTATCTTAATATTTATTTGGATTTAAACAACATCACAATATGATTACATAGTTTTACCCGCGATAACACGTTTTTGCCGTTCCCAGAATGACATACAGGTTAAAAAAAACTCCGGATTACAAACTACATGTGTACCAAATGCCAAGCAAATCTATACGCCGTTTTTCGTGAAAGAGAAAACAAACATTCATAATAGAAAGTTTCGAGTTTGATTTTAGTAAGGACAACACAGAATAGATGTCAAAGTCAGACCAGCATCGTCAATATCACTATTCGACTTCAACCTACCTCTTCGGAGATTACAAGCGTGATGCTAACCCTGTGTGCTAACGTTTATGTTGTATTTTACTTCATTACATGTGCGTTAGAGAGTTCAAAATGTTCAAATCACCCAATTCAGCCGTTAGGTTAGTGGGTGGCCGCTTGTTTCCGAATCCTAACTTGTTTGTTGGTTTTCGATGATGGATAGCCATGTAATTAAGGACGATTATCTGCCTGCAGACCCATGGCCCGTCGCTCGGGGAAAATACTTTGGAATTTTTTAAACAGAACCGTAATATCTAGGTAGCGGTCAGTAGTCTTATTATCCAGCTAGCAATTCGTATTGACTTTTACAATGTACTTAATCGATGGTTATCGATAAAACAATAATTGTTCAACTGTGGGATTCTGATGCATGGAAATGTAATGTATTTTATAATTAAAGTAAACAATTGTTTAATTTTAAATAACATTGGGTGGCGGCATGGAAACCCGCGTTGTTGGTTGTTGAACAAAAGAAATAAAGTGGCCATAACGATTCGTTTTAATCGACTAGTTAATTCGAATCCTGCGGGGCTATTCTGAATTCTTGTTTTCGGATTTATCGGAAACAATTTCGGCCATTAGAAGTAAGACTTTTGACACTTTGTATCTTAGTTACCAGCAACGTATTAGCGAAAAAAAATTCAAGCTGCTAACTTACAGTAAGTGAACATCACGTAAAACTGTACATGTGTAAAAAATTACTTACACTTCTAAAGAGTGCACTTATTATCACCATTTCCAGCTGAACTGCATTAGCGTTGTCGGTAAACAATACTAACATTCTGTTGAGTCAACAATGCAACGCCTGTGTAAACTATCAGACACATACTGTATGGACGACGTACGTACAATCAAGCAGTTGCAGTAGTACAGTCAGCTGCAAGTTGAACTTTACACTTGCAATACAATTTTGACTTTTATGACATAGTACTTAAGAATGGTACGAAGTCCGATATGTAATGGTTGACATGCTCTTGCAGTCCGATTTCGGCCTTATGTCACAAAATATAAGAACGGTATAAAGTTCACTAAGTAAAACTTGACGAGATCTTCACTGTATAGCGTGCATTCGATTTGGAACATTCTTAATATAGGTACTATAACACTGTTTGTTCTCTTTCTTATAGAAACTTTGAAAATAAAAAGTATCATAAGTTACTTCTTATAAGCGCGTTTACACTTGCAAGTCCTCTATTACATACAACTACTAGTGCAAGAAATATGCGGAACTTAATCGATTATAATCTGCGATAATTGCAAATAGGTATATCATGTATTGTCATTAAACGCTGGTGCATAATTCGCCAGGGCTGTCTGGCAAACCGTCGAGAGCGCACTTGCGTGAAATTTTTGCAGGTGTGAATGCGTCCTAATTAGTCTACACTTCACAAATCAAGTAGACAAAAGGTTTAGTAGTATTAATAAATTATAAATAAATTCTACACAAGATTAATATAATTATATTTTTAACTAGATTAACTTGAACACAGGCAGACACACGGAAAGAATTATTTTTGTATAAATTCTTAAATGTTTTTTATAAGTAATGTATTAAACTTTCTTATATCTTAGAGTAAAAGGCATTTTTTAAAATTTTGTTAAGGTTTAATTGTATTTATTTGTATTGTGAGGACAAACGAACTAGCAGGTAAACCTGATAGTATACCACCTCGCCTCTGATGCAAAGGACTTCCTAGGACTGCAGATATGCAACCACGATAACGCCATACTATCTTTTACATTTATAATATTTGTTAGGACTAGCTTTTCCCCGCGGCTTCGCTCGCGTTTAATTTCATGTCATAACAAAACACAACCCATAGCGCGACTTGTGGCGCCATCTGTTGGCCTGTAATTGCGAATTGCAGCGCCACCTATAGTAGAAAAAACATTTTCCCACCGGAATGACATACTTTCACGGGATAAAAAGTAGCCTATGTTGGGCTCTGACCCCTGACAATTTAATGTACAAATTTTCATACTGATCGGCTGATTAGTCAAGCCGTGAAGGAATAACAAACAAACAAACTCACTTTCTCATTTATAATATTAGTTGGGATCTTATCATTCAATATTATAGAATAAAACTGACTGGTAGAGAATGCAATTTAGCATTAAGTCCGTCTATTGTATCAGTACTTTTGTATTGTGGTCAATAAAGTTAAATAAATAAATAAATAAATAAAATAATCATGTTTAAAGAAAAAACCAGCATTTATATTTAAAGTAAATATTTTCAGAAAGTATAGTCAATTCAATTCTCGGTGAAGATTCTTTAACTTTCTCCCTAATTACATACTTTGTTGCACCTACTGTAATAATATATATGGTACTTAAACGATTTTTTAATCGTAAATACGGTAAAGATTGCTTGAAACCACGGATGACCCAAAGCCGCCCAAAGGTTGGCAGTTCTCCGTATTTCCATTGCCATTCAGCTAGGCAATGCTGCAAGTATTTTAGGTAACTCCGCCACATGTAGCTACTCTGTTTAATTTTGAATACCTGCTGGTTTAATTTATAAATTATTATTTTTAAGTTTGCTAAGTTTCTTGTAGGTTTAAGGTAGTTAAATGATAATAAATGCACACAAAAGAAAGGTAAATAAATAAATATCACAAAGTATTTTTCATATTGTATTAGTATTGTTAATTTGTTTTGTTTGTGTTGAATTATTATTTTATATAATTTATCATTTTAAGTGGATTGTAATTCTTTTATGGGAAATAAATGTCTCAAACCTGTAATAGATAATAGGTACTTACTAAGAAAATAGTAACCAAGGTCCTCACAACAGAATAATGACTTCCAGAATATTTTTAATTATATTTATTAAAACCTTAAAATCGAATCCTTCTTTTTTAAAAATTCTGGTTTTACTCAAATTGCATTATTGTTCCAAGAAAAGAGTCTGCGTTTGTTCTTCCTTTTTCCTTTACGTAAACGTCGAAATGTTAGTTCGCGGTTCGCCCAAATAAACGGAGGGAGACCCATTGTCCCTGGCGAAGCAGGTACGATTTTTTGTTTGCATTGTAGAGACTGAAAAAATACATAATTTATTGATGCCGGCTGTTTTTTGTCTCAGAATGCAACGGTAGTAATGTAATAGAAGCTAATTAGATAGACGCTGATAAAGTTTACATTTCCTTTAATCAGGAGCCTATAAATTTTATTGTCACATAACGTTAATCATTATAAAACGTTAACTTTTGAGTGAAATATATTTATGTTTTCTTTAAACATGCCAAGTAAAATTTCTTAAACAAAGACTGATATTGTTAGAAGTAAATAGGTGTTGCATTAGCTGATTTCGACACTAATTTGGGAGAGTGGTGAGCATAGAACCAAATAAGAGAAGTCACGGTGACGGTGAGGCTTTTTTCTTGCAAATCTGCTAAGGCAAATATGTATTATTATTCCAATAAATTCAAAAATAAGTTTTTTTTCTAAAGTTATTATATTTCCTCTTTAAATTATATTTTTTTCAGATATCCGCAACGGTTATCCAGAGGTGTAATCACTCATTGTAATCTAAATAATGATTACAGACTAAATATAGAAATTACATCGCGTTATTTTTAAAGGAAGTCGAACAAAATGGCTTCCTTTTAATAACAGTGGTGTGTCGGGCAACGCAAGGATCGCGGGGATCCTAAACAAACAACTATTTCCATTAATGTCCAACAGACGGACAGCACACATAGCTATATATATTTATTGATTTATTGATCGTATGGAGAAATCTCGACGGTCGTAATTTAAACACGAAACCAAAAGGCCGGCCGAAATGTTTTGAAGATTCGTCGAACAGAGAAATGTTTAGACAGGTTGTCGTTTCGTTGTGTATAAAAAAAATTGGAAGTTATTTGTGTGATAAGATTTTATTGTTATAACTGTCTTGTACTGATTAGGGGAGATTGCTGCAAATTCCTGAAAATTTTTTGATTAATTTTATCTTCATGTTAGTAAAAGATAATGACCATTCATTATTATGACCCATTTGTGATACTTAAGCCAATTTTAAACGGATTTTAATTTTAATTCGACATTGAAGTACGGTAATATAGTTACTTCTGTATAGGTACTTAGAAATTTTAATGTACATATAAGTAAGTACCTATGGTATTTTATATCTTACTTATCTATTTTCATTAATTATATCTGGTAGTATGGTAATGAATCTACAGTAATGCGTCCAAAGTATAGCTGATTGTTTTGAAATTAGTTTCTCTACGACTTCCTTGTTCTAAATCAACGCTGGCAAAGCAGATGCACATGCTCGCTTGCCGGGATACCTGCATCCTCGCTATCTATCCTTTTAATTCTATCTCTTTCACCCAAAGCGCCATTTTAATCAGAGCGTAAAGGACATAACAACTGGAACTTCTACAAATTATTTTATTACCCCCAAGTTGTACCATATTAAGATTCTGGTTGTGGTAAAGTTTAATATTATTTCTTTAAAGCCATTTGCAATAAAAATAAACTTCACAAACAGTTAGCTCCGAGTTTTCGTCTGAATTTTGTCGAAAAACGGAAAGTGTTGAAATTAAAGCCGCTTTTATAATTGGCCATGTTTATTTTCGATGCAGGCTAAAGCGGCATTTAATTAAATATAAATAGCTTCGCTTAAGCAAATTATACGGTAGTGTCGCCGGGTCGTTAGCTAATTAGGGTCTTGTATTCAAAACAAGTAGACTTAAGACAGGTTATCTTGTTTTTTTTATATCCTTTACCTGACGGGTCGCGTGTTCCAGGCTTTTCGAACATCATTACCTTCACATATTTATTTATTGTCCTGGTACGCACGTAATAATTAACTAGTTTTAATAACGTTTATACTAATCACTAAAGCTTACTTGTAACTTGAACATTGAGGAGCTATGAAGTAATGTAATATGTTAATTCTTGTAACCATCGACATAAAAGTATAGACAAGCTGTCCGGTACTGAGATTTTGCGGCATTGCGATGGCGCACATTCACACCACCACCCTTTAGTCATTTGTGAGCGAGCGACAGAAGCAGTGGTGTCTGAAGGGTGGTGGTGTGCATGTGCACCATCGCAATGCCGCAAAACCTCAGTACCGGACAGCTTGTCTATACACACACTCTCTCTCTAACATCATGATAATATAATTTTCTAATTTCAAATAACTTCTGCTGAGAATAAAATTTTGTTTCTTTTTAATTCGTGAGAAGTTTCAGGCTACGAACAGTTGTTTTTTCGTCCTTTACAAACATATTATCAGTTTACCTACAACTTTTTTTTTCCATTTAATGCCTATGTAAAATATAAAAAGATGCATAATGTATTTTTCTCCGTCGCACGTATTATAACAAAGGGTAAGGTAACCAGTTTATTTACATCGTATAAGAAGCGATATCCAATTGTATGGAAAACGAGCTGTGCTATAAATGGGCCATAAAGTGCTATAACAAGTTGAGGAGATCGGCATCGACCGTGCATTAGCATCTTAGGGTCAAATCACATAGGAGTAACATCAATCGGGAGCGTAGCCGAAGATATTCAGTGTCGAAAAAATACTATAGTACGCGCCAGCAAAGCGACTCACGGTTTATAGAACAATTGAAAATCGATTGTTGTATTCACTAAGTAATAAGTGTTAGTTCGAACTTCGTTTTCCGTCAGCACGAGCTAGCCTTGTTGGCGACTAGTAAAAGAGGAGGTTTCTTTATATGTATATCCATGGATGTAGTAAGTTTGATTACTACATCCATGATTTCATCAGTTTCGAACAGGTTATTCATCAAATAGACTGACAGATTTTTGACAGTTCTAGTATGCATTTGATATTTCTTAATTGGCTATTCGGGCCTTTATTAGCAAGTGGTGAAACGGCACTAAAATCACTGTAGCTAATCTATTCATATCTTTTCATTAATTTATGCAGATCTTCAATGTTACCCAAAATAAATAAATTTGAATTGATACTAATAGATTTCTTTATGTAAATGCCTTATCTCTGCTACGAAACTTAATTGGCTAAATAGCCACATTTATAAAGATTATACACTCGGGTTGTGCTTTTTCGTTATCAAATTTGTAAAATATCTCAATGTGACATGACCCTTACATTAATGTCGATAGTTGCCCAATTTAGGCAAATCGAAATTTTAAAATTTTATCTATATAGTATCGATAAACAAAATACCGTAACAGAATAAATGCTACTTTTATAAGTGCCTTACCGTGCGTGTACCCAAGAAAGTAATTTTAATGAGGGCATTAAATATTTTTTTTATGATATTTATTCTAAGTACTTATAACGTTAACCTTTATATGTTTAAAACAAAACGTATATATTATTTTTCTTTATATTAAGTATATTTTTTTTAAATAAATATAATGTTTATTATATCCTGTACTCACAAAGTTTAAGTACAAGTTTAAGTACTTATTTCTAGTTTTATTATATTTATAATGTCATATAGGAACGTAATTTTCGTATATCTACGCGTTTTTGCATTAGGAACGTCTATTTAATTATATGAGCAATTCACCTTAAGTCATATAAAAAAATATATTTAGAAAGAAGCAAACGAAGGGGCGATGGATTCGCTTGTGTTTAAATAAAATACTAAACCTATAATAACTTTTAATTCATGTAGGTATAATTTGTACACAGCTGTATCGATTAAACAGCTAGTTAAAAACAATATTACATTACAAACAAGTTTTAGTTTGTTAATATTGATAAAGGGTGTATCTCGAATCGCATGATGGGAATGCGTGAAATTATAAATCCATGGCGAATGACTGTGCGCTGACAAGCATCCTCTACTATAGTTTTTCCAATAGAAAACTAAGGTTGCCTTGAAAAGATTGGCCATTTTGGAAACAAGAGAAATGGTCAACTGTAAAAGAAATATTTCACACTATTATTAGTATACCCTATCATCATCTCAGCCACAATTATAACTCTATATCGTTTTTATTTTTCCACTTTAAGAAAATATTTTATTTGCTGTATAGGTACTTGATTGTAGTTCTACGTCTAGAAAATATATTGTTCAACCGTAAACAGTTGTTGTATTTACAAGCTAATCTATAATTCAATCATTAGCTACCATAAAACGAAATGACTATTTCTGAGCCAATAAAAGCTAGGAAAACGAATTCTCTGTAAGCGAATTAAAAAAATAATAGCAATTATAGATATCATCTATTTCGAGAACAAGGTTTAAATGAAAACTGTAATAACGAATGAGGCTAGGTATTCTTTTCTTTTTACATATAATCAACCCCCGACATAAAAGAGGGGAATTTAATATTTACATTTATAAAGACTTGTTTGTCTCTGTATCTGTTTGTATAATCTTTGATATGTTGACGTACAGATCTACCAACATCTTTATGAACGTGGCCGAAATTGGAACTACAACTCCCGTTCATATTGTATGTCACTTTTTGACAGTACGCCTTTGACAACAAACGTCACTCACGTCAAAAAGTGACATACAATATGAACGGGAGTTGTAGTTCCAATTTCGGCCACGTTCATAAAGACCTTTGTAGCACTGCATTAGTTTATGTTCTTCTTCTTCTTAGCCTTTCTCGACCATCACGCTAGTGTAGGCCTCCTTCAGTTGTCGCCATCTATCGCGGTCTTGTGCCACCTGCATCCAGATCGAACCCGAAACCTTCTTCACGTCAACTTTCCAGTTTATGTTCTAAATAATTAAAATGATTTTTTTCTTTTTATGTAGCTTAATATGTCATGATTTTTATTTTACTGCTTCATCTCTTGCCAACGCTGCTCTCTCCATACAAAACTATACTAACATCCAAAAAAAAATTAACATCATAAATTCACTAAACTATCAGTTCATTAAACTTGTTAAATCAAAACTAAATCCCGCTGAGTTTGTTTTATGAGAGTCGAGAATAATGTAATCCCTTTATCACTTTTATTTATCAAAGTTATTTAACTTGCCCGCTCGTAGTACCGCGGCCATAATGATACGTCACTCAAGCTTTTTGAAAGCCGAGTGGAAAGCTTAATGATTTTTTTGTAGCGTCGACAACATAAACAATTTTAGTACTTACATAGCATAGGTTTTTATGAGTGGAACGAATATCACTCCTAGTATGGTTTAATCCTGGACATTGTATTTTGAGAGACACCTTTTACGCAAAGGTTTCTATTGTAACGTGAGTAATTTTATAAGCTCACAATCCAGCCAACTAACATACTCACCACTCACACACACATCACTCTTATACCGAACTTTTGTATAAGATTATAGTTTTCTGTACTTACAAAGATTGGCCTGTAAACTAAGAATTTAGGAAGGATCCCCTGCTACAAGCTTAATAGGTGGATCCCAGAAACATGTTTAAATACTTAAATACTTTTTTTTGTAAATAAATACTTATTATTCATAGAAAACACCCAGACCAAGGCCAACAGACATGTTCATGCACACAAAATGTTTGCCTTGCGCAGGATTCGAACCCGCGGCTCTTGAGATAAAGTGACCATCGGACCTGTAAAATGTAATCCACATTGATAAATAGTTGTGCCAAAATAAACATATAGAAAACTTAATTGACGAACACGACAATGTACACTACATGTTTGTAAAATATTTAAATATCAAAAGCATAATGTAAGCTCATTAAGCAAGTTGTTAGGAGTAAATATTTCGATGTACAGATCACTGGACGTCTCACCCATCAAACCTCATTACAACACGCCTCGTTACACGATAGAAAAATGATACTTCAAAACGTATCGGGTGACTAAAACGGTGCTATATTTTTATTTTGTTTTTTTAAGATTTTTATTTTGTTATTAACAACCACTACTCATTTGTAATAATTATTATTACAGTAGTTGTAAAGTAAGAACTAAGTTTAACTTTAAGAGTAGGTACTCGGCCGAAAATCGAGGGGTCGTAGGTTCGAAACCCCCTGGTGGAGGGGGGGAGGTGAAATTTTTAAAAAATTCTAACAACTATAAATAAAAATCATAAGCTATTTCAGGCTGAAATTATGTTTCGTGAAAAAAGAACTGTTTTTAGATAGTCAATAAAAATTAATAAATAAAAAAGATAAACCTAGGATTAACTAAACCTTATTTTAACATTCTTGAAGAAAATTAAATGAAGTGCAAAATTGACAAAACAGGTTTTAGACTATTTATTATTCTGTGGTTTTAGTGAAACCTTGTCTTATTTTTGTTTGTTAAAGAGTGAGTGTTTAGTGTCGGATTTCGTCGTGCCCTAAACATTAGAAAAGTTCAATCAGTTGAAAAAAATTGTAGAAAACAAGACATAGTAAAAGCTACTTAGCTATACTATTTAGACATTCTAAACATAGCACACTGCAACATTTTAACCGCCTTAATAATATGTGACTCGGAAAGTGTTCGCTGGGACTCGCGATTATTGGTCGACGATGCCTTTGATATTGCCGCCTCATCTGGATGCAAAATAGAAGTTCAAAGGTGCCGCCGCCCTGACAGGCACGTTATCATAGTTATCACTACGCTACGTGCTAGATTGATTGTGAAAAATTATGCTTTATGACCGTACTTGAACTGTGTTGGTGCTGCTCATATTTTGGAACATAAAAACGATTCATAAATAAATAAATAGGGACAATTCATACAGATTGAGCTAGCCCCAAAGTAAGTTCGAAACTTGTGTTATGGGATACTAACTCAACGATATTATATTTTATAACAAATACATACATAGATAAACATCCAAGACCCGAGGCCAATCAGAAAAAGTTCGTTTTTCATCATGACCCGACCGGGGATCGAACCCGCGACCTTCTGGGTGGCGGTCTGGCTTGGTAACCATTACGCCACGAAGGTCGTCATCATTCATCGTTAGTTTTGAATTATATATTTTAACTAGCTTTTATGTTATTTCTTATTCATGAGTACTTATTTTACTAGCCCTGCCTAGTCCATAAAATAATTCGTTACCCTAAGGTTGCCTTGAAAAGATTGCTTTTTAGCAATAAGGCCGCCTTGTTGCGATTTCCCTAGTGTGTGTGTTGTGTTTATGTATACTGTGTCCTAACTGTTGTGACTTGCAAATAAAGTATATTCCATCTACTCGACGATAAAATATAATATCGTTGAGTTAGTATACCATAACACAAGTTTCGAACTTACTTTGGGGCTAGCTTAATCTGTATGAATTGTCCCCATATATTTATTTATTTATTTATTTATCTTCTATCTATCTAGCTGTGCCCGCGACTTGGTTTGCGTGGTAGTCGAAAACACTATTACGATATGAATAACTTTCCCCGTTTTTGCAACATTTTTCACTGATGCTTCGCTCCTATTGGTTGCAGCGTAATGTTATTAGCTTCAAGCCTTCCTCGACAAACGGACTATCCAACACAAAAATAATTTTTCAATTCGAACCAGTAGTTCCTGAGATTAGAGCGTTCAAACAAACAAACTCTTCAGCTTTAAAATATTCGTATAGATGAAGAATTTTTTTGTAGGCTTATATATATGTGATATTCATACATACATACACATAATTTCCAAAAAGTCTAGATTTCTATTACGATCCGTTTGACAGGCCTGTTAAAAAGTGCTAACATATTGAGCCGCTGACTGTACACACATCTTCATAATATTAAAACTAAATTCGTAAAAAATACATACAATTTCTTTACCGTGACAAACGTACATTCATATTTTACTAATACCTCTTGGTAAATAAAATTTTAATATGTAGCGTAGATCTATATAAAAAATAACAGTCATTCTGTTAGCGTTGATGTCTTTTATATGAGTCGTAAGAAAGGCTCGATTTTATTTTATTTATTTACTGAATCATGTTAAGAACTGTCTCTATGCGAGCAATATTGTACGTAAGTATGTATGTATGTAGGTTTATAGTGTACATGTCCTATGATTATAAAACATCGAATAATTATCACGAGGCGAGATCTCATAAATGTTCACGTAACATTCTTTATAGATTCGATCTCTGTATCTCTACGCAGCGAAAAACCAATTTAAATAAATTTCAAAAGGGCATTTATGAGAAAACCCCGTAGCGCAACTTATAACCAATCCAATTTAAACCTTCCCTGTTTCACGGAAAGGTTTATAACTGAAAAACGAGCAAACACATGCGCCTGAGTCATTCTAGTCAGTACGGTGTCGGTAGCTGTCAAACAAGCGCCGATGTTTGTTTATTGGAAATTACGCTTTAACATAACACAAATAGGTTGCATAATTCAATGTGTAATTGCGGCGCTTAAGGCGTTTCGTGTTCCGTAACTATATCTTGTTAGTAAGCTTATTGTTGGCCACGATCTTCTGTCTTTGTCTGGCACGCGGTACGTCGCTGTAGGAATATGTTTTATCTCTGTTTAGTCGTTACGACAAGGTCGGCTCGTTAAAAGCTCTTAACGAGAGGCGAAGGAAAAGCACGAGCCCGACAACGGCACTCAAACTTTCACACGTAACCGTACACGTTGACATTAGGTGATAACAATAAGAGATTTAACTTTTTAAATTGTTTTGTAAATATATTTTTTTAATTATGTATACTTTTGCATTAACAATGTAGCTAATGTACATACGTAGTACACTGAAACGTAACTGATTTACACTATGTTCCTATTGAACACCCTTTTTTTTTACACCTTAAAATGTATATATGTATACCAGTATATTGATACGGCTTTTTTTTCTATTAATTTTTCTTTATTATTTAAAGAAAATGCAGTTTAATTTGATTTTTTATTCCTGTATCAATGTTTACTTTTATTTATCGTAATTGTAACTTATGTCATTACCATTTTAAAAGAGCAAGTGCTAACATTATTGCCGGTTCTTCTTAAGCTCAAATCTGCCGTCTGAACTGGTGGTAGGGAAAAAAAGTGACGATTCGAAAGTGCTTGTAATATGCTTATTTGAATAAAAATATTTTGATTTGATTTTAACAATTCCATATTGTCCTAAAGGCCACCGACTTAGCTAACGACTGTCCATCGATAACAGCCGGGACTGACTGCTTAACGTGCTCTCCGAAGCATGGAGAAGCTCGAGATAACTAAACCCATCCAAACACTAGCTAGGGTTGATTATTTCAATGAAATAAATAAAAAAAACTAAAAATTATAAGAATTTTCGACCGCTACTCGCTAATTCTTGATAGTGAACTCAATCTGCAATTAACTATTTCGGACGTCCGCAATCTAAGTTCGTTTTTTACGACACAAGGATCGCCAAACAGGTCAAATGGAATTTCCAGCATTTTCTCAACTAAATAAAAAGCCTTAGCAAACATTTGAGTACCGCAGCGGAGGCTCGCGAGGTATGTTCCACGTGTCTCGTTCACACCTGCAAAAGGCGTATACCACTCTCTCTGTCTAACCATAAGCCCTCTCTGTCGCCTACGGACTCCATTCCGTCACGGCTCTCAGGATAATCGGGCGCGGAAATTTACGCTTCATTTTAATGCCAGTTCCGGAGATTAGCTTTAACTGAGTATTTAATGAAATGTTATATGATATGCTAAGGTCAAAGTAATAGGGTGTAAACGATTACACACAATTTTATTTCTTAAATAAGTATTTCAGTTTGATTGCCATCTATCTATATACCTTTAGAAGTAGCGGGCTGCAAAACAAAATATTAATTTCCATTGCTCTTCTATTTCTTATAATTTCGTGCTTCGGAGGGCACGTTAAGCTTTCGGTCCCGGCTGTTGTCGGTAGATGAAATTTGTTAAGCCAAGTCAGTGGAGTTGAGGCGGTATGAAAACACTGGCCTCCGCTAATCCGCATTGAAACAGCGTGGCAGAGTACGCTCTAATCCCCTTCGATTGAAGAGAGAACACTTATCGGCAGTGGGTTAATTGATGATGAGGACCACATTCAAAATCCTCGGGTGAAAATAATCAGATTTCACTCCATCAAAAAAGTCACCAATCTCACTCATATCTATTCATCTCTCAATACAAAATAATTTATAAACTATGTCCCATACAAAACTTTAAATTTAATCCCAAAAATTCAATAGAAGTGTGGTTATCAACGCACACTTGTTTATTATAGTGGAGGCATTGCTCCCGCGCGGCCCGTCCCGAACAAAAATAAGAAACGTGAGTAAAAAGTGGCACTTCCATGGAAAACGAGTCGCTCGATTGCCTTGTTACCACTCCAATCGATACAGGATCGAAGCACGGTCAAATACAATTTGTGTCGACACTGAAGACATGTTAAAATAACAATATTGAGAAATTATGAACGGATGACCCGTTTGTTAATTGATCTAATATGTATCTCATCTCATCTCAGCCACAAGAAGTCCACTGCTGGACATAGGCCTCCCCCAAACGCCATCAGTGCGACCTGCTGGCAGCGGCCTGCATCCAGCGGCTTCCTGCGATTTTCTTTAGGTCATCTGACCACCTGTCTGATCTAGTATGTTACCGTGGATTTCAGGTTCTAAACAGAGTGCTGACCGTAGTGAATGCTTACGATTACAGGAGTAACCTAATTTATGTTCAGCTGCGTACACGCTGGTATAGACTTCATTTAGTATGAAAAAATGACTCTAAAAAAAAAATTTTTTTTTTCTATAATATAAAAATGAATCGCTAAATGTGTTGCTAAGCGCAAATCTCAAGAACAGCCAAACCGATTTCGCTAATTCTCTTTTTATAATATTACTTGAAGTACGAGGATGGTTCTTACGGCGAGAGAAAATTAAAAATTAAGAAGTTCGAACGAGTTCGATAGTTTTTTTATAAAAATATAAAAATTTATAGAATAGCAATAAACAAAATAAGAGTATCTACCACCAGTGTACGCATATTGGCTACAGCGAGTCCATTCTAGTAATAAGAACAGTTAAAATCTATGCTCAATCTCAAGTGCTATTTTGGTCATACAAAATATAGCGAATAAGCCCGCTAGTTTACGATGCGCGTCTGACAAGCTCAAAGCTGAATATTCCAATCTGTTAAAAATTTATAACAACTTGATGGTATAGAAACTAGTTAATGTTTAAATGTTTGTTGTGGTCGAAGAATGAATTACGAGCGGGTATGCGATGGGCATTACAACAATTTGGGAGATCACCGCGCGTCGGCGCGTCAATCCGTCAAACTGATAATCACCGTTCGGAAACCAATTGGATAGTATAAGGCTGCGCACACGCTGGTAGAGAGGCGAGTGCCTTTATAGTTTTATTTTTTTATTTATTCTACATGCATACATCACATGCCTTCTGGTTCCGAAGGTATGGTACCGCTGGTTGACAGGATTTATGAAAAGTTAGTGGTTATTTAAGTACTACAATATTTTTGTGATTTCGAATATAGGTTTAAATAAATAAATAAAACAGCGCAATTTTTACAAATTATGTACTAGCTGTTACCCGCGGCTTTGCCCGCATAAAAATTAGCCTATGTTGGGCTCTATACCCCTGAGCCCCAGACAATATGTATACAAATTTTCATAATGATCGGCTGCTTAGTCAAGCTGTGAAGGAATAACAAACAAACAAACTCACTTTCTCATTTATAATATTAGTATTAATGATTATTAAAGAATTTTCTCCATGCGGCATTGTGGGATGTGGTTTTCACAACTATGCCGCATGTAGGGACAGTCGAACCTAACAGATATGATGTTCCTACATAGTCAGAAACAATTGTTTCACCAATTAAATGGTATACTTAATTAATTCATTGTTTATCTATAGTATATTTTTGAATAATATTAATATAAATAATGCAGTTCAGATTTACATACAATTATTATGCAATTCCTTTAGCATAATGATATCCTTTATGATAAGAAATTAACATATTTTTAATGCATTAAGTTGTTCTTACTTTTATTATATACTTAGGTACTTATATTTCTAATTACATACATGAAAATAGTTTATATTTTTTTATTTATTTACTACCAAAACATTATTACACATGACACAAAAGTTATGTTATAATGTACAAAAACAACCTTTTATGTATTTCCAGAATTAACACAATATTTAGAAGAATTATTTTAGAGAATAACAGTTTCTGAAATACATTTTAATCTCAAGCTATCTCTTTTTTTATTCTTTAGTTTGACAGTGACAGCTATAATTTAATGTGATATAAAAATGCGTTTCGGAAGCTGTCAGTGCGGTAGATTAAATGGTCAGTTTACCAGCATGACCACAGCGTTGCCACAAGCTAGTTCAAGCAAGCGCACGGCACTCCAAATCTTAGTAAAAACACCTACATTCAATCCACAAAATCGCGTCGTCATCCCTCGAATTCGATTCTCGAATGACTGTCAAATGCGTCGGTTCTTTGATGGTTGAAATGCCTAGTTATGAATAGACTTCAAGACAACTCGAGTGCTCTCAACTGGATGTGAAGTAAAAACAAATTTAATAAGTGTATTACAGATAAACTATCAAATAAATGTGGATACGAAGTCGCTGTTTTTCGTCGTATTGTTCTTTTTTATAAAACAACCATGTGCCAAACTATGTTAAATAGTCTTCCTTGATTTCAAATCTATCTTTAACTAAATAAGCTGAAGGTCTACCTAGAAGAATCTATCTAGACAGTCATTTAAGAGTTAGATTCATCTAAAATACATAATGAAGCGATTTTATTTTGAAATACCACCAAAAATAAAGTCGTTATAAATAGTTTAATAAGTCTCGATTGTTTTAAAATTCTCTTAAAAATTGTAAGAATACCGCGAACGAATTGGTCGCTGCTCGTGCGTCGGCAGTTTTTGGTAAACAACACGTTTGATACAATTCGTCGCTGTTCGTGCGAATCAGCGACCAATTCCCGCGAACATAAGCCTATGGCGTATAATTTATTTAGCAGCAGAAATAGTATAATAAGATGAGAAATACCATCTTTTACTCGTTCTTATCAAGCGTGTTGTATAATAATGAGTTGATTTTACTGAAGTATTTTTAATAGCCACAATTTATGCATTGATTATGAGAAAAGCAGTATTTATTTTCATAAAAATTATTTGTTTAATTAGCTATACAATTAGTAGTAAATAATTATAACTTATATGTAATTAAGATTATAAATGTTTTAATAAACGGTATGATAACGTGTACAAAAAATATAGGCAAAGTTTGCAAGTATAATAATTATCTTTGCATAATATCGATATCTTAGCAGTACCACGCAGTACCGCTGAATTACGATAAAATATTTTGAGCTTTTCCATACTTTAGTACCCACCCACAGTTGTCGGTCCCAGTTTGTCGACAGACATTAGTTGTTAAGTCAAATTAGTAACAACACCGATACCAAGATCGAATGGTCCCAAGTCGCACGATCGTGCAAGATTTTTCGTGCGAGATGACGAAAAACTGGTACATAAAGTAGGTAGCAACGACATATTGTAGTTCAACGGAATTAACTGAAGTTTATTACTGTTTCAACATGGTTTCAATAACGATACATGATGTGTCCGTAGAATAATTCATCAATCGTAAATGTATTTATGCTGAACAGACTGAACGCTAAAGAGTAATGGACGCACGGTCGTGTGGTGTCGGCTCGGTAACTTGATAATTGCCAATGGACTGAGCAAATAATTATAATGGAGTGCTTTTCTCATGGAACCGCGAGTGATGTTCCTTTTTTAATACATACTGCATATTTTAGCATAGATAATGTAGTTAAATATTCATGCATAAAGTACACATTTCAATTTTAAATTCTGTTTGGTTGGATAGCATTAATTTTGGTTGTCAAATGCTATTTATTGCACAGGAAATCTCATAGAATATGTAAATAATATATATTATTTGACATTATAAATATAGGTTAATTGAAATTATAAATACGAATAAGAATAGTGAAAAATTAAATAAAAATAATTATTGCTAATTACTACCAGCTACTTCCGATGAAAAAAAATTGTTTAAATGTTTATAGTAAGAGATTTTTATCTGAAAAAATTTTCACGCTACGTTTGAAAAACCCGGGATTATAAGAAGAAGAAAACACGTGAGTAGGCAGCAGTGATTGACATCCCCTTTTAACAGAATCTTGGCTACACTCATGACAAGACTTGTATTGGGTCACTGGAATATAAACAAAGTTTATAATTACCAGATGACCCACTCGCTGGTTTGTCCGACCAAAAAGATAGGACATCGAACATTTAAAATACACTATCGACTTGAATCGTGTTTAAAGATTCCACGAATAAGCAATTAACAGTAATTATGTTTACGAAATGCAAATAAAGTCACATTTGTGCGGCGATGTCCACTGCAAGTTGACAAGCTACCTGATGCACATTATGTTAATACGAGTCGTGCTGCAAGATCACGTATTTCGACAGAACTAAACGAGACACACTCATAGTTATAGGGAAATCAACTACTAGGCTTAAACTATTATTTATTCACATAAACATCCACTAAACATCATCCAAAAGCCATACTATAAAAGAAAAGACAGGACTTTTGGCGTTAACTCGTTAGCGTCAGTTTTAGCCCGTGTTTAGAATTTTTTCATAGGATTGATAGTTTAATATGAAACAAACATTGTTTAAAGCTAAAAAAAACCGTATAAATAATAATTATATGTGTCACACCATTATTTTTATATAGGTAACAAAGAAATATTCTGTACTAGCTTTTCCCCGCGGCTTCGCTCGCGTTAATTTTATGACATAGATCTCGTTTGACAACTACCCAAATGGCGCGACTTGTGTGGCTTGACAGCGCCCTCTATAGTAGAAAATTTATTTTCCCATTGGAACGTACATACTTCCACGAGACAAAAAGTAGCCTATGTGGGGCTCTGTACCCCTAACAATATGTATGCAAATTTTCATAATGATCGGCTGCTAAGTCAAGCCGTGAAGGAATAACAAACAAACAAACTCACTTTCTCATTTATAATATTAGTAAGGATAAGGACTTACTGCGAAAAAATGCATGTTTTCGATATTTAAAAATAATGCTATGTTTATTTCATGTTCATGCATCGTTATAAATACTTGCGTATACCATTTCGAGGATATTTTAAATACACTTAACATTTAGCGGACGTTCTTGAGAATGAAATTAATCTGTGATGACACCTCATTCATTTCGCGTGAATCAGGTATTTAATTTTAATGGTAGAAAGGTTAGGAAATATTCTGAACGGGGAGATTAATGGTTGGTCGCGACAGACGATCAATTTAATCTAACAAGATTTGCATACAAGACCCTGTACATATGTACGTGTGTTGGCGCCGCGTTTCGTGCTACAAGACAAAATCTAACAAGGCGACAACGGTATGCATAAGTTTGTATAATGCGAAACGCAAAGCAAGTTTATGGATGATATTTCAAAATTAGAACAAAGTTGTGTTGTTGTCACAGTTGTCGTAATACTTAACAGTAGTACAGTCGCATAAAGTATGTATGTCATTTTAGTACCTTGTCACTATAACTTTATTGACATATTCACTTAAAAGTCTTCAGCAAAATAATTAACGTGATATACAAAAGTGACAATATGTTTATGCCGCTGTTTGTACATCACTGCTGGATATAGGATAGGCCTTTCCCAATGCCTTCCACCAAATGCGATCCTCCTCTTTCCGCATCCATCCGCCTCCAGTCGCCGTTCTTGAGGTCGTCTGATCCCTCAGATGGACAGACGACCTCAAGAAGGCATGAACATAGTAGTTATTTAAATTCGTCGGCGTTTTATCGTTTACTAGGGTTCAAATGAATTTTATCAAAAGTAAGTGTTTTTAAATGTTTTATTTCAAAAGTTAAATGTTTGAAAATAACTTAATAATATGTTTATGTCATGACAAACAAACCGTCCCATTACAGTTAAGGCCCGCTCACATTACGGCGGGCCGCATAACACCGCAACGCATAACAAAAATTCTCCTGAATCAGTTTCATACATTTTGTATGAGCTATCGCACACCTCAGGCGGGCCGCACCGGGCCGCATCGCAACGCACTGGCGCATCGCTAGCCAGACGTATTTTTGCGGAAATGTTATGCGTTGCAATGCGGCCCGCCTCAGTGAGCGTTGGCAGACGCAACAAGTAGACGGCTGAACGAGTGCTGTTCGTGAATTACCAAACAGAAGCCGAATCTATGTTTAACAATATTTAATGTATCAAGAAGCTCAGAATATTTTTCATAATATGTCATTCTAAAATATTGAACAAATTTTCTTTCATCTTCTAATAATCTTTAAAAAGGGAGTGAAATTCACCATACACATTTCTCTTCTTGCAAATCTCGTGTACTCATATGCTACGTTTTCTTTTTCTTTTCTGCTTCATCTCTTCGTTAAACATTGAAAGGCGTTGATCTAGACAGAGTAGACACGTTTAAATATCTGGGACATGTAGCCACCCCAACGACCATGCTGACATTGAGCGGGAGCGGAGAGCGTTGTCGAGAAGGGCGAATATGCTGGCTCGCAGGTTTTCGCGCTGTTCAGCCAAGGTGAAAATAACATTATTTCGTGCGTACTGTACCTCGCTGTACACGTGCAGCCTGTGGGCTAGATATGCGCGAAAGCCGTATGACGCTCTTCGTGTCCAGTTTAACAACGCCCTCAGGGCGATGTTGGGTCTGCCTCGCTACTGTAGCGCGTCAGGCATGTTCGCGGAGGCGCGTACAGATTGTTTCTACGCGAGCATACGCAAGAGAAGCGCGTCCTTGGTGCGCAGGGTGATGGCTAACGTCGCCCTGATGGTATATATATATACCATCAGGGCGACGAATAGCAAGTAGGTGGGACTGCCCCTATATCCGGCACTGCAGTAATAGACATGTTAGTAGTGCCGGATGTATGAGGTAGATAATGATTTTAATTTATTATATTTCATTTTATTTTATCCATCTTCTTAGATTGCCAAAACCTGACTGATTCAAAATATTGCGTTGCGGTGCGGCCCGATGCGCCTGCTATGTGCTTTGGCGCAATTTTGCAATGCAATGCGTTGAGGCCCGCCGCGGCTATAGTTTGCGCGAGCCTTTAATGTCATAAACCGTTATGCATCTGAGGTGCTACTTGTAATTATTTTGCAGAATATCAGGTTATTTGTGTACTGTACACTTGAGAAAAAACCTCGTCAAGAATTTTTCAAATAGGTTTGGATGACCAAATGCAAAACTATTAGAAATATCAGTAACCAAAACTGCATCATTCGACTTTTTATCATTTTTTCCTAGCCAGTAAGCCATGATGATCAAATTCGATCTTATTTCTAATTTGTATCTACACAGTAGGTACTTTCGCCGTGTGTTTTAAATTTTTAATCGCGTATCATTATCCATCACGGAGTACCAATCATATCATCGTGAGGTCTTCTAACATATAAAGAGCTCAATGTAGCTCGAACTGCTCGAACGCGCCGCCAACGCGCGTACATGTTAACAGGGTCTAAGGCCTAGAAATAAATCAGACAAGTCATAGCTTCTATAACAAGAAGGCACAGAACTGGTTTTAAACACCAACTATGGTTCCCAGTAACACAATCCATCAATATTTATTAGTTAAAAGAAATATAGCAACCGGCAAACGGGATAAGGAAGACTGCAATTAGACTCGTACTGTAATCGATAACTCAAGTACCTACATATTTATTCGATTGTTTTTATACTCGAATGATTGGTCATGGAGTTCTGCACGGAAAAATGTACAACTGTTGCTTTTTAAACTTTATATTATACCGAGTTGTTTTGTTATTTGTTATAGATAGGGATTGATTCATTAATATTTTTTTAAAGATTTCAATCTGCTTTTGGTATAATGCGGTAACGAAAAGGACAACCTTTTGTGTGACTTGCAGAAATAGTTTTTACAATTACACACATTTTATTTAACGCTGACATTTTCAAATTAAGGAAGATACAAGAGAATTCGAAATTGAATGCCGTCATTACCTCAATTTGTGCAATAATGTTGATATTAGGATTGGGGATCGAATATGCGCCTTACACAATCATAACTATTAAAATACTACTCAATATCTACTTGGTCTGTAGTCTGTACACGTAATACTTTTTTTAAAGTGACGTATAAACTTTTTATGTGTAGGAAGGATTCTGTGTTTTTTATGTGACGTTTAAAACGTGTAGGATACTTACTACGTAGGCCAGGGATCTAACGAGTGGGAACAAACCATTAGAACTGACAGATACGAGTCCGGATGTAATAAACATTACCTAATTAAATCCGATTAAGTCTGATCAGTTACAAAAACAAGCTTCACATCCTCATATCCTTACATGAGACTCGAAACTATCATAGAACGGAGCAATTCTTCATTTACAAAGACCATTACCACTCACGATTAACATATAATACTTACTTATGTTTTTTTACAAAGGACCCGCCATACATATTCATTTATTTCTTCTTTGAAGCACATCAATCATAAAACTTCTCAACGCCAATGATCGGTAACCTATTCCATCATACAAAATGCGCATAACCATTTATAACTGAGCTCCGACTTTACTATGGGTCCCTCCCTGGTTAGGAATGAAGTGAGATCGAAACGAGATATAATTATAGATGGAATGAAAATTAGTATTAAGTACCTATGTACTTATATAATGTCAAAATTACAATGTCAAACCGATTCAGTTCCAATGTACATATTTCATTGCAATATACTTAGCACAAGTTTTCTAGTGAAATTCACCGATTGTGATAGATAGATAGACAGAATATACTTTATTTGCAATACACATCCAACAGCACAAAGAAATATTACATTAAAATCTTACATACTAGTGTATTAGCAACAAGGCGGCCTTATTGCTAAAAGCAATCTTTTCTACTGGCAACCTTAGGGCAACGAACGGGCAGGGTAAGACAAACAAGAATCTGATAAACAAAATTTGCAACGTAATAAGTACATAAATCAATAAAACTGAACTAATTTTGAATAATAATACTTACATAAGAATACACAGACACACGATTGTGTGTGTTTTGTCGCAATAAAGTGTCTATTTCATTTTGTATATTTTAAATCAGACATTTTGAGCTTTCTTTTTATATAGTTATTTAACTTTTTTCGGGATTCGATGTTCTATTTACATAAATAATTACTATTTTAATTATGAATTTGATTTAAACTAAACTTATTATTAATTTGATTGTGAATTTCAATAGGGTACCTTATTTGATGCAAATGAGTTCGAGATGGAATCGAGACTGAATTTTAACCATATTTTTGGTAGAGAATAAGTGCCCGGTTCCCCTTTCACGTCCTGGTTAATGTAATAGCCTCCAAGAAGAGGTGGGTCCCGAGAAATCAGTCCGATAAATGTTGCGGAGCGTTCAACTTATTCATGTCCATATTTAGCCACCTGCTGTGAACTCGTTTGCCATTTCAGGTATGTTATGAAGAGTTCAAAGGTTTTTAGACGCCTCAGGCGGCTGTTTTAGATCTCTGATTTGATTAAGTGAACATGGCACAAACTTAATTCATTTCATTCATAAGTTTACTTTGTTAATTCTCATAATTGGTACAGTCAAGTAACTGTAACACTTGCAATAAGACAAAAACATGATTTTGAAAGTACAAGAATCTCAAATATTGATGCTCAATTTTTTTGTCATCTAATTTGTGAAATAAGTCTGACGTCAGAAATTTAGCAAATTATTTTATTTTAAACATGTACTTAATACAAAATTAATTCATAATTTTAACATATGATATTTTCATAGGTAAAGATAACGACCATAAAAAAAATACTACACACATCGAGTACATCACAGACTGATATTACGTTGATATCAACAAAATGTCTGTAAGGTATAACACGTTACAGAAATAGTGCATCCTGTTTAGTGCCCTGCAGACGTCGTGTTTGGACTTGGGACATACGAATTGAACGGATAATCGATTTTACGAGCTCCCGAAATAGCCCGTCCCCACCATATGCATCATCGCCGGACGCATTCTGCACCCAGCCTGTCTTATTTTAACTGTAATGCAAAATTGTTATTGATAAATTGGCTAGGACTGTTTAATAAATCATTGTAATAAGTAGAGACGTTGTCAAAATAAAAGAAATAATTCAGTTTGTCAAGTGGATTGATAATGATAAAATGTATCATCGATCATCAGTGTTGGGAAAACTTTAATGGAATAATAAGCACAATTGGCTGTATGCAATGTCGTCTATCGAGTAGGATGTGTGTGATGTGTGTGACAGAGAGAATATATTTTAGGGAAGGCATAGATTTGTAACCTAAAAATATTATTATTTTTGGATAAATATACACTTCGCGTCCAATAGTATAATTAAGTAAAATAACGGAAGTATTTTACGTTATTTTGGATATGATTTAATATTTTGTTGTCAGTATGTAACAACAAAATACTTTTAAACCAAAC
This sequence comes from Endotricha flammealis, assembly GCA_905163395.2. Classification (NCBI taxonomy): domain Eukaryota; kingdom Metazoa; phylum Arthropoda; class Insecta; order Lepidoptera; family Pyralidae; genus Endotricha; species Endotricha flammealis. Next base: position 10,988,969 of record LR990869.1, on the reverse strand, counting down.
AGAATAGCACGTTTCCTTGCAATAAATGGGTGCGTTCACCCAAATAGTGTAGTGGGTGTTGGCTTTTATTGTTACTGTAACGATTTAACGAGCCAGCTCCGCGCCCCGGCCCTTTGACGGGTTCTCTCCGATCACTAAATACAATTATTGGCTCCATTTCCTGAACACATACTACCATTCAATGCATTTAAACAACGTTCTATTTGAAAAATAAAGTAGTAGTAGTGTTATTTTAGTTTTTTTTATTGCTAAAGATACTGGCATTAAAAAAAAACAATAAATAAATCCTTTGGATTTTGATTCATTGGTCCTTTTTTAAACATCTTTACATTTCACATTTTTTTATATGATAGATAAAACATAGGTAATAAAAATATATAAAAATGTTAAGATGTATGAAAAAGGAGTTCGGTTTGCCCCAGTATAGATAGATTTATGTCGGTAGTTCGGTACGGTAAGTACATAAGTATACTACAAAATAGCAACTAGACGAAAAATGTAAATGTATCATAACAATAACAAATAGATAATGAGAGCTTATAAAATTAATTGGATGCCAGTGGCATAAATAAAAGTCTAAAATTCTCAGGATAAATTATGACAGTTATAAAATTCGGACAAGGCGAGGCCAGACGAGGTAGGTCGACACATAGGACGTCAACTTGACGTTTACGAGTCCCGTCACATTTGAAATAGGATACACCTTAATGACCCACGTGTGTGGGCTCGTAAAGAAACCGACATGGACTGTTAAAAACCGAAATTAACAAACTAATATCAATAAGAAAGTTTTTATAGTAAATGTGTTGTACACGATTCACACAGTGCCACCTGGTTCCAAGTTAAGTTAGTCTTAAATCTATCTGTGTTATGGATACCAACCAGTTATTACTTTAATTTTCTTATAATACATAGAAATCATCCAGACTCTTATCAAATACAAATTTTTGATCACATGTTTTTACTATGCGGGAATCGAATCCACACTCTCTAGCTTTAGATGTTCGTACGTGACGTGAACAAAGCACTCATGGGCAGTTTTACTTGTTTTGGCCAAATAAAAACCTATAAGTCTATAGAATTCTAATCGATATCAACCCAACAAATCAATCACATTCTGTCAACAGATTGTGTACATTTCTACTAAAGCTGACAGTGCATCCAACAAATGTCTTTTACAAAAGACCTCAGCCTTTCTTTTTCGAATGTCATCACATACGTAGCAATATGTAGCACTAGCACGTATTTCGAATTCCCATACCATAATTTGACGGCGTGAAACCAATTTTTTCACCGGAGATAACCTTATCGTTTAATTGCCATTGGACCGAAGCGACGCATAAAAATAAAAGCGTAAAAGCGTACTGTCCCTTCGCGCCTCTCACATAATATCATTTGCATTTGCTTACGAATGGCACGACCTTTACATATTTATTGTTATTATGTTTAAATGGATTTTTAATATCTCATGTTGCTCTGGGACCGTCCCATATTGGTGTGAAAAGACACTATGCCACTTGTTCGAGTTAAGTTTTTGTTTGGGGTAGACAACTACATTGTTTTGCACAGAGCTATCTAGTCTCGTCTAGTCCCATCTCACGAAGATATGAATCTGATTTGCGCATAGAAAACACCTTGACCCTATCATAAACCAGAATGAAAATGCTTCACATTGGGCTATCTGACGAGATATGAGATCTGCGATCTACGAACTCTGTATGCTTAAACCCTAAATAATGATCTCATTCAAATAATCAAAAGTAAAAAATTTAACTAATAACCACTTTACCAGTGTACCTTTACAGAGACAACGATCTCGTCCACACTTCATAGAACAAGCTTCTAATTATCACAATGCAAATCGTACAAACATTAGTAAAAATGTTAGCCAACATGTGTTGGCGGAGGCCGGATCAAACAGCCGTGCTAGCGCAAACACGCCTGTTTGGACTATCACCACTTTCGGCTCTGTTCAAACAGTTCTCTTGTTTGTTCAAGTGCTAGGTGACACGCCACTGCGGGCATCTTTAACCAGACTAACCTCATCTCATCATGACCGCTTTTAAGCTTAAACTCAATGATAAAATCCAGACCTCAACGTGTCTAAATAATCTGGTCGACACCCAAAAACAAGACGACATCTCTCGCCCGAACTGGGATGGATTTACCTGTCAGATTTTTAACGAGCTAAGTAAGGGATGACACGGGCTGTAATTTACTTGGATGTAAGTTAACAAAGCAGGTTTATAACAATATATTAGGTTTACAGCAATATTACACTAAAAAGATATATTATGTGGCATAAAATTTGTATTCAAAAGTACTGAATTTTATGAGAGAATGAATTAAAATCAACCCACTTTAAATTTCTGTAGTATTATAAGATTATGCAAATTAATTCATGTATGATATTAAGTTTTGTGTATCGAACTTTAGCAGAATAATTCGTGATTTTTGTATATCCGATAAGTATTCCGTTTGTTCTTTTTTAAGAGGGCAGCCGTCAGTCATCAAGTTCTCTGCCTAGCCTAGGCTATTTGATTCGTTCAAAATGCTTGTACCAACAGATCCGGGATAAAGGCAAAACGGTAGATAAGCATCTTAAAAGTAAATTTTGGCACGAAACAATAAAAATAGAGTACATTCATTGATTACAACGTAATTACTCCATACACCTGCCCCTACAGCTGTCTCGTGAGCCTTCATTAATATTACAGCATTTATTGGCTGTTTAATTATCGTAATTACCGATCAGACCGATTATTTCTATAGCGTTGTTATCTTAAAATTGTGTGCCTAGAACCTCACAGGTAGGGGGAAATTCCAATAGTTTTTCTATAATTTTACAGTAAGAACCTTACTTTGAAATAAAAGCACTAGCTGATTCAAGTTACTAACACTAAACACAGAAAGTGTCTGGGAAATGAAAGCACTAGTCGTGCAAATGGTTTCATTTATCTTAATTACCTACCGTGTTTTAACTTCAACGTTTCTTTTCTAGGTGGGTTGTAGTTGCCGGTGCATGGAGAGCAAGTGTACTCCGACCTCCGCAGCCTCCTGGCACAGCAGCCAGGAACGACAGGCATTCGTCACTGCTACAGCTGGCTGCATGGGGAGTACCGGCAGCTTTGGCAGCTGCTGTCCTCGTCACTCGAGATGTGGATGCTGATGAATTAACAGGTGAGACTAAAGAGATCATTTCAAAACTTCCTACTCCATTCAAGATAGTGGTAGTATTTCATCTGAGACATTGATTGTTGTCAACTGTGTACAGGAATAGTGGCACTCCATTATTTTATTTTCATCTGTCACAATAATACCTAGGTCCTAGTTGAACCTTTATATCATGAACATATACATATTACATAAATTAAAGGGAGCAAAATTAAAAACTAAAAACTTTTTATTGAATTAAAGTAAAGTAGATATTATAACATTTATTTTGTCTTGCTATCTCCTGAAATCAGGAGAAATAGTCACTCATAATCATAATGATTAATATGTGACTCCTAAAGTATTATATTTTATAGTTAATCAATAACCACTTAATTTAAACCATACATTACTACATAATAATATCAAGATTTCTTAAACCTAGTTTAGTTTCCGGATAAGTATTGCGAACCCTGCAATTATCTATTACATTAAAATGCACGTATTGCGTTTTCACAGAGCGTTTTTTCTTGCCACGTAACAAGTTCATATCTTCTTATGGAATCTGCACTCGCTTATATGGATAGACGGCACCTTATATGACAGTGATTTGCTGCAATAGCAGAACGCAATTTCATTAATATTAATAGGGTGTGTATAAATAGTTAGTCTGAGAGGATGAGCTAAACGAACGATACACCAGTCAGCCTACGCCAGCAATTTTTCTCACAAAATATTTAGTTTTTGTTTCACAGTTTGCACATTTCTGATAAGTATCAGTTAACTTACAGTACGGGATACGTATAAGTATAAAAGTTTGTGACGATATGATTATTGAATTAAATAATCGACTTTTTACGAAATAACATAATTTTCGGTTAGGGTGCAACCCTGGCAAGTCAGGTATTCAAAACTACAAAAATTCAAAATTTCATTGCATATATTTTTTTAAGTAACGCCATCTGGTGACACTTTTTCGAACTATGTCCTAGAGGAGGTTATCTTTTTTCTTTATTGCATATTTCTCTAAGTACCTATGTGATATGATCAAAGATATGTACCTACTCAGAATATCTTATATACACAATCTCAAAGTTTAAACTCAGTCAATAACATTTTTTTATATAACGAACGTGCATATTCGTCTGATTGCTTCCATTGTATTGAATCTTAAATCGTTGTATAAGTACCAGTTTTTCAATCAATATGTTCTAATATCTACATCCGAAACGGGCCACAAAGGCGTGCGATTCAGTTTATGGTCTCCTTCAATTGTTTAATCGGCGGCGTTTTCAAAGCGATTAAATCTTGTAAGAGTGCGCAGGAGCACGCATTCATGCTAGCCATAGCATTGAGTTTTGAAAAGAAATCCCTAGTATTGTAATCGTCGGCAATTTCAATGAATCTGACTTGTGCAGCTCATGAACATTTTTTCGGAATATCAAAAGTAAATAAAGATATTTAAAAAATCTATCGTTTACATAAAAAAAAAACGCTGACTCTTCTAGTCTATGTAGCGCCATAATGCAATTAAAAAATTGCAGTTTTTTTATATTTTATATCACTGTAATTGTATCTTATTAATACCATTTTAAAAGAGCAAGTACTGCTTCTTGCCAGAAATCTGCCGTCTGAACTGGTGGTAAGAAAAAAATGTGACGATTCGAAAGAGCTTATATTAGGCTTATTTGAATAAAAATATTTAAAATTTGAATTTATGTTTTGTTCAAAAATGTTACATAGAATCCCCGTTCTCCGTATATGCTCCATGGTCTGCGGTGAACATTTAACGTCGCGCGTCGGGCGACGGTTTGTTTGCCAACCGCGATTTAATACAAAAAGAAAAAAATTGTAACTACTAACATCTTCTAAAATCCAGCACAAAACCCGGCGGCACATTTGCGCCGCTACATGATAGGTAATTAATTAGTTAGATCCCGTAAAGCACCTACACTCAACCTACACGGAAGTAATCACTAACTGCCCACATTGACCTACGATCTCAAGGAAGTAAAAGGAAGATTTGCCCGCCACTAAAAATGGTAAATATACATAGAGTAATAGGGAATCCATTATCTGAATAAATGGTTTCATCTTCAAATAATTTTATTTTCATTTTCACATGTTGCCAAATCTTATTAAATCTATACTAATATTATAAAGAAGTAAAGTTTGTGTGTTTGTTTGTTTGTTAAATTGTAAGGGGTAATCTCGGGATCTACTGAACCGATTTTAAAAATTCTTTCACCAATAGAAAGCCACATTATTGCTGAGTGGACCGAAAAATAAAAAGGCTTTTACGTGGTAGTCGGTTTTGCAAAGTAAATCGGAGAAAAAACGGTCGAATGAAAGCGTTTCTTACGAACGCCTGTACCAAAAAAGGATTATTAACATTATGCCCAACGAAGTGGGCACGGGTCAACTAGTATAATATAAAAAGGGTATTAAGTACTTACCATAAACTAAGAATGGACTAAATATTCCCATACTATCTGATCACACTTCAGTTAAAGTTCAACCTGAACCTTTTATAACTTTTTACAGACTGAGGTTACTTTGAACTTATTTTCTCCTGTGACTCCTGTGACCACGGGCAGATACTGGTCAAAAGGACCAGTGCAACTGGTTTTGTTATTAGTATAAACTGCGTGATAATTATGATCTAAACAATGCAATGATAACAAAATTATGTCCAATACAAATGGCGGTGAAATGTAAAGAATTATAATTACAACATAACTTAAATATTATTTTGGTAATTCCAAAATAAGACGCCGCATAATAACATACTTATCAAAACTCTTATCATATAAGCTTGGTATGATTAAATACTTAATTTAAAAAGACAAGCGACTGCTTGAAACTTGCCGCACTGATAAAATACAGTAAATACCATGTCAGTGTAATTAATAATATGAATTACTGTTATCTATATACAATAATTCAAGTTAATTACAGTAGGATACCTTAATTACATATTTGTTATCAAACAACACGGCTTTGTGTGTTATATTTATGCTTTTTTAAATTCAAACTATTCATAACCTTTATTTTTCTATAGATTTCTACTTTTCGTTCATAGCATTGTTCAAAGAGTTACTTCGTTTTCAAAGTACCTATACCTACTTCATTTATTTTAAATAAGTATATTTTATAATAAGTAAGCGCATAAAAAATGGGTATCTCAATATTGATGTGAATATTTTTATCGGCTGCAAAAACTTTTGGTCGTAAATCAGAAGGACCCTTTTTACCACAGGAGCTATAAATTCTAGGTTCAGCTTCGACAAAAACGAAAATTAACTGCCTCCCGTATGCAAATATTTTGCTGGTGCTGTGTTCGTACTGGAACCACTTACATAGTTTATGTATTCCATTGCTTTTAACTTTAAAATTCTCGGCTATATAAAATTTCCAGAAACGAAATCGTTTATTCAGAGACTAGCTTTTATAAACCTACACTTTCTTAAGTGTATAAGGCAGATAAAATGAAATAATTTATTTACAAGCTTGCTATTTCTCTACAAGCTACAACCATTCGAAAACAAAAGCATAATGACCACTGCTAAAAATACTTTTGTACAAAATACACTGTTAATAATTCTTCGAAAATGAGTGGAAACTAAAATGTCTGCAGGCACAGACCTAGACTTTTGATATTGATTAAAAAAATGAAATGTTATTAAAAATAAATTTTGGTTAAAAAAATATCTATGGAGTTTAAAGGAGATAAGCTAATATAACTCTATTTAAAAAAACGCATTGGAAACCTATAGGTCTCAGGTAATAGTATTTTTTCTTACGACAGTTTATTAAATTTGTCTTTGCCACTGGTGAATAAACTAAAGAGGACAAATCAATCTCAATTTATTCAAATCCGTCCATTGATGGCCATCTTTTAAGTCGTTATAACAAAATCCTTTGTTTTATTTCACGGGCAGCGTATGAAGTGCGAGGATTGCCGCACCGTACGATTCTCAGGCGGATTGCAATTTCAATCATGGCTCCGTGCTCCGTGTATTGTGTTTTTATTTTTATTTCCACTTCCATTATTGAGTTCGAAAGAAATGCGCGACCATTATTCGAGCCGTTAAATACGACACCTTTCCTCCTCGCACGCTCATATTTCAATTTTAAATCGGTCCTTTTTTAACCGCTGCCTTATTAATGCAAGCCTTTTTTGTCGCCGTATGTTTGTGTAGGTGTTCATTTTGAGTGCTGCAGTGAAAATCGGAATGTTATTCAGCTCAATAAAGAACATTCATTCTACCAAAAGAATTCGTATCCGCCAAACTTATTTAATAATTATTAAGTACAAGAATTTCTTCGAAAACTCTTAAGAATTTAAATTACTGTTCGGAATTAACCATTTTCACACATTTTGTTTAGGCTTGTTTAGCTCATGGATGGGATGAACTCATGGTAAACCTATCCAACAGGCACAAGTATCTGTTGTAAGATACTAATAATTTTCTTTCTTTTAATTCCAGGCACATGCTTCGTCGGCAACCAGTCCAGCAAATCACTCTTAGCGCTTGTCATTGTACCAGAAGCCATCTGCCTGTTGCTCGGATCGGTGTTTCTAGCATCGGGTCTTCGAGCAATTCTTCGGCGGCCAACACCAGTGCCTGCCCCATCGGCACTCCTCAACGCTCCTCCTCAGCAAGTCACTGATCAGAGCCTGTTGAGACTAGGAGCCTTTGCTGCCCTCTACGCTGTGCCGTCGACTTGTATACTAGCGACGTGGATGTACGAGTACGCATGGAGAGATCATTGGTTGGCAGCTCCGATGCCTTCAATAGAACCTTCAACGCATCCGCAGCCCGCCTTCTGGGTGTTCTTATTCAGAATTTTTGCATCGCAAATACTTGGCGTGATGGTCGCTGTATGGATAGCGACTCCCCGGCTAAAAGCATTATGGCGGATGATAGCTGGGCCAAGAAAACCAGCAATGGCGAAGTGTCCAGCGGGGCCCCCGCCCACGCCGCTGACTTTGCACTGCTATGCCACACATCCGCACTCCCTAACGCGGCACAGCATGCACAAATACGCGACATACAGACCACCACAACAACACTCTTACAGAAAACCCAGACATTACCACTATTCAGCTGGAGAAACCATCCTCTGACCGAAATAAAGTGAACCGTCTGCTCAAGACTTAAAAGACATTTTACAACGAAAGGGAGTGGATCCCTGACAATGCATTTATTGTTTTAAGTAAATTATGTTGTGTGTTTAAATAATTTATATAAGTTTCATAAGTGCCATTAATTATATAGACAGTACGAGTGACTGAATGTATTATATAAATGTACAGATCGCGCCAAACTTCTAGTCCGCCCTGCCCGAACGAATTAGGATTTGCTGTTAATTTTGCATTTGAAATTATACAGAAATGAAATTAAAATCGCGATTGCTATGCAGAGTAACCTAGCTGAACACGGCACGATTCGCGTCGCAGTAACAAAATACAGGTACGAGGCGGGGAAGGCGGCGAGCAGTAGATGCAACTTCAGAGCAGACTAGAAATTTGGCGCGATCTGTCTAGACTTGATTTAAATTATATTTTACGTTAAACTTTTGGAAAATTGCCTTAGATTTTTGAAAACAAAAAATCTAAGGCAATTTTCCAAAAGTTTCCTTTCCATATAAAATCTATAAGACTACTTATGGTTGTATGCAAAAAGTATGCAAAATACTTATTAAAATTGTTCACGAATTAATAAAATCTAATTAAATTACAGTCACAATCGTACGTAAAGCCACAGAATAAGTAATAGTATTGGTAAAGCTTACTCCTCACTGTAAATTTTTTAACTGTATGCTGTGCCTCAAACGACTTGTATGTTTAATTATTTAAAAAAACTAAATTGTAGCTTATTATTCTGTTGACTATAAGTACATACTGTTTTGATATTTTATATGAGTACTAAGATAATGTTTAAATAGTTTTGTAAATATGTACTTTTTATAGTTATAAGATAGCATAAAGTTTCAGGGCAAGTATGTACAGATTTATTATAGAAAATAATGTAAATAAATGTAAATATTTAGACACAAGGGAACATTTTACACTTGAAGAGATAAGTCTAATGAAATTTTATTAAAATTTTAAAATAAAATTCCGATTAGGTACACATTAGATTTTCACCGCGGCTTCGCTCGCGTTAATATTATGACACAGATCTCGTTTGACAACAAAACAACCCATAGCGCGACTTGTGGCGCCATCTGTTGGCTCAAAACTCATCCCATACGGCGCCCTCTACAGTAGAAAAATTATTTTCCCATTGCAATGACATACTTTCACGAGGTAAAAAGTAGCCTATGTTGGGCTCTGTACCCCTGACAAGTGTACCTATTCAAATTTTCTTAATGATCGGCTGCTTAGTCAAGCAGTGAAGGAATAACAAATAAACAAACAAACAAACTCGTTTTCTCATATAAAATATTAGTACTATGATATGATAATCAAGAGTAAGTTTAATTTTAGACTGTTTTTGATCAAAAACAGCATTAAATTGTTGTAACAATTATCGATGTATCTACTTGTGTAGGTACCTACCAAATTGTTAACTTTCGCCTAATCTAGCCAACTTATTTTCTGTTACAAACTTAAATTAAGTTTTATATACGTACATAGAATTTCGTACATATCTAATATAGTTAATATTAGTTTGAAGAGATTCGCTGTTTTAAATACAAAAATTGAGCGACAGACCGCTCCATTGCCAAAATAGTATTATAATGTAAATAGAAGATATTTTTTGAAGTTTGTAAATACTAATACTTGGTTAAGTATGCGTTAATAAAACGTAGAAAAGTTATTTGAATTTTTATTATTGACTCTTCCCTTCCTAACCTAGTATCATAAAGTACGTAGCCCTTTTGTCTCCTATGTATGTATGTCAGCAGAAAACACTGTCTTTACATACATTGAACAAAAATCCAAATAAGTACCGGAAGTGCGTCACTTCCGGTAAAACACACTTCACACAGCAGCACCACCTAATCCCAAAATAAGGTAAGCTAAACCTACTTTGTTGTGAATGATGACGTTTGAAGTGTAATTTAAAGGGATAAAGCTGGCTTTGATACAAACATATTTTGGGCATATAATACAGATTAAAAAAACTGCATTCAAATCTCAATTTTCACCTTTGTGGGTGGACATTGCCGCCTTTGATATTATATGACTCAAATATAATATCCGAAAAGAAAACAAACACAACACAATATGCGTCTATTTAGTCGGTCAGTATGTTGTCGAATCGAATAATATATTTTTAAATAAATTATAACATAAACCGGTAAAATATTCAAATATTTTACCAGTTTTTACAAAAAATAGACCTTTAGTAGTTGCCAAAAGAAATGGTTTTGACATTTGATTATTGACTGTCATGTCAATGTCATTAATTTTGTGATTTCTTGGCGGGGAGCGGGGATCGCGTCGCGATTGGAAAAGCATTGAAATTCTAATTAATTCAATTCATTATTAGATTGGATGTTTCATAAAAAAAATGGCTTCATTTACACAGCTTAGTATTTTGAGAAATCATTTAATAGGTGGCTACAAAAGCATTCTTCACTCAAGGTAACAAATTTTCAGTATTTGAGGTTAGGACGCTTGTTTGTTTAGTGTTTATTGTTATTTTATGAATCTCTAATATGTTTGATAAATAACTTATTTCTAAGTATAAAAAACTGATTATTTAATAATGTGTCATTGTTTTCTGAACGTTGCTTTTCAGATTTGTAACAAACCATTACTTGATAGACAAAACCTAGATACTCTTGCCCAATTGCTTTGTTTGTAAATTATATACTTTTAGTTACAGACCCAACTTGGTAGCCTCGCAAATATGCAATTATTCAAGAAAATCAGCTGAAGAGAAATTAGGTATTGAAAAGCCAAAGAGGCCTTTGACTCCATTTTTCAAGTTTATGACTCAAATACGGCCTGCATTGCTTGCTAAGAACCCTGGAATTAGTACTAAGGAGGCTATAGCATGGAGTACCAAACACTGGCAGCAATTGGACGCAGAGGTAAAATTATGATAAGATTACTTCTTGTGTAAGATTTACATAGTAAAACCCGGTTACAATATCTGTGGACTTTGCTGGATGTGAAGCATCTCCCCATCCTCCTTTCACCTCACTGTGATAGAGAGAGCGCCAATGTGATGTTATCGATGCCAGGTCCAGAGATATTGTAACAGGGTAATGGGTGGACACCTGATGGTAAACTACTGCCCAAGAAAGACCATGAAGTGGTGTCCCACAGTTGTGCTTTGACACCAGGCTAAGTTTATATAAAACGATTGAAACTTGATTGCATAAATAAATCTCTCTTTTCAGACTAAGGGACAAATGTCAAAAGAATATGAAAAAGACCTTGAAGATTACAGGAAAATCAAAGAAATGTATGAATCTTCTTTAACTGATCAACAAAAGGAAGACATCAAGAAGATGAAAGAGGAAATGGCTGCTGACAGAGAGAAAAAGAAATTGAAGGCTGTATGTCGTATTTTATTACTATATTTTAGTGTTTTGAAATTATCCTATAATATTATAAATGTAAAAGTAACTCTGTCTGTTTGTTACCTTTTCATGTTAAAACAGCTGAACTGATTATGATAAAATTTAGTTCGTGAATAGTTGCAGACCTGAGAAAAAATATAAGATTAATTTTATTCCATAAACCGAAAATCATCCCATAATGGGCGAAAAGATAATTTTGCACAAGATACTTTTTATTTTTCTTTGAATTAACTTGAAACATGTTTGTAATGTTCTAGTGAGAGGTGTAGGGAGAGAGTGGACTTATTTTACCTTTACCAAAAACACAGTTTATCCTGACTCTACACTATATGTGAAGTCGACCGCTTTATCTTTACTTTTTTATATTTATTTATTTTATTTCTAGGAATATAAAGAGCTAGGTAGACCAAAAAAACCGATGTCGTCATATTTCCTCTACATACAAACAAGAAAGGATATATTCCAAGGTAAAAAAATAAAGGAATATCAGGAGACAATCAAAACAGACTGGGTCAAATTACCTGAAAGTGAAAGAGTGAAATATGAGAAACAGGCGCAAGATCTTATGAAAAAGTATAAGTAAGTTTAAAAAACATATATTTAAATATGTGTTGCAACTGCTACCTACTGCAGGTTACCTGATGTGTGTGTTGCTACCTGATAGTTAGTGACTTTGATATGTGATTGAATAGATGTCCTCAATCAGTCATCACCAGTCTTAGAAATTTCAATTTAAGTGAAATCTCAATCAATGACAAACCAGCTTATCAAGTAATCTCCATTTAAAATCTAGGTCTGCATAAATAATATAATATTATAGTAGTAGTATTCTGATTCACAAATTATCTAAGTACACTAATTATTAAGAGGAAAGATTTGATTGTTTGTTTGCATTGAATAGACTCCGAAACTACTGGACCGATTTCAAAAATTCTTTCACCAGTAGAAAGCTACATTATCAGGGAGTGACATAGGCTATAGCTTTTCCCGAAATTCAATGTGGTTGCCACAGGAACGGGTCCGGAACTTCACGCGGACGAAGTCGCGGGCAAAAAAGCTATCAGTTATAATATCAAAATATTAGCTTGACAATGACAGATTGTTATGAGGTTTTAACTATTTTCAGGAAAGATTTAGAATCTTGGGAATTGAAAATGATCTCCATGGGAAGAGCAGATCTTGTACGCTCAAAGCCTGTACGAGAAAAGAAGTTATCGTCTTCCACAAAAAAAGAATAGGGAATTGGGTGCTCTGACGTTTTAAAAACCAACTCGAATGACATAGACTCCGTTAATAATAAGGATAATGTACAAAGTATTCATAAGATGACAGAACCTAGTCTAGTAGTGCCACTGCAAACAGAAAATGTTCCTAATAATCAAGATCTTAAGACTTCAGATCTGGATAAACGTCAGAGCACGTGTGAAGATATAAAACAGCCAACTAAGACTGAGTCGCTTAGTTCTAAAGCTCAGCAAACTGAGCCCATTCCCACAGATAAATCACAGCACAGTAAGACACTTATAAATAGTATTAAAAGTTTTTTTAAGTTCTAGTTGTAGTAAATTTCGATACATAACTTTGTTTTAGTGCTTTGATATTTTATTACTGTAGATATTTTGGTATCATTAAAATAGATTACCACATTTTTTATTTTCATTTAAATACCTTTAGTTTTTAAATAATTTTTGGTACGTAGGTAGTTATTTTGTTCTTTTTTTTTCCGACTTGCGTTATGTAAGCAGTTGGCACAAACACGTAATAAACACAGCATGTGTGTAGATGTTTTAAATGTCATAAAACCACTCGATTGCATTGCTGCCTACACGCACAGCGGGACAAGGCGCCCGCGCAGTTTGATTTGCATGGTACGTATTTACAATTTTAATTTACCTCACCTCACTGCCACCGAGTATGCCACTAACGATGTTTATCGATACTTTTCACGCCAGGAAGCATATTATTATAAAATACTTCTTGACTTTTTTTTAGTGAGCTTGTATGTAATTGGTCTCAACTGAGTTATCCTGCGAGTCTATTCTCGTAATAGAAACAGTCAAAATTTAGTCTCAATCTCAAGCACTATCTTGTTCATACAAAACGAGTGAGGTGCCGCTCGAGATTGATACTAGATTTTAACAGTTTTTTTATTACGAGAATAGGTGTTCTGGTGTTATTGTTTTCAACTCTGTCAGATAGTAGTCCCTAGAAATACTGACACCAGCTACACACAACGGCAACAATCGGGACAGATAGCGACTGGGACCATCAAAAAAAAACGTGCCGAGGGTACCTATCGCTATAGTCTCTCATCGTTTCAAGAACTTTATTATTTTGTATAAAAGTAGATCTATAAAGATTGTATCCAATTTATTGCACTTCTTACAGCCGTCTTCTTCCGGGCAATGGAAAGACTTTGGAAATAAGTAAAAATGAAGAAATTTCTGAAACCGTTTTTTATTTCAAATGTTAAGTATAAGTACAATAAAAATAAACCTTTTAAATAGAATGGTGTGACTTTCACTAACTGCTAGAATTAAGCTGATAATAAAATAGAAAATCAAAAATATTAATAAAATATTTACAAAAAATCTTACGCTTCTCTTCTGTAAACTGTACTACCCGGTGATTACCCATTCGCCTCAAGTTTACCGTTACCTCCCGCCGCACCACACCCCACCGTACCGTGGCGCGGCGGGAGGTAACGGCGAACGGCATAATAAATAGGTAAGCAAATAAAATTTTACAAAATCAAAACTATTCATAAATGTTTAAAGTAGTAGGTACTTAAATGAAAACCAGTAGAGCGTTTTTATATCGCCCTATGAAACAAATTTTATTACAATTTAAATTAACTATAATGCAAATATAAAATTACAATTTAGAAATAAGCCTGCCTGTGCCTGTTATTTAGGTCAAATCCTACTAGACTTTATTAGGTATCCCAGTATATCAGCTTAATTCTTTTAGCTGCTAAAGTACAAAGTCCGATAATAACATTACATGCAATATTAAAATATAAGAAAAAGAAATTTAGACGCACCCAATGTACTTACTCTTCGGTTTATGGTCCCAGTATAAACAAACCAAATGTGCAGAATATTATAAAAAATATTAATTGCATTTTATATTATATAAGAGCCTAATAAAAACCATTTTGATAACAGAGTAGAAATATCCCATACATTACCTATATAAAAATATTGCATAATTTTAATACAAAATCTAGAATTTGTGATAAGCTACAAACATACTTCTGTGGCTTTGAGTTGTGTTTTCTATGAATGAACACATAATATAATCATGTCGTATTCAAGGTGCGCTCTTATGTGCGGATCACGCACGTGAGACCTCTCTGCGTCATATAATTACACACTGTAATAATTCGTCAATCATAAGTAAATGCATGAAACTGATATAATAGTCCTAAAAAGTACATCTTTTCGTAAGCACGTAATAGTATTCTGACGCCATTTACATGCGCCGCTAAGCCGCAGCACAGCACACCACAACAGGCCACAAAAGTGTGTTTCTAGCTTTAATATTAGTAGATGCAATGCAATTAATAAACAATTCTAAGCTGATACATTTCAATCGAAACTAAATATTGCACACTACATTTATAATTTTGTTTGCTAACTAAAATTCTGTGAACTGTTTCTTAAGATAGTTACGATTGAAATATTCAATTTGAATAAGGTGTAAACAAAATATTGTCCTATGAAAATAAAAATTAAGCCAATGAAAATCATGTAGAATTTTGATCATAATTTGAAAGAAATAATATTTCTACACATTACCAGAATCTACAATAAAATTATTTTGGAGCGATACAATTTTATACATACATTTGTCACAAAAATTGTATTTTGTTTTGATATGACTATCTTATGGCCCCCCCATATATTGCAAAAGGGTACATAAATACTTCAGAACTATTTTGTTTACACTTTATATACTTTTTATTACTTTAATTACTTATGCAATAGGCCTTGAATAATGAATGACATACAATTTAAATTATGAAAATATTATTCTTTTACATACAAAGCGTGAAAATATTAACAATCTAATTTGGCATATTATTATTTCTTTCCTTTGTAACACTATTCAGACAATTTAATGATAAAAATAAATACAAGTTAAATGCAAAGATTTTAGAATAAAAAAGATTTCAATTATTTATACAACGAGCAAACAGAAATTTATACTGTGTAGATTTAGAATTAATTAAAATCAACCTATTAGCATAAGGAGCCATCCATATGGGGCATCAATAGTGTGACTGACCATAGTTCGGATGCAAATATTATAGGAATGTCACAGTTTATCACATTATTATCATTTAAGTTACTTCTAACACCACATAGGTAATGTTTTTGGGTTTTGATGCACTAAACAAAAAAGTCATGGTTCAATTTATTAATAGGTCTCATAGGTGCAATCAATTTAAGAAATTAGGATTTTTAATACAGCTTTTTCACTCTGAAAAGTTAAAATTTTTTACATACATGGTGTTAGAGCTTAAGTGACAATATGTAACCCCGTTCCTATTAAATTATTGAGAAAAACATCATGTTGTTCGTGTGACGTAAATTATAGATGGCCCCTAAACAATGTTAAATGTATGAAATTAAATTGGTACTATTTTCTTTCCTGTACAAACCTAATTTAAATCTAAAATGGCATTATGTGACTAAAACGCACACATGTCACATCACACTTAAATATGAAGGCACAAGCAAAACTATGGAACATTGTTAACATGTCAACTGTGGTTGTAATCCTAGTCATAATGCCTCCATGATTTTGAGTGAAAAAAGCAATTACTAGGTGATATAATTTTCTTTTATGGTGTTACATAGAGACTGCACACAAATTATAGTGAACAGATATACACTAATATCCTGGAATATTAATCCTGTCCACTGTAAAATGTACAACAGTTTATCAACACCGTTTGGTCGTCTAGACAATTGATTCAACAATAATAAAGCATTTGTGATCTTTGAATTAGTCTTGACTGGAAAAAATATTAGTTTTGTCACTACATATACAATAAACGGTACAAATACATAAGTATTCTCAAGTGATAGTGACATTACACCATAAATGAACTGAATGAACAAAGATAGGAACACTATGTCATATTTGTTTACAATTATTTTCTCAAGTAAAGACTGTGTTGGTGCCGCGACTGGTTCGGGCGCCGGAGCTTGTATTTGTGACAAAAAGGAGAGGTCTGGCAGGGATGCTAAAATACTGGGCAGGTCTCCATCACCTGCCACAGAAGTGTTGTGTTCGTGCTCCTCTCGCGCTTCTACGGGAAGAAGCTCCGGCTCACCCACCAAGGCACCGTTATTGAGTGACGACTTGTTAGTACTTATGCATTCGGCAACATGTGGAATTTCATTGCTTTGTTCGGGTGTTGTGTATCTGACAGGGGATTCTGGAAAACAAACAATATTTTGTTACGAAATATAAACATAACATTATCTAATGTGATTCCTTTAACAATTGCTACCTCTAGGGGTTTCGTTGTCGACTTTTCCAGCTATAAGTTGAAGTCTGTTGTTAGAATTATCCAATATTCTTCGTCGTCGTGCCTCACGACGAGCTGCAGCAGCTTCAGCCATGTTCACGTTTTGACAATCAAAACCAAAAAAATAAAATAAAATGAAACCTCAGAAATGAACTGACAATGAGGTTAAAAACTGCCTTTTGCTCACTTCAGATGTCGCTTTGTTGACTGTTCCAAACATTTGACAGCTAGCTGTCATTTTCCATACTATTTTTGTAAACATCATATTTGTTTTCTAAATAATTCCGAAATATGACTCATTGTGCAGCTATCGATTGTAAAAATGTTCCAATCTATTTATTTTCCAAAGAAATAAAACGAAGAAAACTGTGGGAAAAGGCTCTTCGAAGGAAAAATTGGAAATCCAGTAAATGGTCGAGGTTATGTGCTGCCCAATTTAGATCTGAAGATTATAATATTAAAAGTAATTAACAGACAATGAAAATTTATACCGAACATTAAAGAAAAGTGCTGTGCCCTCTATATTAAATCAAATCTGTTAACCTACTAGCACAAGAACGCTCAGATCGATTGCTAAAAAGAAGTTGCATGAAACGGTGTATTGAAACGTCTCGTGGTGATCCAATTCCAGGACCTAACCGGATCCAAACTCAAAATGAATGTGATGCTAATGAAACTTCTTTTACTGATCCTCCTGGGTCTAGCGGGGTCCAAACTCAAAATAAATGTGATGCTGCTTACAGAAATTCATAGTACACTTCTGGCTTCAAAAACATGTTTTGTGTCATATATGCTGTAATTTTAGAGTGTATTATGTAATACTCATAGGTTTAAGAAAATAAAACTATTTAATAGGTATTAATTTTGTTTTATTACACTGTCATAATCAAAAATCATAATTTTTATACAGATATTTGTTAAAATTAGTGGTTTAAAAATAGGTTTAACAAAAACTTTACAAAGGTAATACTCATAAGTATAAGAAAATATTTCCAAGTAATCATGGTCCATTTCAATAGCATATGGATTGGCAGGTTTGATTACTTGGAGATAAGCCATTTTACTACTAGTAGTACAGGAGAAACTGCTAGGATTTTGACATATCCTTCATAATTGTCCATTATATTTTCCTGGTAAAACGGGATTGCATCGGGGAATTATAGAATACTTTATTCGGTTTTTTAAATGTCATCAATTGTTCTGTGCACATTTTGTACAAAATTATAGTTTTAGTAGGCACTATATCTTCTATGCCATGGAGAACTGTAAAAACATGCTTACAGTGTGCTTCTACTCCTTTTCCAGTTGCACATTCGCAGTGACTCCACTATCATGCCACTATTATCCATTTTTAACAGAATGATATTTAAAGAAGCTTCTTCATTTGGGCTTTGCATTGTGCATGGAAATAAATATAACTTTCCTCAAAGGCAACTCTCACGGTTATTAAGCTTCTACTTTCATACAGTAGTGTATCTCCCGTTCAGTGTTGCTTGAAATCTGAAACAACATGTATGTCATTAAATGTCTAATTCTATCTGAAACATTAAAATAACAAGGAACAATAAGGAAATCATGAATGTATGGTTTGTTACCTGTCTGCAAACTCTTGAATGTGTAGTTTATAGAGTGGTGGAAGATTATTGCTGGAATTAATATCTCTGAACTTATCCATGGTAGAAATTTCAGGAATATCATCCTCAAGTTCGTCTTCAACTTCGATGAGGTAATTTCCATCGTACGCCTCCAGTCTACAAAAAGAAATTGAAATAAATAAAAAGAACACAGCAAAACCTACAATTCACAATAATGCCTGTAAATTATTTACCTTTCGATTTATAAGGCTTTTTTGCTAGTGGTCTTGGCTTTCCGTTTCCGCAGTTCCTCCTTCAATCGTAATTACACTCCAGGTCGCTTACATTTCTATGATTTTTAGCAATTACTCTCACATCAAACATAAACAATGAACCAATATGGCGGGTCTTGGAACAGTCAACAGTGACGCCACCTACGATGAGCTTTGAGTTTTTAACCTCATTTTGTGTTTTCTCCTGCTTATTTTTTAATATTGGCAACAATTTTCTAAAGCATATTTTTATTTGTATGTGGTACATACATACTGTCATGTCTAATTTTATAGCACAGAACTTGATAAAAAACAAAATCTCTGGTGGTAGGTATACCTGAATTACTTTTAGCTACATGTATGTATATACAACACATAAAATAAGAAAACTTCACTCTTCATATCTCGCGAACTTGATGGAAGTGAAGTGAAGTTAGCATGAAGATAAAGAAAAAGGAAAAGTAAAGAGAAAGCAGAACGAAGAGCCCGCCCGACTACACTTTTGTTTTCTTATATAATAATATCGCTTAAAGCTTGAATAAAATATGGAAAATTTTGCAGAAGCTTAGCCAATTTCTTATCATTCATAGTCAAGAATCTGTAACCATCTGTAAACTCAAATAATTGCGCGAAAAGTGATCGCCTGTCGGTTAATATCTTCTAACATTGTTTTGTACTAACTCAAAAGAAATATTACATTGAATTTTGATTTAATAAATACCTATATTTAAAGAAGATCCTCCTAGACATTAAGCTACTAAATGATTAGAAAAATAATTAAAAAGTTGTTAAGCAATTTTTGAAAACCGGAAGTTGCCCTAATGTCTACTGAACAGCAACGCCAAGAATTTTTGTTGTTTGGCGCCTTTCGGGGCCGGTAAGATTTTGTGAAAATATCGCTAGCTAGTCTTTTGTGAACAGTAAATAGTGTAATTTTGTACCATGGGAGACAAAGGAGATGGTGGTAAGTGTATAAGTTGTGTTCGTGATATATATTTTATGCAAAAATGTTGATGACATCTTGTCTCGGGTTTTTTGGTTATTGTGTGAAATGTTCATTGTCTGATTGTTGTAGAAACATTTGACGATGCGGTCGAGGAGAGAGTTATTAACGAGGAGTATAAAATATGGAAGAAGAATACACCATTTCTGTACGATCTGGTGATGACACACGCTCTGGAGTGGCCCTCACTGACGGCCCAGTGGCTACCTGACGTGACTAGGCCCGAAGGCAAAGACTACTCAGTACACAGGTATTTATTATAAATTAAAAACCATTCACGTAAAGCTCAGACCTAAAAGCCTCAGTTTAGTGAACTTCTAACAAAAAAAATGTGCTAAATAATGCCTATCATGTTCTAAAGGGCCATTAAGATATTGGTGATATGATGTGGCTGTGTAGAAATCAACAAAATCCTGATTAAGCTAGCATAACATAACTGATTAATAAATTATTTTAGGTTGATACTGGGTACCCACACATCAGACGAGCAGAACCACCTCCTCATCGCTAGTGTCCAATTACCCAATGAAGATGCTCAGTTTGATGCAAGCCACTATGACAATGATAAGGGTGGTAAGTATGTTTGTTACAATTTAAAATTGTACTAGCTGTTACCCGAAGTCTTTTGTTTATTTTGGTTGATGGTCAGGAAATTGTATTACTGTCCTAATGCCTTGAGAAGCAGCAGGTATCTGTCAGACGCTAATGTCACACCAACTAAAAATCTAACTGATGGCACATTGCTGCCTGTTAAAACAGTGCTCTAGAGACTAAAATGCTCTCTATGCTCTATGCTATACATGAGTATTTTCCAGTAAAATCACTATTACCATGGAATTTAGTGAAGTAACAAGTCAACTTTCCAACACTGACTTAGACACATCGGCATAATGCTGCTTCTTTAACTAAAATCTATTCTAATACTAGCTGTTACCCGCGGCTTCGCCCGCGTAAAAATTGGCCTATGTTGGGCTCTGTACCCCTGACAATATGTATACAAATTTTCATAATGATCGGCTGCTTAGCCGTGAAGGAATAAACAAACAAACTCACTTTCTTATTTATAATATTAGTATGATTCTTATTTGTAGCAAATAAACTCAAAAATTACTGGACTAATTCCAAAAATTCTTTCACCGTGATATTATGTGAAAAAAAAAATGAGAGTAAAACTCGTCAGAGTGGTCTGCTAGTGATTAATATTTTAAACTTTTTGCAGAATTTGGTGGTTTCGGATCGGTCTCTGGTAAAATTGACATTGAAATCAAGATCAACCATGAGGGTGAGGTGAACAGGGCCCGTTATATGCCTCAAAACCCATGTGTTATAGCAACCAAGACTCCTTCATCTGACGTGCTTGTATTTGATTATACGAAACATCCCTCCAAGCCTGAACCCTCTGGGGAATGCCACCCTGATCTGAGGTAAGTGATGGTTAATATGGGTAAAAAATGTTAAACTCGGTCAGACCCATAGCCTGATCGAAAAAGAGTAAGATTCCATAACCATTCCGAAATATTCAAAAATGCACAACATTGATGTTTAAGTTTTCACTTCTGCCGGCACTCCCGAAGTGCAACCCATCCTTTTTTTCTACCACCAGTTCAGACAGAAGATTTGTGGTGACTTATATGTTATACATGTTTATTATAGTCTGGTGATTCAGTGAACATACCCTCAAAGAAGGTTGCAGGTTCAATGACTTTGGCAAACATTTTGTCTGATAAACAGTTGTGGCTTGTCTTGTCTCATTTATAGTACAATGTGTTTTTTTTTTACAAAATTGCTTAAATGTAATTGTTTTGTTGTTTAAAAAAAGATTATTCTCTTTACTTATGGTTCAATACTTACAATTGAGGGTAGATCAACTTATTACTCTTTGTAATGTTCCAATTTTTATTTCAGGTTACGGGGACATCAAAAAGAAGGTTATGGCTTATCATGGAACCCTAATCTCAATGGATATCTTCTATCAGCTAGGTAAATTATTCTAAATATCATATTTTTATCAGTCATCAAAAGAACTTTAGTATGTACTATGTAATAACTAAGTATATGTGTAAAAGTACAATCCGCGCCACGAGAGCGGATTGTTGATTTGACTTGCTCACTAGACAATTTGTAGTAAAATGGGATAGAAATTGTTGCAGGCCGATCACGTGATACACCAGATCTCATCTCTCGTGGCCCGGATTGTACAGTATGTGTACAGACACATCTGATACACTGCACTTACGATTTTATTATTGTCCATAGTTGTTACATATCTCTTTTTGGTTTATAGTGATGACCACACAATTTGTTTGTGGGATATAAACGCGACGCCCAAGGAGGGCCGCGTGATCGAGGCCAAGTCCGTGTTCACGGGACACACGGCCGTCGTGGAAGACGTGGCGTGGCATCTGCTGCACGAATCGCTCTTCGGCTCCGTGGCCGACGACCAGAAACTCATGATTTGGGATACCAGGTACACACTTGTCACATATACAATACATACACATATCATGATTCATTGATATATTTGTATCACATATTTGACTATTATAATATTGGTTGTTTTGAATTTGATTATGTAATAAAATGGTTTTATTTTTCGATAGAATTACGTAGTCCATTCCTTACGTAAATTCCAGGATAATATGAAAAAACTAGATCTATGTATATAAAAATTGATTCAGTGATTTTCAGTAAAATTTCACAGACCTGCTGGTCGAATGGTCACTTTATCCCAAGAGTTCGAATGCACACAAATATTTGCCTCGCGCAGGAGGCAAATATTTGTGTGCATGAACATGTCTGTCTTGCCTGGATCTGGCTGTTTTCAATGTATGATAAGTATTTCTTAAAAAAAAAACCAGTCATATTTTACTTTTTCAAACTTTAGCCTTGATAATTGACATAAATTAAAAATAATATGTTAGGTGTAACAACACATCAAAGCCATCGCACACAGTGGACGCGCACACCGCAGAGGTGAACTGCCTCAGCTTCAACCCATATTCCGAGTTCATACTAGCCACCGGGAGCGCCGACAAAACCGTAAGACGATATAAATTATTTAATCCTTTTTTCCTATGTCAGATTGAAAAAGTCACATCGTGTCTTTTTTACCAATCAATGCATTGTATTTATAATCTACGGAAGTAAACTACAAATCAAAACTTCCGTCAATCACAAGCAATCATCAATATAGGATTGAGTTCGCATATTGGGTTCAATCGTTAGTAAGTAAGATAGCCAGTCTTTTTTTGTTGGGATTTTCATGTCTGTATGGACCATAACACCACTTAAAAATAATAAAGAGTAAAAATATACTGAGTTTGCGATAGACACAATGTTGGAAAGAGAGTAAAAGCTGTTTTCACAGATTCCATATAACTTATCATTCAGATGAATTTCGGACAGATAGGTTATCTGAAACTATTAGGATATAATCAGGTTTTTATTCTATGAGTTACTTGCTGATATACTACTGTACCTATTTTGTTTGTGTAATAGTTTTTTTCATAAATTGCTATAGATGTAGAAATAATAATTTATAGTAAAATTTATAGTAGTTCTAGCCATCTAGGTAAATTTTATAAAAGTTATCTAAAATGTATTCTTATTTTTAGGTAGCACTATGGGACTTACGAAACTTGAAGCTCAAACTACACTCATTTGAGTCGCACAAAGACGAAATATTCCAAGTGCAATGGTCCCCTCACAATGAAACCATCTTGGCTAGCAGTGGCACAGACAGGAGGTAGGTTACTTTTACAGAGTACAGTCAGCATTAGAAGAAGATGAACACTTAGTACCATTTGAAACAAAGTTGGAGTTTTTGTGAATAAAAACAGCTACTGTTAATTGTTTATATTTTTTTAAATGTTATGATACTAAAAACCAACTTCTGTTGCTGACCATACTAAAATGTTATTCCACTTATATTCGCCTGTTACCAGAGTAAATTTTTAGAGATAAAATATCCTGTCATGACAGGATTTTTTATTTATAATTTTAAATCTCTTATGAATCTTATTCATATCTTGCTTGTATTACCTTATACCGTGTCCTACTACCATATACCTAATATTTTTGTATTTAACGAAATAAATATTTCATATTTTTAAAATTATTTTCTTTAACTTTGTTTTCCCAGACTTCATGTATGGGACCTGTCGAAGATAGGCGAAGAGCAGACCGCCGAAGATGCAGAGGATGGCCCACCAGAACTGCTATTCATCCACGGCGGACACACCGCCAAGATCTCCGACTTCTCGTGGAACCCCAACGAGCCTTGGGTCATATGCTCCGTCTCCGAAGATAACATAATGCAGGTATGGTGTATTAAAAGTTTTACAAATATTTGTTTTTCGAAGTGTTTTTGTGAAGTCAGACGTTTTGTAAATTCTTATATGTTCATAGATCATAGTCTACGTCTGGACGAATTTATATAAAACAAAAATGAATTCTACATAATTTACACAGAGCCACCTTGTACCAGACATACATAGAAAATACCCAGACACCAGACAAACAATAATGGCATCACATAGAGGATCACCCTCTCTGGTGCCGAAGGTAGGGCCCAATGCACCATCGAGCTGTCAAACAAGTCAAGGCGAAAGTTATGAGAGTGTTTGCTACTTCTTCACGTTCTGGGCCAAATTTTATGATAAATCAAATCAAATCAATTTTTTTTTATTCAAATAGGCATATTACAAGCACTTTCGAATCGTCACTTTTTTTCCCTACCACCAGTTCAGACGGCAGATTTGTGCTAAGAAGAACCGGCAAGAAACTTAGCACTTGCTCTTTTATATTTGGTATGTAGGTGCTTTTTATCCTGAAAAGTACGCGATTCCCGTAGGATTTGGCCAAAAGTCTGATAGTCAATGGCGCCTTATAAAATAGATGGCGCTGCTGTGAGCCATCTACTCTATAAATAAATACACGCAGACAAAGATGCGCGGATTTCGCTAGTAGGTTATAATTTACTTAGAAATAGCTAGTTTCGTTGGTTCTCCATCAATTTATTTTGTACACAGGTTTGGCAGATGGCAGAGAACATTTACAATGATGAGGAGCCCGAGACGCCGGCGTCGGAACTCGAGTCCGGAGTGAACGTGAACCACGGCTAACCCGTCGTACATACAGTCTGATGCGCACATGGAAATTATATAATATAACAGGTTAATTTTAATAATAATAAACGGAGTTTCTATACAACGTACGTAACGATTTTTTGAATTTATAGCCGGTGATAGGAATTCTATAGAAATATACTACTCAAGCAAAATAAGGGCTCTTGTTCGTAATTATCGTAAGTACTACAACTGTTATTTTACGTTTACAATAACATTGTAATTTTATATTACATGTTTATGTATCTGTAATGCTTCTAGTGTGTAATTGATGCAAAACAATCCATTAAAAAAAAAGACGTATTTTATTAAGATACTTATTTGTGGCCCTTACTTTGTTTTGACTAGTACCTATATCTTATCTACCCTTTAATATAAAACCACAGACAGTGGCGGATATCCGCTACTGACCAGCATATAAATATATCATATAAGTAATTTCACGTATCACTGCCAATAATGTATAGTTACTTTTACGAAGAGATTATTCCGAAGTGAAGAAGTCAAATTATAGTTAATACCTCTGATCTGTTCCATGTGTGTATAATCTTATTCAACGATGGGAATTGCAGTAGTCAGTAAGTGAATATCTATATGATATTACATCAACTTTTTTAAAATGTATAATCCTCGTGTTATTTGTAGCCATTCTAATTTATTTCATTTATTTTTGTAATAAGTCACACACAGGGAATGGGCGCGTTATTTATATGAACCCGCCAACGTATATATAACTAGACCAGCGGCCCGCCCTGCCCCCTTACTCTTGAAGATAATTCCGCTCGATCGCCATTGGATTGTTACTTTTAGGTACTCGTTACAGCTAGACTAGCGCTAACTAAATACACATAAACTAAATGAAATCGGATTGTATGCTAACCAAATAGTTAGTAAAGTATAAAATTTCAAGGGTACAAATTAGGATTTGCTGTTAATTTTGCATTTGAAATTATACAGAATTGAAATTAAAATCGCGATTGCTATGCAGAGTAACGTAGCTGGACGGGTTGTAGTAAGGATCTCAAATTTAAAAAATAATACAAAATAGCCTATGACATCCGGGGATAGTGTAGTGTCCCAACGTTCAAATAATTTTGAAATACGGTCCAGTTCCGAGTTTATTCAATGGAAACAAACAATCAAATCTTTCCTCTTTATAATATTAGTATTCATAACGTGCCTGTAAACGCCTCGTATCTGAATAAACGATTATATTTCCGAACTGCATTAGCCGTGTGTTGTTCCTAAAAATCAAACGGAATGAAATCGCGCCCGACCCGATCAGCCTTGTGTGTCACACCAAAAAAATAATCTTTTATTTCAACTTAATGTTTCAACACGAGGGTTATATTAATGTGTAAATTAATCAGATATAAATATTTAAATGTTCCTGTCGATGCGTAAGTCAGACTGATAGGGTCCAATGGTGATTTATATGCACAAGAATCTCAAGATGATACGTAATTAATAAAATAAACTTTAAATTGATTTTCCAGCATTCAAATCGAATGTGCATATAAACCACAATATTTCTATGTTCGCACCATGAACGGTGTTCGACGGTTTCAATTTCTGAACCATTTTAGACCTTAAAAGTGTAGTTTCATTGTCATATTACGTGCGCTGTATTTATTCCAAACGTTAATCACGTTCCCAAAACGACAAATTCGTGGGTTACAGCAACATTAACTGTTCGTACGAAGCAATGAAACTGCACTTTAAACTCGATCAAAACAGACGCATAGAAAAAAAAGGTCGAAACAAATTGGGTTCATATTGAGACAGTACGTACGAACGACAGTTGGCTCTAGGAGATGAGAAAATTCCATTTTTTTTTATTTATTTTAATGCAGTAAGTCACAAGGAGATGCTAGTATTTGAATCAGAAGTCCCAAAGGCTTGTTTATTGTAGCTCTTTGTGGTGCTCGACTGACCGAGGGTATTTTTTAAACTAATGTCGCGACGGAATGTAATTTTAAGCTCTGCTATTATTATGATTAAAGATATCGTAATAATTTTTCATGTTTTTTTTTTACTATATCCTATCCATACTTTATCAAAACAAGGTATTTCCCGTGACAGCTCGGTCAAGTGATTGACCCAAGATTACGTCATGGGCTGTGGTGCGGTTCTAAATAAGTTTGAACATGTCACACTGATCGTGATGTAGTCTTGGGCCTCTTGGGTCATAGACACAGGAAGAGAATTACCTGGCGCAGTATATTATTGTACCATGATCCTATCCAAATAAACCTGTGGGTCGTTTAAGACCTTTCTAAATCACTATAAAATTTAAGTAATGTCGATTAAAATATATTTCGTTCCACTATACTTTCCACAAGATTTCAATAGAAATTCAATAAATAAAATAAAAAAATGTTTTTTTATTATGAATCACACAACGCCATCTAGTCCCAAACTAAGAAACTAATAGCGTCTATCTATAGGCTACGGTGATGCTTACCACCGCGCGCGGGCCGTATCGTATGCTTGTTTGCCACCTTTGTGGCATAAAAAAAAATTAAATAAGACGATTATTTGGAGAATTTGTTCCAAGTGTAGTGGAACGGATTTTTTTAAGACTTATGAATGCAATTTAAAATTACTCTCTGATTATCTTTACTCTCTGTTTTTAGAATACGAATCATTAGTATTTTATTCTTGACTCTAAAACTGAAATTGAATATACAGGGTGACGATAATTTCAGATGTCTGTAGTCCAGGAATCCCTGATATCGAATTATGATAAATCTAATCTGCAGGCACAGATTTTATAATACTTAACAGTACTGCAGGCTTGATGAGTTTCATTTGCCCAGTGCCAAAGACAGTCTAGATTGAAGAATGACATTATTCTTACAAAAAAATGTTACAAGATGAATGCCCGTTTTAACTGTATTTTTATCGATAATTTTATGTCATTTACATACTAAAAACAAGGATTTGGACCTAGAAAAAGCTGTTAGGAGACTTAAATTTTAGGAGTTGTTGGTGAAATCGGGCATAAGAGTGTTGTTGGCGTTGTGTCGTGACGGTTTTTTTATATAACTTATCGAAATTTTATGAAAAAGTCACGGATTGCATTTTAGAAGTCATTAAACTACACGACTATCAGCCAATTTCCGAAACACATTATTAAGATTAATGACAGGTAGGTATCCGCCCCCTTTTAACCGTGGTCCCACCGCTATACCCCCCTGGTGGGTCCATAGCCGGCATCCATCAGCTACCTACGAAATATTTGCTACTTATATGACGCGTGCAAACTTATTTTACGTATAGTTTTATGAATTACGTTTTACGCATGCGTAATACAATATTTACTAATGATGGGGCAGGTCGGCGCCATCATGTCTGGGGCATCTTAATGGCTTCTTAGAGTATCGATGTATTCCAATAACATAATGCAATTATTGTAACACTCGAAGAGAGAGTCAATGAGATCAAAAATTCTAATATTTACAAAAACAATGTTACGTTGTACAGAAATCCTATTGAGCTGCGCAAGGATATTTGTTATAAAACATCGCTTCCACACCCCATGACGTCATTGGCAAATTCCACCCTCTATAATCTGGATCGAGTCCAGTCGTGTTTGTCTGTCGCGTAAAAATGACGCCTCTCCAATATATTTTTATTATTTTTATATCTACGGCCGTTGCAAGGAAATATGGCAGTTATGGGAAGCATTCGGGACATAGTTCACATGGATACCCACACTCAACGGGATATTCGGGATACGGAACGTCGCATAATCATGGACAATCAACGGGTAATTCTGGATATGGACAATCTCATAGTTATCCACAATCGACGGGCAATTCGGGATATGGACAATCGCACAATACACAATCGGGAAATAGTGGACATTCATATCCGGCAAGCACTGGTCTTTCTGGTCATGGGCAGCAGAACCAAGGCACACAGTACAATCAGAATAAACAGCAAGTACATACGCAACAGTCCCAAGGTAACCACTACAGTCACACAACCAAGACTGAAGTTCACCATCATTATCATTACAGCCCTCCTCAACAAATTACTTATGGTTCACATACCCTTCCGGTGTATCACGGATCGCCACCTGTATACGTCTACGAGTACAGAAACTCTGGAAGCAGATTTGATACTTTGTTAACTGGCCTTGCTTTATACAATCTTGGGAAGATGTCAGCAGGCCACCACCACCACGACGAGTATCGACGTAACCCAGGAGAAATATGTAAATTGGGCATTAGCAAAATGAACGGTGATTACGAAGAGACGCGAATAGACTGCCAACTCATCTCCAGTTTCATTTGGGAAGCTCAATCTAATCCTCAGCCTCATGAAGCGATGAAAAATACTGTGACAACAAATGTAGTGAATGTTACCACAAGTAATAATGGTACAGTTACCAGCACTGTTACTAACACAACGGTCGTCGATGCCCGCGAAATGAAGGGACCATCCATAGAAGTGAAGCCTGGGATGAAGTGTTTTTTAATGCGCATATCGAGGGATTCATCAATAATGAAGAAGACTGTTGATTGTGGAATTTTACAAGTGTACGCAACAAGTTCGCTACGTCGCAATAGATCCGAGCGCGCATCTTCTGTCGCTGAGATAATGTTAGTTTGCAGTTTTGTTTTATATCAGCTACAACCTCGTTAACATTGAATTTTTGTAGTAGTATATTATTTATGTAAGTAGTTAAGCAACAACGTAGCTGTTATTAATAAAATTATTAAATACTAGCCGTTACTCACAACTTTGCCCGCGGAAGCAAGGGGAAATGCCAATGTGTTGTGTATTATTTCTTTTTCCCATTGCAATACGATTTTTCCAGGTTTAATAGCCTATGACACTCCCAAAATCTGTTCAGTAGATAGAGATTTCCCCTTACAACCGCAAAAACGACCTCTTTATAAAGTCGTATATTAATAGTATACCTAGATGTGATTGAAGATTTATGTACTCAAATTATTACAAGAGATACGTTGGAAATAATTCCTTATTTTTTTACTAATTTCCGAGAAATGTAATAACACTAGCCCTTTTATAGACAATTATAATGTTAACATCGTGAAAATGAATCTCGATCTTAATTATACATCTTTAAAGCCGAATAAACAATGTGCAAACGAATACTTGTAATAAATAACAAATAGGCATGTTATGGACCACTCCCTAGCAATTAACTTGAGTGACGCATATGCATGGACTTTCGCCATATTTTGTTCTGACTCTTGCGTGTTCAGACTACGGTGAACCTCGTACACGTTTGCGTGCTTGACGTCACTAACGTTTCTTTAATTACATTACTTTAATTTTAATAGTATTAAAAACATTATACTGCTAGAGTTGCTTAAGAAAATTCAGTCACGGTAAGTAGAGCTATGTTTATTTCCATAATTTGCCAATGATAGCGTCCCATTTGATGTGTCATCAACTAAAATTATATTTGTGCAACTCACCATTATACAATTCATAATGTAGGATGAGTCGCAAGATCCATACTAAATCTATTCAAGAAAAATAGTGATGTCTGCTGTAGAAAGAAGGGAGACTGTACGTACCTTCCAAATAGTGTAATATTTTTTATAGTTTCAAGTTTATTAATATTAAATAAATAAAAACACTGATACGTGATATATTGTTTATAATTTCACATTCTCATTAAAAAGTTTGGGCAAATTTTGCCAGCACTCATAATATTTGGCGTCCAGTTTCTGACATGTCTCGGCGCCCCATTTCGTGATGGCCATGCTTAGAGACGACTCGAACATAAAGGCCTGCACAAAGAGAAAATAATATCTAGAAAATATATTTTTGAAATGTGACCGAGCTCGAGTCTAGTTCGCTAGAATATAGACATACTTATAGACACTATGCCGAAAGGAAATGCTGAAAGATTTGAAATACAGCAGATATTATAAAATAGTAAATAAATTCACAGACACAGCGCCACCTACGTTTAAACTTTATTGTGTAATGAGTACAGTCAAGAGCATGTCAACCTTTACATATCGGACTTTACTGTTCATAAGTTCTATGTCATAAGAGCCAAAGTTGTATTGCAAGTGTAAAGCTCAACTTGCGCCTGACTGAACCAGACAATGGATATATTATTGTCAATATTATGCTTATGACGAGCATTAACTATAACTGCAAAACTCGGCAATGACGCAAAAAAACGATATTTTGGCTTTGATCTAAATAAATTACACTAATTTGTTGACCATGCTAACAAGTCGCAATGATTAAACCCGTACTGTACCAATGGGTGTGTGTGTAGTATGCTCTTCACATCGGTTCAAAGTGAAATATTTATATTCAAATAGGCCTATTACAAGCTCTTTCGAATCGTCACAATTTGATTAAAATTAAATGACGAATGTTTATTTCAGAAATTAGACCTTCCCAGGCACTTTTTCATAAAGAGAATAAACTATATACTACCACCATATTGGAAACAAGATTGAACGGATAAGTACATGCCTATATCCCATTTTGATCATTACATATCAGAGTTATGTTATCAAACTAGTTCTAGACCTACCTGTGTCCCGACAGCGATTTTCTCAGGTTTTAATTGAGCATTAGAAGCTCCATTGAAGCACTTATCATCAGGCCCGTGCGGTGTCATCATGGAATGAAGTGAAGCGCCTCCCGGGAAGAAACCACCTTCCTTCGCCTCGTACGCACCGAGGATCAGACCCATGAACTCGCTCATGCAGTTTCCTGGAGTTAAATGAATTTAACAATATAAACTCAATAATAGAATGTAGAACCAGCCATGTCTGTCCATAGATAAATTCTATAGGAGAACAATGAGCGGCTCACTGTATGCGGCTAATTTTGAACTGCTTACTTTAGCGTTTTTGCGTGACTTGCGCGCGTTTTCATTAAATTGCTATAAACTGACTTGAATGTAAAATATGATAATATATTTCATGAGCACATGAAACTTAAATTGCATTAAAAATATAAAAGAAATACAAAAAAAAAAATTCGCTGAGGACAGGATTCGAACCTGCGCGGGTATAACCCATTGGATTTCAAGTCCAACTCCTTAACCACTCGGACACCTCAGCTACGATAGTCATTGCCGAATTTCAATTTGTATTTAATACGAAAAAGATAATTAATAAAAATAAACTTAGTCATAAAAATTACAATGTAATTATGAAAATGAACATATTTGTACAGTTGTTGTGGTAGAAAGTTAGACTGTTGTACTTACTCCATATGTATGTAATATCGTAATATGACTATCTATTTATATAAAAGAGAAAATCACTGACTGATTCATCACGAAATCTGCGAAACTACAAGTGCCAGGAGTCTCAAATTTTGCATGGGGGTTCCTTTTGGGACGTAGGTGCTCACTAAGAAAGGATTTTTGGAAATTCATCCCCTAAGGAGGTAAAACGGGGGTGCAAAGATAGTATGAAATTTTGCCGTTTTTGAAGTTATTCGAATGAAATTCAGCATGAAGGTTCTTTACTGAAAAGCATGAAACATGAGTAAAATATTTTTTTCAAAATTCATCCCTTAGGGGGTTAAACAGGGGTGCAAAGATAGTATGAAATTTTGCCGTTTTTGAAGTTATTCGAATGAAATTCAGCATGAGGGTTCTTTATTGAAAGGCATGAAACACGAGTAAAATATTTTTCTCAAAAAACATCCCCTATGGGGTTAAACGGGGGCGCAAAGTTAGTATGAAACTTTGCCGTTTTTAAAGTTATTTATATGAAATTCAGCATTAAGGTTCTTTATTGAAAGGCATGAAACACGAGTAAAATATTTTTCTCAAAAATCATCCCTTAGGGGGTTAAACGGGGGTGCAAAGTCAGTATGAAACTTTGCCGTTTTTAAAGTTATTCGAATGAAATTCCAGCATAAAGGTTTTTATTGAAAGGCATGAAACACGAGTAAAATATTTTTCTCAAAAATCATCCCTTAGGGGGTTAAACGGGGGTGCAAATTTAGTATGAAACTTTGCCGTTTTTTTAGTTATTCGAATGAAATTCAGCATGAAGGTTCTTTATTGAAAGGTATGAAACACGAGTAAAATATTTTCTCAAAAATCATCCCTTAGGGGGTTAAACGGGGGCGCAAAGTTAGTATAAAACTTAGCCGTTTTTGAAGTTATTCGAATGAAATTCAGCATGAAGGTTCTTTATTGAAAGACATGAAACACGAGTAAAATATTTTTCTCAAAAATCATCCCTTAGGTTAGGGGGTTAAACGGGGGTGCCAAGTTAGTATGAAGCTTAGCCGTTTTTGAAGTTATTCGAATGAAATTCAGCATGAAGGTTCTTTGCTGAAAGGCATGAAACACGAGTAATTTTTTTTTTCATAATTCATCCCTTAGGGGGTTAAACGGGGCGCAAAGTTAGTATGAAACTAGCCGTTTTTGAAGTTATTCGAATGAAATTCAGCATGAAGATTCTTTGCTGAAAGGCATGAAACATGAGTAAAATATTTTTCCCAAAAATCATCCAGTAAGGGCGGTAAAATGAGGATCCAAAGTTAGTATATAAAAGAGAAAATCACTGACTGATTCATCACGACATCTCAAAAACTACGTGCCAGGAGTCTCAAATTTTGCGTGGGGGTTCCTTTTCGGGCGTAGGTGCTCACTAAGAAAGGATTTTTTTAAATTCTCACGGGAAAGGGAGAAATAGGACTGCAAGTGTATTTTCGCAGGCGCTCAACCTAGAAAGCTGAAATTTTGTATAGAGGTTCCCTTTAAGATGTTGACAAGGATAAAGTTGGTTTTTTTTTTAATTCGCACGGGAACGAAATTATTGGCATTTTCGCTTGACCACGCGGGCGGAGCCGCGGGTAACAGCTATTAAAATAATAAAACAACAGGATTTTGTACACAGTAGGTAGCCAAACAGCGGCGAGCAAATAGACAATGAGCAATGAAGAACACTGACGTCTCGGGGAAGACTACAGTAATAGGAGACTGTTAAATCCGTCTATACGATTTAATTAGTCACAAAGTCACAAGTCCAATTCCACGCGGGCGAAGCCGCGGGCACAGCTAGTGTAATCATAAGTTCATAAAATTATTATGAAAAGTAGGTGCATAGTGCTCGTAATTACTAAGGTAACATCAGAAAAATCTGCAAATCTTGAATCATATGGGTTTTATAAAGTCCCATATTCTTTTGATGTGAGAGTTTCGAAAATAACAGTGCCTACCCAGATTTTTTAATGTATGTATGTGGTCTAAAAAATATTCTTTCATAACTGATTAGGAAACTTTGGTTATGAAAGTAAATCAGTGTAGCAGTATTTTGACACTTACTATGATAGTATGGCGGTCTGAATGTATGCTCCTGAACCGACCAGCGAGGTGGGAAGATGACGAAATCGGCGATCGCAACCCCTGGTTTAGTCGAAGGGCATGTCAGCACTGTGAATATGGAGGGATCCTGAAACAGTATACTTTTACATAAAATATAAGACCTGGGGTGAAGCCGGCTATCTTTTCCTAGTGACAAAAGGTAGCTGGAGTCTTGAGATTTATTGAATTATGAATAACTACAGGTAACTATTCCATTAAATTCCATATCACGAAGAGCGTTCGGTTTTGAATGTAGTAACGTTCACATGCACATTGTTTTAATGTGCGTAACCTCGGAAACGCTCGTAAAATCGGTCATGCACACTAAAACAATGTGAATATCTATAGCAATGTGGAGGCCTATATTCAGTAGACTTCTTGCAGCCGAGATGATGATGATGTTTAAAATAGATAACACTCACACAATGATCGAAGGAAACCGTGTTGATGACCATAAACTTGCTGAGGTCATATTTGTAGGGGACATAATTCCCATGCCACGCTACGACATCGAATGGAGAGTGATTCTGCTCAGCCACAAACAATGCACCTTGATATTTACTGATTATTTTGAACCCTGCAAGTTAAAAGATAGAATTTTAGTCCCCACTCAGAGTGGTGACAGCATAAGTAGTTTTATTTCAAGTTCATATTCAACTTCTACCTATCACCAAAGTTGTGTTTCTTATTTCTCGACGGTGAAAGAAGAAATTGTACTTTTGTAAATTGTATCTACTTACTAGTTGTTTCTGCAAATAAGGTTTCACCTACGCTTATCATCACAGAAAGTGATGTCATTATAATATTATCGAAATATATAAAAAAATACCAGGTGTTTCCTGATCAGTGTATCGTGCAACAGGCGTAAGAAAGTCGCGTGGATTGGCGAGACCATTTGCTCCGATCGGCCCAAGGTCCGGCAGCTTGAAGTGTCCATCAAATACTTCTAAAATGTATCCTCTAAAATAAAATAACAAATTCTCAAGTACACGTGAGCATAATATATGGAATAAATACCGCGGGTTCTCACCATGGAATAAAGCCTAAGTCAACTACAATTTATCTCTCTATGATCTTTCTCTCTTTTAAGTAAGTAGGTATACTTACGTTGTGATTGACGAAAATTTTGGTTACCTGGTCGGACCTTCAACGTTGACGGCAAATCTCATACCGTGCTGTATTACGGCTATTTCGTTCGGGGCCACTTCCATTACTCCGAATTCCGTAGTTATCGTCAGCTTGCCTTGCTGGGGTACTATAAAAAACATATTTATTTATTGAACTGACTAATTTGCCTAGTAGTGTATTTATAATAAAGTTTTTAAATTGATACTAGCTATCAACAACAATAACCTGTCTCATTTCAATTTTAGAATCAACTTATCAACCCACTACAGGGATACGGGTCTCCCTTCAATCGAAGGTGACTTATACTAGGGATACTCTGCCACGCTGCTCAAATGCGGATTGGAAGAGGAGGCCGGAGTTTTTAAACCGCCTGAAGGCCACCGGCTTGACATAACGACGTCATCCATCGACAACAGCCGGA
This sequence comes from Endotricha flammealis, assembly GCA_905163395.2. NCBI lineage: Eukaryota > Metazoa > Arthropoda > Insecta > Lepidoptera > Pyralidae > Endotricha > Endotricha flammealis. Next base: position 10,952,860 of record LR990869.1, on the reverse strand, counting down.
ACTAACGGCTTAACGTGCCCTCCGGAGCACGGAGAAGCTCGAGATAACGAAAACCATCCAAACACTGGCTAGGGTCGACGTTGCTTAACTTGCGTGTTTATATTATTATTAGAGTTCGACACAGCGACGCCATCGAGCACCTCAATTTTAAATTCTAGAATAATATATATTTTTTTTGCCATGCAGTACGCATGGCAGTCTATTTATTCAGTTTTATTAAAATTTTACCGATAAGAAAATCTCCATCGCTGTTATAGAATGCAGAGTTGTTCATTGATGCATTGCACAAGTAGACGTGTATTGCAATTCCGTGACGTGAACGAGCGTCGCCGGCGCCGCAAACAGTGTGCAGGCCGTCTACGAAGTCCACTCGACGTTCTGAAGGCGGGATGTCGAATGGAAGCCAGCGGGACTAAAATCAACACAAGCAGGTGGTAAGCTACAGAACATCTGAGTTGTAAAACAGTACTACTATGAACTGGGAGTGGCTCGTAAATAGGTTGGTTCGACCGGGGCAGTGCCGGGCCTCACAGACACATAATACCCGTCCTGATTCGTTTCCCTTTGTTCCTTTTTCTACCTCGATATGTGTGGGCAACGCATCCAAGACTCTTGCAATCGTAGATGTAGGTAGGTACTTGCTGACCGTCAGATGACCCACCAGCTATTATAAGTAGTTTGATCTCTTCTGCCATAAAAAAAAGATGATAAGTAACGGTGCCGCAGCCTTTGTGGCTAGTCCTATGAAAATATCTAAGTATTAAAGAGTCCGAAATCACTATTATATAGATTAGGAAGAAAAATACGAAAAGTCATAAAAAAGTATAAGTCAGTACCTGATTGGGATCCGGTTCTTGTTCATCCCAATTGTGTGTAAGATATTTTGCAACTGAGAGCCTTTTGAAAGGCTTGTGTACAACAGAAGGGCAGATTCTGTGAAATGAATGTACGTAAATTACAGTCGCAGTCTATGCTATAAACCTCCCCATAGTAAAAGTTTTGCTTAGTTTGTTACTAGATAGCATTGTATTATTTGTACAGGAAAATAAACTTACCTATACAACCAGGATCGTTTATTATCATGTCTTGGTGCAGTAAAAGCAGTGCCAGACAGCTGTTCTGCGTACAGACCGTATGGGCAGCGCTGAGGGTTGTTTTGTCCCACCGGTAACGCTCCAGGTTTTCTTGGATCCTCTGAGGAGAACTCTGATCCAAATCCACTTAAATACTGTTGGAATTAGAAAGTATTAATCAATTAATACGTCTATGAGTGGTTTTGATATTAGGTTTAAATATTTGAGTATCAAACAACGGATATATTATTGTAAATGATAGCACCTTATACTAAATGCATCCAAACTACAAGCACAAATTTTCTTGACATTGTCCTTTGCGGAGATCGAACTCGCGCCGTCTTGCGTCACAACCAACTGAGCCACCGGACTTGTCAAACCGTCAAAAAATTTGCTTGACTGCGCAGGTCTTACATAAAGGTAATTTAAAACCGAAGTTTCAAACTATGTAAGCAGGTAGTATCTAACTTACTTATTAAGTACTTTTTTACGAGTTTCTTTGACTAAGCTATGTTCATAGAAATCCTTAAGTATATTTTTTTAAATACTCACCTTCAGCTCGGTCATTTTCAAAGTTGGACACGATAAACAGGTAATAGCGCTCAGAACGAACTATCTAATATCGCGCCACAGTGCCGACTCAACTGGTATGCAAATCAAGCCGGTTTGTTTATTAACAGATAAAATGTAGTACCCAGGCTTGTACATGAATTAAAATACGATAATAATTAAAGCAAAATAACAAGTTGTTATTGTATGACATTCAAATAGTTCACATGAAACCTCGCGCTCATACAAGACTTAGCACCTATACCACATGAGTAAATAAACTGTAAATAAACTGACGGAACAGAGACTTCACTTCCATACAATAGCGCGCGCTGAGGACACGCACACAAGCATGTGTACGTGACAAGCGCTTTGAGGTCACGCAATACACGCGCCTCATGTTTGTGTGCGTGTCCTCGGCGCGCGCCGTTGTATGGAAGTGAAGCCTCTGTCTGTCAGTTTATTTACTCATGTGCCTATACGCACTGGCGGTTGCGTTCCAGCCGCTTAGTGGCGAATCGCGGACACTGCTGTATCGAGTGGCTGCCAGCAGCAACGCATGGGCGTCGAGTTTGAACTAAATGTATGAAAAATGTGGCTGTAGTTGGTGGCCCGTTTGCCCAGACACTCAATTCACACCGGAATAGCAGCGAACGGCAACAACATGACAGGCCTGGTGGTCGAGTGGCTAGCAATGGTCACTTTATCTCGAGGGCCGCGGGTTCGATTCCTGCTCAAGGTAAACATTTGTGTGCATGAACATGTCTGTTTACCTTGGTCTGGGTGTTTTCTATGTATAATAAGTATTTATTTACAAAAAAAAAGTATTTAAGTATATTTAGCAGCAATCTACTACCCTTAGTACAAGCTTAGTTGCTTAGTTTGGGACTAGATGGCGTTGTGTGATTCGTCCAAGAATATTTATTTATTTATTTTTTATCCCGGCGAGCAGTTTCATTTCTTACCATCAGATGACCTACTTCTTTGTCTCCTTCCCATATAAAAAAACATTGTTTACGTGCGTCGAGACACGTCTTAGCTCAAGTAGGTATGTTAATTTATACCAACTGGTTTTTAACATAAACAACATCCCGTTCTGTGGCATTTTAACCATTGATTTTGTATTAATATTGCATGATATTGTGTAATAGCTTGTTTACCTGTTTTTTTTTATTTTGTTCATTTGTAACCTAATTTATGATACCTATTACACATTGCACAAATAGAGTAGCTTAGTTATTTATTATCAAGAGCCTAACAGAAATAAGTTTCGATAGATAGTTCTGCTGGAATATATTTTTAGTCTAACAGTGAACTGCTCAAAACCATTTTTAAAGTTAATGACTATATTATGGCTGTCAACTGTCTAAAAAGTAAAAACTAAACTAAAGAAATAAGAGCTTGTAAAAAAGAGATAACTTGCAATTATAAAATAAATATAATATAAATTATAAAATTCCTGAATATGAAGATCGACTTCAAAGATTTAGCCTAAAATCTTTAGAATACCGCCGGTCCACAGCGGACTTGTGCATTTTACACAAGATTGCTAATGGATCGTTGGGTTCTCAGCTACTCGAGAAACTTGTGTTTAAGATACCATGTCGTTCGGCCAGGGTTCCTCAGGTATTCAGTATACCGTTTGCAAGAAATAACGTAGGAAAAAACAATCCTTTAATTAGAATTTGTGAGTCATGAGCAACACTGTTTCTTGTGATTTATTTGCGGACGGTTACTTCAAGTTTAAAAACATAGTCATGTCACGTAATGATGTATAATGTTTTAGTTATAAAGTTCTCTCATATAACACACGTCTAAATTTCTTTCTTTTTGTCATTTAAATTTAAATTAGTCAATAATGTTTGCATGTATAAATTTCTAGTATAAGTGTTGTGTACAATTGTTTAGGATTCCAGAATTATATTTATGTTATTGTAATATTATGTAAAACAATTGTATGTTCTGTTATCTGTAATTGTACCTAATGATAAAAATAAAATAATATAAATAAAATGCGTTTAGGAAACTTATTGAGAAATTAATTTCAGGAAACAAAATATTTTTTTTGAATGCGATGATCCTCCGGCCTTTGACCAATGCAGCAAGCCTCATTTTATTGACTCGTATCTTAAATAAATCAAACATGTATTCCGCAAATATTTATTATTATGTTTCATTATTAACAATAATATCAAGCAAGTACAATTTGAATGATCTATTATAATATTTGAGATCCGTTATGAGAACAGTATCTGTGAATGTACTACATGGTTATTATTTTGAGTGTCCTATCATAAAATGTAAGAATAATATCATAAATACACATGATTACAATACAATATTATTTTCTGTTGAAAAATAAAATGAAAGTATGTACCTAGGTATTTATTTATCACTGTTTATACATATTTTGTAATCCTGATAAGACACTCTTTCTATATACTAAATTACTAGTTTACTAACTGACGGAGCACTTTTGAGATCAAATTGCGTGAGACTTTTATAGAGAAATATTTTGTAAAATGTTGAGATAAATCTCTTGTGATCTCATCTCATTTCGTATCAATGGCATGTTTTTTTTTATACAAATGTAAACTTTATATACTTGAGCCTATAGATTGAATTTCAATGTATTTTTTTTCCTCCAATGCGCTCCGTCAAATAACAATCATCTTTAAGAGTTCCCAACACGCTCCCCCAAAAATTGATATATTATGTATAAACTCCTTCAACATGAGACTTTTTGCTAGGATATATTCCTGAGGATCAAGGGAGGGAGCGAGATGAGAAATATGTGATGCGGGTAGACGGGAAAGAGATGGGTATAACCCATAAAAGATGGAGGGAGTTGATACAAATAACAATTTTAAGTTTACAATTATAATTCAAAACTACAAATTACAGCATGATATTAACATTATTATTGTTCTTATTAATACTTACGAAGTACCAGCAGATACAAAAACGGAAGATATTGTCACTAGTTCATTAAAAAAAAAAATATCATAGCCAATTAAAAAAAACATTCAAAAATAAATTAATATCATTGTATAATCTCACTTTTAACTGGCAAGTATTGCAATGAATTAAAAAATATAAAATAAACAATTCTAGCAAGCTCATGTGTAAATAAGTTTTGGATACAAAAAAAATCTTTGATACAAAAAAAATATACAAATAGTCTATACGAGTTCATTAGAAGCTTTTCTTAATCATTTATTGCTCAGTAAGTATTATGCAGTATTTAAATATAACGGAATGTTTTAAACCATAAATTAAGCTCTATTTTAAGCTTTTTGTCTGAATAGTATTTACCCTCAACTTAAAGCTATAATTATTACTATTTGTCAAGCCAAGCCTTCTTTACCCGAGCTGCACATGCAATAAGAACGTACGCTAAGACCCGCGCAAGCGCACGCTTGCATATATATCATGCATGTATTTCTCAAAATAATATGAGACACACACCGAACTTTTTCATCTAACATAGCTTACTCTTCGAAATACAACGCAGGTTCAAATACAAAGTCACAATTGTCAAAAATCGTTAAAATAAAACGTAAAAAAAGTTAGAATAAACATGTTACGAAAATTCATCTGGACTCAATACATCTATTTTAAAAGTGTGTTTGTTCTACTGAAAGTGCGTGCATGCGTGCGTGCATGCGTGCGCTCATGCGTAAAACTGACGTTCTCGTTTTAGCGGACGAGAAAGTAAAAAATACATTTAACTGCCAGCAATAAGTAAACAATAATTCATTAATAAATTTCATACAGTCACAAATATTAGTTCCAATACGATATTTAATATAAAAAAACAAATGTAAAAACACTGATACAGCGTCAATTTCGAACATTAAATTATTTACCATACCAACGTAACCCCCGAACATTAACATTAAAACACTGACTTATTATTATAATGAGTAACAACAAATGGTAAACAACACAAATCACAGTACATAATAGTGATGAGGCGCGAGTACGTACACAACAAGCCACGAAGTTATATATTACAGTATGACATGTGACCATATATACTTTCCAATAGATTCTATAGATAATTTAGAAGAAAAAGTGAATATATATTATTTGTAAATTATTAATATAAGTCAGAAGGTTCGATTTCTTCTGGACATGGAATAGTTATGTTTATAAAGGTTATTCGATTACACACTGTGTTGGTTTCACACATCATACTGCAAATATCATTCGAATCTTTAGCTAAATATCATTACAAAACCCTCAGTGTAATAAAAAATAGGCCATTGGTAAAATAAAATTGTATAAACCCTGTTAACATAAATTAAAATTGGAGCTAGAAAAATAACAATAATTATTATTTTGATAACTTAAAAATATGTCAAAGATTATTAAAATAAAATAATGATGATCACTGAGATTATACATAAACATTATTTCTAAATATTATTATCAATAGTAATCACGTGAACTAGAAATATAATGATTTAACTGTATTCAGTTACGGCATTATACTTCTGGCTCCACGTGTTCATTTACTAAATCCTACCCTACATGTACATTAATATCACACGGCCCATACATCGGCCTAATACACATATGCCATGATATCATACATTGATATATTTGGTAACAGCTAAATTAATAGCAAAACAACCATATTTTAAAATAACAAGCGCCAAAGATCACTAGAACAACTTTGAGACATCAAAAATATATATCAATCAACGATTTCAATTCTTTGGAATAAAATAAAATAATTAACGAAACCATTAAAATTAGCTTTAAAAAAATTAAAGCTACATAAGGTTCGCGATATACCAATTTGCTAATACAAAATCTACTCTGATATTTCCATCAAAATCCAGCCTTATTCATTGAAACTTGAGGTGTTTTTTTTAGGTATTTCTTTCTTATCTTATTGCCACTATTTGCGACTGATATAACATTCATTACGCGATATAAGATACGTAATATCATCACAAAATATAGAATAAGATTTTTATTTTGAAATCAAGTTTCTGAATACTGCTTTCACTTCAATACAGCCCTCTAATACACATTAAAAAATATAAGGGCACTACATTATAAGTGGGACAATATAAATATATAAATTGATTAAAATAACCAGAGTAATAAAAGTGCGAAACCTTTTTTTATTGCAATCGATCGTGTTTCTATTACTCTGGTTACATTTCGATTACATTAGGTAATTAAAATGAATACAATTTGAAAATTGCATAATTATTTATGTGTATAAAATAGTGATTGTTTATTTATGGTAGAATTTAATGAATCGAATTTACATATTTTAGAAAGTTAGCGGTATTACGTGTAGTGTCTAGAATGAAGATGGAACCTCATGCATTACTAATGAAATAGTGGTTTACGGGGGACCCGCCACGCGTGTTTGTGTTTGAATATAGATCGCTAACTGGTGCGGACGCGTGCGTCGAGTTTGGACACGCTCAGTGGGTATTGTAGCACCTGCCCTGTGCTCCCGACGCGTGTTCCTACTTAACTTAGCGAATGTTCTTTTAGTTTTTTGGGGCGTTATGGTTTGGAATTATGGATAAATATTAATGTACAGATGTACAAGGATATTTATTGAACGTGAGTAACGTTGTGCTAGGGCGTTACAGTGGCATATTTTCATACATTTTGTCAAAGACGAACTGTCGGATGTGACATACAATATGAACGGGAGTTCTAGTTCCAATTTCGGCCACGTTCATAAATACCATTAATACCAGTAGCACTGTAGTGTAATTTCGATTGATATAATTTTACCACAGATAAAAATATTTTATAACAAAAGTAAGCATAGGTATGTAATAATAAGCAAAATTCGATTATTACCTAGGAATAACTGTGACCTAATATCTAAAGAGATTTAGAAATTACTAAATACTTGTTATTCGATCGCGTGTCCTAAACGATTATTTTATAATGTGAGGAAGCATTTTATTGTTATAAAATTACAATTTAACTAAGTTGTGCTCAAACACGAGTTTACGTTTCTGTTGTACAGAAGCACTTACTCCTATCGTCTAAGTGCAGATAGAGGGGCGGAGCTGGCTTCGTAAATAACCAATGGGATATCGTTATTTTAAACGCGATGTCAGAATAACGATTTCCTATTGGTTGTTAAGGAAACTCTGCACCACTCCTCCAATCTGCGTTCAGTGGACGATAGGTCTTATACAGGCAGTAGGAATGACGACAAGGTTATGTATGTTCAATTTTGAATAGTTCTTCAATGGACAGCACTTTCCGAACGAAAGTGAGATCGCTGCAGTTTTATTTGTAAAGAAAACTGTTGTCTGCAATTCCACCAGTGTCGTAAGAAAATTCTGACAAACCTTCGCATAAATCGATGTAGGTTTGAGTTAAATCTTCCAAGACAAATATCTTTTCGGTCGTTCATTTTTAATATGTCTAGGAAAACTTATTTTTTATATGACTCTTTAATCTGAATTTTTGAAATATAATGTACAATGTGTTTGCATAAACCTTGCCGTCTTCCAAGTCGGCATTTCACAATTTATTGGCTAAATTATTCGAGTATTATCTAATTAAAAATAAAGCCTCATTACTGCATAATTAATGCCGTGTTTTTAAGAATTGGTTGCTGTTCGTGCGTCGACAGTACGTAGACAGCGATCAATTCGCTTTTAATAACGGTATTTTACACCAAAATTAAGTTTTACACCGAAAATGTATTAAGTACACAACTATATGAATTTATAACTTCAATAGTCACAAAGTCTCCAAAGTGACAAAGTCAAAGGTCAAAGTATGTGAACAAAAACTTACATGATACTTGATAGCAAGCAATGTATATTCGTATTTACCAAGCAATAAGGTCTACTGTTGAGCTGGTAACATATGCGTCCAAGCCGTTTCGTATTTGGTGTGTGCGGTGCTGCACGCAGACTTGCACGCCTCCACGACGCTTAGGGGGAACGGTTCGCACTGGTGACAAATAGAGATTTATTAATAAAACATCGAAAATATACTCATTTTATATAACGTCCGTTGGCAACTATAGGGCACACCTGATGGTAAGTACTAAGTGGAGCCTATGGACGCGTGTAACACCAGGGGTATCACTCGCGCGTTGCCAACCCTTATTACACTTAACCCTTTCACTTGCTTTTTGAAGCAGCCCATATTAAACAAAGTTGAATAGACAATGTCGGTGCACATCTGACGGAAGATCCGCCGAGCGTATTATTGTACGAGTAATGCACTAACGCATCATCGGTTGAGTGTGCTAGGTCGAATGTTTTATTTTGAATTTGTCTGATGTGGCATACATAACGCAACCGAGTATACGCGACGCATCTTCCGTCAAGATGTGCACCGACCCTTAGTCAAATTGTGAGAAAGTAACCGCCATGAATGTTTGCCCTACTTGTATAAAAAAATACTTACAGTGAGATTGCCAAAGGCCTGTTCGACGGCTGCTATGAAACGTTCCAGCTCATTACTGCTGGCTAGTACTAGGGCCAGACCTGCGCCTCGTTCGCGCGCCTCGCACACGCTCCACTCCTATAAATAATACCACAATTTATACAACTTCAAAGTGACAAACAAAACGTATCATGTTGTACCTAAAAAAAAGACGAACAAAGAAGCAACTAAAACCACTTGTCACTGTCATTCTTGAAGAAAATGAAATGACGTGCGAAAGTGACAATGCAAATATGATGCAAATAGTAGTCGGGACAAGCCCACCACACATTCCCACCACTGTATCACCTGTGTAGCCAGGATCAACAACGGCGACCTCAGATAGACAATAAGCAATGAAGCTTATTGACGTCCCGGGGAATAAACTACAGCTGTCTTGGAACTCACAACGAATTTAATCAGAAAGAAGAAGAAGAACTCACAACGAATTTAATCAGAAGAATAGTCGGAGTAGGAAGTGTTGAAAGGACTTCCCTCCTTAACAACTACGTGAGAAACAGCAATTTGAAGCAAAAATACCCTTGAGAGATGGCAAATCAAGTGAGGCTCGATTGCCGAGCACCACGGTCTATTGTCATATATGCAAATAGTAAACTACACTACTACTACTAATCTATACATATAAAATGCTATGAATGACTGACGGCACACAGCCTAAATCGCTCATCGTAGAGACCTGAAACTTGGCAAGTGCATACACCCGTCAATGTCATAACGTATGACGTAGACATCCGTTAAGACAGTATTTTTCGAAATTCCCATAGGAAAGCGGGCTATACGCAAACAAGTTGCGCGGGTTTCGGTAGTCCGAATAATAAACTTATTATCAATTAAATATTTCATAAAGCATTAGGTTTAAATATATTAAAACTCACTAAACAACACCAATTTTCGTCTGTGTCCGGTATTTTGAAAGCAGTCAGATTCTTTATTGACCCGCAAGCTAGGATCTCAATGTCAGACCGCATTTCCTCTACGTATTCTGTAAAAATAAATACATTTATCATTAAAAATCATAATGTAAAAGATAAAAATAATTTAATATGCGAACTTTCGACTCGAGAATATTGATATGATGATGATGACCATTACAGACGGCAGATTTGTACAGTCAACAAAGGAATTGACTGCCCCCCCCCCCCCCTGTATGTATGATTGAAAATATCTAAATATTGCGTGAAGGGGTTTACTTGAAAATTTGTAATTACATAGTACAATATGAATACTATTGATAAATAAATTTTCAAGTAAATCCCTTCACGCAATATTTAGAAATCTTTAATCATATGTACAAGGGGGTGTCAGTCAACTCCTTTGTTGACTGTACTTAGAAGAACTGGTAAGAAACTTAGCACTTGCTCTTTTAAGGTGCGGTAATGTGTCAAATAACTTTAAAAATGCCTTTCAGTAACAGGCTGATACTCAAGTTTTAATAAAAAAAACTTACCTTTGAGTAAAGCTTCAGAGCCTCTTTCCTTCAGGTATGCTGCTGCTCCATCAATGAAAGCCAAGTCGAGGGTGTCTCGCAGGCTGATCACCTCCGTGGGGGTCACCAGTACGGTGCACGCTGCTGGCGCAAGACCAGTCCGGGAGTCGACACTCTTGGCACCATCTTTTTCTTCCAGAGCCTGAAATGAAATATGGCATTTTATTTATTTACTTTTTATTGACCACAATATTTGGGTACAAAAGGCGGACTTAACGCTAAAAGCTATCTACCAGTCAACCATCGGGTAATGCAGAAATATTGTTGGCGGGACAAAAATTGAAGGGAAGTATCTACTGGTTGCCTAAGAACTAATATATACGGCTATTTATATCTGAAATCTGGATTGTTTCTAGCTTTTATGACAATTATAATGGAACGGAATATAGTCAAGTGTAGAATTTTATATTTTACTAGCTGCTGCTTTAATTTTATGCACAGCAGCGCCATCTATTTGTAAACAAACCTTCTGAAAATAAACTATTTGATTTGATTTGATCTATATCAGACTTTTGACCAAATCATACGGGAATCGCGTAGTTTTCGGGATAAAAAGTACCTTGTGTGTTAATCCAAGATATCAGCTACCTACGTACCAAATATCATAAAAATTTACCCAGCCATTTGAGCATGAAGAAATAACAAACATACACACAACTTTCGCCTTTATAACATTAGTAGGATAATCTTGTGCAGATTTTTTTTCATTTATAGATCTTTTGTTTGTTACCTGAGCAGCATGTAGGAGTAACGACTGTAGCCAGGAAGACGCGGTGGGGTCATCAGGTGCGGCCAGCAACAATCTGGTCGACTCCAACGCTATTTCGAAGCAATGAGGACGTCTTGATGAGTCTACGTGACGCCTGACGCCTACTACGGAGCGTAGTGCGATGCTATGCGGTAATGGCGTGGTGCCATCCGCTGAATAGGCGCCCCAGTGGAGAACACCCGCCCTGTGTAATACAATACAATACAATACAATACTTACGGTGAGCACCAAAATATTTTAAAGTTAATCACATACTTATTGTGGTTGTTAATGACACCTTAATACAATGTAGAATTAAGATTAAATTAAGTTTTTACAACAGGTTTTGTGAAGAGAGAATCAAATTACTTATTTTATATCTTCGTAATATTTCCAATGTTTTAATAGTTATTCTGCTATGCTGTAAGGAGACAAATGGAAGAAACAAAAAACCATAAAAATCGGCCTAGTCGTTCTAGAGTTAAAAGTGTTCGAACAAACACGATTTAGTTTTATATTAATAAAAAGTATGTTATACGATTTTGAAATCATACGCTTGTTTGCCACGTTGCCACCTTAACATAAAAAACAGAGCAATGACTACATAATTACTAAAGAACAATAACATGGTAAGTGGCCTTAGTTTTGCATAAAGAGCTCTAGTTTCACTAACAAAAATTAAATTCACTTTCTATAACACTAATGCTCACCTAAGTAGAAAGTAGCACGGCTCGAAACGCCGACTCTTGTCCGTTCGACACATCAGGTAACCCTCTAGGGGTGGGGCGAAGGCTCCGGGGGCCTCTATCAACCTGTCACCGGCGTCTCCCGAACATGCCCGGCCGTAGAACAGGATTTGTGGGACCTGCAGTATACATTTTTTAATAAAAATAAATAAAAAAGAAATAAAAACTTTATTACTCTGTGAGAGCTCTGGCCGTGGACGTGACAGGGACATGTGGAGGGACAGAGGGGAGGCTTTTGTCCAGTAGTGGGACATGTATGGCTATTAAATAAAATGAAAGTATATTTTTTTGTAATGTCCAAACAACATCTTTTAATTATGAATGTTTACTGTTACATACGATATCAATTTTAAATTTTTTATGTCTCGCAACTTAGTTTGCGTGTTGCCCGCTTTCCCGTGGGAATTCCGGTATGTATTATACAAGTAAATGTTCCTATTAAATCACTCTATCCATTACTGAAAACTGTATTAAAATCCGTTTTGAGTTTAATAGATCTAAGCCAACAGACAGCGGGAGCGACATTTTATACTAAAGAAATATTATAATTGCGAAAGTATATTCTGTTGTTTGTTTATAATAATTGTTACAATCTGTCCTAAATTACTATAGAAAGTGGCTGAGAAGGCCTAGAATAAACGATTTAATTTGAACGCTCACTTGCACATCTCAGTGACCCAAAATTACGATATTTGGTGACCGACTAATGGTACATTTAAATGCATGCATGTAGCGTCTTCATTTTATACTACGAAAAGATATAAGAAAAAAATCTGGGTTTGAAATCGTACTAACGTGTTAGTTTACCTCTGTTGCTATATGTTGACACATCCTGATGGGCAGGCCATACTTATGTATGTACAAACTATCCAACGTTACGATTATATGCGTCAACTAAGTGACCATCTCCACGAGCGAGAGAATCGTGACGAGTCCGAAATAAATTCGCTGTGCGTGTGGTCTTACGATGATATTATCATGGCCATTCTCTCGCTCGTAGAGATGGTTCCTAAATCGAAAAATCAAAATAATCAGAAAACATCGAAGGGATTAACTAACTCCATTATAAGATAAACAGTCTAAAAACTGTTTAATCCAATCGAAAGAAGCTGCTATGTTTTAAATAGATAGTCGACTATTTACATAACACATAGCTCATCAATTCAAAACAAAAATTGTTTGTGTAAAAAAAATATTTAAACATTGAAACAATAGCCATTAATATCAATTCTTATCAACTTGCCATTATGTCTTATCAATTATTATGTCTATAAATGCAAATATATAATAAATATTGTAATGAATATTATCTATCAGTCAATGAAAAGTGACACTGTACTTTCTATTTATATAAAGTAAGTTCAATCAAGGTCGACGCTGTTTACGACTTTTTGCTTTGACATTGGCCGTTTTTCCATTCACCACAGAAAGAATAGAACGACAAATGGCTATTGCCATCGACGTTAGGCTCTTTAGTTGATTGGACCCACACAGCCGGTTCATTCGACCGCGGGCTCATTTGACCTAGTCCATATTTGAATTGAATTGGCCGATTGATCCCGCTGTCAAAATTTTCAAGGAGTCAATAACTCGAATACATTATTCAATTAAATTTTAGAGATGGTATCAAATCGTTGTTAACATTTATATTATTGCGAAGATTAGGAATGCTTTAAAGATTAATTTCGATTACTTTGTATGGTTTAGGATTGTTTTTAAGATTATTTCGCTAAGTTTTTAACTATGGATTAGGAATTCTTTAAGTGAAAAAGCGTAACATCAACAAATAAATTCTACATAACATAAATAAATACTCTTTATTCCGATACATACCCGTCTCTCATGTCGCTGTTTAGCCACGGCTGCAGCCAATTGCTTACAGTGCAGCGGCAACATGGCCGGAGGTCTTGATATTCGAAGAGGTGATGTCCGAGCACTCCATTCTAATGATGATGCCAGTCGAGCTCCAAGAGTTGCTTCACCAGTGACCACCGAACATGCTATATTACCAGCTATATCAATCACTTGAATGTATTGGGCTTCTGGACCTACCTGTAATAGAAAATTTAATATGTATTTTCTGATAAAAGTGGCATATACACCTCGCGCTGAAAGGGTAAAATTGTATAGATTACGGCGCGTACACACATATTAAGAAAAAATTCGGCATGAAGAAACTGTGGGTCTATTGATACTATTAAGGATGATGAGGGTTAAGAACGAAGAATTGAAGAAGATATGGAGATAAAAAATAAGAATTCGGTTTACCACAGCTACTTTGTTTCGTCATATAAAAATCATGTTCAAGTAAACGTGTTCTTAAGAATATAAATGTACTTTTACTCATAACTCATTACTCACTGCAATAGCATCCAGTTCATTATGAGGCAGCCTACATAGCATGTCATATTCTGTACCTTCCTGCTTCACACTGGCCACATAGAGGGCATAGTCAGTGATAAACACTAGTAATGGACTCCACGAACCATCTTCCATGTTATATGGAGATTGCACCTTCATCATCTGAAAGAATACACCCTATGAGATATCTTGAGCATATTTACTACTTACATACACATATTACTATTTATATACATATTTTACGCATACATCCATCTAAGAATTGTTTAATTTACAAAACAAGGAGAACTGACATTGTGTATAACAAATTTATGATAATGTACTCGAATATTTTCTATACACTTATTCCTTCAAACAAAAAACATAGCCTATGTCACCCAGGGATAGTATAGCTTCTCAACGGTGAAAGAATTTTGAAATAGTTTTTACAAACAAAAATACAATTCTTCTTTATAATATTAGTATAGATAAATAGATAAACAATGTAAATAGAACGTAGTAAGAAATAGTATGTCTTATCTTTGAAGAACATGAATAGTACACATAATAGAAAATATGAATGAAAACATATATAGCTAACTTATCATTTTGCTTAATATGTTATAAGACTGCATTCCCATTTGTATTGTGATGATCACAACATAAAAAACTGTGTAAAAGAAATGGGTGATAGTTAATTGTGGGTCGCGACAACTCCATTTAAATTATAGAATTCATCATGAGGATGTAATGGGAAAGAGCTATAAATGGGAACAAACAAATTATAAAAAACTTACCCTATTCAAAGTTTCATTCGGGTAAGAGAATATCTGTAGCCTTAGTTTCTCATTGCACTCCATAGCAACATTGTCCTCGAAACTGTCGAAGTATGACGGCTCGTCAGCACTGAGAAGTCTCACCGAGAGTCTTTTGTTCTCAATCACCTCCTTGTCAATCAAACGGGACATTCTTTCAGCTGAATATTGGAATGTATCAGATACATCTTTGAAAGGAAATATGATACTAGGGAATTCCTTTTCCATTCTAAGTTTGAATTGAAAGAATTTATTATTTTTAATCTTCAATTCAAGGTCCTTTCTTTGACATACATTCTTTAGATATCTGTTTAATAATGCTGACTTGTTTGTCTGTAGTTTATTGTTGGCAGGGCTGTCAAAAAACTCCTCATTGAAGTCTTCGGCTCCCTTCAATGTAGAGTTGTCAGTATGTGAGCAGTTATCATTCAAAGGTGTTGGTTCCTCATTGATTTTCTGTACTGTTGAAGCAGATTTACGACTATATCTGTTGACATTCTGTTTTTTAGGTGATGATAAATGTTTAGAAATACCATTTTTCTGTTCAGCCTCTTCTTGGACATTCTTGTTGAACTGTCGTTTTGGAGTGGATGACTTACTAGAGGTCTCTACATCTATATGTTTCATATTCAGTTCTTTACTACTACTAGTAACAAGTTCTTTTACTGGTGTAGACTCAGGAATTGGTACGAAAGTCTCTTTTGGCGCATCAAAAGCCGTTTGGAATGTATCATGCACATAACTATAAGATACTCCTTTATGTTCATAAACAGTGCTTTCACAGTTTACCACATACTTGTTGATAGATGGAAGTACTTCTCCTTTAGTTGTAGATTTTTTATCCAATTGGTTTTTCATATTCAATGTTAGTTTGTGCCTAGGAGAGCCTTCACTAGGGGTATGATCTCCTCCTACACTATTCTTTGCCAGTGCTTCTTTAGGTTTTTCATTCAGCATAGGCTGTCCATTGAGGTTGATTTCAACAAAGTCATCTTCATCATCAATTTGAAAACCAGAATCTAAACTTTTTGACAAAACTCTTTTGTTTTGATTAACATCGCAAGGTAGGGCTTCAACAACATTATTTAATTCTATACTAGTTTCAGCTAAACCTTTTTCAGGTGTAAAATTAAAATCAAAGTTTTTATAGAAATTCTTCAAAGAACCTATAATATTATTGGCATCTAGTAAATTTAAGACTTTGTTATTCTTTTTTCTTTCTTCTACAACATTGGTAGAGATGTAACGTTTCTTTTTCAAAACAGACTTTACAGTATTAGGACTGTGAGATACCTCTAGTGGTTTATTCATACGATCATGTGATTGATCTATGTCAGCTTCTGAGAAATAAGTTTTTCTCATAAACGGGACATGTCCTTTGTTTTCGAAACCATCACAAGAATAAGACTTTTGAGCTTTGTCACATTTTCTTTGCAATAAGGTTGTTTCAGTTTTGTTTGAATTTGAATGAGAAGATGATGACTCACTGGTGGATGTTTCAGAGTCACAGCTAAAGTTGGAATCTGAGCTATTTGAGTCACACCCATAGAGTTTTCCATTCGTTCTATTCGTTTCATCATTATTATTGTCTTTGTCAGTATTCTCTCTATTGTCGCGGTCATAATCTTGACAATACTCAAATATACCACTTCTGTCACTCTTAGAATCACCATACGTAAGAATATCAGACATGGTCTGTTGAGCAACATCAGCCGCATATTTAGGTGTTTGATCCCCAGAGGCACACCATGAAAACCTGTCAGCCAAGTTATTTTTTTGTCTAAATCTGTCACAGTAAGCGCTATCTGGGCCATATGAGACAAAGCCACGTTCTATATGAATGTTGTCAGTTTTTTTATTATTCAAAATATCTTCATGGAATGAAACCCTTTTCTTCTGTGAGCTTGCGCCGCCTTGTGATTTCTTGCGACATCTTCGTCTATACACAATATCTTCTGATAATGATTTCTTAGGCTCACTTGTTCTCAATGCAGGTTTTCTTATCTCTTCAGTAGTTACCTTTTCACTTTCTAAAGCCTTCAATACTACATCTGGTAGATTTTCGTACACAACTGATTTGGTACTTTCAATGAGTAATTCTGGGACTATGTCATCGGGAATCCCAATATTTTGATTGTCAATGTCACTGCGAGTCATTAAGCTGCTTGTAGTGCTTTTGATCATGTCTTGGGAGCAAGAGGTTGGCGCGTCATACTGGCTGTCGCATGCCAATTCCTCAGCCCCAATTAAGCTATGCGACATGAGCGCCTGGCTCGTCGCCTCCGAGGCTTCACTATCTAAACATAAAACACCACTGTCTCCTGGCGTATCAGCTAAACTGCTGGTTGTACTAGATATCAAGTGCGAGCTGCTTTGCAAACATAATTCTGTGGGTTTCCCCGCCCCATCGTTCTCCATCTTCGTGTATTGCATTGTATCTTCATCGCCATTCATTACCGTTGTCGCAACAACTGTGTCGTCAGTTTTATGACGACGTTTGCTTTTATCGATCTCATTCCCTTTTAATTCACTAGCCTTGTCCACAGACATGGTGGTTAGTTTTGCTGCTGCCGTACGCGTTCACACTTAATGGACACGATATACAACTTCAATAGTTTGAATTTAATCAGTGGCTAATTCATTTCTACTTTGATTTTTAAAATTCACACTAAATAAGACAATAAAATATGACGAACATAATGTAGCCATCTTTAACATTTTGACATTTTATGTTATGTCAATTCAATCAAGTGCATCGACCATAGACTCTTTTTTTTTTACTTCCATAGTGCTATCGGTCTATGTTGCTTGTTGTTAACTTAAAACCGGTAAAACCGGTTTATTACTGTCGATTCAGTGTGAAGATATGTAGTATAAGACTAAAATTAAAAAAGTAAACTTGAACTTTGACGTGACTTTGACGGACGAATTTGATTTGAAGGCTGGTTGTCAAATAAAAATAAAAGCGCGATTAATTTGAGGTTATCGTTAACCGAAATTCATTGTGAATTTCAATAATATTGTGCATTTATTTGTGTAATTGTTTTAATGTAACCATGGAACGTATAATAAAGACTTTATATTTTATTGTTATTCTATGGATGTGTGTATGTAATTCTGATAGTGCAAAAATAAACACACCGAGAGTGCTTTTGCCGTGGTTTGAAAATTTAAATGTAAATTTTACGTTTGAAATTATAGAAGGTGGCTGTTATACTTGGTCAGTACTCGATATGTAATCTAACATTATAATATTTTGTGCATTTACTGTTATGAACTGCATTTTTTTTTGTTTTTGTAGGAGTTTGTCACGCGATGACATCATAGATCTCGAGCCTTTGTACGAAGACACCTGGGGTCATTGTTCACGTTCAGCGCGTGTTTCTGTGTCCAAAACATGTGCGCCTCCAGGCTCGGTTATCATTTTGGCAGAAGAAGTCAACACAGGCGAGGTAACAATACTTGTACAAAAATGGCGGGAATACGTCGTTTAAAATTTTGGTCAGAGTCACCTAAGACTGAACCCTGACCAGTTCAGTTTTCGAAAGTGACTAATTTAATGGTCACCATAGTTTAAGCTAAGCTAACCCAGCATTGAAAGAATAGAAAAAAGTAAATAATAATATGTATTATGGTTAGAGAGTTGCACTAAGGCCAGAGAATGTATGCTTTGAATTTATTCCGATACGTTCAATATATAATGGAACTATTATTTCCAATAATTTTTTTCCAGATCTTGCGCGGAGATGTGAACATAGACAAAATAAGTTCACTCAGAGTAATGAGTACCACTTGGAAGCTTTACTTGGAGGAAGCTCCAGAAGCCTTTGAAGCCTTTGCATATGATGAACAAGGTTATTCTAAAATGATATTACTTTAACATTTGAATCTATTAAACTCAAAAACCGCAATGTCCATATTATGTCTAATTGACACATATTTCACCACTTGTGTAATGAATTTAAACTTCAAAACATTTATTGCCTTATAGTGTATGATACATGGTGGTAGGTATTATTACAGTAATTAACTCATTTATATTCAATCAAAAGACTGTCAAAACTATATACAAAAAAAAACCATCAGTTTATTAAGACTGATAATATGAGCTCATGGGATAGCATTCAAGGAGAATTCACAATTGTAGACAAAATGAGAATGTGTTAAAAAAAGATACAAAAACTGTTCCCCACTTAAATTTTTAAATACTGAAACAATGTTTTCATCTTTCAGGAAATAAATTTTCATCTCTTGAAGGAGTAAGCTTCAAATGGTCTATAGAAAACCTTGATAATGTCGGTGAAGATCTTCTAGTTACGTAAGTACCTACTATGAAGATTTTACATTATATTACAATAAATTTTTATCTTTCTAAGTATTATTCAAAGTAAACCATGTTCAGTGGCTTAAATCTAAGAACGGCACTAACATATGAACCCTGGATATAGCAATTTTGGTGGGCCACCTATTTTGCTGATAGTAATTCTGAGTTACAACCCATCTGCTTGACTCTGCACACACACAAAACACTGTTTTATTGTCTCTGGGCTTAGTTTTTTTATTATTTTGGTTTTTTAACATCTGTGTGTATCTGAAGCAAGAAATAAAAGATTTATGTAAATACAATTTTATTACTAAAAGTTTTCATCTTGCCTAAAGTACATTCCATATTTCACTGTATCTTTCTACTTTCAGGTTGGTCCGATGGCGTGACACAGACTACGAAGCTCCCAGAGGTATTGCAGAATTAGAGGCTATTGGTCAGCGATCATATTCCGTATTGTTATATGGTCAAGCGATGGGAGAGTGTCGTGTCACAGTATGTCTTGGACATATTTGCACGGATTTCAATCTGAATGTTGTGGCCAGTGTTGTCCTTACACCAGCAACAGCTACGATAGCTCCAGGAGATACACTTAGATACAAGTAAGTTAAGGATTACTTATTAAAATAGCTAACAAGAACCACCTCTTAAAAATTCTTAGCAAGAAAATTTTTACTTTAAGAGGGCGCACCCAAATCAACGCAACTCAAAATCGAAGCGTGTTATTTTACGAAACTACTGAGCCACGAACATGAGCGTGCGCCGGCGAAGACAAATGATTTTGATACTTTTATGATAAGACTTCACTATTTAATATCGAAGTTCATGTGATTTTAGCTACAGACCTATTTCTATGTAGAACATAAGTATTGTTATTATGTAATTGAAATTTTTTTTCGACATTCTTCATGTCTCGTTTGGAAATAAATACAAATAATGTATCTTTACTCGTGTATTAATGCCTATGGATTATGGAGAAGTATAACAATAAAGTACTCATAATAGATATAGGTACATATAATTATTTGTATTAGAAACATGTGTTTCTAATTGGCATACATAGACTCTACCATCTATCTACCAATTCTGGTAAAATACATTTCTTGTAAAATTTCACCAATTTCGATTCCATCTTTGATGACAAAAATTCAGTGTTGCCAGATTTAGAGGTTTTCCCTAAAACCTAGGGGTTTTTTCCAGGTCGTTGAGGTTTTTTCGAGGTTTCGATGTTACTAAATCGATCTATGGGATTTTCTGAAGGTTTTCCCTTTTTTACAAACTTGATTTATTTTTAATATTATACAATAACACCAATTTAGTTGACCAAAGGAAATGAATAGGATACTTGATAACTGGCAACAAATTCAGTTTTCAGGTTGCATGTAGTATCCTTAACCATACTAATATTATAAATGTGTGTTTTTTTTTGTCCTCCCTTCACGTCGAAAGTAATGAACGGATTGATATGATTTTTTTATTGGGGATAGTTTAAACTTTTTTCCCACGGGATAAAGAGATTCCCATGGGAAAAATTATTGACTTTTTCCCTTGACCACGCGGGCGGAGCCGCAGGTAACAGCTAGTATTTAGATAAACTGTATCATAAAAATCGTCAGAGGATTTTCATGATCATAGTTGGGAAACTAGGGGTTTTTTCAATTTAACTAGAGGGAAAGGTCAAAAAAAATCTTGCAACACTGCAAAAATTCGTCATCTCTTTTAATTCTGGCAGTCTTCAGACGAAATTGGGGCCCAAAAAAACCTTGCAATTCGATTTTTTTTGCCATATTTGGAGAGTTATGATATTGGTCTGTAATGCACAGTACAAAATCGTGTTATTTTTTATCCATACGGAAATAAAAGCAAAAATTTTAGAAAACAAATTTTGATTTTGTGAAATTTTCAACAACAATTCAATTAAAATATTTTAAAAAGGCCTTGCTAATTTCGTAAATACTTCATTTGAGTAAGATCTACAATTGTTTTCTATCCAAAAAAGGAAAAATAATTGCTCTAAGTTACTCCATTGCAGAAAAAAAGCCATAATTAAAAGCATCAGCAGGTAGCAGTTTTTGAAAAAATTGCGAAATTTTAGAAATTTTTGCTCCAGGACTAAAACTATGCATTTTTCACAATGTTTTCTACACCTATATGTATTAAATTACATACATTACCTACAATGTGAGACCAATCGCAGCTCTATTGATACCATAGGAGCCAAGCTGTGGCTCTTCATATATGACCTAATTTTACCAAACATTGAAATTTTCAAGTTTTACGTACTTCGCGAAATATTGGAAAAAACCACGTAACCTACGAAGAACCGTCACTGAAAATACTTTGTAGTAGATTTAACTAGCTTTTATTAGACCTCATAGCGAAGTTTGTGAGACTAACGGTTCACCCACAATCTCAAAAAAACGAAAAAATTAACAAATGGGTTATAAAGAGAAATGATTCTTTGGTTGGGATTAGGATTCAATTCCATCACCAGGATGGTTTTCATTTTGAAGAAGATGAAAAGTACGGGCTCTTGTTTTTCTTCCTCTTCGTGTCCTCCTTCATCATACGGACTGAAACATATGAAACAGCAATTTTTTTTTCGATTTCGCAATAATCGACCTCCTTAGTAGAACTTGTCATATATTATAATTTATAACCATTATATTAATTATAGGCCTTTTAGCCCTTGCTTTATTTAAATTTTCAACATTTCGTCTTTTTCTTTTTTTAGATAAAAACTGCTTATTTTTGTTCCTCATACTCTGAAACATATTATGTTGTTGTCACTAAAAAAGTAAATAGTTCGTCGTCATATCATCAAAAAGTCATATTTTACTTACCAAAGTATCTAGATTGTCGGTCGCGCTACACGGTTTGCACTGCGTATGGGCACAAAAATTACGTGAGGTCAATCCTGCGCCGGAGCGACGTGACCTCTCTCCGCAGAGCCGGCGGCTGGACTGAGTCGTAATAAAAGACGCGCGCGGTTTTATAGTGGTTTTATGGCTATATTAAAAAATTGGTAGAAAAATAATGGTAAACATTTATCATAAATTTTGGAGCCTAGATTTTAGGGAATACCTTTATCTCTTAGATGATGATAATATTGACATAAAATAACTAAGATTTAATGGTGAAAACAAACATAACAACGACTTGACTTTCTTCATAATTTCACTTAGTTTGGATGTTAATATCTTATTTATGTAACAAAAAATTACAAAAATGTTCTACTAACTATATGCTTAAGTATATTTGCCGTTAGATTTTATAATTTATTTCTTACAATTGGCAGCATTACGGGGATATTTTGACATCCGAAGTTGGCACTGAACGTGAAATCGAGAAAACACTGTTCGGTTATCACGATAGCATTCATAAATATTCCATTACATGACAAAATGTTTTCTACTAACTATTTAGGCAACAATATTGTCTAACATTTTGTGTAATTCATAAGTCTGTTAGAAAAGTTTTTTATAGATATTAAGAGCTTCGAAAAGTTCAGTTTTCGCTAAACTGAGCTAACGCCTGTGTGCGCCCTCTTAAAAGATTTTATCTTCAAAAGAGCACTTTTTACTACACTTCTTTCATTGTGAACTGTTTTGATTCTTCTCTGTCGTGGTGGTGGCAAAAAAAACCGGCAATAGTTGCTCTTTGTGTTTCTTTTTCGAAATAATCTAAAACTGTCCCATTATTCTTCAGATTTACTATCCAATATCTCTATAAGTATAAGTCCTTTCAATACTTCCTACTCCGACTATCTTCTTTCTGATTAAATTCGTTGTGAGTTCCAAGACAGCTGTAGTTTATTCCCCGGGACGTCAATAAGCTTCATTGCTTATTGTCTATCTGAGGTCGCCGTTGTTGATCCTGGCTACACAGGAGACACAGTGGTGGGAATGTGTGGTGGGCTTGTCCCGATATCCAATATCTCTATTATTTTTTTATTTTTTATTTCCAGGGTTGTTCGAGCCCGCGCAGGACGTCTAACAGTTCAAGATGTAGGCGAAACACTGTACTACATGAAACTACCAGAAACAAATATAGCATTCTTAGAAGATTCAGTGAGCTTAGTGCAAGCTAAAGTGATTGGGTCCACATCTGTACAACTGATGTCTGGAGCAACCGAAGTCGCTATGGCTACACTGACTGTAGCCGAACCACATAGTATAAGAGTAACATTACGGCCATCAAATTTAGTTATTAGTGGTGAACCGTTTATTGTACATTGTGTAGTGTTTGATAAAAATGGACATCCATTGATAGCTGGTGATAGATTACTGATCAGATTAACGGTAGACGGTGAGGCAAATATTGATTTGATCAGATCCACTGAAAATGGAACATTGACTGATGCTGCAGCTAATAATGCTGGAATGTTTACTATCACAGCAAAGTTGTATTCTATTGCTGGGAAGATTTTAACACGTAAGGTAAGATCTCATGTCTTTAATTTTCTAACTCCTCTGAAATCACAAAAACGTTTTTTATTTTCATCATTAGATATTTGCAAGAAAGGGTCATAATATAAATTATTGTTGGAATAGAATTATCTAGTTTTACAGTTTACGTTCATTTATTTTTTTAATGCTTATTTACAATTGCATTTGTAAATACAAAAGTCCAAATGAAACTCCATGGAAATCCCACTTGTTGCTAATATTTAATTCTAACGTAGATTACATAAAATGACGTTTTCAGGTAGAAGGCGAAGTATCAGGAGAAGCTGTGGAACCATTGCAAATAATACCACCTGAATTATATGTAGCTTGGACGGAGAGCATTCAGTAAGATTATGTTTTGGGTAGATTTATTATGACATACAGATTCATTACAATTACAATCCACTGCTACACTTACAATTGAGGTAGGGCACAGCGGCTAATTCGCTCAAATCGGAGCAGCCCGTCTGGGGAAGGACCTCCACCTTACAGAAGATCGTAGCCAAATAGCATTGGTCTCGGCCATGTTGTGTTCCTATGGTGAGTAAGGTCTCCAGAGGAGGGTTGGGAGGGTTGGCAACGCTCGAGTGATACCCCTGGTTTTGCTAGCGTCTATAGGCTACGGTGACGGCTTACCATCAGGACGGCCGTATGCTTGTTTGCCACCTTTGTGGTATAAAAAATAAAACTACTGCCTATGTTCAGTAGAAAAGTCTCTATCAATATTATAAGTATTATATTCTTCAGACTTAGTCAAAAGCGTCTTTTACACAAGGAGAGTTTCTCGCACGCGAGCGGCGATTTCTTACAGGCAATAATATGGTCGCCTAGTGTAAACAAATGCTCCGAGTTTTGCCTTTCGAATACAATTCTCGCTACTTAAGCTCTCCTGGGCCGCGAGCCTGTGTAAACAAATCATACGAGTTTCTCTAACGAGTTTCGCCATTCAAAAACACGACTGTTGTGCAGAAGTGTCAGTGGTGGTGCTAAATGTCTTCGGAGGTGGCCCAAGGTGTACTTGTAAATTAGGTCACGAATGGCGAGTCTCGTGTCAAAATCAGTACGGAGTGATTTGCGCGAGTCTCGCATCGACACTTGCGATTCTCGCTCGAGCATTGTTTATACAAGTCGAGACACGTATGCGTTTTTAGATCTACGATTACTCGCTTGTAGTGTAAACATATTAAGAGAAGCGAATCTCACCTGTGATACTCGCATTCGAGAATAGCTTGAATATTACGAGTTTTTGTCAAAATGTAAACAACCGCAGGCGATAATCGAAAGGCGAGTTTTGCCATGGGATAATCGCATACGATTATTCGCCGCTCGCGTGCGAGAAACTCTCCTTGTGTAACAGACGCTTAAGGCGAATATTCGTGTAAAAAAAAAAATTACGTTTACAATAACATTATAATGTCATGTTACAGGTTGATGACGACCTCCGTGGCGTAATGGTTACCACGCCAGACCGCCACCCAAGAGGTCCCGGGTTCGATCCCCGGTCGGGTCATGATGAAAAACAAACTTTTTCTGATTGGCCTCGGATGTCTCGGGCCTCTTGGATGTTTAACTATATATGTATTTGTTATAAAATATAATATCGTTGTGTTAGTATCCCTTATCAGAAGTTTCGAACTTACTTTGGGGCTAGCTCAATCTGTATGAATTGTCCCTATATATTTATTTATTTATTTGTCTGTAATGTAGTGTGTTTATTCAAAAATGTACACCAAAACTTATTTATTTATTTAATATATTTGTTCATAGGGAAATTCCTTTACAACATCGTGGTGGTGGTGACGAACCTGTGACGTGGTCGGCGGTGGATTCGAACCCGCATACCGACCTCTCACTAGCAACTACTGGTGTCGTTACTGTACGAGGCACTGGTGAATTGGACGTACGTGTACAGTTGAAGAAGTACCCTCATGTAATGGCTTTTGGAAAGTGAGTTTCTGTAGTATATATTTTGATTGGTAGATAATAGTAGATAGAATTCGTATTTTGGAAATATCACCAGGGGGATCACATCACAACCCTCAGTAATGAGGACCACGACGCGAGAAGGAGGATCATATCGTCACCGATTGACGAAAATGAGTTAAACATGCAGTTTTACTCAGAATTTTCCGCTCTAACGAATGGTATATTTAAAATTTAGATGGCTGTAAAAATTACGACCTTACAGTACAGATTAGAGCGTACTCTGCCACGTTGCTCCAATGTGGATTTGCGGGGACCGGTGTTTTACTTTAATATGAGACATTATAGGATAAATACTTTTGGTATATATGGATGGACTCTCTGTGTATTGTTCATAATTGTATTCTAATTATTCTGTTTCAGAGTGATATCTAGTGTACCAGAACTAATACAGGTGTCTAGTTCAGGGCATGCTCGCGTGTCTAGGCCACACCATTTGCATGTCGCCCTAACTGCCACACATCCTGCCACAGGAGAATTATACAATTATCACATGTAAGTTACAAATGTACATGTAATGATAATATTATAAAGAGGAAAGATTTGTATTTTTGTATATGTATCTTTGTAATGAATAAACCCAAAAACTACTGTGCCGATTTCAATAGTAGATTTTACAACAAGTGCACAAAACGAATCATTTCTATCCGAGACTTTTAGCAGCCCGAGCCGAAGGCGAGGGTTGATAGTAATGTCGAGGATAGAAATGGTTTTGTGGACGAGTTATAAACTCTGCTTTTCACTTCGATTGCGAGGAAATAAATAAATAAACGCACGAAAAACAAGACCTGTTTCCCTTTCCCGCCGCTTTTTTTTTTAAATCTTACGACATTGAAATTAGGCTTGGGCTACAGACCTATACAGCCTACTATTAAATTAATTTTGTAATAAAATAATTTTCTTAAATTAAATAAATAACCTACCGTACTGTAATTTAAATTTTAATATCTTTTATGACTTAAAAAACACATAAGGCAAATAAATTAAAGTAAATATTATAAAATAACAAATTCTATCTCTGAACTTTTTGTTGTGTTTGGCTGTATGGCTTATTTCCTTTGCCTTAATTTAGATACATTTATGAGTAGATACGTTTTTGCCCTTGTGCACAAAATTCGATTTTGTGCAGCCTATATCCTGCGCAAATAAGCATTTTCTGAGCATGAGAAGTGAAAAAATTATTTTACCATTAGAAAGCTACATTCACCTACAGGGTGAATGTAGCTTTCTACATAGGTATATAATATTTTCCGAAATTCCCACTGGAAAGCGGGATACACGAAAACGTAGCGTGGGTTTCGCTAGTTTATTACAAGAACAACTTCAGCTTTAAGATTCAACATGGTTTATTTAAAGAGAGGTGTTCACAGATACTTTTGTCAAAACGTACACACAGTAATAATTTGTTTGTAAAATTAAGTCCCTTACGGAAATCGAGGGTCGGGAAAGACATAATCTTATATAGAAAACGATGTTCCACAACCTTGAAAAAAATCACATAGCTAGCCAATGAATGATACTAGTCCATGAAACATTCGAATTTAAGATAATGTTCATAGATAAATGTAAAAAAAAAACAGAAAATCACTAAAAACGTGTAAATCGCACTTCCGTCCTGCAACAACTGTGTCAAAAGTATCAAGAATTATGAATTGAATTTTATCAAATAATAAAGTTAAAACTATAAACTAGTGCCTGAAATCTTTATTTCTTAATCAATATATCCTTATTTTGTGTAATAAAATAACAAACTTGTCCAATTTTTACGCTAAAAATCTTCATACAAATTACCAATGAGGTTTTATATATTCTTCTAAGACAAGAGAAGTAACGCCATACAAAGCATTCGTAAAAAGCCGCAACCACTTCAGAGTGTTAAAGACGTAGCTTTGAAACCGATACATATTCCGAGCTTATGCCAAAGTAAAATATGTTTGTCTCTTTTTTTCTAGAGTCAACCTAATTATGTCAAAATGAGACAAAAGCATTACTCCCAGAAAAATGGTCAGAGTTGCCAGCTCATGAATAATTTTCCCATTGAATGAATGTTATATGAGTCTTTTTTTTAAATAAAAAAAAGTTTTTATACCATATTATTGTTTCTTAGGTGACAGAAGAATTAAAGATAGGAAGAAATAAATATATAGATGCGTAAATATTGGTACATACATATTATATTTCAAGAATGAACCATGGCGGAATGGAGAAGTTTCCATTTTTTTGTCATTGATGAATCTAACCGATGCAGACCTACTACTATTATCTATTCTGTGCTACTACTAACTTTTAGCAGAGATTTTTTTTGTTTTCTTCACCCATTCTGGGTAGGCAAAGGGAACTATGCCCATACAGCCAAGTCTTCAGTAGATTTTTTTTATTGTTAAGAAATGAAAATGAAATTTAAATAAAATAAAATAATAAATTTAAATAATTTGAATAAAATACAACATAAAACAAAAAAACTATTGTACTCAATCGAACATTTGATAATTGCAGAAACAATTTAAATTAAACACCATTACCACAATGAAAAAGATGAAATTGTTACTTCGCTGTCATAGTATTAATATCATTATGTCAAATGTCAGTTATAAGCCATATCAAAAAGAGGAAAATGATTTGTTTTTTCTTGTCTTGACGTGCGTAGCACTAGCGATTGATTTTAGTATCAATCAATTCTAAGTAAATAATTAATTCTAGTTTGAGCCTGGTTGTAGGTTTACTTCTACTGTGTTACTAATGATACATTAAGGCGTATGAGTTCGTCATTGACTAAACTCCCAACATTTGGGAAACTTAAAATCGTTTTTACTGGCAACACTGTTGGCAAAAACAATGCGAAATATATTAATTTCGATTTTAATACTATTTTGGTATAATTTTAACATAATTAAGCATTCTTATTTGTGAAAAGTGATACCACTTGCTTTGTTATTAGTTTGGGATCACGACATACATGTTTTAACAGTGCATTTAACCATTTTTGTGATATTATTGTGAGATACGCATTCACTGAACGTCAAAATACGACTAAGTCGGAAGAAATTCAACTAAGACTGTGGCCTCAGTCGACGTGGCAGCGGGTATGTGTCAAACATTACGAATCTATAGTAAATAACAAATCACTGCAAATTAATATGAAGCGGCCGTGACATGATATGCCAACGCTTCGTCCGCTCAGTTTCAGTCAGACGGCCCAGCAGCGCCTCCGAAGAGGGAACACGTCGCTTTGCGTCGGATTGACAGACCGCGATGTATTGACAGATCGTGTTGTATTTACACAAAATCAGTGCACAGTGGTATTGTATTCTGGATAGGATCAACTCGGTTACTAATAAGTAAATAAATATATATTAAATTGTTTGATTTAAAAAATATATATAAATCTCAGATAAATCTATCATAATATTGTTGATGGTGAGCTCAGTGATGGAGGCTGGCGGGCCGACTCTCAGTTGTGATTGTCATCTTGGAAGACTGGTCTGCTCGTCTTATTAACATCTACATATTCGACATATTTAAGATTTGACCATAGCGCTGTTTGGATCGACATCCCTCGTTTAGTGCTTGATAATTTTTGATAGGTACCTATACATTTTAATTTATAATTTCAAATGTATTTTGCTTATTTTTGATCTGAATGCAACTGATGAATAGAAGGTTCGTAAGGACCAGGCTGCCATAAGTTTTCTAGGAGTCAGATTTTTTGAAATAATCATCATGGTAAATATCTATTCTGATATATGCGAACTCATGCTCAGGGTCATAATATATATTTGACTCCACTCGGACATAAAATAAAGCTGCTTACAAACGTTTTCAGTAGTTATTTTCGTAATTGGGAATAACAATTTCATTTTGTATTGTGCAACTAAAATAATAAAATTATCATAAGTAAGTACAAATTATACACTTAATAATCACGCCATGCCGGTATTCGACAACATGTCAAACTCAGTGACTCTAATGTTAAAAACGCTTGTTTGTAAAAAAAATTGTAGCATGTGATGTGAACTTGTAACGTCACAAGCTTGTATTCTGAATAGGATCAACATGGGATCAACTCAGTTACTAAAATATTGTTAAGCTTTATGTCTAATAAAATGTTTGAAATTGTTTTTTTTTAAATATCAGTAATATAGTTTATATTTTTGACGTCCTTGTCAAATACCGTAATAAGTATGAGAGTTTTTCGAAGTGACAGAAAAGTTAAATAATTCGTTTTTTCTTGATTGATGGCATAGTAGAAAAGTTGTCATCCAAATGCTACCAAAAATTGCATGCATTGCATAGATTTCCACCACCAGTTATAGATTTTAACACTTAACTTGGAAATACTTTTAGTTTATTTTATTTTGTTTAAAGTCTCCTTGAAAAGCCCTCATTTATAATAACATGGCAGCCTTTTTTATGAAAGAAAGGTGTGATCACTTATATTTAAGCATTTGCTATGTATTAATTTTGTGGGAATCTACAAGTTTAGTGAAGTCCTCGTTTTGTATATCTATTTCTGTTTCTTATGTTTTTGGTTTGATCATACAAAAGACTTGGATTGTAATTAGTAATTATACCTTTGGTTTCCGTGCGTCTTTTTAGCTTTTGAATATCTACCTCTAATCTGAGACAAACCTTCATCACGAAACTCTTGTCATTAAAGTACGTCATTATGGTGTCAAATAGATATTGTATAATATGTATTTGCAACTGTCATGTTCACATTAAATCTTAATGGAATAAATTGAGTTTGTAATCTACTATTTTATTTTGCGATTCCTGTAGAGTTTGTGTTTGACTTAAATCAAATGTGCAAAAAATCCACCGGCAGGAAAATATTCCCACCTGATTCTTACGGAAAAACGTGTCTACACGCAAACAAAGTCGTGGGCAGCAGTTAGTAATTATTGTTATATGAAATAAGTACATTTGACAACAATTTTTATATTTACTAACAAAATCCAAAGTTACAATTTAGTTGTCGAGTCACAGTCCGTCACGACCCACTATGCATACATGCATGTGTGCGTGTGCGGGGCACAGTTGCGATAGTGGCGCTAAAAACGTCAAATTCGAGCGGCCAAGACGGCGAAATGGGTCCTTAATGTACTCGATAAGTTACTACCATTTCGTAAAGAAAAGCAAAACGACCTCTGGAAAAAAAACGCGCATTTACGTTGATGTAGTTCTTGAGTTGATGATGAAAACTATCCTATATTTCTTCTATTCCATAAATTTCTAACTTAATGTATCGAAGAAATATGCCATGTATACAAGTTTTTACTGGTTTAATATGTCAATATTGCAGCTATTTTAAGTTTTTTTTAAATATTTCAGATGTAATTGCGCATCATTTGCTGTATCATTGCTTGAAGGACCAGAGCCTCATAACGTCACCGCTGCAACATGGATACAGCCTGCAGGTACACCTGCCTGCTGTGTATAATATTTTATGATAATTATTCTTTATTTATAGCTTTTTATATTCCTATAGTGTGCAAGGAAAATAAATAAATAAATATATAGGGACAATTCATACAGATTGAGCTAGCCCCAAAGTAAGTTCGAAACTTGTGTTATGGGATACTAACTCAACGATATTATATTTTATAACAAATACATAAATAGATAAACATCCAAGACCCGAGGCCGAGACCAGGGATCAAACCCGCGATCTCTTGGGTGGCGGTCTGGCGTGGTAACCATTACGCCACGGAGGTCGTCAAATGTTCATTATATTTTACTCTGATTTTTTTAAAAAGATTTTACCTCGTATTTAATTAGAGCGCATATTTAATTTATATTATTTAATATATTGACGACCTCCGTGGCGTAATGGTTATCATGTCCCGGTTTCGAATCCCGGTCGGGTCATGATGAAAAACGATTTTTTCTGATTGGCTTCGGGTCCAGGACGTTTATCTATACAGGGTGACTGATTGAACAACGGACCCATTAAAGGAGGTGAATAAGAAGCTGATGCCTATTCCATTAAGTGTTAAAAACCACCACCTTATTTTTTTTAATTTTTATTTATTTTAATGAACAAAGACTTCGACATCATGTGAATCCTGAGGCAACCCAGCTTCTCGATAACACAGACCTAGTGAGAAGGCTCAAAAGAACTAAACCCTTTGAGTTAGTGTAGTGTAGTGAAAACCATACTAGTGATAGTGCAATAACATTTAACACATGAACAAAGTGTTTCAATTAATAGACACTAAGATAAGTCGATGGACATTATTCTTAGACAATACGTTTTATAAGTTTAGGTCAAAATTAAATTACTAATTAGCCAATCGCTAGATTGTAATATTCTTAAGTAGGAATTATACATTCATACTTAAACAATAAAAAAATAAAAAAAAAAATTATTTTAATGTTCATTCTACGTTTTTTACATTATACTATGCATGAACTCTCATGACCCGGCAATCCCCCCGCGCCCCGCCCGCACCCTATGGCGCAAACGCAACCCGATCGCGGACCTCGCTCGCTCCCACCCCCCAGTCGCAAACTTGTTTTGGCATCGATCGCACGTCGCGTACGTACGTACAGTCAACAAAGGAGTTGACTGACCCCCTCTGTATTTATGATTAAAGATTTCTAAATATTGTGTGAAGGGATTTACTTGAAAATTTGTAATTACATAGTACAATATGAATACTATTGATAAATAAAATTTCAAGTAAATCCCTTCACGCAATATTTAGAAATCTTTAATCATATATACAGAGGGGGGTCAGTCAACTCCTTTGTTGACTGTACTACCCGTCCGTTTCAAGTTTGCCGCTTCCGCAGTTGCTCGGACTGTTAGCTTATCGCAAAACAACGAAAGACAATTGATTATCAATCGGCGAGAGCGACACTGAATCGAGTAATAGCGAAAGATATTATTTTCGCTATTACTCGATTATTCTGTTTTTTTATTATTTCTACTCGTTAATGTGACGTCATAACGGTCGACACCGGCAAACTTGAGGCGAACTTGATTGGAATCGCGTGTGCCGCGCTTGTGTTGTGAACTTGTGTGTGAGTGAACTAGTGAGTAGTGATAATGGCTTATCAATACACCAATGAGGAGTATTGGGACATGGTGCAATGTTACGCGAGGGCAAATAACGTTGTTAGACACGCAATTACGTTGTATCGCGAGACGTTCCCAAACCGGCGAGTACCATCATATGATTTGATGTTGGGACTCAATTTTAGATTAAGAGCGTTCGGCCAGTTTACCGTGCCCACTCATGCCCAAGCACGAGGAGCAGAACCTTATCCGGTAGACTTGCATGAAGCCATTTTAGAATACTTTGACCACAACCCACGCGAGAGTACGCGGAATGCCGCAAGACGTTTTAATGTGTCACAGTATACGGTGTGGAATCTGCTACATACAGACAGACGACATCCGTTTCATTATCGACCCGTCCAAGAACTTGGTGTGAACGATTACGAGTGTAGTGATGTGTTGTGTAGTAGAACAATTATTGTGATTTTCTTGATTTTCATATGATTTGAACAATTGCAAGAAGGCCACGTACAGGTAAGTAAAAATTTTAAATGTAATGTGATTAAAAATAACTAATAACTAGCCACCTACTTACCTACCTCATTCGATTCATTCTTCGCGCAAATTTATTTTTTGTCATTCGTAGCAACGGCAACGTAGCATACCTAGACCATCCTAGACTAAGTAGTAAATGAATGAATGGCCCCCGCCCGCGCACTCCGCGCAGGCCGCGGCGCGGCGAGGGCAGGGGCGGGCGGCGGCGCTCGCGCGACTTCGACATTCGACACCACGTGACACCACAGTATACGTAAATTGGCCGATTTTAATATTTTTTTAAAATACGCATAACTCGCCTATTTTAATTTTTTTTTTTGTTTTTTTTTATGCAGAAGGGATATAAATTAGTTACTTTTTTATCTATTAAAATGCGTACGATGTTTAACCAGTCACCCTGTATATGTATTTGTTTTAAAATATAGTATATAGCTCAATCTGTGTACTATGTATAATTGTAATGTTCGTGTCAAGAGGGCGCGTGCTGCGTGACGTCTTTGGCGTGGGTGGCGCGCGGCGTGTCGTCGCTGCGCGTGTCCCTCGGCCGCGCCGGCGCCTCTGCGCGCGTGCAGGTCCGGGCCGCGCCGCGCCTGCGCTGGCCGCCGCACGCCGCCGCACTCGCGGGCGCCACTTTGCCGGTACTTAACCAACTATACTCTTTATCTTAAGCTACTCCTTCCAGCTATTTTATTTTTAGAATAATCGTTTAACATACGTGTGTAGAAAGTATGTAGTTGTGAATCAAAAGTTGAGTATGAGTTTTTTCATTCAATACTTAGAATAACTAGACAAATTGGAAATATTTCAAGCAACAAAATAATATAATTAGACAAATTTGAATTAATATTTTTTGTCAAGTTTGTGTTTGATAAATAATAATAATAATAATGATTTATTTTCCTCAAAACAAGGTTTACTTACAGACTATGGATAACAATTTTTTAGGTAGGTTTTCTTAGTTGTACTGAAGTAAGACGACCTATGTAATGTGAGGCTAGTGCCTGTGTCACAGGTCACCAGGGCCCTCCCTCCACATGTGACGTAGTTTACATGTTACAGCATAATAGGCCTAAAACTATACAATTATATAAAAAATCAAAACAGAAAAAATATAAAACAAAAACAAAGCAGAAGATGCTGAAATTTGCATTGTGATGTGTGTGTGTGAGTGCATGAGTGGGTGTAGAGCATGGATACCGGTTTTCGATAATATCGAAAATATCGGAGAAAAATCCGATATCGAAAAACCGGGTTTGAAATCGTATAATACCGGTTTTTCGATATTGTACTTGTGCTAAGAACCATCGTTAGAAAACCTGCTTGCAAATCACTACATAGTATAAAACAAAGTCTGTCCCTATGTCCCTTTGTATGCTTAAATCTTTAAAACTACGCAACGGATTCTGATGCGGTTTTTTTTAATAGATGGAGTGATTCAAGAGGTAGGTTTTTAGGTATAATACATTCCGAAATTCCCACGGGAAAGCGGGATACACGCAGACGAAGTTGCGCGGGTTTAGCTAGTAAAATATAATATTGTTTCATAGGTGATAGCAGAAGGCGAATCGTTGGAAGCTGCGTCGAGCGAGCCTCGAGTAGCGGAGTTGGCGAGCCGCGCCGGGCCGCCGCCGAACAGATACCCCGACGCGCAGCTGTTCACATTCAAGTGCCGAAGGGTACGTTCTTAATGTCTTCCAAACATTTATAAATAAAATAAATACAATTCTTTGCCCTGACATCAATGCGTAACATAAATCGAAACTGCAAAAAATAGGGCATGAAAATCTTTGACGATTTTTGTTAATACTAACTACTAAGTTACAAAAATTGTATTTGTGAACGTAAAAGTCACATTACACTATTATTTAGGCAAAGGTATCTAATAACATTTATTATGTTAAATTTGTAATACAGAAAGGCGATTCCCGCCTTGAGTTGATATCGCATACAGAGGACGAACAAGAGTCAGCAGAATTCGAAGCGGCCTGCGCCCCTCACGTGTCTAGAGTGAGGCTGGAGCCATCTGAAACACCTGGAAATTGTTCTGGAGGACCTAGGTAATATAAATTTCAATGTACTTGCTTAAATACTTATTCAGAGGCCTTCACTGGCACTTCTCTCGTAATATGTACACTACACAAAACAAAATTCCTGGCGCCAACTGCGCCTGCTGGCGGTGCCGCGCGGGCGTACCAACTTGCTGAGCGAGGCACCGCTGACTCATTGTAATCTCTTAATTTGCGGAAATCCCTTAATTTTAAGACTTACACCAAGGTATAAAAAATCTCATTGTCTTTCAGAGTGTGGTTACGTCCTGGCAACGAGGTGTCGCTAAAAGTTTCCCTATTCGACGCAGTCGGTAGGGAGTTGCTGGACGAGAATGGACCCCGTTTGTCGTGGGAAACTGAGCCTTATCACGCTGGAATAGAGTACAGAGCGACGGATAGACTGTTCGTTGATACACACCCGGAATACGCACCAGTACCGGTGCCTTACAAGTATTTTCAGGTAAGAATTTGATGAACATAAAATTGTTTAAGATACTAGACCATTATATATAAGAATTGTTTCTAGACTATCATAGTTTGTATAATTAAACATTCTAACCATACTTTGGGATATGAAACAAAATGGCTGCCGGTAAAAAGAAATGCCGAAAGAAAACTACTTACGGCGTTATTCGTCAAAAATTACTTTTTATTAATTGACGCGAGAAATCTTTATTTCAATAATTTTAGTACAATACCTGTGAAAACTGGCTAATAATCTTTGTATATCGTTAATAACTATTATTATCTTCTCTACAGTTAGTGATTGCCGAAGAACAAGCTATAGGTTGGAGTGGTACGTTGAAAGCGAGCATACCCGAAGCTACGGCGAGTATTCAAGCACGTGTCGTGTCGCCGCTAAAATGTGACCCTCTCAAAGTGAGTAAATATTCATATCTGTAAGGTGTCGCGGAAGACTAACATTTGATTTTTAGACAACTGCGAGTGCAAGAAATGTACGGAATTGATTTATTACAGAAGAAAACTACGGAATAGTTTGTTGTAACATTTGGCAACAGCTCTCTCATTTAGGGACCACGAGCGAGAGAATTGCGATGAGTCCGAATGAAAATTGCCGTGTAGACACGTTCTATTCTAAATCAATGTCGCGATTCTCTAGCTCGTGGAGATGGATGGTGCGTTTAACCAACAAGTCGCGAGCGTACTTGTATGTAAACCCTGTTTCTTTTGACTTGACCAATGTAGTAAACAATCTTAGCATGTCTTTTTATTCAAATATCCATGTGTAAAATCGATAAATCGCCAGAATAATAAGGGTGTTGTGTTAAATGCCATTTCTAACTTTATTATTATTATTTGGGTGTGAATGATAATTTTAATTGCCCATTTTCGTTAAAAAGACATGCGAAGATTGTTTACTACATTGGTCAAGTTAAAAGAAACAGGGTTTAAACGCAGCCTAAAATGAGTCCCAACCTTTTTTAGGTGAGCATGGCATGGGAAGGCGAGATGGTGGGTAACATCGCGGCGGTGTCCGGCGGCAGCGGGCGGTACGGCGTGGAGACGCCGAAGGGCGTGTCGGCGGGCGTGGAGGCCGGCCGGCTCTCGGCCGCCGTGCCCGGCCCGGGCGGCTACGACCTGCTCGTCAACGACTTGTGCGTGCACGGCGAACGGCAACTCATTGAGGTAATTTCAATTATACATTGTTTTCTCTTCCGATGTCGTGAAATTGAATATCTTATTAAGAATTGTCTTATTTATTATTATTATTATTGTGACGACAGTTGTCACGTCCGTCATACGTATTGTACCATAATAAAAAACAAATCTAAACTTGTGTTATCAGAGAATCTCCCGTCTCATGGAAACACGTATGAAATATCGTTATAACAGAGTCAGTGTTAATTATTATTGAATACTTTAAAATATCAAATAATAAGCCCTTATTGTCAACAATTTTTAAAAATAATTTAATAAATAAAAAGCTATTGCATGTCCAATTTCAATATTCCCTTATTGCAGCCGTTCGATGCCATTATTGAACAATAATAACCTAAAAACTTTTCAGCTTATGCTTGAAGAAGTGATTAGCGTAGAAGTGGCAACGGCTCGGGCAGTAGGCGTTGGAGCCTGCGTCCCTTTAACGGCCATAGCCCGCGGCGCAGCTCACCGTCCGTTGACGGCGTCCAGGGACCCGGAATGGCGGTCCAGCGGCCCCGTGCTGGTCAAGGACGGGGCGGTGTGCGGACTCGCCGAAGGCTCGGCGCGGGTACGGGCGGCCATTGCCGGCGTTTGGAGTCCGGAGTTGGAGGTGAGATTTACAAATGTTTTATTAACCCTCATCATCATCATCATCATCATAACCCTCTAGTAGGTGTGGTTTCCGCACTTAGTCCTGTACTGGACCATTGTACGTGAGCCGTGGGGCTGTCATTCCATCCAGCCCACCTCCCTCCAGAAGCGAATTAGTCCTCCCAAACTGCTCAGTGTGTCCGCAAGAGACATTGGTGACCCAAGTGTCTCTTTTTTATTTTTATTAACCCTTCATCTATACTAATGTTATGATGAGGATATGTGTTTTGTTTGTAACGAATAAACTCAAAAACTACTAGGCCGATACATCTATAGGCTAGGGGTAGTGTAGGGTAGTGTCACTAAGGCGGAACAATGTTTGCCGGGTTAGCTAGTAGTAATAATAAAGATGTTACCGGCCCTAAGACATTACCTAAGTGAGACATAATATATTTTCTTTTTACTTACTGCATATATATTTTCTAGGTTCTTGTATTCCCACCTTTACAAATCATTCCGGAAAAAGGTCGTATTCCACCCGGCGCCCGATTGCAGTTGCGACACAGTGGCGGACCACCCTCACATTTGGCCACATTGCATTACTACGGCGTGACAACTCACAACCATATTGAAGTAAGTTATACATTTCTTTTATACATTTTAAGAGAGGTAGGGCACAACTGATAAGCCGCTCAAATCGGAGCAGCCCGTCTGGGGAAGGACCTCCACCTTACAGAAGATCGTAGCCAAATAGCATTGGTCTCGGCCGTGTTGTGTTTCTACGGTGAGTAAGGTCTCCAGAGCTCCACTTGGGGGTGTTGAGAGGGTTGGCAACGCGTGAGTGATACTCCCAGTATTGCAAGCGTCTATAGGCTACTGTGATGCTTACCATCAGGCGGGTCGTATGCCTGTTTGCCAACTTTGTGGTATAAAAAAAATATACTAGCGCAACCCGCGCAACATCGTTTCCCGGTATCTCGCTTTCCCGTATGAATTTCAGAAAATCCTTTCTTATTGGATGCCTACGTTATCATTGTAATACGATCATCATTGTAAATTCGGATACGGATCGTTTTTTTAATGTCCTGAGTTGCCACCTAGATCGATTGAACATACCGTTCAAATTTCAGGTCTCTAAGTCAGTCATTCAGGACAAAGAATTTTATATTTATAAATTGTTAGTAATTTGTATTTGTCATAAAAATGTCATAAAAAATATTTCAGGTTTCACCAACGGGCTCTGTTCTCGGTCTGTCAAAGGGTACGGCTCGAATAAAGTTGGTTGCAACTGACATAGCTGACGTCGAAATGGCCAGCGCCGAATCTGAAGTGGAGGTGAGTAAACGTGTAAAATGGCACATAGGAACAGAGACATAAAGGGTGTCACAAGTGTTTGTGATTAGCAATAAACAATTGAACACTTTTTCAGGTAGTACCGATATCAAGCATACGCCTATACGCCGCGACCCAAACATTGCTGGTGGGGTCTCCGGGCCCGGTGTGGCTGGGCGCCTCGGGGCTGGGCGCCGCAGGGCTGGCCGCGCTGCAGCCGCCGCCCAGGGTGCTGTGGACCCTGCGCGACCCCGCCGCTGCTAGGATCTATTCTGGACATGCTGACGGTATGAAAACGACCTACCTTTACCGTATGCTTCTGTATGTTTTACGCCTCATTTTTTTTTTCAATTATTTGTCATTTTTCAGATATGCTCGAAAGACAAGTAGCTGAAGGACTTTCTGCGAGAGTAGTGCCTTTGAAACCTGGCGTAATCACCGTAGATGTGCGCGTCAGAAATATGGGACAGGTAAACCTTTTTTGCCTACCCTTTAAAATGAAAATACTTTAGGTATATTTTAATTGTATTTTTAAAAACTAAAAAAACTAAACTTTAAAAATACAATTAAAATTAAATATGTTAAAACGTCTGGTATACAAACAAGTAAGTTGATCTTAATAGATAAAGCATAAAAATATTTCATCTTAGTTCTCTACCGGATACCTATTTCCTTTGTTGACTGCACGCTAAAATTGACGCACATACCTACGGTCAACAAATAATATATTTACATGGTACAATGTGAATAATATTAGACGCAATATTTAGACAACTAATCATATATTTGGCCCTTTCATTGACTGATTGTACAAACTCATATTTTTAGTATAACCTACAGTTTCTATTAACATTACAGGCCGGCGAATCACGCTCATGGGATAGTACCATTGAAATACTGGGTATATCAGAAATCAAAGCATCTGTGGACGGTTTACCTGGAGATATAAATAGTGGACAACGTATAGCATTGGCTGTTGGCTCAACAATAAGACTCAAGTCACTCCCGCGCAGTACGTGGCGCGGTTACCAAGATGGCGCCTTCGATTTGACAGCCAATGGAGAGTTAAAAGCGCTGAGGCCTGGCCACGGTGTGATCATTGCTCAGCATAAGGACGAAAGGAATATTATTTATAGGGAAACTGTAAGTATTGTTTTGAATTTATTTTTCTCTCTATTTTACTATTTCTTTTTTTTTTCTACCCATGACTCTCGTATTATATTGTTTAAAGTGTTATGAATAGTTTTATATTACATGTTTTACCGCCTGAAACACAAGATCTTCCTAAAAGGACATAATGTTATATTTTTACCTATTGTTACTCTAGTCGTCAGCCTAGGTTTCATGAATAAAGATTTTTTATTTATTTTCATTATAGAAAAAATTGAGGCAAATACTACGTATGTACGCATAGACGTATTTATGCGCGTACCGTTTCATTGTAATATATAGAAATATATGATATTTTTTCACAACAAGATTGTCTTGTCTTACATATGCTTTGCTTAAGAAAGTCGATTTAAAATCATTCAACGACTTTATTGCCATCCACCAAAAGTATTGCGTTTCGTTCGGTGAGTGAGAGATTTGGAAGGAAAATTTTCTATCCCTGTACTGCCCTACTAAGCGCAAAAGCGGTATCTCAAAAAAAACCGTAAATTTGATTTTTATGGCATCGGATAGCTTAGAAAAATACGCGTCTATTGAACTAAGCCTTATAGCGGTATGTTACTTAAAAGGTATAAAAAAAGCGTTAAGAAAGTTTTCTCTATCTCTTTTACCTTAAATTTCTAAGGATATTAGAGGTATATCAACATAACGTAGGCAACCAGCCGTATATTTGAATACCGCCAAATCTCTTAAAAAACAGGAGAGTTTTACGCACGTCGTGTTCGAAGCCAATAAGCGGCATAAATGTGACTAGTAGTGACTACTGACTTACCGCTACAACGCTTAGTATTTTTGTGCTAACTTGATCCGCAAATCATGAGATGCGGCTGCAGCTGCAAGTCAAATTGATCTTTAATGCGTATTCTATACGGTCGTATTTCTAATACCATCTTGCAATGAATTATCCCTGCCTTGGCTAATTCCCGTCATTACTTGTTTGTTGTTGTTGTAAACAAGTGTCAATGTTATGACTACTGTTATAAATTATCTATATTTATAATATAATAAAAGTGTAAAAAAAGTTTGTCTGTACATTGAATATATTTCCAAAAAAATTGTTTAGGATGATGAAGAATAATCAATAGAACAAGAATTTCGTAAAATTTTGTCCGTCTGTTTGTATGTTTGTATGTATGTTTGTACACGCTAATCTCGGAAACGGCTGGACCGATTTGGATGCGGTTTTCACTAATATGTGGCGATTTGCTCAACTTAACATTAAGTGTATGTTTCTTTTCAAAATTCCTACGGGAATCCGAGATATACGCAAACGAAGTTGCGAGAGTATATCAACGCACAGCCCAAACCGCTGGGTCTAGAGATTCCAAATTTCGCATGTAGGTTCCTTACGACGTCTAGGGATGTACTAAGAAAGGATTTTTAAATTTTTTTTACGGGAAAGCGAGATATACGCAAACGAAGTTGCGAGGGGACGCACAGCCCAAACCGTTGGGTCTAGAGATGCCAAATTTGGCATGTAGGGTCCTTATAAGGTCCGGACCGACCGGACCGGACCGGACCGGAAAAGACCGGACCGGACCAGACCGGAACGGATCAGACCTGATCGGTCCGGAAGGAACCGCACCGTTCCAAGTCCGTGCCGGACCGGACCGAACCGCACCGGACCGGTTTTTTTTTCTGAAGAAATATATGTTAATTGGTATGTAGGTACCTTATCAGGACTGGACCGACCGGACCGGACCGGACCGACTGGACCTGATCGGACCGGACTATATATATAAAATTCAAAGTCTTGACTGACTTAACTATACATACTTATATCAACGCACAGCCCAAACCGCTGGGTCTAGAGATTCCAAATTTGGCATGTAGGTTCCTTACGACGTCTAGGGATGTACTAAGAAAGTATTTTTCAAAATTTCCACGGGAAAGCGAGATATACGCAAACGAAGTTGCGAGGGGACGCACAGTCCGAACCGTTGGGTCTAGAGAAGCCAAATTTGGCATGTAGGGTCCTTATAAAGTCCGGACCGACCGGACCGGACCGGACCGGACCGGACCGGACCGGAACGGACCGGACCGGACCGAACCGGAAAGGATCAGACCTGATCGGTCCGGAAGGAACCGCACCGTTCCGAGTCCGTGCCGGACCGGACCGAACCGGACCGGACCGGTTTTTTTTCTGAAGAAATATATATTAATTGGTATGTAGGTACCTTATCAGGACCGGACCGACCGGACCGGACCGGACCGACTGGACCTGATCG
The DNA here is from genome assembly GCA_905163395.2 of Endotricha flammealis. Lineage (NCBI taxonomy): Eukaryota > Metazoa > Arthropoda > Insecta > Lepidoptera > Pyralidae > Endotricha > Endotricha flammealis. The sequence goes on along the minus strand of LR990869.1, from coordinate 10,910,301 downwards.
GACCGGACTATATATATAAAATTCAAAGTCTTGACTGACTTAACTATACATACTTATACATACACACACTTACACAGCCCAAACCGCTGGGTCTAGAGATTCCAAATTTGGCATGTGGGTTCCTTACGACATCTAGGGATGTACTAAGAAAGTATTTTTCAAAATTTCCACGGGAAAGCGAGATATACGCAAACGAAGTTGCGAGGGGACGCACAGCCCAAACCGTTGGGTCTAGAGATGCCAAATTTGGCATGTAGGGTCCTTATAAGGTCCGGACCGGACCGGAACGGAGCAGACCTGATCGGTCCGGGCTATATATATAAAATTCAAAGTCCTGACTGACTTAACTATACATACTTATATCAACGCACAGCCCAAACCGGTGGATCTAGAGATTCCAAATTTTGTAGGTTCCTTACGACGGCGACGGTACAAAGAAAGGATTTTTCAAAATTCCCACGGGAAACCGAGATATACGCAAACGAGGTTGCGAGGCTATTTCAAATTTGGCATGTAGGTTCCTTACGACGTCTAGGGATGTACTAAGAAAGAAAGGGCAGAAGCTAGTAGGAAATAAAATTTTAAAAACTGGAGTTTTGGCGCCACCGACGAAGAATCTTTCGAAAATATTATACCCCAAAATAGAATGTCCTTTTGGAGAGAACTCCCCACTTTTGATTGATTACAATTCATAGAACACGTTTCTTTTTTGAATATATTTTTTTTGAATTATAAATTTAAATAATAAAAGACTTTATAAGTGCACTTTGATTTGTTTTTTTCTTTATAATAATATGTATTTTATTAGACTGAAAATTCATATCCTTTTGTATACAAGCATGTTAGGTGAAAAGCTAAACAAAAGGCGGCAACTCAAATATTAAGTTTGTAATTACTAAGCGGTGTAGCAGTATCTCATGGTTAAGGCATTTCCATGTATATTTTACATATTTTAACTTTTGTGTTAGAAAACATACCTAATATTATATATAAATTACATTTAATAACCAAAAATAACAATCTATAAATTAACGACAAAACGCATTTTACATAACGTCAATTATCTCTAAACTAGCTTTCACTGAGATACCGCTTTTGCGTTTAGTAGGGCAGTGTAGTAGACAACGGATTGGCAGCACCCATGGTGTTGTTGATGTTCATTGGCGGCGATGACCACTTTCCATCAAGAAATGAAATGAAATTATTTATTTCAGAAATGAGACCTCCTGCGAAGGCCTTTTATCTGATCGTTTACAACTTGTATATTTAATTGAGTTGTAATAAAATAAACTACGTTATAACGTTGTTTCCGAAATGATGGTAGTTTATAAACTACCATCATTTCGGAAACAAGCAAAATGGCCACCGCACCGGTGAAAGAAATGGCGGAAGAAAATGGAAAAGTTGGTTGCTTGTTTGTCTGCTATATCTCAAAAAATTTTTATTACAGGCGATACAAGTGGAAGTATCAGTACCACATTACTGTACAGCAGAACCCGCTGGAGATGACGAACCAGCAGTAAGGCTCGTATTACGTAACGCATTGGGTCGAGAATTGCTTGCGCCCGACGCAAATGTTAGTGCATTGGCACCACTGGCTGCTTATTCTAGACGATCTGCTAACAGGTAAAGTTGTTAAAAATAAATAAATATTTTCTTGGACGAATCACACAACGCCATCTAGTTTCAAACTATGCAAAACTTGTACTATGGATACTAGGTTGCTGATAAATACATATTTCTTTCTTGTAAATAAATACTTATTATACCAGACCAAGACAAACAAACATGTTCATGCACACAACTGTTTGTTTTGCGCAGGATTCGAATCCGCGGCCCTTGGGACAAAGTGCCATTGCTAGTCACTCGACCAACGGGCCTATCAAGTAGTGAAAAAAAGTCGATTGTTATTTAATCTATAATTCACGATTATTCATACGAAATATTATTATTAAAATGTAAGGCTAAACATTATTTGGACAGCGCACTGGGCAGCGAGCTGGTGATATCGGGGCTCGAGGCCGGAGGAGCCTTCATGAGCTTCGAGAGCTCGGCGGGCGGCAGCGTCGCCAGGGACCATGTCTGGGTGGCCGCGCCCGACCCGCGGGCGGACCGACTTTTGGGTAACTAGAACTCCATTGCAAATGTCATACCTCTATCTGAGGGTCTATATATCTGTAACTACTTTGCAGCCACGGGCAGCTGGGCCATATGCGTGGAGGGCGCGGGCTGGCGCGCGGCGGCCGGCGTGGCGCTGTGGCCCGGCAGCGGCGTGTCGCTGGCGCTGCTGGCCCGCGCCGCGCCCGGCAAGCACACGCTGCGCAGGGACCGACCGCCGGCCACGCTTACGGTGCACCAACTGCCTATACACAAGGTATTTCTTTCTTTTAGCCTGTCAACCACCTATCTTCTATCCGATAATTATTTATCCTGATGGCTCAGTTGGTTTAAGTGCCAAAATGCGTGTGGATTTCCGTACCATATTTTGTATGTGTACCAATTTTATAACAGTCTGCTTTTCAATAAATTCAACAAATGTATAAAAATTTTGCTATTAGATGGAGTTCGCGCCCGGTGAATGGCCTTCAACAATGGTACCGCTATCCATTGAAGCGTTGGGTCTGAGCTCCGGTCCATTGCTTTGCAGTGAAGACCAGAAATACGCATTGGAAGGTATTCAAGTGGAATTACCATTTACGTGTCGCACTAAAGCTCCTCACACTGCCCACGCTGTTTTGGATATTATGAAAGGTAATTTATATTTTATACTATAATAAACTAAATATTTATTTCTTCAGATCTTTGGCTGATCTTTGTTTGTAAGGAGTTTAGCACTCTATTTCGAATTTTAAATCATCCAAGTAGTAAACCTGTTTAGGAAATACATATCAACAAACTAAGTAACAATTTTATAAATCATTTGCAGGCGAATTAGGCTGCTCAATAACACCAGCAAACGCTATAACAGAACCTTCCGAGGTCGAACTCTGCGCAGAATGGGATGGAGCGAGAACATGTACAGTCGTACAACTCTTACCTCCAATCCAAACCTCTCATACAAGAATATCCTTATTGAAACCACCCACAACATTCACAGTGATTGGACACCCAACAGCGTTGAAATTGGTCAAGTTTAATAGTTCACCGGGCTTGAAAATTGAAACGAGAACAACAGACGGTGAAATAAATGTTGTAATAAAGAATGAAGCGTCCGCTTGTGGGTTAGGATGGGTTTCTGTAAGATCTAAACTTACTGCTCAAGATTTGAGAGTGGAAGTCGAGAGAGAATGTGATATTGCGTGTGGTACGCTACTTGGAGCAATATTCTCTTTAATAAAACCTTATTTGTCTACGTTGGTCACAGTCGGTGGTGTAACTGCTACGTTTTTGTTCTGTGAGTATTTTTTTATTCTTTATTTTTTAGAAGCTTTTAGCCTTGTTTGAGTATATCAGCCTCATGTACAATTTCTTTGCATCACCCCAATTATTACTTCGTTAATGTTTTCACTAGTATTTCATAATTATTATAGTTTGACGTTTTTTGGTCGTGATCATATATAATGTGTTTAAAGGCGCACTTTTACTACCAAAATAACGTCGGTGCAAATCTGACAGAAGATTCGACGGGCGTATTGTTAGTATGTTCGACGCACTAACGCATCATCAGTTGATCAAACATTAGTTTAGTAGAAACAGTCGCACAGTATAATGTTAAGAGAATTTTTCATCATGACCCGACCGGGATTCGAACCCGGGACCTCCTGGGTGGCGGTCTGGCGTTGTAAAAATTACACCACGGAGGTTGTCAAATGATGTTGAAAAATGAACCAAATATCAATAAAAACAGCTAAACTCCGGTATAGCATGAACAAATAGCTAGTGATTGCTTACCACCAGGAGACCTGCATCTAACAAAAAATGATGTTACACATCCCAGACACCTCTTTATGGTCTCTCTTATAAAAATTGTAAAATAATTTGAACTAATTAAATAAATAAAAATACTTTCTATTTCTAGTACAATCGCGGATGCAGCAGAAAGGCCAGATTCGTCTTCCGGCAGAGCCATCGCAGACAAACCTGTCGACCCCAGTGGACCCGTCCCGCTCTCGAACCTGGTCGCGCAGCCCATACTCCCTGCGAGGACCTTCGGCGCCTGTATATGGCGACGCCAGCGCCCTCCCTGATCACAGCTTCTCGCCAAACTCTACGCGCGTACATTCTACGACATTCCCGTCGTTCGGATTATAGCATACTTTAGTGTCGTGTGAACAAGAATCATTATGAAAGTGTGCTTGAACTATGTGACGTGACTGACAAGTGGGACCTGATAACTTTACAATAAATACGACGAATAGTGAAACAAGAAGACGTCTGCTATAATTTTGAAATTCTTAAGGCTAATGGTCACAAAACAATAATGGCTCGCACCACAATCCACTGGATGCCGCAATCCGTTAAACGTCATCACGGAAGACCAAAAAGAAGATGGCGGGACGAGCTCGACGCCTATTTGGATGATTGACCGGGAAAAGCCCAATTGACTTTGACTTTGAAAGATGCGTTACTTATCGTGGTTAGAACAGATGATTTTTTAACAGATATGCTAGTCCATTTAGATAGAGATAAAGGGATCGTAGTACCATTTCTCTTAATCCAGAGTTAAGCTACATGGAATTTCCTCTATGAATAAAGTAATGAAAGACTCGATTTATGTGACTATGAATAATGAAGTAATAATAAAATATACTACATTGAAATGTTTTTTTATGCTAGTCCAAGTTACAGTGAAGTGATCAACTAGTGGACTAATGTAATAGGGTATTTATATGAAGGCAGAAAAGTGATATATATTTTTTTTTTTTATAACAAGGTGTACAGCCTGTAAGAATACTCCATTACGCGTGCATTTGCATTTATTTAAATCTTTGTTTTTTATACGCACGTAATCTAAGTATTATTCTTTTTTATTGTGGCAAACAAGCATACGTTTCGACAGGTAAAAACAGATTGTTTTTCTCAGATTAAATAGTTGACTTTGCGACAGTTTTATTTTTGAAAAAATATAAAATTATATAGGTATAGAATTTTGGAATTTGACAAAACATGAATTGTATAAATTCGAAATTTTGACTTTAGCTTTCAACTTAAAACTTGACTTTTTCAAATTGTTCAGAGACAAAATTGACGATTGAGGAACCCATGATTCTCACAAAATGATTGTGCTGTGTTGTTATTGCTTTATTATGTTGTGTTGCCAGCTTATTTTTCATATTCTTTTATTTCATTTTTAAAATCTCATAAATTAAAAAAAAAAAAACGATTATCGGTACAGTTTAGGATGTGATTTAATTTTAACTGTAAACAACTAGTATGGTTATTAGTTAAGTGAATTATTATAGTCGCCAACAAGGCTGGTTCGCGTTGTCGATTAAAGAGATTGAAACTGACACTAAAGTGTACAAAATTGATTTTCAATTGTTTTTAAAGCTGTGAGTCGCGTTGTTGGCGCGTACTATATACACTAGAACTAGCTATAAGGTTCGATGTAAAATGAGCATTTTTTATATATTTATATTTTTGATTACGAAACAACCTAGTCTCAAGTATTGTATTTTTGAGTAATAATTTAGCACATACCTTTTAATATCGTTACAAAAATGCCCATTTTACTGGACATTTTGTGGATTCTGCGTAATCTCTGGCATAAAATGGAAAAATTATACAAAACATGTCAGAAAGGCTAACTGATTGTTATCAAGACATTATTTACCACTATCATACTAATATGATATATGAGAAAGTGACTTTGTTTGTTATTTCTTCACGGCTTGACTAATCAACCGATCATTATGAAAATTTGTTTACATTTTGGTGCTATTTTAGAATAAGATTTTTTGTTTAGTTTTAAGTGAATGTTTTTATAGCACCAAATAAAAATATTTTTCTTTCTTTTCTTACATATTGTCAGGGGTACATAGCCCAACATAGGCAAATTTTTACGCGGGCGAAGCCGCGGGTAACAGCTAGTATATAATAATAGAACTATGTACTGGAACTATTTATTAATCTGTGGTACTGGTATCATTTGTAAATAAAAATAAGTTTTTATCAAACATTCATCAGCAACTGATATTGGTAGTATGAGTAGATCTCTGATGTGGTAATGTGTTCTATGTCTAGTTATTAAGTTCTGAAATAAATTATTTTTGATTATTTCGTTGTCTTATTATTTTTCTTTTTTCTAAAGTTATACTTACTGTAATAACACCATACAAAATAAAGTCTCAGGAACTTATTTTTTTCTAAAAGTACCTAGCATAGGTAAAACTATAATAAATAACCATTTGCACCGTTTGTTCCTTAGGCAGATTGAAAGTAGTAATTACTATATTATGTTACCACGGCTACAATGTAAAACACACCGTTCATACAATTCTAGGAATATTAACAATGGAAATAGTATTTTGTCATTGTTTATAGTAATGAAATGAACGTGCTTATTGTGTAAATACCATTCTGCACTTTGTTAATAGAGATATAATTGAAAAGGTAGCCAATATTATATTATTTGGTAAAGAACCTAAAAAAGTGTCAGTGTTGCTACTTGCGAAGCAGACGATTGTAATAAAAAGTGCCAGATTGTGTGATTTGTTGACATTATTTATTATTTCTTGCCATCAATTTTCAATCTCATCTAACATTTTTAAAAGATCTTCTTGTGTGGAATTTGGTAAATTTGCATTAAAAGTTAAGTCACTTGCAATAGGCTTAAAATTTGTTGCTATGGTTTGAAACTGTGTATCTCGAGATATTTCAACGGCACGCTTCTTTGATTGAATGTTAGCAAATTCGATTGGTAAATGTATTGTGATGGCTTGTTTAGATGCACTTTTTTCTATTGAACCAAGTAAACAGTTTATTTCAGTAGCGTCTGCGCATCGGCATTCATATTCATCCACAGGGTTTTTCTTAGAATCATACACGTAAATGTTTTCACCCAAATTTTTTAAGATTCTCGCATCAATTGTGGCTGGCAAACTAAACGTCCCATCCTTTTTTTGCAGACCTAATCTTATTAGAACAGAAATTTTTGTGTGATATTCTGAAAACCATAAAATTAGAGTGCTGGTTAGGCATTTATAGTCATCATCGGTGAATCGTTGAGCCAAAACTTCGAATCGTCTCATAGCCTGTTCAATAATGCTTTTGGGGAAATATTGTGGCATTATTATGGCAACATTTTTTAAATGTCGGCGGGTAATGTCAAAAATATTTTGGTTTGTAGTTACAGAAAGCTGCCATTTATAGATCATAGTCATTAGATCCCATAACTTTGTCATAGAATACTCGTCTAACTTCATGATCGAAGTGGCCGATATATCTTGCAGTAGTTGTTTAATAACTCCATGAGTGGCCACCGGTTGTGGTATAAATACTTCGTCTAGAAGTTTTGGGTGAAGTAAGATGGTCACGACGTCGGTGAGTACTGAAAAATATGAAAATAACTCTATTATTAACTTACTCACGTTTCAACCGAGTGGGCTAATTCCAGGCCAGTTCTTGTGTAACTTTCATAAATAAGTAATAAGTAAACCAACCTCTTTCTGACTTGTCTAATCCAATATTTTGTGCTTTTAGCCGCTGATCGATTACAAAGACCATTTCACAACCTAAATTCACTACAATAAACGGAGTGGCGAAGTGAGACATCGCCACGGAACAGCTCAATATCTCACAGATCAATATTTGTAATAAATATGAGTATAGACACCTGTTATGAAGGTGTTATCGCGACACTCACGGCCGAGCACAAAATACTATCAATATCAAAGAAACTCCTATGCCTCACAGAAAATGACGCGAGGGTTCTATATGTTTATGAGGTCATTGAAAGTCTGGGAGCCTTTCCACCTTTACTAGAGGTGTATAAAACTGTGGACGTGTCTGTGTACTACCGTAACCTTGGCAACAGGTTCTATCAAAAACAAGAATCATTACTGTACTATATGGCATGGCAATTGTATAATTTGTCACTGTTGCATGCCCCTATAGATTCTGAAGAATATGCTTTAGCTCTTGCGAACAGGTCAGCAGTATTCTTTTCTATGAAAAAGTATAATGAATGTTTAAATGATATCGAGAAAGTGTATGCCACAAAATTTCCTGAGAAATTGAGAGAGAAACTAGAGAATAGAAAAAAAATGTCCGAAAAGCTCCTATCAGAACGAAAACCAAAGAATACAAACAATTTAGATGTTGATACGTATTTAACAATGCAGAATTCTAAGGATCCTATATATTTGTGTGCAAGCTCAAAATTGGAAGTTGTTTTCAGTAAAGAAATGGGTAGACATGTGATTGCTAAAGAAGATATTGAAGTTGGTGAGATTTTAGTTCATGAAGAACCTTATTTTGTTTTACTTTTAAAATCACAAATTTTATTTAGCTGCAGCTATTGTTTATCAAGAAGTCTAAACTTGATGCCTTGTCCCACTTGTTGTTTTGCTTTATATTGTTCAGAGGAGTGTAAATCAAAAGCGTGGGCAGATTACCACTCAATAGAATGTGCATTAATGGCTACCCTGATACATTTGGAGTTTACGAAACTGGAGTGGCTGGCACTAAGAACTGTTATAAAAGCCCGTCATGATCACTCTGATTGGGAAAGTTTGTTTTTGACTATTCAAAAAGCTGAAGGAAATCTTGATACCGAATATAGGGGTTGCATAATGGTTGATGGTAAGTGGGTATATGACTCGAAACACTATACTTCAATACATACTTTAGCATCAAATGTGGAGAAAAGATCTGTGTCAGATATATTTCAGAAATCTGTTACTGCTGCGGTGTTTTTGAAATTTCTGACAGAGAATACAAACTTTTTAAATGCTGATAGTGAAGATGAGAAAGAGTTGATTAAAAAGTGTGTTGCGGGCACGTTGTTGCATCATATCATGACAAGTCCTACGAATATGCATGGTTTAGCATCTACAAAGCAGAATGCTGATGGGAATTATGTTGAAGAATTGAGTATTGCAAGTGCCCCATACGCATATCATAGCTTGATCAACCACTCATGTGCTCCTAATGTTGTGAGGTTCCACAAACTGGAAAAAGGACAGATGGCGTTACTTGCTTTGAGACCAATAAAAAAGGGAATGCAATTATTTGACAATTATGGGTAAGTGTTTTGTACTTTTATTTTTTAATGATCGCTGTAGGAAGTTTTCCCATCGTTGCGTTTCTATGAAATTGTTTTATATTATATCACAGCTTCACTTGAAATTATATTTATTTATTCATTACAAATACATGTATACAACACAAAAATACACATGAACCTTTACAGGCACAGCAATGGAAAAGAGAGAGAGGCAGACCTATAATAGTTTATCTTCTAAATATTCCTTTACAGTGTAATAGGCTTTCGTATGGAGTAATTTTTTGATGAGCTTAATAAACTTTCCAAATGATGTCTCAGATTTGATGTTTTCAGGCAGTTTATTATAAACTTTTACGGACATTGAATATGGACCCGAGCTATGTAGTACTAGTGTAGATGCTTGGTTTTTCAAATTATTTTATAGCGTGATTCGTAGCGACGGGGCATGTCTCCCAGTGTGGTATAATAATTTGGATGTTTTCTAATAAATTTACAAATTTCTAATATGTAGATGCAGGGCAACGTTAAGATTTTTAAATTTTTAAAGTGAGGCTTACAACTTTCCCTTTGTTTAATGTTGGTTATTATTCGGATGCACTTTTTCTGAAGAATGAGTAGATCCTGTGCGTGCGCACTGTTACCCCATAGCATCACTCCGTAGCTAAGCCAAGAGTGGGCATAGGCATAGTACGCCGTGACGGCGCACGGTGGAACGAAAATGAAAATTTGGGACATAGGGATTTTTATGTATATTTTTGAATTATATGTACTAATACGATAATTTAATGTCATATAACATTTTTTGATATATTCGATATTTTTGGAAATATAACACTTTAAAGTTTGTATGGAGATTTTTTTTTTTTATTTCTGATATTTTTAGTATGTACCGTGTAAATTCAATAAAAATCTTAAAATGACATTCCACACCACCAACAAGGCTCTTTTTATTGAATTTGAATAAAAAAAATACATTATTTGTTTAGAAGAAAAATGTTTTTAGTGACAAAACAAACAATGTCAATTGTTAATAACATTGTTTTTAGTAACAAACGTATAATGTCATAAGTTAATGCCGTCGATTTTATTTAAAAAAAAACAACGTCATTTATTAATGACGTCGTTATTAGTAGCAAAAAAACAACGTCATTTGTTAACGACCTTGTTTGTCTGATAAAAACAAAGGACGTTATTAGCTAATGATGTTTTTTGTTTTCTATCATTCCCCCCTCCTCTCTATGTCGGCCAATCAGAGCGCAGATAGCCATGACGTGTCTTATTGTCATTGGTTGATCCAAATCAATTAGGAAAAAGTTCGGTTGCGTTTGAAATATCAAAGTTATATAAATTTAAAACATTTAAAATAACGTCCAGTACGTTGATACATAACATACGGACTACTTTGCGATCAAATTTTCGGGAAATATTTAATTTCGTCAAAATGTTTAAAGATTTGGTGACAAATATTGACATGTTTGTGAAATTACAAGAAAGTGGCGGTATTAAAAATAATAATTTCTTATACGAAACTTTAAAATCTCGACTACCTGTAAATTTAAATATTGAAGATGATAAAAATCTAAAAGAGTTTTGCTATAAATACTGTTTTAATTTTCATAGGAGGTGGATAAGTGCTAACAGAAAATAAATTCAATTTAAAAATAATAATAGTCAGTGGTTAGAGACAAATATAGTGTGGCCAGAAGTTATTACGAAAGTTTTTGAGACCTCGACTAACCAATCTGGACCGAGTACGGTTATTACGGGAGTGGAAACATGTGATCAACCTAGACCAAGTACATCTACTCAGTGTTCAGTACAAGAAAAACAAACAATAGGGACATCGCCTGAGGTGAGTCCAAGAAAAATATTTGCAGAGTTGTCAAATAAACAAAAAAAGAGGCGTATAGAACATAATAAGAGCACAACTATGTCTTCAGACGAACTTACTTTTGCTTACGTTTCAAAATTAAAAAATGATGGTAATAACGACATTGCACAAATTCTTGAGCACTTGCTTAAAAATCCACAAGATGTGAATCGGGTAAAAAATTGCATTTTTGAAAATAAGAAACCTCAATTTTCTCCGGATAAAGCTCTTAGTTTAATGGTATCATTAAAATTATCCAAATGGCAGTATAATACATTACGAAAAAGTGTCGAACAAAAAAGTCATAATTTATTTCCTTCATACTACACTATTCAAACCGCAAAGCAAGACTGCTATCCACCAAAAGAAGATATTACAGTAACGGACACAATAGCGAAAATAAAGTTGCAGGCCCTTTTGGACATAACAGCAAAAAGAATAATAAAATCAATCGCATATGACAACGAATGTAAGGAATTAACAATGATTAGTAAATGGGGGTTTGATGGTGCTTCTAACCAAGCTAACTATAAACAGAAAACGCTATTAACTGAAGAGGAACACTTTGATGATTCGAGTATTTTCATGGGAAGTTTAGTAAAAATTAAAATGATTTCTGGAGATCATGTAGTCTGGGAGAATGAGTCACCTAATTCGCCATATTGGTGTCGTCCACTCTTCTTTAAATTTATTAAAGAAAATAAAGATACCATATTACAGGAAAAGAATGCCATAGAGTCAGAAATAAATGATTTAACTCCAACAAGAATAGGAGAAATAAAAATATCACATTCATTGCTTCTAACAATGATAGACGGTAAAGCAACATCAATATTGTCGCAAAAGCGCAGCGAAGCGCAGTTACAGACGTACCTTAAAAATAGTAAAAAAAAAGAGTATAATACAAACCTAAAATCATTTTTTTGAGAGCTCTTGAGATTTCGGAGTTTTTAAGGAATTTGTTAGAAAAAAACAAAAAAAAATATTGTCGCAAAAGCGCAGCGAAGCGCAGTTACAGACGTACCTTAAAAATAGTAAAAAAAAAGTATAATACAAACCTAAAATCATTTTTTTGAGAGCTCTTGAAATTTCGGAGTTTTTAGGGAATTTGTTAGAAAAAAACAAAAAAAAATATTGTCGCAAAAGCGCAGCGAAGCGCAGTTACAGACGTACCTTAAAAATAGTAAAAAAAATAGTATAATACAACCCTAAAATATTTTTTTTGAGAGCTCTTGAGATTTCGGAGTTTTCAGGGAATTTGTTAGAAAAAAACAAAAAAAAAATTGTCGCAAAAGCGCAGCGAAGCGCAGTTACAGACGTACCTTAAAAATAGTAAAAAAAATAGTATAATACAACCCTAAAATAATTTTCTTGAGAGCTCTTGAGATTTCGGAGTTTTTAGGGAATTTGTTAAAAAAAAACAAAAAAAAATATTGTAGCAAAAGCGCAGCGAAGCGCAGTTACAGACGTACCTTAAAAATAGTAAAAAAAATAGTATAATACAACCCTAAAATAATTTTTTTGAGAGCTCTTGAGAGTTCGGAGTTTTTAAGGAATTTGTGTTTTTCTCCATACATATTTTTTTTAAATAATTCATAACTAATAAAGTATCGATTATATCAAAAAAGTGTACAAGTAATTAATGTCTTATATTTGATAGTAGAATCGAAATCCATCATAATTTTTTTGTATAATCGAAGTTGGTTTTCGATTGTCGCTATGTCCACTAGCGGCCGTTTTCGTTCCAACGTGCGGCGGTCTTGGTATCCGTCGACTTCTTCAATTCCCTTAAACCATAAGTAAACTGGGACATTTTGGAGGCTACTGTTTCTATGTGAGGTTTCCACGTTAAATTGGAGTCCACTATAATACCAAGCAATTTATACGTCGGAACACATTCTAGTATAATATTGTTAAAAGAGAAGGATATATTTAAATAATTTTTTTGTCGCGGTCAAAATTGCATTATTTTCGATTTGGAATAATTAATTTGTAAGTTGTGGTCCTTCATCCAAATTGCAATTTGGTTTACTAAATTATGTAACTTTTGATTTAAATTTACGCTATTATCACATGACATTATGAGTGAGAAATCGTCGGCATACATCACACACGGTACGTCAACAGATTTTGGCAAGTCGTTTATGTAAATGATGAAAAGAACGCATCCCAGAACGCTGCCTTGTGGGATCGAATCGGTCATAGTTTCAGCGTCTGATCTGACAGTTTTTATTTGGTGGGTGTTCTCATTCACATGTTCGACCTCGACATACTGCTCGCGGTTGTTCACGTATGAGGCAAACCATCTATGAGGCTCTCCGCGGACACCTATACTGTATAGTTTGTCGAGCAATATATTAAATTTAACTTTTTCTTACGCTTTTGTCATATCGAATAATACGCTTACAGCATATTTTTTTTATTCTACATTATATTTTTTTATAATATTGAGATGGAAATGGGAAAAACACTCGTGCATATTTCTATTGTGCTGTGTTAATGTTGTCATCATTATCTGGAACTTTAAGTGGAAAGGAAAAACTGCTAAAGTAAAACCCAGGAGGTCCCGTGTTCGAATCCCCGTCGGGTCATGATGAAAAATAAATAAATAAAAAATATTTAATACATGTAACTCAATGATACTTAGTATCACATAACACAAGTCTCGAACTTACTTTGGGTAGCCCCAAATTATCTGTGTGATTTGTCCCTAAATATTTATTTACTTAATGTAAAGCTAAACTAACTAATAATGTTTAAACTAAATGATAAAAAATGTTATAATTTCCATTCCAGTTCTCATCATGCTCTCGAAGACTATTGGAGCCGACAGTCCAACTTAAAACAACAATACAAATTCATTTGTCAATGTGAAGCATGTCTGAACAAATGGCCGGAATATTTTAATCTGAAGACAGCGAATTTACCACCTCAAGTAAGAAGTGAGGCCCGCAAACTGTTGCGTCAGGATAATATACAAAAATTGCAGAAAGGTGATGTAAGTGTTGCTTTGACTTTATTCAAACCTCTTTGTGAGTTAGCTAAGAAAATGGAACCTTATGCTCCATGTCAGGACTTGGCTGACTGTCAGGAGACGTTGAAACAATGCTTACAAATCTTCGGTGGTGTTGTGCCTTATGGATGTACTAAAGAAGTAAAGTGGACTGCAGAACCACCTAAAGTATAAAATTGTGCAAGGTTTTGCTTCAACATTGTTTATACCTCTTTCAGCCAGTGTTTGAAACGCATTCATTCATTTATTTCACAAACAATGTACATTGTGTTGAAATACAATAATAATAAAATATAAATGTAAAATAATATAATAAGTTGAAATCAAAGGTTTGCCAGCAGTGTCATCTAAATATTTCTGCACACACATTTTTATTCACACACAATAAATTCTATAATTTATTCTTGATAGCTACTAGTCACTGTTGGTTGAACTAAAGAATTAAAAAAGAGAGCCTGAGAATTAATGTGAAATTAAAATTAAATTGCGTTTCAAAACTGGCTGTTTGTCAGTTAGCTGAGATAATGTTACCTTATGCTTTGCACTTGGCCGAATGTTATGATGTGTGGATGCAAGTATTATATTTAAAATGTATCTATACCATCACCTGGTGGTACGACTTTTGAATATCGCCGGTTTGTGTGGTTGTACCATAATGGTAGTACTATAGAAGATAAGTAAATAACAGTAGTACAGTCAACAAAGGAATGCAAATGGGTTGACCCCCCTGTATATATGATTAAAGATTTCTAAATATTGCGTGAAGGGATTTACTAGAAAATTTATTTATCAATAGGATTCATATTGTACCTACTATGTAATTACAATTTTTTTAGTAAATCCAATTAAGCAATATTAAAAAATCTAATCAAAACGGCCCGGGTCAACCCTTTCCTTTGTTGACTGTTACTGTTATTTATTTATTTGACTTATCGTTGATGTTTTTGTGACTAAGTAGCATTCATACATCACCCAGCGCGGTCAAGCCGTACCCACTACCACTGACCGCATCTTTTGATTAACGGCGCCGGCGGCATATATGTGGATGCTGGTTCGCGCTGACAGCAGACCGTCGCGTCGGCGCTGACAGCAAAATGTAAACCGTCCGCTCTGCTAAAGTAACTACGTATTAAAAAACGCTACCAAGAGGTTCATAAATTTTCACCTGTCAGCGCCGACGGTCAGCGCCACTCTAAAACCAGCCTATCAGTAGTACTATTTAAGTCAAGTGGGTAAAGAAATCTTTATTCTCATAAGAAATAAAGATTTCTTTACCTTTAAAGTGGATCGCTTATATATAAATAGCAAAGTATAGAAATAGCAGTATGGTGCTTTAAAGCTATTGCTTCATTACTTGTTAAAAATTATTAGAGGTTAAAAATTTACTATAAAATTTGATTTTATTACTTAGAAATTAGAATTTTTTAAAAATATATTTTTGACATTAATGATACATCGATAGGTATCTCATATATATATTAAAATGTATTATGACTTAAGTATATAAAAATGCCTTATAATTTTCATTTACATGCGTCACTTATTATGTGTACGTTACTTAGGATTAAGTATAAAAATATATTTACATACATAAAATATTTTTCTATGATACATAAGATATCTCAAATAGTAAAGTTATTTGTTACAATTTATATCCGACATTAATAATCTCGTTAAATAAAAAATATAATTAATGTTATATTGTCATAGTTATGTAAAATCTATTATGTTACTCATTTACTCATTGTTATCATAAGTAATTAGCTTTTTATAAAACAATTTAATCAATACACATATATATCATTTTGTAAAAGATTGTTTTTTTTACTACCAACAAAACTAGAGATTTAAGACTTTCGGTGAGTCACAAAACGTTTATAGTTAATGGCACATCAAATTACAGCTTTAACTGTCAAACCACAGGTCAAACTAAGAGAAGAGACTCAACGTGGAATAAAATTAAGTTGCAATGCAACTAAACGACTTTTATGTCAAATAATTTAACACTATACCTGGAATGACAAGCCATTTCGTTTTCTCTTATCACAATAAGTTCATTAATCTATCTATCTATTACAAATTAAAGATCAAAAGAACTGAAACATAGCAATTAGTAATAATAAGCAAACATTTGCTGGAAGTATTACAAGTCCTTTAGATGTGTCATTAATCTCAGTATTAACACTATCTTCACTGCTTAATTTATCAGGAAACACATTAACAATGTCTTCATTTACTATTTTTATTCGGCCATTCACTTCGATATTAATAGCAGTCTGATTCTTGATGTATTCAAAACTGGCATCAAGTTCATTAAACAACACAGGTTCTTTATGAAGATTCTCGAAAATAACATATCCGTCGCCTCCATCTCCTAAAAATGTCGGCATGTACACTTTATATTCATACGTGTCTTGAACTTCACTCATAGTACCATCACATAACGAGCAAATAGCTTTCGCTTTTATAACACGTGAGCCAGGCGGTTTTGCCAAATCATAAATCACTTGGATTCCGGAAATTTGTAGAAATTGTCCCGTAGCGTCAATTGCCCGCCAAGTAGATACTGAATGTTCCAGCATCTGCCTCAGTATCGTTCCATTCATAGTTGCTATTGTCAACGAATCTGAAAATGGCAGAACAGTCATCCAATCGCCTCGCGTCATCTCAAACGGCTTTTCTGGACGGTCGATAGATGTTCTAATTCTGCCTCCCTGTATTATGGCTATATTTACATCTTTATATTGTGGATAATGACCTCGTGCATAAAATAATACTGCATCAGTGATCAAATCTCCTAAATTGCACTCCTTTAGACGACAGTCACCGTCAAGATATACATAAGAGAGTGCGCCTTCAACAACTTCATTATTAATACGACCTACGTCATTTCTATACTTGTTCACTATTTCAAGAAGTTCAGGATCTTTGGGAATTTCTTGATTTAATAGTAAAGGTGTACCATCATGTTTAATTATCTCACCATTAGTGTCGAAGATCATGTGTAATCGGCCCATATACTTAGTGTAAGCGTATGCTTGGACTACTAATACTGATCTGCCATCAGACTGCATTACTTCTATAGGATATGGACCTTGAGGTATTTCTGGTTTCTCATCAGTACCGTTGCTATTCCAGAGAAATGTATTTGAATGGCCACCTATGACTAAATCGAGATCTTCTACTTCCCTTGCTATTTGTAAATCTTTGGTTATACCCGAGTGGCCGAGAGCTATAAGAATATTTACACCTTTTCTTTTAAGCTGCTGTACTTCTCTTCTTACGGCTATTACTTCATCTTCATATTCCACATTATTTTTTGGTGCCAAATACTTTGTCTCTGGAGTAAGGTAGCCTATGATTCCAATGTTAACTCCGTTTACTGTTAATATTATTGACTTTTCTAATTTAGTGTTCAGTAGCTCTGGCACTTTATTTAAGATTAGATTAGCAGCTAAGATTGGTGCTGTCACGTTTTGTATGAATGGTATCATCCCGTCGACTCCCTCGTCGAGTTCGTGGTTTCCAAGAGACTGCAAGGAAAGGAATTTAGTGAGTTACTATAGTGGATATAAGGATAAGCAAAGATTTTATTAATAGGTATCAGATATTGTTATAATGTGATTAAACAGAGTTTTTTTTTACTCAAAACAAGAGTAAGCTGTTCATTTGTTTTACGATTAAGGACTGCGAAATTACAGTGAAATTTTTTTTTGTGTTACTGCCTGTTATGTACTGCACTGCCATCTACTAACGGTTAAAAGGTTAAAGAACTATTAATATTTTATAAAATTTTAACTAATAGGAGCTTTACGTAGGTACTCTATGAAGATTTACAAATCGTGATTTAGAAATCTCCAAGTACTAAGTACCTAACTTGTAGGTGGCAGAAAGTAATATTCGTCTGAAGAGTGATTGCCAAACAAAAGAAAAAAGGTTACGCGCTAGGATGATGGAGTAGGTAATTTTACCTCTGACAGAATGTAAAAACAGGTTTGTAACATTTAAAATAAGAGCGGTCCGAGAATGTTAATCAATGCCTAACTGCTCGAGCAGTCCGTCTATGTCGGCTCACACTTTATTTCTGCTAAGCCCACCATTCACTACACAAACCCGGACCCGACTCGCAACCCGGACCCGACCGCGGACCAATCCGGCGTTGCCCATACACTGCACGAACCCTCCACTCGAAGTATGGCATGTGGGGTTCGACAGGCGCTCGCGGCTCGCAACGAGCCCGACGCCAACCCATTTGACAGTCCGGCGTACCGGTTCGTCGCTTCCATATACAGGCGGATTAGTCCGATGGCCGACCAATCCGCCGGACCAATCTGCGTGTGAATGGTGGGCTCTACAGAATCTGTTCTTATTTTGAGTGTTTTAAACTATCTGTCAAAGGTAAAATAACTAAATGGTCTGTACTTGATCGATTATTGATCCTAGTTAAACAGGTGATTAACCCAATATTATTCTTTGTTATGGCAACTCTTTATACGTAGATTATTTCTGCCATTATCAAATATTATCCATATTTCTTTGTCATGTTTGTAACATGACTGATTTAAAGTAGGTATACATTGTATCAAAACAAGTTAATAAATGAGTAGGTAATTATTATTCTTTATAACCATAATCTTCCTATGTATTCTCGTAATAAGAGCAGTTTTTCATCTCGCACGTTATCTCGCTCAATCAATTGTTATAATCGAGATAGTGACATCAAACTTGGATTATTTAGAAAGAGAGCGGCGGCGACGAGGTCATTTCAGGTTTTTTCTTAGTGTGGAATCCAGTTTTACCTAAACCCTGTTTCTTTTACTCTGACCAATGTAGTAAACAATCTTAGCATGTCTTTAACGAAAATAGGAAAATAAAATTATCATTCACACCCAAATAATAATTTAGTTAGAAATGGCATTTAACACAACACTCTTATTATTCTGGCGATTTATCGATTTTACACATGGATATTTGAATAAAAAGACACGATAAGATTGTTTACTACATTGGTCAAGTTAAAAGAAACAGGGTTTAATGACTTATATCTCCTTCATGCTTATATAGACTTGCTTCTACAAATCATATTTACTTATATGTGTAAATTTATTTCTGAAGATTACTAGGCATATCACTCCGGCTCTGGCCTTGTCATGTTATAAATTTTGTGTAGGTATTCTTTATCATTAATATTCAGGAATTAAGTACCTAGTTAGTAGGAACTATCTATATTTATAAAAGAGAAAATCACTGACTGATTCATCACGAAATCTCGGAAACTACAAGTGCCAGGAGTCTCAAATTTTGCATGGGGGTTCCTTTTGGGGCGTAGGTGCTCACTAAGAAAGGATTTTTGGAAATTCATCCCCTAAGGGGGTAAAACGGGGGTGCAAAGTTAGTATGAAACTTTGCCGTTTTTGAAGTTATTCGAATGAAATTCAGCATGAAGGTTCTTTACTGATAAGCATGAAACATGAGTAAAATATTTTTCTCAAAATTCATCCCTTAGGGGGCTAAACTGGGGTGCAAAGATAGTATGAAACTTTGCCGTTTTTGAAGTTATTCGAATGAAATTCAGCATGAAGGTTCTTTACTGAAAAGCATGAAACATGAGTTAAATATTTTTTTCAAAATTCATCCCTTAGGGGGTTAAACGGGGGTGCAAAGATAGTATGAAACTTTGCCGTTTTTGAAGTTATTCGAATGAAATTCAGCATGAAGGTTCTTTATTGAAAGGCATGAAACACGAGTTAAATATTGTTCTCAAAAATCATCCTTTACGGGGTTAAACGGGGGTGCAAAGTACGTATGAAACTTTGCCGTTTTTGAAGTTATTTAAATGAAATTCAGCATTAACGTTCTTTATTGAAAGGCATGAAACACGAGTAAAATATTTTTCTCAAAAATCAACCCTTAGGGGGTTAAACGGGGGTGCAGTTAGTATGAAACTTTGCCGTTTTTGAAGTTATTCGAATGAAATTCTGCATGAAAGTTCTTTATTGAAAGGCATGAAACACGAGTTAAATATTTTTCTCAAAAATCATCCCTTACGGGGTTAAACGGGGGTGCAAAGTTAGTATGAAACTTTGCCGTTTTTGAAGTTATTCGAATGAAATTCAGCAAGAAGGTTCTTTACTAAAAGGCATTAAACATGAGTATTTTTTTAATTCATCCCTTAGGGAGTAAAACGGGGATGCAACGTTAGTATGGAACTTTCCGAGTCTAAATATATGTATAGGTATATAAAAGGAGAAGCTGACTGACTGACTGACTGATTGACAATCAACGCAGGGCCTAAACTATAAGGGTTAGAAACTTGAAATTTGCACAGGGGTTCCTTTTATCACATAGGGGAGCACTAAGAAAGGATTTTTCAAAATTCCCACGGGAAAGCGAGATATACGCAAACGAAGTTGCGCGGGTTTCGCTAGTAGACTAATAAAAGTAATAATAAAACGATTAGACATAAAAAAAACTTTAATAAAAATTATTAGTTGGAACAGACACTTTATGCTATTTATTATAATTACTAATAATACTATTTTGTAGGAATATACATAAAGCTATTTACTTTATGCACTTTACTTAGTTCTTAAATTTAGCATAGCCGATACAATATTATAAAATTTATTTAAGTAAATACTTATAATATTTAAATTATTATTCTGTGGTCACTCTTACACTGGACGAAAGAAAATATTTCGATTTGAGCAATATATGTAGTCGTCTGACTCCAATAAAATGTATAGGCACACTTTTATTCTTAAGTTTAAGATTTCATTTGTTGAAATGGGGCCCTTTGTATGTGATGAAAGGTGACCGATCAGTATTATGCTGATGTCAGGATGCCTCCACTTACTGTAAGTCTTATGCACTATACCTAATCAAGATAGGCGGTACCTCACACAAGTGAGTGATTAGTTGCCTCAGGCTAAAGTCTAGAGCTAAAGCCATTCTAAAAAAACAGGTTCTGGTGGTGGCTAACGTTGCCAACCACAGTTGTACTAGGTAATTACGCCTGTTCACTAGAACTTTTGTCACTAAGCGAATACCAGGCTTCTTTAGCCTCGTAGACTTTTCGTAGTGTCCTTAACCTTACATAAAACTGACACGTACCAGATATTTACATAAAACTGTGTACAGTATTACGTAACTAAAATAAATTACAATCATTTAAATAATAAATTAAATACAACTAAAATCGTTAAAGTTATGGACGGCGATAACTTAAATGATGAGCTCTTCAGCGAACCGAGATTTAATAATACAGATCTGCCTTCTACTTCTGCAAACACTGGGGTGTGTCTTTGCATGTAATACCTCGTGCAATATCGCTCGTCATAATCATATTCAGTCTTTGGCAGACCACTAAGCATTGAGTAACCGTCCCCACCTAACGCTACAAATGTTGGCATCAGAACATTGTAAAGCTTCTTTGCGTCTACCTTAAAATATTCTGGCACTTTACAATCCCCGCATCTCGCTGTAGCCTCGACTATTCTCGACCGAGGTGGCTTTTTCATATCAAATTTTACACGCATACCAGACAACTGTAAATATTCTCCAGGAAAATCTAGTAGACTATAGTTCGCGACACCATGTTCTACCATTTGTAATAGAATACTACCATTCATTGCCATTTTTGTAATACTCCCTTTGAAAGGCAAAACTGTCATGAGATCTTCTTCGGTTATCTCAGCCGGATTTTCCTCGTGCGATATTGATGCCCTTATACCTCCTGCTTGTATAACAGCTATAGGCGCATCTGTCCAATACGGCCCTGTGTAATTTTCGGCATACGTAAATGCTATTGCGTCTGCTATTAAATTTCCAAGGTTGCATTCATGACTTTGACAACTCAAACCATCTAGTACAATTGAAGTATGAGCAACAACAGCTTGTGTTATATTCAACACTTGTTCTCTATAACGGTCGACTATTTTTAAAACTGTAGGATCTTGCGGAATTGAACTATTTAATACAATCGGATTCCCATCTGCACTAATGAGATCACCGTCAGAGTTAAAGATTAAGTGAAGCCTCCCGAGATACTTCGTATACGCGTAAGCTTGAACGACTGGTACTAGTTTTCCTGATTTTTGTTTCACGTACGTAGGGTAATGTCCGTTAATTTCTTCTGAATCTGGACAAGTCCCATTCCATAAGAAAGTATTAGAATGTCCACCGATGACTAAATCAAGTCCTTCCACTTCTTTTGCAATTTTTAAATCTTCAAGGTAACCAGAATGTCCTACTGCTATTATAATTTTAATTCCTTTGCTTTGTAGAATTTCGACTTCGCGTCTAAGAGCAGTAATTTCATCGATATATTCCACATCATTTTTTACGGCTAATATTTTGGTCTCTGGTGTGAGGTAACCTATTACTCCTATTTCGTGGCCCGTCACGTTTAATATTATTGAGTTTTTAAGATTTTTTTCTCTTTCTAGTTCCGGAACTTTAGTTAGAATAAGATTAGCCGCAAGTACTGGACAATTTAAATTTTCTATGAAGGGAGTTAGTCCACTGACGCCGTCGTCAAATTCGTGGTTCCCGAGAGACTGAAACAAACAATAGTTTAATGACTGCTTCATAAATCAAATCTACATAATATCTTAAATTTTTACTACATGTCGTATCGTAATGTACACATAAGTATAATTAAGAAAAACGTTATTAATTCTACAGTAAAGAAGGTTATTAATTAAACAGTAACATATCAAGTGTAGAATGAAACTAATATAATAGTTTTATTAAATTTAAATGATTTAATAATGTATTATACAATATTGGAATATTAATTATTATAAATACGTAGGTATATAAGATATTATTTAAAAAATGTTCCATGACCTGAGAAGGGACGGAAAAAAATCAATTATTAATAAAATTATATATAAAATACTGTTTAAGTAAAGCAAGAAATAAGGTAAAGATAATGTAAACTTTGGAGCTGAATTCAATAGTATTCGCTCAGAAAATTGACTGTTACCAATAATTATTCTGTTTTCTACATCAGAATATATCGGACTATGATCTTCGAAATATTTTATGGTAGACTAGAGAAACCCGCGCAACTTCGTGTGCGTTTATCTTTTCCCGTGGGAATTTCAAAAAATCCTTTCATATCGGTTGCCTACATCATACACCACACTTTTCAGAACACACCCAAAAAATTGTCATATGTATAGATATTTTTTTTTTCTATTATACTTCTCATTACAATCTTTGGAGTGGGCGTTTATGAAATAGGCTAGCCCGACCGGTGAAGAGCCACCCTTTTACAGAATATTGACGTGAAGCAGCAATGCGTTTCGTTCGGGGAGTGAAATGTCCGAAATTCTTGTTTGTCACCTTTGTGGTATAAAAAAAATCTAACTCATTCCTTATACTATTTCTCGCTATATCCTGTTTTTTCGCGTTATAGGTCGGCAACGGGTTAGGGACCCTAGAATCTATGTGCTCCATAGTCAACGGTAATCACCTAATAATATCAAATGATCCATATTCCTGAGCTTGTTTTCCAACCACTTCCGTAAAAAAAATGTATAAGTATATCGGTAATTCAATACCTACAACCTCAGCCTACAACAACACTACGAAATAATAGAGCGAGTCGACGTAATGAGATTTCCTATAAGTGAGAAAGAGACAATATCAAAATGTATGCCATTTAACCATTGACCAATTTAACTTGAACCCTGTCAAATATTATAAAATGTAATATTTAATTACTTACTATTTATTATCGATGAATATGATTCAGTCCGCTTTATACATAGTTAGAATTTTAGCTGTTTTTCCGATATCACAAACAGAATAAATAGACGACATTATGATTGAATATTCACAATTTATAATTACATGACAGATGATACACTTTACTTCACGGATGTGTCAAAATGAAATTGAAATCAAAAGGACTAAGGAGTATGAGTATTCATATCAACTCGAAGAAAATTACCCACAAAACACATTTTTTTCAAGAATTTCAATAAAATAAGGATCATATCTTCCATCAATTCTCTTAAACAATTTTTAAGCAAAATTTGAAGTAGATTGGACCAAGGAATCAAGTTGTCCCATAGTAACTTTACCCCCCTTTTTTACCCCCTTAGAGTTCGAATTTCGAAAAATCCTTTCTTATCGGACGCCTACGTCTTATAATAGTTCCACCTGCCAAGTTTCAGATTTTTACGATGAGCGGTTTAGGCTGTGCGTTGATTCTCAGTCAGTCAGTCAGTCAGTCAGGACAAAGCATTTTATATATATAGATTCCAATTCGCTATAATTTAAAACAACTGAGGGAAGTCTATTGATTGAACACGTCAAATCCGTCACCACCCAAAGATAAAAATGTTGTTATTAAAATGTTGTAAGAGTCACTTATGTTCAATGGAGATAAATAGGTTCTTCACACGTTCCACATCGAGCCGCGGCGCTTATGACCCGTTTACCAGGATTCTTACTAAGATCATAAACGACTTGTAAACCTGAGACCTGAAGAAATTGCGGTGTTCAACGCTAAAATTTTCTACAGCATACTCAAACATTTCTATTATATCAATTCCAATTACTTTGACCATATTTCATTCAAAGGGCATAACAATTAACACATCTCCTTGTGTCACTTTTCCTGGTAAACTTTGCGGAGCAATAGACGATCTTATGGCACCTCCTTGAATGATTGCAATAGGCGCGTCACTCCATCCTTCGCCATTATATTCTGAAGCATATTTATAAATCATTGCATCGGTAATCAAATTCGCCATATTACATTCTTTGAAGCAACAAGAATGTCCGTCTAAAATTATTGATGATTTCCTACTTCTACTTCAGTCACTTCACGAACTTCTTCATGGTAACGTTGAACAATGGATAAGAGCTCGGGATCTTGTGGTATAAATTTATTTAATAGAATAGGATTTCCATTGAAACTAACAATTTCTCCGTCTTTATCAAATATGAGATGTTATTTTCCAAGGTATTTTGTAGGTATATGCATAAGCTTGAACAACATGAACAACTCTGCCTGATTTTTGTGTAACTAATGTAGGATACGGCCCTTTGGAAGAGTCTATATCGGGAATTGGACCATTGGATAATACCAATTTTTACTCCATAAATAGATTAACTACAGACTGTAAAGTAGGTTCCTTAGATAGTTCCAGATTAGCTGTAAGAACAGGACACGTCAATTTTTTTATAAATGGCGTCAGCCCAATTACTCCATTATCTAATTCGTGATTCCCCAAAGACTGAAACAAATAAATATAATTGTGGTTTAAAAGGCATTTAAAACATAAAGTTAATCCACAGATGCAAGCACAATTTCCAATGGGTTAATTTAAGAATAGTAAGTAATTCAGCCAAAACTATCATAAAAAAATTTCTACTTTATGTACCTACTGTTCGTTTCTTGCCGATTTATGTAGGCATCTAAGCACTGCTATCACAAATTATAATACTATTTTTAATAAATAATGTCCATTATTTTTACAAGGCTACTTTAGATTGGGAATGTTTTATCAGAATATCTTAATCGTTGGCGATATTACATATTAAGGAAGTCATTCAGATAATAATAATTAATTATGAGGTATTTAACGTTAAGAACAAAAACAATAAAATCGACCTGGACGAATATTTGCGACTACTTTCAGTAGATTGCTTTGAACATTAGGCAAACGAAAGTATACTAATCTTTTGTAAGTATATTATTATTATCAAATACGATGGGACTGACATTATCAATTCGTGATAAAAGTCCATAAATAATGTAAGATTAAAAAAAAAAAAAAAAAATTATTATCAAATCTAAGTCATCTAATATTATTTGAGAGCACTGAAACTGTTTCTAAGGTCGTGGGTCTAGGAGACCCATAAAACACAAATTACCCATAACCAAAACAGACAGGTACCTGCTAGATTAATACATCAAGTCCACCACTTGCCCCCGCAGCTTCACAAAGTTATCAATGAATAATGAAACTCATTGTAGTTGTACGAAAGAACACTAAAACTGTATTGTATTGTTATGTATTACATGTCCAAGTAGTAGTATTTTATCGTCAGCTTCTAAGTATTTTCGTATTTTTCTTAGCTCACCGTTCCGCTCCCACGGATATGTCTGGGCGTAAAGCAGCCTTAAGAGATCTTAATAAAACGGTAATCATTTATTTTTAAAGGATCTACTGTGGCTGTAGGTAACTCTCATGTAACTGTAACCGTCTCGTACATTTTAGTGTAAATTCAAAGTGAATTCGATGTTACCAATCAATATTGTCATCCCCATTTGGAATTATGCCGAATCCGTGCCGTCATTCATTTTAAGTAAAATTTCGGAATTACGGTTTGTTAGTAATCATTTTATAGCTAGTAAGAGAAACCTTTTGAAATTTCTCATGCTGTCGTGCAGGTTTTGAACATGCATTAAGTACAAAAATAAATAGTGAATTTGAAATACCTTCTCGTGTGTGCATTGCTAAATATAAGAAAGAAAAAAAACTATTGATAACAGCAAATTTTGTTGGTTTTCCATTGATCCATTATTTTCCAGGTGTGTGTATGATGCACTATCACGATTAATCGTAGCATTTTAGGAAAATACCGAAATTTCTGACCGTAAAACTTTAAGGAACAAAGACGAGGTAATTAAGTAGGTACGATTTAAAATAAAAATACCATTGGACGATATAAAAAAATATAATCTTTACAAAAATCTAAGAAATAACACGGGAAAGCAGTGCTAAAGCAATAACGAAAACAGAAGATGTGATAGCGGCTGCCGAGCTTCGTACTACCCGGTCTGTTATACCTGGATACACAGGACTTCTCAGGTTAATGTAGTCCCTTAGACAAGTCACTTCATCGTAATCAAGGACTTCTTGTTGTAAACCGGAGAGTATAGTATTATAACCATATCTTGCATCCAGCATTGTCGAGGGAATAATTATTTTGTAAGTTCTCCAATCGTCGATGACATAAAATTGTGGTATATTACACTGATAACAACGAACCACTGCGCTTACTATTCGTGACCCGGGTTCTGCATCAAAATCGTAAGTAACTCTTACACCAGAGTATTGCAAGAAATGACCAGTGGGGTTCGAAAGAGAATAATTATCTGCGGCATGCTCCAATAGCTGTACCAAAACGGTACCATCCATAGTCACAACTACTAAATGACTCTCTTGTGGTAAAGCGGCAAGCACATCTCCGTAGGTAATATCCGCAGGTCGATTGGACGGCGAGATGGAAGCAGCAATTGTGCCTCCAGGAATCATGGCTATAGGAGCATCTGTCCAATCTTCCCCATTCCACCTAGTTGCATAATAATACATCATGGCATCAGTAATTAAATTGCCCAAGTTACATTCTTCAGTGCGACAAGACTCCCCATCGAGAACCACAGCGGTACTTCCAATAACCTCAGTCGATTTTGAAGCAATTTCTTTTGTATATTTGTTCAGAAGGACAAGGGACTCATCATCTTGTGGAATGAAATTGTCCAATAGAATAGAATTAGTGTTATGTTCAACGATATTTCCATCGTTATCAAATTTCACGCTTAATTTTCCGAGATGTTTATTGTATGTATAGGATTGAACAACCAAAACTTGTGCGCCATTCTTTTGGGTGACTACTATAGGCTCATCTATCTGATCTTCTACGGTCATTCCATTCCAGTAAAATGTATTTTTACGGCCACCGATAACAACATCTACACCTTCAACTTCTCTTGCGATTTCTAAATCTTTACTAGCATCAGAGTGACCTAACGCAATTATTATATCTATGTTTTGGGCCTGCAATTTAGCGACTTCTTCCTTGAGAGCTAGAACTTCATCAATGTACTCTACATTACCGGTGCTGTCTAACATATTACTTTCAGGTTTTAGGTAGCCCACTACAGCTACTTTTCTTCCCTCAATGTCGAATACTACAGATGTTTCTAACTGTTTATTTGTGTCTTTGAATAGTACATTACTGGATACGATTGGAGTATTCAAATTATTTATGAACGGTGAAAATTCTGTAGATCTGTGTTCAATTTCATTGTTTCCCAGTGACTGAAAAAGATAAATTTAGAAATTAACATTGCGGTTTGTTAAAATATTTATGAAAATTAATTTAACGAATACATGCATTAACATGTTGCATGTTAGTATTGTGTTAATCATAATAATCTAGCCCTTAAATTAATTATATTAACCATCACCAAAAGCTAAACATACACTGAAATAATACAAATTAAACCAACCCAATGATATAATGAAAGTGAATGATTGTGTTATGTACTTTTAGATTAAATGTAATAAATAAATAAATAAATATAAATATATAGGGACAATTCATACAGATTGAGCTAGCCCCAAAGTAAGTTCGAAACTTGTGATAAGGGATACTAACTCAACGATATTTTATTTTATAACAAATACATAAACATAGATAAACATCCAAGATCCGAGGCCAATCAGAAAAAGTTCGTTTTTCATCATGACCCGACCGGGGATCGAACCCGGGACCTCCTGGGTGGCGGTCTGGCGTGGTAACAATTACGCCACGGAGGTCGTCAAGTATAAGTAATAAGTAGGTACTGTATACTATTATTGTTAATTAATTATGTTAATTTAGGTAAATAGAGTAAAACATGAAGGAGGTAGTAGTAAGTATACTTAGGAATTAGTTAGAAAACTACTAAGTATTAAAATATCTTTCTTGAGATTTTTATTTTGGTCTGTCTCACAAAGTTCAAGTTCCAGATAGCCTATCTGTCAGTTACACTTTCAGTTTTGCATGATCTCTCGACAATTTATCGAATAGGCTAATTGAAAGGTATCAAAAATATATAAAACATAATTTATTAGATGTTTGTAAAAGTTTTATTGTATTGTTATTTAATCATAAAATATAACCAGTTTGTTAGTAAAGTAATGTAAAAATATATAAAAACTCACATTTATCTTTTAATCTTGCATTTCCACATTGTTCAAATATTGACCTTATAATTAGGCGTGTTATTTTTCACATTATCTGCATTATCTTGTCATATCAGAATCTCAGTTGTTTCCGTTCGTTTTATTATAATTCTAATACAAATAATGATGTAATAATATACATTTATGAGCTATTTATTCTTTAATAGCGAAACCAGCGCTTCATTTGTTTGTATCTCGCTTTCCCGTGGGAATTGGAAAATCCTTGTATGTATTATACATTATAAAACTTTCTGTTGAATCACACTATCTATTGCGGAAAACAGCATTAAATCATAGTTTAAAGATCTAAGCGGTTCAGAAACTGGCTGTGACAGACAAAACATAAAAAAAAAGTTGTCTACCTGTTAATCGAAAACTCGTGTTTCATTTGCATAATGTTTAATAAATGTGTTGATAATATTGACAAAAGGTATATGACGTAAGTAATCATAACTTCGATAAAATGATAAGCAAATTAATGGAGGACAAAACGGTAATGATCGGTATCTTTGATATCAAAGGAATGAGCTCATCTAAATAGGGTTGCCGCCTCTCCGTCACCAGACTTGTAAACAAACTTATTTATTTCACTATTTCATTGTTCTTCGACACTTTGATTTTCTTTCATTTTCCTATGGGCATCAATTATAGTTTTTAGAAACAATATAATTATCTCTATCGGGTGGATACAATCGAGAGTTTAATAAACGTGGCAACCTTAACAGCAAACCAAGCAAACGTCACTGTGCGCAACTGATAGAAAATGACGCACACAAAACAGCTTTACAAGCTACTCTCCGTTCAGATATTTTACCTCTGACAAATGTAAAAACAGGTTTAAAACACTCAAAATACTCAACTCTACTCAACTACTCTCTTTTCTACTCAAGTTGCCATACCTTAAAAGGTGCATGTAGATAACTGCTATGTATTATGTACAGTAATATAATGTATGTGTCACATGTAATGCAATATAAGAACAAATAAAATAAGAGCGATCTGTGTATGTTGATATGTCGGCTCACACATTATGTCTGCTACAAATCTATTCCTGTGGCATTTATTTTGAGGGGTTTAAACCAGTCAAGTCAGATGTATAATAACTGTGAACGGGGTATACACCAGCGTCCTTCCAATTTCACTTGATCATGCTCATTTCCATGTCAACATTCAGGTTCTACCGCGTGCGTGACCTTTTTCAGGTTAATATAAGGTGACTTTCTAATGGTAAAAGAGTTTTCAAAATCGGTTCAGAAGATCCAGAGATTACCCCCTACAACCCACAAACTTTACTAGGTACATAATAATGTTAGTATTGATCTTTAAACTTCAGTTTTCATTACCTTTATTCAATATTCCAGAAATATTTCCTGAATTACGACATTACCAATCAAATTTTAATTATCTACTTGGCACGTAATTACTGAATCATAGAAACAATTCATTCTTTACCAAAGATCAATTAATAAAGTTTATCAATCATCAATTATATAGCTTACTTTTTAGTGATTTATGATGCATTATGCATAAAAATTGTGTGATAATAATTTCAAGTCAAAAACGATTAATCGTCGTGTGTCGTCACACCACAAGAAGGGAAATAAGTAGGTACTTAAGTACTTAAGTTCTTGTGTTGTGGATGGCTTGGCTGACCTGTGTCTTTTTTTAAATAAAATTTAAATAAATAAAATTTTATTAAAATAAATATTCTTGGACGAATCACACAACGCCATCTAGTCCCAAACTAAGCAACTAAGCTTGTACTATGGGTGCTAGATTGCTAATAAATATACTTAAATACTGTTGTTAAGTACTTAAGTACTTGTGTGTAAATAAATACTTATTATACATAGAAAACATTCAGACCAAGGCAAACAGACATGTTCATGCACACAAATGTTTGCTTTGCACAGGATTTGAACCCACCCTTGTGATAAAGAGACCATTGCTAGCCACTCGACCACCGGACCTGTCAATGCTCTTATGCATTTAAAAGAAATTATTAATGGGGTAGCTTAGATCAAACAAGTGAAATAAGTACTAAAATATTTTATAACTATATTTATTACCCGCGGCTCCGCCCGCGTGGTCAAGGGAAAATGTCAATAATTTTTCCAAAGGGAATCTCTTTATCCCGTGGGGAAAAAGTAGCCTTATGTCACTCTCCAGACCTTAATTATCCCCGTTAATAAAATATGAAAAAATTATGTTATACTTTTTTTTCCCGAGGGAATGAGATGTTTTCCGGGATAAAAGTCACACCCCAGACCTTAAACTATCCCCAATATAAAAATCATCTCAATCCGATTATTACTTTCGACGTGAAGAGAGGACAAACAAAATAGTATTAGTATAGATACTTAGTTATACTTTAGGTAAGTATAGTTATTATTGTCACAATTGACTGTTGACTATTTGTAATAAGTGTATTTTATAAAAATGTAGTGTAACTTATCGAATTATTGTATAAATGTGTTTGCAAAGCTGTTTTATTATTGTTTTTCAGACTTAGCATATTTACAAAGACAAAATATGCATTTAAAAAATATCATTTTCAACAGTGGCAGTTTGTAAAAACCAATTACCTATAAGTATATGTACTTATAATCGACCCGTCAAAATGTGCTAGAACGCTTAGGCCGCCACACCAGCAAGAAAACTTCTACGCCAAAATGTTGTTTGACAGCAACTTGCAAACGCCTTGTCACTGCTACATAGTTTACTTTGCAAGTTTCCGTTGGACAGACTGTCGGACATTTCTTGCAGAAATTATCTTGCAGGTGAAAACATCTAGTCTACGGTTTCCTTTATACGTCATTGGCTGCACACAACGTCACGCCACGCCATATTTGTGGTCTCCATTCCATTTGACACAGAAAACGTGTAGGCGTATGACCGTCGTCGTATAGACGTTACAAGAAACAAACCGTTCAACACACGCACGACAAAAAAACAAACATAAAAAAAAATTTTTTTTTCAAATTATCGTTGTTTTTATATACTTACAACTGCGTCAGGATGCAGGGCATTTACAAACTCCGCTGCTACTTTCCATTTGTAGATGGTAAACCAAGCAGTACCCGTGTAAGTGTCTCCAGCATTGAGGTACAGCACTGGAGGTCCTTCTCCGCTAGCTGCCTTCGCACGGGCCTCCTTTACACTGAAATATGTTTAGTAGTAGATTATTATTTTCATTTTTACTAGCTACCGCTTCACCTACTTAAACAAATCTCGTGGCTATGATTAATGTGGCAATCATAATGTTTAGTTAATGATAACTTTATTATCATACTTATAATAATAATGATATATCTAATTTTACTATTTATTTATTCTGTTCAATGCTTGGTCGTTTGATTTGCCATTGTCTTGGTTTGAGAGTAACGGCTGAAGTGCTATCGCATCATACCCATTTGTTATTAAAATGTGTTCTTAAAGCTACTTCACACACATTTCCATAGTAACGCGACGCATGCACTAGACATATGCAAGTGTGAAGGGTCTCTGTGACATTGCGAAAAATGGAAAGGATCCTAAAAAGTTGTTACTAGAAAGTAAAACATACAAGGCCAAGTCAATCTGGTTTGTATAAATGTTAGACGACAATCTATATTACTCAATAGATAAAATTATTAACAAGTAATTATAAAGCCGGTAATTCCTACGATTAGAAAATACAGTAACAGATAGACAAGACTTGCGCATTAATAAGCGTCTTTGTTATGGAAATAATATTTTTGGTTTACAGTTCCGTACCGGTGCAGTCGCATATTAAATTCCTATGGTTTTATTAAATCTCTTTGTTTTGAATTTAACTCTACATTCATTACTGAATGTAAAACATGTTCATTTTGCCTGTGACCGTTGAATTGTACAAAGAGAAACTTTATTTCTCTTTCCCCGTATTTTCCAAGTTGAAATTTACAAAATTTCTGAGGTTTCTTTATGAATGTTGCTACCATACAATTTCTCTGTCTATCCGAATTTTATATCCTTTACATCGTTGTGCTTACATGTGTATTCACGATGAGTCTCTTATGGGATAGATGCCGACTTTTATAATATGTGGAGTTTTTTTTTGAGACTAATCAGAACAGGCAGATTTGTTGACTGTATCAACTGAGCCACTGTTCTGTCAAAAATAATTAATTACAGTGCCACAAACTTATCTGTGCTGATGGCGAGGGCGCTAGGATCGAAGCTATTGAAAGCAATTGTCAAGGTATTCAAGGCGTATACAATACATTAGTTTTAATTTTGGCCACCGGCACAAATAAGTTTGTGGCACTGTACATATTGATAGGGAAACTTACACATGTGCAACTCTCGGGAAACCACCGTAACATTTTCCAGCTGATCTATCGGCAGGACTGCAGGTGCCGCTTAGTTGCGAAGTCTGTTCAAAGCGTGCGTGCATATCGTTGTTGTGGAGTATGAGCAACTCGAAGTTGCCATCGCTTGTGGCACTCGGCGACTTGACTATACTGCTAGAAGACAACGTCACCACGACCAGGAACGCCGTTAATTTGATTAGTGTCGCCTGGAATGATTTATTAAAAAAATGTTAATGTTTCATCATCATCATCATACTGAATAATCATCCCACTGCAGGGATAAAGGTCTCCCTTCAATCGAAAGGGATTAGAGCGTTTAGGAATTGTTGAGAAAAAAAACTAGCTTATAAATGATGAGATTATTTTGATGATAATCTCCCAAAATCTATGTTGTCATGATTTGTTAATTGTCATC
The DNA here is from genome assembly GCA_905163395.2 of Endotricha flammealis. NCBI lineage: Eukaryota > Metazoa > Arthropoda > Insecta > Lepidoptera > Pyralidae > Endotricha > Endotricha flammealis. Next base: position 10,876,525 of record LR990869.1, on the reverse strand, counting down.
ACATCTAATTCAGGCTATAAATCAAATCGTCTGCAAATACACTAACGTTCATACCAGACAAATCCATCAAGCATTCATTTAATTTAAACGTAGGTATACAGCTTTCAACCCATCTCCAACCAATCCATTACTTAACCACCAAAACATGATGTGATTTGTATGTTTTGGTAGTTGAGTAACATAGAATGCAAACTTTCCTATCTATAAATATTAGTAATAATGAATGTCACTCGAGCGAATAAAATCAAGTCCAAGATATTGCAGCAGTTAGATTTTGGGTTACAGATGTCTGACCGAATGAGTTGTGTGTTGTTTTACTCAGCCCCATACAAAATCGGCATACGGTTTTGGTAGCGGACTCTATTCACTTCATCCTAACAATTTGAATGCTTTTTTGGCAGTGCATAGATAACAAAAAATACATTCAGAACTTCACAGGTTGCATAACCATTGTTAGCGTTAAAAGTAATTTATCAATGAGTACTGTTTCATTTGAATAGAAGAGTTTTTGCCCATTCAATATCATTTATGAGGCGTAAAATATTTGGCGCCAGACACCTTGAACAGATTAACAAAAAAATGTGAACCGAATGTCGGAGTTAATTGTAAATTCATGATAGGTAGGTACTTCCAAAGGAATCTATTTTACGATCCTATATTTTAGTTTTTAGTTACGAATATTTTGGTATTATAATGTTCGCAACTTGTGTTGTACCTAGCTAGAGTTGCTTATTAAAGAAATTCAATCTTGTAAATGTTTAAAATTAGGTAAATCGCGTTATACATGTTACAAACAAATAGTAAATTGGTCTTTTAGAATGTCCAAAAATGGTTTAGTACTTATTAAAGTGTGATTTTGTATTGACATAAATAATTTTATTGTACAAACTAGCTTCGGCACGCGGCTTCGCCCGCGTGGCCTACTAACAATTAGCATATTTTTCTTCAGAAACTCAAAATTATATAATATCGTTTGGTTCGGTCTGCTTTATCGCATACACACTCTCAACCCACTTTATACAATACATATATACCTATCATATTTCATAACACTGTTTTTTACCACATTTTTCCACATTTTGTCACCTCATTTCTTTTAAACATTTTGAATTGAATTCTGAAAAAACCTGAAACACGTGTGGTACTCATTTATCGATAAAATTGTCTGTGAAAGAAGTGCTCCTGTAAAATTTCGATTAAAATAGTCTGACTAATCTTGTTTCTCCATACAAACTTCGTTTGCGTATATCTCGCTCGGCCATGGGAATTTTGAAAATATCCTTTCTTAGTACACCCCTAGACGTCGTAAGGAACCTACAATCCAAATTTGGAATCTCTACACCCAGCGGTTAGGGCTGTGCGTTGATATAAAGTTAAGTCAGTCAGGAACATTTTTGGGTACAGAATAAAGCAGGAGGCTTTCCCCCTATTCTTTTCTGCCTTTTCCCCCCGTTTTTTTTCATTCATAATCTCATCTTGTCCAGTCTCATTCCGTCATCGCTACCGTTTGCAGTATCATTGCGTGGCAGGATTTGTGGCGAGATTAGATTTGTGCATAGGTAAATCGATATTACTTATTTACCTTTTTTTACCGACATTTCGGCAAGATTGCATCGACTGTAGTCACTGTAAAACTTATTAAGACGAGTAAGAAAGAATTACTTAAAACTAGTAAGAAAACACAAAGTGTTTAAAATGTGCTTTTATATGAGCTCGCCATGAAAATTTGATTTGACATAAAATGACTAGATTTGATGTCTACAACTAGGTTCCCAAAAAAAGCCCAAAACCTATTTTTTCACCCTCCTCAATTAGGCCAGTCGTATCGTACAAATAAAAACGCTGAAATTACAATAATTGCGGTAAAGCTGCACTTTTGGTATGTTGTTTCGGTTTAACATTTTGGGGAAAATAGTGAACATTGGGAACCCTGTATAATGTGACCTATTAGACCTAAACAATTGAATTAGGCCTCAAACTGTCAGAAATTTCGTACACTTTAAAAAAGTAGTAGTGACCTTAGTCGTCAGAGCCTTCCAATGTCGGTTTTTTGGCACAAAACTAAAAATAGAGAAAAAAAATGGTTTTTCAGCAACTACTCAGCGCACGAAAATTTCAGACTGCTGCAAATCTGGATAAATACTATCTAGGTGGACCCAAACAACATACCAAAAGTGCAAGTTTACCACAATTACTGTAATTTCGAATGTAAGATATGACTGGCCGTATTATTTTACAGACATTGATGGGACTCGGAGCAGATAGCATTTTATAAAAAATGATAAATTTTCAAAATACCCATAGGAACGTAACGTAACTAATATAACTGTGAGGGTAAAACCGTAGGTAGTTTTTAATATTATGGATGCATAGTGCAAAACGCACAATCTTTATTTATTACCACGAAGCACAGATTAAACGTAACGACACAAAATGGGGCTAATGGGCAGTGAATTGGGTGTCCTATAAAGTGGAATTAAATATACGTTGTACTAACGGCTTAGACAAAACAGGTCTGGTTTAAGAAACACATCGTCTGGTAAGACGGAAAAGGTGGCAGATTGGTTTTTAGGCGAGATTCGTTCAGAGCACCATAACAAATCCAGAGTATCAATTAACATTTCTAGCTTCACACGGAGTGATTTCATAACATAAAATGTATTGTGTGCCAAACGGGCGAATTTTGATTTTCCTCAAAAATATTAAATTTAATGTAAGTTTATAATAATGTTTTTTCATGTATTCGTGTTCAGTATCAGCAGTAGAGTCGCCTCCAAAAATATTTCAACTGTACAAATCAACACATTGAATAATTCAAAAACAAATCTTTGTCATGCCATGCATGATGAATCTATGTGTTAGTGAAACCACTATCTCATGCCGAAAACAAAAAGTTACTAAAATAATTGATTGTAAATATCATTGATTTGAAATTATTTTTTAATTAAACTATTATTAAAAATTATTTACTTACAATTACGATTATGGTTAAATTTTTGCTGTCGGGCAAAGATTAGCTACATAATAATCCATCCGTAATCAAGAAAACGTTTAAAAGCATCGATTTATAAGACACTGCTTGTAATTTCTTACTAGACTATTCAAAGGAAGGTGGGGTGGAATGTGGACACCAGTTATTTTATTTGCTAACGCAACGGCTGTCCTAACAAACTACATAATTATCTGTAGGTAATTTTAATCATGCTTTAAACAGAACTTCGATATCAAAATGAGGACTTAGGAACGATTTGAATTTTTTTGAGTTCAAAATCCAGTAGGTATGAAGTTTACTTTGAACTGCAATGTAAACTGGGCTTCGAAACCTGGTTTTTTGATCTAGATGAGAATTCTTTTTTTTCTTTGTTTAATTTTTTTTTTGCTTTCGTTACTGTTCATCTGTCATACCCAAATAATAAATAATCTGTGGCTGTTTCCCGCGCATGTTTATAGGAAATGGGTACTATAAAGTATTCATGCAGTGTCAAAGATAAAACAAAAAAGAAATTGGCGCCTAACAAATCCATCTACTTCTATCCGTGCCGTTGAAAATTACTGGAATAGTTTTATTTTCATATTTTAAAAATAGAAATATACATTTCTTATGTTTTTAAACCAGAAAATCTTACGTTTCCCTCACTCATTGAACCAAAACTAATCATGATCAAAGTACGACCGTTGCATATAAACCGGCACTTTTTTCCTACCAAAGCCTTCAATAGGCTTCCGAGAACGCCAGGTAGCCCGGTGTGTGATGGCATGCCAGTAATTAAGAGAATCAGGACGGGGGAGTTGAACGAACGAGCTTTTTGCACCAAATTCAATGATGTTAAAAGCTGTAGATTCGTTACCGACTTTAAAACTTGACATTTGGCCTCCAGACTGTAGATAGCTTTTTATAAAACAATGATTTATTTAATAAATTCCCATGGGAACATATACACAAACGCTTCGAATTTCGTACGCATTTCGTTCGATACCGAAGTTTCGTGGTAGACTTGCTGTTTTAGCGTGGGCGAGATGTCTCAAAACCTTAGACAGCGAGTTCCATAAAAACATTTTAAAAAGTTAATGACACAATGAGTCTGAAGCTAGGTCTGTATCACTTTTTTTAGTTTGAATTCATTGCATCGTGACATTTCTAGACCGGTTGTCTATCTATATTTTTTTAATTTAACACCAATGAAAGCCTGCATCACATGAATTTAAACTAATTATTTTCGTATTTATGGTCTCATTTCGCTTTTGTGCCAAGGGAATCAATAATTCACCTATTTGTGGCGGTTCATTAAATTATTTATTGGGATCGATGCGGGAATAATGGAACTGGGTATGGTTTTAAAATTTGTATTTTCCGATTCATTTATTGTTTGCACTGCACATTGTACATACATCTCATTGAAAATACGAAAGCATTTTTTTAAATACCAATGCATTGACAGGTCCGGTGGTCGAGTCGAGTGGCTAGCAACACTTTATCCTAAGGCCCGCGGGTTCGAATTCTGCGCAAGGCAAACATTTGTGTGCATGAACATGTCTTGGTCTAGATGTTTTCTATGTATGTATAATAAGTATAGTATTTATTTAGAAAAAAAGTATTTAAGTATATTTATCAGCAATCTAGTAGGTACGGTACCCATAGTACAAGTTTAGTTGCGTAGTTTGGGACTAGATGGCGTTGAGTGATTCGTCCGAGAATATTTATTTATTTATTATATAAGCACACAGCCGTCTATGAAAGATGGTAAGCAGTCAGCAGTTGAAGAACCCCATGTTGTAGATACAAGGGAAAACTTCGCCATTCATTCCATAACCGAGGTTCGAGGATTCTGCAGAAATTTCAAATAATAATTTTCTGCAAGTATTATGTAGGTAGATGTAGACGTTTATTAAATACCTACATTAAATTGTGTTATGATTTCTTGTGGCTTGGATTGGATATGTTGACCCACTGCAGTTGAATTTCGAATTCGATTTGACGTTATTAGAGTTCTTAAGCTTTACCACAGAATTCATAATAGTACTTAGCTTTACTATACAAGTTCAGAAAATGGATAAAAAATATATATTTCTACGTATAATATTCTTTATGAAATCAGAGAAGAGACACTTCCAAACTAAAACAAAAGAGGCCATTGCTAGATTTGCCAAGCAAAAGGTACAGGAAAAAGCTAATTTGTATAGAGCTATCTCGCGGAAGCAGACGAGTGGACGACACTTGTCCTAAATTGCAATTGTATTTTCGCCTCGCCTACATTCTCCGGGTGTAAGTATGCTTGATATAAATATCCACGATTAATGTCTAAATTAACCTTCACATTCAGTCTTAGCTTGAGTCATTGTACTTCTTGATTCTTCTTTACCAATAAGAGAAAGATATATTCGTCAAATCAGGTCATCGAGTACGCGTACACGTATGGGAATAGCCAGAATTCTGTCTATTAACGGGGGAGGGGCAGTGAGTCCAACTCCAGATTCTGTTAGGTTTGGGGGGAACGCGTAAGCGAAGAAAGAATCAAGACAATAGTCGCCACGCCACCCTACCCAAGGCCCGGAAAGATAAAGCACAAAGAGAACTGTAAGACTAAAAAGGATACCAAATCAAATAATCAGTTTTAGCGAAACTACGTACTAATAGGTACTCTGTGGCGAAACTCTTTCTAGTTGGAGGGCAAAAATTATTTAACTCAATTCCGGTACGGTAATACGAAAAAATTACTGAGCGGAATCTCCGCTCAGTAATTTTGTTTACCGTTTTGCAGTGTAATGGTATTTTTTTATGTCGCATTGAAGGTGCGGGAGAGTTTCTGTAATGCATATCATAGGGCTCGAATACGAGGAGATGTTTTCACTTGTCAACACATACCTACAGTCGGCGTTCCAGGGATATGAGGTATATTTTTGCATGCTCAGTATACACGTAGGCGGCGTAATGACCATTGTATTGTATCGGTCTGTGATTTTGGTCGTCAGGAGGCTTGTTCAGAATCACTGTGACGAGCTCCGTGGCGTAATGGTTACCACGCCAGACCGCCATCCAGGAGGTCCCGGGTTCGATCCCCGGTCGGGTCATGATGAAAAACGAACTTTTTCTGATTGGCCTCGGGTCTTGGATGTTTATCTATATATGTATTTGTTATAAAATATAATATCGTTGAGTTAGTATCCCATAACTCAAGTTTCGAACTTACTTTGGGGCTAGCTCAATCTGTATGAATTGTCCCTATATATTTATTTATTTATTTACTGTGGCATCATCAACCGCCGCTCTCGTCAGGCCAGTTCAAGCACTTTAATACAATACGCATCTCTGTCAGTTGAGCGGAAAGATGTTGAACGTAAATCTGACTAATTATTGTTTTATGTCAAACTTCTTAACTAAATGCACCTGCTATCAGATGGCAGTGTATCGATCGACTTAAGGCTATTACTACGTAGTACTATTTATTATTCTGTGCTATTACCACAGAATAGATAATAGTACTACGTACTATTACTATAGCGGAGCGGTGACCTTTTTGGTAGAATTGTAGTATTCCTATCTGATTCTTTCTGATTATTTTTGACACTTGCGTTTGTTGTAATATCTTTCTGCCAAATAAACATTTTTTCTTTCCTTTTATCAATAAAAAACAATCTTAATTTCTTTTAAACATGCGTACGCCATGTTGTACCTAATGATAATTAATTCGTATCATGTACCGATATCACAATTATGGCGCGAGTGTTAAATTTCCAGTAGCTTATCAGTGATCGGATATTATCATTCATAGAACAATATAGGAAGTAACATGTCGACATGTCTTCAAGATTTGCCATGAGATAGGTAGGTACAGTGTTCTTCGTCAAAATAGGTATATAGGTATTCAATTATGTACAGGTTATATTTGACAACCTCCGTGGCGTAATGGATACTACGGCAGACCGCCACCCAGGAGGTCCCGAGTTCGAATCCCGGTCGGGTCATGATGAAAAACGAACTTTTTCTGATTGGCCTGGGTCTTGGATGTTTATCGATAATAATGTACTTGTTATAAAATATAGTATCTTTAAGTTAGAATCCAATAACACAAGTCTCGAACCTTTTTTGGGGCTAGCTCAATCTTTGTTATTTGTCCCTATATATTTATTTATACCATCGATGCATATGTTAAATGAAGAGACATTGTTTTAATGTGGCAAGCATACAGGTTCCGAGTCCGAGTTAGTAAGCTAAACTACAAATACACGAGATTGTAATGTTAGAAATAATTCTATCACTAATTTGATGAAGAAATTCGTCTAATTTGTCTAATCAATATCTAGTAGTTATTTTCTATACACCTAGCTAAGTGGCATTGACACTGGGCGTCAAAAATAAGTAGTACAGTTTTAAAATTGCAATTACTCATAAACTATAGAAGTTAGAGTTTTGAAATAAAAGTCATTTTATAGCAAATTTAGCAAAGTTTTCTAAAAATAATATTTTATTTAGCATTAGTAAAGTTTAACACTGAAAATTAAGAAAAAACTAAAAGCTAACCATTTTGAAGGAACTATCAAGAACTTAATTTTTACGTTTTGAGCCTTGTTCCCACTTTAGTAACTTATGTTGCCGCCTCGGGCTCTGATGACAGCTTGGAGCCGGTTTGGCATGTTGAACACTAAGTTTCGGAGTCGGTGTTGGGGAATATTTACCCATTCTTCTATCAGGGCCTGTTTTAGAGCCCTGAGGGTGGCGGGGGGTGGTCTGCGTCTTCTGACTAGCCTCCCAAGCTCATCCCAGGCGTGTTCAATCGGGTTAAGATCTGGGCTTCTTGATGGCCAAGCCATCAAGCTGATGCCAACCTCCTGAATGTATTCTTGTACGAGGTGAGCGGTGTGTGGCCGAGCGTTATCATGCATTAGTATTGCTAGGTAAGGATCTCTAATGCATATCTTTCACCAGTCAGAGTGCCATTTTCTTTGACCACTAGCTCTGTGCGACCCTCTTAAGAGATGCCAGCCCATACGTGTACAGAGCCCCCGCCGTATTGAACTCTTTCCGAGATGCAACCTTGAATGTATCGCTCACCAGGTCGCCTGTATACTCTCCGCCTTCTTAGAGTTACACCCACCGTTCTTGCAGTACGACGCATACTGATGCCTACTTCGACAAAAGTTTTGATTCTTGCACATTCTTCTGGTGAAAGAGGCATGATTAGTAAAGTTTACTCGCTGAAGACACATTTGCTTTTGAATTGCAATTGATTCATCGGCAATAAAGAAAACAATGAAAAACAAAAGTACAACAGCCTACAGTTTAAAAAAAGAGTGTTTTTGTTTATTAAGTTTTTTTTTCAGTTAATCTTTAAAAAATGATATTATGCATGAAATTTTTATTAAATGAAATTAAATTGTCTTTTAACTTTTTTTTATTTCAAAGGTCTAGCTTCTGTAGTTTGGGAGATATTGCAATTTTAAAACTGTACTACTTATTTTTGACGCCCAGTGTATTTCGCAATATCAGCAGAATAAGTTTCGTTATATAAGCGAAAATTTTCTATGAAATTCTATATTTGTTTGTGACGTAGGTTTTTGTCCTTTTCACAAACAATAACTTTGTTTGTAGTTCAATAACGTTTGAACTTGTTAGGTCTCAGCTCAGACAATGGATTCCAAGACTTATATGAAAATAGAAAACAAATGTACACTTATTATTAGTAAGTAGGTACAGACCTACATTATTGTTGGAAAGAAATAAATCAGGTTATTGATGTGGATTATTTATTTAAATGGCACCATGATTCGGTGATGTACCTACTGTTTTTAATACCACAAAGTTGGCAAACAAGCATCACCGTAGCCTATAGACGTTTGCAATACCGGAGGTATCACTCACGCGTTGCCAAGCCTCCCAACCCCCCCGTGGAGCTCTGGAGACTTTACACAAACTAATTTTTTTATATTCCAAATCCTAATAATCTTAGTTTTTATCGCGAAACAATAAAGTCGCGTCACATCTACAATAAAATATCAAATTGGAATCAGCATAATATTTTAAACATTGATAAAATCGGTAATAAATTGCTGTTTGATTGTAGAAATTATAAAGATAAAACTTTATCTTACATTACCTACACAATTTATGTCCAGAACAAATTCATTTTCTTATTATATGTATCAAATAGGTAATTTTCTGCATAAATTCGTAATTAATAAATATATAGGGACAATTCATACAGATTGAGCTAGCCCCAAAGTAAGTTCGAAACTTGTATTATACTAACTCAACAATATTATATTTTATAACAAATACATATATAGATAAACAACCAAGCCCCGAGGCCGATCAGAATTATTAGAAGAAATTAAATTTGATTTGATTTGATTTGATTTGAAAAAGTTCGTTTTTCATCATGACCCGACCGGGGATCGAACCCGGGACCTCCTGGGTGGCGGTCTGGCGTGGTAACCATTACGCCATGGAGGTCGTCAAAGTATTAAATCTCGATTTCAAGAATATTTTGTTTTGTAGAGTCTGGATTCCCTGAGAGAATTTGTAGAAGTAACGATTAGGTTTATCTAACACAGACAGATTTTACAAAGTAATTGTAAAATATATAAGGAAGATATATAAGGTCGGTTTGTCATTTTTTGTATGATTTTAGGAGAACTTATCTGATAGGTAAGCTATTTGAAACTTAACAGGATACTATGACATTGGGCTTTAATTTTGCATTAACCTATAACAAAGTTAACAATCCTATAGGATGCAAGTAAAACTATTCTCAAAGCGACTAAATATTTATATTTTTCCACTTATTAGCAAAACAACATTGAAACAAACTCAACTACTAAACACTAAGTTACAAAAAATAATTTTCGGTTCTCTTGAGGAATAAAGATTTAGGTCGAACGAAACCTAGTTTTCTCGCGCAGTTTTCTTATGATAAGTTATGACAAGATTTCCTGGTAGTGCCCTAACTAGGTCAGCCGTGTACTGATGCATCGATCTTCTGAGCGAGTGTCGCAGGAACTCAATAAAACCTTTCAAGATGGAATTTTACATAACACATCGTCGTGAGAAATTGAAAATTTAACATTCACTTTTATGCATCCTATGATAAAATTACTTATTCTAGACTATGTTGACATTACATTATTATCATGAAATATTAATACCTAAATATCAACCGTTTTAATCAGATAATTAATGAAAATGAAACCTGATATGTATGCGGATACGGGGTAGACAAGTGAAACGCTAGGCAGCTCGTAACGCACTGATTTATTGACGTTTAAGGTGGTGGTCACAGCCACGCCCACATACGTAACATCTCCTCCCCTAGTATACAACTCACAACTTTTAAATTTATAACTAATTTACCTAACCTAAAAGTGAGCTCAAGCCAATCAGATACCAGCATCCAAAAATTCCTCGTCGGATGATATTTCCACTGTTTGTGTCGTGCTTAGGTGTGGATCCGCACAGGACATATCTCCCACTTGTGTGCAATCAGCTGGCTCATATATCTCCTCTCTCCTCCCCCTGCTTGAGTTGCTTGGACCTAGAATCGATGAAGTTTCGGGGTTTCCAATTTCCGACAGGTAGCCTCTTGGTGCAGCAGGTACTAATGAAGAATGTGATTCTTCATGCTCTTGTGAATGTTCGGGCATTGACGGTGACGCGGGGGATGCACATGCCGTGAGCGGCAACTGTGAAGGTGGATCTGGTGTGAATATATCCTCCATTAGAATATTACCATGACTGTTGCTAATTGGCCCTTTATATAAAAATAATTGATTTCTGTGTCTCTTATTACACACTGAATCACTACTGTCCTTTACCAAATATAAAACTTTACCTATTCTCTTGACTATAACTCCTTTACACCATGTATACTTAGTTTTGTTTGTAAATTTCTTATACATTACAACATCGTGCTTCCGGAAATATTTACTTTTAGTTCGCGTACACTGCTTAGTTTTACGTATATTAATAGGTGTTGCCGATGACGAGGGTGACGATGGTTTAGGATTAAAAAGATCTAGCTTGGATCTTAATTTACGACCGAAAACCAATTGAGCAGGTGAGAGCCCAGTGCCGGTATGTATAGAATTTCGGTAATCCATGAGATACTTAAGCAATTTTAACTTTGTTTCTCTTACCGTGCCAGTTGACAGCAAACACGACTTAATACCTTTTTTTACCACCTTTACAAAGCTTTCCGCTTGACCGTTGCTAGCAGGGTGGTACACCGGCGACGTAACATGTGTGATGCCATTGCTTATACAGAACATCTCAAACTCATGCGAACAGAAAGCAGTGCCATTATCACTCACTAATGTTTCGGGTACTCCAAACCGTGAAATAAAATCGCACAACTTTTCGACTACCATTGAGGATGTAGTAGTATTCATTGCGTATACCTCCACCCACTTAGTGTGGGCGTCTACTATTACTAAATACATAGAACCCTTGATTGGTCCCAAGAAATCAATGTGAATCCTATTAAAAGGATAAGGAGGATACTCCCAACTAGAAAGCGGGGCACGAGGCGGAGAGGGACGCAGCTGCATGCATACCTCGCATGAAGAAATCATATTCTCCAATGCTTGATCAATCCCGGGAAACCAACACCTTGACCTAGCTTCAGCTTTTGTTTTTACTATCCCTAAATGTGAGGAATGTAATTCCTTCAATAAGGTTGCCTGTAAATTCTCAGGAATGACAACCTTATGCCCTCTCATAATGCATCCATTTTCAATCGACAATTGTGATCGACACAAATAAAAAGGTCTCAATCTTACGTCCTTAGTTTTAGGCGGCCAACCGGTTTGTATATAATTAGCTACACGATTTAATACAACGTCATTATTTGTATGTTCCCGTAATTTATTAAGCGTAAGAGGCATGCTGCCGTCTGTGACAAAACAAACGTATGTTGCCCGGTCGCATGTGATCTCGCTCTCGCCGCACTGTTCGGTGCACGCGCACTGGGTGCGGGACGCGTGACGCTCTCGAGCCGGCTCGACCGCCGGCGGCGGCGGCAGGCTCGCGCGGGACAAATAGTCAGCACTGTTATCACTGCTACGAATATATTCTATGTTATAATTATAACTGCTAAGGAACAATGCATAGCGTTGCAATCTGTTGGCCGACACTTCCGGTATACCATTATAGGGGCCGAATATAGAAATAAGTGGTTTGTGATCTGTCCTTAATGTAAAAGGTTCAGATCTGCCATACAAGTATTGATGAAAGCGTCTTACCCCGTAAATAATAGCTGTCGCCTCTTTCTGAATTTGCGCATATCGTTTTTCTGCGGCGTTAAGCGTGCGTGAGGCGAACGATATCGGTTTTTCGATACCGTCAGCACTTTTTTGAGACAGAATTGCACCGAGCCCGCTCGGGGACGCATCTACAGTTAAAATTAATTTAGCGGCCGGATCAAAATGAGTTAAAACTAATTCTGAAGTAAGCATCTTCTTCATTTTTTGGAACGCTGCATCATGTATCTCAGTCCAGGTCCATTTACAACCCTTTTTTAATAAATCATACAAGGGACTGAGTATACTTGACGCGTTCGGTACAAAATTTCTATAATAGTTAACTAATCCTAGAAACGACTGCAATTGACTAACATTTTCAGGAACCGGCGCCTCGACCATGGCTTTAATTTTTTCGGGCGCTTTTTTTAGACCATCTTTAGTGACTATATAACCTAAGTAGCTTACCTCATCTTTGAAAAAATCGCACTTTTCGCGCTGCAACGTTAGACCTGCTTCTTGTAAGCGTTTCAACACGGCATTTAACCTTTCCATATGTTCTAGCCTATCTTTTCCCGTTACTAAAATATCATCTAAAAGACATAGTACACCGTCCATTCCCGAGAGTATACCGTCAATGGCGCGTTGGAATATGGCCGGCGCGCTCGACAAGCCAAACACCAGGCGTTTGTATTTATATAATCCACGGTGTGTATTGATGCATGTGAGCACTTGTGATTGATCGTCTAAAATAAATTGGTTATATGCCATAGACAAATCTAACTTTGAAAACTGCTGACCGCCGTGTAACTTCGAAAACAGCTCATTAATTGTAGGAAGTGGATATTGTTCTATAAGCAACTGTTTATTTAAACTTACAGAATAATCGGCGCACAACCTAACTGAACCGTTGCGTTTTAGAACGGGCACTATCGGGGACGCGTAGTCTGAATGTTCTACTGCTTCTAATATATCCAAGCTAACCAGCCTATCTATTTCTTTTCCGACCTTATCGCGCAACGCAAACGCTATTGGCCGCGCTTTGAAGAAAACCGGTTTGACATTATCTTTTAATAACAATTTAACTTTATATTTATTAAAAGCACCTAATTCGTCGGAAAATAATTTTGGATATTGCTGCTGTAATTTTGTCCATGAGAATGTATTATCTTCTTGACAAAAATTAACAGGCATTAATTGCAACTTAAACCTAGAAATAAAATCCCTGCCTAGAAGAGGCGGGCCGCCGTCGCGGACTACATAAATTTCTAGCTTGTGGATTTTTGACATGTATGAAATTGGTAATTCAATCGTACCTATACACACGATATGCTGACCGTTGTATGTCATCAGCTGTTTATGAGTGAATGATAATGGCACCGTTTTGAAATTGGACTTATAATAACCCTCGGATATAACCGTCACTGCTGAACCACTGTCAACCTCAAATCTAAACGGAATGTTATCTATATACACTGTCTCGACCATGGGCTCACCCCTACAAGAACGGATATAAAAACACTCACCATCGTCGTCATCCTCACCCTTGTCACTGACATCCACCTGCATATAATTCACCCTAGGACACATTCTACGCAAGTGGCCCTTCACGTGACATTTGGTACACGGTAAATTCGCGAATCTACATTCGGAGGTCTTATGATTCATGTAACCACAAACACTGCACTTCACTTTTCCCCTACTTCCCTTGACATTCTTAGCGATCTTGAAAATCTGGTCCGCACCGAGACTGGAGGTCGTCGCAACGCTTGCGCTGGCCGCGGCCGCTGCCCGCGCGCTGCATAGGTTCTCCGCCAGCTCCACTGCTTTGGCCAACGTCAGATCGCTCAGGTCCTGTGAATATATTTTCTCCTTTACTGGTCCTGGCTGCATTCCCATGATGAACTTGTCACGCAAAGTTTCCTCTAGATTTAAGAAACTGCAGTGTACCGTCAGTCCACGTAATCTCGCCGCCCATTGCGTGGGAGATTCTCCAGGTTGCTGCAGAGCAGTGTAGAAGTTGTGCCGTTCTCCAAATCCGACGCGCTTGGGAGTGAAGTGGGTGTCCAGAAGTGTTAATATTTCTTCATATGGCACCTCAGCTATGTCCTTAGGCAGCGCTAGATCCGCCGCAAGCTGATACGTCACCTCGTTGAGTGCGCTGAGTAATATCGCCTTTCTTTTGTCCCCCGTGGGATCAGACATCCTATTAATGTCATTTGCCACATAATATTGCAATATTCTGCTTTTATACGTCTTCCAAGTCTGTACATTGTGGTCAAACGTATTTAATATTCCAAAATGTGAAGCAGCCATTTTACGTCGTAATAATTTTATTAATTTTTATTGCGGGTAAGTAGTACTCGTCGCCACTGATATGTATGCGGATACGGGGTAGACAAGTGAAACGCTAGGCAGCTCGTAACGCACTGATTTATTGACGTTTAAGGTGGTGGTCACAGCCACGCCCACATACGTAACAAAACCATATTCAAAGTAGACCATAGATACTTTCTCTAGTCAAAACAATTAATCTATTCTACGAGTTACCACCATTTCGGAATTTGTTTCCGAAATGGTAATAAAGCAGAATGAATACTGGTAAAAGATATGGCAAAGGTCGTTACAGGCATTTTTCTCTAGTCATCGATTAAATCAATAATCTATTGGAGAAATACTTTTAATCATAATTATGATTATGTTCAATAGGTTATAAACTTGGATCACGGTATAAAGTTCAAGGTAGATTTATCTTAGTTTTTGTTTATTGAAGAAATGAAACAGAATGTGGTTAATATAATGTGCTATCATCCTTTACGTTGTGATGGGAGAGCAATAATGAAATAGACTTGATTTTAACCAATATCGAACACACAGCAAAGGAAGCAAGCTAATAACTATGCAGCGTGCATAATTAAGTACATACAAAGATTTCCACCTCTACACTCTCGGGAAGTTGTCGGAAGTAAAGAAGTAAGCACAATATGATTTATACAGGTATATTCTCATTACAAAAGTATGGTTACAATTGAAAAACATGAGACCGAATCGCAACTGAATCGAGATGATATCGTAATTTTGGGATTTGGAATTACAATCCAGTTTCTATATGAACGCAGTTCGTCGCTGAGTGCTAAATACTAGACCTACAGATTGCTGATGTGTTTTGCTATTTTTGGTAAATCAAAAATGCGTTGAATGTTTAAAAAAATTATCAATAATCGACAGCCCTACAGTCTAATATTGGATTTCCGTATGAGCAGATAGATATGATCCTGCGTTTTATCCTGCCTAAGGCGGATTAAATGTTACGTTATCTAGGGGAACGATTTGGACAAAGTCATCGGCGTTAGTAACTCCATCTACAGTTGTCTTAAAAAAATTATTGACTAGTGATCCTGCTTTCATTTCGTGTGCTTAAAATTAGTGTCAACTGCAGGTTAACTGTTCTATTCAACAAAAACAGTCAAAATCTAGTTTTAATCCTAAGCGCAGTCTTGCTCATACAAAACGAGCGATGTGGCTGTTGGAATTGGAATGTCAGTCAGTTTATTTTATGTTAGTAGACAATTATATAAAAATTGTAATCAAAACAAAATGTGTGCAAATAAAACTTATCACAAGAATAATGCACATAATCTGTTAATAACTACAATGAAAAAGATAAAGCCTTCGATTTAAAGAGGTCGTTACTGATTTCATGCACTAATTAATTAATTGAATAGGTAAAAAATGTTATAATATTTCCCTAGCTGACTGTCAGTCATGTTTAGGTATAAATTATACCGAAATCATAGCAAGAACTTTGTCACCAATACGCAAATAAAATTCATTGTTTCTTTTGTAAAGGTGTTTGTTGTTAAAAATGTATATACTTATTATATAGTGAATATGTATTTTAAATTTTAAAATATCCTGTCAGTCTTGCCCCGCTGCTGATGGGGTAAGACTACCAATGTTTTCATGTTTTACATTTTCTTTCGTGCATTACGTTTTGTAAACTTATTAATTTATATCTTAGAGCGAAGCCCCATTAGTGCGTTGCGTTGCGTTGCGTCGCGTCGTCGCAACGGAACAACGCATTGTATGCCACACCTGCGTTGCGTTGACACTGCGACAACGCAACGCAAGAGGGTATGTTTAAGTTGATGTAAAGTTGATATCATTTTGTTATCGCATATTTCGGAGAGCTTAATACGAAATAGTCTGTAATGTACTATTATACCCGCGGAGGCCTATCATTGGCTATTTGTCACTATTGTTTCCAACTTAATACGTATCGAACGCTGTTGGCCATCCTAAGTTAAATAAATAAATGTCAAGTTGACATCAAATCGACGTCATAACTTGTAAGCATAATTGCACCACTGACCATCTGATGAGAAAAGGCGCTACCAATGCGTTGTCTGCTACAATTAAGTAACATGAGAGAAAATAGAAATTAGCGAAAGGGGGGTGAAGGACATATTATTATTCATTTCAACATTTCAGATTATCATTACAGTTTTTTTTCCAATGGGCAATGTAGCAATATTAATTACCATTTCCGAACAAATTTACATTAATAAAGAGTTGTAGTTCTGGATTTTTCAGCGCATTAATGCTACTTTAGGCTGATATTATGTAAGAAGGTGTTACTTCACTAGTACACTAGCTAAACATTTCATATACGCTCTACCACTCCAGTAAACATAATTAGGTAGTTTGTAAACAGGAAAATGCTACAAAATCGTTAGCCAGAAGCCACGTAAGTTTTGATTGTTTGAGGAAACAATATTTTGGTATTCTACGTCAAAAACCCTATGACGACATGTAAAAAACATTAATTTTATCCTGTATTACGTAGGTAATTGTTTTACAATTCTGGAATCGTTAATTAACGAAACTAATAAATATTTTCTGACAATCTTGAATCATGTCGATGGATGAACGACAGCAGCAGCGTGGCAGAATATGCTGTAATTCCCTTCGATTGAAGGGAGATGATTATGGGTTGCTAAAATGGGAGATCATGAGAGTCTTAAAAAAACAAGACAAAATTCATTTTCACGCTTCATCTAATTGTCCTCAAGAAAGACTATGACAAAAATCTATTCTATATTAACCTTAGATCAGAGTAAATATGGGTTTATTCTCAAATATTTGGGTATTTTTTCCGCTTGCAAAAAGTTGTTTGACCGGGATAAAAGTGGTACCATTCAATATTCTTAAATTACCTGGTTAAACGCAGCCAATAACGTTAGCAGTGTTATTAAATTGCCAAAATTTTATTTTTTTACATGTTGGCATTCCTTTAGATGTCGAACACGTTAAGCAAGAACTTTTTCATACAAAACTTGTCATTTTGAATTGGTTTAAAATACATGAGCTCCATGCTTTGAGGGGTACTTGAAGTCCAGTTCATAATCATTATTTATTGAGAGAGAGAGAGAGAGAGAGAGAAAGAGAACAATTAGTAATTCATAAAAACAAAGAGTGCAGATTAAAAACAATAAAACTGAATTACATATTTGTGACTGAAGTTTTAAAAGTGACTGGTTTAAAATTGAATTCGGGATATGGACTCGTGTGTAATGAATATGTCTCCCTCCCCATAGTGCCTATCCAAACTCAATAATCGACAAATTTGTCGATAGTAAACTGTGTTTTGTTACAAGTGCTTATTTTTTTAATAGGTAGGCAAGAGAAATTGTGAGTCGTGTCATTAAAGTCACTAATGTAATAATAAAAAAATGTCTCTCTTAATTTTGGCACAAACAGTATTTTTAAACAAAAGGAAAATTTTGTTTAAAAAAACTTTAATTTTACTTTATTTTATTTAATTTTGATAATATAAGTATTATTGAAGTCCAGTAAAAGCAAAATAATTTTCAAAGTGACTTGTATCAGAAGATAAAACTTGTTTAACACATGAAACGCTCTCCATTATTAAGTATGTTACGTATGACGCACTGTGCCGATTTTAATTGCAATCTTGTGTATTTAAAATTACTATGAGCAATATTTTGTTAGATAATGACACGAAAAGAAGAAGTAATATCTACATATTTTTATTATTACTCACAGAAACTTTTATTCTATCGATATATTTCAATGACAACACTATTCCCTGGCTTTGACTGTCAAGTGTCGTTCGTCATTGGACGGACAGATGGATAGACAGGACGTTTGCCATTTCACGAAACTCGAAGTGGATGCGATTATTTTTCAGAAGCAAATTGAGTGACTGCACCAATAGGGTTGGTGGTATATTATCAAAGGGATAAATCTTAATACCCATAATCATGCAGGTATGCAGGTCTCCCTCCAATCAAAGGGGATTAGAGTGTGCTCTGCCACGCTGCTCTAACTGGATTGGCAGAGGCCAATGTTTTTAAGCCGTCTCAAGGCTTTGGCTTAACGGATTGCCATCGACTACAGTCGGGATGGCTTAACGTGCCCTCCGAAACACGGAGACGCTCAGATAATGAACCCATCCAAACAATAGCTAGGGTGGACGTTGCTTAGCTTGTGTGTACAGAGTACGACACACAGCGACGTCATAGAGCTTCTCATAGAGATCTTCTTTTCGTGACAGTGACTCAAACAAAATATAATTCCTACACCATACTTGCAAGATGTTCAGCCAGTAAGATGGGATTATCCGTGGCCTTCCACAAATCTGTTACGGCACAGTCAGTAGGACAACCCGGGCTACATAGGAGATCATTGTCTGCGGAGCTTAAAGATACATACAGTAGATTCCCTATTATGTAAACGAGAGGAAGTATTGGATATTTTTACCACATAGGACCTTCCTTTTACTCTTTTAAGTCACATGTTTGGCAAACTCGTGGACTTTTTGCACCATAGATGTAGTAAAAAACTATTTTTAAATTCCGTCGAACAGGTTTACTATATATTCGAACTGCCAATCTTTGCGTGTTAGTTAGTCTGTGTAAGTTGATGTGCGTAGGAATTATAGACCAAGAGATAGTCATAAAATAATTATAGGATTTTATTATTTAAATATGTTCTAATCAAAAAATTTTTTGGTTTCTTTCTATTAAAAATATTTAATTTCTACATTTTAAACAAATACATATACTTAAATTCATGTCGTAAAATTAATTTGACACTTATTCCTATTCACATGAAACACCGTCATCAAGGAAATGATATATTTGAGCATAATTGGAGAATTCTTTATAATTTATTTAAAAGTTATTCTCCAGTTATGCTCTTATCTATGCAATTATTGTAATTAATTTAAAAACGTAACTTGTCGAAAAGGGAAGCACTTTTTGTTAGGAATTTGGAAAATAGTTCATTAATATGCTAATGTGATTTTTTATACCGCTCTGTAAACTTGATATCCCACAGCCATCGGAAGCGACTTAATTTTATACCATGTAAAGACTATGATTAATTAGTTACTTGTTAGATAATAAATAATATAAAAAAAAACGTCATGAATGTTATGGTTTAGCAAGATTTAGTATATGTAAGGTTGATTATAGTTTTAAAATGACTAGCTATTAAAACATTGGAGTACTGACATCACCGCGACTTTATCAGTATTATGACTTTAGATTGTTTTTTTAAGCGACTTCAAAAATGGAGGAGGTTCATGTTTCATTGTATGTTTTTTTTTTGTATGTTCGCCGATTACTCCGTCAATTGTAGACCGATTTTCAAAATTCTTTTTTTATTCGAAGGTGCATACTCCAAAGTTGGTCCCATTGTCACCAAGTCAGGATCTGATGATGGGATCTCAGGTAAATTGAGGGCAACCCTCAGATTTTATAAGCAGAAAGAGCGGGCCTTTCCTACAATATTTTTTCAAAACTTAAAAGGAAAGTCTCAGTCCTTGTAACCGTCACAAGTGTACAATATATAATTTTTTGTTTTTTTTTGTTTTAATGAATCTAAAGATTGTTGTGTATAATAGCTCCTGGACTTAAACTGATTACACGGAACGGATTAATTAGAAATTGCGGGTCCATTGATGATGGTACGCATTGGTACAATTAGAGATAAGCTAATTGGTATTTTACGGCATTCATAAAATGCATACAAAAAAGTCTTTTGATTGTATAGGTACCTTATGTTATAAAAAACAAATTAAATTTAGGGACTTTTATCACGAATTACTTTGTATTAGAACTATTACATATTTTAATTACTCTGAGTATTATAACTTACTAACTTTTTTGCCCGCGACTTCGTCCGCGACAGTCCGCGTGAAGTTCCGGGACCGTTCCCGTGGGAACCACATTAAATTTCGGGAAAAGCTATAGTCTATGTCACTCCCTGAGAATGTAGCTTTCTACTGGTGAAAGAATTTTTGAAATCGATCCAGTAGTTTCGGAGCCTATTCAATTCAAACAAACAAACAATCAAATCTTTCCTCTTTATAATATTAGTATAGATGAGTAAATTGTATGTATGAACATGCAATTTATCCCATTTTACTAAGTAAATAAAATAGTGTTTTGGCACCGGACGACTTTGGATTAGTAGCATTAATGACATTTCCATCTTAATAGGAAAAAGAACATGGTAAATTACAGGTAAAAATTACTCGTCTCGATGATCACAGACACGTGACTCTGAAGGAAAAATCTTAGTTAACTACCGGTAAGATTATCTCCAGAAACAGTACAGTACAATCAAAGGCATAATATGTTATCACTTTAGTAAGTACCTTGTCACTATAACATTGTTGACATTTTCGTTTTAAAGTCGTCAAGTACCTTAAATTGATTTTGTCAAAATTATATTTACAATAACTATACATACACTGGGCGTCAAAAATAAGTAGTACAGTTTTAAAATTGCAATATCTCCTAAACTGCAGAAGCTAGACCATTGAAATAAAAAAATGTTAAAAGACAATTTAATTTCATTTAATAAAAACTTCATGCATAATATCATTTTTTAAAGATTGACTGAAAAAAAACTTAATAAATAAAAACACTATTTTTTTAAACTGTTGGCTTGTACTTTTGTTTTTTATTGTTTTCTTTATTGCTGATAAATCAATTGCAATTCAAAAGCAAATGTGTCTTCAGCGAGTAAACTTTACTAATCATGCCTCTTTCACCAGAAGAATGTGCAAGAATCATAACTTTTCTCGAAGTAGGCATCAGTATGCGTCGTACTGCAAGAAAGGTGGGTGTAACTCTAAGAACGATCCAGCAAGTAAAGCGAAGATACGAAGAGACTGGAAACCATCTAAGGAGACTAAGTAATGGCAGACCCAGGTGCACTAGTACCCGAGAAGACCGCTTAATTGTCTCTACTGTGTTAAGAAATCGTCACCTTAATGCAGTTGAGGTCCAGCAACAGCTTCTTCAGACCCGAAGAGACTACGTTAGTGAGAGTACAGTGAGGAGAAGACTTGCTGAAGCCAACCTGAAGTCGTACAGGCCAGCAAATGGCCCCAAACTTGAGACAGGGCATCGAGTAGTAAGACTACGCTACGCGCGTCAACACGTACAATGGGGCGAAGAAGAATGGACAAGAGTTTTGTTCACAGATGAGTCTCGGTTTTCTTTATTCACTTCCGATGGAAGGCGGAGAGTATACAGGCGACCTGGTGAGCGATAAATTCAAGGTTGCATCTCGGAAAGAGTTCAATACGGCGGGGGCTCTGTACACGTATGGGCTGGCATCTCTTCAGAGGGTCGCACAGAGCTAGTGGTCATAGAAAATGGCACTCTGACTGGTGAAAGATATGCATTAGAGATCCTTAACGAGTATGCAGGGCCATATTTAGCAAATATGGGTGATGGAGCTATACTAATGCATGATAACGCCCGGCCACACACCGCTCATCTCGTACAAGAGTACATTCAGGAGGTTGGCATCAGCTTGATGGCTTGGCCATCAAGAAGCCCAGATCTTAACCCGATTGAACACGCCTGGGATGAGCTTGGGAGGCTAGTCAGAAGACTCAGACCACCCCCCGCCACCCTCAGGGCTCTAAAACAGGCCCTGATAGAAGAATGGGTGAATATTCCCCAACACCGCCTCCGAAACTTAGTGTTCAGCATGCCAAACCGGCTCCAAGCTGTCATCGGAGCCCGAGGCGGCAACACAAGTTACTAAAGTGGGAACAAGGCCCAAAACGTAAAAATTAAGTTCTTGATAGTTCCTTCAAAATGGTTAGCTTTTTAGTTTTTTCCTAATTTTCAGTGTAAAACTTTACTAATGCTAAATAAAGTATTATTTTTAGAAAACTTTGTTAAATTTGCTATAAAATGACTTTTATTTCAAAACTCTAACTTCTATAGTTTAAGAGTAATTGCAATTTTAAAACTGTACTACTTATTTTTGACGCCCAGTGTATTTTCGTTTAATTACCTGTAATGTGTCCGTTAGACACTGCTGGTCAGTTATGTTACTAAAGCATATATTACTAAGGGTGGTGTACTGTGTACTGCATTTTTATGCAGAATGTACAATCTTGTTGTGGAGCTGTGTTCTGAGTATTCCGTAGAATGAACATGAAGTTAAACAATGCCGACCATCGTCAATATTAGGATGGGTTCAAAAATCTTGAACTTATTCGTACTTTGGAAGTCTCCAGAGGAAAATTTAATTTATACTCAACTTGTAATCTTAACGTATACGCTTGACAGCATAACAAAAGTTAACAAAACTATACACAATTTAATTTATTCACAAAATTATCTGGCAATATATTTTTATTGTTGATCGTGATCTATGAATATTTATAGTTTAGTCACTTTGGTTTGGCGAAAAGTATTTATAACTATTCAAATGAAATAATAAAAATGAATAAGTTTTAAGTATAAGTAAAAAAACACTGATGAGCAAAAAAATATAAGTTTTATCAAAACAAAAGATTCTTTAGAAATCTTTTATACTACTCATGTCCATTGAATGAATAGACACATTTGAATGTCGTCTCTATGTTCTCAGTCATAAGAACCTATGAAGACCACGTGCTTGTATTCTATTTAATGTCAAGTATTTTCCCTTTACCTTGCATTTTGTATAGATTTTTGCTGAGCGCTATTATGAATGGATTTGAATATCATATTCAGTGAGAGATATGCAAAAATTGTTCTAATTCTTATTAAAATTATGTATGATAGATTATTGTTTCATAGATTTTTCAGTGTCACATTTCACAATTGCCCAACGGAGAGACGTTACATCCTATTTCATTCAGTGTAGATCATTGATCAGTATTAATTGATCAATTAGGAGCACTAAAATATATTTAAAAAAAAGAAATATGTTCACTATTTTGATTTTTGTATTACATACCTGTCTTTTCTAAATTACCGTAACAAAATAATAAGAAAAACATGATCGTTTGCTGTAAAAATTCCTATGCACATCCCAAGGTTTTTGGTTGCCATTACCATTATGCAATCATCGGAATTAATTGTCATTGACACGCAATAATAAACACAATCACTCACCATTTTGTGACACTGAACACTAAGAGACACGTGCGACTCGGGAGCCCATCAATGCACGACTGACTACCTGCTTCTACTCCTGCGCATTTCTTTACGTGATGATGATAATGATATCCGTGATATTGATAACAAATTTCGGGTTTGGGGTTTGCGCCGACTGTTAGCTTAATTTGTTGTTAGACGTTTTATCTTTAAAGATTATCGTGAGTATTATAATATTTTTATACAATGATACGTGGTAATTAAACTTTACCGCTAACGGCCGGCTTTCATGCTTTTTTGTTTGTCATTTCAAAGAGTTTTAAGTAAAAAATAAAGCAGTAAATAAATAATATAATCATAACAATACATAATACATACCTATTAAGTTGAAATTACGTTGAGTTTTAGCGTGGTTGGGCATTTCTTGACGCTGGATGATCGTAAAGTTAGCCGCTGATCCAATATCGCGTACTCTTAAGTACGTACAGTTAAGTATGTACGGTGGCCTCGAAGATAGGAGGACCATTTTAGAAAAAAATCGCTTGCACATCTTGTAAGCGGATTTTTTGTCAGCTCCATCCTTTTCTTTGTTACCAAACAGGGTTTTTGTTTGTAGAAGCCACATGTGTCCACTAGGATGTTGGATCTTGCAACCAAAAATCATCCTAAAGATGGTC
Organism: Endotricha flammealis; assembly: GCA_905163395.2. Classification (NCBI taxonomy): domain Eukaryota; kingdom Metazoa; phylum Arthropoda; class Insecta; order Lepidoptera; family Pyralidae; genus Endotricha; species Endotricha flammealis. Next base: position 10,852,200 of record LR990869.1, on the reverse strand, counting down.
CTGCTATCCTCGAGGCGACTGTACATACCTACTATAATATTTGTATTTTAACTAACAGTATTTATACTTACAAAGTAAAAATCCATTGATAATTTCAAGATCAAAGAGACCATAGAGTGTATGGTCATAGAGTTTATGGTTATAGTACATAATTATTTATGAATACAGTACATCTTTGTATAGACGAAATGACTTTGTCATCGTTTTGTAGGATGTTGAGTGACAAAAACGTAAACTGTTTTGAAAGCGTCCAACCGTGTAATGAGTACACACAGTCCTCACGATATTAGGGTTCCATTTGTAATCTATCTATCTATATATATATAAAAGAGAAAATCACTGACTGATTCATCACGAAATCTCCGAAACTACAAGTACCAGGAGTCTCAAATTTTGCATGGGGGTTCCTTTTGGGGCGTAGGTGCTCACTAAGAAAGGATTTTTGGAAATTCATCCCCTAAGGGGGTAAAACGGAGGTGCAAAGTTAGTATGAAACTATGCCGTTTTTGAAGTTACTCGGATGAAATTCAGCATGAAGGTGCTTTACTGAAAAGCATGAAACATGGTAAATTTTTTAAAAAAAAATCATCCCTTAGGTGGTTAAACGGGGGTGCAAAGATAGTATGAAACTTTGCCGTTTTTGAAGTTATTTGAATGAAATTAAGCATGAAGGTTCTTTATTGAAAGGCATGAAACACGAGTAAAATATTTTTCTCAAAAAACATCCTCTATGGGGTTAAACGGGGGCGCAAAGTTAGTATGAAACTTTGCCGTTTTTAAAATTATTCAAATGAAATTCACCATTAAGGTTCTTTACTGAAAAGCATGAAACATGAGTAAAATATTTTTTTCAAAATTCTTCTTTTAGGGGATTAAACGGGGGTGCAAAGATAGTATGAAACTTTGCCGTTTTTGAAGTTATTCGAATGAATTTTAGCATGAAGGTTCTTTACTGAAAAGCATGAAACATGAGAAAAATATTTTTTTCAAAATTCATCCCTTAGGGGTTAAACGGGGTGCAAAGATAGTATGAAACTTTGCCGTTTTTGAAGTTATTCAAATTAAATTCAGCATGAAAGTTCTTTATTGAAAGGCATGAAACACGAGTAAAATATTTCTCTCAAAAAACATTCCTTATAGAGTTAAACGGGGGCGCAAAGTTAGTATGAAACTTAGGTGGTTAAACGGGGGTGCAAAGATAGTATGAAACTTTGCCGTTTTTGAAGTTATTCGAATGAATTTTAGCATGAAGGTTCTTTACTGAAAAACATGAAACATGAGAAAAATATTTTTTTCAAAATTCATCCCTTAGGGGTTAAACGGGGTGCAAAGATAGTATGAAACTTTGCCGTTTTTGAAGTTATTCAAATGAAACTCAGTATTAAGGTTCTTTATTGAAAGTCATGAAACATGACTAAAATATTTTTTTCAGAAATTATCTCAAAAACTGACTGATTGGTGACTGACATCAACGCACAGCCCAAACCGCTGGGTCTAGAGACTCCAAATTTGGCACATAGGTTCCCCATGAAGTCAAGGGGTGCACTAAGAAAGGATTTTTCAAAACTCACATCCTAAAGGGGTGAAACGGGTGTCCAAAGTTTGTATAAAGAAACTAGAATAGTTAGACCATTTTATTTGAAACTTCGCAGGAATTCTCCTGGCGGTAAATGAGTAAGCACGTGTTTCAGGATTTTTCAAAATTCAACCCCTAGACTAGAGGGACGAAATGCGGGGAACTCTACACGTGTATTATCGAGGGACCTAGAAAGCTGAAATTTGTGTAGAGGTTCCCTTTATGATGTTGACAAGGATAAAGATGGGGTTTTACGACATTCCCACGGGAAAGGGAGTAATAGGACTGCAAGTGTTTTATCGCAGGCGCTCAACTTAGAAAGCTGAAATTTTGTATAGAGGTTCCTTTTATGATGTTGACAAGGATGAAGACGGGATTTTTTTAATTCCCACAGTAATGGGACAAATAGGACTGCACGTGTGTTATTGTGGGCCCTCAACCTAGAACGCCTAGATTTTGTATTAAGCTTCCCTTTATAAAGTACTTAGACAAGGATAAAGATGGGATTTTTAAAATTCCCACAGGATTCGGAATAATAAGACTACACGTGTATTATCGGGAGTGCTCAACCTAGAAAGCTGAATTTTTTATAGAGATTCCCTTTATGATGTTGACAAGGATAAAGTCGGATGTTTTTTAATTCCCACGGGAACGAAAAAATAGGACTGCACGTGTATTATCGTGGGCGCTCAACCTAGAACTCCTAGATTTTGTATTAAGCTTCCCTTTATAAAGTAGACAATAAAGATGGGATTTTTTTTAAATTCCCACAGGATTTGGAATAATTAGACTACGCGTGTATTATCGGAAGTGCTTAACCTGAAAAGCTGATTTTTTTATAGAGATTCCCTTTATAATGTTGACAAGGATAAAGTCGTTTTTTTTTTAAATTCCCACGGAAACGAAATTATTGGCATTTTCGCTTGAACACGCGGGCGGAGCCGCGGGTAACAGCTATTAAAATAATAAAACAACAGGATTTTGTAGGTAGCCAAGATTTACAGCGGCGAGCAAATAGACAATGAGCAATGAAGAACACTGACATCTCGGGGAAAACTACAGTAATAGGAGACTGTTAAATCCGTCTATACTACTTAATTAGTCTCAGTCCAATTCCACGCAGGCGAAGCCGCGGGCACAGCTAGTTATTACATAGAATGTTAAACTGATTATTGTGCTGTTTTATTACCATGAAGGTTCAGTCGTCATCGTCAACCTATAGTAGTACATTGCTGGACACAGGTCTCTAACTAACATATTCTATGCTAACATGGCACTGATGGGACGCCAACCAGGTGGAAAACTAAAAACCTGAATGTCTACCACCCTTTGGTGGCTGGCTACCTGCGGGAATTATTTTATTATGACTTTCACTGCCCTATCGGTGGCTGTCCATAAGAACTCCTCTTTATCCTGGGTAACATGGGTTTCTCTCATCCCACTTCTCCCCAGAAGTGGGATGAGAGAAGGTTGGTTGTGCGGGGGCACATACAGACTTTTTGCCTTCAGTTTTTATCTCGCTGAGTTTATTTCGCTCACAACCAGTTCATTCAGCTAACAGTAGATTTTTAAACATGCAGTTTTTTTTATACTCCAGTCAGTGAATTAATATTACAGGATTTTGACCAAAAACTTTCGGCACTTATTAGATCGTTTTTATGATTTAAACCGTTTAAAAATCGTCATTTTTTTTTTACAATTGAACCGTCAAGGTTAGTAAGACTATTACAGATGTTTTTGTTCGCACACATTTACGATAAATACATACAAACTTTTAAAATACCATTTGCAATATCTTTTTCTGACGTAATGTAGGTACATAAAAATACATAATTACCGAAAGAATAATGAATGATAAATTTTAGTAGCTTGAAATAATTTTAAATTATATGAATCTTTTGACTACCATACGACCGTCTCGGTCGTTTTTACTGTCATTTGGGGATTACGATTAGAAATATATACTGAAGCCTGTAGCACAGTATGGCACAGTTTTAAACTGACAGTGTTTCAGAGTTTGTTATTTATCTATTTATAGTAGATAATACATAGTCTATGTGTTTATTACAAATTCAGTCACTGCAGTGTCAAATAAATTCAAAATAGGACTCATAGAGTTGTTGATAACACCTCTCAAAATCAACCTGGAATGTTTAAAATAAACCTAATATCTGCGTGTTGGTAATACGCAGTTTGTAAGGTTGTAGGAAATAATCTTTGTTTCTACTGAAATGATTTTGAGAGTTCTATTACCAATAGAAAGTCAATTTATTTGCGAGTGTCATAGACTATGCTGGCAAAACCGCGGTATTAAAAAATAAGATAGAAAGATAGATAGAATACTCTTTATTTGCATTACACACAGGAAAAAGTACAAAAAAACAATCTTACAAACTAGTGTAAATGCAACAAGGCGGCCTTAATGCTAAGCAATCTTTTCAAGGCAACCTTAAGGTAACGAATTTCTGTATGGAGTTGGCAGGGCTAGCAAGAAAAGAAAATAATACTAAACAAGAAAATGATAGATGATAAAATATATGTAAAAAGTTTATGTATGCGACACCATGTTTCATAACATAAGTTAGATACAAATCAAGTACATAAGCCTATAAAATTACATGACGCGAATAATATTTTTGTCTCTATTCATTAATTTATTCTTAGCGCATGCAAACATTGCTATCGTTGGATTTTATAATTGTATAACTAAATATGTACACTACTTTAGATATTTATCGCATGGAAAATCACAATGGAAGCCTTGTTTAAATAAGTGCAGTAAATAAGTTTTCCCAATGGACAGGGACAGGATAAAAAATAGTTTGCCCAAAAATCGAGAAAAGTAGTTATCTTTTTTTATCAGTTTAGATTTTGGTCTGACGGTCTAAAAACTTTCCCGGCGATGAATGAAAACTTAGGAAACCCTTATGAGTAGTATTTTTTATTATGCCACAAAGGTGGCAGACAAGCATACGGCCCGCCTGATCTCCGTAGCGGCTACGGTGATCATAGATGCCTGTAATACAATACCGGGGGTATTACTCGCGCGTTGCCAAAAGTGGAGCTCACCGTAGGTACACAGCATGGCCGAGACCAATGCTATTTGGCTACGATCAAGGCTACGATGTTCTGTATGGTGGAGGTCCTTCTCCAGACGGGCTGCTCTGGTTTGAACGGATTATTCGCTGTGCCCTACCTCTCTTCGTATTTTCGAATGGCGTTTGTTGTTAAAATTACTATTTCCTATAATTAATATTAATTAATTAATATTATAAATAATATCTGTAATAATTATTATATCTTGTCGCAACATCCTGCCGCCATAAATATTATTTTTTCAAAACTAAGTGTAAATATTTTATTAAAGCCTTCAGTTTATCTCAATTATCTAAAACAAAGAAAATACTTTGTATGTAGAATTTATAATTTAGTATTTGATTTTGAACAACTGCATTACTCAGAGCGATATTAGAGCGCGTTCACATTAGATTGGAACGACAGTAATATCGGATGGTGTCGGATGCATATTGGCACCATGATCACATGACATATTTCTATAGCGCTGTTGTGGTTCAGTTGCAGCGTGCACCGAGGCGATCCGATAAAATTAAATAATAAATATTCTTGGACGAATCACACCACACCACCTAGTCCCAAACTAAGCAACTAAGCTTGTATTATATATATTTTTTTACTATGGGTATATATTGCTGATAAATATACTTAAATACTTTTTTTACATAGAAAACATCCAGGCCAAGGCAAACAGACATGTTCATGCACACAAATGTTTGCCTTGCGCAGGATTCGAACCCGCGGCCCTTGGGGTAAAGTGACCATTGCTAGCCACTCGACCACCGGGCCAGTCGCCAGCCAGCCAGCTACAAATTGCCGCCGATGACACATTTACCGGAGTGTGTAACCGGAGTCGTTACTTTTTGTGGAGCAAAGTTTCCAAATGTTCGTGGACAACATCCGATAACAAGAAGTTATTTGGATGCAACATGACAACTCTTTGTTTATTTTAATTTTATTTATTTATTACAAAAATCCACAGCCCTTAAAAATTTTATAATAACGATCTTTCGATCTTTCTTAAGTATTACCACAGAGTAGTATTACACTCCAAAGATTTCCAATTTTTAGGTACTTCATTCAGCAAATTACGAGCAGACAATTATGGGCCAGAATATTGAGACTATGCAAAAATACAACTTCTTTGAATGTGTATGTGTGTTATGCGTGTAAAGAGTTGTATTTGTTCGTGTAAGTGTTCAGGAAGTATGATACTGACATTAAGTAACATTCTTCAACTTGCAATTTTTTCAAATTGGAAACTTTGCTCTACCTAAAAGTAACTGCGGTCTGGATGCACGGTAGTCGGTAATACGAGATTTTTACCTCAATTTTTCCTTATTTGAATGGCCTAATAGTAGCTGAACTTCGACAGCCCTTTTGACAGCAGGCAATTGGAGGAACGTAAGGCTCTCACCGCCAAAAATTTACATTGTCTCCCTCTAGGCGGTCATCTCTCCAACTAGGCGACGACACTGGGAAGGCGAATGAATTGGAGAGAAGCGGCTAGTTTTTCTCTCTGGAATAACCAAATAGGTACATATTTTTTCATTAGTGGGTTGGGTCTTTGCATAACTATCCAATATATAGTTTCTTACGTATTAGGTACGTCATTAGTTCACGCACTCTATTATAGTAATTAGCGATAGTGTTTAACCGGTATTTTTGGCATCATCACTCGTCAACGACAGGTCAATGTACGGTGAACACGAGACGCACAAAAAAAATATACAAGAATCTGTGCCGATGGCGAGGGCGCTAGGATCGAAGCTATTGAAGGATTGTTATGGTATTTAGGACGTATTCATTACTTCTAGTTTTGGCCACCGGCACAGATAAGTTTGTGGTACTGTAAAAATTAAAAGTGTCAAATTTATTCATTAGCAGATATTCGTCGGTTCGTCTGCACAGTTTTATAGACCGATGGCTTAGTTGGTATTGATCTTTCCTTCGGTGCCAAGGAACTCGGTGTTCAATTCCTGCTCAAGATGTCTGGCAGTACATTAACTAGTTCTTTCACTGTTTAACAATTCTATGACATTTTGTAGACAATGACAAAATGCAATGTTGGTAAAGCAATAAGTTAGAAATTAAATTACTCAGTATTATATCCGGCTCGAAGCACCAAACAATGTGTGTTATTTATGTAGAAATTACAACAAGAATCCATTATAGTAATTTCATCTTTTCCAAGATGGTATAACAAGAGGATCTATATTATTTTCGCTTTTTACGTGAGAAGTGACGCTATTCTTAAAGGATTTCAAACTATTTTGTACGTATAAGAGTTAGTTATATAAAATAAATGTTTACATACGATAAATGTAATTATATAAAATCACAATGGCGTAAAATTCTCTTATATTCACGGTAATTTAGTTATAGAACAAATAAGTAACCCTAAAAACACGTGCTGAACACTGTTTTGAAACTCGTTTCCAAACTAATGTTTGTAGCACAGGTTTTAGACATATTCTGTCAGGGATTCTAAACATTCAAGGGCTTTGGCATACCAGATAATAACTGCGCAAAAATGATAGAAATTATTGGAAAAATAAATACAAGAAAAGTGACATGTCGACTAATTTGATTTCATTACAGATCACACAACGCCATCTAGTCCCAAATTAAGCAAAGCTTGTTCTACGAGTACTAAATTGCTGATAAATATAATAATTAAGTGGCGCCTACGGGAAAGATGAATGATACTGTTCTTTTTTGCAAGTAAATAAGATTGTAAGTACATCAAAATCATCCAGACCAAGACACACATGTTCAAGCCATGATTGCGCCAACCATTGTAAACCACTCGACCACACAGTTTATCACTGTACCATTCCCTTACAGAATATCGACGTGAAGCACTAATGCATTTCGTTCGGTGAGTGTCCGTTCGGAAACTCAACTCCTTTCCTATGCTTCCTTAAATCAGGCAACGCATTGGTAGCACTCCTGGTGTTGCTGATGTTCTAAACTCTAAAGTATTCTAAACAATAAAAAAAGTAATAAAGTTATATTTTATACTTTATTTTTTACTATGTAATTTGACACTTTTTTTCTTTCTTATAAACCTATACTTATTTTGAACGAATAGTAGTGATGTTATAACTATGTGAAAAAGCGCCTGAAATTTTTTGATAGCAATAGTTTTCCTTTACTCTTATTTACTATGTACCTGTTCTTAAAACACCAATGATTTGATTACAAGTTTATTACTACTGCAGTTGTTAAAGTTTATCCCTTCACGGACCCAAATTGCGTCTTATTAAATTTTTATTAAAATCCAGTATCTATGTCTGTCTACATCATCATAAAGAAAACCTCTGTGCAAAATTCCTGCTCTCTAAGTCCAAGAGGTTTGCATGGGTGTTTCTGTTGTGACGTTTCTTTTTATATACTTAGAAGTATTGTTATGTACTTACCTCATTAGACATTAAGTAGGTATGTATCCAATTAAGTGGCGCCTACAGGAAAGACTAATTGTACTTAATTTGTCTAAATGACTAAATACTGAGACAAATTAATCTCTTTTTAACAGTTTTACTTTTACAGTTAATTATTACGTTTCCTCGTTTAACTATAATATAATCTTTAATGAATTGAATGTTCTCGCGCACGACACTACTAATTAAATTAGGTACTCGGGAATTTCATCCCATGTACACAACAAAGGATATTTTGAAACGGAATCCCTCATGTAGCGTTATATTAAATTACTGTATTAACAGCGGAAAATGTTATTACTATGGAGTACGGAACTAAAATATCATTGTCACAATTAAAGATATGTAAGTATTTAAAACTGAAAAACGTTGGTAAAGAAAATAATTATACTTAAAAGTAGTGTAATTTTCTTTTATCGCCTACCTATTTATTTAAATAGAAAAACATTTATTTTGCAAGCACATATATTAGGTCCTAATTTATTATTGAACTTCCTTTTATCACATGATTATAAATATATATAATATATAAACGTTACATATGATCGTTTAGGCAAGGAAATAATGGTCTGGTATTCAGTAAAAAAAATATTATTGTATTGTAAGTAGTTAGAAAAATTTGCTTACTACATAAATTCATCCATATTCAAAAATTTTGATATGTGAGACGCGTTGACTTGACGCGCCCGGATGGCTGCTACAAGAGAGGCGCATTTTACCGAGTATTTATAAATTGAATGCCTTTTTTTAAACGAAATACTAGACCATTATTTCCTTGCTTAAACGATCATATGTAACCTATATAGTCATGTGTTAAAAGGAAGTTCATTAATAAATTAGGACCTTATATGTATACAGGAAATACTTTCATAATATTTTTATCCTACTAGAACTTAGGACGTGAATGGTTTATTGAGAATGGCTTGTTAACCTATTATAAAAAAAAATTGTTCATCCCTTTTGCGTTAAGATTTCAATTGATAAGAAACCTTTTGTCTGCCCTTTTTTGAACTCGTTTCCAAACTAATGTTTGTAGCACAGATTTTAGACACATTCTGTCAGGGATTCTAAACATTCGAGCGGCTTTGGCATACCAGATAACAATTATTTTTATTTTGGCAAGAAAACAGCAAGCAAAAACAAATTATCTCTTATGAACACAGTGTTATCAGTTAATTTATGACAACGTACCATCACAATAGTCCTGTAGCCTGTATCTCATACAAGCACGTGATAAAATATAATTCTCATACAAATATGAGGTACCTTGGTATTCTCTGCGTAATATCGTGTGAAACAAATGATACTTTTAAAATTTTAACATAATTTCTTTAACCTTCCTACGCCTAATATTTTCCTGATGAAATTCGTTACGAGTTCCCAAGACAGCCGTAATTTATTCCCACGGGACATCAATGAGCGTCACAGTTTATTTTGAACATATAGCAGCTATCACACGGTCAATCAGTGATCAGGATCTGTCTTGACGAATACCTTTCATAGTTAATCTGGTTGATCATAATCATGGATCTCGATCTGGATTGTCACTACAGTAAAATAAAATAATTTATTTTGCAAGTAGAAATCATATATTTTGCAAGTACATTTACAAGAACTACTTTTTGCACGTCAATATTTTTTATCCTACCAGCACTTCAGTACTTTAGTATCAAGCAAGTTAACCCATGTCAGTATTGGATTGGTTTTAAAATATTCATCTCTTCACTCTTCTTTCCTCATCCTCCCTCTTCAGGTGTAGTATAAAGCACTACCTATGTATCCCTCGGACAAAAGGACGGTTCTCAACTGGAGCATATAAGTCCGTACGTCCTACGCCATGGTAGGATCGGTTTTCTTCCCCTCAGTGATCAATGTACTATTGTTAAAGGTTGTCTATAAATAACTAGATGATAACATTGTATCTCTTGAGTACGAATTAAATAAATAAAAATAATTTGTATTTTATATTTAACCTTAGAATTCTTATTTGCAATGTCGAAGCCATATGGTGACAGAGCAAACAATTTGTTTTGATCTTACACAAAATTTGTATTTTTTCACTTCTCATGCTCAGAAAATACTTATTTGCGCATGATATAGGCTGCACAAAATCGAATTTTGTGCACAAGGGCAAAAACGTATCTACTCATGTATCTATATTAAGGCAAAGGAAATAAGCCATACAGCCAAACACAACAAAAAGTTCAGAGATAGAATTTGTCATTTTATAATATTTACTTTAATTTATTTGCCTTATGTGTTTTTTAAGTCATAAAAGATATTAAAATTTAAATTAAAGTACGGTAGGTTATTTAATTAATTTAAGAAAATTATTTTATTACAAAATTAATTTAATAGTAGGCTGTATAGGTCTGCAGCCCAAGCCTAATTTCAATGTCGTAAGATTAAAAAAAAAGCGGCGGGAAAGGGGAAACAGGTCTTGTTTTTCGTGCGTTTATTTATTTATTTCCTCGCAATCGAAGTGGAAAGCAGAGTTTATAACTCGTCCACAAAACCATTTCTATCCTCGACATTACTATCAGCCCGAGCCGAAGTCTCGGATAGAAATGATTCGTTTTGTGCACTTGTTGTAAAATCTACTATTTTTTTGTATTTTTTTTAAAATTAGTCTAACGCGACTGCAACGCAACTGCAACGACACCCTTTTGAAAATTGTGAGTTTCAATTGGTTTACATTTCCTGCATGCCAATTTCAATGAAACTAGTTTGCAACGCGTTTCAAACCGATTTCAAAAGGGTTGCGTCATATGTAGTCCGTCAAAGGAGTCTATGACAGAAACTCAAATGTAACTCAAAAGTAACTAGAAGTTTCAGTTTTGTCACATTTAGGTTTCACCGTCTATTTTGGGCCGTCTAGAAGCATCGATTTAAGTTAAAGTTCTATGGCATTAAATTACTATTTTGGCATAGGTACAATAAATCTATAGGTAGAAGTAATAGCCTACAGAATAGACAGTCTAGAGAAGTAATTTTCCTTTGAATTGGTCTATTTTTTATTATATTCATTGGCAGATTATTGGAAGTGTGGGAGTTCATTCATTCATTCATTCATTTATTTATTGCTTCATGTGGTAAATACAATTTGGTCTTACATCTAAAAGTAGCTCCTTGACATGAGCCCTGCAAGGGCATTGCAACATTAATAATTAACTTATATACTATTAACAAAGTTAACTTAATTACTATCACTACCTATATGCTGCGAGTATTATATTATCTGTGTTATTTATTACTAACTAAGTATATGCTATTACAAATTATATATAGGTTTCTTTCCACATTATATTATTTCACATTGCACTTTCCCTTTATAATTTATTTTACATAAGTAGGTTAGGTATATTTAAGTTTGTGCTAGTGGCTAAAATATTCATCCAAAGTATAAAAACATTTTTGGATTAAAAATTCTTTTAATCTTTTATTAAATAATCTATATGTGGGCTGATTTCTAACATCTGCGGGTAACTTGTTGTATATTTTTACAGCCATGTAATAGGGACTGCAGTTTAACATTTTAATTCTAGAGGGTGGTAGATACAATCTGTCCCTGTGCCTAGTATTCACATTATGCGTGTCTTTAACTTTTTTGAATTTGTCGATATTTTTATAGACAAACGATGTTATATCATGTATGTATAAAGATTTTAGTGTCAATATATTTAATGTTTTGAAATGGGGCCTACACGTTTGTTCAATGTCTATTTGGGCTATTATTCTTACGCATCTTTTTTGAAGAATAAATACTTGGTCAGCGTCCACACTATTGCCCCATAGCATTATGCCATATTTGAGCCATGAGTGCGCGTAAGCGTAATAGGCTGAAAGTGCCGTGTCTCTGTTTGTACTAGGTACATTTGATGTGGTAGAGGGCGTAAGTAAATTTGGACAGTTTTGTTTTTATGTGATCTATGTGAGTTTTCCAGTTAATATTTGTGTCGATATTAAGGCCTAGTAGATTGAATGTGTTTACTGTATCTATTTTTATGTTTTGATATTTTATATTTATTTGTACGGGTTCTTTTTCCTTTGACTGGTGTGGGCGTTCCGCGATATTAAGACTCTTTTCTTGGAGATAATGATGTTATAAATAAATGAAAATACAATTGGAATTGAAGTTTTATGTTCCATTATTTTTTACAGGCATTTTTAAATAAAGAGTTTGATCCCTGCTAGGTACTCACGGCGGCGTTGAACCGAGAAATGAGACTTCGTCTTTTTCATTTGTCTTCTATTTTCGCCTTAGTCTAGTATAAACCCGAGGTTAGGAATTTTTACATTGAAAATGTTTTTTGGATCGATTTCGACGAAATACACAAAACTTGCGATAACTTCTAGAAATTTAGGGCTACGGGGTCAGACGAGGGCTCAAAAGGCGCAGAATTTATCGAGACACATTATAGCGTTGAAAGTTTGAAAATCGGTTGGCAATTTTTTTTTTAAATCGAAAAAGTTTGGTAACATAATGACATTATTATTACAATTTAATACATATAACAACATTTACGATTTCGATAACGACTCGCTCACATACCTAACTGTTTATAACGTACAGTGGATTATACATAACCGTCTAGCTAGGTACTATGGTACATTTTCAATATACTACGATTCTTGCGTACCTACTGCGTAAATTCTGTGCATTTTTGTAAGATTTTATGTGGCTTGTGCTGCGTTTTTTCAATATAAAATAAGAAGTATTTTCTATTTTGTATTCAAAACACCTTTTAGGTCATAGATTTAAATACGAATTCATTTCAGATGTCTACACTTATCCTTCTAGTGGTATTAAATAACACAAAAACTTAAATAACATCACAGTTTCAGTTTTATTATAACAATTATGCGTAACAATAAACTTAAAAAATATCACATTTATAAATAAGTAATATTAATATAACTAGGAACAATGATTTTCAACTTTCAGCTAAAACACTACCAAGTTTACTAGAATTAGACACTGTACTATACAGATGAAAGAATAAATATAAAAGTAATCCTACGCATATTATAAAGAAAATTATACAGAAACACACTATGCATTCTGATAGATATATCTTTATCTTTTCTGTACGTGATAATCTTGGTCCCGGTATGTCCACGCTGGAGTAGGACCACATCCTCAGATCTCTAGGCCTGAAATGGAAGAAAGGTAATAGATAAGTTAACTTTTATTAGTCGATTAGCGAAACAACTTCATTTGCGTTTATCTGGCTTTCTCGTGGTAATTTCGAAAAATCCTTATTTATCGGATGCCTACGCCATACGAAACCCCTCTAAGTTTTAGGTCTCAACGATCAGAGGTTTAGTCAGTCGTAGAAACTATATACCTTGTTAGTTTTCTACGGTACCTACTCAAAAAGGCCTTGGTTTGGTCTGTTCAGATATTCGAAGAACCTATATAAGTTGCGTTTGCGACAGTGATGTCCTAAGGCCTAAGCTAAAGTTCGACCCGATGCTGTTCAATTTTTATGGTCCGTAGCGCGTAGCGTCTAGTAGTTACACGCATTGTTTAGAAAAAGTTTGAATAAAAAACAAGTAGAAATTCTATAAGAACAATACAATAAAGTATTCACATATGACTTGTATATAACTATGCTCACATATTATATTCGCAAACGAAACAAACGTAATCCGATCATAACAAAAAACGGATATCTGAATGAAATCATATGAAAATGACCAAATAGCGTTCGCTTCACAGGCATTAAATGAGAAATGAAGCTGTATACGAGTTTTACATTAATTAGGTTTTTGCCCTGCGGCAGTATCGATCCGACTAGTATCAGCTAATTATGTTTTTGATATTGCGTACTGACCGTCCGAAACGAACGGACAGTTTTTGGTGCAATGTTTATTCATGTTGTATCTGTATTTCCCTTTGATGTATGCTTTTGAATGAAAATTTGGTAATAATTTGGATTTGGATTTGGAAAAATATATTTTCGATGAATACCGGTACTCTTTTTTGCATCTTCAATCTCTTACAGGGTAGGCAGAGACAAGGACTTTCGTTTCTTGAACAATATTAACAGAGAAATTACAGTAATTTGCATTGAAAGTAATACTAAGAGATACTGAAACTGAATGTGTCTTTAAGTGTTCTTTTCTAATTTGACAATGACAGCGTCAGATTTAATGTCTCATTAACTTTAAAATACATTAAGAAAAATTTATATCGAGCCTATATAGTCATAAGTACATCAATACCATCCAACTATTTAAATATTTATTACAATTTATAAGCATTATAACAGAAATTAAAATGTTTTACAAAAAATCGAATAGAAATGTTCACTTTAATTGTAATGCACTAATTAAATTATAGATTATTTAGTAATAATATACTTGATACATTAACTTGCATTGTAATTTAATTATGACAAATTAACCAATATCTCAATTATTAATGATGTGTGCGCAATAGTGCATAGGTGCCTGTAATTAGTCGATGTAATTAGACGGTGTACAGTGGCTTTGCCGCGGGCTACCTCTCACTAAACCTTCTAATTATGTATGTACGGCCAACAACAAAGATATAATTATTCAGTGGTAGACCACGCACTCTATCGGTAGAAAATATAGCTACTACAACAGTGACCGTATGAACTGGTAGTCGCTCGGGACAGGCCCACCATACATTCCCACGGCTGTGGCTCCTGTAGGTATAGCCAGGATGAACAACGGTGACCTCAGATTAAAAATATGTAATTAAACTTAGGTTGACATTTTCACGAGTGAAGTCAGACTTCACTCGACTGCAGCCGACCGTGTGCAGTTGATATCATGACTGCACGAAGTCGAACGTACAACTGCATGCAGTTAAATATATCGAACGCGGGCGGTCGCGGCGCAGTCCGTCTGATGTCAGCCTTTTTGACGTCCCGGTGGAGAAACTACAGCCGTCTTGGAAGTCTTTGGAAGTTAATCAGAAAGAAAATACGGATAGAGACGGAGTTGAAAGTACGGAATTATTATATATGTAAAGACCATGTGACCTAATAATACACATAGTTTCTTGTATGTCCCGGTTGTATTGTTACCTTTCATTACATATTGTAAAATCGATAACCTAATTATAAACCTCGTTCGTTCACTTTGATACTGCTTATTACGGTACAGGCCTCTGGACAGAAGTAATCAGGTTATTGTTTAATAGGATCGAAGTTGAAAGTTGACAATAAAATGTTCCATAAAATATCATCATTTTCATAAACAGTAAGAACTAAATAAAAACTTATACTGCGAACCAAGTGAAGAGTTTTCTAGGTTAGGTTTCTCTAGTACTGTACCTTAGACAATAATGGAATTTCAATACCATGACCTTCGTCTGTCAAGAAAAAGTAGTAGGTACCTAGTTGAATAAGTACGTTCTACGTAAGTTCTACACTAAGAAAAGTAGTATTTCGAGCGCAAAATATGCAAGTTGAAGAAACAGACAGATAGTTGCAAACCCCACTTAAGGGGATATGTGAAAAAAAGAAGGGTCCTTAGAAACCAAATATCTTCTAAACTACTAAAATTTAGACCTAGATTTTTGGATATGTATTAATTCATCATATAAACGAAATTTTGGAAAGAGCCAAAACACGATTGTGACACATTTCCTCGATAGAAAAAAAATCCGAAGTAACCTCTGTTTTTTCTTCAGAACTCTTGTAACTTCTAAACGGTAAATAGTAGAAATTTTAAACTTCATATAAAGAAAGACATTAATGTTTTCTAGAGACTGTAAAGACAAATTTTTAAAAACTCAATTAATGAATTTTAAATAAGCCTAAATGTGTTTTGGCGCTTACGACGTTAAAAATTCGCCGTGTTCACGGTGTCCCATCTCTGTCTCTCGCAAGAGGGATTGATATATGCGTCGCACGGGTGGGGCGGGCTCAGTCGGCCGCTTACTCTTGTCTGGGACGGATCTACGTTCGTCGAGATCTCGCGCGCAACCCATCGAAATAATATTATTACGTATAGAAATGACAGCGCCTTCAAATTTTGGCGCCGCGTTCGGCCGTGCGGGGCGCGCCCCTCCCTGGCCCCGCCCCCAACCGAGTCATAGAATATGACATTACTACGCAGGGGCGACACTTTGTTTATATTCTGCCTATTGGACATCTAACTGATTATTTTATTTTATTACAATATTTTATTTTACTTAATAGAATAAACTTAATAGAAAATAGGTATAATATTAGCTTTATAGGTAGGAAGCTACATTACATTTTTGTTCTTAACTTAATATTAGTCAAAAATAAACTGAGATTAAATCAAAACTTTATAATGAAGCTATTTATATATTGAAGTATTTTGTAATATATGCAATAACTAGGAGACGGTCGCCTGCCAGACAAGACAACTCCTCTTGTTGAATGGTAACGTATCTTTACTCCGAAACTTGTTTGCCCGAATTTCATTTGTTCGAAAATGGTTGGTCGAAATTTAAAATGCTGTTTCGTTTTCCATCTTTTTGTTTTCTAGAAACTATTTTTTTTACTTAGTAACTTTATCCACATTTACGTATTTTTTACCTACTATATAAAAATATTTTGGAAATATAGTTTAAAAAATCAATATTTAAATTACATATTATTTTAAAAAAAGAATTATGAAAATCGGTCCAAAATTGAAGGAGTAATCGGCGGACCTCCAAAAAAAAACAATGAAACATAGAACCTCCTCCTTTTTTGAAGTCGGTTAAA
Organism: Endotricha flammealis; assembly: GCA_905163395.2. Classification (NCBI taxonomy): domain Eukaryota; kingdom Metazoa; phylum Arthropoda; class Insecta; order Lepidoptera; family Pyralidae; genus Endotricha; species Endotricha flammealis. The sequence goes on along the minus strand of LR990869.1, from coordinate 10,835,389 downwards.
AAAAAAAGCAAAAAATGAATATAGACATTAAGCAATGTGGTTTGTTTATAGACGAACAATATCCGTTTTTAGGGGCCACGCCTGATGGAATAGTTTTAACGCATAATATGCTTGTAGAAATTAAGTGCCCCATAGCACCGTTCAAGATTGGGATTGATAGGGCTATATATAGCACTAAACAAAATGCATTTTTGGAAAGAAGACAAAAATACTGGAAAAATATACATTAATAAAAAATCTGATTGGTTCTTTCAAGCACAGGGGCAAATGCATATTAGTAAATTTCCAAAATGTGTATTAGCTGTGTGGTATGGGGAAAATAAACTAAAAACAGAAATACTCCTTAAAGATGATCAGTTTTGGAAGACGAAAATGGAACCAAAATTATTATCTTTTTATTATGATTGCTTGCTACCAGAGCTTGTAGATCCTCGGCATACAAGAAATATGGCAATTCGTGAGCCAAGTTATGTCATTCGTAAAGGTAAAGAAAATAAAAATGTTGACACAAATGAGACAAATGCGGGTTGTAATAATGAGAAGATTATTGCCTTAGAGAAATTTTAAAACTATAACTTTTAAAATTTCTCTAATGCTTTATTATTAGTTCTTTTATAAATAAAACGATTTAAAAAGTACGTGATTTGCATCTAATTAGAATTTATTATTAATTAATTATATTCTAGACAACATTTTCGTATATTTCAAAATTGGCTCAGCCTGTAGTGTGGTACTGCATATGCACAGTCTTCAGAAGAAGCCACAGAAAATTTTCATAACATAACTTTGAATAAGTATTTGAATGAAACGATGAACATTCCTTATTATAACAGCTTTAGTATGTAATCCCATTGTTTTATCATTTTACTAAAATATTCCTTACAATGACATTAGCTCTTAGACTATAAAGTAAAACGCAGTGTGTGTAATGTTTTATTCGATTGCAAAAAGTATTTTGTTTGTCTGTAAAACTATTTAAAATTTAATATGTACTTATGTAAGTAATTATTTTGCTTATTTATCAATATATTTAGTTATAGACCAAATATCGACTGTCTTGTATTTCATAACTAATATTAAAATAAATAGACACAGGTATTCATTTACTTTATTAGTTAAGATAAACTTAAATAGCTACTAAACAAACAATAACAAGTGAACAGCGAAACGTATCGTATTTCCGACGAAAGTATTTTCAAAACTTCGCGGGAAAACGGCGGTCCGGCCGGCACGCGCGCGAGTGCAGCGCCGCCGCGGCGGCACTCGCGCAACTTTTGGCTAGGCCCCGCCCCTTTCGTTTCAATTATTTTACGGCATAGCGTCTTAAAAGAATTAGGAATACTGACAGTCCCCTGTCTTTACATATTAGAAAGTGTATTATTTGTAAAACAGAATTTGCATCTCTACACAAGACACAACAGTAGTCGTAATTCAACGAAGATTTGCTATCCACCTTGTAGGTCTGAACATTTTCATAGTAATTTCATGTTTATGGCTCCTAAACTATGTACCTATATAATAATCTACCGAAGAGTGTTCTCTCTCTAAATTGTACTCATTTTAAGAACAAGTTCTGAATATATTAAAAGAATATCTATATCTATATATATTATTATTTGTTGCTGTGGGCTTCAAGAATACTGCTTCGACCATTGCTGATCTTTTGTAGTGCCCTTTAATTAAATTTCCCTGTCCAGACTGGTTGCCTCTAGGAACTTCCAGATATGGTGGGCAGAGAGCTGTTGTATCTCCTCTGGAAGCAGAATATAGCTTTCCCATGTGTATACTTCTTTTGTACATGAGTGGTCCGCAGGAGCAGAGAATATGCATGGCACTTTCTTCTTCTTCTTGGCAGAATCTGCACATCGCGGACTGGCTCATGTTAAGGTTAAACAGATGTTTATTAAGTTTGCAGTGTCCTGTTAGTATTCTAGTCACGGCACTAGTTTTCTGTCTTTTGAGCTCGATGAGTTCTTTGGAGAAGTTTTTATTCTGACCACTTATTAGGGCTTTGGCATGTGTTTGTCCTGGGACAGATTTCCATATTTCCTTCGCCATAAGGTCACACTGAGTTTTTTGGATATAGTAGGCTCGTTGTTTGGCTATGCCGCAAAAAGGTTCCGGTCCTGCCTGAGGGTTGTCAGCACCAGTCCTTGCAAGTTCGTCTGCCATTTCATTTCCTTCTAGGCCTGAATGTCCTGGAATCCATCTAACTACAACTTTGTTAGATGCGCCAAGAGCATTTAGGTTATCCTTGCAGTTTTTCACGAGCCTTGAGTTTGTCTCAAAGGACTCCAACGCCTGTAGCGCTGCCTGGCTGTCGGTGTTGATGTAGATGTATTGTCTTCTAAGTTTCCTACTAAGGTACTATCTATATAAAGATATCTTTCTGACAAAACCTTGACAATAATTTCATTTAATAATTTTTTGTTTGAGTTTTATATTTATTATTATTTAATGTATTTGATTTATGTTTGTTTTGTATAAAGTAACTTTTATTATTAAGCTTTTTTATTTTTAAGGTAAAATGTAACTGTATGATGTACCTACATTTGCAAATAAATGAATTTAATTCAAATGAATTGAATTGAATAAGTATTCAATATAATTGAAATTCAAAATGTGTAAATATTCGCACACACAAACATAAGGTTATTATGACACATAATAAAGCCTAAAGCTTCTTCTTCTTTTCTTAATTAATGGCGTTTCTGTCGTGTCTTGACGACACATTGACAATTTCGCCAATGTCGAGTATTTAAATGAACACTTTTTATCAAAAAAGTACACTTTAAAAAAGCAACGTGGTACGGTGAGGATCCGAGGTCGCCATCTTGACGACCTTCGTTGACAAGGCGGCGATCTCGAATCAAGCCTAAAGCTACTAAACAATTTGGTGGTAGAAATAAGTGTCACTCCATTTCCATCCACAGAACTGGGAACTGGGAATTTTGTTCCCCAGTAGAAATGCGGTTCGATACAAACTGTATGCGAAATGTCTATAAGCTAAACGTTAAAGAACCACGCTCTCAAAAGAACAGACACCTTTGATAGGCAGTGTATTTTTAAAAATAAGCACGGAATCGCGAAGTCCAACTGACAGTTTTTAAATGAGACGTACAGATGAGTTACAGATTCGTCAATGTTATGACCAGAGAGATCACGTCCACATTACTTATCTGTTAGTTTCTTTTATCTATGCTTTTTTTTTATACCACACGGGTGGCACACAAGCATACAGTCGGCCTGATGGTAAGCCGTCAGCCGTAGCCTATAGACGTTTGCAATACCTGGGGTATCACTCACGCGTTGCCAATCCTTCCAACCCCCCCAAGTGGAGCTCTGGAGACCTTACTCACCGTAGGAACACAACATGAGCGAGACCAATGCTATTTGGCTACGATCTTCTGTAAGATGAAGGTCCTTCCCCAGACGGGCTGCTCCCATTTGAGCGGATTATCCGCTATAACCTACCTCTCTTAAAAAATCCTTCCTTCCTTTGCTTCCTTCAGCATTGAATATGACGTTCAAAGACAAAAAGTGTAATTTGCGTAGGCCTTTATATGTTGCTGTAAAAGGGAAGGTCGTTCGAACCAACCATTGTTGGAAAAGTCATAACAACCTCGTACAAACAACATGTGTTTGAGATTTTTTGTATGCTTTCATCTATGAATGTACTGTTAACTCTGTTGTATACTATCTTATCACGCGGCTTGTTTGCTAACTTAGCTGTATTAAAAAAGTTGTTCATGTGTATAATTCTTTCTCCTTATCTTTTTAGTGTCATCCCGTTTCCTATAAGTATGTAAGGATTGGCAAAATTTGCTAACCAAGGGCACAAACGAATATTATAATAGTCACAGTCCTATACGTTTGATCTAACACAATAAGAACATCACCGTGATGGATGACCAAAAATCAGTGATGCGTTTCGTTCGGTAAGTGAGATCCGGAAACCCAACTCCTTTCCTTGACGGGAAAGTAAAAGGAGACCTTTTTCTTTCTCTCTTCTCTCCATATACCCTATCTTGTATTTTATTTATTTATTTATTTATTTAGGTTCACCAACATTAGTTACAATAATGAACTTATGGCTATCTACAGTAAATTGTCTTAAGCTAATTGCACTAACTTTTAAAGGTAAACACCTCGACTTGTATGAGCAATTATATTGATAGCAACGCATATTTGCCGCCTCTAGTATTACTAATATTTATAGGAGGCAGGCAGTAACCACTCGCCATGAGGTGCGGTATGAGAAGGTATGATTCTATGTATTGTTCATTTTAATAAAAGAACGAATGACCGATATATGATACAAAGTATCGGATAAAATTGTATTTAATGAAAAGCAAAATGCAATTCCAATTGCCGTCAATCAAAACAGTACGAATAAACTTTGTTAATTCAAGCAGTATGGTATTTGCGAGATGAAAACGCACCAGCAACGGAAATCCGGACTAACTCCGCTTTATGTGGTCACGAGCGTACCTGGGCCGTACCACGACCGTTTATAACTATCCTTAAACGATTGTATAAACGAGACGTCGCCTTACATCGTGTATTGCGCTGTCTCCCTTAGTCAGCCATTCTTGTTTTGTTTTAAGCGTTTATGGTACGGCCCCAGGACGGATTACTGGACCAGATTCGATAGACGTTTTATGGCGTAATGTTGGGTAAAATAAACAGACAGAACGATAGTAACATTGATAACATTTGACAGGCCTCGTGGTCGAGTGGCTAGCAATGGTCACTTTATCCCAAAGGCCGCGGGTTCGAATCCTGCGCAAGGCAAACATTTATGTGCATGAACATGTCTGTTTGCCTTAATCTGGGTGTAACAACCGTTATACCCCACTGGTGGGTCCACAGGTAATTTTTTTTCTCTGTAGACCCTTAGCAATCTAGTACCTAGGGACTAGATGGCGTTGTGTGATTCGTCCAATAATTTTTTTTTTATAGCTTTTCCCCTCGGCTTTGCTCGCGTTAATTTTATGACATAGATCTCGTTTGACAACAAAACAACCCATAGCACTTGTGGAGCCATCTGTTGGCCGATACAGCGCCCTTCACGGGATAAAAAGTAGCATAAGTTGGGCTCTGTACCCTTAACAATATGTATTCTAATTTTCATAATGATCGGCAGCTTAGTCAAGCCGTGAAGGAATAACAAACAAACAAACAAACTCACTTTCTCATCACTACATAGTATAAAACAAAGTCGCTTTTTCTGTCCCTATGTCCCTATGTCCCTTTGTATGCTTAAATCTTTAAAACTACGCAACGGATTTTGATGCGGTTTTTTTTAATTGATAGAGTGATTCAAGGGGAAGGTTTTAAAGTATCATACATTCCAAAATTCCCACGGGAAAGCGGGATACACGCAAACGAAGTTGCGCGGGTTTCGCTAGTTTATAATATTAGTAAGTAAGGATTTATCATCATCGCTATTTTATGATTTCTGCCAATACTAGTCCACTTTACGTATTTATCGCCATCATTACTAGTCCACTGCTGAACATTTCAGGCGAGTGCTAATTCATGCAAGCAGCTGAAAGATTACTGTGTCTAGTCCGTAGTTGAAAATTACGTTTTAGGGTTTTTTCGAATAAGTGGTAAAGATTAATAGATCTCTGGTACTCTAGCTTTATAAAACTGAAATGTCTATACTTTTCCTGAAAGCCTATATATTTACCTTTCAGGCGAGTGCTAATTCATGCAAGCAGCTGAAAGATTACTGTGTCTAGTCCGTAGTTGAAAATTACGTTTTAGGGTTTTTTCGAATAAGTGGTAAAGATTAATAGATCTCTGGTACTAGCTTTATAAAACTGAAATGTCTATACTTTTCCTGAAAGCCTATATATTTACCTTTCAGGCGAGTGCTAATTCATGCAAGCAGCTGAAAGATTACTGTGTCTAGTCCGTAGTTGAAAATTACGTTTTAGGGTTTTTTCGAATAAGTGGTAAAGATTAATAGATCTCTGGTACTCTAGCTTTATAAAACTGAAATGTCTATACTTTTCCTGAAAGCCTATATATTTACCTTTCAGGCGAGTGCTAATTCATGCAAGCAGCTGAAAGATTACTGTGTCTAGTCCGTAGTTGAAAATTACGTTTTAGGGTTTTTTCGAATAAGTGGTAAAGATTAATAGATCTCTGGTACTAGCTTTATAAAACTGAAATGTCTATACTTTTCCTGAAAGCCTATATATTTACCTTTCAGGCGAGTGCTAATTCATGCAAGCAGCTGAAAGATTACTGTGTCTAGTTCGTAGTTGAAAATTACGTTTTAGTGTTTTTTCGGAAAAGTGGTAAAAATTAATAGATTTCTGGTACTACGTCTGGCATCCGTAGCTGTTTTAGCGGTTTTCTGAGTCAATTTGTTTAGAAGAAAAAAATGACTTCTCAATTTGGTCGGGTTATAGGCGGCTGCTAAGTTTGGCCGCTAACTTCACACCGGTAGCCGCCTAGGCAAGGGTTATGTGTAACTAAGTATTCATTTACAATATCTGTCTGAATTTTTTTATGGCATATGACAGGCAAACAAAAAAGCGGTCCACCTGGTTGAAAGTAGTTACCGCTACCTACGGACATCAGTAACACCAGGGGTGCTACAAGGAAGGGAAAAGGGAGAAAGGGATATTGAAGGCCATCCGGATCTCACTCCGAGGGAATCAGTCGCTGTTCATGCGACGATGGTTAACAAAAAAACAACACCAATGGTTGCAATTGGTGCGTTCTTCAAAAATGCATAAAAAATGATAAGAGTAGGTAGTTGGTAGCAGTTAGTGCGTGGAATATACTTGATATAAAGTATTTTTCTTGTAATATTTTATTTCATTGTCTTAATATTTTATATGCTAAACACGTACGAAGCTGAGACCTATATGAGTCATTCAACACTTACTATGCTTAAACACCTAATTACTATGATCACAATTTTACATTCCACTCAATACTTCCTATTCCATCTGTAATTAATTCGTTGTGAGTTCAAAGACAGCTGTAGTTTCTCCGTCGGAACGTCAATAAGCTTCATTGCTTTTTGTCAATCTGACGTCGCCATTGTTCGTCGCCTGGGTCTACAGAAGACACAACGGTGGAAATCTGTGGTGGGCTCGTCCAGGATCACAATTTAACATTTTGTACTAGTAAGTAAAAACAGATGATTAGTCACATTACACACAAAACAACACATAAGTTACACACAAATAAAATTGAAACTTACATCGGATTTCTTATAAAACACCGTTTAAAATGCGATTCGCGTAATAAAACGTTTGTACACCCATATTATCAAGTTATAAACATTGTTTATCTTTCACATTATGGCAGGTGTCGGCTATGTCACGATTTTCCGCGTTTATTATACAAGTCGGTTGAAACGACTGAACAAGTATGAAGTAAACTAATGAATGGTACTGAGTTGAAGGACGATAGCAGCCAATAGCAGGTACAATGAGGCTAGATCGCCGTCATCGGCGTGGCGCGTGCGAGGCTCTCAGACACTAATGTCGTCATTTTTCCTTTTAATTTGTAACATCAATTTATTACTTTAACATAATGTATTTGTATTGATTTTTTTGGTCACAGATACGATAGACACACTATGTACAGTTTACCAAAAAATAATATTGCTTACAGTTCAAACATCGCAACCCATGTAGTTATTTCATGCTGCAAAACGCAAGGATTCGTATGACGTTTGAAAAAATCTTTTTTTTTTATACCAAGCATACGGCCCGCCTGATGGTAAGCATCACCGTAGCCTATACAGACGCTTGCAATACCGGGGTATCACTCACGCGTTGCCAACCCTCCCAACCCCAAGTGGAGCTCTGTACTCACCGTAGGAACACAACATGGCCGAGACCAATGGTATTTGGTGGCTGAATAGTGAACTTTAAAGGAAAACTACCTATAACATGGTTGTAGGTTCTACTAGTTACCGAGTATAATAAAATTTCTTTGATGGAACGTACAAATTTCATAGAACATGACATTACATTCCACTCATCTGCAAGCAAGCAAAGCGCAGCAAACGCGTAACTCTATAATATGAGTGGCACGACGCACACTTCCCCAGTTTTTATAATGAGGAACAATGTAGGAACGAACGAAAGTTTCTTTCGTTTGAAAAATTCTACTTATTTTAAATTACTGATAATCTAGGTAAAATAGGCGAAACAGTATCTGTTCATGGTGATGGTCGCCTATAAGTGGGTTCGGTACAGCATCTCTCTACTTCGCCCTATCATTCGTCATCTCAACCGTAACATTTATTTACATAATATAAACTTATACACATTCAATCCATATTTTCTTTGGTCTTCCCCTATTATAGGAGTGAGAACTCCTATTAATCTTCGCTATACTAATATGTAAAATTGTTTCTAAATTAATTGTGATACTTATTTAAACCTTCTCTTTAACATCGGAAATGCAACGCTGTTAAATTGATAAGACTATCATAATTTTATTGCAGTTATAAATGACGGTTAACAATATACTTATTGCAAGTTTTGTTTGCTATGTAATTGTTGTATTTTATCTACAATAATCTACATGTTAAATCCCCCTGATAACGAGTTATTAACATGATAAAAACAAGAATTCAATTTAAACTGTATTTTGAGATAAATTGTGAATTTATCATCATAATCGGTTTAGAAGTTACCAGATACCATTAACATTTTTATCTTTACTATAATGTAAAAATGTTGGCAGACGTCATAAATAAATAAATATATAAATAAATATATAAATATATAGGGACAATTCATACAGATTGAGCTAGCCCCAAAGTAAGTTAGAAGTTTGTGTTATGGGATACTAACTCAACGATATTATATTTTTATAACAAATACATATATAGATAAACATCCAAGACCCGAGGCCAATCAGAAAAGTTCGTTTTTTCATCATGACCCGACCGGGGATCGAACCCGGGACCTCCTGGGTGGCGGTCTGGCGTGGTAACCATTACGCCACGGAGGTCGTATAAATAAATAAATATCAAAATTCTAAAACAAAAAAAATATAATAACGTACCTAGTTAGTATTTTAGTAAATTACTATTAAAATACAATGTAGTTTACCACGAAGAAACCTTGCATTATACAACAACTTTTCAGTCAATTACCATCACGAGTGTTTTTTTTTGGTTGTATTGTAGTTCTTTTTAAATAAATAAAATTCCTTTTTGTACCACCTGTTGTATATTTTGTACTAGCTGTTACCAGCGGCTTCGCCCGCGTAAAAATTAGCCTATGTTGGGCTCTGAACCACTAACAATATGTATGCAAATTTTCAAAATGATCAGCAGTCAAGCCTTGAAGGAATAACAAACAAACTCACTTTCTCATTTATAATGTTAGTATGATTCTATTCACGAAAGAAATGTGTGTAAAATAACGCATTTCTTCTCCTCATTGATTGCTTTGATAAGAACTATTGTACTAGACTTGATAGTCGCGACTGATTGAATTCACTCAGCATAAGAAAAACGAATTCTCTTGATCACATGTTTTGTGATTGAATTATTCAAAGAGTAGGTCTTCACTGGCACGTTGTCTAGTCATGCTTGTGTGTGTTTTACATAATATGTATTTAATAAATAAGCTACGCTATAAACTTTCACCATATCGGAAACAAAGCAAAATGGCTACTAGGAAAACAGTGACTTAATCTGGTTTAATCTGGAATCATTGGATCTGAAACTCTGGATTGGAATGAAAATTATTTCAAATAAATTGTTCCAACCGTTTATCGTGACAGTACTAGGCCGTTGTAAAAACCTAGTTTTTCATATCAATCGCATTTCCTTTAGAGACTTAGTGTTTTTATTTGCACTTAAATTCAAATAAATATAATATATGGTCTTCGTCCAAGAATATTTATTTATATAAAACCATTAGTTTAAAGCTATTTTGTTTAAAACTTGTTTAATGTTACGTTTTGCATACAGTAGTGCTAATATTGCAAACAGGCATCTGCGGAAGACCAGAGTCGGACGACCCCACGGTTCATGCTGAGCAGATGCCTTATTGTTGTCTGATCTACATTTATTATTTTATGGTTGTTAGCTATTTTTAAGTTTTTAAGTGTAAGTTAGACAACAAATAAATTTATTTTTTGTTTGACTTACACTTAAAACACAGCCCTTAATTAATAATACAAAGTTCTTATATGCTAAACATACGGCTAATAACGGATTTACATTTTATGAACAAGAATAAAATAAAATCAATCAAGAGTCAACATAGAAAATTACCAAAAATTACCGTTCAGTTAAATGCAAAATGTGAATAATAAAAATAAACAATGACAAGATTAACTTAAATTAACTATTGTTTAATATTATTATAAATCTGTCTGTCTGAGTTATGCCTGAGTATGCTTGTGTGTATGTGTGTGTGCATGTGTATGCATTCGAGTGAATTACATTTATTATGAGTCAAGTACAGTTCCCTGCAATGTCTTCGTAATTTCTTTTTTAGAAGCTTCCTTGTTGTTTTTAAAAATGTCAACATAGTCGGGTCTTTTATTGTAGGTATGTTCTTTGAAGTCTAACAACCGTCGAGTTTTGAGCATAGTTTGTTGATGCAAAAGGAGTGGCAAACAAGCTTGTGTGTGTTGTGCGGATTCTAGGCACGTTAAAATGTAGGATTTTGCAAATTAGCTCCGGACAGTCAATGTACCCCCTGCACAATCCATGAAGAAAGGTCATGTCTAACAAAATACGACAGCTTTTGAGACTACTAAGTTTATGGAATGCGCACGCTTCTTCATAATTTAGATCATATCTTTTTACTCGATAAATGAGGTGTTTTCTTTTGCGTTAGATGTTTTCAATTTTATTTACATGTGTTACATAGTGAGGATTCCAGACAACACTACAATAATCAAGAATGCTTCTGACGTACGATGAATAGAGTAGCTTGATACAATTCCAAAACATTTAGAGCTAAATTAGATAGGTCAGGATTGTTTTCACCACCAGACGGAAACGTAGGGTCTCCTAACTCTAACTAATTACCAGTTATGATGTGATGGTTTTTGAAAACAAACATTAGCTTCTCGCTCAGAATACAATCGGCGAATAGCGCGACGAATATTATGGTCTTCCAATAGGATACGATTGGTACGAAAAACGAGGTTTGGACGACGGTCTTATTGGTGACCGATATCGATTCGTATTGTCTCGGTCACCGTGGGTCAGTATCGATCCGTGTCATTATTAAATGATCGAACTAGCATCAACATTGTACATTCTTACTTTGTGAAATTAAAAGTAGGTATTGTATGAAGCATTTCCTTTTAAATATTAAAGACTGCACTGCACAGTATAGTTTTTTTATGTCAAAATAATAATATTGCCATAGCAACAAAACAATAAAAAAAAACAAAGAAATCAATATACAATGGGCGACCTTATGGCAGAGTAATTTCTTCAAGGCAACCTGAGAGAAAGGAACTAGTGATAAGAGTAGGTAGTTGGCGCAGAGTAGATAGTAAGAGTAGGTAGTGGTCACACAGAAACAAGCAAGGAGGCTACTTGGGCTAAATGGGCTTTTGGAGTGGTAGAGCAATTATTATGAAATGTGCTAGCTCGACCGGGGAAGTACCACCCTCTCACAGAATATCGACGTGAAGCAGCAATGTGTTTCGTTCGGTGAGTGAGAGATCCGGAAGCCCAACTCCTTCCCTATCCCCTCTTTCCCCCTCCTCCTTTCCCTTGCCGTCCTCCTTCCTTTCCTCCAACTTCCTTGGTGGACAACGCATTGGTAGCGCCCCTGGTGTTACTGATGTCCATAGGTGGCGGTGACCCGTTTGCTTGTTTGTCTACTGTTTGACATTAAAAAAAACCTGATGGTAACCGCCGCCTATGAGTATCAGTAACACCAGGGGCGCTACCAATGTATTGTCAGCTACAATGTTACGGAGAACCTCGCGATTTTTACACCCATCCACTTTTGTGTCCATTAAGTTTGACACGAGTCTAAGAACAAAAATAATAACAAAATAACAAAAAGTTTATTTTATTTCTACTAAGCAACAGTCATATTTTCTCATAATAACACAATTGAGTACGTAATATGAATCTTTTCAGTTCTATTTCTGGGAAATAATTTTCCCATTTTCCCCGTTGCTTCGTCGAATTGGAATACAGATCAATAACTCTGGTTTTAATATAGCCATGTCCATAGCAACTATTCGTAGAAATACGTCAAGCTGCCACGTTGCTAGGGACAGAACATAGTGGATAAGTAATGGACTTAAATCTCAATAGGTACCACTGCATTTATCATGTTAGAAAACTATATCACTTTTGACTAAAGGGCTTATTTCATCACTGTAAAGTCTGTACAAGTACTGAGTAGTCTTTAGCACATGTTCGATATTGACAGAGTACTTGGGTCATTATGTATCAACCAATTGCAACGTTCGCAATCGAAACCAACGGACTTCTTGGATGGAGTGTACAAAGAAAGCTGACGAATGTATGTACAACAACCCTGGTCAGGCCAAACTTTAAGTTTTTTTTCGAATACGTGACTTGGAATAACTGAATCGGCCGCTCGTTTTGTTTGCATTTATAACACGCGCATCATCTATTCAGATTTATATCTACTACTACTAAAATACTTATCTGAAAGAGAACATTTAAATGCACTCAAAAGCGAGGATTTTGCTGTTAGTAGTAAAGCCGGAACAACACGCCTGAATATGCCTGAATGTAAAAATGAAAAAAGCATTAAAAACAGCTCGTCTTTATTCAGTTAGTCGTATAATTTTTTTTTTCTACGTGAGCTAGTCATGTGCACTGGATGAGATCTCGAATGCTGCATTTATTAACGTTTTTTAAACGGAAAAAAATTTTTCCTTTCAAAGGTTCCTTTGTTAATTAAAAGTCAGTAGGTTCACGTATAAACTGCTAGTTTCAGAAATGAATTTTCGTTTTAATTTCACGTGAAATCTCAAGCTATCTCTTTTTTCTTCCTTAGTTTGACAGAGACAGCCATGCGTCATTAACTTCAAAAATGGTTTTGAGCAATTCACCGAAAATTTGCGCTTGATTCATACACTTTTTACCAGCAAGGTACAAAATAAACTTAAATATGATTAGATGATCCTAAACTGGATCTCTCGGATATCCGGCAAAAATAACATAATTATTAATTTCTGTGTGGAGTTTGGGAACGCGAGCGCGGTGCGCTCACTAAATCGGAACATCCAATTCTGTCTATTTGCAAATTTTTCCAACACTAACGAATATGAAAAATACTATAAACTTATATACATCAGGCAAACAAGCAAGCGGGCCACCTGATGGAAAGTGTACGAAACATCAGTATTACCAGAGGCGCTACCAATGCGTGTTTTGTAACAAGAAAGAGATTAGAAAAAATGTTTTTTTTTTTCAAAATTCAAAATTCAAAAAGAAATTTAGAATTTTGAATTTTGAAAAAAAAAAAATGTCGTCGAACATAACGCATTGGTGCTTCATGCTTCACCGGTAACGCTAGCCTATTTACCACTCTACCTTTTTTAAAAATAATATTTCCATGACTATGCCTATGAGGACAAAGACATCAAATTGATAGAACCGCATGCATCCGCTAGCATCTCATAAAACAGCTCGAACAGCTCAGTCATCAAATCCGTGATAGATAGACAGAATTTCTTTGTTATTTGGACCCAAGATCGCATGATGGCGTATCAAATACGTGACTGATTTAACAATTTACGTATTATATCACACGGATTTTATTATTACAGTGTGATTTGTGACGTAAATATGTGTATGTGTAACTAATTTAGATATTACATATTTAGTTTGTATGATATTAATTTGTGTGATCAGAAATACTAGTAGAACTTTAGACTACATTCGCAATATTTTGCTTGCATTTGCATTCAGTTGTTGCTGAGTTCATCATCATCATATCAACCCATAATCATCCCACTGCTGGGATACGGGTTTCCCTTCAATCGAAGGTGATTAGAGCGTACTCTGCCACGCTGCTCCAATGCGGATTGGCAGAGGCCGGTGTTTTCAAACCGCCCTAAGGCCACCGACTTGGCTTAACGACTGTCATCGATCGACAACAGCCGGGACCGACGGCTTACCGTGCCCTCCGAAGCACGGAGAAGATCGAGATAACAAAACCTATCCAAACGCTGGCTAGGGTCGACGTCGCTTAACTTGCGTGTTCATATTAGAGTGCAACACACAGCGACGCCATCGAGCTCCTCGTTGCTGAGTTGCTGAGTTGAGAAGGGTAAAAGAGGAAAATTCTGCGCCTTAAAAAATCATACTCACCAGAGATGCTCGAAATTGAAACCGAGCGCGTTCGTAGGCTCTGAAACAGCAGCCTAGCTAACGGACTAAGGCACAGTGAGTTAATCATCTGGTGGCACTAAAATACCTGATCAATGAAACCAAAACAGAGACAAACTGCACCGAATATCACGTAACCGTCACTAAATATATTCCCATCATATCGAAAACAAAGGAAATACGCTAGTAAATGAGAACCGCGCGCTGGAAATGCAATATCAGAATTAAATTAATTAAGTATCTGGATTAATTTAATGTTGTTGAACATTTATAAGTACAACAAAAACATATTTACTTACATGAATTTTAAACTAATTATGGATATTCGATAAATATATTGAATGAAATGAAAATGTTAATTCAGGTTATGAATTGCTTCACATTTACAAATTTAGGTAAGCCTCTTATTTTTTTTATAGGCGGCTTTAGCAAATTAGACTGCTTTTGAAGTGAAACGTGACTCCCTGTTGGGCTTAGGAGATGCCAAATAAATTAGGCACATCAAACATGCGTAGGAAATAAATATTATAGACTTAGCCTCCCAGTAGCGGGTATTTTTGTATAGTCTCTATTCATAGTCTACCAAAAAGACGACCTCCGTGGCGTTATGGTTACCACGCCAGACCGCCACCCAGGAGGTCCCGGGTTCGATCCCCGGTCGGGTCATGATGAAAAACGAACTTTTTCCGAATGGCCTTGGGTCTTGGATGTTTATCTATATATGTAATTGTTGTAAAATATAATATCGTTGAGTTAGTATCCCATAACACAAGTTTCGAACTTACTTTGGGGTTAGCTCAATCTGTATGAATTATCCCTATATTTATAAAAAAAAAGGAACGAGGCTATGACTATGAATAAAAAATATGGGACAATAGACTTAACCATAGTTCAAAATAGATCTTTAAAACCATAACCCTTCTTTTTGCCTTCGCCGTAGCGAACAAAATCTCGAGGCTACTGTAAAATGTTGCATTGTATAAGAAAGTTCTTTTTGCCAATTAATAATGTGTGTCGGAATAATACCCTATTACGAAGAATTAAAGATTATTTCCTGTTATGAAGTACTTATATCGACTATGCCTGCTAGATACTGGTGAAGTATCATCCTGTTAGCTTATACAGATTGTAATTCCACGTTGGAAGTGCATAAGGGCTCAAATGCTACAAAACAACCACCCCTATGTATCGACAAAGTTCACTCTCGAGATATTTGAGTTTTCAGATATTCACCCATAATTTAAATTTAAAAAAAATAAAATCTACTTATCCTAGATCTCTATCCCAAACTATCATACTTTTTTTGTTGTTTAAAGTCAGGAAAATGCATTACTGCATGTCCCGCCACTTGGGGAAGCGATGGGGTTCTGTGGGGCTCACCTCTCTAGCCAATGAGGGATACCGACTAAAAACCTGACTGTCTGCCACCTTCTCCGCCTTCACGTGGCGGGGTAACATTTCAGTTAATCTAAAAACATGATTACCTCAATTATTGTATGACTAGAGAAACCCGCGCAACTTCGTTTGCGTTTATCCCGCTTTCCCGTGGGAATTTCAAAAAATCCTTTCTTATCGGTTGCCTACATCACACACCCAAATTTCAGGTCTCTACTGTCAAGAACAAACATTTTCATATGTATACATGATTATTTTTCTATTTAAATACTTCTCATTCCAATCTTTGGAGTGGGCGTTTATGAAATAGGCTATCCCGACCGGTGAAGTACCACCCTTTTACAGAATATTGACGTGAAGCAGCAATGCGTTTCGTTCGGAGAGTGAAATATCCGAAATTCTTGTTTGCCACCTTTGTGGTACAAAAAAAATATCTATCTCCTTCCTTATACTATTTCTCGCTATATATCCTGTCTTTTCCTATTATAGGTCGGCAACAGGTCAGGGACCCTAGAATCTATGTGTTCCATAGTCGACGATAATCACCTAATATCAAATGATCCATATTCCTGAGCTTGTTTTCCAACCACTTCCGTAAAAAAAATGTATAAGTATATGGGTGTTTCTCAGCCTACAACCATTCCTACAACAACACTACGAAATAATAGAGCGAGTCGACGTAATGATATTTCCTATAAGTGAGAAAGAGACAATATCAATATGCCATTTAACCATTGACCAATTTAACTTGACCCCTGTCAAATATTATAAAATTTAATATTTAATTACTTACTGTTTATTATCGATGAATATGATTCAGTCCGCTTTATACATAGTTAGAATTTTAGCTGTTTTTCCGAGATCACAAACAGAATAAATAGTACGATGACCTACGACGACATTATGAAATCATTTTGTTTGAATATTCACAATTTATAAAAATATTACATGACAGATGACATCTTCACTTCACGAATGTGTCAAAATGAAATGTAATTGAAATCAAAAGCACTAAGGAGTATGAGTATTGATATCAAATCGAAGAAAATTACCCACAAAATACATATTTTTCAAGAATTTCAATAAAATAAGAATCACGTCTTCCATCAATTCTCTTAAACAATTTTTATGCAAAATTTGAAGTAGATTGGACCAAGGAATCAAGTTGTCCCATAGTAACTTTGCACCCCTTTTTTACCCCCTTAGAGTTAGAATTTCGAAAAATCCTTTCTTATCGGACGCCTACGTCATACAAACAATCCACCCTCCAAGTTTCAGATTTTTACGATGAGCGGTTTAGGCTGTGCGTTGATTCTCAGTCAGTCAGTCAGTCAGTCAGTCAGTCAGTCAGGACAAAGCATTTTATATATATAGATAGATGACGTAATAATAATTTTAGATTGTCTAAAGTCTTTTTTGTAATTTTATAATAAATTTGAAATTCTTGATAAATATAAAAATATCCTAAAAACCCAAATATCTCGAGATTTTTTTTTAATTTTTTTTTTTATTTATTTTTTTATTAATTGAAAAGTTCAGTTTGGGTGTACTAACACCCTCTTCTGAGACACCGGACTGTTGCGGGAGCGTAGGGCTCTCACCGCCAAAAATTTACAGTGTCTGCCTAGGGGCGCCCCAGAGGGGGGCTCGAACCTCGGCCTATGGCGACACTGGGGGAAGGCGAACGGATTGGAGAGAAGCGGCCGGGCACGTGCCGGTACCGCGAAAACAGAGTCCCTACAGGAAGGTGGCGCGACGCGCGGCCCCGCCGGCGGGGCCGATATGACGGACGTGTGTGTCTAGTTTGTGTCGCGGAATCTAATTGTTTATACGCCTTGATGGCGACTGTAATGGAGTCGTCCGGGTCGTTGAGGACGTGCCGCGGACGACGTTTGGACCTGCTGGTGCCAGCCGGAGCGGAATAATCCCCTGCGGCTTTCACCAACGGATTTGGGTGATGATTGAGCGAGTCGAAGTATTTGACAGAGCATTGCTTTAGGTGGTGCGAGATGGTCGGCACACCTAAGTCAATGTGGAGGTTTTTGTTCCTAACGAACCAAAGCCCACCGATGGCTTTGCGCAAAAACCTATTCTGAATGGTTTGCAGCCTGTGGATATGAGAGGGCGCGGCGTGAGCGAAAACTGGACTTGCGTATGTCATTATCGGCCTAATGCACGTTGTGTAAACTCTCACCTTATTTCTAAGAGAGAGTTTACTGCGCCCATTAAGCAGACAATGTAAGCGGCCTAGCGCGAAAGCAGCGCGGTCGCGGACAATCTTTATATGATGTTCGAAGGTGAGTGTGACACCTAAATAACGGACTTTCTTTTCCCAAGGGATCGGTTGTCCGAACATCTTGACTTTAGTGGAGGGATTTGGCGTAGTACCTCTGGAGAAGAGGATAGCGGCGCTTTTATCTGGATTAACTTCTATGCGCCATTTCCTAAACCAGTCGCCAAGGGAGTTGGCGGCGGCTTGGAGGGACTTTACTATGGCGGGTGTACTAGAAGCCGAACAATAGATGGCTGTATCATCTGCGAAAAGGGCAGTATGAGTCACAAGTGGACTGGGTCTAAATTGAGGGAAGTCGCTTGTGTAAAGCGTGTATAGGAGGGGGGAGAGCACGGATCCTTGTGGTACTCCGGCTCTAATGGTGTGAGGGGGGGATAGTGCCCCATCCACCCTATAGCGGAAAGAGCGATTCGACAAGTAGTCTCGTATGATGAGCACGAGACGGTTTGGCACATTAAGTTTGTAGAGCTTATAGATAAGCCCGTTGTGCCATACTTTGTCGAACGCCTTTGCCACGTCGAAAAAGTGAGCGCCCGTTTTGTGCGGGCGGGATCTGTTCGCTCTCCGGTCCAACACGTGTTCGACTATGCGATGCACTTGTTGGACACAAGAGTGTTTGGCTCTAAAACCAAACTGTGCGTCAGGTAAAAGATTATTAGCAAGGGAAAAATCTTTGAGACGAGCGAGAATAATGCGCTCATAGATCTTTCCTATCGAACTAAGGAGACTGATTGGGCGATAGCTCGAGGGCTGATCCTTGGGCTTGCCGGGTTTTGGAATGCCAATGACGGTGGCTTCCTTCCAAGATTTGGGGAAAATACTGTTTTTTAATGCCGCATTGAAAATGGCGGTCAGAAGAAGAATAAGGTGCGCGGGGAAGAGCTTGACGACTCTATTAGAAATCCCGTCAGGCCCCGGGGCCTTCCTATTATGTAAATCTCTGATAAGGGACTCTACCTCATCGGGGGTTACCGGCTCTATCGGCGGGTCGGCATCTGTGAGAGGGCTCGCGAGATTGTTGAAAACCTCAGTATCGACCTCGAGTAGGTGATCTGGATCAACGGGGAGTGTGCTAGGTGCACATTGTGCCTCAAGACTGGATGCTAAGCATTCAGCTTTTTCCTCGTCCTCGAAGGCGAGGGGGAGGGAGGGATCTGACTGTACTAACGGGGGGGTGGCAGCAACTGTATCTGCCTTAAGGGCTCTGGTGAGGTTCCAGAAGGCTTGTTGAGAGGGGACCATATTTGTAAGTGTCTCGTCCCACTGATCGTTCCTAAGCTGTCTAATGCGACGCTTAACCGCTGATTGGGCAGCGCGCATGCGGACACGGTTCTGCTCAGAGGGAAAAGAGAAGTAAGCCCTTTGAGCTGCGTTTTTCTCAGTTAACAGAGCACGGGCATCTGGCGGCAGTTCCCAGCGACGATGAGCGTTCACTGGGACGCGGCGCGAGCAATCGCTAACCACCTTCTGCACGTGCGCTGTTAATGAGTCAATTGCACCTATCGCGTCGGGAATTGAGACTATCTCGTCTGGAATTGGGTCTAACAAAGG
This sequence comes from Endotricha flammealis, assembly GCA_905163395.2. NCBI lineage: Eukaryota > Metazoa > Arthropoda > Insecta > Lepidoptera > Pyralidae > Endotricha > Endotricha flammealis. The sequence goes on along the minus strand of LR990869.1, from coordinate 10,815,806 downwards.
AGATGAGATAGACTTAAGGCCTTCTCCTAGGCTGAACCAGTCAGTCTTGAGTCTTGTGGGGTCTGAGGCTGCCACGTTGGGAATGCTCACTCTGGGCGAGAGGGCAATAATGACAGGCCTATGATCTGAAGTGAGTGCAGAGTGCACTTCTATAGAACTCAATCTAAGATTGATGTTCTTTAGGAGGGCTACGTCTAGGACGTCCGGACGATGATTAACATTGTCTGGATAGTGAGTAGGTGACATAGGTGCTACTACGTCGAAGTTGAGGCTCTCTGAGAGTCGCTCGAGTTGTCTACCACGTTGGTTTGTGGTTTGGCTACACCAAGCAAGGTGCTTGGCATTTAGATCGCCCGCTATGATAACAGACGGACCAAGATCTAGAAGGTTTTGTATATCACTGTCAAGTAGTGATCTAGGGCTTAAGGAGCTATTGTTAGTGGGAGCTAGATAGGCTGACACTAAATATATGGATTGATGACCTGTCATTCCTAATCTACAGACAGAGGCTTCGATGTGCACGAGATTTGGTGTATCCACAGGCGTGCAGTGTAATGTCGCTTTGTAGTAAATGAGAGTGCCACCGAAGGCAGAGACTGTGCGATCATTACGAATGATTTTGTAATTCGCGATTTTGGGATCGCGAATTGACGGCTTGAGGAACGTCTCCTGGATGAGGAGAACGTCCAATTGATGGGTGTAGAGAAAATCGGCTACCTCAGATCTTTGGGTACGAAGCCCATTGGCGTTGAAGTAGCCGATTTTTAGGGAGGTCGGTTTGACTCTGCTCGTGTTATGGTGTAGATCCATAACTAAAACCTAAAATTTTTGAGAGTGTCCGTCAGCGCTCTAAAGTCGCGCCTCAGGACTATGACGAGGGCCTCTGAGTTCCCCTGGCATTCTATGATGCGGTCTGCCAATAGGTCGACTTCGTCAAAGTCGATGGCGTTTAAAACCGACATTACAATTTTGAAATTGTCGACGCTGTCACGGGAGGAGGAGGAGGAGGGTTTCGGCGGCAGCGGTGCCGCTTTCGGCGACGGCGGTGCCGCTTTTGGAGAAGGTGGAGGGGTCACAACCACCGCGGGTGCAGGTTGGCCTGAGGGGCTGCCCTGCGGGGGGGGAACCTTATTGGTTCTGTGTCGCCACGAATGCGACACAACTGGTGTAGGCACCGGTGCCTTTGCTGAAGCCGGAGCGGCCGCAGCAGTTTGAGGTTGGGGGGGGCTAACGTAGGCCGCCTTGGGGGCGGCTCGAGTTTTAGGTGGGGAGGGAGCGGGCCTCCGGCTCCTTACCTTGGGTGCTTTTGGGCACCCTCGGTAGTTCGCCGGGTGTCCCACCTCCCCGCAGTTAACGCAGCTCGGAGGTTCCGAGCATAGCGCGCGATCTTTAGGCCGTTGACACTCCGGTGTCGAGTGGGCTCCTAAGCATTTTACACAGCGAGGTGTGTTATGGCAATTCCTTGCGGAATGCCCGTATAATTGGCATCTGTGGCATTGTCCCACAGTGCCTTTTTGGTGTGGGGGCTCGACAACAACCCCAGACAGTCCGCAAACCTTACGAATGTTAAAGATGGCTTTGGCCTCTTTTAAGTTTGTCCTGTCCAGAATGGCCAGGACCATGTTAAATGGGGCGGAAGGCCCACGGTGCAAACGGTGCACCTCTATGACGGGTAGTTTTTGGGCCTTTAGGTCCTCGAGTACGTCTTCGCACCCGATTTCCTTTGGGACCCCCCGAATGACGACGCGGAGGCGCCGGTCTTCTTCCACACTCCACGTGTGGAATGGTATCGACATACCGTCGAGAAGTCGCGTTAGGTTGCGATAGTCGGAGATAGTCTCCGTTTTGAGCCTGATACCCTCAGTGCGGGTTTCAGCAATGAAAAAGATGCCATTGGCATCACATCGGGCCTTGATGGCCATCCACCTATGGCGGTTCGTGATAACGACCGCCGGTGGGCGCTGGGAGCGCTTGGGAGGGGTGGGGAGAGAAGCTCCCTCGGCACCCTGTTCAGCCGCGGGGGGCGAAGCAGGGGAGTCAGAGGCCGCGGCGGGAGTAATGCCGTCGGCCAATTTGGCGGCCTTCTTTGCGGCGCCTTTGTTGCGCCTGGTGCGCTTTCGGCCTGAGGCCATAACAAATTCGTCCGAGTCGGACGTGGGCTCGGAGGAGGATTCCGAGGACTCGGAAACTACCTCTATTTCTTCGTTTTGGGCCTGACGGGCCGGAGACGAATTAGCGGAGGGCGCGTCGCGCGCGGCGGCGCGCGCGGGGCTTTTGGAGCGCGCGGTGGTGCGCGCGGCGTTCGCAAGGTGCGAGGAGGTCGAAGCGGGGGCGGCGCGCGCGTCGATCTCAGAGGGCGCGGCGGGGCGCGAGGCATTCGCAAGGTGCGAGGAGGTCGAGGCGGGGGCGGCGCGCGCAGCGGGTGCGTCGCGCGCGGCGATCTCGGAGGGCGCTGCGGGGCGCGAGGCATTCGCATGAGGCAAGGAGGCGGGCGCGTCGCGCGCGGCGGCGCGCGCGGCGTTTGCAAGGGGCGCGACGGCGGCGGAGGGCTCGGTGGCCTGAGGGGCCGGAATGGCGGCCGGAGGGGCCGGGGAGAGAGAGGCAACTCTCTTAATTTCCTCAATACGAGGCAACATTCGGGGATCTTGCTCTAAAATTAGAGCGATGAGGCCATTAATAATGGCGTTTTCGCGCGGGTCGGTCGCCATGGCGACCGGCCTAACTTTAAGGGACCTATCAACTAACGAATTTATCGCAGTTCCTCCCGTCACGTTCCGCAAGGAAGAGTCTGCGAACAAACCTTGCGGCAGTCGTGCCTAATAAAACGCGCTCGGGGGGAACACCCGAGGTGTGTATGCCTAGTCCCCCGCGCCGGGTGAGGCGGGGGGGGGGTGTAACTGAGTGAGCCCTAAGCTTGTTATCCTCTAACCAATCTCAATGTGTCAGAGGGCCCTGGCTGCTTAGTGATCGGAGGGTAGCTGTGAGCCGAAGCCCTAGGCGCCCAAACCGTTCACTAAGAATAGGAAGGGGAATAGGTAGGTGGGAGGGGGCGACAGCTAGCGTCGGTCAGGGGAGCCCCCTAGGCCGGTGGTGCTAGCCCCGTCCGGGTAACTTCCTTCACCCAGAAGGGGATCAGCGAGTGCCCGGGTCGCACTCCTGGTGTTTGCGCGCGGTTGGCACCGTTAGGTTACGCGCAAAACCAGACCACGAAACTGTGGTTTTAATCAGAAATCGCGCGAAAGTTAAAAGAAACTTCTAAAAAGCTGATAAAATATCTCGAGAACCGCTGGACTTCGCTGATATATTGGAGTAGTTAATTTTGTTGCTTTTGAACCCCCCAATAAGCAAATGGGTATAAGACGTCGAATTATAATTAACGCTCATAAAGAAAACTGCTCCTTTGTCGATTACCTTAATAAATTAAAAATTCTTGTAACCAATTTATTTTTTAATTAAAAATAGACTCCTCTTTTTAGGGTTTCGTAGTAAAATACAAGGAACTCTTATGGTTTTCAGGTACGTCTGACCGACCGCGGTCTAGCGCCTATTAGGTAATCTTTCAAATGGTACTGACTGATTGACTAGATGTCACTTGACACTTTCGATTTACAAATGAATTAGAACAAATGATAGTTAGAACAAATGATAGTTTTATAGTTATTAAGTAATTAATTTTATTACATCTTGAATCATATTGTTATTGCTAAAGATGTAATAAAATTATTAAATGATACTCGGCACTTCCGGTTCGACTTGTTAAATATTGTCGTACTTCCGTTCTGAAAATAACTTGGTTTACGATTTATTTATTTCTTTTAAATCCTTGTTAAATTTATGTTAAAATTGTTTTACGTTTATTATAAATTTATTTAATTTATAATGTTAAAAATTAGAAGTAAACTGAATTGCTATTTTGACTTGTAACGATTGGCGGGGAGGTAGCGATTGGCGGGGAGCGAGGTTATTTAAGGACATGGTAGAACGTTAGGCGGCATTCATTGTGAGGCCTCCGGACATTAAAGATAAGTTCCAACTGTTTTTATTATTATTGTAATTTTGTATTTGTATGAAAAAGATGTGTTAAAATACCTGATCGATAAAAAAGGCCATAACCGGTTTTCTTTCACCATTTCTTTTACCGGTGGTCATTTTGGTTTATTTCCGAAATGGTGGTAGTTTATAAAGTAGTTAATTGATTTAATAAACATTTTGATTATCTGCCCGAGTTTTGGTTTTAATTGAAAATATATAATTTACTAATTACCTACTTTGTTTAATTTACTTTCTTGATACTTATTTCCTTTTAATGATCTTAATAACCTGACATAAAAGTGCAGTATCTAACATCAGAAGTGGGATCGATCCTCGTGTTAACATAGTATTAATATTTTTTTTTTTTTAAATTTCAGTCAGACATAGAACTATAAGGATCCGGCTGTGCTTGGGAGTCTGTTCGCCGCGATTCAAAATGCAGCGACAGGAAACCACAACGAAATAGCGGCAGCACGACGTCTGCCTGTTTTCGACCCTGCTTCCAGGGAAAACGGAGCTGCGGTCTGGTGCCACGGCATCGAGAAACTTGCTGGTGCAGCTTATCCCAGCTTGCAAAAGCAGGTAAACCCTCCAAGGGTTCTGCATTACCGTCTAGTTAAGTTACTATGACAATATGGTAGTATTCGTGATCAAATGTAAGAATGAAAAATGGCATCTTTTAACATAGCAGTGATAGTACCACTTCCGAGCTAATTATTATTTTTCCTACATGTTCGCTGGTAGCGATAATAAATAAATTGCGATTATAACCAAATTGCAAGTACTGGTAACTAAATATTATTTTATACCAAAGTAATTTTCATGACGTAATAATTAATGGCAAAGCAACTAACATTTTAACGTAGGTATCTCGTATAAGCAAACTACAGTTAAACATATGATTTTTTTTTTTTTTACAATAATGTATTTAAATAATAAAAGGCGTAAATAAATTTAATCCCAATAATGATAACTTGATAAAAAAAAGACAATAAATGAATAGGTGATAATTCAAATATTAAGAACAATGATAAACCTTAAAAATAAAAAGATAATAAAATAAAATAGAATTAGTTACAAATGAATTTACGATGTTTTTATGTAAAATAATGTCTTAAACCCATATCCATCTATTATTTAGAATCACAGTAATTCCTCGCGGTACTGAACAGGTACCATAATTTGTCATCATAATGAATTTACTATCTATCAGGTTGACCGAACGGCAGGATATTTCGATTCAATTTACAACTCTTTTGAAAAACATTATATTTATAGAATTCATAGGTTTGTCTGTTTTTCAACTTCACCTTCACATATTTTGCTCACGTCTGTACACTTTCTCATTTTAAAAGTTTTCTTCATTGCTTCCTCTTTTCGTTGCCTCTCCATCCTTCATAATTACAATTATAAAAATATATTAAAATATTTAATAATGAAAAATAAAAAAAACATCCAAGCGTCATCACGTCGCGATCCAAAATCCATAAATATTCATTCAAATTCAATAACATAATGGGATAACCTGTAGTAACGCAGATATTAGGAAAAATCATATTTTATCCCTCTAAATCCGTCTTTACAACTCTTTCAGCTTCATATCACATTTGTTCTATTAAAACTAAAATTATTATTTGTATTTAATAATAAACTTTCTTAATATATAAATCACGGCTAGTTACATCAACCTAATATCTTGTTAATATGTAAATTTAAAATCTTATACTCGGTTACTACAAAATAGCCTAATTTGCTAGCGTGATCGTTACTGATTACACCACAAAAAAAATATATATCGGCTCGGGAGAGGGGATTGAGCGGACTGGTGTAAAAGATGTCATTTAATGAAAAACATTGTTAAAATATTGTTTATTAAAAACTAGTAATATATATTGTCTTAAGTATTTTATAGCTAATCACATTATTATAAACTTGCCGTTATTAATTTATATACATACCTTGAAGGAATTTCTGTTAAGCGGTGCTACTACAGCTTAGACGTTTTTTTTTTCCCCCTTAATCTATGTTTTATTTTCATTTTTTATTTGTAGTTTATAGAATTTATAGATGTTTAATTTTAAAATTTATTGATTGTATATGCCAAAATATCTCTATTTAATATTGTTTACTGAGGTAAATAATTGAATTGACCCGACAACGCACAGTTTTTGTATAAGAGAGAAGTAAAAGGCGTTATTTTGTGTTATTTTAAGTTCTAATCAGATGTAATAATTATGAATGAATTTTAAACCTGTTAAAGACTATGAATGATTTGACTTGACTGATGAACTGCTGAAGTTATTTGCTTTTCTAGCCTATCTCATGCGCAGCAGGTGTGGGGCTAGAGTTTATAAAGTAAATGACCGTTGTTACTTGTTAGCTTAAACTGTGACAAGCGGAGCCTGTAACAATGCCAAAACTGTAAATATGAATTATGAACTGCTGAAGTTATTTGCTTTTCTAGCCTATCTCATGCGCAGCAGGTGTGGGGCTAGAGTTTATGTAAAGCAAATGACCGTTGTTACTTGTTAGCTTAAACTGTGACAAGCGGAGCCTGTAACAATGCCAAACTGTAAATAAATATGATTGTAATTACTTGTAAGTTTTAACTTAATGTGAAAAGCGAAACTGTAACAATGCTGAAATATAAATGTGTATTAATGTAGATAATTGCACATAGTTTTTCACTTTTTTTAATTTCATTTGTTTTTTTTAATGTACGGTGGCCTCGAAGATAGGAGGACCATTTTAGAAAAAAATCGCTTGCATATCTTGTAAGCGGATCTTTTGTCAGCTCCGTCCTTTTCTTTGTTACCAAACAGGGTTTTTGTTTATTAGAGCCACATGTGTCCACTAGGATGTTGGATGTTGCAACCAAAAATCATCCTAAAGATGGTTCTGCTATCCTCGAGGCGACTGTACATCGAGAACGCTGTACTGTCAGTATGGCCGTATTAGGTAATCTTTCAAATGGTACTGACTGATTGACTAGATGTCACTTGACACTTTCGATTTACAAATGAATTAGAACAAATGATAGTTAGAACAAATGATAGTTTTATAGTTATTAAGTAATTAATTTTATTACATCTTGAATCATATTGTTATTGCTAAAGATGTAATAAAATTATTAAATGATACTCGGCACTTCCGGTTCGACTTGTTAAATATTGTCGTACTTCCGTTCTGAAAATAACTTGGTTTACGATTTATTTATTTCTTTTAAATCCTTGTTAAATTTATGTTAAAATTGTTTTACGTTTATTATAAATTTATTTAATTTATAATGTTAAAAATTAGAAGTAAACTGAATTGCTATTTTGACTTGTAACGATTGGCGGGGAGGTAGCGATTGGCGGGGAGCGAGGTTATTTAAGGACATGGTAGAACGTTAGGCGGCATTCATTGTGAGGCCTCCGGACATTAAAGATAAGTTCCAACTGTTTTTATTATTATTGTAATTTTGTATTTGTATGAAAAAGATGTGTTAAAATACCTGATCGATAAAAAAGGCCATAACCGGTTTTCTTTCACCATTTCTTTTACCGGTGGTCATTTTGGTTTATTTCCGAAATGGTGGTAGTTTATAAAGTAGTTAATTGATTTAATAAACATTTTGATTATCTGCCCGAGTTTTGGTTTTAATTGAAAATATATAATTTACTAATTACCTACTTTGTTTAATTTACTTTCTTGATACTTATTTCCTTTTAATGATCTTAATAACCTGACATATTAGGGAAAGTGTTTAACACGCCTAAACGCTTGGTGTTAGAATGCTGTAATTTGGTATGTTGTATGTATACTCATATTAACAATGCAAAGTAGTTGAATAAAATTTTGAAAATATTTTTTTTGGGGTGCCTTTCCTTACTCCCCTACAGTTAAAGTGGGAATGAGCATTTACTTTGTGGGCTATCGTTAGATAGGTCTCATAAAAACATCAAGGGGGTGGAAGGATCATTTTCCGATTCAATGATCCGTTTTCGAATTATTTACATTTAACACGCCAATTTTCATTTAGCACGGTGCCCCCCCCCCCTCTTTATCTCCGAAAGTCTTGTGTTTTTTTTTTGAAATTTGAAAAAAAATCATGGTAGTTGTCTATATAGTGGACCTACAAGGAAAACTTGTGAAGTTAAATTTTTTTTTAAATGAAAACGTACAAATATCATAAAATGTGGCATTCTACTCATCTGCAAGCAAGCAATGCGTAGCCAATACGGAACCTTACATTGTGCGTGGCCCGACACGTACTTTCCCGGTTTTTATTTCTTAGTTTCAGTTTCTTTATATCTTTTCTAAGTTAAGCTCTTAATTATAGTCGACAACTTGTTCGCGGAAAGCAGAGACTCCGAGAGCACTGCATTTGAATAGAACCTTATTTTATACCAGACCGATGGCCTTTTTGAATTTTTATTTCAGAAAATGATGGAATAAGTGCTAGCGTTGCAAACCATCCCTGAGGTTTTACTTTACTATCTAAACACGTCTCGAGTACATTATTGGAACTAATATTGAATAGAATATAATTAAACTTTATTCGAATATAAAGCTTAGTGATTAAAAAATATACTATTTCTCAGTTTCACGCGTAATCTATTGACTTAATTGAGATTTAACAGATACTTAATAAGTAGAGTAGGCGAAAAGATTTCACAAATGCAACTGTGATCTTCTTATAAGGAAAAACAAATATTGACAGCGGTGCCAAGGTCTGAAGTTCATAAAAGTGTCTTCTCGCAGTAGGACCTTTGCTTATGGTGTTATATAAGCTTTATATTGAACTTATTGCAGCTTAGGAGATACTTCACTCAGTCTTTCGAAGGGGATTGTTGTTTCATTCGTCACAAAAGTGAATTCGTCATGAATTACTTATATGTTAATTTGTGACGAATTTACTTTCAATGTATGAAGTGAACGATTCGAAAACGATTAATTTACTTTTGACGAATAAATAAATAAATATATAGGGACAATTCATACAGAGCTAGCCCCAAAGTAAGTTCGAAACTTGTGTTATGGAATACTAACTCAACGATATTTTTTATATATAACTATATAGGTACAAATTAAATTCAATAAAATTAATTAAAACTAAACTAAGAATAAAAATTAAAAACTAAACTAACAATAAAAACTAAAACTAAGCGTTAAAAAGACATGGTCCCTGTGGCAGGGTGCCCAAAATGCTAGCAGCGTTACCTCGCTGAACGGCGATAGATATCCGTTGAGCGAAGTAACTGCCAGCCTTTGGGTCACCAGTGGTTTGTCGCAGCCTTTTTGCGATGTCCCTAAAAAAGGACAACGCACTGGTACCCCACGGGCCTAATGTTTCTATTTCTACACCAAAAGCCAGTTATAAAAAATATATTCTAGTCAATTATGTTACTTCAGTTGTATTATAATTATTAGACTGTCGTGTCTATCTGTACTCAACGATATTATATTTTATAACAAATACATATATAGATAAACATCCAAGACCCGAAGCCAATCAGAAAAAGTTCGTTTTTAATCATGACCCGACCGGGATCGAACCCGGGACCTCCTGGGTGGCGGTCTGGCGTGGTAACCATTACGCCACGGAGGTCGTCAAAAATGTATTAGAACCCTTCGAAGGAAAAATGGAATTTATGAAGTGCGTCTTTTTCATCCTCTTCATCCATTATCACCACCACTGTTCTTATGTCGTAAAGTCAATCAAAGTCAAACAATTCATGTCCTATTAGGTATATAATCTTGCTCTGTCAGACCGGTTTACAAATGATTAATCAATAGAAGTATAAAATAAAGCACAAAGCATAATACCAAATTCAAAAACATGGAAAAATTACCTGTAACATAAAAAAAATAGTAGTTTTCAATATAACGTGCAAATATTCCCGAAAAGTCCAATTATGTGGACCGCCCGGGGCTCAGAGCGGGTACGGTGAGTATATTAAATAACGGGTCATTTTATTTTACGTTGCAACTGCTAAATACATGCGCGATTCACTTGTACCAGGCTGCAGATCGATCGAGCCCAGCCAGTGACATGATGGAACAAACTTATATAGGAAATTAATTGAGTTGTTCAGCTTTTACGCTTAAAACTTTACAGCGAAGTTAATTAGTTTTGCATAAAGGTGTAACTGGTTTATTTGCTTAGTAAGTTATGAAGTGATAAATGAGATTTGTGTACCTTGGTAATTTTTCTGAATCACAAAATATAATTTGGAAACCATGTAGCCATAATTGGACAGCATACATGCAAAACTTGAAACATCGGCGCGCACCGCATCAAATCCCGAAAGATCATTGCTTAGAGTGGTGAATACCTTTTTTATGGCATACGGCGGGCAAACAAGTAAGGCGATTCATCAGATGGATGTGGTTACCGCGGCCTATGAACGCAACTTCCTTGTAGCAGTCTACAAAGAATAGGAAGAAAAGGAGTTGGGCTTCCGATATCGCACTCACCTCATGTCAACTTCATAAATGCAATATCACCCCAAAAAACCTACTGTATTATGGCAAATAAACCAAGTTTTAGGTCTCTACGATCAGCAGTGTCGACTGTGCGTGGATCCGTAAGTCAGTCATCCAGGACAAAGCATTTTTATATGTACGAACTAGCGAAACCCGCACAAATTCCCTTTATACCACTTAGCTCCATTGTTTGATCCCTCAATGGGTCCAAGGCGTCTTTTTTTTCCATTTGAATCCAAAATTATTTAGGGTTTCCGTGAGAATTTTGGAATATTCTTTCTTATCGGATGCCTACGTCATACAAAGAACACCCTCCGAGTTTCAGGTATTTACGATCAGCAGCGGTTTATATGTAAAAGTAGATAAGGTTCAAATATATTTTCTGTAATTGAAACAAAAATATAGACAAGAGGATTATTGTATCTCAAGTAAACTCAAACAGTTTCGACGCTCGTTTATCTTCTAACAAGCCGTCTGATAACTGTATATGGACGTACTATTTGTTATACGAGTATACGGTAAATACACGTGATACAGTATATACAATGTACATGTTATCTAGCAAATTAATACGGACTGATACACGGTCTGTTATGTAACTTAATTATCTTTAAAACTAGGATTTATTTTAAAATTACTGTATTATTCTATTACCCGGACGAATAAGTTTATTTACGGTTAAAGAAATTTATTCTCATAAAAGAATCTACAAAAATTCACTTACAATGAGAATTTAAAACTTTTAAAATGTAATGGACGCGTACAAAAGGTCGGTAGATGAAAAATAGAAAACACTGGTACCGTGGCCGTGCGCGGAACTACCCGCCTATCCGCATCTTCGATGCACAAGACGTCACAACAGCAGTGTGTCAATGTGTGCGTTGCGTACTGTCCATCATGGGACGGAAATAAGCGCCACTGGATGTGGCTTGCATTGCCAAGATGATTATTGTTAAGTATTTTTATTTTATTTATTTATTAATATTATGTACCTATTTATTTTTTATTTTTTCTAGATATATAGGGTGTTCTATTATTACAATTTTTTTATGGTTATTATTTTATTAGTACTTAGCGTATTTATTATAGTTATGGATATTACACACAGAAAACACACACATTCCAATCAAAATATAAGGTATTCAGAGAGATAGTGAATTAAATAGTATCTACCTAGTAGGTAAACATTTTATTTTAGTTTATTCCTTACATAGTGTTTAAGTGTATTTTTAAAAGTAGTCAGGGTTTTGCAGTCCTTTATATCTTTAGGTAGTTTATTGTATAGCTGAGCGCCTTCATACAAGATGTTTGTTTTACCATAATTAGTGCGGGGTATATGTAAGTTGATATCACTAGCTCGCCGAAGTCTAATCTTCTGATATTCTTTCTTCTTTGTAAAAGTTATGTGTGAGTGAATATCCTTGTTAAGTATTTTAGTAACTGGCGGACTCAGTGCTAAATTACATTCTTTACCAGTCAACCATTGATAAGTGCAGAAATATACAAATGTAACACTTTTTTTAAATACCACATAGGTGACATACAAGCATACGGGCGGCCTGATGGTAAGCCGTCACCGTAGCCTATAGACGCTTGCAGTACCGGGGGTATCACTCACGCATTGCCAACCCTCCCAACCCCCCTGGAGACATTACCCACTGTAGGAGACAACATGGCCGAGACCAATGCTATTTGGCTACGATCTTTTGTAATGTGAAGGTCCTTCCCCAGACGGGCTGCTCCGATTTGGGCGGATTATACGCTGTGCCCTTCCTTTCTTATTTTTATTCAAAACTACTTATTTTTTATTAAAAGAAATGCCGGAAGAAACTTTTCCAATATGTATACTACCACAGACTACTAACTAGGCCACATAAACTGTCAAATAGACTTAAAGTTCACTTCTTATGTACCTAACTAACCCCGTAATAGACTTTTAAGGCTATATGCGAGCGAGCTATATATACAACGGGCAATGCTGATCTGTTATAGACGGGTTTCATTTTCAGGTGCTTCTCGCAGTGTGCCGGTTGCGGGTTAGATGTTATCAGTATTTTCAGACCACGCGAAGTTTTCTTACGATTCCGCGTTTTATTACATTGGATAACTTTGACCAGCAGTTATGAATAATGTCCGAACAAAGTGATTAATTTTTCACATTGTCTAGACAATTTGGTAATTATATATAATGACCAGTCATTATGTATAATAGCAATTTAATCACTTTGGCTGGAACATATATATTTATAGTAAAAAACTTTTTTCACTGTCTGTGTATTGCAAAAAAAAATATCATATTCTATCTATCTACCTCTTTATTGAATCAATAAAAAATATATTACAAAAGAGAATCATAATATTAAAATGTACAATAGGCGGCCTTATCGCTAGGCAATACTGATTTACAAATTGCTTACCTTGTTAGTCTGATTATATTTCCTGTTTAGAACTAGATGGCGCTGTGCCACATATTTATTGAATGACATTCAGACATCGTTTCTTTTGACACGCACAACGACCGCCATTAGAGTCAGAATGGGGAATCTATCGTAGCAACTGGATGGTATCGTCGAAGTAACATCGTAAAGTGAGTCGTTGTGTAGAGGGGCTTTTACATTGCAAAAATGTCTTCGCATCCCACGACGACGCGGATTACGTCGTGCGCACGTCGGAAATCGTATAACAGCTTACTGAGGTGGCAAATAATGAACTTCGACTTCGATCGACTTGTAGACAGTCTATATTTACCCGAGATGTTATATCGGATATAAGATCTGTATATAATGAATAATATTATATCGGTTTGAATATGATTAGGGAAATGAACTTAGTTCGGGTTAGTTCGGGTAAATCATAAAGCACTTTGTTAATATTGTTTTATTTTTGTTAATATATATATAATTATTAAAAAATTTATTAATTAAAAAGTTTAGTTTTTAATTAATTTTAAGTCTTTTATTTTTCGGTTGATCAATAAAATAAAGGCTTTTCGTACAGTTTCGAACGTAAGGGTTTTTGAAAAATTGTAAGCGCTACGAGAACAGTGGGACAAAGGACACAAAATTGAATGGTAGACTGAATCAATAAACAAGACCAAACTATAAACTGAAACAGACACGTACAGTCAACAAAGGAAAGGGTTGACCCGGGCCGGAAATATGATTAAAGATTTCTAAATATTGCGTAAATGTATTTACTAGGTGTAATTACATAGTACAATATGAATACTATTGATAATAGTTATTTTCACCTCACAAGCTCGGAAAGAATCTGTTTGTCATTCGAAATCTGAGCGCAAAAGTGCATTTTGTGCCCTAGCGTGGAAAGAATTTTTAAAATTCGAACCTGTCTATTCTATAATTTTTTACGCCCCCAGTCCTCTAAAATTGCATTAATACTTATTTCATCACAGTGCGCCAACCTTATTTTTAGAATAATCGAACTGGCCAGCACGACACCGCATGTAAAAAAATAAACACTTATTTAATATTATCAAATACTATAGACGAGTAATACGCACAGCTCTTGACGTTTCTCATACAATGACTTGGCAACCTCCGTTCACCTCATGCCGCTAGGGGCGCTATAACATTTTGCATACAAAAGTTTTGAAATCGTTCACCTCATGCCGCCCTCATGCCGTAGGGGCGCTAGTGTCGCGTCTTGCCCGAATTCTTCCGAAGCTGTGCGTATTACTCTTCTATAGTATTTGATATTATTATTTGCGTTTTTCTTGCACCTAGCATTTTCCTCGCTGTAGTGAGGTGAAAAATTGTGTGTTTCGCTCGGCAGAAAAGTTATTTTGCGTCTCGTACCTTTGAAACCCTCGCTACGCTCAGGATTCTATATTTGAACCACTCGCTTCTCTCGTGGTTCAATCCTAGAATCCTTCGCTAGCTCAGGTTTCAATTTAAGTACTCGCGCCAAAAAGCAACTTTGCAGCCTTGCATAACAAATAACTATTGTTATGCAAGGCTGCAAAGTTGTTTTTTGGTACGAGACGCAGAATAACTTTGCTGCCGAGCGAAACACACAACTTTTCACCTCACTACAGCGAGGAAAATGCTTGGTGCAAGAAAAACGCATATAATATATTAAATAAGTGTTTTTTCAGTTCGATTATTTTCAAGATAAGGTTGGCACACTGGCATGAAATAAGTATTAATGCATTTTCAGAGGATTGGCGGTATAAAAAATTATATACTACATTTACACTCTCGCCTCGTACCTCGTCTCGTGCTTCGTCTCGCGCCTCGCGTGATCGATGGTTTTTGAGTTGTCTGTTCACACTCTCGTGTTGTGTTCGAGCTAGCCAGAATGGAGGACGTCGAAGTGTTAGCGGCAACATAGTCTTTTTTAACGCGGCACAAGGTTTAAACTCGAATGAAGCGAGAGCGCGAGTGTGAACACCGCGCTCGCATCCCACGCGAACCCCTTTGACTCGTGCCCAAAAAACCGCTCCGGACGCGAGCGCTGCGAGGCGCGAGGCGAGCCGCGAGTGCGCGTTTACATTCGCGTCTATAGAATAGAAAGGTTCGAATTTTAAAAATTATTTCCACGCTAGGGCACAAAATGCACTTTTGCGCTCAGATTTCGAATGACAAACAGATTCTTTCCGAGCTTGTGAGGTGAAAATAAATTTTCTTGTAAATCCATTTGCGCACAGGCTAATAGACTGCTTGCTTAGTTATCCACAGGGTTACACAAGATACTCTTTTCTATGTCACAGTCGGTCAAACACTACCTCATTATAACTTCGGTATAAAGAGTATTACCAATTGTCGTATGGGGTAACTTAAATAGGGACAGACGGGCCGGGCCGCACATGCCCCTAAATAAAAATATACCAAGGAATCTTCGACCGTAATACATTTAACATACATTCTATTGTTGGGTATAAACGTTATGGTATAAAAAAACTTTGTGAATGAAGGGCTGGCGATCATGGCAGGCACATTTCGATAGTACTACGGACGTATGCTGTTGTGTTGTGGGTTTTTTCTAAGTTAAAAGGTGCAATATTAAGTTATAAGCAAGACATTAGGGAGACCCAGTAAGGTAAGGTGTTTTTTTCACTTGTGGCATGGAGCATGTGTTCGTGAATCGTTCGCGAACATATGGTTAGAGAGTTTGACTTGATAACCGACCGAATGTGATTTGGACGTCATTTTTTTGCATTTGACATCGATTTACAATTGTTATAATTATTAAAATTATCCAAATAATATTGTTTTTATATAGGTACCTATATAATAATGTTGTTTTGTTTGTGATTTATCAAAATTCCTACGTGATAAACGCAAATGATGTGGCTCGAATGTCGCTCACAAAATTAAATTAAGTGTATTTTGTCAAATACTAACTGCAATGTAACACTAAAGGTAATAATCTATAGAACCACTTGTCTGTTTGTTGATTGTACAGTACATAGTCATGTATAACTGTGTAAAGGTTGAAAAAAATCGATTTCTGTAACATTCGTAGCAAACTGATGTGGAATATCAGAAACCTTGTGACGCGAGGGCTATTTCACCGCAAACCGCGTTGGCTCTGACGACTGCATTTTCCGGGAATGCAATATTGCATTTTGATCACTTTGCCTTGTCCTGTTTGATTTGGTGCTTTGACATGACATATACACTGGACTCCACGAGTGTAATGTGGCCATTGGAAAATCAACATCCCTATTATTACGCTTCGTGCCTTCTCATATTAATATTGACACAAGTATTTTCAATATAAACAGCCAGTATCTGTAATCGTTATTAATGATATATTAAGTCTCAAGCCGGTTTTTCACTATGAGAAATAATCCTTACTAATATTATAAACTAGCTGACCCGTGCCCACTTCGTTGGGCATAATGTTAAAAGCCTTTTTATTTTTTGTTTTTTTATATAACCTATGACACTCAGCAATAATGTGGCTTTCTATTGGTGAAAGAATTTTTAAAATCGGTTCAGTAGATCCCGAGATTACCCCTTACAATTTAACAAATACACAAACTTTACCTCTTTATAATATTAGTATAGATGAGAAAGTGAGTTTGTTTGTTATTCCTTCAAGGCTTGACTAAGCAGTCGATCATATCATTATGAAAATTTGCATACATGTTGTTAGGGGTACAGAGCCCAATATAGGCTACTTTTTATCCCGTGAAAGTATGTCGTTTCAGTGGGAAAATAATTTTTCTACTATAGAGGGCGCTGTATCGGCCAACAGATGGCGCCACAAGTCGCGCTATGGGTTGTTTTGTTGTCAAACGAGATCTATGTCATAAAATTAACGCGAGCGAAGCCGCGGGGAAAAGCTAGTATAATATATATTACATCTTGAGATAAGCCAAGCGAAGCGCAAGGGCACTACCTATACCTACCTAACTTTTCTCGAAGCGCTTCGTCGTTTTTTTGAACCCTCATAACTTGGGTTTGGATTAGACTAGATAAACAAAATTTTCAGGATGTTGTCAACAGCGGTCTTATTACTTTTGTTTATTTTGTACTACGTACCAAAAATAGGACAAAATATTTTTAATTATACATGTATTACCTATATTATTATTCATTTTATACTATTTTTGTTTATTCATTACAAACATACACATTAAAACTAAACTAAACATAATTATAATAAACATAAAATCACAGGAGACCGAAGAGCTGGCAGCTACCTCGGACAAAGAATTAGTCTAGCTCAGTCTAGATATTCAAAGGGGGAACGCTGCGAGTATCTTCGGCACCTTGCCTAAATATAATTATATTTTTAATAATAATTTTATTTTTTCATTATATATATTTTTTAATAATAATATTTTTAATTATATGTCGTGAAGATAAATTTCGTTAGGAACCAAACATTTTACGACATAAATTGTTGAGTCGGGATGCTTTAGTTAGAGCTTAGCACTGAATAGCTGAAATTACTGGAAGCCTGCAACAGTTTTCAGTGATGCGTGAAAGCCGCAGCCTCGTCTGGGTGCATACGGCATAGTTTAACTGCAAACTATGCTTGACTTACCGATAGAATAACCTGAATTGAGGATTTAAAGGATATATTTGTTTTCAGATTTTTGAATAAATTAAATTTTAATTATTTGCTTGGGTTTATACTGGGCAATGTGATTAATTTTATTGAATTAATCTGCACATAGATCGGGCAATCTGCATAATGCTAAGCATCTATTGGGCAAAAGTATTTTTATGAATTATTTGAATAAAATTGGCATGTTTTATACAGAAAATGAAAGCATTTAAAAAATGTAGTGTATATACTGGTAAAAAGCAGCGTGTCGTTAGCTGGATGGTACTCTTTCAAGACAAAAAAACCACATAAGTTTATGTCGTTTTCCCGTGGGAATTTCGGAATGTATTATATATATAAAACTTTCTCTTGAATCACTCTAATCTATTAAAAATAAACTGCATCAAAGTCCGTTGCGTAGTTTTACAGATCTAAACATACATACGGACAGACAGACCATACAGCGCGACTTCTTTTTATACTATGTAATAAATATTTTATTGAAAGAAAGAAAGAAACAAAGAAAGAAAGAAAGAAAGAAAGAAAGAAAAACATTTATTCTGTACAGCACATGAGACTGCATATTAAAGTTTTTCCTGTGCGATGGAATCCGAGTGTCTTGACCCCGAAGGGCTATTACCAACTGCGCTGGACCTTCAAATACCCCTGCTTTCATATGTCTATTTTTCTCCTAACTTCTCTTAAACAAAGGTTTTGGAAATTTCCATACCTACGGACGGAAACAACGGTAAAACTGCCGTTAGCATTTATAAGTCCTTACGAGTTCCAACAGCACAGAAACATTTTGTTGTGTCTGAATAGTGGAAGGAATTACTCGCAACCAGAGTTTACAGTTGTTCAACCATGCATACGTAAGCCACAAGCTTGTAAAGGCTACTTTTAAAAGTACATTTTACGAAATCTCATGTTAGTCAGGGACTTTAATAAAAGGTAGCCAGCAACTAGTGTACCAAGATGAGTAATTCGTTATTAGGTTTTTTAAATATAGCTTCTTTAAAAAATCAATTAAATTCTGCCATTTTTTTTTCTTTTATTTTTACTTCAGTTCCTAAAACAAAACACATGTTAGTTGCAGTTATTATTTATTCAGGCACACAATACAAATTACAGTTAAAAGATGGTTTTGCATAAAAATAGTATTGGAACCAATCTAAACTCTAAATAATTCAATGACACGCGTGCACATCATGATTTTTTAAATATAAGTAAACAATTTTAATAGTTAGTTGGGTTGTAGACTTGTAGGTTGTTAGTTGGAATATTCATGCATTATTATTGATGATTAAACGAACTTACCTGTACGTGAAGTTCTATCATAATTATACTAGCTGGTCAATTCTCATAATTAATTTCTTACTTACAGTATTATTCGTATTTACTCGGCTAATCACACGACTTGTTCAAAGATAATCGAAAAAACATCACTATTACATAGGCGCCACGTTACACCTACATCCCTAGAAACGTCATTTTGTTTAAAGTACTCCTGACTCCGTAGACAGAGAATACTATTCTGTCTACGCCCGACTCGGACAATGTGGGCTAAATACAGATTTGTGTATCCCATACACTTACGGGAGGGGTACTTGGGAGGGACCTAATTATGAGAATTGACCAGCTAGTATAATTATGATAGAACTTCACGTACAGGTAAGTTCGTTTAATCATCAATTATACAGCGCTGGTCAATTCTCATAATTAATTTCTTACTTACAGTAGATGTTTAGAGCATCTGGATTTTTGCCCATTTTGTCCTTAATATTATAACCAGAACACCAAATACCTATATGGTCAGCACACCAGTTCTGAAGATGATTCTGTAGTAAACAGAAAATATAATATTATCTTTGTATTTTTGCCTATCCCAGAAAGGGTTGTCATAAAAATACAAACTCCAAATAGTTTTGAATAAATGTCCATTTCGGTCACAGTTTCAGAAAAAACATTTGACTAATATTGATTCGGTGATATTAGTGAATTATTTAGTTTCTCAGTAAGTGAACATATTGTCATTTAAGTTCTCATGAGAAATAAATTTCTTAAACCATACTAATATTGATGATTAGATAGGTAAAATCTATAGTGTTGACCTACCGATATTACAGACACATTATAGATCTCGATTAAACAACATGCAAACACAATGTAAAATATATCTAATCGCTATACTTAAGTCATGCCCATAGCTTATCTCTTAGAAAAGTGGACAAGATTTGATAAGAATTAACACACTAGATGTGAGAGTTAATAGTGAAAGGACAAGTTATCGCAAAGTACTACAGATTTTTACCGTACAGAAAATCTCTTGCTTAGGTATTTATCTTTAAATATTATTTTAACCTATTTGTTTTAAATTTAAAAAAAAACCAATCAGTGCAACTGGATGATTTTCAATTCTGCATAACATGTCACTACACTCCACCCCCCCCCAATGTTTAAAGCAATTCAATGCAGGATTCGAAAGTCTAGTTTTAGTTATATGAAATGGAAATTTCAATAACCATTGTCCTTCCTTTTCTGGACAGGTTCAGTAATTTCTTACTGTAACATTGAATCAAAAAATATGAATTATAAAAGTACAACTTAAAAAAGCACTATTTTCTGTTATACTGTCCATTTTTTTTATTTTTTTTTTAAAAAACCAACTGTTAAACTTGCAACAAGCTTTAATGACATTATCTCATACCATCAGCAACATAAGGGTTGAAGTGCTTTGTTGGGTGACAACGCTTATACATGATAAGATCTCATACCATACTAAGGTATTGCTGTTAATATAATTGAGTCAAATACTGGAAAGTCATTTGTTTACTTAAACCACTAAATACCATAAGTTAAATAATTTATCGTTTGAATAAACGATTTTTTGTAGTTTTAAGAAAATTGAAATTCAATTTTATTTGTTTTGCGATCTGTACATAGCTCATGATAGCTTAGTTCTGAAACATAAATTCAAAGTACATACATAAATATTATGCAATCTGAAAACATCAGAATTGAGCAATTTTAATATTGTTCAATCATTAAAAGTTTTATAGACTTAAGACTTTGGTCAGGATAATTCCAATCATGAATACATCATATTATTATTATTATTAACTATAGTTTTAATGTTAATTACATTCTATTTTTGTTTATTCACAGTACCTACATAATTACTGGATAAACCATGTTGACATAGAGAATATGATAGTTTTAGTATCAACTATGTATAAATTCAACCATTTTTCAATAATAAATATATATATTACATAATAGAATAGGTTTATAATGAGTGTATATATAAAACCACAGCAAATGCTATGTAAATTATTACACAAAAGGTTTTAACACCCGTATCCAACAACCCGTCTTGAATATACACTGACGCTCATCATCAGAAAATGATCAAAGTACACATAGGTCACCCTATGTTACAAAAGATTCATAGTAATTGTAACTACTTATAGGAATTTTACATATGTAAAATCTTTCATAAAAAAACAGGTCATATTTTTTACTTAAACAAGGGCAACAATCAATTGCCACTTCCATAACAGAATTACTTGCATAGTATGTGTTTTCTCACACAATTTAAAAGGTAAATTATTCTACAGAAAAAAAACCACCTTATGACAAGATGTCATAACTAAATGTATTTTTCTACCAAGTAGGAAATAATTCATACAAACTTGTTTGAAACTGTATCTTGCAGGTTTGGTTAAGTACCTAATAAAAAGGACAGATTCATTGTAATTTCATTGCCGACTTTCTGGTTGTGCTGTACAAACGTACGTTACGCTTTTGGCGTAGGTACTAGGTAGTCTTTCAGGCTAAGACCGTTAAGTGCAAGAAGCGTATGTAAAACAATTAAGTATACTGGTCGCCAACACAGCTGGCTCGCGTAGTCATAAAAAACAAGTTCGAAACTCGCTCATCATACTTATTAGGTACTCAGTGCACAACGATAATCGGTTTTCCATTGTTTTATAAACTGAGCCCTTTTTTCTGCATAATTACACAACAATGCGATATATTTACTGTGTATTTACACATTATGGCTCCTATAAACTTTGTTTACACTGAAAGAAAGGATTAATAATTTTATTTAATTTATTCAAAAAACTAAAATCTTTCACTGTCACTAATGTCACTGTCAATTTCGTGACGTTTTGTTTCGACTTCTTCTTCTTTGGCAACAACTGTCTGATTACAATACAGTTTTTGGCTTACTAATACTGTTGTCCAATGAAAAAAAAAAAAAAAAAAAAAAAAAAAAAATCTTTAGTATTGCCAGTACTAAATTATTAAATTGCTAAAAAGCCATTGAAAAATATGAAGTCTCGTCTCGATCGACTGATCGAAGTCTTGTCTTGTTCAAACAAGCTGAAATTCGCAAAAGAAAAATACCTTGTAGGTATATAATGCGTAAGACGGGAGTTTTAGATATTGCCAAAGAGAGCTTTAGTTGGCATTTTTCCCGTTGTGAAAAAGAATAATCGTTTTATGATTTTATAATTCTGAAAAAGAAAAAACGTTATGTTTTAGCAGTAAGAGTAAATTATTTCAGGCACAATTTTCATAAATAATGCATAAAAGACAGAACAGTAGGTAACTGTCTCAAAAACCCTCCACTAAAGGCATGTAAAAACATAATAATATATTTTTATGTATATTTTTAAAATAAATCTCCAACTATAACCATCACTTTCCTTGGTTAACATATGCCATTGTGTTTAATGCATTATGGTCTGGAATAAATTAATATTATTGTTTTTAACAATTTTGGCAGAGATGGTTCTTTTAAGAAACCATTCACATAACCAGGTAAACATTGTTCACCATTGTCATTAATGCATTGCTAGAAAAATAATTTAATTTTGTGAAAGAATTGGTTCCTTCGGTTGAAGGGAAACCCGTATCCCTGCAGTGGGATGATTATGGGTTGATATATGATGTATGGTCTCATAAGGACAACTCGTATTCTGGAAATCAATCCATTATTTTCTGAAATAAATTATATTAATTCTGAAACTATATTCTTCACAAAATCATATGACCAAGGCCAACTTTGTTTTCCATTGCTTGCTTGGAAAAAGGATTTTCACGAAGGTAATGGTCCGAGAAAAGAAAATATAACCAACCATCGCTAAACATTATTGTTAATAAATGCTAATATAATATTTGTGTCAGGAAAGAGGCATTCAGCACAAACAAAACCACACGGAGCCAAGTGCCTCCTGTCTGTGGATGGCTGCAATTTTTGGATAATAAATCCAGATAAAAAACCGGGAAGAAATAGCCCCAATTGTGCTATTCGCAATCCCTAAATCCAAGATTTTTATGAACAGGAAACATGATCTGACCCCAATGTGTCAGACGCTAATGTCCCAAAATCCATGATAAATAAGAACGGAACTAGTCCCACAAACTAGACACATCCTTTATATCTAGGATATAATTCGGAAAGAAATGATCCCGCAAATCATTCGCAGTTCCTTAATCTCGGATAATAATATAATGGTTGGCATAATAAAAAAAAAATCCTCATGGCAGGTACACAAATTAATAAATAATTTCTTCTTTTCCAACTTTAAATTTGTGCCAAATACCTCTTATAAATTTTGTAAACTGTAAAGCAGCTGTAAAGATAGTCACTGCAAGAAATCCCATGTGTTACATAAAGGAGCGGCCAGTCTTTGTTTTTCTGTATTTAAAATATATATATATGGAAAGGGTCTTCCAAACTATATTGGTTACTTATATGTATTCTTGTTGATCCAGCAACGGCCATTTACCAAGGTTAAATAAAATAACTTCCAAATGTGTTAGTACTTAACACAATAATTGTGAAGTATATTATTAATGTATTCTTATTATTCATCTAGCTAGACCAAATTGTTTTTGGTCAAACATCAAACAATTGTTTAGCTGAATGTGGTTTACATACTAAGATCACTGATATTTGAAATGAATGTATTCCATTTAATGCATGGAACGGTCGGTACCACTGAGCCACACACAATGCCTTGATTTGACATTATTAAATTTATAATAATATTATGCAAATGAATTTGCAATGCATCACATCTTGGAAAAAGGATAACGATCTTTACTTTTTCTAAAGGCAACAATCCCATAGAAAAATTTGTTCATCACAAATTTATAGGAACATTACGACAAATTATAAAAAAATTAATTGCAAAATGAAAGGCGGCCATTTTTTTTCTTACCAGGTCGCCGGCCGAATTGTTTGGAAATCTAAATTATTAAGAGATTTTATTATTTTTACTCTTTTTGAGAGTTCAACTTTAAAACAACTCACCATTTTGCTTTGAAATTATATAGATATTGGATTTATATCAACCTAAGTGTTTTCGTCGAATTCCTCCATTACTCGATTTTTACACATTTTCTTTTTATCTCCTCTTCTTCCACTTATATAAAGACATAATAATGTCTTAATAATAGAAAAAACTAATAAAATTGAATAAAATATGTTATTGCGTGTAATATAAAGACTTAATAATGTCTTAATAATAGAAAAAACTAATAAAATTGAATAAAATATATTATTGCGTGTATTGCCGAATACACACGAAAAAAAGAATGACGTTTCTAGGGATGTAGGTGTAACGTGGCGCCTATGTAATAGTGATGTTTTTTCGATTATCTTTGAACAAGTCGTGTGATTAGCCGAGTAAATACGAATAATACTGTAAGTAAGAAATTAATTATGAGAATTGACCAGCGCTGTATAAGTGTAATTAATTGTATTTGTGATCGTGTCACCACTCACCACCATCTTATTTTTACTATTACGACAACTATTTAAATTTTTACTAATTAATGAAAAAGCTACTAAATGAAGAACTGGTTTTAATGTCGCAATAAGATTCCGATACCTACTATGAATCTTGAAATTGCATACCACTTTGGAACATCTTTATTTTAAAATCTAAAATCATAAGGTTCAGTTTCAAATGACATAAAACAATTTATGATTCAAAAATTGTTATAACATTTTTAACTTTATTTCAATCGCGTACTGTACAATATTGTGGAAGATTTTATTGCGAATGCTTTCAAATACCGACCGGGATCCGCTCAAATTACAACCCTTCTTTGTTCAATTCTGCTATGGAATTCTAGTCTCATTCTTTGTTAAGATACGTACTGACTGTAAGGTGGACGTAGAATTTTTTTGATCGTTTTTCCTTATATTTAAGTCGCGGCATCATCATCATATCAGCCCTACCCTATAAACATCCTACTGCTGGGATACGGGTCTTCTTCCAATCGAAGAGGATTAGAGCGTTCTCTGCCCCGCTGCTGCTCTTTTGCGGATTGGCAGAGGTCACGGTTTTCAAGCCGCTTGAAGGCCACCATCCCTTAACGACTGTCATCCATCGACAACAGCCGGGACCGACGGCTTAAGGTTCCCTGTAAAGTAAAAGCTTAAGATAATTATACCCATCCAAACACTGACTAGGGTTTACGTTGCTTGACTTGCGTGTTCGTTTACAGTGCGACGTACAGCGACGCTATCGAGCTACTCGTTTATTTACTTGTAAACAATTGTTTGTTTCAGAATGATTCCAGACATATCACACGTGACAAAGGGAGAAGTACTGCCTCCGGGTACCGCTTACGAACTACATAGGGCGTTATTGAATATGTTTCTTAGTAAAGGACGGTTCTCAGACTTGACCCCGGCGGAGGTCAACAAGCTTCTCATGGAATACGCGTATAAGGGAAGAGATATTCGATACTACAAACAAATAGATTAATTATTATTATATTACGATAGCTTCCAATATATAGATAGTAACAATTGAAAATGTAGAGAATGTCATCAAAGGATGATTGGAGTCGAAATCATAGTAGTAACGACTTAGAGACGGTTTCACAGGCTCCTGATAAGTTCCAGTTGATTTTAATGTTTGATAACTAGTCACGTTTTCTATGAAAAATTATTTGACATTTATTATCTATATCTGAAACTGGAAATAAAATATGGAATTTATTAAGACAATTAGATATAACGCAGACACAGTAGCCGCTCGTCATCGCTGCCAATCGTCGACCAATGACTGACGTAACCAGCTGACATGTCAAACTAGCCTTCCGCTGAGGGACGATCACCTCGAGCGAGAGATGCCATTAAATATACATTGTCTTAGAACGTGTCTCCACACTCTTCATTTGGACTCGTCGCGATTCTCTTGCTCGTGGAGATGGTCTCTGAATACTGTGGGCTTATTCTCGAAACAAAATCTCGTTTCAAACTCAATCACTGGAGACAGCTCCATTTCATATTCATGTGAGCAAGATGGCGCTGAGCCGCTGAGATTAAAACTTAATTTTGACAATTTTAGTTACGAGAATAACCCACTGTTCGTTCGTTTGTCACTAAGGTCTATTTACTTATCAAGGATATCAAATATTAAATAAATATAAAATCAGTCATTATCAAGTGCATTATAAGTATACCTTTTACTGCAGCCAGAGGACGGCATAGCGGATAATCCGCTTAAATCGGAGCAGCCCGTCTGGGGAAGCACCTCTACCTTACAGAAGATCGTAGTCAAATAGCATTGGTCTCGGCCATGTTGTGTTCCTACGGTGAGTAAGGAGCTCTACTTAGAGGGGTTGGCAACGCGTAGGTGATATCCTCGGTTTTTCAATCGTCTATAGGCTGCGCTGATGCTTACCATCAGGCAGGCCGTACGCTTGTTTGCCACCTTTGTAGCATAAAAAACGTCGTCTATAATTGACAAAAGACACATGTCCAGTATGACAATTTTGGAAATAATCGACAAACTCTACCGTGACGGGATAATAATATGTTCTAAGGTATAGCCTACTAGAATTTAATTCTGATACAAAATATATCTAAAACAAGATTGGTTTACTAAACTACCTTCAAACATTCTCTATGAAAAGCTCTTCGATTTCATTCCATGTATTTCGTCATTTTTCCTCCATTGGACTGGATGAACAATGAGAAAGTTTGCAAATAAAAAAAATAAAAGCTTTTAAAATAGATTGTTAACCAACATCATACTTTCGATTTTTGACGGGTTTCCACGAAGGGTTTCCATCATAAACTTCTAGCAGAACTTACTGTTTGTAAGTTTATTATTAAGTCGCCGACTTTTACATTTTGCAATACTTACAGTTTCTTTTTATTTTATTCTAAATGTCAACGGCTCATGTTACTTCAAAAATAAATGTTTTAAACTATAGCAGTGAAAGATCACACAAAATGATTGTGTGATATTTCATATAATTATGAAAATTATTGCGTGCAAAAAACTTTACAATATTTTACAAAACTTGCATTGAATAATGATATTTTATTTTTAAAAAAATTCGCGATGAAATATTGAAAGGGAGGCTGGTTTGTAAGTAATTTATAATTTGTAAATCATATAAGAAAATAGACTGATTTATTTTATAAATAATAGATAATAATATAATATACTATGAAATTAAAGTAACTATAATTTATTATTATATTAATTTAGCCAAAGATGTAATGTAATAATCGAAAAAAATGTGTTTAATGCTTATTTTCGAAGACGAGATTATTTTTTTAATTGTATTACCTTAATACTCAATTATTTTAAATTTATATTATAGAAATTATTGGTAATAAAAAAGTTCAAAAGAAATCATGTTTTTTTAAATCAATATAAACCATACTAGGAATAATTAGTAGAGGCATAGAAGAGATTAAGCTAAAGAAAAGATGGGAATGTTATTACTGTCTCTTTTTGCCGGCTGTCGAAGTTAAATTTAGGTTCCCAGATAAGTCTGTGAATTATTGATTTTGAGAAATATAACTCTGC
Source organism: Endotricha flammealis (assembly GCA_905163395.2). Taxonomy (NCBI): domain Eukaryota; kingdom Metazoa; phylum Arthropoda; class Insecta; order Lepidoptera; family Pyralidae; genus Endotricha; species Endotricha flammealis. Next base: position 10,788,429 of record LR990869.1, on the reverse strand, counting down.
TCTGCTTAGTTGATATTCACGTTTTGCTCTTCATTGTAGCGCTATTCGAGTACAGAGATTTAAATACTAGAGTATAATAATGTGTATTCCTATTTGGGAATTAGTCGATAACAAATTAAAATAGTTATGGACTAAGTACAATATTTTTTTGTGATATTGTGGTTTAGAGGGGCAATTTTTTTCAGGCCACCTGAGTCACCTGAGGTCACTGAACTCACTAATTTGACTTTATTGTCATTAATCGACAACTGAATAGTCAGGATCTACTTACCGTTCCCAAAGTCGTCGTCCTTGTCTACAAAAAGGTAAATTGTTTACTACGGAACCCTAAAAAGCATTTATGTATGTCTAAAGGTTCTCCTTCAATCGGGAGCATTCGCGTGTAATGTAACGCTCAGATTCGAGCATTACAGCAGTGAGGGAGGCGAACGCTCGTCAGTCAGGGAGGTAGTATTGTAATGTTATGCTCAAAGTCGAAACTAAAATGTTATATTACAAGCGAATGCTCGCAGTGAAGGAGCACCTTATATATTATAGCTATCTATTATTCACAGTACAAGCCTTGCTGACTTTGGGACAGGCCTAACTTCTCTTCCAAAGTTCCGAATCTTGTCAATTGTCGAAAGGCTTGTAGATAAAAATTATATGCTCAATGTTTTAAAAAAAGTGACTATGTAAGTAGCAATTTTTATTTCGAGAGAGCTCTTGATGGTAAGCTTGCTTTTGAACCTACATTGCGACTAAACATCAAAGGATGCTTTGAACTTTGTGAAGGGCTTTTCCTGTCCATAATCTTGAAATAGCGACGTTTCATAACATGTCGAGGAATTTAATGATCTGCTGTTATCTAATATTTTATAGTGATCGGATATTATAATAATAATAATTTATTGTAATGATCAGAGGTAAATATAATAAATTCGCGAGAATGTAAAGCCGGCATTATAAGGATAGACTATATTAGGGTAAGTTGAGCGAAAACGACAATGCAAACGGCTTTTTAGTCCCAATTCGTCTTTAGTTTTCCTTTGTCTTCTCACTTCGTGCCTAACTTCACTTCACTTCGGTCAACTTCACGAGAGTGCAGAGCCGGTATTAAAAGAAAAATACTCTGCGGCTTTTGCATAGATAGGTAACAGACAGAGTTAGTTATTCGCCTTTAAATTATGGATTGATATAATTGGAACATTTTCGGTGAGTTGCAAGAATAAATTTTGTAGTTAATTATAATTAATTCTGTCGCTGTGGTTGGTTAACTTAAGGAAGAAATAGTTTGAGACTTTGTGTCATTAACTATAAAATATTTTTGTGCAACTCGGCGTTTGCTAGTTATTTAAATAGAGAGATAGAAAGTTACTTTTTCATTCAAACCCGTGGGTGCCGACAGCGCGCGATATCAGCTTTAACTTTCCAAGGTAAATACGATATTTTTGGTCGAATCGATGCCTCATCAAATTTTGTACGTTGAAATATCTGCTGCTGTGATATTTTTCGATACCTACTTAATAATGAAACAGTCCGTTCCAAAAACGAATTTTAAACTTAACTCAAGCTTTTTTTTCCTTTAATTTGACAATGACAGTAATTAAAATGGTTTTGTAGTGAAGCTCACCATCAGTGTTTTAAATAATAATATTCGTCTTTGTTTCCTTTTACCTTCTGTCAATGCCTCTGGGGTATGTATGACTGAAATAGGGATGGGGGAAGACGACCGAATTGGAAAAATATCTCCTCATCTATTCAAAAAACCGCATCAAATACACAGGGACAGACAGACAGACAGCGCGACTACATCTTATACTATGTATAGATAAGCGGGACAGATTTTTCAGAATCCCGGGATTTCCTTAGTGTATCCCGTCAAATATAAAAACAAATAATGAAAAAGAACACGGAAAACGGATAAGAAAAGGAAAATGTTAAAAAGAAGAAGACTTCCTTCCCCTCAAAACAAGCAAGAAGATTTTCAAATGACAACACAAAGGCTATATTTGGGACCGCAGTCCGAGTCCTCCCTGACGAATATTTAATTCAGCCTCTTTACATTGAAAAGTAATTTTAGCATTAAATTTTCCAAGCCAAAGTGTCAAGTCTTGTTCAAAGATTAATTTATTTAGAGCATTGATTAAATAAACTCGTATTTAGTTGGAAATACGGAAAGCGGATTCGAACTAATGACTTTCCTTTTAAGATTTCATTATGTTTCTGTCGGATTTAGATATAGAAAAGGCGAATTAATTAAAATACTCTACTTTTAATTTGTTAAAAATGCTCTCTCGGCGAAGTAAATAACTAATTAGCGATGATTTAAAAATACAGTCATTTACGGCCAGTCTCTGAAACACATTTCAAAGTTAATGACACATGAAATTATAGCTGTCACTTCAAACTAAAAAGGAAAAAAGAGCTTGAGAATAATGTAGAATTAAAATGAAGATGTGTTTCAGAAACTGGTTGTTAGTCTATTAGTATGAACCACCAGTTATTGGCAGTAATTACTATTTAAGGCTGAGTCCCCCATTTTTCGTTTCCCTACTTTTTTGTCCTATTAGTAGGACCACAAGGGAACGATTCCTCATGGGATTACTACTATTTATAGAATCAAAAATAAACCTCTGCTATAGCGCCCCGTCGTATCCATAAAAGCTTGTTTGCAATCTGAACAATGTAAAAAAAACTGAATGGACAACAATCCTCTTAACAGGGCTGGCTGGTAATCAGATTAGTGCAATTAATCGCCTTTTCGACTTGCAATACAAAACCACACTGTATACTATTTGTACCATTACCTACCTTGAGAGTGGTTATTGATTTTCGGGGTTTTCGATTCTACGTATATTTTGCAAATGATGACGCTAAATTGTAATTAATTTCAGGTAACGAGGTACGGTAGGATGTTTTACAATGCATGCTTTTAATTGCCAATAAAATTTATCAAAGGAAGATATCCTTATCATAATTAAAAGTGATTGCTGAAATAATTGCAAACTGCTCATTCCAATGATGGAAAAATGCAGACAGGGCATGAACGAAGAAGAAACGAAATTATATTTATTTAATTCATAAAACATCTTATAATTATAGTAAATACAGCCATGTTTCGCTGCTTTATGAAATAAGTATAATTTTATATCTCTGTAATTATAAATTTCGTCAGTCAAAGAAAACAGCATATCTAAGATATTAAATTTAACAAATAATTTGACCAAACTTCTGATTTGCATTGTGGAGGTCTTCGCCAATCCGAAGGCTTAGCGGATCCCGCCAATCCTAAGGAAAGATTCAATCTAGTTTCGAATACTTTTAATTAAATTCTCTCTTAACATGCTATCAGTTTGTTTTCCATGATCCTGATTGTGGACTGTGTACCTAAGAGCTGTTACACGAAGCGCATTGCGACGCACCGTGGTCACAAATTCGATGTCCGCGACAAGCGGGGCTACAGACAGCGACATCAACGCGACTTAACACATAGATTGAAGTGAACTGGATCTTGGAACTGGATTCTTATTAAAGTGGTGTAGCGTTGCGACACCATACATCGCCGCGTCGTCGCTGTCGAGTTTGAGGCCTTTCTTCATATTCGTGATATGTGTATGGAGCGGTACTGTATGGCATCCCATGGAGTTTTAAATGCAGGAAACCACAACCTTTGTAGGATTGTCACCAGTTCGGCCCCGTTACAGCTAGACGTAGAAGGTGTAGCTGTCCGTCATATTTTTAGCCGAAACCGCCGCTGTAGCGTATATGGAATCCCTTCCAGTATTCAGAACCCCGAATTCACAGAAAACTGTCTTAAACAATTTCACTATTCAGAGCTGTGAAAGATCTGGATTCGGGTATTATTTCCGGTTCAGTATTCAATAGTATACATATAATAAAAAAAGCTTCCTCTATTCAGATCCCTAGGAAGGGATTCCATATACGCGTCGCCGTAGCTAGTTCCTAAGCTGCTCAAAATGAATGCATTTTCATGACAAACCAAACAAACCCATTGAGAAGGTTGTGTGCTTTTTTTAGTAGGTATGTTCCTAAGACCTCCTTCCAACTTCATTATCAGATCACATTCATTTCACAATACAGCTCATTGTACTTCAAAATTCAGTTTTGGGACAAGCCCACCACACATTCCCATCGCTGTGTCATGCTGTGTCTCCTGTATAGCCAGGATCTACAACGGCGACCAGAGTGATTAGCAATGAAGCTTATTCACGTCTCGAGGGAGAAACTACAGCTGTCTTAGAATGCACAAGCACAACTAATTTAATAGAAATACGGAGTAGGAAGTATTGAAAGGACTTTTAAAATTCAGCTGCACAATTTTCTTCGAATACTTATTGCACGTGTTATTTTCAAAATTAAATTAAATGATTGCAAGTTAACCGCAGCAGCCGTGTCGCTATCGTCTGAAATATCTCATATTATACCAAGTCAACACGGATATGATGTAGATTGCAGAGAACTTCTTACAGTTTCCAAATAGTCTGCCAAGTTTGAAAGCCCCTCTCTCTACGTGATTGCTCGTATTGAATTGACAAACTTGCAGTTATTATCTATCCGAAAGGGTAACCACACAATACATAACTATTCATATTATATTATTTTGTAATTGCATTATTATTGTATCGATTGGAAAATATGTACTAATATTGAATAACTGGTTTTCTTTCGCCATTTCCGCCCATTTACCGGTGGCCATTTTGATTGTTTCCGATATTGTGGTATCTTATAAAGTACAGTTTATTATACCAGTTGCAAATGTCTAGAGATAGTGCCTTTAAAGGTCTCTGAATAAATAAATATATAGGGACAAATCACACAGATTGAGCTAGCCCCAAAGTAAGTTCGAAACTTGTGTTATAGGATACTAACTCAACGATAGTTTATTTTATATCAAATACATTATGTAGATAAACATCCAAGACCCAGGCCAATTAGAAAAAGTTCGTTTGCAACGCGTGAGTGATACCCCCGGTATAGTATATATATAGTTATGGACTCCACTAATGCTGATCATCAGGTGGGCAAGAGTCAATTTGTTTTGGATACTTTAACTCTAACTGGATCTACTTAAATTTTGTGTCAAGTTTACAGAAATTATGACTTAAATTTTGGTAGTCGTGGGAAATCTCCTGCTGACTCTACAACCGAAAGTCATCCTAACTACTATTCCTAACGATGGTCCTCCTAAGCTCTGGCCGACTGTACAGTCAACAAAGGAAAGTGTTGACATTTGCCGTAAAGATCTTCTAAACAATAAGTAAATGGATTTTCTAGAAAAAATGTAATTACATAGTACTTATTGAATACTATTGATAAAGACATTTTCTACTAAATCCATTCACGCAATATTTAGAAATCTTTAATCATATTTTGTTGACTGTATATTGAAAATTGTGAGGAGCTCGATGGCGTCGCAGTGTGTCGCACTCTATATGAACACGCAAGTTAAGCGACGTCGACCCTAGCCAGCGTTTGGATGGGTTTCGTTATCTTGAGCTTCTCCGTGCTTCGGAGGGCACGGTCAGTCGTTAAGCCAAGTCGGTGGCCTTCGGGTGGCTTGAAAACACCGGCAGCGTGGCAGAGTACGCTCTCACCTTCGATTGAAGGAGATCCATATCCCATGTGGGATGATTATGGGTTGATGATGATGATGACATTGAAAAACTTAATAGATCAAACTGAATCAAAGTGCCGAGAGCATTGTTGAGAGAGAAATTGAAGAAAGAATAATTTCATTCATTCAAAATTATCTTTTAATTAAAATCTATCCCAAGTAAAGCGATTTTAGGTTGAAATTCCTTTGTGTAGCAATTGGAATTTTCCAGTCTGGCGTGGTCTGGCTTAATCTCCTTTTGAAGTATAATCGATTGGTCGCACAGCTTTTAATCTATTGATTGAGTATTTCAAAGTTATTTGACGACCTCTCCGTGGCGTAATGGTTACAGGAGGTCCCGGGTTAGAAACCCAGTCGTGTCATGATGAAAAACCAACTTTTTTAGATTGTCCTAGGTCTTGGATGTTTATCTAAATATGTATTTGTTATAAAATATTAGTATCATTGAGTTAGTATCCCATAATACAAGTTTCGAACTTACTTTGGGGCACAATCTGTGTGATTTAAAAATTTATTTCTTGTACTTTTCTAAATAAACGGAGAAGCGACTGATTGATCTATGTATATAACTGTGCACACCAGAAACAGATCATTCTTTTTTTTACGTAAGAGTTTGGCAAAGGAGTAAACAGGTCATCTGATGGAAATGGAATGAAGAAATTTCGTATTATACCAGTAAATAAAATATATTAATAGGAATAATTAGAAATTAGGTACTATAATAGTTAAAAAAACTGATTTGTTGTAATTTAATTTAGGAGATTAGTGAGTTTCCAACTTATTTGACGAATGACTATAGGAAATAATAAAACAATACACAAAACAAATTAAAGGAGATTCAACATTTATTTGATTGGACACATAGGTTTATAACGCACAGCACAACATAGCATATTATTACATAAATATAATTAAAATAAAACTTTAAAAGCTAAATAATTCAAAGTCGCAATCGCAATGCTTAGCAATTGGGTTGTAAATAAATTGCAAATAATTATTATCCACCAACGTTTATTTTTCACATTTAGATATTTTGCTTAATAATAATGACTAGAATGTGACTAGTTGGCCCACTGGGCCACCTGTTGCGTTGATATGCAACAACACGTCTTATTCTGTTCGCCTTAAGCACTAAGAGCCCGGAGTAAAGAGTCCTTTGTTTTGAAGACACTAATCGGAGAGGTAAACACTGTCAGAAAATAGAAAAGTCTCGAGACACAAGGTGAAAGTCAGGTACAGGTAACAGGGGAACTAGATCCTTGTGGGCTCCGGGCCGAGCATCGCTCAGGCCATCGCCATCTCGTCCATGCCGCGGAGCAGACGCAGGCGCAGCCGAGCGAACACCGGGTGCTCCACCGGTATCCCGCGGCCGTGCAGGAAACGGAGAGTCTCCTGCGCGCACACCAGAAATCCAAGCTGCTCCGGGTCCATATGGACCGGTACAGAATCAAGCAGGGGGTCATCATTTTCATTGGGGAACTCGGGGTCATCGTAGTCCAGCTCGTCCTCGTGGATCCGCTCACTCTCCGTCTCCACGGAGCAGATTCGGCCAAAAAGACGTCTTAGCGCCTCTCGCTTTTCCGCGCTGTCGGTGTCCAGCAGAGGCTCGCTGCGTGACCTCTTGCGGCGCCGCTGTCGCCGCTTCCGTTCGGCATCCTCAGTTTGTTGTCGTCGATTATTTTTCATTATTAGTTTGCCCGCCGGCGTCGAGACCGAGACTGCGAATGGGCTGTGCACGGGGAATTGAAGGGCCTCGATGCGATTACACCGGCGTGCCCTGTCTCGTTTGCGCACGGGGGTGGTGCGCGCGTGCGAGCGAGACGGCGCGGCCAGCTGCAGCCAGAACAGCTGGGCGAGCAGATGCAGGGCGCGGGGCACGCACGCTTTGTTTGATAAAGTTTATTCGGGGAAATAAAACTGTTAGCCGCGATTGCGCGGGCCGGGCGGGGCGCGGCGCGCGGGGAGAGACCGCCCCTGCCGGCAGCTGCCTAGCATCTGCCGCGCTCGCCCGCTCAGGTGCTTTCTCAAGATGCCGGCCGACGACGAATCACCTAAACAAAGAGCTCTACTTTGAAGGCAACTATAACTGATTAATTAAAACTCTATTTTTCTTGTTACATTCAATCTGTTTATTAGAATACTGTTTTGCTAGGAAAACTATTAAACATACAATTAATCACTGTCATCAATTAAATATCAACATGTCACGTGAATATTCACAGCAGACAGTCACAGCATTAACCTGTCGCCTTTGTTATTGTTCTGAAGGGAGCCGTAGGCGTCATATTTCCAATCAAATATTGTTATCTAACTTGTTTATGTAGGCAGTAATTCTGTTGCCAAAAAGTATATTTCTTTGTTCGAAAAAGGCTTTGTCGGACGCAGGATTAATAACCGTCCCTCCCAAAATATGCGCACTGGTTAAAACACGCGCCGCACATCGCTTTCCGGACAGTTCGTATGTAAACTGATAGCTATGTGCCGGCTATATAAATTGTAAAAATCAATACCGCTATGTAGTCCCGGACGAGCTGTCGACTATATGCTGTGATACCTAGGTTTCCTGGAAATAGGTAATGTAAGTGCGGACGTACAAGATATCCAATAATCCGTTCTGAAGTTACGTGTATCCGGATTTTAGGGGGAAGGAGTTTCTGGATGTATTGTGTTGCAGACAATGCTTATAGCTCGGGGCTTAAATATACAAATCATTATTGTCTGCACATTAGAGAAACTGGCTTTATCTGATCTAGTTTCACTTGTGATGTTTTGTTGTCCGGATTGATTTTATAAAAAAATCGTCATTTATTTATGTTTTTATGTCTTACCACAAGCAAACAAGCAACCAGGCCACCTGATGGAAAGTGGTTACTGCATCAATAATAGCAGAGGCAATGTTAGCTACAAGGAAGGGAATTGGGAGAGAAGGGATAATAAGTAAGACAAAATATGAGATAAAAAGCATTTTTTTGGATCTCTCTCTCAAATGGAGCTCTGAACTGAAGACCTTACTCACCGTAGGAACAAGACATTGCCGAGACCAATGCTATTTGGCTACGAGGCTACGATCTTCTGTAAGGTGGAGGTCCTTCCCCAGACGGGCTGCTCCGATTTGAGCGGATTATCGGCTGCCTTACGCAAATTTGATAAAGTAACCTGTATTACTTTTTTCCTATATTTTAAAATTAGACCGCCCGGCGACTTTCGCATCGTGTAAACGAGCCCTTATATTGCGCTTTGACTTTTGACTTTGCACAGTTACAAACTATCCATCAGATCCTTGGAAAGTTGAACTTATTTGATGTACAGGTAACTTTATATAGGAAACTGCATTAAAGTACACAGAAAGTAGTAAGTGTGTGAGTAATACTGAGAATCTGTTGTGGAAGCGAAACGTTGCTCTCGGCACAGATATCATAATACTGATTCTAGGGAATATTATTGCAGTATTGTGTTTTATTACGACCTAAAGTTTAAATTCATTGTTCATAATTATATTGCATGTCGCACTAATAATATAACTCAGTTTTAACTTAAAATGAACCCTTTTTCAGGATTAACAAAAAAGTGATTGCTTACTACTTATTAAATCACGTAAAAAAATATCCATATTATCTTGCTTTTTGCACCATTTCAACAATATTTAGGATTTTAACATGAGGTCGTGATAAAAAAATATTTTCAGTGTGTTTGAGGTTTCGTTCATATAGTATTTAGAGCGTAGTGATTGAGAAAGTGAGACAAATTTTAAATAGGTACAGTCAAGAGCAGATCGACCTTTACATATTGGACTTTGTACCATTCTTAAGTTCTATGTCATAAGAGCCAAAATGGTACTGCAAGTTTACACTTGCAGTCGTGCACCTGACTGTACAATTTGTATATCGTTGAATTTTTTTAGACACATAAATTAGCGTAGACGTACAAACCATTCAGCTTTAATATAATATTTAACTACAATATAACTAAACTAATAAAGTTAAGCGATGTATTGTAATAATTTAAACCTGTTATGAACTGAAAATGAATCACATTTAATATTTACCGAATTGAACAAGCTTATTTACTATCGATTGCATATCACATATGCCTATTTATATGCATAATGTTACCCTGTTTGGACTGCTTAATTAAGTCGAAATTATCGTATTCAATTCGCAAGTATTACTGACTGTCAAAGGCAGCAATACAGGATTAGCCGTCGGCATGCATAATGAACATTTGCAGTGACCTAAGTTTACAAATTGTCAACGCGACTACGTCCACTAATCAAAATGTGACCATTACTGATTTGATGAGTTCCATACCTTTAGTACCTCTTCGGCAATCAGTGTCTGTTGGATAATGATATATATATACGTACATTAATCATGTAACATATTATTCATTTAATGACTGTTAGGAAAATATATATATAAAAAAACGTGTGGCACTCAGGGACTGCCGCGGTAAAGCTATTGCATAGTTGAAGGCTCGAACTCACTCGTGGACGCGGCCAAAAAGCACGCCGTCTCACCTAGCATCGTGTCTAAAAGAGATAGAATCATTTATGAGCAGTTAGCAGCTAGACTACACGCATATGTCTAGTCGCACGCACACAAACACCGTGCCGAAGTCTGCCGAACTGAAACGACGTTAGACGATGCACGGCTTTGAATGCCGCGCGGAGTGGAAGGTGTTAGGTTTTATTTTCGTTACGGAATTTCTTGATTCGGTCGCCGCGCTCAAAGCCCGCGATAAAAGCTATGCAATAGCTTAAAACTCTAAATTTAAGAGCAGTGCTACTGTCGGTGCTGCAGCCTCCATTTAGCCCTCTTTTGTACTCTTTCACCTTTCTTTAAGACACGATACACCTGTCTTTTACTTCGCTTATCCATATAAGCTCTTCTCGGCCTTCCCCTTCTACCTTCTATCGTTCCTTCTAAGATGGGAAAACTAGTGGGACATCTTTTGACACTTATGAGACACGACGAGTTTTTCCGATAAACTTGTAGTTGTAAGATGTCCCACTAGGTTTCACCTTCTAGTTAGTACAGTATTACCACAGGTATTATCAGTATTCATATTATATTTTAAGTTATCTATCAGTATTGCAACGAATATACATGTGTAGAGACGAGGAAATCGAGGAGGATTTGGGAGCTCGGATCGCTTTCCCTATATCTCTTTTGTATAGAGACCATCCATATGAATTACACGTCATACAATGGTAGATCACCGAGCTTGACATACAACATTACATTGTATTTCCAATATATTTCTTGAAGCTAAAACTAACCATTCCCGTAATAGTTCATGAAAATACAATTCTATTGAAATGTCTCAGGCAGAGTTTCCATTAGATCGTTCAAGAATGTGTAAGCTAAGATGCAGTCAGTGTGCGGTTCACAAAGACATGTACATACTACATGCTTGGATGAGACACGTACGCAATCCAACTGAGATTGACCGATCTTCTACAGCAGTGGTGCTCAAACTTCATGACAGGCAGCCCAATTTACTAATTTTGTTTGATGTGCCAACATTAAAGGCTTCAGTCAACTATACTTTCGATGAAATAGATCGCGAAACCGTTCGAGCAAATACAATCGTGTTAGCGATTCATATTAAGTTTTATCTCCCAATAACTTGACTTCGCATCATCGTGCGAATGATAGTTACATAGCTTATCAATCAAAATATCATTTAATCTAATTGCGTCTCATTTGTGATTGTCAAAAAACAATTCAATACTAAATAAAGGAACTCGAATACATTAAGCAGGCAAAAATAGTAAAGCACTTTTTTATTTTAATTGATTGTCTCACTCTTTGTTTATATTATAACAAACCTAATATTAGAATATAAACAATAATCTCAATATCTTGTGAAAACTCCAGTCGCACCGACGACGACGTTTGTCTTGTCATCTGAATACTTAAATAAAGCTTCAGCCAGTCGTTCAACCGAAATACACTGCTTTAATGTCAAAGAGCAGTAGAAGAGCTACAGTGTTTTGTTACTTTCGCAAAGTGGACCAAAATGAAGTAAAGTTAGGCACGAAGTTAGAAGACAAATGAAAAGTGAAGAGGAAGTAGGACGAAGAGCCCGTTTTCGCTCAACTAGATTATGAATATGTGGTGTGTTAGTCCCGATATGTTATGTTCGACAAGAGTTTGACTCTTGTCGAACAAGTGTCGGCACACATTGGCCACTTTGAGAATCACAGATCTAGTCCTACATCGATCATATCAATGGGATATCTTGTCATCTGCACTTCGTCACACAGGTAGTGAGTCCATTGTCCTAAAATACCTTCCATGTGATTGGTATTCAACTTGCAATAAGGATTACATTCCGACATCTAGTTAAATATTTTCAAAGTTATTTCAGTCCGAATGTCATTTCCTGAAATAGTTGGATCTTCGCTTTTAGTACGGGATACATAAAATATAGCGATTTGTCGAGGTGGATTTGATTCATATTTGATTGGTACTATGTATTTTTTTACGAAATAAAAAATATTTTTCTGAATGCAATGCGTCGCTTCGTCCTGGCAATGAAAGTTTTATTAAAAAATGCAAAATATTTTGTGCGTTTTTTTTTCTTTGTCGGGATTAGGGTGGCTATCACATTCAGAAAAATAACTATTTCATTTCGTAAAAAGTATAACTAATTTTTAAAAAAGCTTACTTACTACCAAATGGTTTAAAAACTTAGGTTATTTCTTGAATTGTTATTCTTTTCTTTCACACTACGACTTTCTTCCGTAACATCTTTCTGCGTTTGTTATTTTAATATATAATAAATAAAATAAAATAAAATAAAAAGCCTTATATTTCTTGCATTTACATATCAAGATTTAACTTGAACAAACTAGTTAAGTTACATATTCTATTTTACTTAGGTACTTAACTTTACTTATATAAACTAGTTAATTATTCCTATTATTATTTATTCCTATCTTATAATTTCGATTAACAAATGTTTTTATAAAATGCTAATTGCAAGAACCCCTTTTTTTCAGGTGAAGGCCTCCTCCAAAGAGTTTCATTTGATTCTTTCCTGTGCCTTCTTCATCCAATGTGGGCCAGCCGTTTCTTGTATCTCATCCTCCCATCTAGTTTGCGGTCTACCTTTTCGGCGTTTTCCTGCTGGTCCTTTCCACGACGTGACTCTTATGGTCCATCTGTCGTCTCCTAGTCTCGCAACATGTCCCGCCCATTTCCACTTAAGTTTTTTAGCATATTTTTTAGCATATTAGAGCATCCGTGACTTTTGATATTCCTCTAATTTTGGTGTGTCGTATCTTTTGTGTTTTTCTATTTTTTAGCACACTGCGCTCTAGTCCGCGCTGACATTTTAATATATAAGTAAATATAATTTTGGCTAATATGTCTCGTTTCGAATTCACGATAACAATAATATGAAGCCGCAAGCAAGGTTAAGTGAAGTCTTGGTTTATAATTTTTCACGTAAATCATAAATTATGAATAATGACACAATGTTTTTCAGCAAAGAAGAAAATTGCCTTAGAATATCAACGATACCATCTTTCTATTTTTTGATCGTGACTCGCAAAAAGACAGTCAGTGCCTTTTTATAAATAATCAATTTAATAAGGTCGCCTTGTTACCAAAATACTCGTATGTTCCATGGTTATCCATGGTTTGATAATCATTTAATGTTTTTTTGCAAACAAGCATACGGCCCGCCTGATGGTAAGCATCACCTTAGCCTATAGACGCTTACAATACCGGGGGTATCACTCACTCGTTGCCAACCCTCCCACCCAACCCCTCCCCCAACGAAATCCCGGAAAAGCGAAATACACTCAAACGAAATTGCGCGGATAACACTAGTATAATATAAGACCTAAATGTACTATTATGATGAAATAGACAATTGTTTATCCTTACTAATATTATAAATGTGAAAGTTTAAGATTTGTTATTCCTTCAAGGCTTGGCTAAGCAGTCGATCATTATGAAAATTTGCATACATATTGTTAGGGGTAGGCTACTTTTTATCCCATGAAAGTATGTCGTTCCAATGGGAAAATAATTTTACGCCAACTGATGGCGCCACAAGTCGCGCTATGGGTTGTTTTGTTGTCAAACGAGATCTATGTCATAAAATTAACGCGAGCGAAGCCGCGGGGAAAAGCTAGTTCATAATATTATTATACTAGAGAAACCCGCGCAACTTTTGCGTTTATCACGCTTTCCCGTAGGATTTTCGAAAACTCCTTTCCGAGATGCCTACGTAGTACAAAGAACACATACCCTTCCATATTTCAGGTCTCTACGGTCAGCGGTCTAGGCTGTGAGTTTATTCTCAGTCAGTCATTAAATAAAATGAATAAATATTCTTGGACGAATCACACAACGCCATCTAGTCCCAAACTAACCAACTAAGCTTGTACTATGGGTACTAGATTGCTAATAAATATACTTAAATACTTTTTTTTGTAAATAAATACTTATTATACATAAAAAACATCCAGACCAAGGCAAAAAGAGATGTTCATTTTCATTCACACAAAATGATTGCCTTGCGAAGGATTCGAAACCGCGGCCCTTGAGATAATTGCTTTATTTGAATGCTCTGTTGTAAAAATTTTCAGTATTTTACTGTACACGTGAACAGAGAACTCATATTCATCAACCATGGAAATCAATACCGAATGAACTATTGTTAGAGTACTCGAAAATTGATGTGCGCGCACGTACATCAATTTTCCTACCAATTAAAAAATCTATTACCACGATATCATTCGAGTTTTGTTTTTTTATACCTATGGTAAATTAAAAAAAAACTTGTAGATGACAAAAGTTACTAGAAACTAGCTGTTGCTCGAAGCTTTGTACGCTTTTGATTAGTTCCTAAATCTTCCTTCCTCATATTATTTTGGAGCCTAATAACTTTCAACACTCCAGTGGGCAAAAGGCTGGACATGCCTATTGCCCACTGGAGCTCAATGCCGTGAAGCTTGGAGGAAATTGGTACAGCAACGAACCTCAGTCATGGGGAAACGATGATGAAGAAGAAATTTCAACCGACCTAATGCTAATAGTTAGTTCATCTACAGAATTTTATAAATGTCTTTGTTACGAACGAACGTAACCAACAAAGTCTCTAGAATTTCCATTTTAAAATTTTTCTTCAACGCTTTCCTAGTATTAGAGACCGCAGTAAATCCTTTATTTAAAATCTAATTCGTATAAACTTTTCTAAAATAAAACCAAAATGTTCGAGTGATAAAAAACACTCATAGTACCTTGGTTCCGATAACGCTTCCCCTTTATTGGCTAAAAGCTTTCCGTCTGTTTGTGCTGTGCACTGAATTTTTTTTTCGTACACAATCCCGTTTCACCACTACCTACCTAGCCATTGAACAAATTTTTACTTCACAAATGAAAATAGAGTGCTATTTGATCATGAAATACATTGAAACACCTAGACAATGTTTGTTGTGTCATCTTAAATTTGTAATACCTACTTCATAGACTGAGGGCCAGTTTCTGAAAAGAATTTTTAAATAAACACATAATGTGTTTATTTAAAAATCGTAAACCCTGTTTTTCTTAACTTGACCAATGTAATAAACATCATCTTAGCACGTCTTTTTGACGAAAGTAGGTAAGTAATTAAAATTATTATTCACGTCCAAATAATAATAATAATATAGTTAGAAATGGCATTTAACACAACACTCTTATTATTGTGGCGATTTATCGATTTTACACATGGATAATTGAATAAAAAGACACGCTAAGATTGTTTACTACATTGGTCAAGTTAAGAAAAACAGGTTATTAGGTGTCATTATCAAACTAAAGAAGAAAAAATAACGTATTTTAATGTGGAATTACAATTAAAATACGTTTCAGAAACTGGCTGCAAATTGATTTGAAAGTTCCGTTAATTAGTTTGAGGTTTATTAATATATAAAAATAATCAAGGTATTATGGATGGAGAGGTTAGAAAAAGAGGAAGGGATGAAGAAACTTATATTTTTGGGAGAATTGTATGTACAAAGGCGAGATAAAAATGTTAAGGTGAAAAATGAAGTGACAGTAAAATAGACGTAGGAAAACCTTAAAGAAGGATTCGAGATTGCCGCCTTGTCAACGAAGGTCGTCAAGATGGCGACTTCGGATCCTCACCGTACCACGTTGCCTTTTTAAAGTGTACTTTTTGGTTAAAAAGTGTTTATTTAAAATACTCGACATCGGCGAAATTGTCTATGTGTCTTTAAGAGGCCATTAATTAAGGAAGAATAAGAACCATAAAGAAAAAGGAATATAACTATTTACAAAGAGTTCGCCACATAAGGATTAACTAAAACCTGTTTTGCCACTCTCGTTCATGTGGAAAATTAAATTAAGTGCGAAAGTATCATAACCAGTTTTTCTCAAACCTTGGCTCATCTTCGTTAAATAACGGTTTCTTTTCCAAAAGCTTGTTTCGGTGCGGTGGTAAGTAAAAGTAAGCGGCGGGAGTCAAATAAATGTTTGCTCCGAACATGAATCGAACCCGCTTTCTCTGCTGCCGAAGATCACCTACTCACCACCGCACCGGGCTGTCAGTATATGATTTAATTGATTTCAGGTAACACAAACAAAAATAAATTGCTGGAAAGAAAGACAACAGACGTTACATTGTGTGTTGTAAAACCAAGTCCAGCATGTTGCCGTTCACACGTTCTGTCTGCAGCATTGGTGACATCCTTTGACAATTCGACATTACCTGAAACCTTGGAAATACAATATCTTTACGTAATCTATTCGTATTACAAGTTGACAGCGCAATTGTAATGTTAACTTTTGCTAAGAACACAGAGAATAATGAAACATAAAATGCAATGATTATATGAATTAATTATACAATTATTACATATTAATTATTAATGAAATGTATTTATTGTAGATTGGGATAGGCAGACTCATATATTATTATTTACTATAAATTTTTTACATGTCAGCTTATAGCAAAACAGCGTTTCTTTAAGTATTTTATAAGGACCATTGTAATCACCATGTTTTACGTAAATAAAGTTAATCTAATCTAAGTAACTTCAAATAGGTAATCAACGTTATTTAGTTAGTAAAAGAAAATTAAGCTGTCGTTCTGTAAATCTGACTGAACAAATATATAATAGAATCATAAAAAAAACTTGATTTAATACATAAATAACGTAACAAAACAATCTTAAGTTTTCGTTTCATAATCTTATAAGATTTAAAAATCAATCATATTGAATTGAATACTTACTTACTTTCATATTACTTTTATCACCGTCATATTTTTTTATATTTTATATTTCAGACCCCGACTCAGGCAGACTCAGAGTGTAAGGCCGATTTCAATAGTAAGACTGTTCGATAAACAAGAATATATAATTATAATTTATATTGTAAGTAGATGTAAAGCAAATACTTTTACACGTCAACTCTGTTTATCCTAATGGCACTTTGTTGGAAATAGCTTGTTGAGAAGTGCTGCTAGAAATTCAACGGATAAGTTTTTTAAAAAGCCATTATAACACAAAACTTGTATGATTTATAGGCTA
Source organism: Endotricha flammealis (assembly GCA_905163395.2). Classification (NCBI taxonomy): domain Eukaryota; kingdom Metazoa; phylum Arthropoda; class Insecta; order Lepidoptera; family Pyralidae; genus Endotricha; species Endotricha flammealis. Next base: position 10,771,258 of record LR990869.1, on the reverse strand, counting down.
AATGGATCTTATCAGTAACCTTTGAAAACGTTCCTAAATCACAGGTAAACCTAGTAAATATTCACAAAACTTTAAATAGCACAGGAGCTTTGGCTAATACCTCCACAGCTGATAGCATTTAAGCTCTTATTAGATTGTCATAAGCTCGTTTATCGCAGTCCAGACTTAATGGAGAGGGATGGGTTGGGATGGGATAATACTCCAACGTCACTGTGATTTACAGCGCTCGTCTAGTGGGATTTCTACGGGCCACACGCGACAATGTAATATTGGATAACATCTTTACTGTCTTTGGCCTTTTTATTTTTTTATTTTTTTATCGTCAGAAAAATGCTTTGCAGCAGCCCCACCGCCCGAGGAATATGCGGTGGGGACTGTGGGACTTACCACTAAAAAACTGACGGGATGCCACTCGCCCCCTAAGTGACGGGGCCACGGGTACTGTGATACATCCGCGACCCCGCCAGGGCCGTCCGGCCAAAGTTAAACTGGCCGGACCCGCTCTCCCCGGAACGCCCCGTCAGCAGCACACCGCATCCAGGTGCACTGCCGACACCGAGGACCATTGCCCCCTCAAGACGACGGGCCTTCCCCGGCTCGCCGTCTCGGCTGGGCAAGGGTCCCCTCCATCTCTGCGGTCGCAACAACGTGCGACCGCTGGCCGGGCTCTGCGAGCCGCCGGCCCCTCTTCTTCAATTTTTTAACGAGGTTTTCTTCCTCCACCGCGCCTCCTGCGCCACTCCAAGTGCCACAGCGTCCACTACGTACTTAGTGGACTCTGTGACACTTTGCGCCACCGCGCACTCCCTCTTCCAGGGTGGTCTCATTCGCCCATGTGACCCAACCCTTAACGCCCCCCGCAGTGTCTGGGTTGGCGAGACCCAGTGTCTGCAGGGCCTCCGCGTTCCACCATACGGAGGTCGCCCCCGGTATCAACGAGTGGAGAAGGCCCGGACACCAGTCGGGGCGAAGACGCTTTTGGGGAGGATCAGCGAGCGAACGAGTCCACCACCGCTCATCATACACAGCCGGCCGAGCCAAGCGCGGCCGGCTCCACCTCTTGTTTTTTAACGAGGTTGTCTCCTCAATCGCTCCACCCCCAGCACCAGTACGGATGCAAGGGGGAGCGGATTTGTCCGCATCCCACGTACTCCATCCAAGGTAGGAGCACGGGGAGCAGACCCACCGCGTCGGGAATTTGGCCGTCGGCAAGTAATTCCAGAGTTGGGTCCAGAAACTAAGGAATTACTCGCCGACGTTACCAGGGTGGACCGCGTGGAGGTATCCCAACTCCCCACCCCACTGTCTTTGGCCTGGGTCTTGGATGTTTATCTATGTATTTATTTGTTATAAAAATATAATCGTTGAGCATAACACAAGTCTCGAACTTACTTTGGGACTAGCTCAATCTGTGAGATTTGTACCTATATATTTATTTATTTATTTTATTTATAACTTCAGGTATAAGACGTTCGTATTGAACTCAAAATTAGAGTTACGACAAACCGTATTACTACAACACTTAATTTCGTTTTTGACGTAATTAAATGTTGTCGTAATACGGTGTGTCGTAAGTCAAATGTCAGATCTTCGTACTAATTTCTAAACAATTTAGATATTTTGAATGAATGTGTGCCTATAAAAATTATAGCAGCTAGCCAACATAATATAAAACATCTCTCCTAAAAAACATTGAAGCGACATCAAATTTCTGCGAAAACGATTCGATTCAGTTTTTACCATAAAGATGAGATTAACTTAAACTTTGGAAAAAAATATAAAGTTCCTAAATAAAAAAAAAATAATGGGTTTATGTCAGTGGAAACGTGCGTTTAGTAATCCGTGCGACGACGACCGTGTTCCAACTCTGTAATAGTGTTACGTCAGGAGCATATTACTCGAGGGCTAGTAATTGTCATGTTAGGATAGTAGTTCGTTTGGCGATGGAATATAACATTATCTGTGTAAAAGGAAACACATAAGATGAAGGAAATTCACTTTAAAAAAATTAACCTAGGTTTTAAAATGAATTGTCAGCTATGACCAATGGTGATTCTGTTGTACATTTAACTAGACTAAACTAATTTTGACAAGACTAGAAGTATTGCTATCCTTGTCTCTAATTGTAAACGGTACGGGGTCCGTATTCCCTTCAAAGTGTCGAAGTACCTTTGCATTTTTTTGCTGAATAAACCATAACTTTTTTACGTAGACTTAGAAATTTTGTTTTTTTCACAATTTCATGGGACAGTAGATCTGAGTATACGGTTAAAATTTCCACTTGATACTTCCATTTCCGAAATAATGGGTCTTGACAGACAGACAGACGGACAACAAAGTGATCTTATAAGTATTCTGACTTTCCTTTTGAGGTACGTAACCCTAACAAGATCAGCCAAGGTTTAACTAAAACTAGATTTGTCACTTATTCATTTAAATTTCTTTATGAATGACAGTGGTGCTAATTCTGTTGTATATTTAATTTTTTACCATACTAAACAAATTTCACAGGACTAAAGGTGTTATTATCACCATTTCCTGTTGGACCAACTATTTCGCACAACTAAGTTGTGCTTAGTTGTGCTATCCTTCCTTGGTTTACAATTAGAGACAAGGATAGCAATACTTCTAGTCTTGTCAAAATTAGTTTAGTCGGAACCCTCGGTGGGCGAGTACGACTCGCATCGCACTTGTCCGGTTTTATTTATTGATGAGTTATGAGTTGAGAGAAAAACAGTGTATTGTGAGTTTGTGGCGCCCAACGTGGAACTATCTTGACAAGTTAGTCAATAGTTATTATTTCGTATTAAAATCATAAAAGTTAATTATAATCTTAGTTCTTTGAACAAAACTTACATAATTAGTAACAATGTCGGGCGCCACAAATTGTGTGTTTATATTCCGTTTTAGTTCAGTTGAGGAGCTCGATGGCGCCGCTGTGTGTCGCACTCTAATATGAACACGCAAGTTAAGCGACGTCGACCCTAGCCAGCATTTGGATGGGTTTCGTTATCTCGAGCTTCTCCGTGCTTCGGATGGCACGTTAAGCCGTCGGTCCCGGCTGTTGTCGAAAGAGGACAGTCGTTAAGTCAAGTCGGTGGCCTTCGGGCGGCTTGAAAACACCGGCCTCTGCCAATCAGCATTGGAGCAGCGTGGCAGAGTACGCTCTAGTCTCCTTCGATTGAAGGGAGACCCGTATCCCAGCATTGGGATGATTATCGGTTGATATTACGATTCCGTTCATTGGAATTTTACTGTAAACATTCCGTTCATTGGAATTTTATTTTACAGTAAAATTCAACGATTTAGTTTATATTAGTTTGTGATAACATAATGTTTTGTGCTTTATCATAATAAAGTGATTTGTAATAGATTCCTGTTTATTTCATGTCAATTTAAGTCAATTAATAATGGAATATAATAACGAAATCCAATTAAATGTGTACATTTCATTCAAAAGTCATAATATTGCATTGAATGTCTATGTATGTAACATTTAACAGATAATTGACCAAATACCCAAATCAAATAACAGCCATTATGTCTGTTACAAACAAACACTACACAGTAAAACAACATAAGTAATTATCAAACATTAGAACGGTTTGTGATCCGTTTAAATCCGATAATAACCACGATCAAAATTTCTATTATGCTGGCTTTACACTCGGGAATTTGAGCGAAAATGAGAGTGTGAAAAGACTTTTTATTTTTATTATATTTTCTTAGGAAAACCTACAGCTTTATACAAAGTATAAAAACCGTTTTATAAACATTTTGAGCCAATTAAAAGTTTTGGAAAAAAAAATTTTGACGTAATAAAAAACAAAAAGTTGAACAATATACCATAAAAATGGCAAACAAGCTTACAGCCGGCCTGATGGTAAGCCGTCACCGTATTAGCATAAAGACGCTTGCAATACCGGGGGTATCACTCACGAGTTGCCAGACCTTTTTTGTCATATTATTATAACATCTGATAAAACTAAATGCCTTTAACAAAAAACACTTATTTTCTTATTAAATTTCTGCAGTTTAGTACTTAGTTTGTTTCTCGAAAGAAAAACTGACACTTGACTACGTAGTACTAGTAGTTATTCTGTGACTTGACTTCGAGCCTCTCGCTTCTACATAATTATTATAATTATATTAAAATGTTCGTTTAAGCGCCATCTATCCGTTAACAGTGAAACTACAACGGTCCGCACAAGTCTCGTTAGCACTGGATTGAAATCTAGCACTAGACCTAAATTCCCTCGGGGAATTTACGATATTTGCAGTAATTTATAAGTAAGCAAAGCATTTAAGTTTCAGCTCTGATCGTTAGCTGTCACTTGGGTGCATGTGATTGTTTATTTTGAAGAATGGACTTTGTAAAGTTCTAAATAAATTATAGTGATGTGTACTGTTAAATATCAGATCTGTGGTCATGTGTGTCTATTTATGGAAAGATAGTAAAAGAAAATGTGAATTAATTTACTTAATTCTGGTTTATATTTTATTAATTCAAAACGCGGCGTAATTGAGTGTTTTGATAAAACCGATCATTATTAAATTTAATAATGTTTGTTATAAGTAGAATTTTTTTTACCGAATACAAATATAGAGAGTTAATTAAGCTCAGCATTTTCAACTAATCCTCCTTTTACACATTACAAAAAGGTTTGGAAATTCCATATTTATCACGAATAACATTGTAACTTCCAACAAGGTTCCGACGCAGAAATGAGAAGCTAAAACAATTTTATGACCCTATTTTCAGGTAAAATGCCTTATAGACAAAGGAATAAATGGTAAGAGTTATATAACGATATAACCAAATAGGAGATTCGGTTTGTCAACGCTTGCGGGCATTATGCATAATTTTGACGCGTTGGGTACCTACCTTCGGCGTCAGATGATGCGGCTTCGATCCCTGCACGGAAAAATACATACGATTGCATTTTTTTTTTTGACGATGTTGTGCAAGCTCGTGAAGCGCTAACGGGATACGCTTCACCAGCAACATTGGTTTTACGTGGGCGAGGTGTCAACCCGCCGCACAACCCCCGAAATGCTGGAGGACCACACCCGTCGTTGGTCAGCGAGTCCATCGGACTTAGCCGGTTAGTGTAGCTAGCTAGGCTGTACTACCGACCATTCCCCTATCCGCCACCTTGGGGACGCTCCCCTACGCTGTGAGGGCCAGCACGGGGATACGATTGCATTTGTGTTTGTTTTCGAGTCGGAGAATTGTTTATGTATTATAAGTAAATACTAACATAACAGGTTAAGCCTAGTTCTCCTAGGGACAAAGTGGCGCTGAGTCAATTGTGTTGAATTTATTTATTTTAATGACACATTAAAGACGCTGTTCAAATTATGAAAGATGCTGCTGCCCGCGTTGTTACCCGCATTTAATTTTATGCACGCAGCGCCATCTATAACAGATTTTGGACCAAATACTACGGGAATCGCGTATTTTTCGTAATAAAAAGTATCTTATATATTCATCCAGGTATCAGCTACCTACATACCAAATGTCATAAAAATTGGCCCAGTCATTTGAGCGTGAAGAAGTAACAAACACACAAACTTTCGCTTTTATAATATTAGTAGGATTAAGAAATAGTACGATAGTTTTTTTTAAATATTCTTGGACGAATCACACAACGCCATCTAGTCCCAAACTAAGCAACTAAGCTTGTTCTATGGGTACTAGATTGCTGATAAATATACATTTGTAAATAAATACCTACTTATTATACATTACATTTATACAAAACACTCAGAACAAGGCAAACAGACATGTTCACGCACACAAATGTTTGCCTTGCGTAGGATTCGAACAGCGGCCCTTGGGGTAAAGTGATCATTGCAAGCCACTCGACCACCGGGCCTGTCGCTAGATAACGTGTCATTAAGTTTTAAGTACATAATTGAAAAACAGCCAATTATTATTTTCATAAAGTAGATACATCTCATTATACTCTTTGTGAGCAAGTATTCTATTGTATTACAGACCTCTAAATAACGGACGTATATGTTACAGAACCCCGCTTACCGTCTTCAGGAAATCCTTTGGAATTCAGTGCATTTCTTATCGGGACCGACCTTTATTTTATTATGGACCTACGGTTTTTAACCCGCCCACTTTTTTTCATTAAAGGGTTCTTATTCGCGGATAATAAAGCGTAAGTCATTTTACCCTTTTTTTTTACTTTTTGTATTTATGCGACCTACATTTGTGTGAAAGAAGGATAATGGATAAAGCCACCTTACATAAGATCGTAGCCAAATAGCATTGGTCTCGGCCATGTTGTATTCCTACGGTGAGTAAGGTCTCCAGAGCTCCACTTGGGGGGTCTGCAAGGATTGGCAACGCGTGAGTGATACCCCCGGTATTGCAATCTATAGGCTACAGTGATGCTTACCATCAGATGGGCCGTTTGCTGAAAAAAACACTTCTTTACATACACTGGGCGTCAAAAATAAGTAGTACAGTTTTAAAATTGCAATTACTCTTAAACTATAGAAGTTAGAGTTTTGAAATAAAAGTCATTTTATAGCAAATTTAACAAAGTTTTCTAAAAATAATACTTTATTTAGCATTAGTAAAGTTTTAAACTGAAAATTAGGAAAAAACTAAAAAGCTAACCATTTTGAAGGAACTTTCAAGAACTTAATTTTTACGTTTTGGGCCTTGTTCCCACTTTAGTAACTTGTGTTGCCGCCTCGGGCTCTGATGACAGCTTGGAGCCGGTTTGGCATGCTGAACACTAAGTTTCGGAGGCGGTGTTGGGGAATATTCACCCATTCTTCTATCAGGGCCTGTTTTAGAGCCCTGAGGGTGGCGGGGGGTGGTCTGAGTCTTCTGACTAGCCTCCCAAGCTCATCCCAGGCGTGTTCAATCGGGTTAAGATCTGGGCTTCTTGATGGCCAAGCCATCAAGCTGATGCCAACCTCCTGAATGTACTCTTGTACGAGATGAGCGGTGTGTGGCCGGGCGTTATCATGCATTAGTATAGCTCCATCACCCATATTTGCTAAATATGGCCCTGCATACTCGTTAAGGATCTCTAATGCATATCTTTCACCAGTCAGAGTGCCATTTTCTATGACCACTAGCTCTGTGCGACCCTCTGAAGAGATGCCAGCCCATACGTGTACAGAGCCCCCGCCGTATTGAACTCTTTCCGAGATGCAACCTTGAATGTATCGCTCACCAGGTCGCCTGTATACTCTCCGCCTTCCATCGGAAGTGAATAAAGAAAACTGAGACTCATTTGTGAACAAAACTCTTGTCCATTCTTCTTCGCCCCATTGTACTTATTGACGCGCGTAGCGTAGTCTTACTACTCGATGCCCTGTCTCAAGTTTGGGGCCATTCGCTGGCCTGTACGACTTCAGGTTGGCTTCAGCAAGTCTTCTCCTCACTGTACTCTCACTAACGTAGTCTCTTCGGGTCTGAAGAAGCTGTTGCTGGACCTCAACTGCATTAAGGTGACGATTTCTTAACACAGTAGAGACAATTAAGCGGTCTTCTCGGGTACTAGTGCACCTGGGTCTGCCATTACTTGGTCTCCTTAGATGGTTTCCAGTCTCTTCGTATCTTCGCTTTACTTGCTGGATCGTTCTTAGAGTTACACCCACCGTTCTTGCAGTACGACCCATACTGATGCCTACTTCGATGGAAGTTATGATTCTTGCACATTCTTCTGGTGAAAGAGGCATGATTAGTAAAGTTTACTCGCTGAAGACACATTTGCTTTTGAATTGCAATTGATTTATCAGCAATAAAGAAAACAATAAAAAACAAAAGTACAAGCCAACAGTTTAAAAAAATAATGTTTTTATTTATTAAGTTTTTTTTCAGTCAATCTTTAAAAAATGATATTATGCATGAAGTTTTTATTAAATGAAATGAAATTGTCTTTTATCTTTTTTTTTATTTCAAAGGTCTAGCTTCTGCAGTTTAGGAGATATTGCAATTTTAAAACTGTACTACTTATTTTTGACGCCCAGTGTAGTATAAAATGAAGTCGCTCTGTCTGTCTGTTCCTAAATATGCTTAGATCTTTAAAACTACGCAACGGACTTTCATGCGGTTTTTTAAATATATAGAGTGATTCAAAAGGAAGGTTTATATAATATTCCGAAATTCCCACGGGAAAGCGGGGTACACATAAACGAAGTTGCGCGGGTTTCGCTAGTTTTTGCGATAAAGCATATATATATATATATCGGATAGCCTAGCGGTTATTCGATGTGCAATTCAACATCACAAGGGCGTAACGAGGGTAGTCGTGATATGAGAGAAACAACAGTTCGTTCTACATTAAAACATTTAATTAATCTTAGTCTAGGTCTTTATCAATCGTCGTTATAACACAGTTTAATTAGGTACAGTTTCTTAATATAACTCAACACAAAATAGACACTAGGTAAAACGCGACAGTTCCGTGACTACGAGTACTACTCTCGGTGGCGCCCGATAACGAAGTATTCAGTCGAGCCCGCCTTCCGTATCACGACTCTGCCGGAGCGCGCCAAAAGCAACGTTTTCTCAACACGCCGCTAGATGGCGCACCCTCGTTTTGCCTTGTGTTCATGTCCATACTCATGACCGTATGCGACACGGCCATCCTGCGAGACACGCGTCCTCGCGTGTAACTGAAACAATCAATACTGACACAGCATCACAACGTTCGGTCACTCCTGACCACACATAGGACTTGCTCTCTAACTCAAATCCAAAGTTTCAATATCAAATCCAAAGTTTCAATATCTAGTCCAATTTACTTCTATGCTAAGGACTTTCTCTCTAACTCAAATCAAAAGTTTCAATATAAAGTCCAATTTACTTCTAAGTAACACACTTAGCTTAACAAATCAAGCACGTAACCATGAAGAGCTTAGTACCAATAATGAAAATAAAATCAATAACAACCGAATATAACAGAGTTCGTCAAAAGCAAGGTGCCATAACCATCCCCGTGGTTACAGCTGATCATCCCTGTGACCAACCACCAGATCATCCCTGTGACCTTCACGCGGTCCCTTGCTGTTGAGTACTTACTGGGTACACAACAAACATTTCGAACAATTTTACAAAATTCGTCATTACTCACGTCACGACAATGAAATTGGTACTTAGTCTTTATGTATTTTGCCAATACTCTACATGTCTATTCAGTTCTCTTGGCCTTAACACCAAAGAGTTCACTTAGAGTTATGAGAAAACTTTACTCAAAGAAACTTAATTTAACATTCTACAATACAGTCAACACTGCATTGCATCACTCCTTATACCAACAGTGTTGTTCCAACACACAAACTCAATCCTATCCATAGGCATCGAGTCACACACTATGTTCAGTCCATCGAACATACAACCTCCAGTCCATCGGATACATCGGACACAAAACGTCCAGTCATTACATTACATTTCAATACAGTAACTCGTAATTAAATCAACTAAACTTTTCTCATTACTCACTTTCATTTGTCTCCATTTCGAGAATAGAAACCTTAAAGTTTCGGCTTCGTTTTATCAATAACTCTATTTCAACTGACTCTATCTCGTACAGCTCTACCTTGTATAGCTCTACTTCGTACAGCTCTACCTCGAATGGCTCTATGGCTCTACTCAAATGGCTCTAACTCAAATAGCTCTGTCTCAAATGGCTCTATCTCAAATAGCTGTGTCTCAAATGGCTCTATCTCAAATTGCTCTATCTAAAATAGCTCTGTCTCAAATTGCTCTATCTCAAATATGACTCTACCTAGCCACATTATAATTTCAAATTATAACCTCAAAATAATGTGCTGTGAGAGTTAACTAAGGTCTACCAGAGAGAATCATGTACCATCACAGTTACAACAGACGGTGTTTAATTACTTGAAAAATAACTAGTTGAGTAAGTTCTCTATCCCCACGGCAACACCAGCCGACCGGCAAAATCACCATTGCCAACTCAACATTGACCAACAACTCCGTGTGGTATCTCACAGACCCACTGGTCTCTCGCTACATAGATTACTTACTCTACTCAACATTATAAAATGGTACGTTAACTTAAACTGATACATTACTTTCTGAGCACAATTCGAACTACACTTTAAATTATACTCCACCATCGAAACCATTGAGCAATTATTTCTCAACATTTAATTTAAAGTGTCTCTCACTTTACATGAAAACAGAACTTTTTAAAATTCATAACTTTAAATTCAACATTATTGCTCAGTAGTCTCCACTTCAATATCATCAAACAATACTCTCCTCAAGAAATCCCGGGCACCTCGACTTCGCCGGTGGTCCCGCGAAGAGCAGTAACCTCGACAGCAAGCGCGATCACTGCTGTCCGCACTATGCCGCGCAGGTGGTCACATCTGCCTCGCCAGCTCACCACCAACACGAGCAGACCTGGTCCACTTCAGAGTCCGCACACCGCTGACCCGCTGATTCTCGTCTCGTTCCATTGTCCGGAAATCGAAAATAAAACAATTGTTTGAGTTCATTGAAGTTCCTAAGTAAAAATTATAAGTAAAAATTATTTAAACAAAACGTTTATCTCGAAAACGGTGCGTCCTAGCGATAAAAGGATGAAAATTTTGAACCCCTTTTAAGAACCCCACTCTCCACGTGATACATTTGATTTTGACCTCCAAAGTCAAAAATCTCAAAGTCAAAGTTAAAGTGAAAAATACTTTATTCTGTGTGTGCATTAACCTTTAAATGACCTTGACCTCTAAATCATTGTGTGCATTAACCTTTTAATGACCTTGACCTCCATTGACCTTTAATGACCTTGACCTCTAAATCATAAATTTCAATGAATAGTGCTAAATGACCAATGAGCTTAACTTCATACACAATTTTAGCTTAAACTTACACAGTTTCAGCTTAAACTTACACAGTTTCAGCTTAAACTTACACAGTTTCAGCTTAACACTTTAAGCTTAAACTTAGCATCATACGTAATCAACACTGACCTTTTTTTTATAATATCGGAGGGTACACTCCACCAGACTACCACGGGCACACACCCGTGTCACTCGGGGTGCCTTGGTTGCACTGCGACTCGGGGCGCGTCGCTGCCTCGGTTGAACTCACTGTGACTCGGGGTGCGTCGCTGCTACGCTGCTATTGTACCGCCACCGCTTTGTGCGCGTCGCGGCTCAGCCTCCGCTACCCGTCACACATCGTCGAGTATCGCACGGTCATACACCTGAAATGACACTATTTTAGAATTTTGATTCGTTTTGAGGTTAAGTACCCACCATACGATACTCTTTGTCTGTAGAATCCGCTACTCGTAGTCCGCAAACTCCACCACTCGTGGTCGACGACAGCAGACTGTCCGTCGTACATCGAACACGTACTTTCTTGATTTGTCACGTCTTACCCGTCACAACTAGACTGAGTGAGACCAGACTGAGATCTGTTAAACTCTCAATACCACGACTTGCATCCCAATTCTGATGTCGGATAGCCTAGCGGTTATTCGATGTGCAATTCAACATCACAAGGGCGTAACGAGGGTAGTCGTGATATGAGAGAAACAACAGTTCGTTCTACATTAAAACATTTAATTAATCTTAGTCTAGGTCTTTATCAATCGTCGTTATAACACAGTTTAATTAGGTACAGTTTCTTAATATAACTCAACACAAAATAGACACAAGGTAAAACGCGACAGTTCCGTGACTACGAGTACTACTCTCGGTGGCGCCCGATAACGAAGTATTCAGTCGAGCCCGCCTTCCGTATCACGACTCTGCCGGAGCGCGCCAAAAGCAACGTTTTCTCAACACGCCGCTAGATGGCGCACCCTCGTTTTGCCTTGTGTTCATGTCCATACTCATGACCGTATGCGACATATATATATATGTCGGATAGCCTAGCGGTTATTCGATGTGCAATTCAACATCACAAGGGCGTAACGAGGGTAGTCGTGATATGAGAGAAACAACAGTTTTAGTTGTACTTAAAGAATGTTTATTAAATTTACTAGCACTTCGGAATGACCACTGATGGAAAAGAAATGCCGCAAGAAAAACCTCAGTCTAGGTCTCTTTTTCAAATCTTTGTTACAACACAATTTAATTAGGTACAGTATCTTAATTCAACTAAATACAAATAGACACTAGGTAAAACGCGACAGTTCCGTGACTACGAGTACAACTCTCGGTGGCGCCCGATAACGAAGTGTTCAGTCGCGCCCGCCTTCCGTATCACGACTCTGCCGGAGCGCGCCAAAAGCAACGTTTTCTCAACACGCCGCTAGATGGCGCACCCTCGTTTTGCTTAGTGTTCATGTCCATACTCATGACCGTATGCGACACGGCCATCCTGCGAGACACGCGTCCTCGCGTGTAACTGAAACAATCAATACTCACACAGCATCACAACGTTCGGTCACTCCTGACCACACATATAGAACTTGCTCTCTAACTCAAATCCAAAGTTTCAATATCAAATCCAAGTTTCAATATCTAGTCCAATTTACTTCTATGCTAAGGACTTTCTCTCTAACTCAAATCAAAAGTTTCAATATAAAGTCCAATTTACTTCTAAGTAACACACTTAGCTTAACAAATCAAGTACCTAACCATGAAGAGCTTAGTACCAATAATGAAAATAAAATCAATAACCACCGAATTAACAGAGTTCGAAAAAAACAAGGTGCCATAACCATCCCCGTAGTTACAGCTGGTCAGCCCTGTGACCCCACTCTTGGTCAGCCCTGTGACCACTCTCTGGTCATCCCTGTGACCGCACTCTAGTCATCCCTGTGACCACACGCTGGTCATCCCTGTGACCGCACTCTTGGTCATCTTTGTGACCTCACTCTTGTCATCCTTGTGACCTCACTCTGGTTATCCTTGTAACCAACCACCATGCCATCTCTGTGACCTTTATCACGACACGTATCATCCCTGTGACACTGTCTAATCAAACAAAAGTGACCATCCCTGTGGACACCCACATGATCATCCCTGTGACCATGTTCGGCAATCATCCCTGTGACTACCACAAAATCACACACGTGGTCCCTTGCTGTTGAGTATACTCTGTTACACGTCAATAAAATTGGTACTTAGTCTTCACGATTGTATTTTGCCAATACTGTCCACTCAGGTCTCTTGGCCTTATCACCAAAGAGTTCGCATAGAGTTATGAGAAAACTTTACTCAAAGAAACTTAATTTAACATAGGTACTACATACAATGCATTGCACTGCACCACTCTTCATACCAACAAACAAACTCAAGCCTATCCATCAGTCACTGTGGTAATGAGAATTGTAAACAGACACTAATTTTAATTAGATCAAACTAAATATGACAAAAGCGGACACATAAAATTTACTATACTATAGCCAGAGCCACGCACGAGAGTCGATCGTATCTAATCTCAAAACAAGTCAGTAGACAGCTTACTACTAGCAAGGTACCATAAACGAGTAAAACATCTATCGCCATGGCTTTCCAGCCGACCAGCAATCGCATTGCTCTCTCAAACACATCCACCATGTGGATTTCTGTATGCTTATCCTCGAATGGATCGCCTGTGTGTCACCCACTGACCACAGCACAGGATATAGTCTCTGCAAACAGCGACCTCCGCCAGAGTCAAACGCGCATCGCCCACCCACGGACTACTTGAATTACCCCAATAACTACGTAATAACTACTGGTACGGTCGAACTCACTGCGGCCGATAGAATCCTCTTACTCGATTTTCCATCACAAATTAAACTGGCACTTTCTCATTATCATTACTATTTACTTTATCATCATCGTTACCGACTCTTACGCGACTCGGTGTCATCTTTCTTAATCTATCGTGTGGTTATTTGTAAGCACGCTTCGAATTTAAAGCTTTCAATACGTAACGATCGCTCAATACCTCTACTACTTTAAATAGTCCTTTAAACTTAGGATCTAATTTTGTCTGAATACGCTCTTACACAACCAACAGAAAAGTGTTAAATTTTCGTCTTCGTTTATTAAAACTCTTATAAGTAAAAATAACTCTATTTTGAATAACTCTACCTCGTACAGCTCTACCTTGTATAGCTCTACTTCGTACAGCTCTACCTCGAATGGCTCTATGGCTCTATCCTGAATGGCTCTACTTTGAATGGCTCTACTCAAATGGCTCTATCTCAAATAGCTCTATCTCAAATGGCTCTATCTCAAATAGCTCTATCTCAAATAGCTCTATCTCAAATAGCTCTGTCTGAAATTGCTGTATATCCACGGCAATACCAGCCGACCGACAAAATCACCATTGCCAACTCAACATTGACCAACAACTCCGTGTGGTATCTCACAGACCCACTGGTCTCTCGCTACATAGATTACTTACTCTACTCAACATTATAAATCGGTACGTTAACTTAAACTGGTACATTACTTTCTGAGCACAATTCGAACTAAACTTTAAATTATAATCCACAATCGAAACCATTGAGCAACTATCTCTCAACATTATGTCTCTCACTTTATAAAATTCATAACTTAAAATTCAACATTATTGCTCAGTAGTCTCCACTTCAATATCATCAAACAATACTCTCCTCAAGACATCCCGGACACCTCGACTGCGCCGGTGGTCCCGCGAAGAGCAGTAACCTCGACAGCAAGCGCGATCACTGCGGTCCGCACTATGCCGCGCAGGTGGTCACATCTGCCTCGCCAGCTCGCCACCATCACGAGCAGACCTGGTCCACTTCAGAGTCCGCACACCGCTGACCCGCTGATTCTCGTCTCGTTCCATTGTCCGGAAATCGAAAATAAAACAACTGTTAGAGTTCATTGAAGTTACTAAGTAAAAATAATTTAAACAAAACGTTTATCTCGAAAACGGTGCGTCCTAGCGATAAAAGGATGAAAATTTTGAACCCCTTTTAAGAACCCCACTCTCCACGTGATACATTTGATTTTGACCTCCAAAGTCAAAAATCTCAAAGTCAAAGCTAAAGTCAAAAATACTTTATTCTGTATGTGCATTAACCTTTAAATGACCTTGACCTCTAAATCATTGTGTGCATTAACCTTTTAATGACCTTGACCTCACATTGACCTTTAATGACCTTGACCTCTAAATAATTCATTTTAATGAATAGTGCTAAATGACCAATGAGCTTAACTTCATACACAGTTTCAGCTCAAACTAACACAGTTTCAACTTTAGCTTACACAGTTTTAGCTTAAACTTACACAGTTTCAGCTTAACTTAGCACTTTAAGCTTAAACTTAGCATCATACGTAATCAACACTGACCTTTTTTTTTATAATATCGGAGGGTACACTTTACCAGTCCGCCACGGGCACACACACCCGTGTTTACTCGTGTCGTGGCACGTCTCTGCCTCAATTGTACTGCGACTCGGGGCACGCCGCCACCACGCCGCCGCCGCTGCACCGCCAGTACCGCCACCGCCTGGTGCGCGTCGCGTCTCAGCCTCAGCTACCCGTCACACATAGTCGAGTACCGGACGGTCATACACCTGAAATGACACTATTTTAGAATTTTGATAACGTTTTGAGGTTAAGTACCCACCATACGATACTCTTTGCGCTACTAAATGCCGGTATTTGGTAGTCCGCAAAACTCCGCTACTCGTAGTCAACAACAGCAGACTGTCCGTCGTACATCGAACACGCACTTTCTTAATTTGTCACGTTAATTTGTCACGCCTTACATTAGTGAGACCAGACTGATCTGTTAAACTCTCAATACCACGACTTGCATCTCACTTCTGATGTCGGATAGCCTAGCGGTAATTCGATTTGCAATTCAACATCACAAGGGCGTAACGAGGGTAGTCGTGATATGAGAGAAACAACAGTTTTAGTTGTACTTAAAGAATGTTTATTAAATTTACTAGCACTTCGGAATGACCACTGATGGAAAAGAAATGCCGCAAGAAAAACCTCAGTCTAGGTCTCTTTTTCAAATCTTTGTTACAACACAATTTAATTAGGTACAGTATCTTAATTCAACTAAATACAAATAGACACTAGGTAAAACGCGACAGTTCCGTGACTACGAGTACAACTCTCGGTGGCGCCCGATAACGAAGTGTTCAGTCGCGCCCGCCTTCCGTATCACGACTCTGCCGGAGCGCGCCAAAAGCAACGTTTTCTCAACACGCCGCTAGATGGCGCACCCTCGTTTTGCTTAGTGTTCATGTCCATACTCATGACCGTATGCGACATATATATATCGGATAGCCTAGCGGTTATTCGATGTGCAATTCAACATCACAAGGGCGTAACGAGGGTAGTCGTGATATGAGAGAAACAACAGTTCGTTCTACATTAAAACATTTAATTAATCTTAGTCTAGGTCTTTATCAATCGTCGTTATAACACATTTTAATTAGGTACAGTTTCTTAATATAACTCAACACAAAATAGACACTAGGTAAAACGCGACAGTTCCGTGACTACGAGTACTACTCTCGGTGGCGCCCGATAACGAAGTGTTCAGTCGAGCCCGCCTTCCGTATCACGACTCTGCCGGAGCGCGCCAAAAGCAACGTTTTCTCAACACGCCGCTAGATGGCGCACCCTCGTTTTGCTTAGTGTTCATGTCCATACTCATGACCGTATGCGACACGGCCATCCTGCGAGACACGCGTCCTCGCGTGTAACTGAAACAATCAATACTGACGCGCCCCGAGTCGCAGTGCAACCAAGGCGGCGACGCGCCCCGAGTGACACGGGTGTGTGCCCGTGGTAGACTGGTGGAGTGTACCCTCCGATATTATAAAAAAAAAAAGGTCAGTGTTGATTGATTACGTATGATGCTAAGATTAAGCTTAAAGTGTAAGTCAAGCTGAAACTGTAACTGTGTAAGTTTAAGCTGAAACTGTGTAAGTTTAAGCTGAAACTGTGTAAGTTTAAGCTGAAACTGTGTAAGTTTAAGCTGAAACTGTGTAAGTTTAAGCTGAAACTGTGTAAGTTTAAGCTAAAACTGTGTATGAAGTTAAGCTCATTGGTCATTTAGCACTATTCATTGAAATTAATAATTTAGAGGTCAAGGTCATTAAAGGTCAATGTGAGGTCAAGGTCATTAAAAGGTTAATGCACACAATGATTTAGAGGTCAAGGTCATTTAAAGGTTAATGCACACACAGAATAAAGTATTTTTGACTTTAACTTTGACTTTGAGATTTTTGACTTTGGAGGTCAAAATCAAATGTATCACGTGGAGAGTGGGGTTCTTTAAAGGGGTTCAAAATTTTCATCCTTTTATCGCTAGGACGCACCGTTTTCGAGATAAACGTTTTGTTTAAATTATTTTTACTTAGAAACTTCAATGAACTCTAACAGTTGTTTTATTTTCGATTTCCGGACAATGGAACGAGACGAGAATCAGCGGGTCAGCGGTGTGCGGACTCTGAAGTGGACCAGGTCTGCTCGTGTTGGTGGCGAGCTGGCGAGGCAGATGTGACCACCTGCGCGGCATAGTGCGGACAGCAGTGATCGCGCTTGCTGTCGAGGTTACTGCTCTTCGCGGGACCACCGGCGCAGTCGAGGTGTCCGGGATGTCTTGAGGAAAGTATTGTTTGATGATACTGGAGACTACTGAGCAATAATGTTGAATTATAAGTTATGAATTTTTTAAAGTGAGAGACACTTTAAGTTAAATGTTGAGAGATAGTTGCTCAATGGTTTCGATTGTGGATTATAATTTTGAACTAATGTGCCAGTTTAAGTTAACGTACCAATTTATAATGTTGAGTAGAGTAAGTAATCTATGTAGCGAGAGACCAGTGGGTCTGTGAGATACCATACGGAGTTGTTGGTCAATGTTGAGTTGGCAATGGTGATATACAGCAATTTCAGACAGAGCTATTTGAGATAGAGCTATTTGAGATAGAGCCATTTGAGATAGAGCTATTTGAGATAGAACCATTTGAGTAGAGCCATTCAAAGTAGAGCCATTCAGGATAGAGCCATAGAGCCATTCGAGGTAGAGCTGTACGAAGTAGAGCTATACAAGGTAGAGCTGTACGAGGTAGAGTTATTCAAAATAGAGTTATTTTTACTTATAAGAGTTTTAATAAACGAAGACGAAAATTTAACACTTTTCTGTTGATTGTGTAAGAGCGTATTCAGACAAAATTAGATCCTAAGTTTAAAGGACTATTTAAAGTAGTAGAGGTATTGAGCGATCGTTACGTATTGAAAGCTTTAAATTCGAAGCGTACTTACAAATACCCACACGATAGATTAAGAAAGATGCCACCGAGTCGCGTAAGAGTCGGTAACGATGATGATAAAGTAAATAGTAATGATAATGAGAAAGTGCCAGTTTAATTTGTGATGGAAAATCGAGTAAGAGGATTCTATCGGCCGCAGTGAGTTCGACCGTACCAGTAGTTATTACGTAGTAGCCGTATCCCGGTAGAAATCTGTGTCTATTGGGGTAATTCAAGTAGTCCGTGGGTGGGCGATGCGCGTTTGACTCTGGCGGAGGTCGCTGTTTGCAGAGACTATATCCTGTGCTGTGGTCAGTGGGTGACACACAGGCGATCCATTCGAGGATAAGCATACAGAAATCCACATGGTGGATGTGTTTGAGAGAGCAATGCGATTGCTGGTCGGCTGGTAAGCCATGGCGATAGATGTTTTACTCGTTTATGGTACCTTGCTAGTAGTAAGCTGTCTACTGACTTGTTTTGAGATTAGATACGATCGACTCTCGTGCGTGGCTCTGGCTATAGTATAGTAAATTTTATGTGTCCGCTTTTGTCATATTTAGTTTGATCTAATTAAAATTAGTGTCTGTTTACAATTCTCATTACCACAAGTGACTGATGGATAGGCTTAAATTTGTTTGTTGGTATGAAGAGTGGTGCAGTGCAATGCATTGTATGTAGTACCTATGTTAAATTAAGTTTCTTTGAGTAAAGTTTTCTCATAACTCTATGCGAACTCTTTGGTGATAAGGCCAAGAGACCTGAGTGGACAGTATTGGCAAAATACAATCGTGAAGACTAAGTACCAATTTTATTGACGTGTAACAGAGTATACTCAACAGCAAGGGACCACGTGTGTGATTTTGTGGTAGTCACAGGGATGATTGCCGAACATGGTCACAGGGATGATCATGTGGGTGTCCACAGGGATGGTCACTTTTGTTTGATTAGACAGTGTCACAGGGATGATACGTGTCGTGATAAAGGTCACAGAGATGGCATGGTGGTTGGTTACAAGGATAACCAGAGTGAGGTCACAAGGATGACAAGAGTGAGGTCACAAGGATGACAAGAGTGAGGTCACAAGGATGACAAGAGTGAGGTCACAGGGATGACTAAGAGTGCGGTCACAAAGATGACCAAGAGTGCGGTCACAGGGATGACCAGCGTGCGGTCACAGGGATGACTAGAGTGCGGTCACAGGGATGACCAGAGAGTGGTCACAGGGCTGACCAAGAGTGGGGTCACAGGGCTGACCAGCTGTAACTACGGGGATGGTTATGGCACCTTGTTTTTTTCGAACTCTGTTAATTCGGTTGTTATTGATTTTATTTTCATTATTGGTACTAAGCTCTTCATGGTTAGGTACTTGATTTGTTAAGCTAAGTGTGTTACTTAGAAGTAAATTGGACTAGATATTGAAACTTTGGATTTGATATTGAAACTTTGGATTTGAGTTAGAGAGCAAGTCCTATGTGTGGTCAGGAGTGACCGAACGTTGTGATGCTGTGTCAGTATTGATTGTTTCAGTTACACGCGAGGACGCGTGTCTCGCAGGATGGCCGTGTCGCATACGGTCATGAGTATGGACATGGACACTAAGAAAAACGAGGGTGCGCCATCTAGCGGCGTGTTGAGAAAACGTTGCTTTGGCGCGCTCCGGCAGAGTCGTGATACGGAAGGCGGGCTCGACTGAACACTTCGTTATCGGGCGCCACCGAGAGTTGTACTCGTAGTCACGGAACTGTCGCGTTTTACCTAGTGTCTATTTGTATTTAGTTGAATTAAGATACTGTACCTAATTAAATTGTGTTGTAACAAAGATTTGAAAAAGAGACCTAGACTGAGGTTTTTCTTGCGGCATTTCTTTTCCATCAGTGGTCATTCCGAAGTGCTAGTAAATTTAATAAACATTCTTTAAGTAGAACTAAAACTGTTGTTTCTCTCATATCACGACTACCCTCGTTACGCCCTTGTGATGTTGAATTGCACATCGAATTACCGCTAGGCTATCCAATATATATATATGTCGGATAGCCTAGCGGTTAATCGATGTGCAATTCAACATCACAAGGGCGTAACGAGGGTAGTCGTGATATGAGAGAAACAACAGTTTTAGTTCTACTTAAAGAATGTTTATTAAATTTACTAGCACTTCGGAATGACCACTGATGGAAAAGAAATGCCGCAAGAAAAACCTCAGTCTAGGTCTCTTTTTCAATCGCTGTTACAACACACATTTTATTAGGTACAGTTTCTCAATATAAAATAGACACTAGGTAAAACGCGACAGTTCCGTGACTACGAGTACTACTCTCGGTGGCGCCCGATAACGAAGTGTTCAGTCGAGCCCGCCTTCCGTATCACGACTCTGCCGGAGCGCGCCAAAAGCAACGTTTCCTCAACACGCCGCTAGATGGCGCACCCTCGTTTTGCTTAGTGTTCATGTCCATACTCATGACCGTATGCGACACGGCCATCCTGCGAGACACGCGTCCTCGCGTGTAACTGAAACAATCAATACTCACACAGTATCACAACGTTCGGTCACTCCTGACTACACATATAGGACTTGCTCTCTAACTCAAATCCAAAGTTTCAATAGCAAATCCAAAGTTTCAATATCTAGTCCAATTTACTTCTATGCTAAGGACTTTCTCTCTAACTCAAATCAAAAGTTTCAATATAAAGTCCAATTTACTTCTAAGTAACTTGGTAACACACTTAACTTAACAAATCAAGTACCTAACCATGAAGAGCTTAGTACCAATAATGAAAATAAAATCAATAACAACCGAATTAACAGAGTTCGTCAAAAGCAAGGTGCCATAACCATCCCCGTGGTTACAGCTGATCATCCCTGTGACCAACCACCAGATCATCCCTGTGACCTTCACGCGGTCCCTTGCTGTTGAGTACTTACTGGGTACACAACAAACATTTCGAACAATTTTACAAAATTCGTCATTACTCACGACAATGAAATTGGTACTTAGTCTTTATGTATTTTGCCAATACTCTACATGTCTACTCAGTTCTCTTGGCCTTAACAACAAAGGGATCGTTTGTAGTAATGCGAAAACTTTACTCAAATAAACTTAATTTAACATTGTACAATACAGTCAACACTGCATTGCATCACTCCTCATACCAACAGTGTTGTTCCAACACACAAACTCAATCCTATCCATAGGCATCGAGTCACACACTATGTTCAGTCCATCGAACATACAACCACCAGTCCATCGGACACATCGGACACAAAAGGTCCAGTCATTACATTATATTTCAATACAGTAACTCGTAATTAAATTAACTAAGCTTTTCTCATTACTCACTTTCATTTGTCTCCATTTCGAGAATAGAAACCTTAAAGTTTCGCCTTCGTTTTATCAATAACTCTATTTCAACTGACTCTATCTCGTACAGCTCTACCTTGTATAGCTCTACTTCGTACAGCTCTACCTCGAATGGCTCTATGGCTCTATCCTGAATGGCTCTACTTTGAATGGCTCTACTCAAATGGCTCTATCTCAAATAGCTCCATCTCAAATAGCTCTATCTCAAATAGCTCTTTTTCAAATGGCTCTATCTCAAATAGCTCTGTCTCAAATAGCTCTGTCTCAAATATGACTCTACCTAGCCACATTATAATTTCAAATTATAACTTCAAAATTGTAACTAACAATAAAACTGAAATTTTAGTATGAAGTGCTGTGAGAGTTAACCAAGGTCTACCAGAGAGAATCATGTACCATCACAGTTACAACAGACGGTGTTTAATTACTTGAAAAATAACTAGTTGAGTAAGTTCTCTATCTCCACGGCAATACCAGCCGACCGGCAAAATCACCATTGCCAACTCAACATTGACCAACAACTCCGTGTGGTATCTCACAGACCCACTGGTCTCTCGCTACATAGATTACTTACTCTACTCAACATTATAAATTGGTACGTTAACTTAAACTGGTACATTACTTTCTGAGCACAATTCGAACTAAGTATACTTTAAATTATACTCCACCATCGAAACCATTGAGCAATTATTTCTCAACATTTAATTTAAAATGTCTCTCAATTTACATGAAAACAGAACTTTTAAAATTATAAACAACATTATTGCTCAGTAGTCACTCCAGTATCATCAAACAATACTCTCCTGAAGATATCCCGGACACCTCGACTGCGCCGGTGGTCCCGCGAAGAGCAGTAACCTCGACAGCAAGCGCGATCACTGCTGTCCGCACTATGCCGCGCAGGTGGTCACATCTGCCTCGCCAGCTCACCACCAACACGAGCAGACCGTCCACTTCAGAGTCCGCACACCGCTGACCCGCTGATTCTCGTCTCGTTCCATTGTCCGGAAATCGAAAATAAAACAACTGTTAGAGTTCATTGAAGTTACTAAGTAAAAATAATTTAAACAAAACGTTTATCTCGAAAACGGTGCGTCCTAGCGATAAAAGGATGAAAATTTTGAACCCCTTTTAAGAACCCCACTCTCCACGTGATACATTTGATTTTGACCTCCAAAGTCAAAAATCTCAAAGTCAAAGTTGAAGTCAAAAATACTTTATTCTGTTTGTGCATTAACCTTTAAATGACCTTGACCTCTAAATCATTGTGTGCATTAACCTTTTAATGACCTTGACCTCACATTGACCTTTAATGACCTTGACCTCTAAATCATTAATTTTAATGAATAGTGCTAAATAACCAATGAGCTTAACTTCATATCCAGTTTCAGCTTAACCTTACACAGTTTCAGCTTAAACATACACAGTTTCAGCGTAAACATACACAGTTTCAGCTTAAACTTACACAGTTTCAGCTTAACTTAGCACTTTAAGCTTAAACTTAGCATCATACGTAATCAACACTGACCTTTTTTTTTTATAATATCGAAGGGTACACTCCACCAGTCCACCACGGGCACACACCCGTGTCACTCGGGACGCGTCGCTGCCTCGGTTGAACTGCGACTTGGGGCGCTTCGCTGCTTTGGTTGCACTGCGACTCGGGGCGCGTCGCTGCCTGGGTTGAACTCACTGTGACTCGGGGTGCGTCGCTGCTACGCTGCTGTTGTACCGCCACCGCTTGGTGCGCGTCGCGGCTCAGCCTCCGCTACCCGTCACACATCGTCGAGTATCGCACGGTCATACACCTGAAATGACACTATATTAGAATCTCCATACATTTTGAGGTTAAGTACCCACCATACGATACTCTTTGTCGGTAGAATCCGCTACTCGTAGTCAACAACAGCAGACTGTCCGTAATACATCGAACACGCACTTTCTTGATTTGTCACGTTAATTTGTCACGCTTTACATTAGTGAGACCAGACTGAGATCTGTTAAACTCTCAATACCACGACTTGCATCTCACTTCTGATGTCGGATAGCCTAGCGGTTAATCGATGTGCAATTCAACATCACAAGGGCGTAACGAGGGTAGTCGTGATATGAGAGAAACAACAGTTTTAGTTCTACTTAAAGAATGTTTATTAAATTTACTAGCACTTCGGAATGACCACTGATGGAAAAGAAATGCCGCAAGAAAAACCTCAGTCTAGGTCTCTTTTTCAATCGCTGTTACAACACACATTTTATTAGGTACAGTTTCTCAATATAAAATAGACACTAGGTAAAACGCGACAGTTCCGTGACTACGAGTACTACTCTCGGTGGCGCCCGATAACGAAGTGTTCAGTCGAGCCCGCCTTCCGTATCACGACTCTGCCGGAGCGCGCCAAAAGCAACGTTTCCTCAACACGCCGCTAGATGGCGCACCCTCGTTTTGCTTAGTGTTCATGTCCATACTCATGACCGTATGCGACATATATATATATTTTATAATTGATAAGTTCAGTTCGGGTGTACTAACACCCTTTTCTGAGACACCGGACTGTTGCGGGAGCGTAGGGCTCTCACCGCCAAAAATTTACAGCGTCTGCCTAGGGGCGCCTCAGAGGGGGCTCGAACCTCGGCCTCAATATTATGTTTACTTATATAGGTATGACAAGCTAATTCAAAAACAATCGTTTACAATTATTTTATATCAAAAAAAGTTAATTTAAACACAATCTTGTGATTTTCCTGGAAATTCTTGAACCATGTATATTGGAACGGATCGGTATTATGTAATGAATTGTATATAAACAAATTGTTTTACAAGAACAATACCTATTGTTGATCTATAAATAATCGTAAACGAAAAGTTCCAAACTCAATTTCATTGGAATTAACAAACCCTAAATCCTTGTCTAATTGAGTTGTTTGTGCTCATTTTGTGTTTGACATCTACTATCAATGAATTGTATTGTAATTGCTTGACAACCTTGAGATATGATTGTACAAGAGTAAACCACAACATTTTACCATCACATTTTACTGACTATCAATAGTCAATTAAATTGTAAAAACGAATTTGGCAGGGCCGGTGGTCGAATCGCTAGCTACTTTGTCGACCAATGTTTAAATCGTATTTTTCGTGTTCCACAGGGCACATTAAGCCCGGGTTGTAGTCGATGGATGATAGTCAGTGGTCTTCGGCGGCTTAATAACAATGGCCTCCGCTCCGCCAATGCGCAATGGAGCAGCGTGGCAAAGTTCGTTCTAATCCCCTTCGATTGAAAGGAGACCTGTATCCGTTTCTCTGCTATGGTTATGGGTTGATATGATGATGGCGTCGTTGTGTGTCACACTCTAATATGAACACGTAAGTCAAGCGACGTCGACCCTAGCCAGTGTTAGAATGGGTTTCGTTATCTCAAGTTTCTCCGTGCTTCAGAGGGCTCGTTAAACCGTCGGTCCCGGCCCGGCTGTTATTGCTAGATGACAGTTGTTATGCCAAGTCGATGACCTTAGAAGGCGGTTTGAAAACACCGGCCTCTGCCAATCCGCATTGGAGCAGCGTGGCAGAGTACCCTCTAATCACCTTCGATTGAAGAGAGACCCGTATCCCAGCAGTGGGATGATTATGGATTGATATGGTGATGATGACGCTTCACGCATTATATTTGTTAAGGTTTATTAAAATCCTACTAATATTACAAAGGCGAAAGGTTGTGTGTATGTTTGTTACTTCTTAACGCTCAAATGGCTGGTCCAATTTTTATGGTATTTGGTACATAGGTAACTGATACCTTTTTTTTTTGTTTGTTTTTGTTTTAAGTCAGGAAAATGCATTGCTGCATGCCCCGCCACTTGGGGAGCGGCGGGGGTATGTCGGACTCCCCCTCTAACCACTTGGGGTATACCGACTAAAAACCTGACTGACTGCCACCTCATCCGCCTAGATGGGTGGGGCAGCGGGAACAATGATACAACCGCTGCCCCGCCGGCGGTCGTCCGAAGACCCCCTTGTTGGGCTACGGCACGATTGGCGGCGCGCGCACGACTAGGCGCGCCGCGCCGCAACACTCGGGGACTTCCGTTCTAATGGGCAGCGGTTTCCCCAACCCGCCGCCCGGAAGCCCCCGTTAGGGTGGCAGTCGCCGGGCATTGGCCAAACGCCTGCCGCCCGGTCTTTTTCGGCGGAGCGGGGGGGCGGCTGGATCCGCTTCCCTCACTCGCTCCGCTGCCTCCTTCTGCGTCATTATTTCGCCGCAGAAGGAGGCCATCGCATCCCACGACCTCTCGCTCTCGACCATTTGTTTGACAACAGCCGGGAGCGAGAGGTCATCGCCAACAATTGCCACGAGCGCGGCGCGTGGCGCAGCCCACGCCGGGCATTCCTCAAGTGTGTGCTGCGCCGTGTCCTCCACGCAGCCGCACTCGTGGCACTCCGGAAGGTAACTGATACCTTGGATTAACACATAGGATATTTTTTATCCCGAAAAGTACGCGATTTTCGTAGGATTTGGTCAAAAGTCTGATATAGATGGCGCTGCTGTGCATAATCGGGACAAGCCCACCACACATTCCCACCACTGTGTCTCCTGTGTAGCCAGGATCAACAACGGCGACCTCAGATAGACAATAAGCAATGAAGCTTATTGACGTCCCGGGGAATAAACTACAGCTGTCTTGGAACTCACAACGAATTTAATCAGAAAGAAGATAGTCGGAGTAGGAAGTATTGAAAGGACTTCCCTCCTTAACAACTACGTGAGAAACAGCAATTTGAAGCAAAAGGCATTATACCCTAGAGAGATGGCAAATCAAGTGAGGCTCGATTGCCGAGCACCACGGTCTATTGTTACGCTACTATTGGGACCTAATGCTATGAGCTGTTGTTTACTATTTTGATTCCAATAATATGTATTGCAAAACCTTCTAAATGCCTGATAATTCTCTCTGCTTGCTACGAGATCAGAATAATAAACTACGCCCGAAGTGACATGTAAAGAATCCAACATGATTACGCGTTCGTCATGCCAAAGATCACACTCCCACAGAACGTGATGAGCTGTTTGTTCTACTCTGGTATTCGCGGTAGAACATTCACAGAAAGGAGAAGGTACAACCTTGAAATAGAATAACTTGGCCTTAAAGTTTCCGTGTCCCGTTAGAAATTGAGCTACTTGATGGTCGACCTCTAGCCAGGTTTTCTTTAATCTGTCTCTCACCGAGGGAAAGAACAGATACAGATGGCGGCCTTTTACGGAAGTCTCCCACCTTTCCTGCCATTCCGATAGAAGATTCTGTAATACGTCATCTAACGGGTTGAATAGTCTATTTATTTTGTCACGATCACGTGTCTTAAGGAACGCGGGGGTCATTTCTTTTGATCTATAGTACATCGACGCGCGACGCTGTATCTCCAAATCGACGGGTATTACGCCAGCCAGCACAGGGAGTGCCTCCGTGCTGACAGTTCTGTAAGACTTACACAAAAATATCAAGGCAAGACGCTGACTTTGCAATAATTTTCATTCGCGCGGCCCCAATTGTTACACGATCCGCGAAAACCGCTGAACCATATGTTATACAACCCAGGTATGTCGCAGTATAAACCATTTTTAGCGTTCTAAAAGTTAAACCCCAGGTTGCGGCAGATACTCGAGTTAAGGCATAAAAATTCTTTTTGGCTTTTTCTCCTACTTGCTTCATATGTTCAATGAAATTAAAGTTTTTGTCTAGAAGTAAACCTAAGTAGCAGACTGTGATTTTATTTGAAACTGAAACTCCATTAAAGCGAAAGCGCGGAGGGACTTGTAAATTTCCCTTAAGCATAAGTTGATACGTTTTATGAGGTGCAAATTCTAGACGGTTACGATTTCCCCATTCGGAGATAATATCAAGACTCGTTTCAGCTAATTTTTCTAAAGATGCCCGCGAACTAGCATTTATTAATAAAAGACCGTCATCAGCATAACCCGTCAAGGAGCATCCATCCGGTAAGGGGAGGCTGAAAAAGTCGTCAAAGCCGAGATTCCACAGGTAGGGCCCCAATACTGAGCCTTGTGGGCAGCCTAAAGTGAGCACCTTTGACGCAGCATAGTGTCCGAGTTTTAATTTAGATATACCATTTTCAAAGTACGTCAGAATAAGAGAGTAAATATTACTATAACATCCTCTGGTCTTAAGTTTAAGTAATAACATTGGCCACCAAGCATTATCAAAAGCACCCGAGATATCTAAAAACACGCCTATCACATATTTACTTTCAGAATGCTCAACTGCTTTACGGACGGTAAGAGCTGCATCGACGGTAGATTTCCCGACGGTGAAACCAAACTGTTTTTCGTGAAATTTAGGGCCACCTGGTAGCAAACGCGGAACTATGAGACGTTCGAGAACCTTACCCAATGATGGTAGAAGGGTAATAGGACGATAGGATTTAGGATCGTCAGGCTGTTTATCACCGCCTTTAGGTATTAATCTAATGAAGCCTTGTCGCCAGACGGCAGGAAAATAACCTTCGTCAATGCAACGATTGTAAACCATTAAGATGGAATCAGCGGCTACTTTGCATGCTTCTTTAATCATCCTATTAGTTATTTTATCGTCACCAGAAGCCTTATTAGTTGGCAAAGCCTTAACTACCGATAGAAACTCGTCTAGTGACGGAAGATCGGATTTTGGAGTTAGAGGGCATTGCGTGGCCGAATCTCGAACGTCACGATGATACTCGCTATCACTACTTATGTTATCGTCCGGTATCAAAACGTTTAATAAGGCATCAGCAGTCTCCTCCACACCAAGAGTATGCGTGTTATTGAGTTTGATATTAGTTACATAGGCTTGGTCAATGCTGTGCATAAATAAATACACGCAAACGAAGTTGCGCGGGTTTCACTGGTAAATAATGTTGGATAGAGCCTCAAACCTCCGTCCCTAGATCCGTCGTCTGTGTAATACAAATTGGAAGTAATATACTTGGATATTCCAAGACGGACTGTGTTTCAGAAGATGAAGTAGTATTTTGTAGTGTAAGTATGAGTAAATAACATTTAAACAAACTAAAACTAGAAATATCATTTCTGTGCCACAACAGATGTGGCTTTGTGTCGTATGGGTGTAACACATTATGTGCATTATTATGCCCGTGTATCAAGGGTTATCAGGTCGCGCGTTTATCCCCATCACATCACCTAGTCTTTCCTCTTAAAAACCCTTCCAGTCCCCTTGCAGCACCCCATATTGTACTCCATTGGGAATACCTTGGCTCATTACACATCCTAAACGTCCGTGGGACAAAATTCATCTGAAAATTATAGGATACTAACTAACCCGGCGAACTTTGTTCCGCCGTAGAGGCACTACCCTACTACCCTACCCTACTGTCCTTCTCCTTTTCCTCCACCAATTTTCAGCCAAATTGCGTCAGCCGTTCTGACGCTGTCTATCAAATTAAGAATGAAAAAAGAAATAGGCAGAGACTTAATGTGTAAAACTTTAGATTTTATACTATACTAAAGATTACGTGAATAATAATGAATTTCCATAACTTTTCAATTCTAATCCTTGGGACGAGCTTCAGATTCAAGAAGACCGCATAATTTAGATTCTGTTTGCAGTTTCTCGACAACAGTCCTAATCCCTAAATTTACTGACAGCCATAAATCTCTCAAGTAATGCGCTTTAAAACTAGATTTCGCTTTTTCTTGCTACATTACTTAAAATTTTGACGACCATTTCTTTTCAAAGTAAGTGGCTGTGTTACCTATGATAACGGTTATAGGAAAAAGGAAAAACCTATACTATTTTTGCTAAATCAAAAGCTAATGATATTAAGGTATTAACAATCAGTTTCTGAAACGAATTTTTAAAGTTAATTACAACTCAAATTATAGCTGTCATTGTTAAATGAAAAAAAAAGAGAACTTGACACTTAATGTGGAATTAAAATTGAATTGCGTTTAAGAAACAGGCTGTAAAAGTATAAGTCTAGTTCTCTAATAATTATTCGAATAATTAATCTATTTTACAAGCTACTAATGTTTATTTCGTAGTGAGTAGGTAAGGTAAATACATTACGAAATGGGATAAATTTATGCTTCACTTATGAAGTTTAACTTGTCATTAGCCATCTCGTTAGTAAGTAAATTGTTATCATTGAAACTTGCTAATCCTTTGAACTTCACCGTCGAAATCACTGAAACCTACTTCCGTCGAATTAATTGAAATGAGCCCTTATACATAATAATGCGGCTCGACTTTAGAAATCGGGCTCACTTCAATCTCAAAGGTGTGAAGCCCGATTTAATTGAGCGAGCAATGTGATTCGTTCGGTGAATAAGAGAACCAGAAACTCTATTTCTTTCTTTCCCCTTTTTTCTTCATTTCCTCCATTTCCTCTATAAAGGTATCTTTTTCCTTTTAAAGGTCGGCAATGGCTCCTCAGCCAGTCTAAGCTTACACGAGATAGTTTCTCGCACGCGACAAAGCTTCTTCGCCAATAGCAATGCCTGTTTTGTCTACTGTAGATATAACCGAGATACGCTATTGGCAGAGCGGAGCGAGAAAATTTTGTCGCGTTTGTCATGTTAGCCAGACTGGTGCTTCTGTACTGCTGCGGCGGTGACCCCATACGCTCGTTCGCCAACCTCTTCTATAAAAATTCACAGATTTCGTGCTTCACACGACTATCGTGCACATTGGAAATGAATCTACGGAATTCGAAAAAATATTGTCGCTGAGCGACGAGGAGCTCGATGGCGTCGGAGGAGCTCGATGGCGTCGCTGTGTGGTGTGTCGCACTCTAATATGAACACGCAAGTTAAGCAACATCGACCCTAGCCAGCGTCTGGATAGGTTTTGTTATCTTGAGCTTCTCCGTGCTTCGGAGGGCACGACCCATGGACACGACCCTTTCTTTATAAGGCAGCGGGAATATATTTCCCACCATATTTTTTTGGATTTTTTTTGAAAACGAAACTTGTGATCAAATTTATTCCTATGGCAACAAATTGTGGATTTCATTTTTTTTTTTTATCTAGGAGTTAAGAACGGACGTCATAATATTTTTTTATCTGTGACAGTTACAAGTTTATAAACAACTGAATTTCGACACCTGCTGTTAAATCTTTATGCATCTTCAAATTTTGCGACTTTCGAAAGATACGTTGTTATTAAACTTAATGTCTAATGTATATTGCATTTGGAATAAGTTTAATTTTTCATTATGTATTTACGAGGCTTTTCTTACACGTTTTTTTTTGTGGTGGTAAAAATATTCCCTTTGCCCGTGGGGTGACCAAATTCAAATTCAAAACTTTTATTTAGAGAATAAGCTTTCACAAACACGTTCTCTTGTCAGAGTATACAGTTGTAATAAATGATTTGTATAAATCTCGCACGAGACGAGCCAAGCGGAGCGCAAGGGCACTACCTACCTTTTCTCGAAACGTTTCGTCGTTTTTTTGAACTCTCATAACTTTGTTTTGGATGATGCTAAATAGTTAAAAATTTCAAGATATAATAACACCAGTACAACACATATATCGAGTTTTTTTTTACCATAAAATTTAAAACTAGGTACATACCACATTACGTCAATAAATAGTGCCATTAATTTGTCTTAACATAAAATTAAATCTAAAATATAAAATGCAAAATCGGTGTTAAAGATAGGAGCAGACCAGGCCCGCAACCGTTCTCGTGTATTTTCGAGTTGACGTGAGAGTCAGCCTGCCAGCCCCCATTACTGGGCTCACCATCAACAATATTATGAACAATATTGAAGGGAACAACAGTAACCCGACCCACAACGCCACCGCCAGTTTGGACAATTTGCGAGTATGGTGATGACGTGCCCGTACACATTAACATCCTTGTCACCAATTATTTAATGTAAATTATATTAAAATGTAAATAATATAAAAAAACAGTCCCATTTGGATGACACTACGACGCGTGTACATATTACAATATTGAAAATATTTTTTTATTTATATAATTTATTGAACATTGACTGGCTTTTCACGACAAGTTTTAGCATTTCACCTTCGCAAGGGGGCCAGGGAGACCTTTCATTTAGATACTCGTTGATAGTATAGTACGCTTTACTGGTTAAGAAATTTTTACATTTAATTTAAATCGATTGGGCAATTTTTTTTATATATTCTGGAATTTTATTAAACATAATGCAAACTTTGAATCATAAATAACTTGCCCGCTTTCCTAAACCTGAATTTAGGAACAGCTAATTTATTTCTGTTACGCGTATTTAAATTATGAATATCCACACCTGGTTATAGTCATGAATGTTCTTACGAACAAACATGATGCTGTCAAGAATGCACTGTGACCCACCGTGAGAATATTAGTGCTTTTGAAAAACTCGCGAAGAGACTCTCGGACCACGTTAAGCCTATTTCCTTTTTTGCTTATTACAGACTATCTGGCAAATGAGTAGGAGTAGAATACTTAACGACTAGCTGTGCCCGCGGCTTCGCCCGAGTGGAATTGGGCTTATGACTATGATAGTATAGACGGATTTAACAGTCTCCTATTACTCGTGCTATAGTTTTTCCCCGAGACGTCAGTGTTCTTTATTGCTCATTGTCTATTTAATTAATGTAAAATCAGTATGAAAAATTTAAATTATATTTAAATTGAAATGGTCAGCTCAGTTATACTAAAAAACTTTCATAGCGCGATTCAGAATCTAACAGTGCCATCTAGTGAATTTTAGAGGAACAAAATTTTAAATGGTTAACTCAAGTAAAAAAAAACTTTCAAACATAGTGCTACTGAATTTAAAAATGGTCGTTATGAGATATCGGGCGATTCCGACTCAGCAGTGAGTGACAATTTAAAAATTCTTAGGCTGTTGAAAATTTAAATGAGGGTGGTAACTTCTATTCCTGACATCCGGTCCGGTTCGATTCGGTTCGATCCGGTTCGGTTCGGTTCGGTCCGGTTCGGTCCGGTCCGGTCTAGTCTGTTGTCGGTAGTTATGGTGTACCAAGTCTCAAGTTTGTAAGTGCGAGAAATATTTTTCTTCTTACATTGACAGGGTAGAGACCTTTAAATGACCATAACTTATTTTCCTGATATCCTTTTTAAATGCGACAAAGCCTATATTCTTTTCCAAGCCAAACTCTATCTTCCTGTGAAAACAGCATTAAAATCCATTCAGTAATTTACAAGATGTGCGCGTTTAAACAGAGAGACAGACACACAAAAAAATAAAAAAAATATTTTTTTGCTTTTATTACCTTCCTCAAAACTGTTCCCTCTTCATTTTTGCCAAATTATGTTCAGACATCGGGGTCTACTGTTTTATTATATGTATATAGATTTACAAATAGTCAATGAATTGGAAGACATATTTTGTCTTCCCGATGTATCTGATGATGGTTTTGAATCTGTTGAAGACGAGGTTCATACAATACGTACTGTATTGAACGATCCTAAAAAACTATGACGAGCCTAATGACGGGCCTATGGCACCGACACCTGATCCACCTAGCAGCATAATACCTCTCGAAAGTCGAACCTAGCAGTTCATCTGTTGATTTTTCATCTAGCCCTCCGTCCTCCGTCGTCCCATCCCAACGCGATCGTTCTAGGCGGGCAGCAAGATTTGAAATTTTACCCAATATATCTGGTACTCAGCAGACCTCAGAACCTCAAGCCACACGGGCAGAGGGAATATTTTTACCACCGTGTTTTTATTTTTATTTTTTGAAAAACATAAAAAGCAATCTAAAAACATAGTTTTTTTTATGTACCCTAGATGCTTATGCCCATATTATTATATATTATAAAGGGTTAAGCCATCGGTCCCGGCTGTTATCGATGGATGACAGTCGTTAGGCCAAGTCGGTGGCCTTAGGGCGGTTTGAAAACACCGGCCCCTGCCAATCCTCATTGGAGCAGCGTGGCAGAGTACGCTCTAATCACCTTCGACTGAAGGGAGACCCGTATCCCAGCAATGGGATGATTATGAGTTGATATGATGATGATGATGAGCGACGATAAAGTCGGGATAAGGAAAAGGTTACAAAATAAAACTTTGTTCAAAAAGGTTAAGCTACAGGGCAAGCCCTTAACCCGATCATCTTTGTTTTAGGCTCAAATTATAGCTGACTAAATTGTCCAGACGAGTTTTTCTCAAATTTTTGATATCATTCTTCGTTTCCAAAATATCGAGCGCCAAAATCAAAAATTCGGAAAGAAATGATTTTTATTTTCACAATTTCGGCTATAACTTTTTTCGTTTTTGACTTTCTCAAATAATTCTTTTTGCACCTTACAGCTCTCGTGAATACGCGTCTTCTGAGCCTATTATGAATATCATATCTTCACAACTCTCCGAGATATAAGGGGATCGCACTTTTTCGTGAAATCGAAGCCTATACTGAAGCGAACGAAAAGACATTTCCAATGTCAAAAACTGTTCCTCGACGTTTTCAAATTGTGTTATTTATTGCCCGATGACGCTTATTCGTGTTTTTGATGGGTCATATTTTAGCGACTACGACATTTAACAGCAGGCGATGTGAGACACATTGTGGCATGAACTTGCATCAAACACCGTCCTATTGTTGTTAAAGTGGCCACTTAAGCAAATCGCCTTTATGGTGCATCCACACCGCAGTTACAATCCGCGCCACGAGACTGTGTTTGTGAAGTTAGCTGCGGAAACGCGGCCGCTTCGCCGCTCGCGCCTTGCGTCTTTTGTACCTGTTTTGATTTATTGCGCAGCCACTGGCTAACTTCACAAACAAAAAGTCTCGTGGCGCGTAATGTACACTTTGTAAAACAACGTTTCTAATAGTTTCTATCCGTGACATGCAACATTCGATAACAAAAAGTTGTTTATATTGTTAGTGTAAGCGGCAATGTTTCTGTTTTATTGAACGCTTGTTGTGAGTCCGACTAAATACAAAATATTTTAATTCAAATGGGCCCATTAGGTATCATTAGAGATATCATTAGAGAATAGTAGCTAGCCATAAGTTACCGATTACTTATCTGTGCACAGTGTTGCACCATAAAAGTTGTCTGAACAATATTGTGTTGTGGATGCACTATTACAATAAGAATGAAATAATGAACGAAATTTATTATATAAAATATAAAAAATAGATAATGTAAATTAATTTGACTTTGTGACAGTTTTGAAACTGGGTTTATAAAATATGTAAAGTTTGAGGATTCATTGGGTTAAGGTTGTATTCGAAGTAATTATATTCAAAGCGAATTTGTAAGCGTTCTTTGAACATTGAAACTTTTAATATGAGTAAAATTTTAAAGCATCAATCGAATTTATTATAATCTCATTAGCTACTATAAAAAAATTGTTTTCATTTGAAATACATTTTTTTTAAAGTCTTTATCAGTTCTATGTTTATGTCTTGTTGACATGACACAAGACTGTATTGAACACATGAGACCTTGTCCAGAAGAAGCTAATACTAACGAATTCACTGCGTGTTATGCATCGCGAAGTCGCAATCATTTCAACATGAGGTATAGTATAACATATTAAGAGCTCAATGTAGCACGAAACACGTCGTCAACGCGCGTACATGGTGTACTGGGTCTACGTGGACTTAGCATGTTCTACTCGTCACGTTTCGAAAAGCACAAGTTCACGAATGCAGTTTCATGAAAAGGCGCACAGAAACCTTTTCAATTCCATAAGTAAATCTATTAATACTTCATTGGTTCATTTCCAGCCAGTTCTGGAATGCATTTTAAAGTTGATGACACATAAAATAAAAGCCGTCATTGTCAAACTAAAGATACTTAATGTGAAATTAAAATATGTTTTATATTAGTTCTGAAAATGTAATCTATCAGAACTAAGAATCATTTGATTACCAGATACAGAACAATTCTATTTTAATTTATCAAAAAGGATTTATGGCATGCGTAATTTATAAATAACGAATCTGATAAAGAAATACCGCATTTATTTGTGTAATGGCCTCCCGAGCCTTCGGAAGCGGAAAGCATTACCGCAAAATGGGTTGTTAATTTAAAGCTTACTGATATTACGAGTTTTATCGATTATATAGATTTTTACCGTGTTCTAACCCTTTCAACGCCATGTGTATAATTTTCGATACACATATGAATCGTTTTCGATGCCAACTTGGCGTTTAAGTTGGGTTCCGTATCTACCCTTAGATGAAACCAAATTTGGTTTCATCTAAGTATCTACCCCAAATAGAAAAAATCTCTTATGAATAATTATAACATTTGGGTTGGGTTGCCGGATTTCTTCCCATCTAGGCGGATGAGGTGGCAGTCAGTCAGGTTTTTAATCGGTATACCCCAAGTGGTTAGAGGGGGATCCCGACATACCATGGGGCAAACAGTAATGCATTTTCTTGACTTAAAAAAAATGGCGGATTTCTTACAAACCGAACGATATGCATTGCTGTTGCACGCCGAGTGATACTTTTCAGGTCAAGCTAGCGAATCCTCTGCTCAAATGCCACTCTATCTAGCGGACGGTACCTAATAATACTGTAAGGTGGGTGGACCATGGAAGGCCATGCTCCTTTGAAGGCCAACTATCAAAAAGTCGTAGTTATTGACATGTAAACACATATTCCTTCGGCTATACACTAAGATCCATCAAACTCAAGGCCACAGATGCGGCGGCGAGTCGCTCGCGCCGCTATTGTGGCAGTGCGATCTCTCGCTTCGTAGACTTCGGTCGTCGACGTTACAATTGTTATTCGCACGCACAGCAAAACGTACGTTTTTAGTTAGATAACCTATTATTATTTCATATTTTTTTACTGTGAATTGTCGTATATAAGGATATGTTTATGGTACTAAAGAAAAAAAATAGTTTTGCCTCGATTTAAGTTAAAATATTGGTAGTGTTCCCAGGAAAGCCGGTGGTTCCTTATAAGGCCAATCAAAAATTTGTATGGCCATTTGAGGTAAAAAAAAAAAGTTTTTAATTTCATTATAATACGCGTTGGCAAGTTATTTGATGTCAATATAATACTCATTACTACTGTTTTTAAATAATTTCCATTAATATATTCTTAGTTATACGATGGTGTTCAAGTAATGTTCGTTGAGTTTTTTATAAATGATAAAAATATATTGGGCATTTAATGTTTTGCTTAAATAAAAGAGCTTATTATGTAGTTTTAGTAAAAGCGAATATATTAACTGTTACAACTCTATTTTTAAGTTGAACGACTGATGTATAATATTGGCCTTGTTTGGAGTCGTGTTCCTTGCAAGGCCATTTGGAAGAGCTTAACAAAATTTAAGTTTAATGAATACTGATTAAAGCTAGGTTAAAAAAAAGTGATTTATATGGTACACAATAAAACAAAGTATTATTTGATCATTTGTTTTTTCATTTATCCAGTTGATAAACGAATAAAAAGCGTTTACTCGTTAGAGTGGCCTTCCATGGTCCACCCACCACCACAAAAAAATAGTTTTGCCTCGATTTAAGTTAAAATATTGGTAGTGTTCCCAGGAAAGCCGGTGGTTCCTTATAAGGCCAATCAAAAATTTGTATGGCCATTTGAGGTAAAAAAAAAAAATGTATTAGGATACAGGAGTAAATTAGGAAGAAGAAGTATGTTATGTTATGATTACAAAAACAATGCAAATCGTTTTATAGACCCATAAATAAGGGTATGTGGTGTCCTCTCAGACCTTCAAAAAACTTACGTTTTTATGACATTTGACTTCGTATTTTATATTAGGTACTTTCACACTTTTAGTGGTTTCCGCAAGGATTTAAAAGTAGGCCATCCTTTTTATTGTTTGTTATGCATACATCACTAAACAAAAAAAACCCACATAAATATTTTACTTATATTTTTTCTAGTGAACACTCGCTTGGAGTCTGGCTGCGGAATTCTACTGCTAGACCATTGACTGAGTGTATTTCAGACACACTACACACTACACTAGGTACTCGCTACCCTCGCGAAGTTGATCGAAGTCCGGCACGAAGTTACAAGACAAAGGAAATGTTAAAACAAAGTAAAGCGAAGAGCACGTCTACACTGTTATTTTCGCTAAGCGAAGTTTAGAGTCCGCAAAGGCGTTCGCAAATTTACAGTAAAGAATAAAGTTTGCAAGCCCATCATCGTGGACGTTCAGTTAATTTGGATTGAAACTAAATCAATTTAAACAAACACTGAATGTTACATGAACTTGCCACAATGCATTAATGAAATCACGTTCAAATTCGGT
Source organism: Endotricha flammealis (assembly GCA_905163395.2). Taxonomy (NCBI): domain Eukaryota; kingdom Metazoa; phylum Arthropoda; class Insecta; order Lepidoptera; family Pyralidae; genus Endotricha; species Endotricha flammealis. The sequence goes on along the minus strand of LR990869.1, from coordinate 10,733,463 downwards.
TATGTTATATGCAGTCTGAGGTCAGCGTGCACAAACAAACTGTAATGCGTTCGATGAGATTAGTGGAAATAAAGACATGGAGGAAAACTCTAGATACTTTTATTTTAGTACGTAGCCAACAATGTGACACAGCTTCTAAAACAATTTTGTTGAAAATCGATTTCGTTATGCATTAACTAAGTAATAAGTATCAGTTTCGAGCTTCGTTAAGCGTCAGTCGAGTCAGCCTTGTCGGCGACTAGTATACGTAGCATTCATTCCAAAATACGTAGCATGAATTTTTGCATAGGTTTTAAAAAGGTCTTTACAACTGCTATGTCCCCCATTTGGACTAAAACATGTTTTTTATTTCAGTTCGGAAATTTATGTTTTTTGTGTATAAATTTAAAACGATTATAGTTCTAGAAAATGTGTAAAAGACGATTGAGTATTGTGAAATTTTCATGTAGGTACAACGGTTTTCTCTACCAAGCACCTTATAATAATTACAAAATCAAACAAAGACAATACGAATATGACAACTATTGTGAAAAATTTCAGTTATAGTCTAGCGAGATGGTATTTTAATGGATACGCTAAGTTTTCACACACTGTTTCATGGACATGTGTTAGTGACTATTTATATAAAAACAAATTCTATTTTGCAACCGTTTGGATGAAATAAAATAAAAAAGACATTAGTTACATTATTTTATTACACATATTACATTATATGAACTTGTGTGTGTAGTTCTTTAATGTTACGCTCAGTGCCCTTCAGGCCTTGATCTGTCCTGATGAGATACTTACTAGGGTAAGATAATTGACTTGTGTCTGTGTGTTCCTCGTTATTACCCAATCCCAAACTCATTTTGATTCGAATACGCTTACATTATTTACTTCTTTTCCTATTCGATTGAGCAAATACACAAATAAATAAAATCATTCAAACATCTTTTTACGTTACGGTAAACGTAAACATTCATAAGCATCCATTACTAGGTCAATTTAGATCTCTTTAGATAAATAGAATTTTTACCCTTTATTTGCAAAACGCAAACAAGTGATACCAGAGTGCTTAGTACGGTTTTTTTGTTCACATTCGATTATGTCGACGTAAACAAACCGACCAAATAGAGAAGAACTCTCATGTAGCGAATTTATAAGACGCGTGCTACATATCAAAATTATGCGGCTTACTTGCTCACGTTTCGAAGTGAGTAACCCGGCTAATTTGGATATGTAACACGCGTCTGATAAATTCACAATATGACACAGTTTTACATTTTGGTCGGCTTGTAAACGTTAACACGTTCGAATGTGACCAAAACACTCGTACTAAGCACTCAGTAAACAGTAAAAGTTTCAGACAGTGTATATGCAACAAGGCGGCCTTATTGCTCAAAGCAGTAGTCCAGATCTCTTTATTAGCGGTGGATCCCAATTTTTATACGCATATAAGCATAATTAATTAAAAAAAAAATTTTTTCCTAAATCTTCATAATTTATTAATTTCTTATAATAATAACTCTAATATATTGACAGGGTTGCCATGTTATGAAGGTGTGAAGATGGGCACAAGTGATAGGCTCGGGTTCTGAGTAAATGCTGTTTTTATTAGTAATAAAACATTACATTATACTCCTTGCTCGACATACACTACAGGACGTCTGTTTTGGCTGGTTCTCAAGAGGTGTACCGGTAGCAGTGAGCTAAGTGTAGCATGGTATAGGCACAAGAAGTCTACTACTGGATATAGGCATCCATGCCCACTGCCTCTTCAGTTTGCTGATCCGTGAAGCTGGACGATTACTTTCGTTCAGCCTGTATAAAGCCTTTAATTTTTATTAACACTATTTGCTACCGGAAAAGAACGAGTTAATTTTGTAGTCCTTGTAATATAACGTTCACAATGAAATGTCTTCAAGAAAGAACATTGGTACTTATCTTCGAAAACCTTAAAAAACCCTTATTAAAGTTTCGAGTACGGCTTTAAGACAGATTAATTTCAGCCTTACGTTTAAAAAATAAAGTCTATTTTTGCATACACTTTGAGTAATAAGAGCTTAAGCAAAGTCGGGGTGTTCAGCGTGGAGTTCTTTCTTCTTTAAAACAAAGGAGTAAATTTCGAACCTGCTTTAACAGGCATATTTTTTGTTATAACATTTTTCCCATAAATTATTCTGTAGCTATTTCGTGTTGAGTGAAAGGAACCTTATTTTCAGCCACATCATGAAAATGCGTTTTGAGATATTGTAGATCCATATTGTAGATCCACGTAGTGTCAGTCAGTATACGCTTGTGTGTTATAATAATAAAAGATATATTTTACATATGTTAACAGTCAGCATAAGAGAGACCGTTTTCAGCGTTTCTTCTAATAGGAACTAGAAGTAATCAAAATGAGAAAGTGAGTTTGTTTGTTATTCCTTCACAGCTTGACTAAGCAGCCGATCGTTATGATTTGTATACATACTGTCAGGAGTACGGGGTACAGAGCCCAACCTAGGCTAATTTTTACACGGGCAAAGACGCGGATAACAGCTTGTTCTAACATAAAATAATAATTTTCAGATCGAGGCAACCAAAATAAAGCCACACTCATAATATGAGTATGGCTTAAATTTGACTGAATTAAATATATTACCATTTAGTTAATTTTAACAAATTACGTCATGCTCAAATTCATAATCTTATTTACTGATTTATGTTACGGAGTTTAAGAGAAATTTAATATTTGACGAATATATTAGGTTATGTTATGTTCCAGATGTTTAAGACGTATTACATAATAATAATAAAATATGTCGTGAGAAAAGAAATATTGCTTTTTATGAATAACATTGCGCAATGGTGCTTAATGTATACACTCGCGAAGTTGATGGAAGTGATGTGAAGTTAGGCAGGAAGTTAGAAGACAAAGGAACTTTAGCCGAAGTAGAACGAAGATACCGTCCATACTCTCGTTGCCGCTCAACTTCGCAAGAGTGTATATGTGAAGTATGGCTTCATTTCCTACTTCTAATAAAATTGTCTTTTTACTGATTCCTTAATTCTCGTTAAATATGGTTACTTTGAAGAATAGTCAAAATAAAGATAAAACCCAAATACTTATTACTTTCTAAGACACACACAAAGATAACACGTTATACTGATAAACTAGTATCATTACTGATCATTGATTAAAAATGATGTAAGGTCATGTCTTAATACATGAATCCACTCGCCACTGTTAAAGCGGAGAATGTAGCAGACATTCAGCGGGATGTCCCTCATTGGCTAGAGAGGGGAGCCTGACATGCATTTTCCTGACTGACTATAAACAAAATAAAAAGGTTTCGTCCACAAGAAATCATTATTTCTGAAAAGTTAATATAATTGTATATCAGGCAAACAAATTTATTATATTAGGACACTAAACTTTCAATGGTACGAACTACGAAATAAAACCACAGTAGCTACCACTAACTATGCCTTCGGATTTTATAGCGTGAGGCTGTTCAAGTAAAAAAAATTAAAAATGAAATATATAATATAGCTAATATATAATATGTACATAATATATATTTAGCACCATAGCGCGATCAATTTTTTCCTATGTCGCCATCTCTTTTTAAAAAACATAAAGAAGATTTCCATACAAAAAATATACTAAATCAACTTCAAAAGACACCGTACAAATGCTCTAGGCGTCTTATAGCCGTTTCCACTAACGCCTTTGAGGCGTGAGAACGGGCATAGTGTTCTTATTGCTCCAGGTTTTCGAATTTGGGCAAAGCTATCGCCTTTCCAAATTGATTGGAAATTCAATTTAATAACAAAGCTAATTTGGTTTGTAAGATGTTTCCCAATTGGTTTTACGACAAGACGCTTTTAGTCTGGTACTTTATATTAGGTAGAGAGTATTGTTTTAGATTAAGATAATAGTCTTTCTGATTATTATGAATTATAGTAAAGACACAAATCACACTAAAATTAATGAAGCGTTATGACACCCTTGTAAGAAACACACTTGTAAAAGAAAATGTCGTTCTTCTATGGATCCCATAGGAGCGGTGTCATGGGAGCCTAGGGCCCGGAGAGTTCTTACCCATTGAAATATTTATTTCTATTTTTTATAACATACAGTAGACAAACAAGCAAGCGGGCCACCCGATGGAAAGTGGTCACCGCCGCCTATAGACATCAGTAACACCAGGGGCGCTACCAATGCGTTGTCCACCAAGGAGGTTGGAGGAAATGAAGGAGGAAGGGAAGGGAAAGAAGGAGGGGAAATAGGGGATAGGGAAGGAGTTGGGCTTCCGGATCTCTCACTCACCGAACGAAACGCATTGCTGCTTCACGTCGATATTCTGTGAGAGGGTGGTACTTCCCCGGTCGAGCTAGCCCATTTCATAATAAATGCTCTACCACTCCAAAAGATATAATGTGCTACGTTCTTAACATTTAAATTCTAGAGCCGTAAGGTCACATGTTGTGTAAGTGGACTAGGTGGAATCAATCTGTTATTTGTACTTGTAATGTAATGTGCAGTGTAATGTAAAGCTAGGCATTAAACGACATTTTGTAAAATTTGTAATGTAATGTAAGGTTAGACATTACATCATACATTACAAGTTACACATGTCCAGAACCGCGATTACTTGTATATTATAGCAAGGCAATTGAAGGGCAATCCCTTCAAAGCTAATAGGTACTTATCGTCAAAGCAAAAGGAATCCGATATACGAAGTGTTTTCATTAGTAGAGCTTCCTGTATTTACCGTTACGTATTTTTGGATTACCTACGTGTCGATATCTACATTTAAGGCCGAGTTTTCCAAATTCAAATTCAAAAGGCGTGTACGCACGATCGAACTCGAACATGGTGAACATCGAACACGAACACGGAAAATGTGGTTCGCACGTGTGGACGTAAATTAGCAAAGCGAACATGAACACCTACAAACATAGTTCTACTTGTGTTCGCGCGCAACCATTCACGACCGAACAAGAACATGGTGTCGAACAAAAGAGGCTACCAAGCCTTACTCTTTTGGTTCGATGTTCGTGTTAACAATGTTCTTGTTCGGTTACGCTGAGAACATCGTCCACACAGAACAACCAAATTGAATCGACGCGAACACTTTTGACGAACAAATTGTTTGATGTTCATTAGTGGTACGCACGTGCGAACATAGTGTTCGTGTTCGATGTTCACCATGTTCGTGTTCGGTCGTGCGTACACGCCTTAACAATACTTTATTCTGTGAGCCCTCGCGGGCACTTAGACACGTTATTTACAATGAATGTTACATTATAATATTATTATTCTTTAAATAAGCTATTCGATAAACTACCACCATTTCGGAAACAAAGCAAAATCACAGATTACTTAATAGTTACTTCGGCAAAATGACCACCGGGTTAAAGAAAGGGCGAAAGAAAACCGGTTACGGCCTTTTTTGTCCATCAATCATCATGTTTTTGTTCTCAATTTTTACAAATAAGAAATCATAAAACATGTATGAAAAAAAATAATTTGGTCGGTTACCTACTTTACTTTTTTTAAATTATTATTGAGCGGTAGGATTTCTTTCAATAATATTAAAAAAATAAAAATGGTTAGTTGAACAACAGTAACAACTATAAAAAACAATCATAAATTGCTTTACTTTATGAAAACGTAATTGAAAGTACGCCATGAAATTGGCACAGTTGACCACAGTCCTTTCAATTTGGTCCAAATCCTGGTTTGAACAACACCCTTTTCTACTAATAGATAACAGCTTAGCTTAACAACTGTAATAAATATTTTACATGAGCAAGTGTAATGTGGATAACTGATAGGTACTAAACAAGGTTTTGTTACCAGACATTTTGATAGGATTTAGTTTGTCTATCTGCCAGATAAATTGTCAGTTTTCAACAGTTTATCTGCTAGGTGAATTGTTATATTATGTTACTATAATATTAGAAACTAGCTGACCCGTGCCCACTTCGTTGGGCATAATGTAAAAGCCTTTTTATTTTTTGGTTTTTTAGATAACCTATGACACTCAGCAATAATGTGGCTTTCTATTGGTGAAAGAATTTTTAAAATCGGTTCAGTAGATCCCGAGATTACTTAACAAATACACAAACTTTACCTCTTTATAATATTAGTATAGATAAACGTAATAAAGAATCGAGCATGAATAGAGTAAAATCAAACATCATCCATATATTACCACATATTAAAATTCAGTGTTGAACTAAATTAATAAATAATGAAACGAGGCGTGAACTGAAATACTTATCAATCCACTGCAAGCAATCGTCAATGTGATTTTGATACAATAGTTCGGAATTAATGAAACATTTTATACAATTTTGGTTAATATTAAAATGTGTATCGTCAAGTGAAATTCAATTGCGATATGATTTTGCCTCATTTATCTATACTAATATTATAAAGAGGAAAGATTTGAATTTGAATGTGTGTATGTTTGTAATTGTAATGAATAAATAAATAAATATATAGGGACAATTCATACAGATTAAGCTAGCCCCAAAGTATCGAAACTTGTGTTATGGGACACTAACTCAACGATAATATATTTTATAACAAATACATGTAAAGATAAACATCCAAGACCCGAGGCCAATCAGAAAAAGTTCGTTTTTCATCATGACCCGACCGGGGATCGAACCCGGGACCTCCTGGGTGGCGGTCTGGCGTGGTAACCATTACGCCACGGATGTCGTCATTAAACTCAAACTACTGGTCCGATTTCAAAAATTCTTTCACCGTTGGTAAGGTACACCCCCGGGTAACATAGGCTATAATGTGTTTTCCAAAAATTTTGGGATCCATAGTAAAGCCCATGCGAAGCCGGGGCCGTCCGCTAGTATACTATAAAATTAATTACGAGATCAAATTAAACATACCAACATTAAAGTTAAATTGAAGAAATTTTACTTAGACTCCCTAATAACATAATTTAATTAATTTATTAAATAAATTATGTTATTAGAGAGTTTAAATTGAAAGCAACAAACTGCGTGGTTTCTATTATGTTATTTTTTTTGTATATATTTAATGGTAAATAAAAAAGTAATTGAATGAATCACTCTCCGCTTTCCAATATTCAATGAAAAGCAACTTTGAATGCTGCTGATATGTCTGTCTAACCGTTTCATGATATTTCTCCATGTCTCTGCATGAGTGACAATGTTTAGTACCTAGTAAATACATCATTATATCCATCTACTTCTCATGTCTGTATTCTTTCTATATATTGTTCGAATTTTTATTTACCCATGGAATTTATATTGTACTATGTAATTACATTTATAATTACGATATTGTTAGCGTATCTTAGTTCTCTACTCTGGATACTACTTTCATTGAACTAAACTGAAACTGAACTTTTACTAATCTTTATAACGAAGGTCTCTATATAACATCTTAGTAATGAAATCTAAAGCAGTTAACAACAGTGAAAACATTTTCTTGAGATTAGGAATAACATTATCCAAAGTTTATATTGAACTTACAAACAAAACTCCATTTCATATACCGGAAGCTTATAGCGATACTTTCGTAAGCTATTTCGTGTTATGGCACACTAGACCCGTTATAAAGGAGCTATTTTACGCAAAGGTCAAAAGAATTTAGTTCGACAAAGGATGCAACAGTCGCTAATAGCTGTATCGTCCCTTCGCTTTGACATCTTTCTAAAGGGAAAGCTTCAATGTTACGGAAAATGGAGGTGTAAACTAGACATTTTTCGGTTTCGTTCCGATAAATGTTTAGTGTTTGCTTTACTTATAGACATGATTAGGGTAGGTCTTAGAAAAATAAAAGAAAAGTAAAAAAAATCTAATCATTTTTATTTACTCAAATAAATTGTTATTGAAATATATTGGATAAAATAAATGAAATAAATATTTGGACAGCCCGGTGTCTCGGTTCGTAGAAAGGAATTCGTACTCTATGGTTCGTAGTGATTCTGCCTCCGGGCGCCAGAGGGCGCGGGATCGATTTAGACCTCAGAACACAGAAAGAAGAGAAATGTAATAAGACAGTTTTTGTACCGGAACCGATGTCGCCACTTACACACACAGTTACATTTTAACACATTCATAGAATAATCTCCGACAGTCACACTCACACAAATCGTAAGCCCGTGATTTGCAGTTCGATTACGAACACAGAAGTAAGAAGTGTATTATAGTGACGGCACCTAACAAAAAAGGGCGACAAGCATTATCGATAACTTTACCTCTCGATATTTTACAATAACAATTATTACGCACTACAACTATGAACGAGATATGGTTTGTGGGCGGGGCGCATGTCGCCATTTTTAACCGACTTCAAAAAAGGAGGAGGTTCTATGTTTCATTGTTTATATATATTTTTTTGTATGTCCGCCGATTACTCCGTCAATTCTTGACCGATTTTCAAAATTTTTTATTTTTATGAAAGTGCATACTCCCAGGTTGGTCCCATTGTCACCAAGTCAGGATCTGATGATGGGATCCCAGGCAAATCGAGGGCAACCCTCAGATTTTATAGGCACGTACAACGCGTTACTTATGTTTTCGTAAGCTATTCATGTTTTTACGTCTGGAAGTCATCATCCCATGTTGATGAGGTGATGATGGAAGGTACAACTCCTAAACGGATAGGAGTTAGAGGATGATTCTTTAAGTATTGTAGGTATGTATTAGATTAGACCATTTGATTTCAGGATCTGATGATGGGATCCCAAGTAAATCAAGTGCACTCCTTAAGTTTGATAGGCACGTACAACGCATTACTTATGTTTTCGTTAGCTATTCATGTATTTAAGTCTGGAGTAATTAATAGTATTATAATAGTAATTTTTAGTTTCAAACCAATTAAAAGAAAGAACTTAAAAAAATTAGTACATAATAATAAGCGATTTTTTTTAAACTAATCAAATGAGTTTTTAGTTGAGCTACTTTCCCCTTGAGTTTGATCCAATACTTATGGGACTGGGACACCCTGTACAAGGAATGCACTGTAGTAAAAGTTTCAAATTATTATACTTTCAAAAATTAGAAATACAAAATTATCGATACTAAAATATTCTACTTTTGGCAGCACTACATGGCTTGTGCGACGGCCATTATTACTTTGACAGATCGCGGAAGCTACAAGCGGCGGTACCACGATATTTTCACAACATTGTAATTATCGTTACGTTTGCATTCCATTGTACGTGCATACCGCAAAACATTGAAAAGCGCGTATCCAAAACAAGCAATGGACAATATTTGTAACGGAAGTATCGACTATGCCGTATATTGTTTAATAATTTCTATGCCTCAAAAATATTTCGTTAATTTGTCATTTATATAGAAAAATATTAAATAAATGGCTTACCTATGATAAGTAACACCACTATTACTTTATTTACCGTATCACTGCGATTTTTGCACGTAATTAAAGCACAAGCCGGCATTTTTGTTGACATTCACGGACGTGTGTTCGCGGAAGCGTTGTTTTGTGAATGACTTGGAACAATCAAGTTCCTGCACATTTGTGCAGAAAATGGCGTCATGTGCCCCGCCCACAAACCATATCTCTTGTATTCTGATATCTGTGATTTAGACAAAGAGCAAATATTTTATGTGATGAATATTTGTGTTCGTATTGAGTCTGGTTATTTTCTATGTATTATGAGTGTTTAATGTGTCCGTTATTTGGCATCAAGTTTAAGATTAAGTCTAACTTACTTTGGGATCAGGTGACGCTACTGTGTAACTGTACAAGTAAAAATAAAAGGAACACAACGCCTGTTCAAAAAGCAAAATTATGACAGGCCCGGTGGCCATGGGTTCGATTCCTGCGCAAGGCAAACATTTGTGTGCATGAACATGTCTTTTTGCCTTGGTCTGGGTGGTTTACATACAGAAGTAGACATAAGGATAGATTACTTGTACCCAAACAAAGGCTTGCATTATATTCTGACAATGTGCATTGCATGGAAATTAAGATTTACAATCATTTACCGGATGAGTTTAAAACTCTAAGACTTTCACTGTTTAAGAAAAAGTTGCATGAATGGCTCTTAACTAAAACTTATTATAACACTACTGAATACTTGAATGATAAATTTATGAATGGTTAAACCAAAAAACAATGTATAATACAGAAATATTTGCACGCCCCTGCGAGGGCAGAATAAGTTGGAATACTATGTTTGTAACATCTTTTGTACCTTATTTTCGCAAATAAATCTATCTATCTATCTATATTATGTTTTATCAGCAATCTAGTACCCATAGTACAAGCTTAGTTCCTTAGTTTGGGACTAGATGGCGTTGTGTGATTCGTCCAAGAATATTTATTTATATAATGTAATAAGGGTAAAATACCCTTATTACATTATATAAATACTTCTACTACTAACTTAAAACAGCCAGATGCTCAAATGTTTGTTTCGTGTAGGTTTAAAACCTGCTTCCCTTGGGGTAAACATGTTTCTGATTTCAAGATCATCGCGATTGCTGTGCAGAGTAACCTAGCAGATCAGATCAGATTCAAAGCCCCGACGATCCTCGAAATAAAGTCATTGCTACTCGACCACCGTGTCTGAAAATTCAAAAAGAATTTTCATTTTTTGTATAAAGTAGATGGAACTGACTAGCGGCAAATATTATTATGAGATGAGAGAGCATCCGTCTTCAGGGGTCACTGAATTTTGACAATGAGTTAATACATCATTTTCTAGACGTAAACGGACAAAGGAGACATGTAGTCTATTTTGGGAAGATCACGTAAGCTATATATTTATTTATTTAATCTATATTTTACTGAAAATGTAACAGAACTTTTTTATTTACCTACCAGTTATGACGGTTCAAAAAAACGACGAAGCGCTTCGAGAAAAGGTAGGTCCCTTGCGCTTTGCTTGGCTCGTCTTGGATTCAATTAATAAAAAAATACTTTTAATAATAGTATTACATTTTACCAACTGGTGTGTTGTGTTGTGTGTGCCACATATGTTAAATGATGTAATTCTAGCAATACTAAATGTATGAAACAAAAATCCTTGCGTCGCGACACGAAACAGTAAACTCTAGCTGCTAGAGTAAAATAAAAACTGTAGTGCAGCACTAAAAACGTAGTGCTGCACTACAGTTTTTTTTATTTTTTATTTTTCATTATTTACAGGATGTCATTTACAAGTAATTATGATTATTGATCATTATTTATGTTTACATGGTGTCTAGGATTAAAAAACACAAACTTTTATTACAGTTCAAATTAATAAAAATTGAATTTTAAAATTTAATTGTATAATTAAAATTATGATTTCATTTACTATTTCAGAAATTGTCTGTGAGTATACTGAATAATAAATAAACTGGGCAATATATTATGAGGAAGGACTTCTCAAAACCCTCGGAATAGGTATCTTTTTTCATGTCTCACTTTTACATAATCTACCAATATTTCATACACCAAACATAAGATCCTTTTGTTTTGTGATTTCATAACTATGTACTATTTACAAATAAAATAAAAAATACGAAACTTCTGTTTTTTTTTGTGAATTAACGGTTTGAATATTCTCTTTTCTTTAATAGTCTTTCATTAGACATCCATTTAAATTCATAAAACATAACCCGCAAGACTTTCAGCAAAAGTGAAGTTAAATAAATTTTAGTACAAATCATAAACTTCTCTTGATTTATAAAAACAAAGAAGATTTATTTACTCTCAAAAATTAACATAATAATACAGAAAGTCTCAAAAGAAATAAAATCCACCATGTCCAGTGACTCTAGTGATAAAGTTAGAGTTTGAATCTGAGTGGATCTTGCTCTTAAGTGTACTCTTATGTAGATACTATACAGTACAGACTATTACATACCTAAAATCTTTTGACGAATGTCTCCTTTGTTCTCTCTTTCTCTTCTAAAAAGAGTAGCACTCTTGTCTGTGTTGCCTCCATTTTCCTCGGTCCTGAGCGAGCTCTTTTACCTCTTGATGAGACACGAGACGCCTGCCTGTTCCTTTCCTCTTCACTTGATTCATGTAAGCTATCCATCCATTTCTCCATTTACTATATAAGATAACTTATTTATATATTTGTTATAGTGAAATTAGTTATGTTTCAAGAATAATTTTTCAGAGAGGTAGGGCACAGTGGATAATCCGCTCAAATGGGAGCAGCCCGTCTGGGGAAGGATCTCCACCTTACAGAACATCGTAGCCAAATAGCATTGGTCTCGGCTATGTTGTGTTTCTACGGCGAGTAAGGTATCTAGAGCTCCACTTGGTCCCCTAAGTAGAACGCGTTGCCAACCCTCCCAACCCCCATCGGGAGGGTTGGCAACACGTGAGTGATACCCCCGGTATTGCAAGTGTCTATAGGCTACGGTAATTCTAATAATCAGGCGGGCCGTATGCTGGTTTGCCAACTTTGTGGCATAAAAAAAATAGTTTAATATTATACTAACATAAACATTGCATTACAGAAAAAATATATCTGTAAACGGGAACAATGGCGGCGACTTGGAAAATGTTAGATGAAAACCTAGAAAGTATTGAGAGAAAATATATTGTTCAACTAAATCTAATTTAGAACAAGTATAACAATAAAGATATAATTCAGAAATAAGACAAATAAATATAAGTGTTGGTGAACGCAATAACTAAAGTCAGAAAGGGTTGACAAACTTTGAGATAAATTGTGAAACTTCAATAAGTCTTTTGATAAATGTAATATGCAATCGATCTGACTAATATTAAAGTTTACTTTGTAAATTATTTGATATTGTTCGCAATATATCATTATTTAAAAGCCATATTAAAGTATTTAAGTAATACCATCGGTAAAAAAAAAGGTACATTAGACCATAAATTCTAGTGGTGTAAAACATAATTATGATATTAAAGATATAAGAATTTTGATATATTTTTTAAATTCGTTTCTTAAATGTTACTATTGTAAAATTTTCGTTGTTTTTCGCTACAGATATTAGGGAGAGACACAGAGATATAAAACATAAGACAAAAACAACTTTTGAAATTATATTATTGGTAGTTTTTATCAATTTCATTTTATTCAGTCTAAGATAAATAATTGGTGGTCAGACGACCTAAGGAAAGTCAGCTGCCAGCAGGTCGTATTAAATAAATATAAATAAATATATAGGTGGGTGATAGAGTTAAATGTACCAAGTTGTTTGCGTGACAATTAAAATAATAAAAAGAATGTTTGAATAATTAAAAACAGTTACATCCACAGTATGACATCAAAGGGTATATGCATAAAGGCAAGAGTAGCCCGCATAATACGATTTTCCGACTCAAGTCGTAAATACCTACATTTTGCTCATTTCCATACACAACTACAACCAGTTTACATGCATATAAACATCGCTGTTGGGTTTTCGAGGAAAGTTGTATACAGACGACAGTGAAAGGTATTAAAAGTGTTGACAACTTAGTTAAAATGCATGTTTTGGTCGTTCTAGTGTTATTTTTTACTGTGAGTGATGCCTTCTTCTTTTTTGGTAGGTGTTATTTTTAGATCTCATTACTGAGGAAAAATTTCCTCCATGTCTCGACTAACACGGGGCCTCTAATCGCTACATACATACATAGTATACAACTTCCCGATGTTTGTCTCTATGTATACATAGATCTTTAAAACTACCCAACAAATTTTGCTGCGGGTTTTTTAATAGGAAGAATTTAACGAAATTCCCACGGGAAAGCGAGATACACGCAAATGAAGTTGCGCTGGTTTCGCTAATAGAAATTTTTTATTATCTGATACAAAATTTAATGGCAATAATTGCGTTTAACACGCCTCTTACGCCTTATGTTTCTCTCCACAAACAATGGTATTTATGTGCTAATTTCTGGTAATTTATAATTACTCCCAGCAAACAATACATAAATAAATATATAAGGACAATTTATACAGATTGAGCTAGCCCCAAAGTAAGTTCGAGACTTGTGTTTGGGATACTAACTCAACGATATTATATTTTATAACAAATACATTTATAGATAAACATCCAAGACCCGAGGCCAGTCAGAAAAAGTTCGTTTTTCATCATGACCCGACCGGGGATCGAACCCGGGACCTCCTGGGTGTCGGTCTGGCGCGGTAACCATTACACCACCGAGGTGGTTTATTATTTTCAAACATTAATTATAATATTTAATTATTATATTTCAGCAAAACATGAGCGTTGGGTATTCTGTTTCAAGATATGTCCCCTTTACTGCTCCCCGAGGCGATATGACAAGGGTAAGCCTCTTACTCAGTATTTTTAGTTCGAAAAATTACCTACTTACGAGCTTTTTCTCACGACTTCAACTGAGTGGGTTATCATCAAAAATATTACTTTAATTTAGGAAGACATTTCACAAAACGCCACCTACCTGTTATTTTTATATTTGTTTTTTATTTTAAAGCTGGTTGTCTGGAAGAAACTGCCTAGCGTCGCCTTTTGTTTCTATTTTTAATTTTATTGTCTGCAATTTTTTGTATTTTTATCTTATTTTGTTGCAATAACACTAAATACACCCCTAGATGTCGTAAGGAACCTACATTCCAAATTTGGAATCTCTTGACCCAGTGGTTTGGGTTGTGCGTTGATATACACTTAAGTCAGTCAGTCAGGACTTTGAATTTTGTATATATAGATGATTGTCATTGTCACACTAATGAAGAGAAAGAGTTAGATGGAATTAAAAATAAAATGCTACTGAAAACACTTATCTTCATTAATTGTTTTTTTTTTGCAGATGCATCATTTGACTATATAGAGGAAGATGAGTCCTCTTACTACCCTCATTATGACGATTATATACCTAGATATCCTCCACACTACCCTCGTTACATTTGCAAGTACCCCACAACAACCCCGAAGCCTACAACTACCACGATGGCAACGACGACACCAGAACCTTCAGGACTTTGTATGTTTTGTATGAAAAAATGTAACTATTTAAGGAAATAATAAAATATTTTGTAGTAACTTCGTTTGCGTATATCTCGCTTTCCCGTGGGAATTTTGAAAAATCCTTTCTTAGTGTTCCCCTACGTGATAAAAGGAACCCCTGTGCAAAATTTCAAAGTTTCTAACCCTTATAGTTTAGGCCCTGCGTTGATTGTCAGTCAGTCAGTCAGCTTCTCCTTTTATATATATAGATGTCCGGAATAAAAACTATCATATGTATGCAAGGTATAAACTACCTGTGTACTGAACAAGCAAATCTATGAAGTCTTTTTTGGATAGACAGGGTAAAAATATCCATTGGTGTAGAAATAAAACTACACCCTTGAACTGAGGACTGTATATTGTGAACTTATTGAACTTATTGAACTAAAGACAAGAGTTTTATTTGACGTATATAAAAAAATGACAACAGAAAAACAGGAAGAAGAAAGAGGAATTTAAAAATAGAATTTATGTATCAAAAAAGAATGTATATGCACGAACATAAATTGTATGAATGGTTTTATTGTATGGATAAAATGTTTTTACTCATAATCATCATTTCAGCCTCAAGAAGTCCACTGCTGGACATAGGCACACGTTTCCAGTGTGACCGGTTGGTCGGTCCAGCGCATGGGACTTCTTCCTATTTGTCGCTTACCTTGAATATTTCCCCTCACAAGGAGCTTATTCAGGTTGTTGCTCTTCTGGCTGTGTAAGAAATAGAAGATTCTACAAAGATAAATAGTTGACAGTCTCATGCTGCTTCGCAGGTCATGCAGGATTGACGCATTAGTGCGACGTCGGGCTATTCATGGGATTCCTTACATTCTTCTCCAGAAGAATGGAAGGAATTGTGACAGACTCGTCTGCAGCTATTTTGAGAGGACACGATTCAGCTCCGTATGTAAAGTAAACAAAGTGAAACGTCATAATCACTGAACATTTTCAGTAAGAAGACGTAATAAACAAGATTATTCGACTTTTGCCGGGATTTCGTGAGAAATCCCAAGGAATTTCAGGAAATCCCTGATATCCTCATTTCCCTACAAGATAAATCCTGTAAAATACAATGTTGAGTAAACAATGTCATTTAACAACACAATTAAAAGCTAACAGCTGTAATATTTTTAATCTATGTTGTAGCACGAAGTTTCTTCATTATTACTATCCGTTGAAAGTGCCCGTTCACGGTGCATTGAACACAAAAGATTATTAAACTTTTGTTTCACGGAATTTTTCTGACAAAATTGCTATAGTGTGAACGAATTCTTCCAGAAATACTTATTTCAATGGTGAGAACTGATAATTTTGTGACGGAATTTTTTACTTCATGCAATTCATCAATGTATTAGTTGAACTTATTATTGACCACCACCGCCAACGAGACGGCTATGCGTGACAGCAACAATGATGGCTCTACCACTACCTTACACAAAATTAACTACCTACTATTATTAGAGTTTATTTATTTAATAATCAAAGAGGAGATAGGGAGAAATTTGGGTTTCACGGTTTTTCCATTCCCTAATGAAGCGCTGACATTTCAAGCCGATATTCTGTGGGAGGGGTGGTACTTCTCCTAACTAGCCCATTTCATTAACACTCCAAAACGTTTATTAAGTAGTTATAGATTTTTACTAATTAATTAAGAAATTATTGTAGATGTCACAACTCACAATGTATCAAGCAACTAATATTACATTATAACATCAATACCTGAATAATAAACACGTAGTACTTCCATTAAAAGTTGGGGGAACTTTACCGACAAGGGACTCGTTGTTCTGCCATCTTATATTTCCTATGTGTACAATACTTTTATAAGACCATAAGAATGACTTGTCAAAGTCTTTGAATGTAGTGTTTTGTTGCATTCTTTTAGAAAACCCGATAATTCTTTTCATTTTGTTACAAACCGCGGTGGTTTGCTAAATATATTATGGTAAGTTTAAATTTGTTATTTACATAAATAAATAGTTTAGTTGGACATTATGACTCGCTAAAAATAAACGCGTGAAATCGCAACAAGGCGGCCTTATTGCTAAAAAGCAATCTTTTCAAGGCAACCTTAGGGTAACGAATTATTTTATGGACTGGGCAGGGCTAGTAAAATAAGTACTCATGAATAAGAAATAACATATAAATATGACATAAAAACTACGAATAACGAATATCATAATAACAATAAATATACATAAATACGTACACATATATAATAGTATAGTATATAGGTATATATAATACATATTATACATAAATATAATATACATAATCATATACGAACATGAGAAACATAGTACTATATAAAGTCAAAGGGCCAGGAAATGACATTTCACTTGCTTTTTAAATATGTCAATGGATTTCGCTTCTCGAAACTATTCCACAGTCTGATAGCCTGAATGGTGAAAAATTGATCAAAGAATTTGGAAGAATGAATAGGCATAAGAAGAGTGAGATTATCAAAAGAGCGGAGAGATAGGCCATGGGCAGACGAGGAAAAATAAAAGCAATCTTTAAGATAGGAAGGGGTTCGAGGATTTAGAGTAGAGAAGGGAGAGAATGTGCATATCCCTACGCTGACGAATGGGAAGCCATTTTAATTGTGCACGGTATTCGGAGAGATGGTCAAATTTACGTAGACCGTATATAAATCTGATGCAAAAATTTTGTAGGCGATCGAGCTTATTAATTAGAACAACGTTAAGGTCAGAGTACGAAGTATCTGCATAATCTAGGATAGGAAGAAGAAGGGATTGTGCAAGAGCAACTAATAATGAGTTTTAGAAAATTGTTTTCTTAAACAAAATAAAATTTAATTAAAAAATATTAAATACATAATTCTGAAGCGATAATATAATACTAAAAGTATTTGACTATAGAATTTCATGCATATTCGCTATTCAACTAAGATTAAAAGTAAAGTTAATAGAGTAAGACAGAATTACCAAAGTAATAACTCCATCGAAATTTTCCGTCGTATATCAAACTTTACGGCACAAATTTATGGTGCCTATCAAATCATCTGATGTATGCAGTCGAGGTCCTTTTATGGGGAAGAATACTCTTTTACTTTTCATAATATCATTTAGGTATTTTTCATAATGTAGCGTAAAATGGAATTTTAGGAATGGATTTTTTTTTATATGGACTAATCAGTTCGGGTGTACTGACACCCTTTACTGAGACACCGGACTGTTGCGGGAGCGTAGGGCTCTCACCGCCAAAAATTTACAGTGTCTGCCTAGGGGCGCCCCAGAGGGGGGCTCGAACCTCGGCCTATGGCGACACTGGGGGAAGGCGAACGGATTGGAGAGAAGCGGCCGGGCACGTGCCGGTACCGCGAAAACCGAGTTCCTACAGGGTGGCGCGACGCGCGGCCCCGCCGGCGGGGCCGATATGACGGACGTGTGTGTCTGCTTTGTGTCGCGGAATCTAATTGTTTGTACGCCTCGATGGCGACTGTAATGGCGTCGTCCGGGTCGTTGAGGACGTGCCGCGGACGACGTTTGGACCTAATGGTGTCAGCCGGAGCGGGATAATCCCCTGCGGCTTTCACCAATGGATTGGGGTGATGGTCGAGAGAGTCGAAAAATCTGACTGAGCATTGCTTTAGGTGGTGCGAGATGGTCGGCACACCTAAGTCAATGTGGAGGTTTTTGTTCCGAATGAACCAAAGCCCACCGATGGCTTTGCGCAAAAACCTATTCTGGATGGTTTGCAGCCTGTGGATATGAGAGGGCGCGGCGTGGGCGAAAACTGGACTCGCGTAAGTCATTATCGGCCTAATGCACGTTGTGTAAATTCTCACCTTATTTCTAAGAGAGAGTTTACTACGCCCATTGAGCAGATAATATAGTCGGCCTAGCGCGAAAGCGGCGCGGTTGCGGACAATCTTAATATGATCGCGGAAGGTGAGTCCCCTATCGAGTGTGACGCCTAGGTAGCGGACTTTCCTTTCCCAAGGGATCGGTTGTCTTTTTTGTGTGCCATGTGGCCGAGCCTTTAAGGCCACATTAGAGCCCACCACATCAACCCCGGGATGGACACGTAGGAGTCGCCGTCGTCGGATACAGCTTGGACGACATGATGATGATGATACTTTTTCGGGAGTCCCCATCGAGGATACAAAACTAAGTATCCCGCGAGTTGTAACGTCGACTGCGTAACGTTTCGATGATATTAAACTCGTTAACCATAGAATATTTTATTGAATTCGAATCAATAACTGAAAGTTTAGAGTGTTTTAAATACAAAATTTTCAGGTTTTTAATAGTTATAGATTTTATTACGATGGGTAGGTAGATATCCTTATCTACCTACCCAAAGACATACATTTTTGCATTTTATAACTTTAGTAGTAATTTTTATGTGCGAAAAACTCATTTTCGGAATAATGTATAATAAGTAATCAATTATATTTTGATAAGATTTTTTTAATGTAAAATCAAGTAAATCAAATAAATCCCAAATAATCTCTAGATAAAGAATAATTTACAAATGATCATTTTTTATTGATAAATTGGAATATTAAAATTAAGTCAATTAATTAATTATTATATATAAAAGAGAGACACTTCCACCTTTAATTTCAATAAAAACCTTATTCTACATTAAAAAAGACTTTAGAAAACTGATTGTTTGTTAGTGAAAGTTCTAAGTTGAGTGTTATTGGCAACTGACCGATATTGTGGCTGATTGTTCAAAGTTTTCTCTGTCTTATAATGCATAGCTTATTGTTGTTTACGTTACAAAGAATTCACAAGCGTTTGTATAAAATTTTAGGGTTGCCCTCGATTTCCTTGTATCCCATCAGCAGATTCTGACTTCATGACCACCTCGACAGTATGCGCTATCAAAATAAAATTGAGATTTCAGAAAAACGGAGAAATCAATGAACATACTAAAAAAATATATACAGTGGAACATAGACATACATGAATACAAGTATTAATCAAATATAACCAAGATGCAATCAAAGAGATACAATGGATAACAGACTCGATAAAAAATATTAAAAGTAATTAAGCATACAATGAAATGAATGAATTTCCTTGCATTTTTACATCTAATACAAACTTGCTATGCTGTATGTATGTGCTCAGAGTGTGAAAATATTATGTGTTAATCTTTCATGGCTTTTTGAACTCCAGTATTGGATGTACGATGTCCAGTATATGATATCACTAAATACTTGTCGGATAAGATAAATTCGACAATATCCTAGATAATAACGTAATAATACTGCACGCATACATTTTATCATTAGTAGGGCACGTATAGTTGGTCATTATTACTCTACAGTTTGTACGAAATAGTCAGTTATGAGTTTAGAAAACAAGGTTGCAATAGTTACTGGCGCAAGCTCAGGAATTGGAGCTGCGATTGCCATAAAGTTTTCACAAGAGGGTGCTAAAGTAGCTCTAGTGGGAAGAAATCAAACAAAGTTGAAGGATGTGTTCGATCAGTGTGTAAAAGTTGGTGGTAAACCTTTCTCTATAACAGCTGATGTTACTAAAGACGACGATGTGAAGAGAATTGTAATTACTACTTTGAGTCAATTCGGAAGAATTGACGTGTTGGTGAACAATGCTGGCATGGGAATTGCAGTAAGTATTACTGCCGAGCATGCCATGCAAGTGTTTGATCAAGTTATGGCCGTGAATACTAGATCAGTGGTTTTACTCACCAACATTGCAGCACCACACCTCGTGGCTGCCCAAGGAAACATCATTAATATTTCCAGTGTGGCTGGATTAAGCGTTATGTCTGCTAATAGTTTCTCTTACTGCACGTCAAAAGCTGCTGTGGATCATTTCACTAGATGTGTGGCTTTAGATTTAGCACCACAAGGAGTGCGTTGCAACAGTGTGAATCCTGGACCAGTTCAAACTGATATTCTGGAAAACGCTGGTTTGAGTGACACGATCCAAGGAGCCGTTTGGGATATGATGAAATCGTCAACGGCTCTTGACAGAATCAGTGACCCGGAAGAAGTAGCTGACCTAGTATTGTTTTTGGCCAGTGACAAAGCAAAAGGAATAACAGGATCTACATTTGTTACTGATAATGGAGCATTGTTGAAAGGTGGATTAAAGACAAGCAAAAATTAGAAGCGCTACTTTTATTTGAAAATACATTCAACTTGCCTTTGAAATTGAGGTTATGTTTTTTAAAATCAGAGCTCCTTTATCCACTTTAGTTACCTGACTACTCTTTGTTGCATAATAATCTTATCAAGGAAAAGAGATTTATCAATCCAATTCCAAGAGGCTATGTTGACGTCAATCGTTAAATATTAATTTTTATATCAAAGTAAAACTTTATGATTGATTAAATAAGATTCTATTAATTTTTCCACTTTTGTGTTCTTTTTCCGAGTCATTATTTTCTAATATTGAATTTAAGGTTACTATGGTATAATTTTCTTTGCCCGCAGAGAATGTAATAAAGGTATATGCCAAAAAATTTGAATACATGAATTCAGTGCTACATGACTACCCTTGTATTTGAATATGGGTCCGATTCCGATCCATTACCAATATGACTCTCAGTTATTATGTTTTCGAATCGAAAATCGGGATTTCGGTGAATGAATAATAAATATAATAAGTAAGTATAAAGACTTACGTAATAGTAAATAAATTCGTGACATAGTTGTTAAAAATTTATAAGCTATCATTATTCAATACTATATATAATACAATGTTTATCTAAAATTTGTATATTGATTCCAATTACATGAGTCAGACAATGAATGACTATTACAACTTTACGAGTATTATCAGTACAACTACTTTTATAAACATGGAAAAGACCTTCATTATTTATTTTACTGTTTCACTAGCTCGCCTCATTTTGTTTTTGCAATTATTTCCAGTCATTGTACGTTTATGCCCTTGTGCACAAAAATCGCCTATATCCGTCACAAATAAGCAATTTCAGAGCATGATAAGTGAAAAAGAAATTATAGGGAGTCGGAAGAGTCTACCCTACCATTTCTATTATGAAGGATTTTTTCCCAAATCTAGTCCTATGGGAATGATAAAATGAAGATCAATTGAGACAGCAGTAGCAACTTTTAGTTAATTTGTTTTATAAGAAGGATATGCTTACGTATCGCTCTCACTTTTTAAGTATCCAGGAAACCAGCAATACAGGTTATGTCTCCGACTTGTTTTATATTTTTCCCTTTCCGCATATTTCTAGGGTCATCTTAGATAACACAAGTTAAAAGTACTAGTTTCTTGTAATTACATGAGTGGTATGAATAATTTGTTTGACGGCGCCAACTCGGACCATTATGAAAACCACATCATTTCAATCGACCTTTATCTATAACTGCATTGGTTTTAATATTTCTGATGATAAACAAGTTCTGCTATAATTTTGTTTACAATCAGCTGCCACAACTTTACTGACCTAATACAGTTTTAATGAAATGTCCCATTTTAATTGTAAAAAAAATGCGTTACTATCAAATTCTCTCACTTTGGGAAGTAATGAATTTTTATCGGGATCCCTCCGATCTATGAAAAACTATTTGTGTTTGCCATACATAAGGAAGATGCCAAATAAATGTTGAGAATTACAGACATTAAGATATGGTGGATATGGTAGTGCTGCAGGGTAGGTTAATGTGGGTAGACTAATGCTTTAGCAACAGGTCTAAAAGAATCCAGTTCAATAAGGGTTGTCTCTTAATCTTGAAGATGCGGTTGCTATAGCAACTGGCAGTAAAACCGGATCCTTCGTAAATTACACGCCCAATACGTTCCAGGGATTACTCTCACATAAACCGTAATTCTCTTATCGCCAGCAAAGGCAATGAAATCTTATAATAGGAATAATAACCCATTTATTATATGACCAATTATTTTGATTGTTAATTCCACATATTCATTCGTGTATCCAAGGATGGTGCTTAAAATTCACTCATTGTTGACAACCTACGTTTTGAGCAATTTGCTTAATGTTTTTCCCTTACGATGTGCTCAGACGATCCCTCGTTTTGTCCGCCAAAAGTAGATTGCTCACAAATGCAGCGATTGTAAACGTTACTTTTAGCTTTTAGGTGATACTTGATGCAGTTGTAAGCGTGATGCAGTTGTATTTGGACAGTGTTTCTTGTCTATGCAGGGTTTTAAAATTATAATTACCATTGTATCTGTTATACAAAGTGGTACAGGAAAGTCACTGATGGATTAAAGGTGTAAACACATGAGTAAATAAACTGACGGACAGAGGCTTCACTTCCATACAACGTCGCGCGCCGAGGACACGCCGAGGACACGCACACAAGCATGAGGCGCGTGTATTGCGTGTCCTCAAAGCGCTCGTCACGTACACATGCTTGTGTGCGTGTCCTCGGCGCGCGCTATTGTATGGAGTGAAGTCTCTGTTCCGTCAGTTTATTTACTCATGTGGTGTAAAGCAGTAACATGTCAATACGTTTGTGATGCAAGAAAACTCACCAAATGAACTCTCTTTATTCCTATAACCTTTTCTTATAGACTAGAAGATCAGACTGTGACTCTACATAACCAGATCCACCTGTTTCTGGTGATCCAGCTGAAATTCCTACAGACAAATAGCTATAGGGTACAGACACACGTGAATGAAAGCAGCGAAAGATGGCAGCGTCTCGGTGAGCTATTGTTAATATAGGCCAGGGTTTGCAGGAAAGTAGTGATACAAAACTAGGACACGAAAGAATACAACCCGTGTTCAAAAATAAGGTAAGCTTGAATAAACATACTTTATTCGTTAGGATAACGAGTGTGACTTTTTCTCCTAAATATCTAACTTCAAACTGATCATTAATAATAAAAAAACAATGTTGTATTTCACATATTTTTCTATTTTCATAGAAACGTCTTGACTAAAATGAAAACAATTCTATCCAATACGTTTCAGACCGACATTTTCACAAAAATTGACAATATTGTCAAACAACTTTTCTTATCGTGAATATGTTCTGTGAAAAGATCGGACAAAAGTATTTCAGGAGAAAACCAGTCGCAATAACAATGCTCTTTTATTTTTGTTGGTAAAATAAATACTACGAATCTTACTTATATAATAAAGTCATTACATAACCAATTTATTTCTTAGCTAATAATGGAATTCTATTAATCGGATCTGAAAATCAAAATGAACTTGCAAAATACGCTAAAATCTTCTTCTTCCTTGTCGTGTTTTTCATTACTGAAGGTCGTATCCACATGGAGTTTTCCACTGCAGTTGATGTCACCTTCCTTCCCATCACCTCTACCTTTCTTAGGGCGTCTGGTACAGTTAATTTAGATACAAATCTTATCATTCATGTTTATCATAATATTTTTGTTTCCAAGGAACTGTTTTATATAATAAAATAAGCAGGCATAAATCAATATACAGCCTTAACGGAGTGGCATGTAAGGACGTACTAAAGAAATGGTTGTTGGGTCTAACCTATGATGACACGGAAAAGTTGATCTCCATCTAGTTTGTCTCCACAGTTTACTAAAGACATAATACACACACACACACACACACACAATCCCATACACAATCACACACACATAAGCAATGCATTCTTCCTCATCCGTATTGTTTGTAAGTTAACTCTTGTAAATTACTGTTTAAATTCATTTTGCTTCTCTCGTTATATAATATTGTGTCACTATATTCTAAGAAATTGTACCATGAGGGGAGACCTGATGTCCTGAAATACAGGTTTTACCTAGTTTAGGCATCAGTCTCTCACAATTCATATTTATCCACCTACCTACAATGTATTTCTTTAGCTTTATCTGTTTTTGTGAGAGAAAATAAAGATTATTATTATTTTTATTATTAATATAACTTGCCTTGAACTGAATATCCCAAATATTGTGTTGACACTTTCGAACAAAACTATCTACGTACTCGATGAACAAAACAAACTCTCTTTATCAAGTTAGTATGTATGTATTACCAATTGTTGTTAATCTACCCTAATTCAGTAGATATTACCATATTGTTGGCGAATGAGGAAGAAATAGAAATCGCATGAGTTTAAGTAATAAATTAGGCAGCTGAGATGGGTACAATAAGTCTCTGTGCACCTAAAAAAATATTTCCTTTTCAAAATAAGCGGGTTTTTGCGAACAATAAACTGTATCTCTACCTCATGAAACATTTTAAGTGCCTGTCACAGTACCTGACACAAAATTATTTCTGTATCTACTAAGAAGTATATCTTTGAAATATGAATTAATAATTTACATTTTAATGTCTTTCTTGTATTTGAATTCCATGCTAATTTATTTATTTAGTCTGTATTTGTTCTGTTAAAAAAATATTTTGACTTAGGATGTAGCTTGACGTATTTTTTACTCTCTATAAATGTTTTCACGACTATTTCTAGGTAAATATTTGTACTATTTATTTACAACCTAAACTTTCTTTGACTATACCTCTTAAATAATTTGATACAGAAATGATTTTGACAAACATTGGTAATGAATTCGGTGAGTGCTCAAAATCTCGACGAAACAAAGTTGTAAAGGAAAAATACTTTAGGCCTTTTTATTATGCAAACTTGTAAAATTGAGGTCGACATTTTGGGAGAGGCGTAAGCAAATGTCACTCCCGCCAGTCTCGTTCAATAAACTTGTAATGTAAAATGTTGGTGAGAATCTTAAAGTGTTTACACGTGTAAATCTAACGGTGTTTTTTTATTTAGTTAATATACAACTAAATATTTGACATTTCGTTAAAAAATAAACTTTATTAAAAATAAACTACCCTATTATATTATTAAGAAAACCTTATTAACCTTAAATTAAAAGTCCCTGTGACAGGGAATAAATTGAATAAAGTAAAATTGTACAGTCAAGAGCAGGTCGACCTTTACATTTTGGACTTTGTACTGTTCTAAAGTTCTATGTCATAAGAGCCAAAATTGTACTGCAATTGTAAAGTTCGACGTGCACCTGAATGTACAATCACTACTGCTGCATTTGTGAGCAATCTATTTTTGGCGTACAGAACTCCCTCATCTGACTAGATCGTCAAGGAAATACAGGGCCTTTGGAAACGGTTATCCGTCATTGCAAATTTCATATAGATATTTTCATAGGATGAATATATTTAGTACCCATTCGTACTTGAATATCGTCATCTGCTGGGCCAAACAAGAAACCAATTAGAAAAGTTGATGTAAAGAAAAATATGAAATTTATGCTATCAGTGCTATTATTAACTAAATTTCAGATCATTTCAGATTCAGATTTTTGCACTTGCAGAATCAGTCGTCTTTCGTATGTGGAATGGAACTTCCTTCCCTCTCTCTCCTTCTTCTTTGTCTCGGCAGAGACGTTGGAATTGGCTTATTCGCTTATTCACTGCGTTTATACTATAATGCGTTTATATTTCAATATTTTAAATAACATTTGACGACCTTCATGGCGGTCCCGGGTTCGAATCCCGGTCGGGTCATGATGAAAAACGAAACTTTTTCTAATTGTATTAATATATCAATATAGTATTGTTGGGTTAGTATCCCTTAACACAAGTTTCGAACTTACTTTGGGTCTAGCTCAATATGTGTGATTTGTCCCAATATATTTATTTATTATTTATTTATGCATAAACATTTGATGAGTCTACTTACTTTGTCAATCAAAATTCTTAATATAGGTCCTAACTGTTCGCTAAAAGTTTAAGCGTCTTGAAAACTTCTCCACTTAAGTTGGTAACAACCAGCTCAGATAAAAGTAGAACATTTAGTTTTCAAATATATTTTACTACACCGTACAGAAAAACAATGGTAAGTAGGCAACAAGGAAAAATAGTGGAAATTCCTCCAAGAGGAAGTCGTAAATCTTAAGATAAACTGGAATGTGACAGATTTGTAATATCGGATGAAATATTATTTAACTTTTCCATTTCATTGACCTAATTACATGTTTTTTTTTTTTTTGGCAATGTTGTGCAAGCTAGTGAAGCGCTAAAGGGATACGTTTCACCACGTGGGCGAGGTGTCAACCCGCCGCACAACCCCCGAAATGCTGGAGGACCACACCCGTCGTTGGTCAGCGAGTCCATCGGACTTAGCCGGTTAGTGTAGCTAGGCTGTACTACTGACCATTCCCCTATCCGCCACCTTGGGGACGCTCCCCTACGCTGTGAGGGCCAGCGCGGGGAATTACATGTTTAGGTCGCTTGACTTCTGAAAGGAAATTGACTTTTGATTCCGAAAGAATAGAGGATTGAGATATAAATAGTCTATTAGCGGGGATAATATAAAATCATCTGAATCGCAGTCTAAATCATACTAATATTATAAATGAGAAAGTGGTTTTGTCTGTTTGTTTGTTATTTCTTCACGGCTTGACTAAGCAGCCGATCATTATGAAAATTTGAATACATATTGTCAGGGGTACAGAGCCCAACTTTTTATCCCGTGAAAGTATGTAATTACAATGAGAAAATATTTTTTCTACTATAGAGGGCGCTGTATGATGGGCTATCGGTCAACAGATGGCGCCACAAGTTGCGCTATTGGTTGTTTTGTATGTTGTCAAACGAGATCTATGTCATAAAATTAAACGCGAGCGAAGCTGGGGAAAAGCTCGTAACATATAAATGCTTGAAGTAGCAGTTTAAAGATCTAAATGTGGTCAAAAGTCACTCTTATTTTTTTTGGAAAATAAAAAACATTTCCTCTGATTGTTGTTGACCGTGCCTTGAGCTGTGTCGCGATCGAGCCACAAGATTTCTTCTCATCAAAAATTTGATCAATTTCTCAAGGTTTGGCTGATTCATTATAACAGACCAGTGTATAATTTATTGATAGGATAAAGGAGTCGAACGGCTTAGGTGTCTAACTGTTGTATTCCACATTGTCGTAATCATTTACGACACTAGATCGTGAATGACTACGACGCTAGTTTAGATTTTCGGGGATTAAATTATGTGGTTAAAAAAGGAAATGTACTACAAGCATTACCAAAATTGGGATATTTGTTAGGAGTCATATGATTTGTCAGTCAAACTGACTCAATGATAAGCAAATAGTTACTGTCTGACCTCAGTACGTTTGTCAAATTGTTCAAACATCATTAGTTTGCCGAATCTGACACGATACGTGTTGTCAGACATAAATTACAGACCATCAATCTGTTACTATTGAATGTTGGCATTGGGCTGGGTATACCCTAGAGAATGTTCTCGAACATAATCATCTACGATTATGATAAAGGCTCCATTTAATCGAAGGTACTTAGAACTTAGTTGTCCAACTACTATTTAGTAAAGGATAAGTGTTTTCACCTGACGGTAATTAACGGGTAGTATTCTGATGACGGAAGCTAGCAATCAAATGACGGCCTTCGTGGCGTAATGGTTGCCATGCCTGTCTGCCACCCAGGAGGTCCCTGATCGAATCCCGGTCGGGTCATGATTAAAAACGAACTTTTTCTGATTGGTCTGGGTCTTGGATGTTTATCTATAAATGTATTTGTTTTAAAATATAGTATGGTTGAGCATCCCATAACACAAGTCTCGAACTTACTTTGTGTGGGGCTAGCTGTGTGGAAAAAAAAGTAATCCTCTCATTGCTTATTGTTGACTTGGCTGTTTTGACTTGATGGTCACTGTACCGATTGGCAGCGGCCTGCAATCAGCTCTCTACGACTTTCCTTAGGACGTCTGACCACCTTGTAGGCCGTCACCGTCATTATAGTAAGTATACTCTATTCGGAAAATTTACACATTTATAAATAAATAAATAATAAATATTTAGGGACAATTCACACAGATTGAGCTAGCCCCAAAGTAAGTTCGAAACTTGTGTTATGGGATACTAACTCAACGATATTATATTTTATAACAAATATATATATAGATAAACATCCAAGACCCGAGGCCAATCAGAAAAAGTTCGTTTTTCATCATGACCCGACCGGGGATCGAACCCGGGACCTCCTAGGTGGCGGTGTGGCGTGGTAACCATTACGCCACGGAGGTCGTCAAATAAACTACGGATTTTTGTTTATCTGGTTGATATATAATTAATTGAGAGACGGTCTAATTAGTTGGATATTCTACGTAAAGGTGAACTAAAGTAATGAGAAATGTGTCACTGTAATACAGTTACAGGTCCCATTGCTCCCGGCCTAGATTACAGCAACTTTTCAGACTGTAAAATCCGAAGAGAAAAATAACGCTATTTTATTACTAAGTAGATATTTATAAACGTTAACAAATTAATCTAATAACATTATTTAATTAAGTACACAGGTAAGTAAGTACATAAAATGTTACGAGCTGTGCGAAAGATTTTGGTCTCCATTGGTTTACGTAAATGAAAATAAATATTTTTGGACGAATCACAATGCTATCTAGACCCCAACCAACAAATGAATGAGGTATCCAGGGCCGCAAATAAGATTCAATCTGTCAATATTTAAATAATGCTAATCTCAAAAATTTGGATGACTGATTACTGAAAATTCTAATACTACCTAAACTTGTGCTTTGGGAATGAGGTTCTTCCCTTTTTTATACCACAAAGGTTACAAACAAGCATATGGCCGGCCTGATGAAGACCTTACTCACCGTAAGAACACAACATGGCCTAGACCAATGTTATTTGGCTACGATCTTCTGTAAGGTGGAGGTCACAGGGAAGTGGCCACAACCATAAAAACATTGAAAACAAACGACGTACGAAATAAAGAGGCGCAGTACTTATTAATAAACAAATGACTAATGCCATATTTAAAAAATAGAAAAACACTAGTACTATGTACTTGTGTTTTAAATAAACAAAGAATATAGTAGTTAGTATTTTTCCAACGAAATGATTCACATTGGAAAATTACGCTGTTTTCTTAAATGGTAAAATTACAAAAAAAATACCATAATTTAAACTCTTATCTTCGTTCCATAATTACTAGTAACGGGTATATATGGTTAAAATTTTTATGTTATACATCAGTAGTAACTGAAATATTATTGGAAATAGCGAAATGTTGAAAGTTGTTATTTTTGTTGTATTCGCTGTCCTAATACAATCAGGTAAGGATTTTTTAATAGACCACTAGTTATAAAAGGTCTCTCTCTAATTTGTACGGTTTTCCGCATAAACCCGCTTTACATCCCATTTTTACCATAATAATAATATGGTAATGTAAAATAGTAAATTATTATTATGTTGTATTTTAAGTAGGTACTAGTTTTTGCCCGCGGCTTCGCTCGCGTTAAATTCTGTGTATCGATTTTTAACTTACTACCTTGAAAACTGCGAAAAGTCCCATATAAAATTTCACCCCCTCTTCTAAGGGGTTGGGGGCAGATTTCAAAAAAATAAGTAAATGATGCACGTTTTTTTGTTACTCACAAATAGTCCGCATCCCAATTTTTAGCTTACCTTTAAAATTGCGGAAAGCTCCATACAAACTTCCATCCCCCATTTTAGAGAAGTGGGGGGTTAGAAAGAGACAAAAAGTAGCCCATGTCACTCTCCATCCCATCAACTATCTCCACCTAAAAAATCATGTCAATTCGTCGCTCCGTTTTGCCGTGAAAGACGGCCAAACAAACAGACCCACTTTCCCATTTATAATATTAGTATGTAGGTATTATGAGTAGGGGTAAGGTTAAGTCTGGCTTACTTTGGGTCCAGGCGTGTGAATTGTGTAGAATTAATTTATTCTACACAATTCACACGCCTGGACCTTATACGTTTTTGAGTTCATGCTAACGAGCCTTCAAAGAAAAAGTTTTTTTGTATCTGTATTGAAATTTGACACATTGAAATAAATATTATGTTATTTTCTTTTTTAAATTGATAGTAACTTGTTATAGCGTGTAAAGTCTCATCTAATATTACACTCCACAAGTACAAGTTTTCATTGAAAACAGTTTAAAGTTTCTAAGTGTTCCGTACCTTTGGGAAATTTCGTGGATAGTTTTCCAAGTATAATATAGGCACTCGGCAAACACTTAAATTTACAGACAATATTTATATTACTGACAATTTTATGCATAAAAATATTTAGTTTCTTCCAGTCGAAATATTTTTTTAATTCGTTACATATATTTTATTGTAATAAACAGGGTATGGTTAGCGAAATACTTTTTTAAATTCGTTATATTCTATAGTAATAAACGGTATACGCTATCCAAGCTTAAACGAAAACTTTTGTAAAATCAAACTGTTTTTAAATTAGGTCACGCGTTTATCGAATCAATTGGTTTTCTTCACCTCCGGGCAAGTAATTATCTTCTTTTTTTTTCGTGTGCTTCCCGCAATGAGCAGTTTTCTTTCAGGTATAAAAAATATAAGTTGGTTTTTAAAATCATCAGAAGATGGCGCTAGCATTATTTTTTGGTATTGTTGGGGCCAAATATTTAGTCTGGCAAGAAAGAACTGACCGAATGTCAATTTGATTAATTTCTGTTTCTGTCATTTGTCATTTCTGAAGCATTGATTGAAGTTTTTTTGTATTGTAGGAAAAAGGCCACTCCACCCACCCACTCTTTTATTACCAAAAGTGCCAAGCTGCGCCATCTATCGAGTGTTTAGGAAAGCTATAAACTACCTAAAAGAAAACTGCTCATTGGTGTCAACTGCGGGTAGTTGGTGTCAGTGTTTTCAAGTTACCTAACGGTCACTGACTTGACTACTGTTAGCTATCGAAAATTGTCAGGACAGCTTTAGGTGCCTTCCGTAGCACGTAGGAGCTCAAGACTTTTAAAACCTAAAGTATTGACTAGGAGTGGCATAAGTGGCGTGAGAAAAGGAAGGCCCATACCCAGCAGTTGAATGTGGGCTGAATAAAATAAATAAAAAAAATGACTAGGGTTGTCGTAGCTGAACTCCCAGTTCCAGTTTGACATGTACAGTAATAAGAATATCATTCTATACACGAACATAGTTCGTAAATCAGAAAACTCTAATTTATTATTCCAATACTCACATTAGCATTTGAAACAGCGATCGACTAACCGGCTGTGAGGCAATTCACGTAACAAGAACCGATTCTAGTTCGATTCAACGACACTCGCTGTCCCGTTCATCCTATTTTGTATGAGTGAGACAGCGAGGAGTGTCGTTGAATCGAACTAGAATCGGTTCTTGTTACGTGAATTGCCCCAAAGTCGGTTGGTCGATGGTGAACTCGTCTACGCCACTACGCACTCTAGTTCCTTAACCGTCTATCACTTATCCAAATGACTTTTTTCTTTGAAAATGAACTAATTATTAATTTACACCAAAAATAATTATGAAAAAGTTCACCACGTGCCTTGGCAACAATTTTCAGTGTTAATTTTGAAACAGTACGGTCCGAGTGTAGTGGTCTGCTCTCTTCAGTTTGCGAGGCATAATATTTTAATTGGTGGCTTTTTCGATTTATAACTTGAGGACGTAAGTGAACTCGAGCAACGTTTATGTCGTGAAAATGTTTGAAATGTCGTACGTACCTTTTGCAAAATTGCGGGTTAGAAGACTAAAAAACCGGTCGTGTCTCGTACACTGCTGCTCCCAGTCCGGTGGCTCACTCGGTAGTGCGACTGAATGTATAGGTTTGATCCCCGCACAGAATAATCATTGAGTGATGAACATTTTGTGTTTAAATGAAAAAAAATAACAATAAAACAATCATTTCAAAATTATGAAATGTTTTTCTTTAGAGCATTATGCCTCATCTTCTGGACAACAAAAATAAGAAGCACCTATGTAATAAGGTTTTAAGTTTTTTTTTACATACATAATCGTTGAGAAAAGCACAAAAAGCTAGCGGCTGCTTATCTAAAATAAAATATTTTATCAGTTTTTACGAAACTTTTTTCCTATTTTAACCGACAAATGTTTTTTCTTCCTCCATAATATAACACAGACGAAGAACATTATTTATATACCTATGTAGTTATATTGTAAAAACAATAGGCAATTAAGAAACTATTAACAAACTAAAGCGGAGGTAAATACTTTGTAAAGTCAGTCATCTGTGAAGAAAACTTAAGTTGACGTTTAATTGAGAGCGAGATATGAATTTATTTATAACATTATCACCTTCAAACGGGAACGTACTCGATGTCAGCTACACATTTTACCTACAAGATTCTTCTCTAGCGAAAGAAAAATCGTCTCTTCTAAAGGGCTTAGTAACCAAAATGGATGAAGGAATTGGGCTTGGAACTAATAGATACCTACTTTGTGTACCTAATTCGAATGTAGGAATATCAAAATGGCCATTAAAGAGTATCTCCAAATACCCACTATATTTAATATTGTAGTTTCAAGAATTGACGCTATCATTCACAGGCAAATAAATTGACAAAATATTTTATAAAAGAATATTTACCCTCAGGTTGCGGACGTACAATGATAATCGATAATGTACAAAATACCTATGCTATTTATATATATATACGCAGCATATACGCTAAAGTCTTATGTTGTGGAGGTATCGTAGTTCCCGCAGCGCCCCATAATAAAGGCAGGTGAAAACAAGTCAGGTTTTTAGTCGGTACGACTCAAATGGCTTGAAGACGGAAGAGTCCGATAAAACAAACGCCCTTCGTTTTATGACGCGTGTGCAGTCATAAAAGGTAATTGATGATTAAACGAACTTACCTGTACGTGAAGTTCTATCATAATTATACTAGCTGGTCAATTCTCATAATTAATTTCTTACTTACAGTATTATTCGTATTTACTCGGCTTAATCACACGACTTGTTCAAAGATAATCGAAAAAACATCACTATTACACAGGCGCCACGTTACACCACATCCCTATAAACGTCATTTTGTTTAAAGTACTCCTGACTCCGTAGACAGAGAATACTATTGTCTACGCCCGACTCGGACAATGTGGGCTAAATACAGATTTGTGTATCCCATACACTTACGGGAGGGGTACTTGGGAGGGACCTAATTATGAGAATTGACCAGCTAGTATAATTATGATAGAACTTCACGTACAGGTAAGTTCGTTTAATCATCAATTATACAGCGCTGGTCAATTCTCATAATTAATTTCTTACTTACAGTAGATGTTTAGAGCATCTGGATTTTTGCCCATTTTGTCCTTAATATTATAACCAGAACACCAAATACCTATATGGTCAGCACACCAGTTCTGAAGATGATTCTGTAGTAAACAGAAAATATAATATTATCTTTGTATTTTTGCCTATCCCAGAAAGGGTTGTCATAAAAATACAAACTCCAAATAGTTTTGAATAAATGTCCATTTCGGTCACAGTTTCAGAAAAAACATTTGACTAATATTGATTCGGTGATAATAGTGAATTATTTAGTTTCTCAGTAAGTGAACATATTGTCATTTAAGTTCTCATGAGAAATAAATTTCTTAAACCATACTAATATTGATGATTAGATAGGTAAAATCTATAGTGTTGACCTACCGATATTACAGACACATTATAGATCTCGATTAAACAACATGCAAACACAATGTAAAATATATCTAATCGCTATACTTAAGTCATGCCCATAACTTATCTCTTAGAAAAGTGGACAAGATTTGATAAGAATTAACACACTAGATGTGAGAGTTAATAGTGAATTTAAGGTAAAAGGACAAGTTATCGCAAAGTACTACAGATTTTTACCGTAGGTACAGAAAATCTCTTGCTTAGGTATTTATCTTTAAATATTATTTTAACCTATTTGTTTTAAATTTAAAAAACCAATCAGTGCAACTGGATGATTTTCAATTCTGCATAACATGTCACTACACTCCACCCCCCCCCCAATGTTTAAAGCAATTCAATGCAGGATTCGAAAGTCTAGTTTTAGTTATATGAAATGGAAATTTCAATAACCATTGTCCTTCCTTTTCTGGACAGGTTCAGTAATTTCTTACTGTAATATTGAATCAAAAACATGAATTATAAAAGTACAAACTTAAAAAAGCACTATTTTCTGTTATACTGTCCATTATTTTTTTTATTTTTTTTAAAACCAACTGTTAAACTTGCAACAAGCTTTAATGACATTATCTCATACCATCACCAACATAAGGGTTGAAGTGCTTTGTTGGGTGACAACGCTTATACATGATAAGATCTCATACCATACTAAGGTATTGCTGTTAATATAATTGAGTCAAATACTGGAAAGTCATTTGTTTACTTAAACCACTAAATACCATAAGTTAAATAATTTATCGTTTGAATAAACGATTTCTTGTAGTTTTAAGAAAATTGAAATTCAATTTCATTTGTTTTGCGATCTGTACATAGCTCATGATAGCTTAGTTCTGAAACATAAATTCAAAGTACATACATAAATATTATGCAATCTGAAAACATCAGAATTGAGCAATTTTAATATTGTTCAATCATTAAAAGTTTTATAGACTTAAGACTTTGGTCAGGATAATTCCAATCATGAATACATCATATTATTATTATTATTAACTATAGTTTTAATGTTAATTACATTCTATTTTTGTTTATTCACAGTACCTACATAATTACTGGATAAACCATGTTGACATAGAGAATATGATAGTTTTAGTATCAACTATGTATAAATTCAACCATTTTTCAATAATAAATATATATATTACATAATAGAATAGGTTTATAATAAGTGTATATATAAAACCACAGCAAATGCTATGTAAATTATTACACAAAAGGTTTTAACACCCGTATCCATCAACCTGTCTTGAATATACACTGACGCTCATCATCAGAAAATGATCAAAGTACACATAGGTCACCCTATGTTACAAAAGATTCATAGTAATTGTAACTACTTATAGGAATTTTACATATGTAAAATCTTTCATAAAAAAAAAAAAAGGTCATATTTTTTACTTAAACAAGGGCAACAATCAATTGTCACTTCCATAACAGAATTACTTGCATAGTATGTGTTTTCTCACACAATATAAAAGGTAAATTATTCTACAGAAAAAAAACCACTTTATGACAAGATGTCATAACTAAATGTATTTTTCTACCAAGTAGGAAATAATTCATACAAACTTGTTTGAAACTGTATCTTGCCGGTTTGGTTAAGTACCCAATAAAAAGGACAGATTCATTGTAATTTCATTGCCGACTTTCTGGTTGTGCTGTACAAACGTACGTTACGCTTTTGGCGTAGGTACTAGGTAGTCTTTCAGGCTAAGACCGCTAACTTCAAGAAGAAGTATACTGGTAGCCAACACAGCTGGCTCGCGTAGTCATAAAAAACGAAGTTCGAAACTCGCTCATCATACTTATTAGGTACTCAGTGCACAACGACAATCGGCCCTCCATTGTTTTATAAACTGAGCCCTTTTTTCTGCATAATTACACAACAATGCGATATATTTACTGTGTATTTACACATTATGGCTCCTATAAACTTTGTTTACACTGAAAGAAAGGATTAATAATTTTATTTAATTTATTCAAAAAACTAAAATCTTTCACTGTCACTAATGTCACTGTCAATTTCGTGACGTTTTGTTTCGACTTCTTCTTCTTTGGCAACAACTGTCTGATTACAATACAGTTTTTGGCTTACTAATACTGCTGTCAAATAAAATAAAAAATAAAATCTTTAGTATTGCCAGTACTAAATTATTAAATTGCTAAAAAGCCATTGAAAAATATGAAGTCTCGTCTCGATCGACTGATCGAAGTCTTGTCTTGTTCAAACAAGCTGAAATTCGCAAAAGAAAAATACCTTGTAGGTATATAATGCGTAAGACGGGAGTTTTAGATATTGCCAAAGAGAGCTTTAGTTGGCATTTTTCCCGTTGTGAAAAAAGAATAATCGTTTTATGATTTCATAATTCTGAAAAAAGAAAAAACGTTATGTTTTAGCAGTAAGAGTAAATTATTTCAGGCACAATTTTCATAATTAATGCATAAAAGACAGAACAGTAGGTAACTGTCTCAAAAAACCCTCCACTAAAGGCATGTAAAAACATAATAATATATTTTTATGTATATTTTTAAAATAAATCTCCAACTATAACCATCACTTTCCTTGGTTAATATATGCCATTGTGTTTAATGCATTATGGTCTGGAATAAATTAATATTATTGTTTTTAACAATTTTGGCAGAGATGGTTCTTTTAAGAAACCATTCACATAACCAGGTAAACTTGTTCACCATTGTCATTAATGCATTGCTAG
The DNA here is from genome assembly GCA_905163395.2 of Endotricha flammealis. Lineage (NCBI taxonomy): Eukaryota > Metazoa > Arthropoda > Insecta > Lepidoptera > Pyralidae > Endotricha > Endotricha flammealis. The sequence continues at coordinate 10,696,376 of LR990869.1, read as the reverse complement.
AAAAATAATTTAATTTTGTGAAAGAAATGGTTCCTTCGGTTGAAGGGAAACCCGTATCCCTGCAGTGGGATGATTATGGGTTGATATATGATGTATGGTCTCATAAGGACAACTCGTATTCTGGAAATCAATCCATTATTTTCTGAAATAAATTAATTAATTCTGAAACTATATTCTTCACAAATCATATGACCAAGGCCAACTTTGTTTTCCATTGCTTGCTTGGAAAAAGGATTTTCACGAAGGTAATGGTCCGAGAAAAGAAAATATAACCAACCATCGCTAAACATTATTGTTAATAAATGCTAATATAATATTTGTGTCAGGAAAGAGGCATTCAGCACAAACAAAACCACACGGAGCCAAGTGCCTCCTGTCTGTGGATGGCTGCAATTTTTGGATAATAAATCCAGATAAAAAACCGGGAAGAAATAGCCCCAATTGTGCTATTCGCAATCCCTAAATCCAAGATTTTTATGAACAGGAAACATGATCTGACCCCAATGTGTCAGACGCTAATGTCCCAAAATCCATGATAAATAAGAACGGAACTAGTCCCACAAACTAGACACATCCTTTATATCTAGGATATAATTCGGAAAGAAATGATCCCGCAAATCATTCGCAGTTCCTTAATCTCGGATAATAATATAATGGTTGGCATAATAAAAAATCCTCATGGCAGGTACACAAATTAATAAATAATTTCTTCTTTTCCAACTTTAAATTTGTGCCAAATACCTCTTATAAATTTTGTAAACTGTAAAGCAGCTGTAAAGATAGTCACTGCAAGAAATCCCATGTGTTACATAAAGGAGCGGCCAGTCTTTGTTTTTCTGTATTTAAAATATATATATATGGAAAGGGTCTTCCAAACTATATTGGTTACTTATATGTATTCTTGTTGATCCAGCAACGGCCATTTACCAAGGTTAAATAAAATAACTTCCAAATGTGTTAGTACTTAACACAATAATTGTGAAGTATATTATTAATGTATTCTTATTATTCATCTAGCTAGACCAAATTGTTTTTGGTCAAACATCAAACAATTGTTTAGCTGAATGTGGTTTACATACTAAGATCACTGATATTTGAAATGAATGTATTCCATTTAATGCATGGAACGGTCGGTACCACTGAGCCACACACAATGCCTTGATTTGACATTATTAAATTTATAATAATATTATGCAAATGAATTTGCAATGCATCACATCTTGGAAAAAGGATAACGATCTTTACTTTTTCTAAAGGCAACAATCCCATAGAAAAATTTGTTCATCACAAATTTATAGGAACATTACGACAAATTATAAAAAAAATTAATTGCAAAATGAAAGCAGCGGCCATTTTTTTTTCTTACCAGGTCGCCTGCCGAATTGTTTGGAAATCTAAATTATTAAGAGATTTTATTATTTTTACTCTTTTTGAGAGTTCAACTTTAAAACAACTCACCATTTTGCTTTGAAATTATATAGATATTGGATTTATATCAACCTAAGGTAACCATCCTCGTAGCGGCGACGACAGCGCGTGAGTCTTGTTTTCGTCGAATTCCTCCATTACTCGATTTTTACCCATTTTCTTTTTATCTCCTCTTCTTCCACTTATATAAAGACTTAATAATGTCTTAATAATAGAAAAAACTAATAAAATTGAATAAAATATATTATTGCGTGTATTGCCGAATACACACGAAAAAAAGAATGACGTTTATAGGGATGTGGTGTAACGTGGCGCCTGTGTAATAGTGATGTTTTTTCGATTATCTTTGAACAAGTCGTGTGATTAAGCCGAGTAAATACGAATAATACTGTAAGTAAGAAATTAATTATGAGAATTGACCAGCGCTGTATAATTTAACAAAACATTACTCAGTGCATGACGACTATAATTTTTTTATAGTTTTATTAACTTGTGAGCCACAAGCTTTGGCGTTGGCTATATCAATATTGGCCGCTATCAGAGAGGCTCTAGGTGTAATGGGGTCATCAAGTTCATAATTAACAAACTTTTTTCCGTTGAAACATTAAGGAGCCGCCAAATGGAGGCCGATAGACACAGCTGCAATTGTTTGAAAAAAGTTTTTATTTTGACCGTAGAGAGTTAGTTTAATCTACCAAATGAGGTTTCATTTATTTTAGATTTTTCTACCCAAGAGGCCTATTTTCAATTTTATGTTCAAACTTTTTCATTGTGCATACTTTTTCTATAACTCTAGCGAGTGATCAACTGCGCTACGGGTTATCTGCACTGTTGTTTTTACGCTTTTCGTCCAAATAACAATAGTTTTAAAGTCATAATCATCCTATATACCCATCCCACTGTTGACATTATAAGTCTCTCTTTAACTAAGTTTAGAGCATTTTACGCTATGCTGCTATACAGCTATACTGCAAGTTGGCAAAGATTAGTGTCTTATAGAGACCTTTTCTAACTTGACGGTCATATTTAGATTACTGCTGACAGAACTGAGAAACTGGCAGCTTATGATCCATCTGAAGCATAGAAGAGTTTGCGATTTTTAATCCATTAAAATTTACTTGGTTCGTCATAATGTAACTTGCGTGTTCATTGAGTTTAACACGTACAACGAACCTACCTTGTAGGTCAAATTTAAAAAATGTTATGTTTTTCAGCTCACAGTAGACGAAGACATGTACAAACCACAATTGTCGAAACTGATGATGGCACCGTCCAATGGCCCAATCCGGGTTCTGTAGGCAACTTTAATCCACCAGAAATATATCGACGCGACCCCTATACTCCAGATAGAAGCTACGGTTATGGTTCCCAGGGTTCTGCAGTTGGCAGTAATGATGTAAGGACACAATCACAGTTACACATATATTTTGCAAAATTGATGTCGTCAATGCGAAAATGGCCAAAGCTTGAGATAATTTAGTAATTGTTTGAAAGATTTGTTTGCTTTGCATTGAATAGGCTTCTTGACATATTTGACATTATTTTACCATTATGATTGCTTACGCCAGCACCGACTCACGCAGTATCTTCGAAACTACCTACTGGACCAATTTGAAAATTTCTTTCACCATTAGGAAGCTACACTGTCCACGGGTGACATGGGTTATTACATTATATTATATTTATAGTTTTAAAAATATTAGGGATTCTTACTAAAACCCATGTGAAGCCAGGGCCGCTAGTATATAATATTTACGTAAGGATATCTAAAATTTGTGGGTGAGGCCGCTATTCCTCTCAGTCTCACACATCGAGATCGGATCACATGTTGTACACATACCTTATTTATTTATGATGCATTAATAAACACAAAGCCAAGACAAATGCTCATTAAATAAACATTAAACCACAATACTAGGGGGCTGTAGAATAATCCTTCGTATGATGTACTTGATTTGACATCTTTCGTTTTTAGTCTACTTTGTCGGTGACAAAACCTCTCTACGTTGTAACCATTTTTTTTTTGGATAATGTGGTGAAGACAAAAATAGTCCAGTCATTTATTTATTATAGGCTCACGATATATATTTATATAGAAACGCTTGCATCTGTATAGTGCCTATCCCATTCCAGTTATTAAAAGTCGCATAAGATCCATTGATGGATTCAAGTGGAATTTAAAAGTCGCCTAGGATCCATTGATGGATTCAAGTGGAATTTAAAAGTCGTCTAGGATCCATTGATGGATTCAAGTGGAATTTAAAAGTCGCCTAGGATCCATTGATGGATCAAATAATGGATTCAAGTGGAATTAGGGAATCTGATCTGTTAGGGGTCACCTCTATTGTAGTGTTAGAGGATTATAATACCGTGTGAGGCTTCAGTTATTAAATGGCAGTTATGGACATGGTATACAATAATAATAATAAATAATAATAATAATAAAATCTTTATTAAATCACTTATTGTATAACTTAAACAATTTAGGCAGTAAATAATTAAAATAGGAATAGAATGTTAAGGTAACAATTATTAAAAACAATAACTATTGGTTTTAATAAATTATTGGTTTAAAATAAATATGAAAATAGAAGTAAATAATAAGAAGATAATATACCATGTTCGCTCCATATTTTCCAGATAGTTTGTGCGAAGCCTTAGTAATTCATTATTTTGTGACTTTATTTAAAGTAGGTACCTTAAAAATTTAATTTATTTGTAGGCACTAATTATGAGATGTCGAAAGGCATACCTACAGACTTAGAAAGATGATTTCACTTTCAAAACCCAATAAGAGCCGAATGGTAACACGTAGTGAAAATTATGTAGTCATAATTTTTTATTTATTTATTATTTTCAGTGGTCTTCTGGAAGTAGAAGCAGGTTGGGATTTATCAGAAAGTAATGGAGCAGTAACTGATGATTTTCCAGTCATAAGGATGTCCTTATGACTACGTAGTTAAGCGACTTAATTTATTACTATTTAATATTTGTATGGATTTTTACTTTTAAATTAAAAGCGTCAGTGTCAATTTTGGTTTTATTTCATGTCTGTTTCGTTTTTTTCGTTTTTTTTGCAATAGTTAATAATTTTTTTTAGAACGATGTTAGTTTTAATTAAAATTATTTAAATTATATATTTATTGATACAAGCAAAAACTCGCGGTATTAACCGCATTGTCCCTATCCATAGCTAATATTTATTTATAATTTAAATCATGATTACTATGTAGAATGTGTTTATAGCTAGGATCGCATTTTGATCAATGAAAGACTGAACTTTGGTAAAAACGTTGTAAAATTTAAATTTCACGGGCCGAGCGAATTGAACCACTTTAATTACTGCAACAGATTTACAATAAATTTTGATCTGTCCACAAAACCCAGCTGACTGTCAAAACTGACCTCGAGATTAGTTGTAACTGAAACTGGGTGGACGGTGGGCTTTAACATCCGACTATGATTTCTAAAAATAATTATTTTTGCAAGAGTTTTAGTAATTAATAAGTACTCTTTCAAGATTATATTGATATAAATCCTGATTTCACTGAAAGCAAAGATAATAATAGAATAGCGTGGGTGCCGTAACTGTCTTAATTCTTTTATTTTGAATCTATTTCTAAGAAAAATAATATTTAGCTTAGAAAATATCTTTGTGATCTTTTAAATGAGTTTAAAAAATATACCTAAGTACCTTTCTAAGGAGCTCGATGGCGTCGCTGTGTGTCGCACTCTAATATGAACACGCAAGTCAAGCGACGTCAACCCTAGCCAGTGTTTGGATAGGTTTCGTTAACTCGAGCTTCTCCGTGCATCGGAGGGCACGTAAGGCCGTCGGTCCCGGCTGTTATCGGTAGATGACAAGTCGTTAAGCCAAGTTGGTGGCCTTCGGCCGGCTTGAAAACACCGGCCTCTGCCAATCAGCATTGGAGCAGTGTGGCAGAGTACGCTCTAGTCCCCTTCGATTGAAGGGAGACCCGTATCCCAGCAGTGGGATGATTATGGGTTGATATGCTGATAATGATGACCTTTCTAAGATTGGGAAAGTTTTTTATTTTATGCAAGATTTTTTTAACGCTTCAGTTAACGTTCATAGTGAAATCTTTATAGACACTGTCATGTATACCTAATCTATGTAGGCGTGAGTAGAGAGGGTTATGCGATCGTATATATAAACGAATATGAGCGGAGACGGATGGATAGAAGCATATTTCTGACGGAGGAAGATAAGTAAAGACATTTAATACATTTTATTATCATGTATTAAAAGTGTGTTTTGGAGTAGTAGAGCAATTATAACGACCTGGGAGGTACCCAACAAAAGACAATGGTAAAACAGTAATGCGTTTCGCGTGAGTAAGAGACGTGAAAGCCCAGGTTTTTGTCCTATCTTTTTCTTATTTCCCCCTTTCTACTGTTAAAGAATAGCAACGGCTTAGTAACTTTCCTGGTGTCTCTGTACTCCATTGACGGTGATCATTTACCGTCAAGTGACCATCTCATGTCTCATGCACGTTTGGCAACCTTTTCCATAAAAAAAAGTGTAAAGATTCTTGAATTTGATATCCAGTCTAGAATTTTAGATATGTTTCAGCCCAAGGGCCAAAAATCTTACTCAAAATTCCTATTATGTATATAGGTACTAAAATGTTTTAAACTACGTCTGTTGCTGACCGAACAAAATTTGTGAAAACACAAATCCCAGTGCTTAAATGAATATTTTATATGGGCATTATGTTAAATACTTTTGGCACTGTAGCCTGTTTTTTGTCGAACATAAACCGCGGTCTGACATGCCATTGCTGATATGCATAATAAGTTAATTCATATGAAAATTTATACCATAACGAAATTTTTTTCGAATTATTTTTTAAATAACTACAATGCTATTTACACTGTTAGTTATTTCTGTGATAATAATTGCCTATGTCAATTTTAGACCTTTTACTATCCCCGTAAAAAGGAGCATCCGAAAATGTATGTAGTTTGTATGTGTGTGTGTAACTTTGATTAGGTCCCGGACCTATCCCGCGGGGTATGATTGGAGCAGCATTAGTTAACTAAAGAGTCAGGTTGTTGAACTGATTTGCTATTCACATAAGGAATATGTTTTCTCATTTCATTAGTTCGCAAGTAAAACTCGGACAGGTTTCAGTCGGATTAGTACACAGACGGTTCCGTACCATCGTAAAATAACAGCTATGGGCGGTCCCATGCATGAGTGCACCAGCTTGACCTCTAACAGAGAGAAATTAATGGAAAAGATTGCGTGAGGCGTACAGCACAACATCTGTCCCACTCATGACAATCACGACCGTTCTGTCAAGAGCGTAGCGACCAAGAAGAAGATGAACAAATATGTGAGTCTGACTCGTATAATAGAAAGAGACACAGTACGTTTCACGTGAACCCGAAACTTGTTCGCGAAATTCACTTGAACGGTTCAACTGGCTACTTAACGGTTCATGAGATATTGCCCGCTAACTGACAGAAGTACAGATGAATTGTAGAGTTGGCCACCCTTTGGGTATGAACAGAGGACCAGACGGAAATATCCAAACTATAATATGATAACGAGAGAATGTGTCTAAGAATGCCTACTCTCTCATTGCAAGTGACGCGTCTAACACACACTCATAGCATAAAATATTTTTGACTTTGACTATAAACATATAGGGGAAAAGCACACAGATTGAGCTAGTAGTAGTAGTACTAGTAGCCAAAGTAAGTTCGAAACTTGTGTTATGGGATACTAACTCAACGATACTATATTTTATAACAAATATATTATTATATAGATAAACATCCAAGACCCAGGCCAATCAGAAAAAGGTTTTTTTTCATCATGACCCGACCGGGATTCGAACCCGGGACCTCCTGGGTGGCAAGCCGGCGTGGTAACCATTACGCCACGGAGGTCGTCCTACTATAAAAGTTCCTTATTTAATACGGAATTCTAAAAAGAAACGCATATCGAATAAAACCTACATGAGTTTCTAAAGGTACTTGAGCAATTAAAATAACAAGGAGTGAGCCAGTTGGCAGTAAAGTTAATTAGATTTGCGCCACGAGTACTCATCTCTGGAGATGCACACGAGTAGTTTATAAATTACATGGTTTTGTCCAAAAAATTGAGACTTGACTACTTGTTACGTGTTTTTACAGTTCGTTTGCTTGTCTAAAATGGATAACTACCGAATAGGTTCTCATGCAGTTTTCACCAATAGAGTGATTTAAAAGGAAGATTAATCAAACCTGCATGATTCCGGAACAAAATGATCGCGCGGGTAATATTGTGGAGGTCCTGATTAATGTTCGTAAAATGATAAAAAAAAACAAAAAAATGCCGTTAATGGCGACCCGCGATTATACGCTCGTAAAAATAGGTCCACACCCGTCCTATTGCGTTAGGATTCCAAAAACGCAGAGTGAATCAGCCGTAAAAATGTTTATCCATTAAAATTTTGCAGCTTCCAGTAATTGGAAAAAAGCCTCGGAAGGCAATATGGAAAATATGGCGCGTTTTAGCGGTTACCAGATGTTATAAAAATGATTTTAATGTCGTCTATTAGCTCTGTTTTGATGTGCTGTGGTTACTTAAATACTTTCAAATTGTCTAAAATCCATTGAACATTGTCTAAAATCCATTGAACATAACTAAACTTTACTCTTTTTTATGTTATAAATTAATTTGTAATTTGGTAAGTCCCTTGCTGCTGTCTTGGAACTTATAACGAATTTAAACTTATTGGTATCCTACTAATATTATAACGGCGAAAGTTGTGTGTAAAATTTGGTATGTAGGTATCTTGGATTAACACATAGGGTACTTTTTATCCCGACAAGTACGCGATTCTCGTAGGATTTGGTCAAAAATCTATGTAGATGGCGTTGCTGTGCATAAACTTAGACGCGGGTAACACGGCGGGCAGCATCTAGTAGGATGGATCTAGAAGGATGATATTTTTTCCAAATATCAAAAAAATATTCGACTTTGTTATAATAATATGTAAACGTTGTACAGTCAGGTGCACGTTGAGCTTTCACTTGCAGTACAATTTTGGCTCTTATAACATAGAACTTAAGAATGGTACAACGACCGATATGTTCCCCAAGGACGACATGCTCTTGACTGTACCACAGACTGTACAATGTCAGATAATTTTGATGTTATATATTTATGACGCCACCTTAAATCTATGATTATGTGTCACATATTTTTGCCGCTCTATGCATTTTAATATACTTTTGCTCGAGACAGTAAATACTAAAATTATAAATGAATATATCAAAAAGAAAGCGATAACTAATACTCCGAATTATGCCTTTAGCCTGTTGCTGTATTCAGTTGTGTTAAGATACCGTAAATTGCCTAGAGTGGCATTTTAGCGCCTCGCTGAGCCACAATAAACGCGCCATCCAATCATCTGACACAATGGACTTAAGCACATGAGTTGTGTTATACCCGTGACATGAAGAAGAATTCGTAATTCTTCCGCCTCGACAGGAGTGGTACACAATAACTTTTATTAAGCCGTAAATATTTATTCTTTAACCCCTTGGTTGCTGTGATTTTTACGGAACGGTTTTTTGACAACGCAGAATCATATTCACTTCTATCTATATATATAAAAATGAAACCCGTTTTCCGTTGTCACGACATAACATGAAAACGGCTTGACCGATTTGGCTGATTTTTTTTTGTAGTTTTCTAATACTCTGTACAAGGTTCTTACGGAAACAAAAATATTAAGAAAATCTCTCAGAAAGGTTGAAAAAAAAAAACGAAACAGTACCCGGGCGAAGCCGGGCCGGGCAGCTAGTACTTTATAAACATAGATGAGCCAAGGTTTAACTAAAACTTGATTTGTTTTTCACTTCATTCAATTTTGGACAAAACAAGTTATTAATTATTTATCTTATTTTATTAATAAATCTCACACACAGTGTGTTCTGTTTGAAGGTGTACAACATACAGGCAGACTTTCACAACAACGAGAGATAGAGATGTACATATATGTAGCGAAAGAAAAAAAATTACGTTGTCCTAATAAATATAACACAACAACTTTTTGTGGAGTGGTAGAGCAATTATTATGAAATGGGCTAGCTCGACCGGGGAAGTACCACCCTCTCACAGAATATCGACGTAAAGCAGCAATGCGTTTCGTTCGGTGAGTGAGAGATCCGGAAGCCCAACTCCTTCCCTATCCCCTCTTTCCCCCTCCTTCTTTCCCTTCCTTTCCTCCTTCCTTTCCTCCAACCTCCTTGGTGGACAACGCATTGGTAGCGCCCCTGGTGTTACTGATGTCCATAGGCGGCGGTGACCGCTTTCCATCAGGTGGCCCGCTTGCTTGTTTGTCTACTGTATGACATAAAAAAAATAAAACTTTTATCGGGCAATAAAACACATTTTTAATTGAATAATTATTAAACCATTCCATTAATATATGAAGCATAGATTTTATGAAAATAATTTCCTTTTTTAATAATGAATGCAAATTAGTTTCCAGGTTTCTCTTATCGACAATATTTGCAGGCGCACGATGATAAATTTATTATAACTTTATTCAGCTTCAGCAACGGTCGTTGGCGTGGTTGTGGTGCTGGCAGTTGTGGTAGTGGAAGCAGTTGTTGTAGATGTGGTAGTTGTCGGTTGTGTTGCTGCGAAGCACGATGCGTCAAAACCTTTGCAGATGATGCAGAATATCTTAAAAACAAAATTATTGTTTATTAATAAACCAAAAAAGCCGATTGGAATGGAGAGTCACTGTGGACGCCATTTTCCTCACTCAGGGGACCTAATATCATGAATCAAGTCAATAATCAAAAAAGGTGATTGCCGAATTAAACCGTGTAACGTTTTTAATTTCATAAAATATTTTGGTGCCACTGCTGGACAAAATCCTTTCTTGTCCACAACTAAGTATTTAACCCCAAGAAAGGCATTGTAACATACATTATTATTATTATTAATCGTTTGTATTTATTTCAACGAATTCTTTTAGATAGTCATTCGTTTTCCGGAGAATGTAAAAATACTAACAAGGTTTTTAAATGTACAAATGTTACTAACAAAATGGATAAATATCTCTAATAAAGAGATTGAATTCAATTTAATTTAATTTAATGAGAAAACTATTACCTTGCTTGTTCTGGTTGACGTAAAACTGCTGCAGAAATCTAAAATCCCGGCTTTGTCATCTGCAAATTAAATGGTCGGACGATAATACGATTTGCAAAACGTTTTAAGTCGCATTCTAGGTGAGATTTAATACAAACGGAATTAATTATTTTCTTATTTTAAAATACAATCGTATTACATTAATTTACATCAAGTTAACCTTTAACTTACTAATGGACGAAATTCTTCAGTTGGAATTTAAATCGTAGGAGGCGTAAATAATTTGCAGAGACGCAGAATGGACCTCGACAATATTCGTGTATTTATGAGCAAAGAGTTTGTTATAAGTCGCTGGCCACTTTAATGAAACTGTTTGACGGCTTGACGCGAATATGCTGTCAGTAGTGTCAGTTACTAAATGGAATCTGGACCTATGTTGTGTTTATACGGAAAATTACAATTTACCATGATGATCGAAGAATTTTCCTAATTTTTCTGCTGCGTTTCTTTGAAGCGGCAGTGACCGCCGCATACTGAGAGGCTGGGGTCGGCGTCCTCACACACGGAGTGATTTCATAACATAAAACGTATGGTGTGCCGTAAGGGCGGATTTGGATTTTCGTCAAAAACATTAAATGTGAATAAATGTAAGTTTATAATATTTTTTTCACATCGTGTTCAGTATCAGCAGTAGATTCGCATCCAAAAATATTTCAACTGTAGGTACAAAACAACACATTGTATAATAACAAAACAAATTATTGACATCAGCACCAGAGGTCGCAGATTGAATTCTCCGCTCGGGGCATTTATTTGATGACATTTGTTCTCGACTCATGTTACGACGAGTGAAAGAAAAAAAAATTGCTAAATGACAAAAAAGGCTGTAACCGGGTTTCTTTCGCCATTTCTTTTACCGGTGGCCATTTTGCTTGTGTCCGAAATGGTGGTAGTATATAACGTAGTTTATTTTCTTTATACATATATACAAATTGTAAATGACATGAAAAAGTGCCTGTGAAGGTCTAATTTCTGAAATAAACGATTTCATTTCATTTTCAGTTCATTTCAATTCATTTCAATGTATTATAAGTATTTTAAAATAATATAACCGTTGTCTGGTACGTAACCCAAGCAAGTTATGCCAAGCTTACTTGGGATTGGGACTGGCGCTGTGTGAATAGTGAAAAAAAAGTATGCAGGCGGTGTAGGTATAGTTTAGGAGAAAGCGTAATAAGAAATAGTTCTGTGGGGTAATCCACGTAACAAGAACCGATTCTAGTTCGATTCAACGACACTCGCTGTCCCGTTCAATTCCTATATTGTATGAGTGAGGCAGCGAGTGTCGTTGAATCGAACTAGAATCGGTTCTTGTTACGTGAATTGCACTGGATATCGATTTTTGTTTTCTGTTACTCTTTCATTAACATCCCCGATTGAGCCCTAAGCACAGATTACTAAATAGTTACTACGTAACCCTAAGTTTATTTTTCCTAAATTCTCCACCACTCCAGAATAATGTCTATGTTTAGACAACCTCAAACAAGGCTTCACTTTTTTGCTGTAATTTAAGCCCATAAATTAACAGATTAAATTAAAATAAGGACGATGTCTCACTAATTAATCTTTAAGTCTTTGTTTGTTAGGGATTAATTAATTACCTTGTTATTTTGTTGGATTAATTACAGTTCCTCCTAAATTTTTGGTATTGCTGAACAATGAAAAAGACTGAAAAGTTAATGTCAATGTATCCTTATTGGATTCCGCTTTTGAAAAAAAAAAACATTCGATAACTTCAGCGCTAATAATTACATTAAAGTTTTCAAGCTCTTTCAAATAGTCACTATTTTTTTCTACCACCAGTTCAGACGGATATGATTACATCTTAATGTAACATTAATACGTATTTGTGGTTGTATTATATTGTGTTGGAACTTGGAAGTAGGTATAACGCTGGCCATCTACATTCCATGTTTGAATTAAATTATTGATTCTATGTAGTTGTCTAGGTTACTCTTGTTGATTGTCACTCTATCTAAAGGCGTGTACCCACGACCGAACACGAACATGGTGAACATCGAACCCGAACACTTTGTTCGCACGTGAGTACCACTAACGAACATCAAACAATTTGTTCGTCAAAAGTGTTCGTGTCGATCCAATTTGGTTGTTCTGTGTGGACGATGTTCTCAGCACGACCGAACAAAAACATTGTTAACATGAACATCGCACCAAAAGAGTAAGGCTTGGTAGCCCCTTTTGTTCGATACCATGTTCTTGTTCGGTCATGGGTGGTTGCGCGCGAACACAAGTAGAACTATGTTTGTAGGTGTTCATGTTCGCTTTGCTAATTTACGTCCACACGTGCGAACCACATGTTCCGTGTTCGTGTTCGATGTTCACCATGTTCGTGTTCGGTCGTGCGTAGACGCCTTATAATTCTTAAATGTGGAATAGTCAATATCAACTAGAGTTCACAAGGACTTATACTTATACAATGTGAAGTCTTTCGATTCGAATACAAAAGTACTTATTTTATGATATTAACCCTCATGCAAAGCACGCTCTCAACTTCTCACATGTGTGGGAAACTTGTAATGCGGCTAGCGTGATCTAGAATACGGAGCTCGGAATACCAAATTAATAGAGGGAAGTTTTATTAACTTGTAGTATTATGAAATAAAATCTAGATTGAATATTATCTCCTTTATTAATTGTAAAATAACTTTATGAACTAGCACACGTTATTCACTATTTGCAAAATAGTGAATGAAAATTTGATTTATTCACACATTCAAAACAGTTGAACGAATTCTAATGAAGTACCTAAAGGACAAAATTTTGTTCTTTTTTACACTCTTATTATTTAAATTCATCAATCATCGCATTAAAACCTATTGTGTCACTTTCGCTTTTCATTTTTTCCTCAAGAATGACAGTGACAAAAGACAACACAGAATTATGGAGGCCTTTTCTACATACGTATATAATATTATCATATATTTGGTACCTAATATTTTTGTTAAAAAATAATGATTCCTCACAGAAAAATTTGAAAAATATTTTATACTTACATGTATTTTCTGTAGTGCAAACGTTTACTGAATACATTATTAAAATGTAAAGGAATAAAACGGTAACTGTCGACGCCATCTTGACTTTACGGTCGCGTTCCGATAGAGTTATGGTTTATGAGTGAATGCGTTTCTAAGATAAAAGTGCATGCCATAATCGTATGTGGCATTTTAGTGTTAACATACCCATATATATTATGTTTAGAATAAAGTGGATATGTCTTAGAGTCTCTCTTATTACACAATATTATTTTGTATCGTTGTTTTCTTTAATACAAACATACACACAACTTTCGCCTAATAATATTAGTAGAATATTAAAATTCAAGTTGGAAATTTGACGCTTATGGCTTTTTTCACATTTTAATTTAAAAAAGTGAGTATCGTTTTTCACATAGAGGCAGCGGGGATATTTACAATAAAACACGACCCCTAATTTGCATTGATTTCAATCTTCAGATAATTAAATAATGTATTCAGTTTATTTCTAATCAGTTTAACTTGGGTATGTCATAATGGGAGTCATTCCAACGAAACATTTGATCATAATTTAAAAGTTTGTGTTAATAAACTCATAAAATGTTTTGCACGAAATGTAAATTTACCACCTCAAAACAAACATGAATTACATTTGTTTATGCTTTCTAATTTTTTTAAAATAATTTTATTATAAATTTCATCCAAGAATATTTAAAAGACTATATAAATATCTATGATCTTTGCTTTTACAAAATGACTTTGACTTTTATTACAAAATATAGACAGCCGTAAGAAATACATGGTGATATAATCTGCGAATAAGCTTCCCCGTTGTACTAAAACAACGTGTATTATTAAATTCGAGGTGAGGCAACCATTTCATTTATACAGTTCAAAAACCAATTTTCTAAATGGAATTTGATGTTTTCTGAATATTATAAAGATAATCGTATCCACGTTATTATTTTTTATGAAAACGAAAAGAAAATTTTGTATATAATTTTGTATCTCAGTCCCTAGATACCTTTAATATAGACATAGTCGTTATCTGTTCACGAAGCCTTAACGGCTCGCTGTAAATTTGATGGTTGATACGAAGCAACCATTTTACATAGATCCCTGTTTTGTCCTATATTTTTGTATTTAACAATTTATAAACGGTTTCATTGACAGGCCACGAAAAATTGGTGGGTTTAGTTAAAAGTTTTTGCAAAACAAGTTGTCACGCAATTCAGTGGTTGTTTAATTTTTATGAACATCCTGTCGAGATTAGATTATGTCTGTTAAGTTAAAGGGCCAAACCACTGTACCGCTGTTTGAATATCCTTATGCCGATTCTACACTCTTGCGAAGTTGCCCGAAAACGACAATGTAAGTCTCTCCGTGCTACTTCGACTTCACTTGTCCCTTATCTTCTAACTCCGTTCTTCTTTGGAACACCAGTAAATGCTATTCATTCTAATTAGGTAATTTATTACTTGTATAAAAGCCGTTGTCCAAAATCTTTTTTAACGATATTTAAGAAGTTTAATGATTTTCGTATTCGGATGTTCATTAGGGTACCATTGGATTTCAGTAAGGGACTCCAAAAAAGCAAACATAATGTCACAGAACACATTCAAACAGTAAAGAACTTGCTCCAAAGCAATTCCAAGTGAAATAAGGTCGTACTCCACATGTTAAAGGTAGGCTAATTTACTTAATGTCACTTTAGGGACGGGTCAAAAAAAGGTAGTTGAATTTGCGATTTAGGATTTTTTGCTATTGAAATCTTTTAAAGAGTTCAAGGCATTAAAAAGTCTAATATCGATTGGTGAGTGAATAAACAAAATAATACTACAATTTTTAATCTTTTCTTTCACGCCCCGCTTTCCCGCGGGTATTTCCGAAAATCCCTTTTCTCTAAAATCCGTTAACTACTTTAAAAATTGAAAAAGAAACATCTATTAATACTCTGTAAAAGTTACTTATTATACGTAGACAGCACCTAGACTCTAGTGACTAATATATAGAGTCTAGTCAAACACATGGCATCACATAAATATTTGATTTGCCCCGTGCGGGAATCGAAACCGCACCTTCTGGTACCGAAGCCTTTATGCCTTTAGAAAAAGTTAAAGGTACACAAGGGGTGTAAATAAATACCTTAAGGGAACGTATTTATTTGTGTGCTTAGAAAATGTAAATTTACTTTACTTACAAAAACCCTCGCATAAACTTTAAATTGAAGTTTTCTTTCCATTGCACATTTACGCATTTTACGCGTAAGAGTTAAAAGCAGCATTTTATAGGTAGGTACTTTATGTGAAGGTTATTTTATTTAAATAAGAATTAAAGTTTTTTTTTATTTTTTTATAAATTGATATGTTCAGGTTCGGGTGTAAGAGTAAGGTGGCCTTTATTTGAATGGAGCAGGCGTATATGAAGCAAAACAGAGCCCTTAATGTAGAAAGTGGCAGCCACTCAGATTTTTAATCGCTAACGGTTAGGCTACGAAACGCTGACTGGCTTATTAGGCGGCGAGCGGTAAGAACAATTGTAATAAAAGTTTGATTGACGCTACGAGATACGCCGCATTCGGCGGCAGCTTGAGCGATTTTGGAAAGGCGCGTCGCGGATCACGTTTGGGAAGAAATCTACGCGCATCCCGATGAAATGGAACGCCAAAGCAACCGCATTTTGCAAAAAAATCTGTTATTTCATGTCATCATCATATCGACCCTTTAATCATCCCACTGCAGGGTACGGGTCTCCCTTCAACCGAAGGTGATTAGAGCGTACTCTGCCCCGCTGCTTCTCTCAACAGAAAATTTACTGTTGTTTCAAACTAACTTTTGTTGTTTTTAGTGCAACATGTTGTTTCGGAGTTTAGACTTGTTTTACATACTAAATTCTTATTTGACGCACGACGAAGCTTGGGTCGCGCGATTTGGTCAGCGCAACTGTTCATACTACGCAGCAAGCCTACTCCAATCTAGGCCGCCCCCGCCGCCCGTGTCGTTTTTAAAATTTTCGCGTCGTCAAAAAGCGCCCTCATAAGTACAAGCTTTGCTAGTTCGGGACTAGATGGCGTTGTATGATTCGTTCAAGATTTACTATACACATTTAATCTTGTAAACAGTTCGTTATGATTATATCAATAGTAATTAAAATATTATAGGCTGAACGTAAACTATGCTTGTTGATATTGAAAACGATGTTTGCAATTACTGTTTAGCATTAGCATACACTGACGAGGATTGAAGACGGGTCACATATAAATATTATTTTTTACATTTCAATCAATAAGAGAGATATCAAGAATGGCACGTTCCATTGCTCTGAGCAACTTTTATTTTGTGCATAATCAGGAGGGCTACTACGAAACGTAAATCCGATATTTCGGCCGAAGTATCGGAAGAATTTTAACCGTGAAATACAAGGTATTTCATGGTTATTTTAGTAATTCCTTGAATTCTATCCATGATATACCTTGTACTTTATGGTTATTTCAGTAGTTCATTGAATTATAATCATGAAATAACTTGTATTTCACGGTTAAAATTCTTCCGATACTTCGGCCGAAGTATCGGATTTACGTTTCGTAGTAGCCCTCCTGCCTGTGTCAAGTCCTAAAAAAAGTACTTACAATTTTTATAAAAATGGTAAATGTATTTTTTAGAAAATTATGTAGATGTAAGTATGTAGGTTTTAAGAATAGAAGAGCATTTATGAAATGGCTTGCTCGACTGGGAAAGTACCACCATCTCACAGAATATCGACATAAAGGCAGTAATGCATTTCGTTCGGTGTGAAGTATAACTCCTTTTCATTTATTACATTTTTTTTACATAATTTAATAGTGAGTGAGAATAGTGGGTGAGTAATCACATATTCGTTGATTCCGTAAAACGTTAATTTCGAGTTATAACACAAATATATATTATTATTGCGATATTAAAGAAGCCCATTTATATTGCCCGTCAGTGTAATATGAAATTACGTTTAGTTAGTTATATATGGGAGTCAATAACGCGTACGTAGTTGACGGGAATTATTAATATCATAGTTTTAGTATTAATAATATTAATATTCTTGGACGAATCTCACGACGCCATCTAGTTCCAAACTAAGCAACTAAGCTTGTACTATGGGTACTAGATTGCTGATAAATATACTGTTTTTTTAACCTACTTATTAAACATAGAAAACATCCAGACCAAGGCAAACAGTGTTTATGCACACAAATATTTGCCTTGCGCAAGATTTGAACCCGTGACCCTTGAGATAAAGTGACCATTGCTAGCCACTCGACCACCGGGCAAGTCAATGTGCAATATACTAAATAAAAGGTTTGTAATGTCAATACAGGTAACATCTTCTCATTATGCCGTTGTTCGATTCGAATTTTGCTGTGAAACACTATGACTGCTATGACATTCAACATGGATATGGACAAATTTCTTAGCGAAATTGCAGCTCATGTCGAAATTATGTTAACTGTTTTACAGAAATTAACTAGTTAACACAAAAAAACCGCGAGATAAACCACGGCCATAGCTCAAGACGAATCTTTGATTTTTATTAGAAACGTTAATTTATTTCAAGCAAACGATCTGTTAACATAACAGAAAACCCTCTCTCGATAATACTGAGAATTCTCACAAACAGATCTACGGATGAAGACGGCTCCAAGTTGTGGGAAACTGACATATGACAGGCACTGACTACCGATCTGGGTTGTATACAATGAGCATATTAGGACTACGGGATAATTGAAGTGTAAACGAGAGAATACTTTCACGAAAAATGCTTACAGACATAGTCTGTTGTCGATAAGTCGGCTTAATTTTAGTGTTGTTTCAGTTTTTTTTTGACAAATCAAACGGATGGGTTTCGTTATCTCTAGCTTCTCCGTGCTTCGGACGGCACGTTAAGCCGTAAGTTCCGACTGTTGTCGAAAGATGACAGTTGTTAAGCCAAATCGGTGGCCTTGGGGCGGTTTGAAAACACTAGCCTTTGCCAATCCGCATTGGAGCAGCGTGGCAGTGTACGTTCTAATCACCATCGATTGAAGGGAGACTCGTATCCCTGCAGTGGGATGATTATGGGTTGATATGATGAGGTGCAATAAAATAATATTAATAACACTAGCTTTTTTGCCCGCGACTTCGTCCGCGTGAAGTTCCGGACCCGTTCCCGTGGGAACCACATTGAATTTCAGGAAAAACTATAGCCTATGTCACTCCCTGATAATGCAGCTTTCTACTGGTAAAAGAATTTTTGAAATCGGTCCAGTAGTTTCGGAGCCTATTCAATTTAAACAAACAAACAATCAAATCTTTTCTCTTAATAATATTAGTATAGAAATATAGATAGAGAGCGTGCCTGTGAAGGTCTACGGTCTACAAGGTTTACTCTCTGAATGAAGATTTTCATTTCTATTTTTTCATTTTCTTTTACATTCGATTTTAACACAGTTTTGGAATTTCATATAAAATTTATTTAGATTGTTTTTTCTTATAATTGGGTAGGTACATAACATTTTTTTGTTATCGAATCCCACATTTTGGAGATACAATAGAAAGTTTAACATTTGTTACATAACAGATTATAATAAAATTACATTGGTAAGCTCTGGTGTACCATGAGAATACTCTCACCTTTCCCATTCAGGGCAGGTCTGACCGCAGTTGCTCCATGTCAAAATCACTATTATCGTTAAATCCTTTGGATCAGGTAACGATCATAATCCTTGTAGATTGAGATACATTATATACTGACCAAATATTGTGTAGTTTTAGCAAATAACAGTGACACAAATTATATATTACCCTCCTGAGTAAACCCAGAGTGGGTATTTGCAAACAAACAATAATATTAATTTTATGTACTTATTTCTTTCGCCTTTCCACGCGGCTTCGCTCGCGGTTAATTTTATGACATAAATCTCGTTTGACAACAAAACAACCCATAGCCCGACTTGTGGCGCCATCTGTGGCCGATAGCCCATCCCATACAGCGCCCTCTATAGTATAAAAAATATTTTCCCATTGGAATGACATACTTTCACGGGATAAAAAGTAGCCTATGTTGGGCTCTATACCCCTGACAATATATATACACATTTTCATAATGATCGGCTGATTAGTCAAGCCGTGAAGGAATAACAAACAATAAAACAAACTCACTTTCTCATTTATAATATTAGTATGAGTATGATATGATTACAAACAAAAAATAAACAGTTTTTATTGACAAGCTCATTGTTTGAGTCGCTAATAGTGGCTTCTTTATCCCAAAGGTATTTTTTAAAAGTAACATTCTTATTTGAACGTGCCACTACGACACGCCACCACCGTCTGTTTCGCTAAGAGGCAGTTTTTAAGTGCAGCAATTGAGTGTGAAAGGGAAAAACGGTGAGAGCCTTCCGCTTTCGCAATTGCTCGGCGTAGTGGTAGAAGTCGTGGACCCACTACAAACGTCTATTAAAAAACTGAATATTGTAGTCTATCAAGCAGATATTATGATGGTATGAAAAAGGAACTTTGGCTGAAGGTGTACATAGCCAGCACCAGGATTAACAACGGCGGTGAATGACAAACGGTAAAGCGCATTGACATAAAATTGTATAACACACGACACGATTACACGGTCAATCGTGATTGAGATAAATAAAATAAATAAATATTCTTGGACGAATCACACAACGCCATCTAGTCCCAAACTAAGCTGTTAAGCTTGTACAATGGGTACTAGATTGCTGATAAATATACTTAAATACTTTTTTTTTGTAAATAAATACTTATTATACATAGAAAACACCCAGACCAAGGCAAACGGACATGTTCATGCACAGAAATGTTTGCGATTAGGATTCGAACCCGCGGCCCTTGGCCTGTGATCTTTGATCGGTATTGACTGTGTGTAACCAGGATCAGAGATGTCATGTAATAGCTACATATGAAAACTCAGTAAATTTAATCGGAAAGATATTAAATGATGTCATTTACTTTGTTTTAATATTTTGGAAGTTTGTAATTAGGAATAGAATAGCAAATAAAAATATAGGTACCTTCCAGTTTTATTTCTAATGTTATCAGTCTGTTAAGTGTGTTGGATTTTCCTTACCATTAATTTTATTTGATAGGTCACCCTATGTAATGAAAGTGGCACAAAGGGCTAATGAAAGAATTTTTATGACTTACGAGCAGGACAAACAAGCTACTAGACAAACAAAGTCACCTGATGGGAAGGATCGCCGTCTGTGTATTGTCATACCTCCATAAATATGTTATAGAGTAGCTTATTTATTTTATATTTATCACTGAAGGACAATTATGTTGTAAATGACGTGTATAAGTGCCCGCAAGGGCCTACTGAATAAAATAGTTTTGATTTTGAGTTTTTGATGTAATCACTTTAGTACCTTATCACTATAACATTGTTGACATGTTCACTCAAATGTCTTAAGTAATTGAAATATTATACGTGACAAGGTTCTAAAGTGATTACATATTTACCCCCCGTGGCGTAATGGTTACCACGCCAGACCGCCACCCAGGAGGTCCCGGGTTCGATCCCCGGTCGGGTCATGATGAAAAACGAACTTTTTCTGATTGGCCTCGGGTCTTGGATATCTATATGTGTATTTGTTATAAAATATAGTAGTGTTGAGTTAGTATCCCATAACACAAGTTTCGAACTTACTTTGGGGCTAGCTCAATCTGTGTGATTAGTCCCTATATATTTATTAGTCCCTATATTTATTTATATTTATATTTTATATTTATATTTATGGAGGTGACTGTGAATTGGTAGAGTTTCGTGCGTCGACAGTAGGTACGTAGTCGACGCACAAACAGCGACGAATTCTATTAAAAATGTTGTTTACCAAATACTGTCGACGCACGAAACGCGACCAATTCGTGTGGTGACTGGAATTACCTAGTAAAATACATAGAATCATATAGAGCTGGCGAAAATGAAGACCACTCACATTTCGATCAACTTCGCGGGAGTCAAGAGCTAGCTTAAAGTAAATAAAATCATCTATACTTATATTATAAAGAGGAAAGATTTGATTGTTTGTTTGTGGTTTGTTTGCATTGAATAGGCTCCGAAACTACTGGACCGATTTCAAAAATTCTTTCACCAGTAGAAAGCTACATTATCAGGAAGTGACATAGGCTGCTTTTCCCGAAATTCAATGTGGTTCCCACGGGAACGGGTCCGGAACTTCACGCGGACGAAGTCGCCGGCAAAAAAGCTAGTCATTAATAAGATTCAAGTAGATTTACATAAAATACTTTTGAACATCAATAGTTTTTTATCCTACTGGTACCGACGTGAATGGCTTGTTGAGAAAATGTCTAAAGAAATGAAATCGTTTATTTCAGAAATTAGACCTTCACAGGTACTTTTTCTTGTCATTTACAAACTTGTATATTTATGTATAAAGAAAACTACGTTATTAACTACCAGGCTTCTAGGGCTGGTTGGTGTGAAAATGGGCAATACTGTTCCAATTGTATAAAGAAATTATCTATTTCAAAAGGTCCCTGTCTTTTTAATCCTTAATATAAGTTTTGTTAATTTTTTAGTATGGTTTAGTTTTTAGTTTCATTTTTAAGTTGTGTAAATGTTTTTGTTTGACAATTCACACAGATTGAGATTGATACAAAATAAATAAAATAGTTTTATTAAATTAAATCTATTAAAAGCTCCGTTATTCTATCCCAAGTCCTTATCAGTAGGTACAATAGTTTATTTAAGGTTTATGTACCGATTTAACCGGTAAATCCCTTAATTGGACATTATCCTACAGGTACACTGGTTAGTATACATCTGAATCATTTATCACTTAGTAATCTGACTCTAATTCGCTACACTTTGCAATTCAAATTTTACTAGTTGTAGTCCGCCATCAAATGATCAAAACAAAACACAGCATCATTGATGGCGTAAAAGATAACGACATTCAACGGGATAAATGTTATTTGAAGAGTATCAAGTTTTTAACACTACACTGTTTTTTTTTTCACTAAGGTGGCAAACAAAGCAACCTACGGCTTGTGGTCAGAGCCTTAACAGGACATTGTTGCCTCAATAAGCACATGTCCAACTTAGGGCTGAGTGACACACGCACCTGCAGACGATGTAAGGAGGCTGATGAAACACCACTGCATCTTCTGGGGGAATGTGGGCCACTTATACACAAGCGCAGCACTCATTTAGGGAAACACTTATTAAGCCCAGATGAGTTAAAGGAGCTAAGCAAATCCTGCGGTTCATCACAGCTGCACGGTTTAGCGGTGAGCTCTAACAAATCATGTGGCGATCACAATAGACCAGTCCTGGTCGCAGTGCTATTAAAGCCGCACACAACAAAAATAAAAAAAATAAAAAGGTGGCAAACAAGCATAAGACCCGCCTGATGGTAAGCAGTCACCGGAGCGTACGGACGCTTGCAACACCACCGTGTATCACTGGCGTGTTGCCGACCCTGTAAAAAGTGGAGCTCTGGAGACCTTACTCACCGTAGGAGCATGCCATGGCCGAGACCAATACTATTTGGATACAATCTTTTGTAAGGTAAAGTCCTTCCTCAGAGGCTGTTCCGATTTTAGCGGATTATCCGCTGTGGCCCACCTCTCTTAACGTGCTTTGGAATGTTATCATCAATGGACGTACATTAAATCTAATACGTCGTGATTCCTCCATCAAAACTAGTGACAAACATCCATTCGTAGAACTTTTCGCGTGTATGATTTTATTACTAAGGATTTGTTATGCCGCATTTCCACGCTCGCGTTCAAAGTGACATTCAACGAGCATAAGCACGGGCACGCACGACCATGTAAACAGTTTGAATGTGCATGCGCTCGTGTTTGTGCCCGTGCTTGCCGCCGATCCGGACTACTGTCGGTTTTTTGGCACAGTTCAAAGGATGAATGTGCTTGCGCCCGTGCGCCTGTTCACACGCGCGCGTTCGATTTAGTATCCCGTGAACATTCGCAGCGACCGAAAGGTCCGGAAGTATTCTGTGCAGTGCAGGCAAAAAAAAGGTAAAGATGTCGGACTGCTCAAACGACCAAATACTTTTGTTCCTAGAATACTATCAGACAGAACCTATAATATAGGATGCTTGCAGTGCTTGGAGATACTGGCGTGTTGCCATGCGTGTAAACATCTTGCTTGGCCCGCCGCCCGTCGACGGGCTACGTGCCGGGCTGATTGCCGGGTCGCCTGCCGGGCTACGTGGCACGGGTGTAAACTCAGCATTACATATCCATCAAAATTATATAAGTGTTTCAATTACATTGTATGGCTTCCGGAAGTTTCGTTTAAGGCTTCATTTCAAGAACACAAATATTGTGCAATAAGTAATTAATCAAGATTACGGAAGTTTATGATGAAATTTCGAAGGTTGCTCTTTGTTTTAATAATAAGTTAATCACAGAAAGTAAATATTAAGAGGCTTTACAATTTCATGCTATGTTACAGTTAGCCTATCTATCAGATAAGATGTTTTAAAATCATACTAACAGTCCCCCACTACATGGCAACGAAACTTTTATAAAAAAATCATGAAACTAGTCCATGTTACGAATTTAAAAGAAATAGTATCGCGGCTAAGTAGGTTATACATATAGGTTACAAAGTACCTACGACTACGAAGTTATATAGTGTATTTTTTTTAAATTAAAACCTTACAAAACAAATATACAGTCAAGCAAAGTGACAAGCAATACGGAACTCTATATTGTGCGTGGTCCGATACGCACTTGTATTTTTTTAGGTTTCAGAGGAGTTTCCTTCCGCGAACACTGAAGCTGTGGAATAAGATCCTCGCCGAGGTCTTTTCTTTAGACTATATTATTGGGTTCTTCAAAGATTTTTCGGCAATGCGCGAGTGATACTCCCGGTGTTGCAAGCGTCCATAGGTTACGGTGACCGCTTACCATCAGCCGGGCCGTAAGCTTTTTTTTATACCACAAAGTTGGCAAACAAGCATACGGCCCGCCTGATGGTAAGTATCACCGATGCTTGCAGTACCGTGGTTATCACTCACGTGTTGCCAACCCTCCCAACCCCCCCCAAGTGGAGCTCTGGAGACCTTACTCACCGTAGGAACACAACATGGCCGAGACCAATGCTATTTGGCTACGATCTTCTGTAAGGTGAAGGTCATTCCCTAGACGGGCTGCTCCGATTTGAGCGGATTATCCGCTATGCCCTACCTCTCTTAAAGTGATTGCCACCTTAGTGGTATAAAAAAAATTATGCACGAAACCCTCGGTGGGCGAGTCCGACTCGCACTTGACCGGTTTTATTTTACTTTGGAACCAGTGTGGTGTTGTGTGAATGTAAAGAATTTATTATTTATATTATAACTGACCATTATGTTAAATACTAATTAAACTTACCTTCAATATGCGTAATGAAAAATGTGCTGTAACACGCTATATTTCCGTATTTTAAACTCCCAAATATAAAAACTTTTGGGATAATTTAAATGTATGAACTTTGTTGTTAAATAAAATGTTGAGTTTGAAAACACACCCTCTTATATTAATAACGAGGGCACAGCTAATCTCTGTTTTGTCTCTTTTGTATTTTTAATTAAAGAATGGTATTTGTTTATTTCAAACAAGTCAAACAAGCCAGCGGGTCACCTGATAGAAACCGCCGCCTATTAACATCAGTAACACCCAGAGGTGCTACCAATGCGTTGCCCGTAAGAAATTAGGGGGCATTTTAGGTGATATTAAAATTAGGAGGAGTCAGGAATATGCATTACTGCATGTCACCCCGCTACGCTTGGGGAATCGACGCGGCTCCGTCGGGTTCTCCTCTCTAGACGGAGTATACCGACTTTGACCATGACCTTTTTTTTTTTTTTTTTAACCTGACTGTCTCCCCGCGCTGGCCCTCACAGCGTAGGGGAGCGTCCCCAAGGGGCGGATAGGGGAATGGTCGGTAGTACAGCCTAGCTACACTAACCGGCTAAGTCCGATGGACTCGCTGACCTAACACCTCGCCCACGTTTAACCAATGTTGCTGGTGAAGCGTATCCCGTTGGCGCTTCACTAGCTTGCACAACATCGTCGAAAAAAAAAAAAAAAACCTGACTGTCTACCTTCTCTTCATTTACGTGACCTGCTTTACTTTCAAAACTATTGGAATTTATGGTTAATGAGTTAAAATTAATTAAGTCCTTTATTTCCAGTCGATTAGCAAATCCAAGCCCGAATCCCCAGGGATATATTTTGCTTCTGTCATTTGAATTAGCCGGAATTAATTCTCACAATACAAAGACTGTGCACAAAAGGCCAACACAAATAAACTCTAAAATGGATGATTTAGATAATTACCTTAATAATTAATTAGGTCTAAATATTGTTTTGTTTTTTTGTCATACCTACAATACAATAAAGATAAATTTATATTCGACACGTTATGTCCTTGTCAAATTAAGGAAGAAAAGAGAGATAGCTTGAGACTTAATGTTACGTCGTAAAACGACGCAGTGTGGCCATATATGGCGCTGACGTGACGTGCTTTACATTGGGGCATCGAGTACGTAGCCCTTCTGCATTGGGGTGTCGTAAATGGACGTCGATGTCAATGCTGCAACATCACCACGTTACCGTGTTTTATCATTGAAACATCAACCTATATCCACTTATCCACGTACCGCTTCCGACGACTACGTTCGACCTATCGTCATAGAATAAGTAATAACCCGAGGTAGAATGAACACTCTCCGCCCCGCACCAGACCGAGTTACAGCACCCCTGCCGCACCCGAGGAGCCCTCGAAGAGCCCTCAGTAGCAAAGGTGTGCGTTTAGTGAACGAATGTGTTTACGTGTGCGCATACGTGTGCGCGTGTACAGAAGACATTGACCTCTGTAGTAGTAATAGGTGATTATTTCACACGCGTTGTATGGAGTGTCCGGGCTGTGCTATCGTTCCGTGGCGACGACACGTTGCCGTGCCGTGCATAAGCACGCTCACGCCAATGCACCACGTCACGCACGACACTGTGCACGACACCCACCCGTTTATTATTGACAACGTCGTGACGTGGGCGATAACTCGGGATACGGATTATGGACAAACCCTCTGTCGGTCGGGTGAGACTGAGATTCCTCCAGGGTACTCGTTAGTGGGAATCCAGTGACCCGACTAATGACACACATGTAGGTACTAAAGCATGTGATTAACTAAAACTGCTATAAAGTCAAGTCAATCTATCGTACCAGATAATCGAAAACTAATTTAGTTCAGTCATATTTATAGAAGCCCATCGCAGTTTCGTGCTGTAAACATGTTATTGTAATAAGTGCCTAATTATTTCGTAAATCGATAGTTGTTGTTCGAAAAACGATCTAATTACTTTTTAATCGTTCTTAAATCATTGTTACAATAGTAAAAAAATCAAGGACACATTGTTTGAAACAATAAAAAAAAAACAGAAAGCACTAAATTTTTCATAAATTTGTATATTTACATTTACTCCAATTATTTAAACTTTGAAATATAAAACTTTAAATTACACTTACTTAGTTTTAGTTTTTAATTTGAATTTTTATTAGGTATATTTTTACACATCGTTATAAACAGATCAAAAATGGAAATTCTTAATAGTAGACATTGTAATCCTCTGGACTGTCCTGAATAAATAAAAAAATACAACTGAAAAATAAATACTTACAACCGAAGATTGCAAGCTAAATAGAGTCTGAATTTTGATTGAGTAAGTCTAAGTCAAAATTTACAAACCACGATAATGAGTCGTAATTACATACCATGAGTGATTTTAGACTGATTTTTAGTGGCGAAAAAGGAGTAGACAGCTACCTATCGTATTAAATTCGGTAGGAAAATAAAGGATGACTCGAAAATTTGTTATTTTATTCTATTTGAATAAACAATTTGGCTTTGAATATTAATTTCTGTATCGCCTTTGATTGAAGAACAAATATATTTTTTGGAAATCTTCAGATATTATAATGTATATCAATTGTAGAACATCGCTATTGGTTATTTTAAGAGAAGTATTGGAAAATTCCTAATATTTCTCTGATTACCAACTTCTGGGAAATGTTTCTAACAAAACTCATAAATTTCATTCAACTTATATTTCGATGATACTGTGAGAAAGAGACGTATAGACAAAACTGGTTATCTTTGGTATCTGCACTCTTCTTTGTTACCAGTAGTTACAATACACTGTCAATATTAAGATATCTTTTGTTTTAGGGTTCTGTAATAAGGTATTCTTACAGACACACACAACTATAACTAACAAAGTGGTAGTAGAACAAAATCCTGTAATCTAATCTATACTATACTAATATTATAAAGAGGTAAAGTTTGTGTATTTGTTAAATTGTAACGGGTAATCTCGTGATCTACTGAACCGATTTTAAAAATTCTTTCACCAATAGAAAGCCACATTATTGCTGAGTGTCATAGGTTATATAAAAAACCAAAAAATAAAAAAGGCTTTTAACATTATGCCCAACGGAGTGGGCACGGGTCAGCTAGTCTAATCTATATATCTAAAATGCTTTGTCCTGACTGACTGACTGACTGAGAATCAACGCACAGCCTAAACCGCTCATCGTAAAAATCTGAAACTTGGCAGGTGGACCTATTATATGACGTAGGCGTCCGATAAGAAAGGATTTTTCGAAATTCGAACTCTAAGGGGGTAAAAAAGGGGAGTAAAGTTACTATGGGACAACTTGATTCCTTGGTCCAATCTACTTCAAATTTTGCATAAAAATTGTTTAAGAGAATTGATGGAAGACGTGATTCTTATTTTATTGAAATTCTTGAAAAAAATGTATTTTGTGGGTAATTTTCTTCGAGCTGATATCAATACTCATACTCCTTAGTGCTTTCGATTTCAATTACATTTCATTTTGACACATCCGTGAAGTGAAGTGTGTCATCTGTCATGTAATATTTTTATAAATTGTGAATAATCAAACAAAATGATTTCTTAATGTCGTCGTGCTATTTATTCTGTTTGTGATCTCGGAAAAACAGCTAAAATTCTAAATATGTATATACATATTTAGAATTTTAGCTGTTTTTCCTATATAGCGGACTGAATCATATTCATCGATATTAACAGTCAGTAATTAAATATATAAAATTTTATAATATTTGACAGGGTTCAAGTTAAATTGGTCAATGGTTAAATGGCATATTGATATTGTCTCTTTCTCACTTATAGGAAATCTCATTATGTCGACTCGCTCTATTATTTCGTAGTGTTGTTGTAGGGATGGATGGTTGTAGGCTGAGGTTGTAGGTAGGTTGTTGAAATACCGACATTCTTAAACATTTTTTTACGGAAGTGGTTGGAAAACAAGCTCAGGAATATGGATCATTTGCTATAAGGTGATTACCGTCGACTATTGGAGCACATAGATTCTAGGGTGCCTGACCCGTTGCCGACCTATAACAGGAAAAAACAGGATATAGCGAGAAATAGTATAAGGAAGGAGTTAGATTTTTATAATACCACAAAGGTGGCAAACAAGAATTTCGGATATTTCACTCTCCGAACGCTATGCATTGCTGCTTCACGTCAATATTCTGTAAAAGGGTGGCACTTCACCGGTCGGGCTAGCCTATTTCATAAACGCCCACTCCAAAGATTGTAATGAGAAGTATATAAATAGAAAAATAATCATCTATACATATGAATATGTTTTGTCTTGACCGTAGAGACCTGAAACTTGGGTGTTTCTGAAAGTTTTCTGAAAGGTGTGGTGTATGATGTAGGCAACCGATAAGAAAGGATTTTTTGAAATCAACACGGGAACACCACGGGAAAGGATCACCACGAGAAAGCGGGATAAACGCAAACGAAGTTGCGCGGGTTTCTCTAGTCTGTCATGTAATCCTTATCCTAATCCTAACTATCCTAACTAATTTTTATTTGTTTTGTTTGTTTGTTTGTTATTCCTTCACGGCTTGACTAATCAGCCGATCATTATGAAATTTTGTACATATATTGTCAGGGGTACAGAGCCCAACATAGGCAAGTTTTTATCCCGTGAAAGTATGTCATTCCAATGGGAATATATGTTTTCTACTATAGAGGGCGCTGTATCGGCCAACAGATGGCGCCACAAGTCGCGCCATGGGTTGTTTTAACCGCCAACACACTTTTCAGAACACACCCAAGTTTCAGGTTTCCACGGTCAAGACAAAACATTTTCATTTGTATAGATGATTATTTTTCTATTTATATTCTTCTCATTATAATCTTTGTAGTGGGCGTTTATGAAATAATATTGTTTATAGTTGGGAATCGTATTCTCATGAATGTGCAATTAAAGATTGAGCTACAATTGATTATAAATCCAAAAAAAAATATTTTCGTAGGCTGAGCGGGAGCGTCCACCTTAAGTAAGCTTATTACTTAAGTTGCGAGATGTCGTTGTTATTTATAATCTCCGTTTAAAGTACGTAACAAAATGTTTGATAAGATTATCGGGATATTACGAAATTCAGTAAACAGGATAACTAAACACACACTTATCCACTTGTAGCAAATAACAGTCGTATATTCATTAGGCGGCTCTGATAGATAAGAGCATTATGTATTACCGAATCGATATGCTCCATAATCATTAGACATGTTATGCGTACACGTGATCGTGAATGTTAACTATTGTTGCCATTGAAGAATGTGAAATGTTTCTTTATAGAGAATCCATTTTCTCCATTTTCCGAGTGATTGTTTCTTCAATAGTAAAAGTGGACAACTCTAACAGCCACTTTCTGACTGGACCAGTTTCTGGCAGCTAGCCTGAGTACATACTGTCAGCTCATTTGAATCAGCACTGATTTTTAGTTTTTATAATCTCTTTTTTTTTCAAAATCACTTTTCATCTATGATGAGATCATTATCGCGGATTGCGATGATTGACAGCTATTACTTAATGTGTCATTAACTTTAAAAATGCGTTTCAGAAACTGTTACTTCGAAACGTAGAAGAAGTATGCTTTGTCAACGCAAAGCTACGATTTCAAAGGATTGCGTGTGTGAGCATTTCGTTCGCTTTTCATTAGGTGTCGGAGTTAAAACGGAAGGTAACTGCCATTTCTCTTGTAGACCTATTTTGTATACATACCACAATACAAATTAACGTAATGTATAAACAACTGTAACAACATAATTACAGTAAACAAGGTCTCTAATAAGCCTTATAGGGGAGGTAATTTGTTTAGTATATATACGACACCCTTATTACAGAACTTCTGTTCATTTCCCTTAGTTTTACTACGTAGCCGAATTGGGTACGTAGAACGATGGCATGCCTCTCATTATATGAATGAGTAGTAAAATAAGTTAGTTATGAGTTAGAAATACACAGGTGTAGAAACTCACTTTGATCTTAGATATATCTCATTAGATTTCGTTGTTATAACGCAAGGCTCTCTACAAAAAAACCCAATTCTTCTTGATAATGTGTGTGATACCTATTATCTAGTATCCAATGGGCCGTCATAATTGGAACTTTCCAACAGATTTCATTCAATTGGACAGGCGTATGTATGTCTGTACATTGATCATAATTGAAAGAAGGAACAATTTATATTTAGAAAAATGTAAAAAAAAAACTTTATATTTTTTTATCTGTCTATTTGTACGCGTAGATCTTCAAAGTAACTAAACAGATTTCAATGCTGTCCACAAGAATATATAGATTGAATTCGACGGACGAAATCACGGGCAACACATAGTCTGGCTAGAAGATGATAAATGAGGTCTGGTAGACATCATCAATCTCTTGAAAAAAAAAAAAACCTTGATTATTATTAGGCACTCTACTTTTCTCCCTTGAATAATACTTAGGAAGCTCTACATAGTCACTAGAGACGTTTCCGAAGCATTTCAATATGTAAGTCTCTACCCCGACCGACGAGACGCAGTGTTATAAAATATCAGTACAATATTCTACCTTAGAAATTTATGAATACAGTCGCTATTTCTTTATATATATTTATGTTATATTCCTTTTTAAAATATTGTAAGTTTTGATTCGGATTTTACTATGATTTAGTGAATTTTCCTGGACGATATCTTTATCGCAAGTCAGGCAAAAAAATCCTATGACATATTAAAAACAGTAACTATGGATCCCTTAAAAATGATTGAAGGTTTCATTCATTCATATTACCCATAATCATCCCACTGCAGGGACACGAATCTGCCTTCAATCGAAGGAGATTAGAGCGTACTCTGCCATGCAGATTATCCGCTGTGATATATGAGAGAGGTAGGGCACAGCGGATAATCTGCTCCGCATCTTTCGCAGCCCGTCTGGGGAAGGACCTTACAGAAGTAGTACGTATATAACGTAGTTATTTTCTTTATTTAAAACAAGTTGTAAATGACAAGAAAAAGTGCCTGTGAAGGTCTAATTTCTGAAATAAGATTTAATTTCATTTCAAGATCGTAGCCAATTAGCATTGGTCTCGGCCATGTTGTGTTCCTACGGTGAGTAAAGTCTCCAGAGTTCTTTTTATACAGGGTAGGCAACGCACAAGTGATATCCCTGGTATTGCAAGCGTCCATAGGCTACCGTGATGCTTACCATCAGGCGGGCCTTGTCGCCTGACAACAGCCGGGAGAGGCTCGAGATATCGAAACCAATTCAAACATTGGCTAGGATCGATGTTGCTATGTGTGTTCGTTTCAGAGTGCGAAACACAGTGACGCCATCGAGCTCCTCTCGATTGAAGGTTAGAATGTGATAAAACCTATTAATTGTTTCGTAAAAATTAATATACGATAATCCTGATTAAGTATACATAATCAACCATTACGAAATCTAATGGAAAGTATATGTCGTCACTCGTTTTACCATAAATTATGGCATTATGGCGAATCTGCATAGTAAGGTTAGAAAATAGGTCAGGGTACTCTACTTGGAATCTACGTACCCCTTTGGAGATTATTTGCAGCTTTATGGGACACTAGTTATTAGCTGTTTATCAAGGAAATAATATCACAAATGCTGAATGGACACCGTATTAGCATCATTTCATATTGTATGATAAGAGTCTTTGTATTTTTATTGTCTTTTGGTGCCGAATAAATTAAATTGTTAAATCGATTGGAGGTTTTTTCCTCTTCTTCGTCAAATAGAATTCTTCTTTTTCTTGCTTTCCATCAGCGAGCCAAAGTGCAGTCCTTGGGTTAATAAGTAAGATCAAGGTATCACTCGCGCATTGTCAACCTTAAAAAAAACCATTTCTCACTAAAGAATATCTCAGCAGGGAGATTCCGAATTCGGTGCGTACGTGGGAGGTAATTCTTTTGAAACCGCATTCTGCATTCATCTATTTAGATTTGTATCTGTGGTTATCACCATTACATGCCATAACATGTTTCATTCCTCGCGCTTTGTATTACATGTTATTTGTTACTATCACACTTTGTCACGCGAAGGAATTTAACTTTGACTTCAGTTACATAACCACAAACTTGAAACCTTTTGCTTAGCATGTAAAGTAACTTGGTGTGGCATTTAATTATTTAAATCTTATATACCTTAGATACATAAAGTGTGATTAAATTTATATGCGATAAACATTCGTGTGTGTCTTGACGGATGGTATTTTCTATTTACTTGTATAAGTATAAAGTATGGCTTCTCTATACATTGGCCCATCGTGACAGTCTACAATAACTGGCCATCATTAATTACTCTGCCACGACGTCTTCTACACTATGTCCCATTCCCATCATATTGGACCATTCATACTAAATAAAACTATTGAATTTTTATTGTGTTAAAACCATGTTACCTGTTTGCCACGTTACTGTTTTAAAAAAGTACTCTTATTTCTATTTCATAAAAAAAGTTAAGAGTAATATTTAAACCAAACTGAAAGGCACGTACGAGTACGTCACTAAGGAAACATAATAGCGTCTAATCAACCTGCTTGCATTGTGAGCACAATGGAAAAGATGCATTTACATTGAAAGCCTTTCGTAGTTCGGATCTGCTTTACTCCGGATCATCAATGCGAACCATGCGCATTACTCCCATTTGGTCCCGAGAAGTGTCGTACTTACTCCAGTCTATTCTGTGAGACTCGCCCGCGAGGCCGCCTATAGAACGCGCTATGGACGAACTTCGAACGGAGTTACGCTTCGAATTTCTCGAACGGTACTTTAATATAACACTGGCATGATTCTAAATTCAAAAATTAAAAACAAAGTGATAGTGTTGGATGTGTGACAAAGTTGAAAAAACTTTTTATCGATAGAGTTTTAATAACGTGGTTATTAATTATGATACTCTATGATTATTTTGGCTGAAAGTGGGCAAAGTTTGTTAGCTCTCGATGATTTATGATGCAGACGCGTCGGCACGGAAAATTTTGATTGAATCTCATTGAGCTCACGGTAAGTTAACTTTAGAGTTATTATTGAATGACCGATTTTGTTTGCGGTCAGTGTTTGCTATTTTTCTCTTTTCATTGACCGTACGTCATTAGATATTTTATCTGTACCACTGTTACCGACGTAAATATTCAAATTTATTTTTAATGCGGTTATTCATATGAAATTTATGATTACATGTATTGTGTTCTAAAGAAACTACTTTTCATAAATGAAATATTGGCGAGATAACATTCTATTATTTATCACATAAGCGAACATCTTTGGAGTTTAAAAATAATTGCGGATTTCAAAAATACTTGTGATCAAGTCTACTATAAATGCAGTGCCATAGTGCAATGCTAATATTTTAACATACCAACGCGAAGCTTTGATTAATAAAATCGACACTAATGTCACAAATACTTATTGGAATAGTGAAAATGTTGCTGATGATGCTGAAAATGAAAGATTTTTATTGTATAGAATGTCGGCGTCCCTCGTTACGTGAGTGAGAGATACGGAAACCCTCCAGATCCCAAACTCCACTATCCCTTTTCTCTATTCCCTTCTTTGTTACAAGATAATAACGTTTTGGTTGTTGATGTTTATGGCAGCCGTCATCACTTTCCATCAGATGACTTGCTTGTTCACCAGCTCCCTATGTTAAATATTTTATCATTAATATCAATTTAATAACGAAACTGTAAAAATAACATTCCAAATCCTATAGCATAAAACAAAAGTACAATATTTCTTTAATATAAAATGGGATTGTTTTTCAAAAAGTTTTTTCACCTAAAGTTCTTCCAAGCAATTTTATTTATATACATTGTCATAAATAAAAATTTTACTTTCATTCTTAAAATGCTGTTATTAAATTCTGAAATTCACATTGACAATTTGATTTCGTGGTATTGCTGAAATACATTCTAAATAGCGTGCGCGAACGGGAGCCGACGCGATGGTTCAGTAATCATTGATATAATAAACAACTTTGGATCGCTGATCCAGCATACCCGTTTCACCAACAATTCCTAAAATTTAAGTCTCATAACAGCTTTCTCTATGCCCAAATCCAAAACGGCCATAAGCATATTATAAGAATAATCTTATTTACTTCTAAAATTAATAATATATATTTTATTTCATTTTTTCGGGTTCCGTAGTAAACTACAAGGAACATTTATAGTCTGTCCGCGGTCTAGCGCCTAGACGCTTAATGCTAGAAAGCTGTAATTTGGTATGTGTACAAATATTAACAATGCTAACAAAGTGCTGGGACAAAATTTTGAAAAATATTTTTTTTTGTAGTGCCTCCCCTGTGGAAAGAAAATTTTTCGATACAATGGTCCGTTTCGGAATTATTTACATTTATCGTGTCAATTTTCGTTTTGCACGGGGTTCCCCCCCCCCCCCCCTCTATCTCCGAAAGTCATAAGTTTAGAAATTTGAAAAAAAAACATGGTGGTAGTCCATATGCTGAACCTTTAATGAAAACTATAACGGTTAAGTAGACTCTACTAGTTAGTTTTAGAATTTGATATTAGACTGAACTGAAGGCAAGCAAAGCACAGCAATACGGAACCCTACATTGTGCGTGGCCCGACACGTACTTAATAACTAGTCAAATCAAAGCAAGTTGCTTTGGCATGTTATAACGCTCTAATCTGTAAAACTCTGTAAAATATTCTGTCATCTCTCTTGTATATTATTATGACATAGACAAGAATACATTGTATTCTACGCGAAATTTCTCTCTTCAAAAAGAGAACTCTATTCAAAGAATACTAATATTGTTGGCGAGGCGGTGTTGATTGAATGCCGGGTGGGTCTGGTGATCTATATTTTACTTGATAGTTAAATAAAAAATAGCAAAAAATCAAAGTCAAATATTATTATTCATATAGGCCTAATATAAAGCTTTCGAATCGTCTCAATTTTTTCCAACCACCAGTTCAGACGGCAGATTTGTGCTAAGAAGAAATAATAGAGATACTTTAACTTTTACATGAAATTTTTAGGAACCATTAGTTTTTTTTTGTTACCACGCAAATAAAAAAAATACACGGTTTAGTCTTATCATTGAGTTCATTCAATTTCATCTTTATTATCTAATCTGCTTTTCATAGGGATCACAAAATAAGTATAACGCCCACAACACCGTAGGCGTAATAATATTTTCCATCACAACCGTGTAGGTACACGTTAATTTGGAAGAATTATCGTAAATGTAGATGTTAAATTGATTTAGTATACAAGTAAAGAAACGTTATAAAATTCTATAAAAGTTTCTTGTTTTACACAGTTCTTTTCATTGTGAAGTTTTATAGCACGGTTGTATATTTTCATCTTTAAAATAAAACAAGGAGTAATAAAAACTGTTGTAAAAACAATGTATTTACAAAAAAATTGAGTTTAAAATCTGTCAGTGTTTCTAATGTCACTAATTATGTATGTATTGTATATCACGCATACTTTAAAAAGGTGGCTTATTTAGATCTTTATCGACTACTTATGGCAAGTGCTATTTTGCAAATAATTTACGTTAATAATGAATATTAACGCTAAAATTTTAAAATGGAGAAATTACTAAATTTCAAAGTCCATTCCCGTGATGCGATTGTATTTTGTGACCATTGGATTGTTTGGGCCTCTCTGGTCTAATAGGTAAAAACCTATTAGATCAGAGGATGCGTTATTTATATCGATATTTTTATTGGTACTACCGATAAACAACACTATTCGTTAAAATACGTTGCACTGACGCAACTTAGAATACATTGCAAAAACTAATTTTAAACTCACTTTCACATTTTTATGCCGTCGTTTTTCTTCTTTAATTAAAGTTTATACAATGACAATATACAAATTATAAATTGCATTTTAAGATAAACATAATAAAAATGATGTTTTATTATAATTTATGCTAAAAGCTTTCTCTATGTCCAAATCCTTGTTTTTGGTAACGTGTATGACATATAAATTGAAGAAATCGGTTAAGAGACTTTTAAATTTTAGTAATTGTCGGTGAAAACGGTAGTCACGGTAGTCTGGTGTGTAAATATTTAAACACCAGACATTTCAGATTTATATAGGCATCAGTCGTCACGAAAGATTAACTACAGAAATAATTAGCCATTGACTAAAGTAATTGCTTTGGCGAGTGGTCTGTGAGTCTGTGAGATCGCTAATGTGGAGTTATTACCCTAAGAATGAACAGAGGCAGACGTTCATTAACTTAGAGGATAGTTCAGAGGACAAATCAACAAGACAATTAATTTTAAGAGAGGTAGGGCACAGCGGATAATCCGCTCAAATCGAAGCAGCCCGTCTGGGGAAGGTCCTCCCCTCCACCTTACAGAAGATCGTAGCAAAGTAGCATTGGTCTCGGCCATGATGCGTTCCTACGACGAGTAAGGTCTCCAGAGCTGCACTTTTTACAGGGTTGGCAATACGCGAGTGATGCCCCCGGTGCGGTGTTGCAAGCGTCCATAGGCTACGGTGACCGCTTACCATCAGACGGCGGGCCATAAGCTTGTTTGCCCCCTTAGTGATATAAAAAAAAACTATATCTGTGGTAGCACCCCTGATGTTCATAGATGGTCGTAACCACTTTCACATAATATTACCGCTTATTTGTTTGCGTGCCGTATCGTCAGCAGCATTGACAGCGCTCCTAGCCAATGCATTGCCCGCTACATGAAAGGGAATACGGAGAATATGGATAAGAATGGAGTTGATCTTCCAGACCCCCCTATTAATTATCGTAACAAAAACCGATTCTATTTCGATTCAATCGCTGTCTCGCTCATATTATTATAAAATGGGACTTGAACGGGACAGCGAGTGTGTTTGAATCGAAATAGAATCGGTTTTTGTTGCGTGAATTGCCCCTCAGTTCTCTCACTCACCGAAAGAAATTCAAATCTATGAGAGGGTGGTATTTCCTCGGTTGTAATTCATAAATGCTCTACTATTCTCAAAAGATGTTACAGTTCATTTTAGCGGTGAGGGTTCGCCTCGGGGGCGGACAAAACATGTTTTTGACAGAATCTGAAATGTAAGCAATTGTGTATTTAGATATAAATTCATAAATATTTGATTGTGATTATAATGTCTGATGACGTCACCCAAAGTGCCTCACATTGGCAAGCTGAACGTGCCTAGATTTAAAATGTAATAAATTAATGTGTTGAACATTAATTGCTTCATAAAAGGGGCAACTTAATTGCATATTGGTTCTTGTAATTTATTCATGTTATTTAGGCAGAAGGTTGAAATATATACACAATATTTTAACAACTTTTTCATTTTATCTGATAGAACAATTTAACTTCTTTAGCAAACTGTTAGTTAACTTTTACTATGTAAATGTTATTCTATATATACAATTCTCTGAGGCCTAACCTATTTAAAATAATTCCCCTCGATGTTACGTTTGACAGACTAGCTCTAACTAAATACTAAACTAAATGAAATCGGATTATAGACTAACCAAATAGTTTATAAGCATTTTGTAAGTATTAAGTTTCAAGAGAACGAATTAGGATTTGCCATTAATATTGAATTGAAATTATATAGAATTAAAATTTATAATCGCGATTTTATTAAAGAGCAAGGTAGCTGACCTACCAGTCACGTATGCATCAGTAGAATCCATACGTACTCGGTGCTTATCTTAAACTAAAAATCTTTTTACGAAACAGGTGTTTTATAACGATTTTTTCAACAGCCAATATTTCAGAAGTTATTGCAAGGTACTAAGACCACTCTCATGCATCAAACGTACGCAAATAGATGGCGTAGCCTAATTTTGTAACTATTATTAGTAAGAAAAACAAATTATGGTAAAGACGTTGCCGTAAAAACAACATTCGTCATATCAACCCATAATCATCTTACTACAGGGATAAGGTCACACTTCAATCGAAGCTAATTAGAGCTTACTCTGCCACGCTGCTCTAATGCGGGTTTGCAGAGGTGAGGACTGAGGAGGTGAGGAGAAAAGAAAAACAAAATTATGTATAAATTCAAAACTGTATACTTAGTACAAATAAAAGGGCTATGTTCTCGATGAGGTCTTGAAGCTTCAGTTATTTATATTTTAGCTTGGTCGCATCTAAAAATTTCTGTGGACATAAATCTACAGTTTATATGTAAATAAACATATGCATATGTTTAGTCTGGACAGGAAAAAATCTATTTATTGACAAAACTTGTTTGATTTTGTTCGTTTTCTTCCTATTGTCATTGTTGCAAAAACTTGAATTCATTACATTTAGCATATTTGTGAGTGTATCAGCTAATATCTAACGAATTTTTAAATTAATGACACTATACATTATAGCTGTCACTGTCAAACTAAAGAAGAAAAAAGAGATAGCCTGAGACTTATTATAATGTAGAATAAAAATTAAACTGCGTTTCAGAAATTGACTGTATGTGAAATAGTGTGTTAAAGACTAATCTTGCTAGAAATATTTCTAATGCGTTTCATCTCTAATAACTTATTCGTTTCAGTTTTTATAAACTGTGAGAAGTTTATGAAGAAATTGACGTTGAATAGACTTTGATTGATGATGATATAACACGATAAGCTTCGATGTAGACTAGCGATTTTCATACTAATTTTACGATTTGTCGCATAATATTTTTATACGTTTTTAGGGTGATTTATTTTGTAAAAAAAAAATTTATCGCGGCTTGAACCGCGCAATACTTTTGTTCCTGTGTACCAAACAAAGCAGAACGTTTACACATGTTTTTGCGTTAAAAAAGACAGAAGAATAGCTGTCGAAACCATCTCTTTTTATTTGTTTAACCGACTTCAAAAAAGGAGGAGGTTCTAAGTTTCATGTGTGTATATATATATGTATATATATAATATATATATATATTTATTTGAGATTTTCAGTTCGGGTTTACTGACACCCTCTTCTGGACTAGTAGGGCGTAGGGCTCTCACCGCCAAATCGAAACTCTCACATCTCTATCTAATTTTTTTAGTACTTATTACTTACTCGATGGTGAAAGGCAAATAACTTTAGAAAACCTTATATCCGAAAGCCCGAATTTTCAGCTTAGATTTTGGAGGTAGGTAATGGTACATATTCATCTTCAAAATCACTATCTTTGCGGCGCTCTAAGCATTAGTTAAATTAGAAAATCTAACCGAAAATCTGAGAACATTTATCTTTTTTATATTTTAAGGCAGCCAAACAAGCAAACGAGCCACTTGCTGGAATGTGGTCCGTAACACGAGCGGTATAAACAATGCGTAAGTATTTAGACGAAGTGAAAACTTCGGTGATCGCGCGCAAGTTTTACTCATCATATTTCTTGGTGAAAGAAGAAATACATTAACGTTTACTTAATACCTTTGCGTTACTTACGCACTATGTATTCAATACAAGAAAACCCTTCTCACGTTATAGTTTAGGAACTAATGAATAAAGTTTAGGTTCTGGAACTGAAGTCTACCTAATAAATATTGTATGTAAGTAACAATTTATAGATGTAATACTTGAACATATAATATTCTATTATGACTGTTTCTGATTTCCATTTAAAACTATTCGTGGATCTCTGGTGTTGCTGACGATCAGAGGCGGCGATTATCATTTACCATCAGATGGTACGCTTGCTTATTTGCCCGCTGTATGACGTTGTAAAAAACTCAATCCTGCCTGTCACCATCAATCAATCAAAAATAGTAATTTTTGATATGTAGAGCCAGAGCATAGGTATATGATATTATGCCACCGATGTGATTCTTTATCCATAGACTCAGGACCGAGTCGCTGACATAATATCGACATTGTCGACGGATCACTTTGGTGTAGAGTTCTTTACATTATTCAGTCAAATATACCATAAATCGTAAGTCTGTAAGTGAATTCGATATGCACAGGATTTTGTGTTAAGAAAGTACTTGACTGATCGATGTGCCAAAAGTGACGTTATGTTACATGTAAAATATTATAAACGTACATATCAATGTTGCTATTTACTACTAGCGGACCGCCCCAGCTTCGCACGGGTTTCACTAAGATCCCAATTTTTTTTGAAAATGTAACCATATTCTATGTTGCTCGGGGATAAAGGCGCTGTCCCACTGCTGCTGCGCACGAAGAGGCTACGCACGTGTGTTAAGCTTTGCTTTGCAAGAGGATGTACGTGATTGTTTCCACTGCAACCCACGGACACGTTAACCATCAAGTGACGTCATTGATACACGCGTGGCTTGCTCAACATAGCTCAACGCTGTCAACGCCATGCACGCAGTGAATGCGGTACACAGCGTGCACATCGCTGCGACGCTGTGCACGAACACGTGGGCCACGTGGCACATTACAAACCAAAAACTATGACAATCAATGCGTAGCCTCTCCGTGCGCCATGGTGGGCCACGCTACAGCTGTACGTAGTCGTGGTTTTATATTCGTGTATAGCTTGTACTGCAGTGGAAACGTAGACCCACGTAGTCATCCACGCAGCTGTAATGTGCCACGTGGCCCACGTGTTCGTGCGCAGCGTGCGCAGCAGTGGGACCGCGCCTTCATGTCCTTCCCAAAGGTGAAAGAATCTTTGAAATCGGTCTAGTGGTTTTTGAGTTTATTCAATAGAAACATACACACACACAAAAATACAAATCTATTCCTCTTTATAATATTAGTGTAGATTAAGTTTATTGCGCTGGTAACATTATCGAAATTCGACTTCGATTCCCATGGGAATTTCTACTTTTTCGTGTATTTATACTACATGCTTCACGATTCTAGGTCAACGGGGAGTACACATAGATTTAAGGTGCTACACGATATTATTTATAGACTAGGGAGTCTATTCTCGTGATAAAAATAGTTAAAATCTGTCTAAATCTAAGGCGCTGTCTTGCTCATACAAAAAATTAAAGTTAATTCTACTAATATAATAAAGGCGAAAGTTATTTGTATGTTTTACTTCTTCACGCTCAGATGGCTGGACCAATATTTATAATATTTGGCATGTAGGTAGCTGATATATTTGATTAACACATAGGGTACTTTTTATTCTGAAAAATATCCAATTCCTGTAGGATTTCATCAATAGTCTGGAATAGATGGCGCTAACGAAGATTTGCGGGTTTCACTAGTACAAAATATTAATTGAAAATATTAAGCAAGATGGCTAACGAGAATAGGCCAGCTGATCACTGTGTGTCACCAACGGTGACTGATTTACAGTATAAATCACAGATACTTATGTGATCTGAAAAATAATAATACACCGAACAGGAAGGATTATCTTTCTTTCTTGACAGGTCCGGGGGTCGAGTGGCTAGCAATGGTCACTTTATCCCAAGGGCCGCGGGTTCGAATCCTGTGCAATGCAGACATTTGTGTGCATGAACATGTCGGTTTGCCTTGGTCTGGGTGTTTTCTATGAATAGTTTTTATTTACAAAAAAATATATTTAAGTAAGTATATTTATCAGCAATCTAGTACCCATAGTACAAGCTTAGTTGCTTAGTTTGGGACTAGATGGCGTTGTGTGATCGTCCAAGGATTGTTATATTTATTTATTTATATTATTTATCAACGCGAGATCGATACTAATGTCCAAGTAGCTTTCCCGTGTCAGAAATTCGATTTCCACCTAATGAAACAAACTTCTACCAAAGCTAATAATTACATTCATAAAATTAATTATTCAAATCGGGTTTCAAAAGTCTTTTATGACGAAATCAAGATGTTAATTGTTTCTTAGATTATAAAGTCTTAGGAGTATTTAAAACATGAATTATTTTACACGATAAACATTTTATGACAACAGTTTTAGAACTTAATCTTTGCAATATACTTTACTACAATATTATCGCATAGAGAAAAATATAAACGACAATTTTATTGTATGTCCGTTATATAAAATATTTGCTAGGTATTGTTTTACATTTGGTTCTTCTAGAAAAAACGAGGAAACGAAAATATAAATGTATTAAGCAATGTCACGTCTAGTCAGTTTTTAGATGGGTCTAATATTCTCGAGCGAGCCCATGCGCCGCAGTCGGAGTGTAGTCATCGCATGGTCATCGCACACGTCCTATTGTGGTTAGTTTAGATGGCAGTTGCAATGCCAAGTCATCAGTCAGGGGCCCGATTCTACTAACACAAATGCACCAATGGACTCTCAGTGGTGTCTCAATCGTGTCTCAAAAGAATGCCGATAGTGTATCAGTGGAATAGTTTATGACATTTGTTATGGACTTAAACACGTTATTGTTTGAGTCCACTGATACACTATCGGCATTCTTTTGAGACACGATTGAGACACCATTGAGAGTCCATTGGTGCATTTGTGTTAGTAGAATCGGGCCCCAGTTCAATGATGCAAGGTTGATAGTGAAAAATGTGAAAAATTAAATACTTTTTAATCTGCGGTCAAAATTCAAATATTTAATCATGAATTACGTTTGGCCTTCAGTCGCTCTTAGTAGCAGGGCAACAAGAGTAAGACATAGTTATCCAGCATCACAGAAAATATTATATCAAAATAACAATTCATTCATAAGATTTTCCTTCACCTTGATTTTTCGATTCTGAACTAACCGAAGATTTGCTGTCCTTGACATTACTATGAGCATTCGAATGAATTGTATCAATCCATCACATGCTTCTCTGTTGGAGAGAAATTTATTGCCAATACATTTATCTTAGCTGTCTGTAGGTAAAATACACTCACCGACAACTAAAACAGTTCACTATGTTTAACCCTGGAGTGCCCTGTCTGGAACCATATTGCGGAGTTTTATTACAATTGAGAAAAATAATTGTACAAATTCTGACGAACAAAATAGTACCCAATCGGTTTTCTTTTATCATTTCTTTCAACGTTAGTAATTTTGATTTGTTTCCGAAATAATAGTAGTTATTTAGAGTAGTTTATGTTTTATGAATAGTCAATATGTTATCATACCAGATGGACCTCTCTCTCTCAGCAATAAGGCCGCCTTGTTGCATATACACTGTGTGTAACTGTTACTGTTTTTCTGTATCCCTTGTTTGTGTATTGCAATTAAAGCGTATTCTAATCTAATCTAATTTTACAAAATTTTATTTAAAATTACATTTCTTAATAAATTCACTCGCATATAAAATGTAATCCGCGATC
Source organism: Endotricha flammealis (assembly GCA_905163395.2). Lineage (NCBI taxonomy): Eukaryota > Metazoa > Arthropoda > Insecta > Lepidoptera > Pyralidae > Endotricha > Endotricha flammealis. The sequence continues at coordinate 10,652,211 of LR990869.1, read as the reverse complement.
TCTTGTGTGATTTTAGGACCCATCCATTGTAGGGTTAATAAAATGATTATTTTCAACAAGATAAAAGGCGTAGACACTTATGTACGTAGAAGTGTATGTATAATTTGTCACCTTACAAAGGTGTGAAAATAAGGTTTCGTAGAAACGTATTTTGATTAGGCTAGTCCTGTTTCATTTAACATTTTATTCCACAAAGTGACCCGTTTGCATTGCAAACGAGTGTGTTTTAGAGAATTTCGCTTTTATAAGTGTTCTCTCTCGAAAATAAGATACTACAGGTTTAAAAATAAACACAATTTACATATCGAAAAACTAAGTACCTATATTGAGCGAGAGTTCACGTCCATGTTCGAAATATTTTCCTCCATGTTCTAAAGTTTTGTTGGTTCCGAGATTCCACGGAGTTTCTTACCTAAACATCTGCCGTGTTTAGTCGTGATCGGTATAATTATAATTATCTTCGCACACAGAGTACAATATAGTCAGATAAAATAGTTTAAACGAAATATTTATTTGTGTCAAAATGAATAATTTTCCTTTCAAGACTGTGCCTATTTTTGTATCTTCCATGCCTCAATTGATTTTTCCTTCAGCTTTTTTTTTATCTGATTGCCTATTTCAGAAAGTGCTTTTGATGTTAAATATCTTGAAATTGTATAAACAGTATATTCAGAACTAGAATTAGACTACATTATTTAGTCCTGTCCTGACTAATCGTATATCACTGTGAATTTCAGTAGTTATAATCTAGTTTTAGTAGATTTTCAGTTAAACCCAGGCTTTGTTGCACTTGACAATGACATACTACTCTGAAGACAAATTGGGTCAACGGTTAAGCCAAGGATTAAACCACAACAGAGGTATTTGGGTTTCCTAATACTCTGCCGATTATATTAATTGAAGTAGCTCAATGTTCGGTTGTTGTGTAGTTTTTTTCTGTTCGAAGAAAAGAAAGCTAATGAACCACAAATACTTTGTCCCCCGTTAAATGGCATAGAGACTTTTATTGTTAAGATACCGTAATATCAAAGGCAAAAGGTCATCAATCGGTCATCGGTTTTGTGACTTATGTGAGCAGCTCATTGCCACTTCAATATGCTAACGACCAGTCTCGTGTTATATTATATGATATTGAAATAATTTATGTGAAATGTCCAAAATGATATAGGTATATCCCAAGAGATTTTTATCGTTACTTCAAATATAAGTACTTAATAGGTATATCAGACAGTCATGTTAATCGTATTCCCACGGCTTCAAATAGTTTGAAAGTCTATCCCGATATTCAAACGAAGTATAAGTATTTTACTTTATTTCAATTAGTCCTCTGACAAATTGAGATCTACCTACGTCATCATCGATCTGTTTATCCACAGTTAAATATAGGTTTTCCCACTGCTTTGGGACTACTGGTATTTTTCCCAGACAGGAACAATTTTGTATAGGTACATAGTCGATCCGGCTTTGTTAGTTTTTTGAGGTCGCTGTCCAAATGTGAGGATGACGTTTTGCGTATCGTTTCCATTGTCACTTTAGCTTGCTAACATCATGAGAGAAATTACAACGATTTTAGTTAGATATTTTTTACACGTATCAGTTATTAAATTCAAATTGCAATTTAACTTTGTTTGGCTTTTGTGCAAAACAGTTCTAAATCAAGGGTATCTCTGAATACATCTGCTACAACTGCAACTTGCTCATTATCATTGTCATGTTTAGATTTACCTACTTATAGATCGCATATCTGTCAAATTAATTCTAACAGATCTTTACAAAGTACACTGATTTATGAGAAATGCACTGATTTCAATTTGAATAAACATTATTTAACAGTAACTGCATCCCAAATTTATGTAGCACTAAAATCCTGCTTACAGTATAACCTAAAATAATATACTAAACCGCCATTTAAACGATATCAAAGGAATGAAGTTGAAATCGGCACTAAAATTTCCAATGCGTAAGAACTGAAGTTTGTGGTAATTCCATAAAAGACCCAGTCTTTAAACTGTAGTACGTCGTAAGTATTTATATGCAAATACTATGTGAATACGATTCAGGGTTTCAGATAGAAGAAAGAGTACTTAGAAGTTTTTTGTGAAATTATTTGGTGCAACAGAATAGTGTCAACTTAGCGCTTACATACGTCGACAAATAAATCTAATTTTTCGCACCAAACGCTATGACTTCTTGGGATACTACAAACTATGGATAAATCGTCATCTGCCACAATGAAACTATTTAATCGTAGTTTTTATCAATTATTTATCTAAGACATTCCACTCTATTCCCGGCAACCAAAGTCAATGTTAAAGATGAATGCAACTTTTCATTCAATAGGCGTGTAAAAATAAAGAAAATGAATGATTGATTGTATATGATATTTTTAGTCATTCAATCCATACTAATATTATAATTGTGAAAGTGTGTTTGTTTGTTTGTCCTCCCTTCACGTCGAAAGTAATGAACGGATTGATATGAATTTTTTATTGGGGATAGTTTAAGGTCTGGAGAGTGACATATGCTACTTTTTATCCCGGAAAAACATCTCATTACCACGGGAAAAAATAACGTATATATTTTTTTGTTCTTCTTTCACGTCGAAAGGAACCTAAGTACCGACATGTTTTTTTTAACAGAGATGATTTAAGTTATGGAGAGTGTCAACTTTTTATCCCAGAAAAACATCTCATTCCCCTCGGAAAAAAAGTTTAACATTAGTTTTTTCTTCAACTTTCACGTCGAAAAGAACCTAAGTACCGACATGTTTTTTTAACATTAGTTTTTCTTAATTTTTTAACGGGGATTTAATGTTTCCCCCTGACCACGCGGGCGGAGTCGCACGTAACAGCTAGTACAGTTATAAATTTATAGAGAACGCTCGTCAACCAATTTAATATAAAGTTTTATTTTCAAATAGCGTTTAGTTTTAACGTTTTATGTTCAGTGTTTATAGCCCAGTTGCATTTTCCGGTTTACGGTTCAAATCTGCTGCTAATCGTCGAAGAACGAATGAAATGAACGGTGTTGAATGATCATTCAACTTATCGATATGACAGACGACAACGACAGACTCGACTTCAAACAAAAATATATGAATTATGGTAGTTAATGTTATTACCATGTCGGCGAATCCAAACCATCTAATGATTAGTGTCCCTTTTAACAAATGCGGCCTTCAAGGTGTGGCCTTAAAGTTAAAGCATTTTTTCTGTCAAAATTTCTTGAAAATAGCGATCATTTATCAAACCTTTCAAGGTATAATAATTATTAATGGCCACCATTTTGAAAAAAATAAAAAACAAAAGCTAGTGGCCAGACTTCATACAATCAAACACAAGCACATTGACTGGCGCGGCGTCATCTGTTTAGATTAACGTCTGAGTATTTCAAGTATCGTTTGACGCAATCAGACATACCTATAAAAGTATGTTTTTATATACTGGCGTTGTATCATCACATAAAAGTCCAATAAAAACAGTTTTTATTGGCAGTTTCCGATTTCTAAATCTAAGGACGTTGGGATTTCTATCAATCGTTCTAAAATTATTGATAAAAAATATATTTTGTGCCATTGCTATAACTGAATAAATATTGCCTTTCTAGAATTTCTAGAAGGCTACCAACATAGGTACTTACTTAATAAATAAATATTCTTACATGCGGGTTTCCTCAAGATGTTTTTCTTCATTGTCAAGCAAGTACACACGTCATTCTACATTTTGGGCGGTTTCAGATTAGCGTTTTTATACGCGCGTATAAGCTCGTTGAGTCTTTTGCCACATACGCAATTTGTGCGTTGACGCACTTATAAGCGCGAGCCGCAAGAGACACCACTACCGGTACTAGGGAACACGCATATGCCCGAATCGCGCGTCGACCGTATACGCGCGTATAATAACGCTAGTCTGAAACCGCTCTTTAGTACATTTGTTGTTGAAGTTGTAGCCTGTCTGTAAATGAGATCAAGACGAGTCGACGATTCGTGCGATCCTTAAGAAATCGAAGCTTCAAATTACAACAAAAGTCTTTAAAATGTAAATTTATTTAACATTTACATAAAAAGGAACTACGTAGGCGAATGCTAAATTAGTCTTAAGTAGAAGAGACAAAGAAAGGGCAATTGTAGTCTCATTTGTTAGGATTCAATGCAATCTTGTTTTAAAATTGGAAATGAACAGCATTCGTATCACTTTCCGTACGATAATGAGGTAAAATTAAAAAAATTACAGATAGGTTGAAACGACGAAAAAAGAATCATCTTCCCTTTACAAGTACATCATGTAAGGAAGGATGTTTGTACGTACATGTAATACCTACATCAAAATATTTTTTCCCAGATTTTTTTCTATTGGCGTAGTCAAATTATGTATCTACAGCTATTAACCGTCTCGGAGTTACCCATGGACAGACGGAAATGGAATAATGTAACAGTTTGTTGTTTACTACGGAATCTTAAGAGATCAGAACTTTAAAATATTTCTGTGCAACTCGCTGGTAGGCAACCAATCTATCCCTTATAATAGTATCGTTCTCTAAACCCTGTTCTATTTTACAGAATGAATGAAACGAACGAGATCGTGATTGGTTTCGATTTTGATAGAAATTTAACCAGAAGTCAAATTAAGAACACGTATTACTCTCTGTTCTGTATAATCCGATTTTGTTATTAATTTTTGATGAATGCTATGGAATTTTACACATTGACACGTACGTAATACAATTCCTATTTGTACATTTCAATTAATCCGTCCGAATATCATTCATCTCTTTTCTACACATAGTTTTCTTTTATTTATGTAAGAGGTTGACAGACGAGCCTGCGGGTCACCTGATGTTAAGTGATCACGACGACACCGGGGGAGTCCCTGAGCCGCTGCCGGCCTTTTAAGTGCATGTATGCTTGCTTCTTGAAGGTTCCCAAGTCATAGTCATTTGGAAACACCGCTGGCAGGAGTTGGTTCCAGATCTTAATGTGCGTGGAAGAAATTGTCGCAGGAATCGAACAGTAGTAGAGGTCCATTAATCCAGATGATGTTGATGGTATTGGAGTCTGTAGCGGATGGTACGATAGTAGAACCAAGCAGCTGGAATAAGACTGAACAACTTCTCGGAACACTCCCCGTTATAAAGTCAGTAGAGCACGCATAGAGATGAAATATCTCTTCGCACATACAGCGGATCCAGAGAGAGATAGCTGGGTCACTGACTATTCGGGTTGCTTTGCGCTGGATACGGTCAAAAGGAAGAAGCTGATAATCAGGTGCTCCAGCCCACAGATGCGAGCAGTACTCGTTTAACCTGCGCCTTATATAATAGTGTTGTTGCTTTACAAACAATATACGTTAGTCGTCATGTATTATCCTTTCTTATCACTCGGGAATTTTCTCATCACCCTATCACATTTAAATACCACTGTGCTGGTCATCGTTCTTCCTTTCAGTTATGTCCGGTAATCTTTAAAAGGAAGATATTTCAGTCATCTAACTAAACATATGCAATGCTTTTTCCTGAAACTGTCTATGATCAACTCACAAGAAAGGATTTTCCGAAATTCTCACGGAAAAGCGCAAACAAAGTTAGGAGAGTTTAACTAGTCTTTTATACAATCTGTGGGGTATATAAGCTAAGCTTTAAATAAACGGAGCCGGCTTATTTCTCGATAAATGTAGGCGCCACGATGTCGTCGAAACACTTACATATTTTACATAGCCACCGTAGACGTCACATCGAGTGACGCGTACTATGAATGAAATACCACGAAATTATGTTAGTAATACACGTAAATGTCAAAATATTGAATGATTTAAAATTAGAATGAGTTATGTTAGAGACGTATTCAATAGAGCTTCATTGAGAAACACCCTGTAAGACATAAAAACAAAGATAAGAATAGTTTCAATAATAGTACCTATAACAAAAATAATAAGTTTTTTTTTGTAATTTGCCACAGGCTACAAGTGATTAAACCTCAAACATTATAAACTTCTACTTAACTATTTACGAAAACAAATTACTTTGTTAAATTTAATTCACCAACAAACTTAACAGGTGAGAATGCAAACCTTGAACAATGCCGTGGTTTGAACTTTAACTATTATTACACTTGCATAGTATGAACAAGTGACACTTAACTAACGGAATTTTGTAGAGTTTGCTTGTCTAAGCAATAGAGTTTTCTGACATCACATTGTGTCTGTGAAACCAGTTTCGTGAAAGGTCTTCGTAAATTTAAAGGGTTGTTGTCAAATCAAAACATTGAAACATAGCTAGCTAGCTTTACACTCTCGCGAAGTTAAGCGAAAGCGAGTGTAAAAGGGCTCTTCGTGCTACTTTGTCTTCTAACTCAGAGTTAGAAGACTAATTTCATCAATTTCTGCACTTCCCTATGGTTGACTGGTAGAGAATGCAACTTAGCATTAAGTCCGCCTATTGTATCAGTACTTTTGTATTGTGGTCAATAAAGTTAAATAAATAAATATCACTTCACTTCTCTCAACTTTCCACTTGCTTGTTTGTCTGCCTCATGTCATAAAAACCCATCCAACTTAACTTGCGTGTTCATTCAATTTGGATCCGCAACAACGTCTTCTAGCTCCTCATATTTCGTTATGATAACATGTGATGCAAACTTTTTAGAAGAAAGAAAAAAGTATTCTAAATTAAAAGAGCCGACAGCATATAAAAGAAAATATCAAAATGTTTAGCACGTACAGGCATGTCATCTCACTCTGTAATAGACACCGAGGGGAAGACGTGCGTCACAAATTTGAACCAGAATACCGCCCGTGGGAAATTTCATTTATATGGAAACCAACCGTAAAAGTATTAAAGATTTGTCAAAAATATATAACGACAATATCGATAAATATAAACCGGAGTTTTGTGCGGTCTTATATGTCGTTTTTTCAAATACTTTTTAGATTTATTAGAGCGGTTATGAAATGGGCTGCCGCTACGACTGGGGAAGGAAGCTCACAGAATATCGATGTTAATCAGCAATGCGTTTTGTTCGGCGAGTGAAAAGTTTGGGAATCCTCTCTTTTCCTCTCTCCTTGGCGTCTCTATGTTAAATAAGCGGCGGTGATTATTTACCATCAGATCTTCCATAAAAACTAATCATTAATTTCTTTCTTGCGGGTAGGTACTACCGTATTTTCCAGAAAAAAAAATATCTCTATTATGTTTTAATTCAGGTTTTAATCTACCATTGTGTGAAAATTCAACCAAATCCATATACGAGTACCTACTTATCCGTTCAGCTGCTGCTCCCCACAAACTTTCTCATAAATAAAATGAAAATTTTACGGTATTTAAAAAAATATATTTTTAAATTAGTCGGCGCCCGAGTTATTTCGTGCAATTTTCGATTCCATGGGTATTATATATTTTTTAAGCTTGTCTTCCCTAAAATTTTTAAATAAGAGACAAAAACAAAGATTGTTCTTTGAGATAAATAAAAATCTGCAACCTTACGATAAATATAACGATTGAAAACAATCTAAATATCACATAATGCCGTTTGCTAAGCTGCTATCTTCGTCTGCATAGAATAGGTACTTTGTCGTTTATTCTCGCATTACTGCAATCTTTACAAATCCCCACGTTGAAATACTAACGACACGTAAAAGATTCATTGTTCCACCCTTGTAGAAAGAAGAATCATTGCTATGAAGATATCTAAAAGTAGCAAAAATCTGTAGTAAATAAATAAATAAATATATAGGGACAAATTACACAGATTGAACTAGCCCCAAAGTAAGTTCGAAACTTGTGTTATGGGATACTAAACTAGACTGACTGTAGTGTTTTAGAATGATCTAGAGAAGGAGTTAAGTCAACAGAACACCATCCAAAGACTCTTTATTTTATGAAATCCTTTATAATTATACACACATCAGGTCGTACATAACTTGTAACTAGTTGACACACAAAATACAGGCTTTTGTAAAGCCTGTATTTTGTGTGTCAACTAGGGGTTGCCATTTTTTTTAAATAAGATCTATTGAACATTATAATAATATGACTTTATCGTAGGTAATTATATTTATTTGTAGTATTTTTTGAAAAACATTAACTTGATAACAGTGGCATCTCCAATAAAGCCAAAAAACCGGGCTATACGCAATGTAATATTTAAAAAAAAATGCTTTTTACGTCAATCGATTAAGCTCCTGATTCTTAGTCCCTTCTCAAAAATGGCAACCCCTTGAAAAGTCACCCTATATAAAATAAAAACAATTTCAGAAAAAAAAAATTTTTCTTCTGGAATCAAAATTAAAATAAATTTGTCCAACTGGTTGTTAGTCTTTAGGGACTTAATTTTTATATTACGCTTTCATGATATTCCGTCTAGCGTTTTTAATTTAGGTAGCCTACATTTTATTTGATGATGGCTTTTGTTTTTTCATCTTACTTGAAGAACATAAGCGTAATATTTTCCATGTAACCTTTGTTACTCATAAATTCCTGTATCTTTTAATTTGCAGCAGTCTGTTTTATTTGCAATTTCGCCTTTGTTGCGGTTAGGAGATGAACATGCGTACGACGAGTCACACAGGCATTAATTGTAATAGATACCGCAAGATACTATCAATAGTTCAGTACCAAAAGTGAAAAAAGTTGATCTTGAAAAGATAATAGGTATTATTTCCTAATAAAATTTTAAATTCTTTATGAAGTTGGTTTTATAATAAAATTTCAAATGAAAAAATATCGATTTAGTTTGTGTATTTTTTTATTTTATGGAGTGTCGAATTTTGTGCAATACAAAACAGCTTTGTAACTGGAAAGACTGATAAGTTGTGAGTTGCTTTTACTCGTAATTGTTTGCGTCTGACTGAAAGGTAAATTATTCAATTAAAACAATCCAACACTCCCGATTCCCGAATAATAGCTAACAAATAATAAATTATTACCGTCAAAAAATATGATACCCTGCGATCATACACAAAGTTATATTTTTTTTATACCACTAAGGTGACAAACAGGCATACGGTCCGCCTGATGGTAAGCAGTCACCGTAGCCAATGGACGTTTGCAATACCGGGAATATCACTCGGTGCGTTGCCAACCCTGTAAAAAGTGGAGCTCTGTAGTTGTAGACTTACACCAAATACTATAGAAACTCTACCGAGTTAATACGCACAGCTTCGGAAGAATTCGGGCAAGACGCGACACTAGCGCCCCTACGGCATGAGGGCGGCATGAGGTGAACGATTTCAAAACTTTTGTGCGTTTTGTATGCAAAATGTTCACCTCGTGCCGACAGATGTCGCTATTTCGGAGGTTGCCAAGTCATTGTATGTGAAACGTCAAGGAGTTTCTATAGTATTTGCTTACACACTGTAGGAACACAACATGGCCCGACCATTGCTATTTGGGTTCATTTGCGTCATCGATTTTGATTTTTGTCTGTATCGAGTTTCATAAGGACGCCCAAGGGTGGGGTACGTGTCTTCATCAAAGGATGTTAAAAAAGAAACCTATATACACGTAAATGATTATTATTGGAGTAACATAATATTCTGTTCATAATTATGGAAGATTATGAATATAACTCACACTTTAGGTGACTTGATACTTACATAAAACATCAGATAAAGGGGTTAAAAATATGAAATCCTATCTTAATGGTTGCCTTTAATGGCATCATAGGAAATTAAAACCGGATAAAGACGTTACAGTCCAGTGATTCGTTATTTGGATGGTGCCATAATACAGATTTATTAACAGATTGGTACTTGGGTCAAATTTTAATTTTATGTTTTAAATTCTAAATGATACTTACTCCTTTTTTCCGCAAAATTAAGTTCTTTCCGTTACCGAACTCACGCTGATATTCTATTTAGAGGGTATTACTTCCGCGTTCGAACTAGTGTTTTCATAAATGTCTACTACTTCCATCCAATGAAAGAGGCATGAGCAGGATATGAGCAGCATATTCTTATATGTTGCGTAAAGGGTTTCACGCATTTTTTTGTTTATCAATAGTATTAGTAGTACTATTTTTTTTTTTTTTTTGACAATGTTACGCAAATTTATTGCGTTATAGCTAGTGAAGCGCTAACGGGATACGCTTCACGAGCAACATAGGTTTTACGTAGGCGAGGTGTCAACCCGCCGCACAACCGCCGAAATGCTGGAGGACCACACCCGTCGTTGGTCAGCGAGTCCATCGGACTTAGCCGGTTAGTGTAGCTGGGCTGTACTACCGACCATTCCCCTATCCGCCACCTTGGGGACGCTCCCCTACGCTGTGAGGGCCAGCGCGGGGTAGTAGTACTATTACGTGGTACTATTTATTATTCTATAGGTAATTTCAAAGTTGCATAACGATGCTTTTTTTATATTTTTTATACAACAAAGTTGGCAAACAAGCATACGGCCCGCCTGATGGAAAGCATCACCGTAGCCTATAGACGCTTACAATACCGGGGTACCATTCACGTTTACATTATTAGCGTTAAAGACTTTATTTTTAGTTCTCTATCCTGGTCACCTCTTTGATGTGTTACCTAAAAGAAAGGTGTAGTTTTCATTCCTTTTATATGTCGGTCTTTTTTTTTTTGTTTATAGACAGGGAAATGCATTTACTGCATACCGCTAGGGAAGCGACGGGGGTATGTCTGGCTCCCCCTTTAGACCACTTGGGTATACCGACTAAAACCACTGTCTCACTGCCACCTTATCCGCCTAGATGTGCGGGGCCACGGGAATTGTGATGCTTCCGGGACCCTTTATATGTAGGTCTAACCGCATTCGCTTTGTGCTATAGTTATAACTTTTTTCCAGCTTCAAATTAACTTGTCTGTATGTGGTATAAAAAAATGTATTTTCTTTTAATGTTCCGCAACATGTGATGTTTATAATTAATTATGCTGTAAGCCATCCCCCTATCCTATGGGAATTACTTTTACTACTGCGTTATCGGAGAGTAAAAAAAGGTTCATACGTCAAAATCTTACGACGACGTAGGGGACCCACCATAATCCTAAATCCTAACGCATTAAGAAATAGGATTATAGGAAGAAAAGACACATGAAAATAAAGCCAAAGGTGATCCTAAACCGATGTTATATAACATTATAGAACAAATATTATATAATATTGAGTACATAAATTATGCATAATCAATCAATATACCTATAAACTAGAACAAAATTAAAACTAAACTAAACATATTATTATAAACATACATTATAATGAACCTAAAACTAAAAACTTTAAAAAATATAATAAAATATAATCTATACATTATAATAAATCAGTAGACCCCGATATGTCTGTACTTTGAACATATTTGGCAAAAATGGAGAGGGAACAGTTAGAGAAAGGTAATAAAAGCATTTATTTTTTATTTATTGTCTGTCTGTTTGAACGCGCACATCTTCTAAGTTACCAAACGGATTTTAATCCTGTTTTCACAGGAAGATAGAGCTCGGCTTGGAGCAGAATATAGGCTTTGTTTTATTTAAATCGCATGACAGGAAAAGGAGTTATCCTTATTTGAACATTTCACGCGGACGAAGTCGCGAATTGAAAGGAGTCCCTGTAGGCAAGGTTCCGAAGATACTGGCAGCGTTCCCCCTTTGAAAAGCTAGACTAATTCTTTGGCCGAGGTAGCTGCCAGCTCTTCGGTCTCCTGTGATGTCGACTAACCTTTTCATATAAAATTGAACAAATTGTAAAATTTGATATCATTCTAAAACAATATGATTTTTGCTCCCATACTGAATGTTACAATTTGTTCTAAATAACAACAACAACAATTTCTTAAGCTAAACACACCGGGTTTAGCTTAAGAAAACATAAAGACGTAGTTTTCAATTACTTAATACTTATAGAAGTAGAAAAGACGTTAGTATAAAAGTAGAAAAGACGTTAGGCATCTTTTTATTCTCAGAGCTCGACTTCGTTCCGATATTAATAAAATTTTCTCCAATTGCAACGGCATGGCAGCTTGCTTGGAATATAAAGCAGCACCGCATATTGGATCGTCTCAAAAATTGGTACTACCTACTCAACAATTACATTCTAAGTAGGTACTACTTTAATCTTGCGACTTTCGCATGTATGTATGAAATATGAATATGCATCGCATCATCAAGCATATTGACGTCCCGGGAGAGAATACAGCTGTCTTCAGCGGAACTCACAACAAATTTAATCAGAAAGAAACTATGCATCACATGTATGAAATTTAGCTTTACTAGTGAAACCCGCGCAACTTCGTTTGCGTGTATTTATTAATGCACAGTAGCGCGATCTATATCAGATTTTTGATGAAATCCTACGGGAATCGCATATTTTTCCGGATAAAAAGTACCCTATGTGTTAATACAAGGTATCAGCTACCTACAAACCAAATATCATAAATATTGGTCAAGCCATTTGAGCGTGAACAAGCAACAAACATACACATAACTTAAAATATTAGGAGGATGCTATGGAATAATGTTGCCTTTCAAAAATGGTTATGTAGTTTCAATTCTGTGTGTTTTTCCATCACAAAAATCTTACAAAAGAAATATATTTTTTCTTTATACTCTACAACACATAATAATATTTGACTAAATGAAAATAGCGTAAAAGGCTAAAATGAAGTTGGGAACCTTCATTCCGAACCGCGAACATCAATCGACAAAGAGAGGCACAGATTTCAGTAGTTTTCCCTATGATTCGACACGATCAGTGGTGGTTGCTTACCATAAGTACTCAAGATCGTTATCTCCTTATTATATTCAAAGTTTATTAACAAAAGATTTCAAGCCTCAAATACTTTGTGACTAATTAGTAAAGTTTTGCTGAGTCACGTTATACTTACGCACGTTTTAAAATACTCGGAAAATTGATAACGAAAAAACTGAAGGACATGAAAATAATGACGTGTTTTTAAAGTCAATCTTCACATTGGACTTTCTACTATTTTGTGCGTAAGTTAGACAGTAAGAACAATGTACAAAACTACAAAACAACATGGTGAGTTATAGGTGGGCCAAAAAAATTTCATTTGCCATATGTCATCTCATACTTAATAGCATCAATGTCTATCTATTTTGTTTATTTTTACAGTAATTATTTTAAATTATTTTAATAATTTTTTCACTTCTCATGCTCAGAAAGTGCTTATTTGCGCAGGATATAGGCTGCACAAAATCGAATTTTGTGCACAAGGGCAGAAAAGTAAACTCATAAATGTATCTATATTAAGGCAAAGGAAATGACCCATACAGCCAAACACAATAAAAAGTTCAGAGATAGAATTTGTTATTTTATAATATTTACTTTAATTTATTTGCCTTATGTGTTTTTTAAGTCATAAAAGATATTAGAATTTAAATTAAAGTACGGTAGGTTATTTAATTAATTTAAGAAAATTATTTTATTCCAAAATTAATTTAATAGTAGGCTGTATAGGTCTGCAGCCCAAGCCTAATTTCAATGTCGTAAGATTTAAAAAAAAGCGGCGGGAAAGGGGAAACAGGTCTTGTTTTTCGTGCGTTTATTTATTTATTTCCTCGCAATCGAAGTGAAAAGCAGAGTTTATAACTCGTCCACAAAACCATTTCTATCCTCGACATTACTACCAGCCCTCGCCTTAGTCTCGGATAGAAATGATTCGTTTTGTGCACTTGTTGTAAAATCTACTATTTCACCTCACAAGCTCGGAAAGAATCTGTTTGTCATTCGAAATCTGAGCGCAAAAGTGCATTTTGTGCCCTAGCGTGGAAAGATTTTTTAAAATTCGATCCTTTCTATTCTATAATTTTTTTCAAGTCTTGTTGCGTTTATTAATTTATTTCCTCTCAATCGAAGTGAAAAGCAGAGTTTATAACTCGTCCACAAAACCATTTTTATCCTCGCCATTACTATCAGCCCTCGCCTTCGAAATGATTCGTTTTGTGCACTTGTTGTAAAATTTACTATTTATACCGCCAGTCCTCTGAAAATGCATTACCTATTACTTATTGTGCCCGCCCGATAAATAGCTACCTACGTTGATCATAATTTTGATGAAATGTCAAACGTGATCTATTATTTCGGCCCTAGAAACATACAAAACTAGAACATCGAAAACATAACTGATAATTGACAAGTTTTGTTCTGGACTTTAAGTAAATTGCGCCTACAAGACTTTATTCATTATGATTTGCATGGAAACCATTTTGCAAATCAATAATTTCCTTTGATCAAGGCTCTTTGATATGTTAACAATCTCTTCAAATTTTCATCTTGATCTACAATAAGATTCAATTGCGAGGATCTTTCCCCAATTTTGTTAGCAGAAAGACTTATTGAGCCGAAAATACTAGACTTAGAATGACCTAAAGATGTATTTGAAATTTTAATGAACATTCAGGGCTTATTCTGACTAGCATTTTAAAAAACGCCGATCGCCGCGACTAAAAGTAGCTAGTGTGAATTTATAAGCCTAAAGAGGTAATTTGATTGAAAATTCTCATAACAACAGGAATGATAGAAGTGCGCTGGTACTGTTGATTCAAGTTTGTTTCATTTGACAGTGAGTGAATGACTAAATTAATGGCCTTACGATAGGAAAGAGGTCACTCATTCATTCACTGATACTGACTGCCATTTCGATCTCTAAAGCTAATGTAGAGTAGGTAGTTTATATTTAGAGAACAGGAAAAATTAGATGTTTATAAGAATAACTGCTTTATATCGATTCAATATAGCATCAAATATTTAGTACTCGCGGAATAAAGTCTATTTTATTAACTCTTTTACGATCCTCGTTGAAATGAAATAAAAGGAATTACTGAAAGTAAAATCAAACTGAATGGTAGTACTAGTGCTGTCTCACTCGTATGAAAAGCGAATGAGATAGATGGATATAGATCTGATGCATACAGATGGTTGAAAGTCAATGGATCCAGTGCATCGGATATATTACATTAGGAAATGAAAATGTGCACTTCGTGAGAATAAGTCTCTTTAAAGAATGATTTATGTGATTGACTTTCTAGAGTGATAGAGCTTATTTAAATTAAAGAATCAAAGTATTCTAGGTATTCTAGTATTCATGCTATCTTGTCTCAGTAAACAGTCTCTGAGTCAAGACCCCCGAAGAAAGGTGATAGCAAAATTTCTTCAGAAAAGGCGGAATTCATGACACATGCAATCACTATTGCATTTTAACCAATGTTTGCTTCACATTACACTATCAATTATTTTTAAATTATTGATAGAGTAATATGTAGAAAAAACGTTGAAACACACAGAAATTCATTTTCTAATCACGAGCTCAAGTTGACGCTATCGTGTTTGCGCCAAAATCCTTCTCTCTTTATAAAATTGTTTTTATCTTGGATATTAACCCACTTGAACCTAGTGTTCTTTTAAAAGGACATGGGATAAATAAAATTATTGTAAACAATGACGGTATTTATAAAATAATTGTTTTCGTTCATTCGACACCTTACAAGTGTAGGGAACGGACACATAATTCATTGTGTGTTATTTATACAGTGTTGTATTTTCTAATAATTTTTTTTTACGGTCTTTTTACTATGGAGAATTCAAGGTATGTATTTATCGTTAAAAGTTTGTATTACTTTTTCATTTACTATAAAACTAAGTAATATGATACGTATTTTTACGAGAACAAGTAACATTTGGTTTTGATTCTCATTAGAAATATGCATTATATGCGGTTTCCTTTACCGTCCTTTTAAACAACCAATAGGAAAATGTACTACTATCATGTTATGCATTTCAGGAAGCCGAAAGGAACGTGGTCACGAGCTTTGACGCTGAACGAAATAATTGTGGAGCTAGAAGAAGATGAGGAATATCAAGTTCCTGATTCCATTGTTATTGTGCCGCCAGATAACTGCAATGCTGACGTTACTGATGAGGATTCAGGGGATGAAAACCAAGTAACTTTACACAATTTACCTGGATCTCAGTTACGGGCACATGCAGAGGTCTATTTTAACCATGGTGACGATAGTGACAATGATAATGATGATGTGCCCCTAATACAACTGTCAAAACGCATGCGCGTAGCATCTGAAGAATTGAATGACACATCTCATACAATTTCACCGAATTTGTCATTTCGTGAATCTTCGAGTGAAATAACTATTCAGAAAAACAAAATTTATAAATGGATTACACGTGATATTCATCCTAGTTTTGAGCCATGGCAAGATATGCAGACAGCTGCTACAAACAACAGACCTGTAGAATACTTTGAATTGTTGTTTGGCGAAGACATCATAAACATGCTTGTACACTACACAAATCTGTATGCAGCTCAAAAAAATGCAAACAAACCTTTCAATATCAACACAGATGAAATGCGGTGCTTTATAGGTATACTTTTATACAGCGGCTATGTTGTTCTGCCTAGAAGACGAATGTATTGGCAAAATGCTGCTGACTGTGGTATGCCTTTAGTATACAACGCTATGTCCAGGGACAAATTCACATTTATTATGACGAACCTTCATTGTTGTGACAATTCAAATCTAAAGTCTGATGACAAGTTTGCAAAGGTACGTGAACTATTTGACTTGCTGAATAAACATTTTGCTACTAACGCTCCATTTGAAGAACATTATAGTATAGATGAGGCGATGGTTCCGTACTACGGTGGTCATCCGTGTAAGCAATTTATTAGAGGAAAGCCCATAAGATGGGGATATAAGTTTTGGGTCGGAGCAACACGCCTAGGTTATATAGTTTGGTTTGATCCATACCAGGGGCAGTCAACAGCTTCTTCAAATGAATACAAGAAGTCCTTGGGTTTGGGTGCTAGCGTGGTCCTACAATGTGCAGATGTGTTGCGACAAATTAGTAATCAAGCTCCATTCCATTTATTTTTCGACAATTTTTTTACATCTATCAATCTTATTGATGAACTGGGAGTTCGAGGAATCAAGGCCACTGGAACTGTTCGTGAAAATCGTGTAGCTAAATGTCCTTTACCTACCAACAAAGATGTACAGAAGACACCTCGAGGGACATTCAAATACCAGTCCACAAGGGCAGAACAAATCTTAGTATGCAAGTGGCATGATAACAGCGTTGTTACAGTTGCGTCAAACGCAGCTAGTATTCATCCTATTGCAAAAGTAAAAAGATTCTCACAGCAATTAAAAAAATATATTCTTGTGGATCAACCTGCTGTCGTTAGAAAATATAATGAAAATATGGGTGGGGTTGACAGATCCGATCAGAATATCGGTCTTTACAGAGTATCCATAAGAGGAAAGAAATGGTATTTTTCTTTGATTTGTCACGCACTGGACATGGCTATACATAATTCTTGGCAAATATATAAGAATAATGGAGGCGAAAATGATTTCCTCCATTTCCGCCGAAGTGTAGCAACAAGTCTTCTTGAAACATATAAGAAAAATTCGGAACGTAAAGCAACCCGCGTCTCTCAAAATTTTCGTGAAGATTCAAGATTTGATGGAAAGGACCACATTATAAGATACAGAGAAAATCAACTTCGATGCTTTGAATGTCACAAAAAAGCTAATTTTTACTGTCCTAAATGTAATGTTACTTTACACCCCAAGTCTTGTTTCGAAAACTTTCATATTCCTAAGTAAAACTATGTGAAACCTAGATTTGCATTTTATTTTAACTCAGATCACCATAGTAGTACATATTCCTAACGTCCTTTTAAAAGAACACCATTTTCTCACTTTTCCTTACGAAGAAAATTTTTTTTTTTAATTTTCCCGTACTAAGTGTAGTATTTTTAGCACAATATGTAAAATTCATTTATATTGAAAATATTGAGTAGTTTCAGGAACAAGTGGGTTAAACCGGGAATGGGAACAACGAGATTTCGCATATCTGTTGAATACTGAATGAAAACTTTTTGAATTTTATCATAAACACTTTTGGTACGAACGAAGCGAAAATAATGTCACCTTAATAAATTTCATTCTCGTATTCAGCACAAAGGGCTGACTAATTGAATAAGAAGTCCATCTATTCCGTGTCTGATTAAGCTTAGACATGTATTATGAATTAAGATTCCTTTTCGCTTTTATCAGCGGAAAAATCAGGATATTCTGTAACATAATTCAGGATTTTGTTGACGAAATTTCTTTTTCATCATCATATTGAGACACTTAGCGATGTGGATGTGAAAAATAACGAGTCGCCGCACTCGGCGGCAACGCGAGCGATTTTTGGAAAGGTGCGGGGCGCGGAAATGTACGCATGACCCAATGCGTTATCTCAAAACAGACCGGTGCCGCCGCTGCTGAGCCAAAAGTCGTGTCTTGGCCTTTACTAAGCCGCATTAAGTGTTGCGTGAACCAGCCTGAATAGTAAAAACAAAGTCAGGACAAAATGTTTTAGTCGGATAAATCTACAACAGTTAACTGTTTTTAGTTAGTGCCACCCACAAAACGCAAAATTTATGAGGCTTTCCTAAGATTTATGCTAAAAGGATATTTTGTACGACCACACTGAAACATTAGTCTGTAAGTTGGCCTTGTTTTCCTTTTATATTTTTGTCTCCTGTATGTCCATGCAGGACATTTGTTGGACTAGCTACTGATTGTGTTGAAATGTAACCTCTTAACTTAAGGTAATCCGTTTCGGTCCGCGCGGGAAATTCAATTTTTTTTGTGTTTTTTACAAATTGCCTCTCAATCATTGATAGAATTCTCATGAAAATTGATTTGACGACAACAAATACAATATAATATCTACTGAATAATTATCATATAAATTATAAATATTGGCTCTTCTCATTATGAATGTGCATAGTACATTTTTATTGGGAAAAAGATGCATCGTGAACATTCATAATAAGAACAGCTAATATTTATAATTTATTTGATAATTATTCAGTAGATATATTGTATTTGCTGTCGTCAAATAAATTTTCACGAAAATTCTATCAATGATTGAGAAAAACACCAAAAAATTTGAATTTCCCGCGCGGACCGAAACGGATCACCTTAACACTCATTTGTTGTAAGTCTGTTTGTACACTGATAAAAAGTAAAAGTTGTATCCATTCCGCTGCGGTCTTGCGCTACTACACCGGAAATTTGTGGGAGCGGAAGGCTTGAACCTTCCGATAGTCAGACATTGTTATTTGTAAGGTCGTCTTGGTGGTTAGAAATTCAGTGTCTGTCAAAAGGCGCCCCAGAGGAGGGCTCGCACCTCGGCCTGATCTTCGGAATTACAGTGTCTGCCTAGGATTGTCTCAGAGGAGGGCTTGCACCTCGGCCTAGGACGACACTAGAACAGGAAAGTCGAATATTTTTATGTGCATTACAAATTGATGTTTATGATATTTCTATTAATATGCATTTATTATTTAAAAAATTAGGCAAAAGCCAAAGACAAATAAAGGCTATCAAACGAGGGCAAACGAGTTAGGTCACTTGATGGAAATGTATCACTTGCACCCAAGTTCACACGCGACGCGACTCCATAAATATCTAGGATAAATAAAATGAGACAAACTACAACAACTACTACAGAAGAGATAGTTTACATTTACATTGAAATTCATTATTAAGCTAACAGTATGACGGTTCGAAGTGAGGCTAAACTTGAGCGACCCTGTATTTTAGGCCTCCAGGTCCTCATCCGCGGATCGCATAGATTTGTTTTGAATATTAATTAACTTTATATTGAGTGTGTATGTTTGTGTGCTCGGAGGAGCTCGTTGGCGTCGCTGTGTGTCCTACTCTACAACAAACACGCAAGTTCGATTGAAAAGAGACCCGTGGCGTTTTCCTGTTTTATTATGGGTATAATCATCATGCAGATTTTTAGAGAGGCGGCACGGCGGTTGAGGAGCTCGATGGCGTCGCTGTGTGTCGCACTCTAATATGAACACGCAAGTTAAGCGACGTCGACCCTAGCCAGCGTTTGGATGGGTTTCGTTATCTCGAGCTTCTCCGTGCTTCGGAGGGCACGTTAAGCCGTCGGTCCCGGCTGTTATCGGTAGGTGACAGTAGGTGACAGTCGTTAAACCAAGTCGGTGGGCTTCGGGCGGCTTGAAAACACCGGCCTCTGCCAATCCGCATTAGAGCAGCGTGGCAGAGTACGCTCTAATCACCTTCGATTGAAGGGAGACCCGTATCCCAGCATTGGGATGATTATGGGTTGATATGATGAGTGCACGGCGGATAATCCGCTTAAATCGAAGCAACTCGTCTGGGGAAGGACCTCCACCTTACAAAATATTGTAGCCAAATAGCATTGGTCTCAGCCATGTTGTGTTCCTACGGTGAGTAAGATCTCCAGAGCTCTACTTGCGGGGGTTAGGACGGTTGGCAACGCGTGAGTGATACCCCCGGTATTGCAAGCATCTATAGGCTACGGTAATGCTTACCATCAGGCGGGCCGTATGCTTGTTTGCCAACTATGTGGTATAAACAAAAATGCAGTAACACGCCACGGGTTTGGTATGATGATGACTATTGATGAGTATGTACGTAATTTCGTGTGTATGTAAAAAGAGATAGTCAAGAAACTGTAGTTAACTTGCAATGCTAAGATCATTTATTTTATATACTGTGACTTCATTGCTGTACTTAAGGATTTATTATGGGACGTTTGTCACATGAATTTGTCAGACACTTAGTTATATTACCTACAGTTTATTTTCTAAATTGTAACATAAAAGAAAATAAAGAACGTAATCCCTTCTCCCAAGAAGTTATAAAGTCTGTGACATACAACAGAGTATGATTAATATCTATATATATAAAATGCTTTGTCCTGACTGACTGACTGACTGACTGACTGACTGACTGACTGACTGAGAATCAACGCACAGCCTAAACCGCTCATCGTAAAAATCTGAAACTTGGCAGGTGGAACTATTATAAGACGTAGGCGTCCGATAAGAAAGGATTTTTCGAAATTCGAACTCTAAGGGGGTAAAAAAGGGGGGTAAAGTTACTATGGGACAACTTGATTCCTTGGTCCAATCTACTTCAAATTTTGCATAAAAATTGTTTAAGAGAATTTATGGAAGATGTGATTCTTATTTTATTGAAATTCTTGAAAAAAATGTATTTTGTGGGTAATTTTCTTCGAGTTGATATCAATACTCATACTCCTTAGTGCTTTTGATTTCAATTACATTTCATTTTGACACATCCGTGAAGTGAAGTGTCATCTGTCATGTAATTATAAATTGTGAATATTCAATCATAATGTCGTCTATTTATTCTGTTTGTGATATCGGAAAAACAGCTAAAATTCTAACTATGTATAAAGCGGACTGAATCATATTCATCGATAAATAAATAGTAAGTAATTAAATATTAAATTTTATAATATTTGACAGGGTTCAAGTTAAATTGGTCAATGGTTAAATGGCATTCATATTGATATTGTCTCTTTCTCACTTATAGGAAATCTCATTACGTCGACTCGCTCTATTATTTCGTAGTGTTGTTGTAGGCTGAGGTAGGTATTGAATTTTTTTTACGGAAGTGGTTGGAAAACAAGCTCAGGAATATGGATCATTTGATACCGTCGACTATGGAGCACATAGATTCTAGGGTCCCTAACCCGTTGCCGACCTATAACAGGAAAAAACAGGATATAGCGAGAAATAGTTTAAGGAATGAGTTAGATTTTTTTTATACCACAAAGGTGACAAACAAGAATTTCGGATATTTCACTCTCCGAACGCAATGCATTGCTGCTTCACGTCAATATTCTGTATAAGGGTGGCTCTTCACCGGTCGGGCTAGCCTATTTCATAAACACCAAAGATTGTAATGAGAAGTATAAAAATAGAAAAAAAAAATATCTAAACATATCACAATTTTTTGGGTGTGTTCTGAAAAGTGTGGTGTATGATGTAGGCAACCGATATGAAAGGATTTTTTGAAATTCCCACGGGAAAGCGGGATAAACGCACACGAAGTTGCGCGGGTTTCTCTAGTGTGTATATAAGACTTTAAAAATGCGAGTGGCTTTCTAGAACGGAGGCGTATGTTCAACAGTGGGATAATTTAGGCTAAAATGATGGTAAAACTATAAATCAAATACTTATTATAAGTATTGTATGGTGCTTATTTATACTTTTACGTGCACGGCTTTTCCCCTTTTCAAAAGGATTGACGGATTTGCTTGAAATACTTGTAGGTTCAAAATTTCAAGCAAACCGTGTCGCAACTATCCTCAAAATCCTCATAAATTCCAAGTACAATTATCGTTTCCATTTTCTTTTATTAGTCTTCTTAACAACCCATAATCATCCCACTGCTGGGATACGAGTCTCCCTTCAATCGAAGGTGATTAGAGCGTACTCTGCCACGCTGCTCCGATGCGGATTGGCAGAGGCCGGTGTTTTCAAGCCGCCCGAAGGCCACCGACTTGGCTTAACGACTGTCATCCATCGACAACAGCCGGGACCGACGGCTTAACGTGCCCTCCGAAGCACGGAGAGGCTCGAGATAACGAAACCCATCCAAACGCTGGCTAGGGTCGACGTCGCTTGCCTTGCGTGTTCATATTAGAGTGCGACACACAGCGACGCCATCGAGCTCCTCCTATTAGTGTTATTACTAATATTTTAAAGTTGTATAGTTTTTGTAATTGAACACACAATACTCCGAAACTATTAGCCCGAATTGAAGAAGAATTTCAGCGTTTGATAGCCCTATAGACCTAGTGGAAAGTCATCACGCTACGCTGACGAAAAAATATTTTAAAACTACACAACTCACACAGCAGCACCTGGTCCCATAGTAAGTTAAGCCGAACAAACTGTTATGCAGTTTGGCAGATAGTTTTTAAGCCATATTGTACCTTTCTCTTTGTAATAATAAAAAAAAAACGCAGACGAAATTGCGCAGATCAGCTGATGATTTAATAATACTTAGGTATCCCAACGTCTATGTATTCGTCTATCTGTTGGAGCCTTAGTACACAATGTTATAACGCAAAGGATACATCAGCGTCACATCACCCGCTTAGCGGGAACGTGAACTAATTTAACCTGTGTAGATCTTTTAAAGGAATATTTTTTTTCAGAGGTTTTCTTTGTGTGTACAGGAGGGTTATTCCCTAAGCGGCGGAATCGACACGTATTAGATAGGCAGACGTGTACGTTTACAGGTTTAACTATTAATAAGATAAAAATAGATTTCTTAGTAGAGGATTTATGAGATAGCTCGACCGGGGATGTACCACCCTCTCACATAATATCGGCGTAAAGCAGCAATGTCTTTCGTTCGTTGAGATATGTAAGCCTCTTTTCTCTTCTCCTCCTTTTCTTTCAGTCCTAAAAAAAAATTCAATTAATTTGTAAATTTTCATCATCTGTCTATTCTCCTGACCAAGATAACCTAAACACAAATACAAAATATTATATTCGTGGAACATTGGTACATTGTTAGAAATAAATAGTTTTACGACGTCCTTTAGGCGCAAATAGTGCATTATTAATAATAAGTTAATTTATCTATAAAATATCTACGCGTAAAATAATCCTTTTAATATTTGGTGAAAAATAATAATAACTTTAAAAAAAAATTAAGAGACATCTAAATACTCGTATAAAGTTGTTTATGTAATTGACTGACACTCAAAACGTGTAAAAAACACCTCGGGTGTTGTGTAGCATAAATTAGGTGAAATGAAACAGTTTAGGACTCTGAATTTAAAAAGAAATAATAAAATCAAATAATTCCACCTGGGGCGAACATAATAATTATGTCGATTAAGGTGAAAGGTGAAAAAAAAAACTTTTCAAAATTATTTACAATATAAATCCTAAAAATAATTGAGATGACATGTCATGTGCAAGATTAAGAAATGTATCGTTTATTTAGTCAAAAGTTTTTCGTATTTATTGACAGGCAAAGTATGAAATATAAAATAAATAGGAAATAACCATTTGCGAGACAATTTCCCCTCATTACATTTTACTTCCCTGGGGTTCGACACTATTGTACCTTGATTGATTGTATTCATATCTTTTACATGACATTACGTGGTACAGTCAGGTGCACGTCGAGCTTTACACTTGCAGTACAATTTTGGCTCTTATGACATAGAACTTAAGAACGGTACAAAGTCCAATATGTAAATGTCGACCTGCTCTTGACTGTACAATGAAATGTATACTATTCTAGAATACACGACGTCTAATGGTTCTATTATTAGCCTGCGTGTCAAAACTCAGATAATGGCGTCATTAAGATGAAGGTAATACAAAAGTTAACTGTCTTATAGACCAAGCTGCCTTTCTTTAGTTTGCTAAAATAATTATTACTTAGGTATTATTTGCGTTGTTTTTGCCAGGGAATAAACAAGTTTGCAAATTAGGTTAGACTTACCCATATTATTATTTGTTATTGTTTGTTCTTTTGGGCTTTAAAAGTACTGCTTCGACGATTCCTGGTCTTTTGTAGTACCCTTTATTTAAATTTCCCTGTCCAGACCGGTAGAGAGCCGGTCAGCTCTGCATGGGCAGACAGCTGTTGTATCTCCTCTGGTAACAAAATATGCTTTCCTATGTATATACGAGGGTCAAACTGAAAGTTTATTATATCTTTTCAAAATAGTGTCCCTTCACATCAATGCATCGTTGCATCCGATGAAACCACTGAGCAAAGTAGTTTTCCCACTCGTCTTTTTCGGGTTTCTTCGACGGTCGGTCAAATTATGAGGTATCCACCGGGCACAAAGCTTCCTAACAGCTAACTGTTCATGGAGGATTCTGTGCACTTGACTCATACCGATGCCTAAGCTTGTCCGAATTTGCTGATAGGTCACTCGTTTGTCATTCTCTATCATACGCCGCACAACACTGATGTTAACTTCAGTCGTCGCCGTAGAAAGCCGTCCTTCACGCAGATCATCGGTAAGAATAGTGCGACAACTCATACCAGTTGTAAATTGTGGCACGGGATGGGACTTAAATGACATCGAAAGTCATAAAAAATCATTTTTAGCGTTAAATTCATGCTGACGTGATTCCGGAAATTTTCAATATGCCGCCAAAACGTAAAACAAAAGAAAAATATAAAAAAACATAATCGTTAATATTGACAAAGAGTTCCATTTTCAAAATTTAAACTTATTTTTTAATTATATTGTTTACAAGTGGCAACTTTCAGTGTCGCCCTCGTACTTCTTTTCCACATGAGTGGTCCGCAAGAGCAGAGTATGTACAAGGCACTTACCCATACATACCTTTGTTGTAAAAACAAATCTTCAAGACGTATTGTACCCG
Source organism: Endotricha flammealis (assembly GCA_905163395.2). Taxonomy (NCBI): domain Eukaryota; kingdom Metazoa; phylum Arthropoda; class Insecta; order Lepidoptera; family Pyralidae; genus Endotricha; species Endotricha flammealis. The sequence continues at coordinate 10,626,992 of LR990869.1, read as the reverse complement.
TTTGGTAGGCTTTATAAGTAGGTCTGGACATAATTTTTTTTAACTTTGGTCTTTTCTATCTCCAGGATCTGGTGATAATTCTGAAAGGTGGTCACAGGAACTCTTTAAATATTGACCAAATCCTGATCTTTGGACTGGTAACTATGATTGATTATGCCTTGAAAAGTGGTAACGTCTAATAATGAACGAAAGCATTTCGTACCAAATTACTATTAACATAAAAAAAACTGTTTCGATGAATTTAATATTAGTTGTTCCTACAGCAATTTTGCATGACCCTACCCAACAATTTTCATGAAATCGCAGGACCCTACTTCGTTGAAAATATTACTTTAACAAGTTTAACGTGAACAGGTGTTATGGGACACGGTTATATAAACTTTCAATATTAAAAACGTGATTCTCATACAAAAAATAAAGTTTAAATAAGAATGTTTAACTATTTTTATTTATTTATAAATACTTATTACATTATAGAAATATGTCCAGCAGTAGACTTCTTGTGACTGAAATGATGATTATGACATATTTTTTAAGATTCTAAAATAACAAAAATTTAAAACTATCTGTGCAAACAACTCAGTTCGTGTGGACATTGGATTCAAAGTGGAGTAAAATGAAAAATTTTAAAAACCTATTTTTAATAGATTTTTGGTGTAAGTACCGTGTACTGTACAGATTACAAACAGACTAACAACACTTATATAATTTGATTTATTTGTATATTGTTGAAAAGTCATGACATTCCATGATATCATGATAATATTCTGCACGTCAATAAAGAAAAAATTATATTTATTTTCGGTATCCAGAAACATTCAGTACACTGTTAGAGAATTTATTCCATTGATATATATAAGGTGATTTATTAAACAGAGCAAGCATTAGTCAATGACGAGTGAGAACTCGGACCAATGGCATTGATTAAACGTCGATCTCCTACTATATGACAAATATAAATCCATACTAATATTATAAATATGAAAGTGTGTTTGTGGTGTGTTTGTTTGTTTGTCCTTCCTTCACGTTGAAAGTAATGAACGGATTGATATGATTTTTTTATTGGGGATACATTAAGATCTGGAGAATGACATAGGCTACTTTTTATCCCGGAAAAACATCTTATTCCCACGGGAAAAAATAAAGTATATATTTTTTTTGTTATTCTTTCACGTCGAAAGGAACCTAAGTACCGACATGATTTTGTTAACAGCGATGATTTAAGGTCTGGAGAGTGACAAAGGCAACTTTTCCCCCACGGGATAAAGAGATTCCCATGGGAAAAAATATTGTCATTTTAACTTGACCACGCGGGAGGAGCCGCGGGTAACAGCTAGTAATAAATAAATACACACAGTGCCACCCGGTCCCAAAGTAATCTGGGTTAAACCTGCTTGTGTAATGGGCACCAGACATCGGATATTATTGTAAATATTATACTAACTAGCTATTCCCCGCGGCTTCGCTTGCGTTAATTTTATTACATAGAACTCGTTTGACAACAAAACAACCCATAGCGCGACTTGTGGCGCCATCTGTTGGCCTATAGCCCATCCCATACAGCGCCCTCTATAGTAGAAAAAATATTTTCCCATTGGAATGACATACTTTCACGGGGCTCCGTACACCTGACAATATACAAATTCATAATGATCGGCTGCTTAGTCAAGCCGTGAAGGAATAACAAACAAACAAACTCACTTTCTCATTTATAATATTAGTATGAAAATACACAGAAAACACCCAGTCTCGAGAACAAAAACAAATGTCATCACATGCCGAAGGTGGGATCACTACTACCACCAGGCCACGGTAACCAGGCTGTCCATCAAAAAGAGTACATTGTAATGTTAAAAACAAAATAAACTAGAGAGAGGTAGGACATAGCGGATAATCTGCTCAAATCGGAGCAGCCCGTTTGGGGAAGGACATACACCTTACAGAAGATCGTAGCCAATATGCATTGGTCTCGGCCATGTTGTGTTTCTACGGTGAGCAAGGTCTCCAGAGCTCCATTTGGGGGTGTTGGGAGGGTTGGCAACGCGTGAGTGATACCCCCGGTATTGCAAGCGTCTATAGGCTACAGTGATGCTTACCATCAGGCGGGCCGTATGCTTGTTTGCCAACTTTGTGATATAAAAAAACAAAATCGATATACGTTACGAAACACACGGGACGACTGCGTTTCGGACCCGGGGCGAATGCAAGATTGTCGGGGCATCATTTTCTTAGTCTTCTAATGCCATTTCTTTCTGAAGACAAGACTTCGGGCCTGAAGGAATCGTCTACAGACGGTACAGGGAGCCGACTGCAAACAAAATCCCTAAAGAGTAGTTTTTAAGTAATTATATAAAATATATGTATGTCTAGGTTAAGGTATATGTAATATGAATGTATTAATACTCGTTGCTCGAAATAAATAGATTATATTATATTTGTCACTTCAGCTTGGAAGTATTTTGCACTACGTCTTAGAAAGTTTCAAATATTTATTCAACATATTTTTACATTTATATACCTAAGTTTAATAAATTTGTTATAATTTTATTGCCTATAAATGCCTAATTAAAATGTATAAATCAGTTTCTATTAATAAAGTATTGTTTGCGGTTTGATAAGGCAATAGCATGAGGCAGTACTTATCCGTATTAAATTGTAAATATTTGCATTTTATATAATGCGTTTTTGTATAATACGCATTCTACAATATTTTGGACACATTGCGCGAAGGAATGATCACAACCTTAAGAAACTTACCATAAGTTTCTTAAGGTTGTGATCATTCCACAGGCAAGGTAGAGTGAAAAAGACCAAGAGGACGCAGCCCTAAACGATTGTCGGATCAGGTAGCTGAAGGTCTGGAGATGCTGTTAAGCGCAGCTCTCCATCTGTCACAAGATCGGACCAGATGGAGGGAAACGGAGACTAAGTTACGTCGGAGTCACGATCCTCAACATTGAGGGACCGACTATGGAGAAGGAGCATTGTATAATATGATAATATGTGTCCACAGAAGCCTTTACTTCGGCATAATAATATGTCGCGGCGCAACAGCGAGTTGGTATCCAATAGTGACGAAATGTTGGTCATTTTCTTCGAAAATAATTATCCTCAGTTGTCAATTATTGCGCGCGCAACCAAAATAGAGGTTGAAATTTTAAAATACGATTATACCAACATATTTGGGCAAAGCCAATGGACTTTAAGACGTATCTATTCAAACGGGCTGCTGCGGCGCAATATCCAGTGTGTATCTTAAAACCAAGGGACTTTTACAGACTACACGAAAGGAGAAACTAGCAAGTCTATTTTTGAAACAAAAACAGTTAAAATCTAGTCCAAATCTAGCTATCTCACTCGTTTTATATTTTGTATTAGAAACTTATATTGAAACTTTTTTTAAATACCACTATGGTGGCAAACAAGCATACGGCCCGCCTGATGGTAAGCCTCACCGTTGCCTTATAGACGCTTGCAATACCGGGGGTATTCACTCATGAGTTGCCAACCCTCCCAACCCACAAGTGGAGCTCTGGAGACCTTACTCACCGTAGGAACTCAACATGGCCAAGACCAATGCTATTTGGCTACGATCTTCTGTAAGGTGGAGGTCCAACCCCAGACGGGCTGCTCCGGTTTAAGCGGATTATCCGCTGTGCCCTACCTCTCTTCTAAAAATAAATAATAATGAATGATAATTATATAATAATGAAGAATACGAAAGAAACCCTTAAGAAATTTTTGGTTTTAATTGGGTTTCAAACCTTAATTGGGTTTCAGATCTTAATAGGGTTTCTTTGTTTTCTCTTCTAAGTGGTATTTTTTTAAATCTTCCATTTTAAAATAATACTACAATATACAGTTGAAAAATGGGCTTGCCCATAGAGCTATTTCTTATTAACTAAATAAACATTCGTCTTCACACCGACACTCTGAGACCGAGTTACTTTCCCGGTAAGCTAGCCATTTCATAAAATTCTCTACCACTCCAAAATGCTTTTGATTTTTATATGGACTCGTTTGTTTATAGACATAAATTATGTATTATGTATTACATGCTAAAAAAACATTTATACTACAACTTATATTATGATTGGAGACAGTGCTTGCGAAGATCTACTACGCTCCAAATAAATGAAATCATTTCAACCGCTGAACTAATTTTCGAACATTCGAATTCACTTTCAGTAATAAAGATGATATCGAAAACATATAGTAAGATCTTTTGCAATGTACAGTGTAATTAATAACCTATCCCACGCTTTGAAATATTGACGTTAGTTGACATTTACTGCTAGAACATACATCCACTGTACACTAGGGTGAAACGACACGATGTATCTTGTTTAATGGTTCCTGAAAACCACGGATAGCAGATAACTACCTAGACGCAATAACGACATATAATCTAGTAACATAATAAGAGTTTGTTTGGTACTTTCCCGGTCTAGCTAGCCTATTTGTTAAATACTCGACCATTTCAGAAAGTAAGCTAATCTAAATACTTTGAGCCAATTTCACGTAATTAATCTTTTAGTTTTATCCGAATTAAATGTAAAATATAAATGCATTAATAAACAACACTTTAATTAAAGGATGAGGACAATTACTTAAATAAATTATTATCCTTATGATGATAATATGGTATGAGTCTTCAGTATTCAAAAGTTTGTAGTCATTGTGGGTTGTTTTGTGACAATGGTTGACCATTATCATAACAGTAATACCTATCCAAGTAAGTAATCATTTTTATAATAATCCCGTCATTAACTTGACAGCACGTTCTTTTATTTGGTAATAATCCCGGTAGCATTTCCACCCTAGCGACCGCGACTTGCGACCGAATTTTGGGTCGCGCGACGCTCACTGCTTAATGAATTTGTGTGGAGCTCAGTGCAAACCGCGCGACCGGTGGGCGTAGACATTAAAGAAGCGTCACGGGTCGCGTATAACCAGAATGGGAATGCTACCCTGACCCAAAAGAGACACCCATAGAGTACGGGATCATTCCCTTACCGAAATTTGCGTCATATAAGTAGAATAATAAATCTATCCTCTGAAATATTCTACGAGTAAACGTAACAAAGTTACTTTAACGTTTATAATGTTTTATGAGTATAATATAATTTATTTCGAGATATCATTAAATAATAAGCATGTTGTATGTGCATCCTACATCCTATAATAAAGTCAAAAGAATCTTTGAAGTGTTTTAGAAACGTATGAGGAAGGCAATATACACAAAAACCTTTTTACTTAATATGTTAAGAATCTTGTTTGTTATAAGTATGTAATATTTTAACGGACTTTGTTTAAATTCCTTGTCAGTATACTTTTCAATAGAGCAAACAATTAGCTCCGTTTCTAATAAATACACTCTCTTTATTACAGAAATACCAACAGGGTCATATCTTCCCACCTACTCTCTCTACTTGATTGGATTATTTTACATTTTATTGCTTATTGTTATTGGCGTGTTGGCGTATTTACTGTATCGAAGTAAGTTTAACCAATACAAAATCATGGTAACCCCTACTCCGGCAGAAACAACAATGCAACGTTCTTACAGTACACAAGTGTCTACTGAAACGCCAAGCATACAGATGGAAACATTAAATAAAAAGATAAATGAAGATAGTTACGCATTCCAAGCCTTTGATCAGAAAAGTTCACAAAATGAACTGAGTGAACCAAAAAAGATGCATTTCAATAAAAAACAGTCCATGATAACAGACGAACTAAGAAGACACCAAAGAATGAAGATGAACGGAAATCATAATGTAATGTTGAAAGATGATATACACAAAATATGTGAAAAAGAACTTGGAAATGGAACTAGCACCAGTTTGAGAGATTTACACAAACTGATACATGGTGAACAAGAAAATGCTTCTTATCAAGTGAAATCAATTTCGACAGATCCATTAGAATTAGATGAATATTATGGTGAAGTGAAGGGAATAAGACCGGTTACACAATCAAATATTGATGTAACAGAAATACCCATGTACGATTGTATACCAGGACCAAAAAACATCGTTATTGGCGATGGTGATGCCGAATATCTATTCCCGATTTCAAGGGAAGATCTTAGTATGGAACCTACTTATATTAATGCTCATTATAAAAAGTAGGATTTTTAAAAACAATTTGTTGTCGGTAATTGTTATTTTATTAGGAATAATGATGTCTATAATGACGATGAGGTCGACGTAAATTCATATAGAAATCGATCGAAATATGTTCGAATCATACATTGCTTATAGCTTTTATAGGAAATCGAAATTGTTCTGATCCTACTATCAAGAGATAAATCAATAAATAAATATATAGGGACGATTCATACAGAATGAGCTAGTCCCAAAGTAAGCTCGAAACTTGTGTTATGGGATACTAACTCAACGTTATTTTATTTTATAACAAACACATATATAGATAAACATCCAAGACCCGAGGCCAATCAGAAAAAGTTCGTTTTTCATCATGACCCGACCGGGGATCGAACCCGGGACCTCCTGGGTGGCGGTCTGGCGTGGTAACCATTACGCCACGGAGGTCGTCAGATATGTTGATTGAATCTATTTATTGTCATGTTTGACATTTACATAAGACAGAGATTATACCATGAAACTATATTTTTTCTTGTTTATATTTGTGCCTAATGGCTATTGGCTCGAAAGTTTTTTATTCGCTACATTAGCCCTAGACCGGTTCAACTAATTCAAGAGGTCGATCGCCAATTTCCTGAGCATAAATCTTGCATTGATCAAGATTTCGCAAAGAGGTTCAGGCGATATTACTGAAACTTCGACATTTGTTTTGTCGATTTTATTTACCAAAGAAAGACGACTATCTACGATTTTTGGTTAAAAGTTAATTTAAAGATTTATTGCCGTGTCTCAGGAGTACTTTTAATTTATAAAAAAGGCAGATTGACTTATAATTGAAAGTGACTATGTAAAATATTTGATACTAGTTAAGTTATTATAATAGTGACAGATTTTATTGTATTTTTTATTTTTAATGCTGTTTTCGGTTCAACTACCACCCTCAGTGTTTTTTTTTTTTTTAAAGAATGGCCTTATTATTTTATTTAGTGCTTGTTTCACCACTTGCTAATATGTTTCAGTTAGCTTAATTGTCAGATAAAAACTGCCAAAAGGCTGTCGAAATACTGTTAACAATTTTATTCATCTGATGAAAAGGGTGCCAGTAAGTGTTACAATAAGCCCACAGGCTTTTATTTTATATACATCTAAACCTTGTTTATTCATATCTTGAAATTACATGAAAATTTGTGTTATAAATTGAATTCAAGATGGAAAATTTTCGCGGCAAATTGAAATGCGGTATATGAATAATCACATACTTCGCGCGACCATATACATTTTGATTTAACCAGAGTAATTTGAGGATATGAGCAGCATTCATTTTAACCAAAGGATCGAGTATTATAAAGATTATGTTACTAGTGAAACCCGCGCAACTTCGTTTGTGTGTATTTATTAATGTACAGTAACGCCATCTATATCAGATTTTTGATGAAATCCTACAGGAACCGCATATTTTTCGGGATAAAAGGTACCCTATGTGTTAATCCCAGGTATCAGCTACCTACATACCAAAAATAATTAATAATGGTCCAGCCATTTGAGCGTGAAGAAGTAACAAACGTATACATAACTTTCGCCTTTATAATATTAGTAGGATATAATCTGGAAGCACCCTTACTTTTTGTGACAGTAATTAATTAATGTCTTAAGATCTTTCTGTATCAAACTTGCTTATTTTCTTATACAAACATCTAATAATGAAGCACTAGCTGTGCCAGCAGCTTTTTCTGCCCATAATTCCTTTTAGAATATCGTACATCTGATAACTTGTATTCAGTGGTTGTGCTTCCAAATTATGATGTCGTTTTGATGTCAATTGCACATTACAGACTATTTCGTATTATGCTCTCCGAAACATGTGATATCAAAATGATATCCAGTAGACATCAACTTAAACGTAAAAACTCAACTTTTTGACATAAAACATTTAGTAAATGTAAAATATGAGCGACGCGACATAGATATGATCGTGACGTGATCTTGATGTGACATATGAAATCAGCATAATACCATTTAATAAGATATGGCAAGCTAATTCGTATACAATCGTTAAAAAGTGGAAATCTTGTGACAAGTACATATTGTATATACTTGTTATTTATTTAACGCACACACGCGCAGTAGTTGTTGAAAAGGAAAATATGCATCAAAACAGGGAAAATGAACGGCTATTTTGATATCCACTAAAATGTATTCAATGCTTCGTATAATGAAATCCACGAGTCGGAATATGGTAAGTTTAACAAAAGCCTATGAAACAATAGTAATGCCATATTTCTGTAGTTGTATTTAACACGTTTTCATGTTCATTAGCTGCTTGGATGATATAACTTTATATTGAGTTTTTAAAAAACTAAGAATTGTCGTATTTAGTACTTGTATTGGAAAGTGGTTACCGCCAAATACTATTGTAATACCAGGAGCTCGAATATCAAATACGTTGCCAGGTACAAAGAAGACAATAGAAAGAGAAGATAGAAGGAATAAGCATAAGGAGAAGAGAAAGGTGTTAGGATACCAGAAGGGCTACTACGAAACGTAAATCTGATACTTCGGCCGAAGTATCGGAAGAATTTTTACCCTTTTTAGGGTTCCGTAGTAAAGTACCTACAACAAGTATAGTTTCGTCATGTCCGTCTGTCCGCGGTCTAGTGCCTAGACGCTTAATGCTAGAAAGCTGTAATTTGGTATGTGTATACACACATTAACAATTCTAACAAAGTACTAGAACAAAATTTTGAAAAATATTTGTTTTAGGGTGCCTCCCCCTCATGTAAAGTGGAAATGATTTTTATTTCGACGACTTCGATAGAATATGATATTGGACTCATTTGCAAGCAAGCAAAACACAGAAAATACGGAACCTTACACTGTGCATGGCCCGACATGCACTTGACCGTTATTTTTTTAATTTGAATTATACACGAAGTACCTTGTACTTTATGGTTATTTTAGTAGTTCGTAAAATTCTTCCAATACTTCGGCCAAAGTATCGGATTTTCGTTTCGTAGTAGCCCTCCAGATCTCTCAACCTCCGAACGAAAGACATTGATGCTTCAAGCCGATAGTCTGTGACACTGACAGAGGGTGGTAGTTTTCCAGTCGAACTATCCCATTTCATAAAATGCTTTCCCACTGCAAGAACTATTAGTACCTTCATTAGAACCATCGAGAATGTATCTCTTTGTTAGTAACTAACGACGTATGCCATGTGCATCTATCAACAGAAGTAAGTAGATTAACTCTTTATTACCATGTCACAACAAAGATGTTTGGGTCGTAAAAATTTATTGCATTGCACGCCCGGTTTCAGTTTATTTTCCGACATTTTTCAGACGTAAATATTTTATTTTATCGACAGACATAAGTACACATAAATCTGTTGAGCGTTTTACGCACGAACTGTCGACGCCAGCGGCTGTACAACAGTGATCATTCTTCGCACGAATGGATCTGTCAAATACATACAAGGCACAATTACAGTCACGTGCCTGATTTGGAAGGGGCGAAAAAATAAACATGATGTTAATTTTAATGTCTACAGTATTGTAACTCTCGTAGAGTCTGTATTCAATGATAGAAAACGGTAGAGAGAGAATACCACAGAATTAGACGATTTCGGGACCATGTTGAAGACTTTTTCAGAGTGAAAAGACCGAGATAGAAGTATTTAGAAGAGAGAGCTTTTGCTCAGCTTAAAATAATACGGAACGCGATTTTTTTCAATTAACAATTTATATTGATATCGTGAAAGAAACGAATAAATAATCTGTGATCTTAGTGCCTACCTAACTTAAAAAATATACTACAATAATCTTGTTGCCTTTAAAATATTACTTGCATCATTAAAATCGTCTTTTTTAATGAGTCTGTAAATTTTGAGGAGCAATATTTAAGTACAGTTGTATTATGTAACAAAGTTTACAATTTAAATGGCGACTTAATTTTGTTTAATACGTAAGTAGTACTAAGTAAAGCTCGTCACGACAGCTATTGTATATATTTTTACATCTTGACTATAGTCAAAACGCACGTCTTGGCTAATAGTTAGAGCTTTAAAAATATTTTTCACTTCTCATGCTCAGAAAATGCTTATTTGCGCAGGATATAGGCTGCACAAAATCGAATTTTGTGCACAAGGGCAAAAACGTATCTACTCATAAATACTATCTATATTAAGGCAAAGGAAATGAGCCATACAGCCAAACATAATAAAAAGTTCAGAGATAGAATTTGTTATTTTATAAAATTTACTTTAATTTATTTGCCTTATGTGTTTTTTAAGTCATAAAAGATATTAAAATTTAAATTAAAGTACGGTAGGTTATTTAATTAATTTAAGAAAATTATTTTATTACAAAATTAATTTAATAGTAGGCTGTATAGGTCTGCAGCCCAAGCCTAATATGAATGTCGTAAGATTTAAAAAAAAAAGCGGCGGGAAACAGGTCTTGTTTTTTCGTGCGTTTATTAATTTATTTCCTCGCAATCGAAGTGAAAAGCAGTTTATAACTCGTCCACAAAACCATTTTTATCCTCGACATTACTATCAGCCCTCGCCTTCGGCTCGGGCTGCTAAAAGTCTCGGATAGAAATGATTCGTTTTGTGCACTTGTTGTAAAATCTACTATTTTCACCTCACAAGCTCGGAAAGAATCTGTTTGTCATTCGAAATCTGAGCGCTAAATGCATTTTGTGCCCTAGCGTGGAAAGAATTTTTAAAATTCGAACCTTCTATTCTATAATTTTTTATACCGTCAGTCCTCTGAAAATGCATTAATACTTAAGAGCGCGCACCCAAATCAACGCAACTCAAAATCGAAGCGTGTTATTTTACGAAACTACTGAGCCACGAACATGAGCGTGCGCCGGCGAAGACAAATGATTTTGATACTTTTATGATAAGACTTCACTATTTAATATAATAGTAGACTCGAAGTTCATGTGATTTTAGCTACAGACCTATTTCTATGTAGAACATAAGTATTGTTATTATGTAATTAAAAATTTTTTTCGGCATTCTTCATGTCTCGTTTGGAAATAAATACAAATAATGTATCTTTACTCGTGTATTAATACCTATGGATTATGGAGAAGTATAACAATAAAGTACTCGTAATAGATATAGGTACATATAAATAATCTCATCTATAATTAATCCCATTAATCTCGAAAACTGCAATTTTTAGGTTTTACTTACGTATTTCGCAAAATATTTGCAAAACTATTTGCCCTATGAAGAAAGGTCACTAAATATTCTGTAGTACATTTATTTAGCTTTTATTTGAACTCAAAACGAAGTCTGTGAGATCTAATAGTTTACTTACAATCTCAAATAAACAAAATGAAGGTATAATGGGTAATATAGGCAAAAGACTCAATGTATACAGACTCAATGTATATTAGAAATCAGACCGGAATGTCATATGGAGTGATGGGGGAGATTATTTACAACATTATTGACGCAAATAGTGTAATGCAAAAGTGAACCATTTTCAAGAAATTTTAAAATATAAAATATTTTTGAATAATTACCTCAATCATTCATTCAAAATTTTATTTAAAAAAACCTTGTAATTAAATTTTTTTTTGCCATATTTGGAGAGTTATGATATTGGTCTGTAATGCACAGTACAAAATCGTGTAATTTTTTAACCATACGGAAATAAAAGCAAAAATTTTAGAAAACAAATTTTGATTTTGTGAAATTTTCAACAAAAATTCAATTAAAATATTTAAAAAGGCCTTGCTAATTTCGTAAATACTTAAATTGAGTAAGATCTACAATTGTTTTCTATCCAAAAAAGGAAAAATAATTGCTCTAAGTTACTCCATTGCAGAAAAAAGCCATAATTAAAACCATCAGCACGTAGCAGTTTCTGAAAAAATTGCGAAATTTTAGAAATTTTTGCTCCAGGACTAAAACTATGCATTTTTCACAATGTTTTCTACATCTATATGTATTAAATTACATACATTACCTACAATGTGAGACCAATCGCAGCTCTATTGATACCATAGGAGCCAAGCTGTGGCTTTTCATATATGACCTAATTTTACCAAACATTGAAATTTTCAAGTTTTACGTACTTCGCGAAATATTGGAAAAAACCACGTAACCTACGAAGAACCGTCACTGAAAATACTTTGTAGTAGATTTAACTAGCTTTTATTAGACCTCATAGCCAAGTTTGTGAGACTAGCGGTTCACCTACAATCTCAAAAAGACGAAAAGATGAACAAATGGGTTATAAAGAGAAATGATTCTTTGGTTGGGATTGGGATTCAATTCCATCACCAGGATGGTTTTCATTTTGAAGAAGATGAAAAAGTACGGGCTCTTGTTTTTCTTCCTCTTCGTGTCCTCCTTCATCATACGGACTGAAACATATGAAACAGCAATTTTTTTTACGATTTCGCAATAATCGACCTCCTTAGTAGAACTTGTCATATATTATAATTTATAACCATTATATTAATTATAGGTACCACCAGCCTTTTAGGCCTTGCTTTATTTAAATTTTCAACATTTCGTCTTTTTCTTTTTTTCGATAAAAACTGCTTTTTTTTGTTCCCCATACTCTGAAACATATTATGTTGTTGTCACTAAAAAAGTAAATAGTTCGTCGTCATTATCAACAAAAAGTCATATTTTACTTACCAAAGTATCTAGATTGTCGGTCGCGCTACACGGTTTGCACTGCGTATGGGCACAAAGGTTACGTGCGGTCAGGTCCTGCGCCGGAGCGACGTGACCACTCTCCGCAGAGCCGGCGGCTCGAGTGAGTCGTAACTTTTTTTTTTTTTTTTTTTTTTTTTTTTTTTTTTTTTTTTTTTTTTTTTTTTGTATGGACTAATCAGTTCGGGTGTACTGACACCCTTTACTGAGACACCGGACTGTTGCGGGAGCGTAGGGCTCTCACCGCCAAAAATTTACAGTGTCTGCCTAGGGGCGCCCCAGAGGGGGGCTCGAACCTCGGCCTATGGCGACACTGGGGGAAGGCGAACGGATTGGAGAGAAGCGGCCGGGCACGTGCCGGTACCGCGAAAACCGAGTCCCTACAGGGTGGCACGACGCGCGGCCCCGCCGGCGGGGCCGATATGACGGACGTGTGTGTCTACTTTGTGTCGCGGAATCTAATTGTTTGTACGCCTCGATGGCGACTGTAATGGCGTCGTCCGGGTCGTTGAGGACGTGCCGCGGACGACGTTTGGACCTAATGGTGTCAGCCGGAGCGGGATAATCCCCTGCGGCTTTCACCAATGGATTGGGGTGATGGTCGAGAGAGTCGAAAAATCTGACTGAGCATTGCTTTAGGTGGTGCGAGATGGTCGGCACACCTAAGTCAATGTGGAGGTTTTTGTTCCGAATGAACCAAAGCCCACCGATGGCTTTGCGCAAAAACCTATTCTGGATGGTTTGCAGCCTGTGGATATGAGAGGGCGCGGCGTGGGCGAAAACTGGACTCGCGTAAGTCATTATCGGCCTAATGCACGTTGTGTAAATTCTCACCTTATTTCTAAGAGAGAGTTTACTACGCCCATTGAGCAGATAATATAGTCGGCCTAGCGCGAAAGCGGCGCGGTTGCGGACAATCTTAATATGGTCGCGGAAGGTGAGTCCCCTATCGAGTGTGACGCCTAGGTAGCGGACTTTCCTTTCCCAAGGGATCGGTTGTCCGAACATTTCGACTCTGGAGGAGGGATTTGGGGTGCTACCTCTAGCGAAGAGGATAGCGGCGCTTTTTTGAGGATTGACTTCGATGCGCCATTTCCTAAACCAGTCGCCAAGAGTATTGGCGGCAGTTTGGAGTGAGTCTATAATTGGGGGAATACTACGGGCTGAACAGTAGATGGCAGTATCATCTGCGAAGAGAGCGGTATGGGTCGCTAGTGGACTGGGTCTGAATTCGGGGAAGTCGCTTGTGTAAAGCGTGTAAAGGAGAGGCGAGAGCACGGACCCTTGTGGTACTCCGGCTCTAATGGTGTGAGGGGGGGATAGTGCCCCATCCACCCTATAGCGGAAAGAGCGGTTCGACAAGTAGTCTTGAATGATGAGCACAAGACGATTTGGCGTATTGAGTTTGTAGAGCTTATAAATAAGCCCGTTGTGCCAAACTTTGTCGAACGCCTTTGCCACGTCAAAGAAGAGAGCGCCCGTTTTATGCGGGCGGGATCTGTTCGCTCTCCGGTCCAACACGTGTTCGACTATGCGATGCACTTGTTGGACACAAGAGTGTTTGGCTCTAAAACCAAACTGCGCGTTAGGCAAGAGATTGTTGGCAAGGGAAAAATCTTTGAGACGTGCGAGAACTATGCGCTCATAGATTTTTCCTATTGAACTAAGAAGACTGATAGGGCGATAGCTCGAGGGCTGATCCTTGGGCTTGCCGGGTTTTGGAATGCCGATGACGGTGGCTTCCTTCCAAGTTTGGGGGAAAATGCTATTTTTGAGGGCTGCGTTAAAGATAGCAGTCAGGAGTAGTATAAGATGGGCGGGAAAGAGCTTGATGACTCTGTTAGAAATCCCGTCAGGCCCCGGGGCCTTCCTATTATGTAGGTCTTTGATAAGGGACTCTACCTCATCAGGGGTTACCGGCTCTAACGGGGGGTCGGCATCTGTAAGTGGGCTCGCGAGTTTGTTAGCTACCACAGTATCGACCTCGAGTAGGTGATCTGGATCAACTGGGAGTGTGCTAGGTGCACATTGTGCCTCAAGACTGGATGCTAAGCATTCAGCTTTTTCCTCGTCCTCGAAGGCGAGGGGGAGGGAGGGGTCTGACTGTACTAACGGGGGAGTGGCAGCCACTGTATCTGCCTTAAGGGCTCTGGCAAGTTTCCAGAAGGCTTGGTGAGATGGGACCAGGTTTGAGAGGGTCTCGTCCCACTGGTCGTTTCTAAGCTGTCTGATACGACGCTTAACCGTTGATTGAGCAGCGCGCATGCGGGCGCGGTTAGGCTCAGTGGGAGTGGAGAAGTAGGCCCTTTGGGCTCGGTTTTTCTCTGTTAACAGAGCACGCGCATCCGGCGGAAGTGTCCAGCGACGATGAGCGTTCACTGGGACACGCCGCGAGCAGTCGCTAACGACTTTCTGCACGTGCGCTGTTAACGAGTCAATAGCACCTATTGCATCGGGAATTGAGACAATTTCGTCTGGAATTGGATCTAACAAGGGGGACGAAATGGATTTGAGGCTTTCGCCTAACCTGACCCAGTCGGTCTTGATCATAGTGGGATCTGTGGCTGCCACATTGGGAATACTCACTCTGGGTGAGAGAGCAATGATGACAGGTCTATGGTCTGAGGTGAGTTCGGAGTGCACTTCTATTGAACTCAATCTAAGATTGATGTTCTTTAGGAGGGCTACGTCTAGGACGTCCGGACGATGTTCAACATTGTCCGGGTAATGAGTAGGGGACATGGGTGCTACAATGTCGAAATTGAGACTCTCTGAGAGTCGCTCGAGCTGTCTACCACGTTGGTTTGTGGTTAGGCTACACCAGGCAGGGTGCTTGGCGTTTAGATCACCCGCTATGATAACAGACGGGCCAAGATCTAGAAGGTTTTGTATGTCACTATCGAGTAGTGATCTGGGGTTTGAGGAGTTGGAGTTAGTGGGAGCTAGATAAGCTGACACTAAAAATATGGATTGGTGACCTGTCATTCCTAATCTACAGACAGAGGCCTCAATGTGCACGAGATCTGGTGTATCCACAGGCGTGCAGTGTAATGTCGCTTTGTAGTAGATGAGAGTGCCACCGAGGGCAGAGACTGTGCGATCATTACGTATGATTTTATAATTCGCGATTTTGGGATCGCGAATTGATGGTTTAAGGAACGTCTCCTGGATGAGGAGGACGTCCAACTGATGGGTGTAGAGGAAGTCGGCTACCTCAGACCTCTGGGTGCGAAGCCCATTTGCGTTGAAGTAGCCGATTTTAAGGGAGGTCGGTTTGACTCTACTCGTATGGTGTAGGTCCATAATTATTTGTTAAAATTTTTGAGGGCAACGAACACGTCTGTGAATTGACAGACGGCCATTAGGAGAGCGTTGGGACTATTGGCGTGTTCATTGACCAACGCGGCCATGGCAAGAACCCTATCTATGTCTAGGGCGGCTGCGAGCTTGTAGAGCCCTTCGGTCCCGTTGGAAGGTGGCAGCGATGCCTTTACTGGGGGGGGTGGAGGTGTTGCGACTTCCACCGCCGCGGGTGCAGGCGTGCCTGAGGGGCTGGCCTGTGGGGGTGGGACCTTGTTGGTCTTGTAGCGCCACGAGGGCGACAGATTGAGTGGTGGCACCGGTGCCTTAGCTGTTGCCGGGGCGGCCTCGGCAGTTTGGGACTGAGGAGGAGGAGGAGGAGGAGCGAGGACTCTGGATGAGGAGGGAGTAGGCCTCCGGCTCTTTCCTTTGGGCGCTTTTGAGCACCCTCTGTAATTAGCCGGGTGCCCCACCTCCCCGCAATTTACGCAGCTCGGAGGTTCCAAGCATAGCGCGCGGTCTTTGGGGCGTGGACACTCCGGTGTTGAGTGGGCCCCGAGGCATTTGACACACCTGGGTGTGTTGTGGCAATTTCGGGCGGAGTGCCCGTACAATTGGCATCTGTGGCATTGACCCACAGTGCTTTTATGATGAGGGGTCTCGACAACGACCCCGGACAAGCCACAGACCTTTTTAACGTTGAAAATGGCTTTGGCCTCTTTGAGATTGGTCCTGTCTAGAATGGCCAGGACCATGTTGAAGGGGGCGGAAGGCCCACGGTGCATGCGGTGCACTTCGAGGATGGGCAGTTTTTGAGCCCGAAGGTCCTCGAGTACGTCATTGCACTCGAGTTCTTTGGGGATTCCGCGGATGACCGCGCGAAGGCGCCGGTCCTCCTCTAGACTCCAAGTGTGAAAGGTGATCGACATTGCGTCGAGAAGGCGGGTGAGGTTACGGTAGTCCGTGATGGACTCCGTTTTTAGGCGGATACCCTCAGTGCGGGTTTCCGCTATGAAAAAGATGCCATTTGCATCACATCGGGCCTTGATGGCCATCCACCTATGGCGGTTCGTGATAACGACCGCCGGTGGGCGCTGGGAGCGCTTGGGAGGGGTGGGGAGAGAAGCTCCCTCGGCACCCTGTTCAGCCGCGGGGGGCGAAGCGGGCGAGTCGGAGAGAGGGGCGGCCGGATTTGATACGGCGGCTAATTTGGCGGCCTTGTTGGCAGCGCCCTTGTTGCGCCTTGTGCGCTTGCGGCCTGAGGCCACAATGAAATCGTCCGAGTCGGACGAGGGGGCGGAACTCGAATCCGAAGATTCGGAAATGACCTCCATCTCGTCATCGGAGATCGAGGAGGAGGGTGCGGTGGCGGAGGGCGCGGTGGCGGAGGGCGCGGCGGCGGAAGTCGCTACTGCGGGGTGCACGGTGGTGGGGGGCGCAACGGTGGCGGAGGGCGCGGCGATGGAAGTCGCGGCGGCGGAGGGCTTGGTGGCCGAGGGCTTGGTGGCCTGAGGGGCCGGGCGGGGGGTGGCCAGGGGGGCCGAGGGGGCTGCGGCCTGAGGGGCCGAGGGTTTGGTGGCCTGAGGGGCCGGGCGGGCTGCTGCCTGAGGGGCCGGGGGGGGAGATTTTTTAATCTTGTCGAGCTCGGACTGCTCGTATGGGGACAGATCGTTCCATCGCCTTTCAATAAAGGCGATTAAAAGGTCTACACGCGGGTCGGTCGCCATGGCGACCGGGCTAGTAAGGGAAACCTACAGCTAAAACGAAATTATCGCAGTTCGTCGCGTCACGTTCCGCAAGGAAGAGCTGCGAAGAAACCTTGCGGCAGTCGTGCCTAATTTGGGAGCGCTCGGGGGGAGAACCCGAGGTGTGTACTGTGTAGTCCTAGTCCCCCGCGCCGGGTGAGGCGAGGGGGGTGCTTCTAGGGTGTGCCCTAAGCTTGTATGCCTCTGACCAATCTTAATGTGTCAGAGGGTCCCTAACTGCTTAAGGTTCGGAGGGTAGCTTCGAGCCGGAGCCCTAGGCGCCCAAGCCGTTCCCTAAGGATAGGAAGGAGGAAGGGGTGGGCGGGAGGGGGCGATAGCTAGTGTCGGTCAGGGGAGCCCCCTAGGCCGGTGGTTCTAGCCCCGTCCGGGTAACTGCTTCACCCTGAAGGGGATCGGCGAGTGCCCGGGTCGCACTCCTGGCTGTGCAAAGTTGGCACCGTGAGGTATCACACAGCCAGACCACGAAACTGTGGTTTTATTCGGCAAAACGCGCGAAAAGTCGAGAAACTCAAAAAATCACGATAATGCCTCCTTGTCTTAAAAAAGGCAAGGAGACACGTGTGTCGGAGCGGCGGTAGCGTAGCGCGGGCGGCGGGGGGCGTGCGTAGCACGCGGGAGCAGCGTAGCGCGGAGGCACCGGGCACCGGACGTGTGACTCGGACGGCGTCGCGAGCACGAATGTGAGTCGTAACAAAAGACGCGCGCGGTTTTATAGTGGTTTTATGGCTATATTCAAAAATTGGTAGAAAAATAATGGTAAACATTTTACATAAATTTTGGCGCCTAGATTTTAGGGAATACGTTTATCTCTTAGATGATGATAATATTGACACAAAATAACTAAGATTTAATGGTGAAAACAAACATAACAACGACTTGACTTTTTTCGTAATTTCACTTAGTTTGGATGTTAATATCTTTTTTATGTAACAAAAAATTACAAAAATGTTCTACTAACTATATGCTTAAGTATATTTGCCGTTAGATTTTATAATTTATTTCTTACAATTGGCAGCATTACGGGGATATTTTGACATCCGAAGTTGGCACTGAACGTGAAATCGAGAAAACACTATTCGGTTATCACGATAGCATTCATAAATATTCCATTACATGACAAAATGTTTTCTACTAACTATTTAGGCAACAATATTGTCTAACATTTTGTGTAATTCATAAGTCTGTTAGAAAAGTTTTTTATAGATATTAAGAGCTTCGAAAAGTTCAGTTTTCGCTAAACTGAGCTAACGCCTGTATGCGCCCTCTTAAGTATTTCAATGCCAATGCGCCAACCTTATTTTTAGAATAACGAACTGGCCAGCACGACACCGCATGAAAAAAAATAAACGCTTATTTAATATATTATTTGCGTTTTTCTTGCACCTAGCATTTTCCTCGCTGTAGTGAGGTGAAAAGTTGTGTGTTTCGCTCGGCAGAAAAGTAATTTTGCGTCTCGTACCTTTGAAACCCTTGCTACGCTCAGGATTCAATATAAGTACTCGCGCCAAGAAAACAACTTTGCAGCCTTGCATAACAAATAACTATACGTTTATTTTTTTAACGTGCGAAGAGATCTCAACACAGTTCGGTATATTACGTTACATCTCCCTTCGTGAACGAAGAAAAGCATTACATATTTACAATAGTTACAGTCAAGAGCAGGTCGACCTTTACATAATGGGCTTTGTACCATTCTTAAGTTGTATGTCATAAGAGCCAATATTCAACTGCAAGTGTAAAGCTCGACGTGCACCTGATTGTTACATTACTACTGTCGCAAAAAGGAACATCACCGACAACGAGGTGGTGTATGCATACTTGTTAAGGGAAATATATCATATAAAGCAGTTGATCTAAAAAAATTTTCAATAGATAAAATATTCGAATGCTGTGGAGTAGAAATAATAAATCAAAATATTATAATAATGTGTATTTATAGAATACCTGAAAAAAAAAATTTGCATCAATTTCTTAGTCAGTTAGAAAAACTTTTACAGGAAAAACGATTCTGCAAAAAGGAAATCATTTTGGCAGGTGACTTAAACATTAACACGATGGGAAATGATGGTATGGAACTAAAGGATCTAATAAAAAATTATAATCTTACATTACATATTACTGAACCAACAAGACAATTAAGATGCATAGATCATTTAATCAGTAGCATACCATCAGGAACAGGAGAATTGCTACATCTTGATATGTCCGATCATAACACAGCACAACTGTTAAACATCCCAATACAAGAGAAAGTTGTGGGAACAGATTATTACTTTACATTTCGGAGAGATTATTGTAAAGAAAATGTAATTAAGTTTCGCAGATGTTTAGCTAGTCTATCTTTCTCCAATGTTTACAATGACGAAAATCTGAATAAAGCGTTCCAGGAATTTCATGACTTAGTAATATTATTCTATGAGTTGTGTTTTCCAAAGTTACGAAAAAAAATACCTGTCATAAAGAAGAAACGCAGATGGATTAGTAAAGGGTTAAGAGTAAGTTGCAAAACAAAGAGAGACCTACGCTATAATTACTATAGGAATAAAAATGATCAAAATAAATTGAAATACAAAAATTACTCTAAACTTCTGAGGCACTGCATCGACCAATCACTAAAAAATTGCAATAAAAAATATATTAGTGAATCAAAAAACATATGCAAGGCTTCATGGGAACTTATAAATGAACAGTCAGCGGCTAAACTAAATAAACAGGAACTTATTACTAATGTCATCGTAAATGGACAAAATATTAATGAACCGCAAAAAATAGCCAATGCATTTAATGATTATTTCGTCGATCGAACAACGAATACTAAGAAAACTACGCAGACACTTACATCGAATATGTGCGAGAGTATATTTCTAAAACCACTAACCTTCGATGAAATGCAACAAATTATAAAATCATTAAATAATACAAATTCTGTTGGTTATGATGAAATTGATACAAAGGTAATAAAAGAATGCAGCAATGAATTGATACCAATACTGACCCATCTTATAAATCTTTCCTTTGTAGAAGGCTGTTTTCCAGAAAAATTAAAAATATCTTTAGTAAAGCCACTATACAAAAAAGGAATTAAAAATAAACTGGAAAATTACCGTCCCATAACACTCATACCTATCATATCCAAAATATTTGATATGCTATGAAAAAAAGACTCCTAGAATTTATAAATAAACACGAGATATTAATCAATGAACAATTTGGTTTTATAAAGAATAGATCAACTACACTTGCAGGATTTAAACTAGTTAATGAAGTCATCAGTAGTTTAGATGAGAACAAAATCACATTTGGCATATTCTTCGACATGACAAAGGCCTTTGATTTTGTCTCACATGACTTGTTATTAGACAAATTAGAAAGATATGGAATACGAGGGCCAGCAATAAACTGGCTATCGTCATATTTAAAAAATAGATTGCAGTGCGTTGAGATACATGCTCTAAATTCTAAAAATGAGGTTCATATCTACAGATCCACCTATAAAATAAACCAATTTGGCGTACCTCAGGGCAGCGTTTTGGGCCCCTTATTATTTATATTATATATTAATGACTTACCAAATATTACAAAATTTCCTTGTACCTTATTTGCTGATGACATTTCAATAATTCTTTCTTTTCCAAATAACAATGTTAAAAATAAATCAATTAATATATCAAATGACATAAATATTACCATACAATCGGTAACAATATGGCTTAATAATAATAATTTAAATGTAAATATGTCCAAAACAAAAGTAATAAAATTTTCCAAAAACTATAATCAGGACAATTACAATTATAAGATAAGGTATGACAACAAATTGATTACAATCTCTCAACAAACTGAATTTTTAGGACTGATTCTTGATGAGCATTGTAATTGGAAAGCACATGTTGAGAAAGTTTGCAATAAATTAAACCGTTATGTATATGTCTTATATAAATTAAGGAAAACGTCCAACCGGAGCACGGTTCTGATGGCCTACCATGGTTATATCACTTCTACTTTAAGATATGGATTGCTGCTATGGGGTAATTCAACAAACATCCAGCGGGCATTTATCGCACAAAAAAAATGTATCCGAGCGATATGTGGAGTCAAACCATGGGAATCCTGTAAACCACTGTTCAGGAAATTGGGATTACTCACTTTGCCAGGTCTATACCTCTTCGAATCAGCATATTTTGTAAAAAGTAATCCGATACTATTTAAACGAGCACGTGACATTTATCCCAGATGCACGAGAAATCCAGACAGAATAGTCTTATCCACGGCCCCAAAGACTACACTTTTTAAGAAAAATAGTTATGCAATGTGTGGTAAAGTTTACAATGGTATTCCGACGGATATTCAATCGTTACCGCTAAGACAGTTCTCCTATAGATTGAAAAAGTGGCTGCTTGAAAAAAATTTTTATTCTGTCGCTGAATTTCTTGCTTGCAATAACTCATCAATTGGTTTTTGCTGACATAATAATGTATTTTTTGTATATTTTTGTAATTGATATCCTTTTTTTTATTGAATAATTAATTGTATAGTTAAATATATTATTATTATTTACTTAAATATATTTGCATGCCTGACTTGTAAGGCAAATGTATTGGAACTATTTGGAATTATGTAACAACTACTGTAACCTACATTAAGCGAATAAATGAATTGAAATTGAATTGAATTACCTGCTCTGTCCCTATGTATGTTTAGATCTTTAAAACTACGCAACGGATTATGATGCGGTATTTTATTTATTATTTACTAGCTGCCCGGCCCGGCTTCGCCCGGGTACTGTTTCGTTTTTTTTTCAATCTTTCTGAGAGATTTTCTTAATATTTTTTTCCGTAAGAACCTTGTACAGAGTATTAGAAAACTACAAAAAAAAATCAGCCAAATCGGTCAAGCCGTTTTCATGTTATGTCGTGACAACGGAAAACGGGTTTCATTTTTATATATATAGATTTAGACAGTGATTAAAGAGAAGGGTGTAATATATGTATAATACATTCAATGTTTTTCCTAAATTTCCACGGGAAAGCGATTCGGATTCAGACGAAGTTGCGCGGGCTTCGCTAGTTAATAATAATCGATAATAATGTAAAGCTATACATCCCGGAATGTAATGTACATCTATACTAATATTATAAAGAGGAAAGATTTGATTGTTTGTATGTATGTTGTTTTGTTTGTTTGTTTGCATTGAATAGGCTCCGAAACTACTGGACTGATTTCAAAAATTCTTTCACCAATAGAAAGATACATTATCAGGGAGTGACATAGGCTATAGCTTTTCCCGAAATTCAATGTGGTTCCCACGGGAACGGGTCCGGAACTTCTCGCGGACGAAGTCGCGGGCAAAAAAGCTAGTTAATATATATTTTAGCTTCTGTGTGTGACGAGTTTATTTAATTTTAATATTATTTACCGTTATTATCAGTTTCAAGGGTAGTTGATATAATATGGTATTGAATTCAGACAGATGGGATTTATTATCTAATTATGATATTGGTTACAAATAACTCCGTATACTCGATAGAAAGTCGACTCGAATTAATTTCACAGTTTTGGTCAAAGTCTGCTCTGACTGCTGAGAAATTAAGTTGGGTTGTTCATGAGAGTAAATTGAAGAGAAGATAAGGAAATGGGTTATCATCAAAGATTGAAAAGTTATATTGGACTTTGGATAAAGGAAATGGAAGGAATGAAAATATGGTTTTGCAGTGCAGTTCCAGGCTTGAGGTACCATTTCTGACTGCAGGCGACGCCACTGGTTTTTAAGAAGCTCTATAAAATTACTTTCGTAACTGCAGAGACTGCAAACACAAAGTAACTGGTATGGTATGGGCCTCGATGCCACAGTTTCTACAGTCAACGATTCAAATTCAAAATATTTTTATTCAAATAAGCTCTTTCGAATCGTCTCAAATTTTTCCTACCACCAGTTCATACGGCAGATTTGTGCTAAGAAGAAACTGGTAAGAAACTTAGCACGTGCTCTTGTAAATTGTATTAATAAAATGGTATTAATAAGATACAATTACAATGACAGAAAATATAAAAATAAAACAAAATATCTGAAATTTCAGATGATGAAAAAAAAATTTAATTGTTCATAAATAAATACAGGAACGTTTGTTACAGGCTTTCTATTGAAATAACATACATGATCTATAGCTTGTTGATTCGTTAGGACTCACATTTTAACATCTAGATCCAGATAAATAAAGTCACTACTATTTATTTCAAATATATCCCAAGGGGAATCAGTTAGTTGGCTCCTCGATTAATGACTACATTATTTATTTCTCAACTGGAAACAAAATAATTGCATGGCAACATACAATGTAACTTATTAAACTTTTGCTATTAAAATGTTCTGATGTTATAAGAACTTTTAATTATGGTACGGATACGGATAGGCCGACTCAATGACATACAGAAAAAAATATAAACAGTAATTCACCATTATACTTAACAGGTAAGTAGGTAGAAATATCATTTGCTTTCGCACAAAAGTGTTTTCTTGCAAGACCACAGGGGGTTTTTCAAATACAATATTTAACATACTAATATTATAAAAGAGAAAGTGAGTTTGTTTGTTTCTTATTCCTTCACGGCTTGACTAATCAACCGATCATTATGAAAATTTGTATACATATTGTCAAGGGTACAGAGCCCAACATAGGCTAATTTTATCCCGTAAAAGTATGTCATTCCAATGGGAAAATAATTTTTCTACTATAGTATAGACTGAGGGCGCTGTATGAGATGGGCTATCGGCCAACAGATGGCGCCACAAGTCGCGCTATGGGTTGTTTTGTTGTCAAACGAGATTTATGTCATAAAATTAACCGCGAGGGAAGCCTCGTGGAAAAGCTAGTTAATATTATAAAGAGGAAAGATTTTTATTTTTGGTTGTAACCAATTAAACTTAAAAACAACTGGACCTATTTCAAAAATTCTTTCGCTGTTGGGAAGGTACGCTATCCGTGGGTGACTTAAGCTAATCTATATATATAAAAGGAGAAGCTGACTGACTGACTGACTATCAACGCAGGGCCTAAACTATAAGGGTTAGAAACTTGAAATTTTGCACAGGGGTTCCTTTTATCACGTAGGGGAGCACTAAGAAAGGATTTTTCAAAATTTCCACGGGAAAGCGAGATATACGCAAACGAAGTTGCGCAGGTTTCGCTAGTTATATATATTTGTTAAGATCCCTACAAAAACCCGTGCGAAGCTGGAACGGGGCGCTAGTTTAATAATAAAAAGATTAGAGATAGAATGTTTTTTGACAAATTTTTATCAGTGTTTTCATTACCATTAGTTGATAGTCAATGAATATTTAGGATAACCATAGCAGGCTGGGTGACCTTGAGCATGCTTATGAGGCCCATAGTAAGGGACCACACGTCTCGGAGCTATAAATCAACGTTCGTGTCACATATTCCGCGAAAGCCTGCTTGTTTCATACACTATATTTGGCACGAGAAGATATCCCGTAACTTCCCGAAAGCTGTCCAACCGAGACGAATTCGTCGGTTGTTCTCTTTGTCAGTAAAAGCATCGTAAATCACTTTTTTCAAAACCAAATAGCATTGGTCTCGCCCATATTGTGTTTCTACGGTGAGTAAGGTCAGAAGCTCCACTTTTTACAGAGTCGGCAACGTGTGAGTGATACCCCCAGCCCAGGTGTTGCAAACGTCCATAGGCTACGGTGACAGCTTACCATCACGCGGGCCATATGCTTCGGGACAAGCCCACAACATATTCCCAGCAATGATGTGTTTCCTCTGTAGCCAGGATCAACAACGGCGACATCAGATTGACAATAAGCGATGAAGCTTATGACGTCCCGGGGGAGAAACTACAGCTGTCTTGGAACTCACAACGAATTTAATCAGAAAGAAAATAGTCGGAGTAGGAAGTGTTGAACATGCTTGTTTGACACCTTTGATCTTTGTTTTCTAATTTACTTTTATAATCGTTCAATTATTTGTAGTCTGTTTACTGCTTGACTTATTTTATTATATGAATGTAGCAAATATTTCGTATATTTGTACCGTCGTTATCTCCAAAATATGTTATTACATTACGATACGTGTTCCGGACATTATGGCATAGTGAAAAGGTAAGTAATTACATTTTCCTCATTTCATTAACAATAAGTTCAATGTTAGGACTTGGTTGGGTCTTTCTTTTTCGTAAGCCTGTGTCCTGAAGCTGATTTTTTTTATGGCATATAACAAACAAACAAGCATGCGGGTTACTTGATGGAAAGTGCTTACACCGGATTACGAGTACAACGATCAATATTGTTATTGCTCGTAGTAGTAGTGGCGTTGTAACGACGATGAAAAGACGAAAAGGATAGGAAAGGAATCGGGTTTCCAAATCTCTCACTTACTGAACGAAATACATGTGCTTCACACAGACAGTTCTGTGAAAGGGTGTGTAATTCGGCGATCAAACTAGCCCAATCTCACTCAGTGATGAACACACTCCAAAATTTCAAATTGTGTCCGCAATAACTATTTTCTTAACATACATAATACACAACATTCTGTTCTTCGTTAGTCCATTATTTAATTATTAGTAATAAATTATTTATATATAAAAAAGGCGTACTTATGTTAGTGCCAACCCAAATTTATATGATACATACTCTTAAATACTATATTATTTATGTATCATATAAACTTGGGTTTAATTAGATAAAGTTACATATACCTCGTATAGGATTTATGTACTCTAAATTAGAGAATTTAGAAACACGAAAATCTACTTAAATGTGGGTACACCCTCGAACTACATATTAATAGGTACGTGAAAAATTCATTATTCTTCAGTAATGGATAATTTTAATTAAATTAATTGAGAAATTGTATAGCGGTTGGAGATAGAATGATCTATTTATTTTCAAATACGCCTGATGGTTTGCTAAGGGTATAAGTTAGCCAGCACGAGGATAGCTGGAAAACGATGCCTCATAGGAAAAAAATAGATTATCCCTACATTTTAGTAGAAAATTTTAATTCGTCCAAGAAAATTTCTACAGCTCTATTCTCTAAAAGGCAAACTCGAAAGAGAAGTGACCGCCCATCACTTCAATGCCGTATTCACTTCCCTTTTGATCGGTATTCTGTACACATTGATGTCACATTCAAGAGCGCTTTCGAAATTAAGTGAGTTTCGGATTGAATGACTTTCGACTAGTGACAGACGTGTTACAATACTTAGCAATCGAGAATCGATCTTTATCATCATAATTGTGCTTTATTATGAAAACCTTAAATATAAACAACTAATTTCACATTTATCTGTCTATAAAATAGTCTAGATTATTAAGGTATAACAGTGAATGAAACAACAATAAATACAATTGCAACAAACAAGAATGCAAACAAAAAATCTACTCCACAGCTAATGTCAATTTGATAACTCACTTGGTGACAGTTACAGTTCGTTCATCTCGTCGCCATGGTTACCGGCGCACACGAGTTTTACAGAATACCGCAGATTTCGCTTTCGAGTTAACATAACAATTATGTCTATCTAAATAAAATTATAATTTATTTTATTTTTATTAACCTAATTCTTGATAATTGGACATTCTTGAAAATTCTAAAAAAGAGTCCAAGGAATGTGCTTCTATAAACTACTTAACAAAAACAAAGGAGCCATTGTGTCCTTGGATGATTTTTCTACTTCTACTGTCGCGAACACTTCTCTATTCCTTAAATTTAATAATTTTAATTATATTCAACGGTAAATTCGCTTGCCATTTATGAACTTTTAATATGACAGATTCATTCGAGTGTCGAAAATGAAGTAAGTATCGAAAATTCCCTTACAGACGTACGCGATTCCCGTTGGAGTTAATCAAAAGTCTGATATAGATGGCGCTACTGTGGATAAATAAATACACGCAAACGAAGTTGCGCGGGTTTCACTAGTAAAAATATAAAATAAAAAGCCTTTTTTTTTTTATACCACAAAGGTGGCAAACAAGCTTACGGTCCGCCTGATGGTGAGCGGTCACTGCAGCCTATGGACGCTTGCAACACCGGGAGCATCACTCGCGCGTTGCCGACCCTGTAAAAATCTTTTAATGCCCTTTTTGAAGAACCCCATATTATAGTCTAAAGGAAAGACCTCGGCGGGGATCTCATTCCACAGCCTCAGCGTTCGCGGGAGGAAACTCCTCTGAAACCGCGTAGTACGCGACCATTTTGGTTCTAGTGTGTGAGGTTGGATTCCCCGCCGGTGGCGAGCAGTTCGATGGTAGAAAGTGGCCGTAGGCATCAAGTCAAACAATTCCTCGGAACAAACCCCATTATACAAGCGGTAGAACACGCATAGGGAGGCGAAGTCTCTCCGCAGACTGAGGGGCTCAATACCGCTTGTTAGCTCGGGATCGTCGACAATCCTCATAGCACGTCTTTGAGTCGAGTCTAGAGGTCCAAGTTGGTACGCCGGCGCTCCAGCCCATAGGTGAGAGCAGTACTCCATGTGGGGTCGGACTTGAGATTTATACAATACAAGTCTCTGCCCCGGATTGAAGTACCGCTTCGCCCTATTCAGCACACCGAGCTTTTTCGACGCCAACTTGACCTTGTCTTCTATGTGACTGCGAAACTGGACGTTGCTTGAGATCTCGACTCCAAGGATCCCTAAGCTGCCGGTAGTTATTAAGGGTGTCCCTTGGAATTGTGGGGCCACTGAAAAAGGGGATTTCTTCGCGGTGAACGCGCAGACTTGTGTCTTGGTGGGGTTAAATTGGACTAAGTTCCGTCGTCCCCAATCGCTCACCCTGGTCAGGGGGCCTTCGATTTCAGACACAAGTCGTTCGCGGTTCTCCTCCACTACGGAACGAGGGATGCTAGGCCGGCCCGTGTAATAGGTGTCCCCGGTACTGTCGTCTGCATAACAATGAATATTATCTACAGACAACATATCATTGATATGCAGCAGAAAGAGGGTCGGGGATAGAACGGAGCCTTGTGGCACGCCAGCATTAATGTCCATGCGGTCCGAGCAACTGCCGTCAACTATGACACTTATGCTTCTGTTGGACAGAAAGCTGGCTACCCATTTGCATAGTCCCTCGGGCAGTCCGTACGATGGTAGCTTCGATAGAAGACCCCTGTGCCAGACCCGATCGAATGCCTTCGCTATATCTAGGCTGACTGCCAATGCCTCACCTTGACTCTCAACGGCTTGAGCCCATCGGTGCGTGAGATACACTAGAAGGTCTCCTGTGGAGCGACCATGGCGGAAACCATATTGCCGGTCGCTGATGAGGTCATTATCTTCTAGGTATCTCAGCAGCTGCGTGTTAATCACACGCTCCATTACCTTTGAGAGTAGGGAGGTTATAGCTATTGGCCTATAGTTCGACGGATCTGATCTGTCTGATCAGCCTGACCTTTAACCTAGGTAGTCAAAACTCGAATAAAACCTTTTACACAGCTATAGCAATGGCGTATTTAAAACATTTTAGACTTATAGAAAAAAATAATAGGCGGACTTTATGCTACATTGGATTCTCTACCAGTCAACCTTTGGGAAGTGCAGAAATTCACGAATGCTATAAAATTAAATATACCTTTTGTATTATATGTATTAAAATACATATAAGGTCCTAATTTATTAATGGACTTCCTTTTAACACATGACTATATAGGTTACATATGATCGTTTAAGCAAGGAAATAATGGTCTAGTATTCAATAAAAAAAGGCATTAAATTTAGAAATATTTGGTAAAATGCGCCTCTCTTGTAGCAGCCATCCGTCAGAAGATTTTTTTTTCTACTCACGGTTTAGGGGTGCGGTGCGAAGCGCCCGTCAACGCGTCTCACATATCAAAATGGTTGAATATGGATGAATTTATATAGTAAACATTTTTTTCTAACTACTTACAATACAATTTTTTTTTAACTGAATACTAGACCATTATTTCCTTGCTTAAACGACTTGTGTTACCTAAATAGTCATGTGTTAAAAGGAAGTTCATTAATAAATTAGGACCTTATATAAATAAGACGTATAAAGCCAAGCCATACGTGTCGGTTTAGATTTTTGTCTATTTTGACTGGTACTGACTGAACCAGTAAGAAAAACTTTATTAAATATCACATTTCTACAGTATGTTCAAAGCAAAGTGAATTTCGAACAATATTTGAATGGAAAACAAAAATCTGTTTCCAAATAACCGCAGTGCTGAAAACGCAATGATTGCAATGCAAAGCATGCAGCTATGTTTGCTGGGATACACTCCCAATAGAATCTCGGTGCTGTACGCGCAAAATGAACTGGGACGGCTTTCACGGGCAGATAAATTGAAAGAAAAATCAGGTTATATTCGCATTATCACTCAACTTCTGCAAATGGCTGAGTTAATATTTATAATATTTGGTAAGTAGGTAGCTGATACCTTGGTTTAACACATAGGGTACTTTTTATCTCGAATAGTACGCGATTCCCGTTGGAGTTAATCAAAAGTCTGATATAGATGGCGCTACTGTGGATAAATAAATACACGCAAACGAAGTTGCGCGGGTTTCACTAGTAAAAATATAAAATAAAAAGCCTGACCTTTAACCTAGGTAGTTAAAACTCGAATAAAACCTTTAACACAGCTATTGCAATGGCGTATTTAAAACATTTCTGCAAAGTTGAGTGATAGCGCGAAAAACAGCAGTAGATCCACTGAATAATAAATAGTAGCTAGCAATAGGAGCTCGATGGCGTCGCTGTGTGTCACACTCTAATATGAACACGCAAGTCAAGCGACGTCGACTTTAGCCAGTGTTTGGGTGGGTTTTGTTATCTCGAGCTTCTCCGTGCTTCGGAGGGCACGTTAAGCCGTCGGTCCCGGCTGTTACCGGTAGATGACAGTCGTTAAGCCAAGTCGGTGGCCTTCGGGCGGCTTGAAAACAACCGGCCTCTGCCAATCCGCATTGGAGCAGCGTGGCAGAGTACGCTCTAGTCCCCTTCGATTGAAGGGAGACCCGTATCCCTGCAGTGAGATGATTATGGGTTGATATGATGATGAGCATGGCTAGCGTTAGTGTTTTATGACCAAAATTCAATTTCTAAATATTTATTCAGGGAGTAGGTCCTCTCAGACACTTTCTCTCGTCAATGATTACATTACAGTATTAAATTATTTATGTAATTCATCTACTCTATAAACTACTACCATTTCGGAAAGAAAAGCCAAATCACCACTGGTAAAAGAAATGGCGAAAGAAAACCAACCAACCAACCCCCTATTCTCGTAACAAAACCCGATTCTATTTCGCTTCTTAGGCGTCACCTTCACGAGCGAGAGTATCACGATGTTATACGTGACTATTGCATACCCAGAGGAGACACATAGGAGTTGAATTTCTCGGCATTTTATGTTTTACGAAACATCTTCATGAAATCGAATCAGCTTTGATTTAAAAATCGACAAGTATACGGAGAAGGATCTTTAAGAGTGATGAGGGTCGTGAAAACACTTCAATATTATGTTTCTGTGATATGAGGCTTGCCAAGAATATTCGGCGAAGTATTATCGGGTTATTCAAGTTTTTGCGGATTAAACCGTATTAGTCAAGTGCGGAAATAAGCTTTTTTTTACTATGGTCGCAGTGATTTTGTTACCAAATTGGCAACGCGCTTTACATGTAGTCAATAAAATGTATCGTGCATTTCTTATTCTAAAGAGGACAACAGACAATAAATTTAACTTAAGGTAGTCTACTGCGACACCAATCCATTTGTTGTCAGTAATGTACCATTACACGTTGTCTGTAGAAATTAAGAAAAAAACTATCGGTTGCTTTTGGTGCACGCAGTCGTTATTGTTGGTGACATTGCGATTGCAAGCTTTGATACTGGATAATACAATTATCCATTTCACCCTATCAATATCTAAAATGCGCGAGGGAGATACTCAATACTCGTTTTTTTTATACTACTAAGGTGGTAACAAACACCCGCCTGATGGTAAGCATCACCGTAGCCCCCCTAAGTGGAGCTCTGGAGACCTTACGCACCGTAGGAACACCGCATGGCCGAGACCAATGCTACTTGGCTACGATGTTCTGTAAGGTCCTTCCCCAGACGGGCTGCTCCGATTTGAGCGGATTATCCGCTGTGCCCTACCTCTCTTAAAACGTTTGTTAAAAAACGCTCGTTTGTTAAAAAACTAAAAGAATAAACAAGAAATTACATAGGTTATATTGTATGTATGTATGTAGCGATTGGGTTGTCAATTAATTTGTTCTTGTGGCTGTAATTTGTATAAGGAGTTTATTGTATATAGTTGTACGCTTTGTAAATAAAATTAAAGCAGAAGAATTCATGAAACTTTACCCACCCATTATAACGGACAAAATGAAGCGAGGTCTGCTTGGTATTCAGTTCAGAGTTAACAATCACTGCAGCACTTGAAATTAAATGAGAATGTACCACCCGAGGGAACGAAGTATCATAGTAATAAGACAGGTTGTGCTGGAATAATATCACTAATATTACGCGCTCATGTTTTATTTTATAAGTCTACTATTATGTTTCTAAACTCCCGAATAGCTTATTCGTCAAATAAGGAACTCCGTATGACCAGTTCTTTTTCTAGTCATATACTGAGTGCTTAGTACGAGTTTTTTTGTTCACATTCGATCATGTCGACGTAAAGAAACCGACCAAATAGAGAAGAACTCTCATGTTACGAATTTATCAGACGCGTGCGACATATCAAAATTATGCGACTTACTTGCTCACGTTTCGAAGTGAGTAACCCGGCTAATTTGGATATGTAACACGCGTCTGATAAATTCACAATATGAAACGTTTTACATTTTGGTCGGCTTGTAAACATTAACACGTTCGAATGTGACCAAAGAACTCGTACTAAGCACTCTGGTTGTATATAAACATATATGACTAGATAAAGTGCCCGAAAATGCATAGTTTCTGTAAATATAATAACAAATCAAAGATATTGCGTTATTATACATACGCTTTTATTGTATTCCGTAACAGTTTTCTACATAGTTTTCCTGTTTTCTAACATTTGATAAATGTCTATATTTTCGTCCGACAGATTACTCCATTGATGACAGAGGACTTTCGTGCAATTACATCACTAAAATGTTGATGCTTTCATAGAAATAGTGATTTAACTGTATTTATATGTTATACAAAAATATGAATGTTATACAATTTGCAATAATAACACTCAATATTTTTTTTCAAAAAACCGGGTCAGATTATCATAATCATATCATAATAATCACATTTCTCACCATAAAAACAGATAACTAAATACAATATACACATATATTTTTTATACACTTATTAATATGGTGGGGTGGCATCTGAACTAGGATAATTCCTGTATCTCAAGTTGTCACTGTTGCCTGTGACCTTTATATTACTTTGATGTAGGTAGATGATTTATTAAATCATATTATTTTTATTCCATTATCACGTTCACATTGTGCTTGAAAATGTACGTAATATTCACACTCAATAATAATTTATAATTAACATCTACGCTGTGTAAATTTAAGAAAATTGATCAAGAGCAGAAAGCATTTTCATTCGAAGCTGTGTGTGCGTCTTTTCAAATTATTACGTACCACATTATGTTTACGTCCCATATTTTATGTGTGTACACCACTTCGTTATGTTTTTTTTTCTACTTGACAAGAGTTTTCACACGTATTACCTTCATGCGTGTTGCTATTGGCCAGAAATAATAACAAAGAGGAGAAAAAAAATGTAAACGTTGATTTCTTTTGTTTTTACCGTTCGAAAAAAATAATTGAAAGTCGTTGATGTATGTAACTTTCACAAAATTTTAATACACCAAGTTTTTTTTTAAAATAGACTGTCGATAATCGGGCTCTACTTGAATTGTAGCCCGATTGCCAAACGAAAGAAAAAAATCATTTTTTTTATTTTTTTTCTTTGGATACTACTTTAATTCCAATAGTATTAATAAATATTTTTTCTTGGTTTCAGGTAACACCATGTTACTGAACGAGAGTGGACTTCC
This sequence comes from Endotricha flammealis, assembly GCA_905163395.2. Classification (NCBI taxonomy): domain Eukaryota; kingdom Metazoa; phylum Arthropoda; class Insecta; order Lepidoptera; family Pyralidae; genus Endotricha; species Endotricha flammealis. Next base: position 10,593,088 of record LR990869.1, on the reverse strand, counting down.
AGAGAATTCAACAGATAGTGAATATACTCCATATGAAGATCGTTTAGAAACATATGTAGTTCCAGTACTGTTTGCCATCATCTTCATAGTCGGAGTATTGGGAAATGGGACTCTAGTTATTGTCTATGTGAGGCATAGGGGAATGAGAAATGCACCAAATACGTAAGTTTTTTTATTTTTTGGTTAATTTGTTATTTTTTGGAGAAAAAAAAGGTAAATTACAAAAAAATCCAAAAATAAAACGGTTTTCTTTCGCCATTTCTTTCGCCTGTTTAAGAAAAGATTGTATAGGTTTATAAAGTAGTTTATTTTATTTCAAATTAATTTAATTAAGTGTATACAAGTTGTAAATGACTAGAGAAAGTGCATATGAAGGCCTAGTCTCTAATTAAATAAGTTTTATTACAAAAACCGGACAATGGTTTCGTTCAACATCAGTATAGGTCGCAGTTCGACGAGCTGCAAATTTGTAGACAATCCCAAAACATAAACGTAACTAGAATTATTAATAACTACCCCAATTAATAAGAGGTTAGAGAGTAGAAACAATGTAAAACTGGACGGCTCCTCAAGGGCTCCTGGGGTGAGGTAACTCGATTCAGTGCGGGGCGGAGAGTGGCCATTCTACCTCGGGATTACTTATTCTCTCTGGTCTAAAGAGACCTCCACATAGACTAAAAACGAATAAAAAAATGTTTTCTTTTGCTTTACTGGGCACTTACTACTTGAAATTGCACATTTCAAGTAGTAAGTGCCCAAATAAACTTATATTTGGTTCTTCATTCTTTGCTAGATTATTAAAATGGAATTAGTGTGAAGGAAGAAGACGTATATAAAGCAGTTAAAACACAGTTATATGTAGTAGCTCTAAATACTCACAGGGTTATAAGCAACTCAAAGGGTAACTCTGTAAAGCATAACCGATAGCGGGAAAAGTTTTATCCATATTTAGCTCCTATCTTGTTTAACAGTTTTAAACTTTCCCACCGCAAACTATTATACTTCAAGTAGATTGGTTTTAAATAGAATTCAAATTAAGTTATAAATAAGGGGCTACGGTGAGTTGCATTAAAACACACATTTAGTATCATTGTCACTGTCCGATTGACGAAGAAAGAATTATGCACCTTGAGACTTATTATGGAACTAAGTTCATAACCAATGTTTCTTTGGCATTTTATCTGCCAGATATACAAAATAGTCATTAACTAATGACACAGATATAAGAGTTAATTGATCTCCTAATAACTTTCAGAACTTGTAGCATAATTTGTTATTAAATTATTTCTTCAGACTTCTCATTTTTTTTTCTCGCAGAAAGGCAAACCGGGTTATCAAAAAGACAACAGTCTATTCTCGAAACAAAAACAGTTACTTCAATCTCATTCCAAACACGCACTATCTCGCTCAATTCTTATTTTGTATGAGTGAGACAACGCTTGAGATTGACATTAATTGTAACTGTTTTTGTAACGAGAATAGGGTCTACTAGTAGTTTATGATTATTGTTTTCTCTTACAGATACATATTTTCTTTGGCACTAGCAGATTTATTAGTGATCCTAATATGTGTGCCCTTCGTATCAATCATCTATACATTAGAGTCTTGGCCATGGGGTGAGCTGATCTGCAGAATATCCGAAGCAGCGAAAGATGTCAGCATTGGAGTGTCAGTATTCACTTTAACGGCACTCTCAGCTGAACGATATTGTGCTATAGTGAATCCTTTTAGGAAATTACAAGTAAGTAGTGCTTTAATATACTTTGCTGGTTATCTCCATCTTACATCCCTTCTTTGACTCTTAAACTATCTTCATACCAAACATCTAACTCAGGCTTCAGCGGTATATCGGATATTTTTATTTATTTAGCTAAAACACATTGACTCCACCATACAGAACATATTTTAAGATTCTTCCTCACTCTCCGCCGTATCCCTTTTTGTGTTGGCCTCAGAAGCTTCCTCTTGATGTAAGTTTCACATCAAAATTATAAGTGTTATAATTATGTCTCCTTAAATTGTAATTCGTAATTATTTTTTCTTTGTCATCATTATAGAATTCGAATAAAATTATATTACTTAGTACATATTAATTCCAAAGAATTTCTTAGGAATTCATCATTAGAGGCATCTGACGACAAATTCCAATTATATTTTTTTATATTTTTCTCCTTCAATATACTAATTCCATAATTCCGATGTTTATTATTTTCGAGCTTATAATATTTCAGTTACGTACGAGACAACTTTGTTTAGTCTGCTATAAAAATAAATCTTTAGAACATAGTTGTTAAAATGAGAAGATACTAAACTGGAGGTACATATTACGAGGATAATAGCCGGTTTAATAAAAGCCCTCCTCAGCTATCTCCTAGCTAATCTGCCTGCAGATAGACTAGATGATTGGCTGGTCCTGCAGACCTGCACATCTATATGTTAGGTTCTGTCTGGATATTGCGACAAAATGTAACATGTACATACTTAATTTTTTTAAATCAAATATCTGATGGACTAAAAAGGCCGTCACCTGTTTTCTTTCGCTAATTCTTTTACCGGTCATTTTGCTTAGTTTCCGAAATGGTGGTAGTTTATAGAGTAGCTTATCTATTTAATACGGTATAATAATAATATTATGTAACACTCTCATTGTAAATGACGTGTCTAAGCGCCCGAATAGAATAGAGTATTTTTGACTTTGACTTATGTCAAAATATAGTTATTGCATGAGTTATTGTATCAAACTAGCGAAACTTGCACAACTTCGTTTGAATGTAAAGGCGTGTACGCACGACCGAACACGAACATGGTGAACATCGAACATTGTTATGTTTTCAATGAAACAAGGCGAGTGCACGACAACAACTGATTTATTTATAAAATACCCTCAACATCTTCCCCTTAAAATTGAACATAAAGTTACACCAGAGTTTTTATAAAAATACTTTTAACTACATCTACTCTCTCCTCTGTTTTAAAACTAGAAATAATGATGAGAGTGACTTGAGTACGCAAACACAGACATTACCTATACGCATTCTGATTACTTATTTATTAATTAGTATTAAAATTTAATTTGAGTTCTTTAGCTTTAGCGCGAGTGACCGGATGCGGCAGAAATGGAGTTTTTGGAGATGTTTCAACATTACCAGGACTTTGTGCCGAATCTCCGACACAGTCTGTATATTCATAATCGCTCGAGTTTCTTCTGTCGCATTCTTTTGTCTTCTTAAATTCCATATCTGTGTTTGTGTGCTCGTTAAATTCACACTTAACTAAATGACGCCTATTGCGTCTACAACGATTGCCTATTTTATTTTGTATAATATATGATCGTGGTGTATTGGCATGACCGATTACCACACCTCTCGATCGTTTTTGCCCATCGATACAGACAACTCTATCACCCGACTGGAGTGGCGGTAGAGTTCTACTGTGCATATTGTAATATTTCTGTGATTCGTTTTGCTTCTGCAACATCATATTGTGTTCTGACTCATCAACAATGCTAGGCTTTAATTTTTCAGATATAGCAGGTAATTTGCAACGTAACATTCTACTCATTAGTAATTGCGCAGGAGAACTCAGGCCATCTCGTGGTGTATTACGATAATTTAATAAAGAGAGTTGAAAGTCTGAATTTCCTACCACAGATTTCATTAAAAGTGACTTTACAGTTTGGATTGCACGTTCACTCTTTCCGTTAGCTTGCGGATAGTTTGGAGACGACGTCACATGGTCAAATCCCCACTCCTCCGCAAACTGCTTAAACTCACGGCTACTGTATTGAGTACCGTTGTCACTAATCAGGGTCTCCGGTATTCCATGCCTTGCAAATATTTCCTTCATGCTTTTAATGATGGTACTGGATGTTATGTTATTAACTTGACATACTTCTACAAAATTTGAATAATAATCTATTAAAAGAAGAAAATATTTGCGCTTATACTCAAAAATGTCAGAGCCCACTTTGTTCCATGGCAACATTGGAATCTCCACCGGTATCAAAGGTTCCCGAGCTGGCATCTTTGATTCATTGCGGCAAATAGAACAACGTTTTACATACTGCTCAATGTCACGTGACATCCCTGGCCAGTACATAACCTGTCTCGCGCGCCTTTTACATCTCTCAATACCTTGGTGTCCCTCGTGCACAATACGCAACATCTCTAAACGTAGGGAATTTGGAATAATAATGACATCGTTTTTAAGTATTATTCCATTAGTCATAAACAGTTCATCCTTTATCGACCAAAACTCCCTTATGCTCTGGTCTATGCAATATTTATGTGAAGGCCATCCAGTCTCCAAATAATTTTGTAATTCTCTTAATTGTCCATCATTTTCTGTTTCTTTTTTAATGAGTGTTAGTTTTTTGTTCGATATAGGAAGACTGTTCACAATCATTTGCACTTGATACAACACATTTTTCTCAACTTCTTCACTATATAAATCTGGCAGTGGCGCGCGGGACAATGTATCTGCGATATACATATATTTGCCTGGTTTATAGCTAACTAACAAATCATATCCTTGAATTCTCAACATCATTCTCTGTAAGCGTGCTGGAACGGACATCAAAGGTTTTTTAAAAATACTCTCCAACGGTTTGTGATCAGATTCCACCACTACTCTTGGTTTTCCATAAATGTATTGGTGGAATCTCTCACATGCGAAGACTATCGCGAGAAGCTCTTTTTCTATTTGTGCGTACCGCCGTTGTGCGTCCGTGAGTGTGCGCGAGGCGTACTCAACCGGGCGGCCGTCCTGCATCAGCACCGCGCCGAGTGCATCACGTGACGCGTCCACCGACAACACCGCGGGCCGCGCCGCGTCGTACAGCGCCAGTACCGGCGCCTCACATACACTCGCTTTCAACGCCTCGAATGCACCGCGCTCATAATCCTCCCATCGCCATTCATTCTCTTTCCTTAACAAACTTGTCAACGGTAAAGCAATTTCTGAATACTTAGGGATAAATTTTGATAAGTAGTTCACTGCACCTAAAAACCTTTCTACTCCTTTCTTGTCTGCTGGTTCTGGCATTTCCTGAATAGCCTTAATTTTGTTCTTATCGGGTCTCATACCGTTCCTATCAAACACGTGTCCTAAGTATGTTACTTCCTCTACACATAATTTACACTTTTCGCGATTGAATTTTAAATTTATTTCTCTTGCTCGTTTTAATAATGCGCCTAACCTTTTGTCATGTTCTAATTTGTTGCTTCCCCATACTATAATATCGTCAATGAAACTGTCAGTACCTTCCAGATCTTCCAGCAGTTGACGAATTTTACCATGAAATACCTCCGAGGCGCAATTTATGCCGAACGGTAACCGAAGGAATTGATAACGACCGAATGGTGTGGCGAACGTGCACAGGTCGGCACTTGCCTCATCCAAACGCACAGCCCAGAACCCAGAGTTAGCGTCGAGCACCGAGAAGTAACGCGCACCACGCAGCCGTGCCGCCAGCTCGGCCACGGTTGGCAGCTGGAAGTGCGCGCGCTGCACCGCACGATTAAGTTCGCGGGGATCTAGACAGATGCGAATACCTTTATTTTTCTTGGCTGCGAGGACAAGTGGATGTACCCATTGCGTTGGATGATTGACTTTCCTAATGACCCCTAATTCCATCATTTTTTTAAGCTCTTCATATAATTTGTCACGCAACCCAAAAGGTACCTTCCGCGCAGCACATACGACGGGACGCACAGATTCATCAACTACTATATGGTACTGTCCCGGAAGACAGCCGAGTCCCGAAAAAAGATCATCAAATTCCGTCAAGTTTATTGAATGTATTCTCTTGATGAGCCCTAATTCTTCACATGACTTCCGTCCCAACACGCTTTGACATTTAATATCGGCTATCGCAAATGTTAGACTATACTTAACATTTTTGTATTGACATGTTAAATTACACATCCCTTTGACAGGTATACTGTCTCCACTATACGACTGTAATCGAATACTTTTACGTTTAATTATATCATTTTTAAAACCGCATAATAAAAATGTCTCATATGAGATTACGTTAATGTCCGCACCAGTATCGAGCTTAAACTTCTCCACTCTGTTGCCGCACTCCAATGTTTCAGACCACTCTTCCGAAGTGCGAGATTGACTTTTAATGACAGACACAAAAAAAGAGCACTCGTCAGAGTCTGATTCATTCTCTAAATTTTCAATTTCATACACTCGTTTAACAGCGTTAGCGTTCTGATTAAATGAGTTCAATCTACATACCCGAGCGAAGTGTCCACGTTTACCACAAACAAAGCAGATGGCGTGCTGCGCAGCGCACTGACTAGGCACACAGCGCTGCCCGCCGCACGCCGCGCACGGGCTCGACCGCGCGCGCATGGCCGCCTGTGCCGGCCGGCCGCCGCGCGCCGCCGCCGCCAGCCCGCCTCCCGCGTCGCCGCGGCCGCGCGCTGCGCCCGATCCACTCGGCCCGCCCGCGCCGCGCTTTGGCGCACTTGATGCAAATCGACGATCGATGCCATCCACCTGCATGGCAATGCTGCTACCCATTTGCTGGCCACTTTCGCGTGATGCTTCCTCGGCTTGGCATATTTTAATCGCCTTTTCCAAATCTAGGTCCTCACATCTTAACAACCTGTCACGAATTGTGCCGCTGTGCACTCCACACACAATTCTATCTTTTATCAGCTCATCTTCTAATTTTTCAAATTTACAATTTTTACTCAGGAGGCGCAAAGCTGTAACGTACTGTTGTATAGTTTCACCGTTTTCTTGATTGCGTGTGAAGAATTTGTATCTTAACAACGTGACGTTTACCTTAGTTCCGAAGTAGTTATCAAATTTTTCAATTATAATCTCAATGTCATCGCGGTCGCCATCTTTGTCAAAAGTAAACGTTTGATAAATATCAAATCCTTCTGAGCCAATTAGATTCACTAAAAGACTTGCTTTTACTGCCGATGATTCTGATTGCACCCCTGATGCCTTCAGAAATAGTATGAGTTGTTGTTTCCATCGCCTCCAAGCCTCAGCTCGGCTGACGGGACCGCCGTCCATGTTTAATTCGCCGGGCGGTCGCGCGTGCTCCATATTAAACACAAATAATTTCTCACTTAACACCACAAATTACACTTTAAAATTACGTATATGCGTAATTGGCACTACACACTATCTATTTTATTACTTTTTTGTGATTAATAATCAAGTTTACTCGTAAAAATTAATTTCCGCTGTCACCATGTTATGTTTTCAATGAAACAAGGCGAGTGCACGACAACAACTGATTTATTTATAAAATACCCTCAACAAACATCAAACAATTTGTTCGTCAAAAGTGTTCGTGTCGATCCAATTTGGTTGTTCTGTGTGGACGATGTTCTCAGGACGACCGAGCAGAACATTGTTAACACGAACATCGAACCAAAAGAGTAAGGCTTTGTAGCCTCGTTTGTTCTACACTATGTTCGTGTTCGCGTTTCGGTCGTGAGTGGTTGCGCGCAAACACAAGTAGAACTATGTTTGTAGGTGTTCATGTTCGCTTTGCTAATTTACGTCCACACGTGCGAACCACATGTTCCGTGTTCGTGTTCGATATTCACCATGTTCGTGTTCGGTCGTGCCACGCCTTATCCGCTTTCTTATCAAATTTCAGAAAAAAATCTTATCGGATGTCAGCGTCATACAAAGCATACACCCTCCTAGTTTCAGGTCTCTAAGATCGTCCGTCGGCTTTGCGTTGAACCGACAGTCATTCAGGAAAAGCTATTTATATAATGTACAGATTGTTGTTAAATGCGCCAAGAAAACTCTATAAAAGAATTCTGGTTAAGGCTATAAATTATTACTTTAATAACTTTTTTAACTACTCAAGAAATTAAAGTAAAAATTTACAATATCCTCATTTTGTAATCTGAACTGGTTCATGGCCTTCTGCCAAGGAAGTTTGCTGCAGTTTTCGAGATATAAATCTTAATACGAAAGCCTGTATCTTACTTTGTATGGCGACTCAACGTCTCTTGAAATTGTTATTGTAAAACCTGGTTTAAAACTGCGTAATGGATTTCAGAAACAGTAAACGGCAGTGTAGCAGTCCCAGAAAGAAATGGCGAGATGGCCAGAGGAGAGTAGAGAGATAGAAGGAAGGTCTTTGCCCTGCAGTAGGACAGCCGTAAAAAATTATGGCCTAGATTTTTTTGGGTTGTGGTTCGTCGGTAGTCGACACATTTAAAATTTGAGCTTAAGCTGAGGTAGCAGCAAAAACCTATTGAATTTCAAAATGGAATAATGCCACGATGAAGTAGAATTCTGAAAATTAGTATACCAGTCAAAATCAAAATTATTGCCATTAAGAATTCGAGTAAACAGCGAAATGCTAACAACAGAATAGCATGGCTAATAGTACCTACCTACATTCGTGCATATACACTACACCACAATAGTTTCCAAATTCGCGAGTCCTGTCCCAATTTCGGACGAGTCCCTACGACAGCCACGTTTTGCTGTTTCCCCTTGCTACGTGATTCTCTCGCTAACCAAACAGACATACAAGTCGTTAACTGTTCAGTTTCTTGACCAATAGCACATTGATCAACTGCCTAAATATACAATTTTTAAGAATAGTTAAAATCGTAATTTTGTTTGTATGTGTAGCCGTTTGGCAATGTATCTGTATGTTTCGAATTTTTTCGGATAAAGATTCCACAAGAAAAAAAGGCTTCATTTTATACAATTGTCTAGTCGCGTCACCTGTGCTGAAATAAATTCTCTTTTAAAAATATTTTTTATTTATTTATAAAAAAAAAAAAAACTCAATAATGTTAGTATTGCCTTTTTGCCCATTCCATTTAAAAAGTAAATTAAAAAAGCGCCTATTTGTTTTGTCGTGCTGCATCAAACCCTTTTTATCAGCCTCTTCAGAGTTCTGAACATTTTATGTCTCCATTCGATAGTTGATCTATGACCTGACAATAAAGAAAAGGTTGAGTACCGAATATAAATGCTCGTAAAAGACATACGAAGATATTGCATGTTGTGAGGAACCAAAATAATTGGAACCAGAGATGTGCAAATAGTTGTCCTCATAATAATAAAGTCAGCGTATCTAATATTACTTCGTATGTTTTGTTTGTCTTCCTCTTATACAACGGCTGCATAACTAAGATTAGTTATGGTGCTTGTGGACTATGAGAACTTCCAGAATTAGGATAAAATATTTGTGTAATAGTTTTATATAAGTCATTTATTAGATCCCACGGTGACTAAAAATTACTTATTCTCATAGACTAATTTTGTAGCGTATAGCTATAATTTTTTTCTTGTCTGTATCACTCGCGAACCCCTCAAACCAAGTGGAGCTCTGGAGATCTTACTCACCGTAGGTACATAGCAGACCAATGCTATTTAATTGGCTACGATCTTCTGTAAGGTAGAGGTCCTTCTCCAGACGGGCTGCTCTGACTCGAGCGGATTATCCGCTGTATTCTACCTCTCTTCAAAACTAACTAACTATATAAAATTGGAATTAAATGAAACAACAGACCTAAACGAATTCCTAATTATATTCTACATAAACCGGGACAAAACTTCATTGAAATTAACACATAATATAATTATTTCATGAATATCCTTATCAGATTCACTGTAAACAGAAAGCAGTTTATTTAATGACTTTATTTGTTGATCTTGTATGTAAAAGCTTTGTCCCCGATAATTGGGATAAGGTTTTCCCCAATTAAGGTTGTATCTACAGGAGCAAAAAGCCTTTAGAACGAGTATTGGCGACAAATCCTTCGTCAACGAAATTAGAAACGATTCTATAAAATAATGATACATTTTTTGTTGAGGTTCACAATTTTGTCGGAACTTAACAACATTTTTTTTTTTTAAACTAGCTGATGCCTGTGGTTTTACCCGTTTAAATGACTATCGACCCACCGTTTTCGGACTATACGTAATTGTGATTCAGGTTATTAACTTCTTGTGAATTTTTAAGCCGTTTTTGATTTTTATCACTTTTACACACTGATAGATAGCGTTAAGAAGTAGATAGCTGGAATTTCATTAATATTTTGACCTTGCTACGTGAGCTTCAGAGACGGTTTTTAATAACTTCGAACACTAACCTACTCATTTAATATGCCAGGACATTATTCAGTCAGCGTAACACCGAATTATTTAGTTATTCATGAATTTCGTTTAAGTAATTAAAAATTATTTTGTTTCAGCTCCGCAAACTGCCTCTTGTATGTGCCACATTTATATGGGGAGCGGCCCTTATCTTCGCCGCGCCGGCTGCTGTATTCTCAAACACAGTTACAGCGCAACTACATGACAATATCACTATTGTTTACTGTACTCCATACCCGCCTGGATGGGAGAATTATCCCAAGTAATGAATTTCGTCTTTATTCCATAAAATTAAAGCCTACTTTTGCTCGTTCTCGTCAGTGTCCACTTAAATGAAACGCCTGATAGAACTATTTTAGCAATCACACGCAGCGTTGATTTTGAAAGTAATGAAGGGTTGCCGATATATTTTAGTAGGAGTATTTCATTCGATTTGCGATTAGGCAAAAGGTTGAATAGCTCTAATTATGTACACAAATAGAATAGACGGCAAATTTTCTTTTGAATTAGTCTATTACTCTACAAATAAATACCATCATTAGGTATGTTTATTTTGAGATTAGAAAATAAATACTTACTAATAATACATACATTGAAAATAATTATTAAATAAAACACTATAGGTACTGGTGCATCTGAGAAAATAAGAGGCTGACATTAAAATATTAGGTACCTTCTTCACAAGTACATTTCATTTTAGCCTTTCTTCATAAAACAGCTAAAACTATTTTTACACAAAATCTCTAAAAAGCAAGTAAAATTTGGAGATAAATAAATTGAAATCATTTCCGTTCTCCATGCGTTATATAACGTGTGTTGATAACTGTATGCGGAAATTATGATAATGTCTCTTTAACATATTCTGTTTTAACACGTTGTCGGCCTTAATTTATTTTCATAGCTTTCAGTATAAATCACTTAATTTATTAATTGTGGCGTTTCCTGGGTATTTTTAAATGTATTGAAATACAGCATAACGTATCATGTACTACCTACCTTTGAAAGATATCTGCACCAGCGTCAGAACGTTCTTGAAAGACAAGTCAAAAGACAGCACACAAACAAAAAGGATAAAAAATTGCCAAATAAATGCGTGTGAAAGCGACAATGGATTACCTACACCATAATTTTAGCAGGCCTTTAGTACCCAAACTATTGTAGACTAAAGTATAATCTTAATTACTTTTCATGCACCAGATACCACCGTTCCTATCTACATTACCTGGATGTAGCCATTCCAATCGTTGATGCGAGCCTCTAGAGATGATAATATTTTCGTTTGATCACGTCGTCGCGTCGTTCGATTTTATACGTTCGTGCTTTATGAGAATGTCTTTTTATTCATACCATGAAATCTGTTTCAAATTGAATGAACAGAATTATATTTCATCTTATAAAATGCAAAGATGGATTGTCATTTTGCTTTTGTTTCCGAAATGGTAGTACCTAGTTCATAGAGTAGATTAATTATAGAAATCTTTTATTACTATTCTCTGAATAAAAGTTTTAAATTTGTAAGTTAAACAACGTCAACTCTAGCCAGAGTTAGGGTGGATTTTATTATCTCGAGCTTCTCCTTGTTTATGTATTTTTAAGTAATAATTTCTAATTTAGGGTATAGAATGGGAAGTCAAATCCGACAAAAGCCGTCTGATTCCGCTAATGCTTTCACTAAGATATCTGTTTCTTCTCAGATAATAAAATGAAGGGCTCAAGAGTTTTTCAAAAGTCATCTTAGTATGTTTTTGACCTTTTCAAGGTGCCCTGCACATTTTTGCTTTTTGTTCGATGTAGTCTGACATGCATCAATCAATTTACAGATACTATTGAATATAATATGATCAATGATTTATATTGAATTTTCTTTCAGATGGATGGCTTTAGCAAAAGCAGTAATCTACTATGGCCTACCGTTATTAGTGATTGCGATCTTCTATACGCTTATGGCCCAGCGGCTACTAGCAAGCACTAAGGAGATGCCTGGTGCATTCCATGGAGGACAAGGCGAGGCACAAGCTAAGGCTAGAAAATCTGTTGCTTGTATGGTGCTTATTTTTGTCATTGGTGAGTATATTATAGACATGTATCTTTTTTCTCTCTCTAGCCTGTCGGAATTGTGTTTCACTGCTGGTGTTCTCCCTCTATCTTTATTCTAAATCATAATTTCATCTAAAAAGGCATGAATGAAGACAAAAGATTGCCATTTGTGTCCATATTTTTGGCCACATACAAACAAGTCCTGCCCACTTCCACTTCAGCTTGGCAAGTGTAATGGAGATCGTTTGAAGTTCCAAACCTTGTCTATTATAAACGTTTGCCTAAAATACTGCATTCCATTTCCTGATTGGCTAGTCACGAGGACTTTTGAATTGTGAAGGACCATGTCTGTGTCACCTATTGTATTACTTCGATATTTTATTAACTCCTTTAATTCGTTTAATTTCGTTTTAAATAAAAATGCATTTAAACCATGACCACTCGCATGATTCGAATTTTTTCGACTTCATAACATGTTGTCGGAATAGCACAGTAGCAACAATAGATCTGACTTTTTAACTCACAAAGTTGATCGTGATTTGAACAGCTCTGTGTCCGCGTTCCTATGCAAGTGAAGTCCGTAAAATCGACGTCCGTAAAATAAAAGCAATACTTTTCAATAAATAAAAAACTCCAGTAGATTTTGAACCCGTATGAAATCGGAACGGGTTGCGATTAGTTAAATATAATATTGTAGAATTTTAATACGAAATATTTGTTATAGTGTAAATTAGTTTATTTTTTATAGATGAAAATATTTATTTGTATATTACCTGTTTAAAAGTAGGTAATAAAGTTACATAATATATGTAGATAATAGTGAATTCCGAGAAGGAAAATGTCAATTTCTCTGGTAATTTGTTGATTCCCAATAGGAGGATTCATGACGTAAATATCATAATGACTTCGGGGAACGTTAAAGCTTAGTTAACTAACTCTGACATTTTAAGAAGTCAATCTGAATATTAATTAGGTAACCTACTTCTAAATAAACTAAATTTAGCCAAATGCCCGTTTCCACTAAAAGCCTCCTAGCGGTAGGAATAACCTAACTGGGGCCGTACCACGACCTTCTATAAACTATCCTTAAACGATTGTGTAAACGAGACGTCACTTTACATCATGTATTGCGCTGTCTCTCTTACTCAGCCGTTCTTGTTTTGTTTTAAGCAGTCATGGTACAGCTCCTGGAACAAATTATGTGTCATTTGTATGACATAAGTTTATTCCTAGAGGGGCTGGTGAAAACAGGCATAAGATTTTTTACTACAGATATTCCATTTCACGAAGGGATATGAATGTTCACATTTTTAATGTGTCCGTTTTTTTTAATGACCCTATCAGGTAAAGGCGTACTGATGCCATTTGCTTGATACACGGGCTTTTGCGGGAGCGTAGGGCTCACATCGCCAAAATGTGTGCGTAACCTCGGAAGCGCTCGTAAAATCAGTCGCTACCTTATAGAGCGCGCACATTGCTGCAATTGCAAAACCATTGTGCAAAGCGTAAGCAGATGTTCTATAGTGCTAATTTTTAGTTTGCTTTTCCATTTCGTCGTTTTTACAGCTCTGCACTGTACATTTCACCATGATTCCTTAAAATCCGAATAAATAACATCGAGAGAAACAATCAGCGTGCGTGACTATTAGCTTCGTTCTTTGCTGGCTTCGTTGTTGCTGTTTCGAGTTCGTCTGTTTGTTTATCCTCGTGCTTACCATTCATACTTGCTCAAGCGCGCTCTATAGCGTCACTACACATTAACAATGTTCATGTGAACGTTACAACATTTACAACCGAATGCTCTTGATCAATTAGAATATCTGCATGTAAAAATCTTTTATTTTTTATTTTTTTATATAAAAATTTGAGTGCGTTTGACCACAATCCTGCCTGGTGTTAAGCAGTGATGAGGTCTAGGGTGGTACACGCAAACTCAAAAAATGCCTGTTCACTCTTGCCTTGAAAATCCCTAAATTGTATGAATCGGGAAACATAGACGCGGGGAGGGAGTTCCATACCTTGGCGGTTCGCATTATAAAAGTGGAGGCAAGTCGACAGGTGCGGTGAGCAGGAATATCGACCACATACGGATGGAATCGCTCCCCACGCGCCGTGTCGTCCGATTTCGAAATGGTGCAGGGGGAATTAAATGATGTAATTCTTGAGCACACTCCCCGAAGTGTAGCCTGTAGAAAACACACAAACTCGCTATCAGTCGGCGGTGTTCGAGGCTCTGAAGTCTGGTCGAAAGTGTGTCCTCACCAATGAGTCTCCTGGCACGCCTGTCGATAGCTTCCAAGGCCTCGAGCTGATAACGGGCAGATCCATCCCACAAATGGGAGCAGTACTCCATACAGGAACGGACTTGGGCTGTATAAAGATTCAGCAACTGACAAGAGGTAAAATATCGTTGAACCTTGGAGAGGATACCCAGTTTTTTGGAAGCAGTCTTAGCCCTGGTCTCGATATAGCTACCGAAGTTAAGGTTGGACGAGAGGTCGATACCAAGAAGCTCGAGATGGTCGGTCACAGGAACAGGCACACCACGAAAAGTAGGAGCCAAGTTGAACGGGCTCTTTTTTGCACTGAACAGACATGCCTGAGTCTTAGAGGCATTGAAGCTGACACGGTTGGCATCACCCCAATCGGAGACGGCCTGCAAGGCACGATTGGTACGGTGCACCATTGCCTCTCTGAGATCGTCGATTTCCGGTTTTTTAGCCCTTGAACTAGAAAAATATCTTTCAGCAACTGTGCTATCATCAGCATACCCAAAGGTACCGGGTTTAAGCAGATCATCTATTTGAAGCAGAAAAAGAGTTGCTGAAAGAACAGATCCCTGAGGTACGCCAGCATTAATTGCTAATAGGTCAGATGAGCAGCCGTCAACAACTACTCGAATAGACCGTTCCCTCAGGAAATCGGCAATCCAATTACAAAGGCCAATGGGGATACCGTACGCGGGAAGCTTCGCCAAAAGACCATCATGCCAAACTCTGTCGAAGGCCTTTGAAAAGTCAAGTGAGACACTAAGTGCTTCACTGAACCTCTCAAGAGCCCACCCCAAATATGCGTGGCATACACAAGAAGATCCCCAGTAGACCGACGCTGGCGAAATCCGTATTGTAATTATCTATTAAATTAGAGGTACTGTCAAATACAGCGCGTGTAAACTCCAAAAGAGTCTTATAATTGTATTCCACGCGAAATAAAGACCACCCTTTATTGTTGCGGTCAAGTGAAAATTTAATTTATATATTTTATAAAATCAACTTAATTAGAATTTCACTTAGGTACCTATATTTTTGTTGGAAGTGGAGAGAGTTCTCGACAAAGTGAGTTATGTGAGGGTGGTTTATTGTGGTGAATCTTTATACATTAATGTCCCTTAATTGTATTATTCGAATCCCATTTTCCTGTGTATTTTTCCCGGAAGAACCTTTAATTTCTATTAAGACCCCTTTTACAAATAAATTTAATTTCTATTAAAACCTTTAGAATTACGTAAGTAAATATTAATAGTCACTTTATTTAAACATCGTTACATACTATAAAATAAAGTCGCTTTTGCTGTGTGTCTATACGTCTGTGTGTCCCTTAATGTATGCTTAAATCTTTAAAACTACAATAGATTTTGATGCGTTTTTTTAATAGATAGAGTGATTCAAGGGGAAGGTTTTTAAGTATATTACATTCCAAAATTCCCACGGGAGAGCGGGATACTATATAGCTTTTTCCCGCGGCTTCGCTCGCGTTAATTTTATGACATAGATCTCGTTTGACAACAAAACAACCCATAGCGCGACTTGTGGCGCCATCTGTTGGCCGATACAGCGCCCTCTATTAAAAAATATTTTCCCATTGAAATGACATACTTTCACGGGATAAAAAGTAGCCTATGTTGGGCTCTGTACCCGTGACAATATATATACAAATTTTCATAATGATCGGCTGATTAGTTAAGCCATGAAGGAATAACAAACAAACAAACTCACTTTCTCATTTATAATATTAGTTAGGATAAATGAGAAAGTGTCTAAGTTAAGTGTCAAAATAACTGTAATAAAACACTGCTCTTCTTGTATGATAATATG
This sequence comes from Endotricha flammealis, assembly GCA_905163395.2. Taxonomy (NCBI): domain Eukaryota; kingdom Metazoa; phylum Arthropoda; class Insecta; order Lepidoptera; family Pyralidae; genus Endotricha; species Endotricha flammealis. The sequence goes on along the minus strand of LR990869.1, from coordinate 10,576,847 downwards.
CTTTAATCTCCTTTATCATTGTCGGCTTATAACAATACTTTTCATCTAATTAGTTACATCATAGTTCTCTCTGTAAATCCGTTTTATTTCTTCCGTTAGAAATTACAATGTCCTCTCTCTCATGTCTTCCCTTGCCGAATCCCCCCAAAAACGTCATTTTTTAAGTTCACAGCTAAAGGGCGCGTTCAAAAACTATCCATAATCAATGTCAAGTGACATTTTTATTAAGAACCTTACATAACTAAATTAAAAAAGTTTACATATTTTTTATTACGTAATTTGACACTTGTCTTTTTCTTCTCATTGGATTGTTTCTGCAAACATCTACGTGTCAGAAACTTTGTATCTGAAACATGTTTTTCAGCGAATATAATTATTTATGGCTTTATCAAATTATTAATTAGCGTGGTGAATTTGAAAGGGTAAATTGGCTTTCTTTTTTTCTTTTATTGTGGTTGAAGTACCTATTGTGGGACAGGAAAAAGAATTGGAAGCGTAATTAACGATATTTCCTTAATTACGCTTCCAATAAAATTGCTATTCGAAATTCAAAAAATGACAAAGATTTAAAAATAAAATGACATTGAATAAAGCCTTTAAACACCCTGCGATAAGCAATCTTAGTAATCTCAATTCACTGAAACTGTTCCAGATATTTAGACACTTTTGATATGTATAATAAGTAGACCCTAAGGCTAATTACCGTAAATGAAGTCTGTTGAATATGCAAAGATTGAGGGAGCCATTTTAATCTTAATACTTACGAATTTGAAACAAGTACTAGAAGAGCATAAGCCCACAGGATCTTATAAGATATTTAGATATTATGTAGGTAGGGGAAATGCCTAGTCTGCACATGCCTTATGGTGGGACACGTCATTTTCTTTCGGATTTTAAAAGAACTAAGATGCGATTTTGTAGTTAATTTTAAAGCATCGACATAACAGTATAAACAAGCTGTCCGGTAATGAGATTTTGCGGCATTGCTATGGTGCACGTGCACACCACCACCCTTCAGTCAGTTGCGAGCGAGCGACAGAAGCAGTAGGTAGTGTCCTTCGATCGTTGAAATTTTTTATTTCAAAGATCGTTTTTGTCTTATTTTTAACAGATCGTTTTTCGTCAATCTGTTAAAAAAGATACTGAAGGGTGGTGGTGTGCATGTGCACCATTGCAATGCCGCAAAATCTCAGTACCGGACAGCTTGTCTTAAAGATAATATTCTAATAATAATTACTAAATCTCATCCTAGTTCCCGCAAGACAGAAACCGTTCCCAAGTATTCTGGAGTTGACGTGAGAGTCGGTCTGCCAGCGTCCATCATTGAGTTCAACAACAATATTATGAACAACTAAATCTAGCTCTACCACATCTACAATATATTAGTAAATCTATGGTAATGGCCTAAAATTTACATAGTAATTGAAGTACTGAGTAGTTGGAAGCTACTTTGTAAAGGTTATTCTCAAGACAGTAGTTATTTGACTAAAGACATTGAGGAGGACAAATTGCTTTTAAACGAAGCAACAGATTTTACAAATGGAACATTTGTGTTTGTGAGATCTTGAACAGAATTTTGCAAGTGAAATGCCCTTTGAAATCCAGTGACAAATTTAGGCGCCATTCAGACGGCTTGGCTACTATACCCGCCATTTAAATATTAATTTTAATATTTATTAATAATATTACAAATGAGAAAGTGAGTTTGTTTGTTTGTTTGTTTGTTATACTTACCTTCACGGCTTAACTAATAAGCCGATCATTATGAAAATTTGTATATATATTGTCAGGGGTACAGAGCCCAACATAGGCTACTTTTTATCCCGTGAAAGTATGTCGTTCCAATGGGAAAATATTTTTTCTACTATAGAGGGCGCTGTATCGGCCAACAGATGGCGCCACAAGTCGCGCTATGGGTTGTTTTGATGTCAAACGAGTTCTATACAGTCATAAAATTAACGCGAGCGAAGCCGCGGGGAAAAGCTAGTTTAAATATTTTAAGCCATATACACAACTAGCTGACCCGTGCCCACTTCGTTGGGCATAATGTTAAAAGCCTTTTTATTTTTTGGTTTTTTATATAACCTATGACACTCAGCAATAATGTGGCTTTCTATTGGTGAAAGAATTTTTAAAATCGGTTCAGTAGATCCCGAGATTACCCGTTACAATTTAACAAATACACAAACTTTACCTCTTTATAATATTAGTATAGATTAGTATAGACAGCACCAGATTTTAAGCTGTTATAAATTATTATTTTTAATGCCAAATAATAGCAAAAGAACTAGCGGTTCACCTGATGTTAAGAAAAGTCAAGTAAAGCCGGAATATTATAATGAAGATGTTGGTACCTTTTTTATGTATCATTTAGAATTTAGGTGGCTGATAAGTTCCAGTAAGCTACCTATTAATTAAATTGATGAAAAATCATACCAAATTAACAAGTCATCCATAAGACAGGTTAAATTATGATTGACCTATTAAGTTATTAAGAGTCTTTTCAAACACGGTAACCTACAAAATATGATTCATCAATCATCATTATCATTTTATGTATTTTGTTCTAGTATTCTTCGTGTGTTTTCTTCCTTACCATGCATTTGAGATGTGGTACCATCTTTCGCCGACCGCACAGTCAGACTATAATGATTGGACTCACGCCTTAAGGATAGTGGGTTTCTGTTTAAGGTACCTATAATTTAATTAATAGTAACGTTTATTCATAGCACTTTTTCTTATTGACAAAAAAGGTTAAAGAAAAAAACGTTAGAGAAATACTTATAAAAGTTGAAATGTTATATGAACATATTGTAGTTGAAAGCAATGCATAAGCAAACAAGGAATTCGACGAACTCAGCGATCAAGTGGCATAGTTGGCAAAAGCTACTTTACTGTCCATTGCATAAACATGACTATTTGGCTTGATTCAAAATTTTCTTTGTAGAAGCTTTTATTTCAGCTACTGCATCAGCAGATAAAGCTAGTAATCAGGGGCCCGATTCTACTAACGCAAATGCACCAATGGACTCTCAATGGTGTCTCAATCGTATCTCAAAAGAATGCCGATAGTGTATCACTGGAATAGTTTTTGTCATTTTTTTTGGACTTAAACAATAAGTTAAACATTATGTTATTGTTTAAGTCCACGGTTTAAGTATACGATTGAGACACCATTGAGAATCCATTGGTGCATTTGTGTTAATAGAATCGGGCCCCGGTATATCCCAAAAAATGAGATTGGTTACCTATGTTGTTCTGGTGATATTTTAGTTAATATGTTGTCCTAATAATGGCACCAGGTGCCAAGTTTGCATAAAAATTGAATTACTTACGAGGAATCTTTACATTTCTTACAAGGAATTTTCAATTTGATTCTCGGATTTGAAGCAAAAAAACTTCTCAGAACATTTGCATTGTACTTCATCAATTATGAAAATCTAACGTAACTTTTAGCTTCACGGTTCAGAATTACTCCGACAAAAGGTAAAAAATTGTCATAACTTCAAAACGGGATTTTGAATAGAAAATTTGGAAATTAAAACTGTCAATCGTGAAATGGACGTTGTTGGAATATCTTTGAAAGACTTTTAAATTTTATCATAAAATTTAACTTATATTCAAAGAATTTAATTTAGATAAAAGAGTTTTTTGTTCTGATATTAGGTATCAAAATTAAATGAGCTTTTAAAACGTATTGAAGGAAAAAATTATTAGTTATCCATCCGTAAAAGTAATATTAATTTGGACAAAGTCTAACTTTCGGTTAATTTAGATATATTTGGGAAACATTAATATCACGCCTGGGTATCAAGCTCTTACTTTTCAAAATCAAGTTATATGAAAATAACTTGATTTTGAAAAGTAAGTCATTCCCAAGTCTTCTAATGTCCTTAATATATTTTTTTCACTTTCACCAGTTTCCTGAACTCCTGCGTTAACCCTGTCGCTTTGTATTGTGTGAGTGGCGTCTTCAGGCAACACTTCAACCGGTACCTTTGCTGCCGAAGAGGTACCCTTCACCCCACCTGCAGCTCCAGATTATCCAGGACAGCCATCTGCGAGACATCTTTTAGGAGTACGCATAGACATCGATGCAATAGGTAAGTACTACCTTTTTATCACTATGCAAGAGAGCTTATTCATCATCAAACAAACACATACGATCAATCACACCCAACCAATTCGCAAAAATTATTTAATATTTCACTTTAGTATTTCTAGGAACAATATTGTGTCTCTTTGATGTAGGTGGGTGTTGAGACTTGCAACACAGTTTTTCATACTTGTGCACGTGTCATCGTTGTTATTGTTATTTAAGGAATTTTGTTATTTGTTCCAAATAAAGATATTGGTTGGTAGTGACCTGCATCCAGCGGTTTCCTGCGACTTTCCTCAGATCGTTTGATCACCTTTCAGGCGGTTGTCCTACGCTACGCTTTTTAGAAAATGTATAAAATCTATGTAAAAATTTAAGACACCAATTTTACACCTAACATAGTTAGTTACCTACTACCAATACCCTATCATCCTGCAGTTGACAGGGGGATTAATTCGGATTCGTCCTCCGGTGTATTGGGCAGAATACCAATGATGCTAAAATCATAGCTAGTACCTACTGTTTATTTAAATTGGAATAAAATTATGTTCAATTTTGTTATTGACAAATCAAAATTATTATTGTTATGCCTCCCCATATCTTTGCAATGCCCTCACAATATATTATTATGCTGTATTTTGTTTGACTAAATAACAAGATTAATATAAAGATTTATTCAGATTTAGATCAAAAATACCTGTTCAATTAAATTTTCGACCTCAAGACTCGGTGTCTTGAATTCGAAATTTTAATTGGACTTAAGCAATCACATGTTCCCAAGACCCTTTCCCAAATATGCGAAACAAATAAACCCTGTGCTGGCATTATTTTTTTTACAGAAATCCCACCGAGAGTGTTGTAATATCTAATTATGACTATGGAAGCACAAAGAAGAAGAGCAACATCATATCAAGGAATAGTGCTGATGGGGTTACCATAATGACAATTAGAGATACCAATGACTTCATCACAGGAGACGTTAATGAAAAATGTATCAATAGATAGATGTAATTTAATATTAAAATGTATAACCAAAAAGACAATTTTATTTTTTATATTTTGAAGGATGTAATGCAATAATGATTTATGTCCTTTTTATTTTACTGTCCCCCAATTTGGTTTCAAATGGTTTCAGTATTCTAAGGCAAAAAATGAAAGAGGTGGACAGGGTAATGAACTATTAACAAAGATCTTTATGCTCTATAATGTAAAGGTTATGAAACTTTGTAATTACATTGTGAATGCTATTGATAAAAAAAAACACAAGTAAATCCTTTCACAACAGAAAACTTAAATCATATTTATGGCCCTGTTCATCTCTTTCATTGGCTGCCTGTACCTAACGATTACTAACTCAATAATGCCTAGGGACGTTAGGCGGTTACATTAATAAAATTAAAAAAATATTACATTATTATTCTAACTAAACTACGGTCGACTTATATGTTAGTAACAAATATTGGTCGACTCAAGTACTGTTTAACTTACCTAATTTTGATTAACGTATTAAAAACGGCTTTTCGTTTTATTAATGTTAAAACAATATTTCACAAGAAAATTAAATTGGCATTTATCATTATTGCAGTGTATGCTTCATTTGGTAGCTTTAATTGTTAAGATAAAGGCGCGTACAGATCTGAACGATACTACTCGTAAAACAAAACGATTACAATCCGCGCTACTAGAGAAGACACCTGACGAATAAATACTTTGACATGCGCAGTAGAGGACTTCTATACTATTTTAGTAGAAATCGTCTACTGCGTAAAGTCAAATCGCGTACTCGTCAGATCTCATCTCTCGTGGCGCGGGTTGTAATAAAATGTACTTCCTAAATGTTGCTTATACGCCGTAAATGCACACAAGTATATGTACCTAGTTAGTGTCTTTGAATACAATGGGAGCTATGGGCCTTGCGAAATGATAATTAATATATCAATTATTATGATTATTTGTAAAATTAATGTAGAACACCACCTGCTAAATTCGAGCACAAATTGTTTTGAGTGAATCTTTTTTATTTATTTATCCAAAAAGTAGTATTGGACGGAAAGGCCTCCTCGCTGGCAAAATTTAATGTCTTTTCTCATTGTCACAGATAAATATAGTCTTAAATGTCTGAAATAATATAATATTAAGGTTTCTTTATATTTCTCTTGCAAAATTAGTGAAATATATAACGATTGTATCATAGCTTTAAGTGTTCATTAAATATTGAAGAAAACAACAAGCGTAATTCCAATCCAACGAAAAAAAGTTCAAATCTGCGCGCACCTGAATAATTATCTTTAATGGTAGAAGAATTATGTATACTTAATGTATAATATTTGATTCGTAAAGACCAAGTCTATCTACATGAAAAATTGTATACGTATACAATGAAATAAGTATAAAATTGTATTTAAGGTTTATTTAAGTTTTGATTTATTGAACTTATATTCTTGAACCTGGTTCTCATTACAGGGATTCCTAGACAGAGACCAGTAGATATATATAATATTGTAAATATGTGTAAGGGTGTTTGTTTCTATAAAAATCATGGACATTATTTATCAGCCCTTTTTGATGCCGATTTCAAAATATAAAAAAAATTGATATATTTATTTCTATTACTGTAAAAATAGCAACGAAATACTTTTGTAGAGTTACTAGTTTCACATATGCTTCTTTCGTAATTTTATATATATTTATTTTTTAGTTAAAATTGGTAATTATAGTATTAAATGCGAAAGAAACTCCATCTGTCTGTTACATTTTGCGAATGTCGATTTCTTTCGGTGATATTTTATAAGATTATTAAATATTTTGTAGCGATGTTTTCCTCCTAAAGTAATTCTATTTTTAACTCACTACGGATAAACAGTGATCCAAATAAACCAATGGATGAAAAAAAGATATTGGTTTTGACAAAATGTTTAATAATGTTATAACAGTGTTGTGGGAGCACCTTAATCTGGATGTATATAAGTACAGGTAGAAAATAAAAAGTAGGGATTTAGTGACTATATATTTTTTATTTATTATTCCGCCTGTTGTTGGACCCTTTTGCATAACAACATCCATGTATACAAAAATAGACAGTCATTTTTATATTATTAGAGATTAAAAAGATGTATTTGATGTTATAATGTAAAAATACAAATCTGTTGTAAATAAATTAGAACGCTTTTTGTAAAATAATGTTTTCCATTTGTACCAAATATTTTTGTGCCATACGCCATCTGTTTTAGTTCCTTGGATGATGTTAGAACAAGATTCTTCTAGCTTACAATATACATTTTTGTCAAAAGTAAAATAAGGTAATTTATTTTGCAAATGGATTTACAGGATATGCATACTTTAATTGTTATTCCTACATGTTTCACGTTTCAATAAGAAGTTATGAATTGTACACATGAATTTTATTAGTAATGTAAACTAGACTGTTATATATGGCGCAGTCGGTAAGATAACAGCCAGTTTCTGAAACGCATTTAAATTTTCAGTCTCAAGCATCCCACTTCTTTTTGTTTAGTTTGACAGTGACAGCTATTTGATGTGTCATAAACTTTAAAAATGCGTTTCAGAAACTGTCTGTAAGTCACATATCCAGTACAAATAGTTCATTTAATTTTTAAATGTTTATTGTATTAGATTACTTGGTCCTTGCAAAATGTTATTACTGATTTAACTTATACTGAAATAGCGTATCCTGTCTTATCTAATCCAAGTTTAGTTCTGATGTATATTATGAAATTATACGAGATTCTCGAAATAAATAGTCGTCTGCAATACTGTGTCTATTATTTTACAATCACAATCTCACCCTTTTAATTCAAGGAAAGTCATCAAATTGAAGCGGTTTATAGTAACTTTCTATTATTGAACATACACGCCATTAATGCCATTATAGATGGCATTGAGGTTGAACAGGCTAGTCACATGGCATTGCAATTTGCGGTGAGATCTGAGGCCCAAGTCTGCTATTTTAAATTAGGCGACCAACTATTGCCAACCATCACCCTATTGTCATTATATTTCCATAGTGCCAAATTTGATATTCTGCTAAAAGTTAACTAGTATCTCAATGTATTGACTAGACTAGAGTGTCAGTAAAATATGAACGGAATGCTCGATAGTTAAAATCTACCATGAACTACTATTTCAGTTATCGCTTTTATGTGAAAGATACTACAGAGAAGATCAATAGTAGTTAGATAGTGTCTTAATGAAATGGCCTCGGACTTAACATATATGAGAATACCAAATGTCAAAAACGATTAACACTATCGACACTTGGGTGCATTTGTATTTAGCAGACTTGGGCCTCTGACTGCCCCTGGGTGTTGTTGTCTCATTGAGCGTAAATAAATATGTTATAGGAGAATAGATAGTCTTATTATACTCCTACCGCTTCTAGATATCATACAATGTGTATAAATTTGACAAAAGATCTTTAATGAATAGAAGTTTAATAGAAAGAAGAAGGTAATAAGGAGAGTAGGAAAAGGCAGGAGTTGGGCTACAAAGATACTCTTCTATTCATTAAAGATCTTTTGTCAAATTTATACACATTGTATGATATCTAGAAGCAGTAGGAGTATAATAAGACTATCTATTCTCCTATAACATATTTATTTACCAGGAGTAGTAACTCCTGGTAAATCGGGGCTGACCGCTAGTATTTTATAATTACACTTAACCACATTGAATTTGCAAATGAGGTCTTTAGACAACTTGAAATATTGCGGTTATTTGATGTTATTCCCTTTCAAAAGGGGTCTGATTTAAGAGAATTTAATAAATTTAATCGGGCTGAAGGGTCTTGGAACAAACCTTCGAATACCGTACCAAGTATTTATTATATTTTTGGCCATTCACAAAATTTTGCACCCAGTCGAATTCCTTTTGCATTTGTTTGTTATTAAGTCAATTACCTTTTACGAGGTTTTCTCTTATTTTATTACTTTCCTGTTTCTGCCCGTTAATAATTATGGTTAAATGGGGTTAGGCTTAAAGAGATGAAAAGAAATAAGAAACAATAAACTCGGTTATCATTAACGTTTCTGCATAAAATCCAAAAAACGTATAATAGGAATAGAAACGAGAATATTGAGTGCAATTATATAAACTGTAAACAAAACCACGAGTTAAAATAAATATAAAATGTTCAGAACATGAATGAAATTTCAATACAAAAGAGTCAGTTCGTCTGTCTGGTTCATGCGGACGGCGCGCGGCGGCGGTCTCACGTGCCGCTCTTGTATATCCAGCGCCTTAACTAGATAGATGGTTATACTTACACAACTTAAATTAAAATTTATCTCATTGTCTAGTGTAATGCAAACATTAATTAATTTAACTTAAAATGTCACAAAGGATACAATTTGTTTTGTTTTAATTGGTCCCTTCTAGTCGTTGGATTTCAAAAGAATAATGCGGTGAACGTTACGTAGAATTATTGAAACAAGAATTTATAGAACAACTGATATAAATACTAAGAATTACTTTAATACCGTTTGCAAAGATTTGCGAGAATTTGAGCATTAGCCGTTACCAGAAAGTAACTTATCTAAAGGATTCCTGTTAAGCTTCTGTTGATAACTGAAGCAGTCAAATATCTCCAAGTTATTGGCCAGAAAAGTAAAGGTTTATGATAAAGTCATAGATGAGCATGTATGAGCGAGAATCTCAAAATTCTATAAAGGAGGCAATCTCCATTATTTAAACAACCCACATTAAGCGGGACAACCATGAAAGGAAATTTCGAAAATAGGGACTGACGTTTCGTTGAATTCTACCCAGTTTTGAACCTTATTCTAATTAGTTATGCCTTTTCTGACAGGCCTACGTGTTTCGTTGTTTCGGATGGACACTTTCATGGTAGCCCCGAAGATTTTAATATGAACGCCTACAAATATTTATGATGCATAAAAAAGTTAGTCACCCGATAGAGAGATAGTGATAGTTTAGAATAGTATATAAAAAAAAGGCTGCGACAAACCACTGGTGACCCAAAGGCTGGTAGTTACTTCGCTCAACGGATATCTATCGCCGTTCAGCGAGGTAACGCTGCTAGCATTTTGGGCACCCTGCCACAGGGACCATGTCTTTTTAATGCTTAGTTTTAGTTTTTATTGTTAGTTTAGTTTTTAATTTTTATTGTTAGTTTAGTTTTAATTTATTTTATTGAATTTCATGTTATTTAATTATGTATTTTACCAATAAACTTTTTTATTCAAATAAAAAATATCATCTAAAATCTTGAATACAAAACTTTTGCGCCCGAAGAGCCTAGATTTTTTATGGATCACCTCTTTAATTATGTTGATTTGAATACAATTTTTACATTTTTTCATTTTTTTATATTGATACTAGACAAACCCGCGCTACTTCGTTTGCGTGTATCCCGCTTTCCCGTGGGAATTTTGGAATGTTTAAAAACATTTAAACTTTCCTCTTGAAGCACTCTATCTATTTAACCTACCACTACATCTATCTACCGTATCAAAATCCGTTGCGTAGTTTCAGAGATCTAAGCAAACATAGGAACAGACAGACAGACAAAGCGACTTCTTTTTATTAACCGACTTCATACTATGTAAAGATGTAGATACCATTTCCAGTGCAGTTTACATTGATTAAAAAACCTTCTGTTACGTTTAAAACAAACATCTAATCAGAACAAAACCAAAAAAAAAATAAGTTAATTATAACAGTTCCAATTTAAAAAAAGTAAAAAAAATACGATATTCACTACTTTTTATATTGATAAAAAAATTATAATAAGTAAAAGTATGACTCTGGAATTGACATTAAGAGCACATTAAAAGTTCGCCAGTGAATGCGGTCGGGCGATATGCAATATGCAGGCATGATCGCATTAATTTCCATTAATTTTATTATATTAGTTTATAAGAAACAAGAGTTTTTCTAAGCGGCTACAGATCCTAAGATTAATAATATTTTCTATTTCAATTCGGCAATTAAGGGTAACTAGATTACTACTAACTACCGGAAACTGCCTATATCCCATTCCATGACAAAGGCGGTCTCGTTAAAGTTTTAGTAATAATGGAATTTAAGTGGAATCACTCGGTTTGATAAGACGCACTGATTGCTTTAGAATTTAGGAATGTTTAGTCAAGCAAATGATTGGGGCTTTCCTCAGTTTCCGACTAAGATTTAGTTTAGATTGAGTTACTTACATTCTATTTCTGCTTTCAATCCCTTACCACAACAATATTATTAGTTACTACTATTAGTTTCGGACACTTTTGAAAATAATACTGAAAAAATATGTCCGTCAAATCAGTCCAAATAATGATTAAACTTATAAAATGCTTTGTCCCCAATGACTGACTGACAGATCAACGCATAGTCTGACCGCTGATAAAAGAGACACTTTGAAGAATGCATTTTTTTAAAACATAGACATCCGATAAGAAAGGATTTTTCGAATTTCCCACGGGAAAGCACGGAATACACGCAAATGAAGTTGTGCTAGTTTGACTAGTATTCAAATAAAAATGTTATTTATTTGCATGCAGATAGATTAACATGCGCCGATATCTGTGGTTGGGAATGCACCAACCGCATGCAATATCCGTTTAATATCTGAGTGTGATTCGATCGAGTGTCCTGTGTCTCACAATAGATTGTTGTGGGTCTACAGTCTACACAACTGGTTTTGTCATAAAACAATTTTCCAGGCTCCTCCGTGCTTCGGAGAGCACTTTAAGATGTTGTCGATAGGTTATAGTCGTCAAGTCAGTGACTGTTACACACCGTCCACACGCACCCAATTTTTGGGCGAATTTGATCTATTGTCCTGTGATATCTAAAGAAAAGGACAGGTATACAAATTGACAAATTAGATTGGGCCGTTGGAAGGGGTGTAAGGTGACTAAAAACACTGACACCAGTTACCCGCAGTTGATATACTAATTATGGGAAGTACACGTCAAGAAGATTTCAAAAACTGATAAAAACTAATATTATTTATTTATATTGAAAGTTAAGAAGTGTGGATTTGTAACAGAAAGTTAACATATTATAAAATTTGAATTAAGTTTGGCACGCATATGAGTTTATAGATACAAAACAGTCAAACAATACCTCATCGTCACATCAACCTCTCATCCCTTTGCAGGAATACGGGTCTCCCTTCAATCGAAAGGTAGTACGACCATACTCTGCCACGCTGCTCAAATACGGATGGATATCGTCATTGCGAGCTTCTCCGTGCTTCAGAGGGAATAACAATAAAAAGTCTTTCAACAAAAAATCTATCTCCAAAATTTATATGCTTACTTATGGTTTTCGATAAAAAATCAGTATTCTATGCGTATGTTCAATTCAAACAACATTAAAATGGGAGCCCTGTTAGGTTATTCGCCAGATTTATGTTCCATTACATTTATTTATGCCGTGTGTACCATTATTTCCCCTTGGCTTACGTTTTTACCATATAAAATAGATAGCGGTTTCCAATAATCTGTAATAATATAATAGAGCGGTAAAGTTTGTGTAGTTGTAGGGCTTATTCGCTCTTTATCTGTATCTACTGAACCGATTTTGAAAATTCTTTTACCAATAGTAAGCCATGTTATTTATGAATGTTATAGGCTATATTTTTATCTATATGCGGGCGAAGCCGCGGCCAACAGCTAGGGCTTTATAAATTAAATCTGATGATACGCAAACACCATAATGCTATGAAAATTCAAGTCTTTAACCAATGTTGCGTCCATTATGACTACTTATGACCCTAATGATCAGCCATTTGGATCAGCCCGATGGCAGCGACAGTCCACGTGTCGCTGCCATCGGGCTGATCCAATTCATAGATTCACACAGCGGGCGATTGGACGGGCTATACTTGAATTTTCTTTAGCAGTCTAAAAACTGTTCAGTCAGAAAGACCGGGAGAAGAGAGCAAATAGATTTTACGAGTTCTTTCTATAAAAAATAATGTAAATAAAGGCCTGAATGCACTTGTTGAGGGTAAATCACCTAAATTTTGCATTGCAATAATTCAGGGTGAATCACCCTCAGTTACTAATCACCCGCACTCGCACTAATCATAGTGAATACAGGCCTTAAGTGTCTTGAGATAAATGTAATATAATAATCAGTTTTATAAATAATAATCGATGATCTCGACTTTATTTGCGAAACGTGTAGTTTGCCCTTTGGACTGCACTATTTTTATGCGTCATATAAAATTACAAGTGTTTGATCGTGCATGAATAGATAACAAAATTAGTTTTTGCTATTTTTTATTATAACAGAACGTATTTCCCCAATAATTTTCCTGTTTTTATATAATTATGCACTTTTACTTTGTTTATATTTTGTAGAATTTATCACGTATTTCATAAATTAGGTATCACATTTTTTTTTTATTGAGATCGAAATGTAAGTTAATACCTTTTTTTTGCTCTGAGTTAGTTACTATTTTATTATGTGGAAATTTTTTGTTGTTGGTATATTATGTACTTACTATTAATAAATTGTAGCAATGCGGTGAACGTCCGACCTTCAGAAGCAATGAGTATGTTTATTTTTTACTTAATATACAGAGTAAAACCTTTTTAAAATAATTTGCAGAAAACTAGACAAAAAAAATCTCTGATGACACGACCCTATTATTAGTAATTCATTCTTGTTTTATCTAATTTATTTCGGCATTAAAAAGACCTTTTAAACCATTATCCTAATCATAAAACAAAAAAAAAATCTTTGAGTCAGTTTCTAAAGCGCTTTTTATTCCACATTTATAATTTAATAAGTCATTAACTTTAAAAATTCGTTTTAGAAACTAGCTGATACACTTTAAAAGTCTCATGTGGGGTTTTCGAAACTAAATTCAAGCTAAAACATAAATCAGCAAACTAATATATAAACCGGAAAACAAAGTAATTAATTTATAACAATTTTCAGGAAATAAATAAACATAACAACACCGTTTTAATTATAAATGACGCGTAACTTGATAAACGTAAATAGGTCTTTCATATGATCATATTATTTCAAATATTTATTGTATTTTCATGTCACACAGGAGACAAACAAACAGGCGAGTCATGTCACCCAATGGGAAATGCGGTTACCGACGCCAATTACCATCCGCAACACTAGGGGCCTCTAGTAAAGTGGCCCACTAGAATAAAGACAGAGAAATGGGATAAGATAGAAGTCTAACTTCTTTAACCGTGCATCCACACCACAAATTACATTTGTGGAGCAATCCAATAACACACGCAACACATAAGCAACACGATAACATTCTTCAACTTCTGCCAGCTTTTTGCCAGTATCTTTTTGTTTTTTTTGTCATCAAATGTTGGCCGCTAACTCTTGGAAAAGCTGATCTACAAAAAGGAAAAACGGCGTTGTGTGGATGTACGGTTGGTCGCGGCGATCGGCGTTTTTTTAGTAATTATTTTGTTTTGATGCATTAAGTCGATCGCAACAAGCCTATCTGAAAAAACAGGAAAACATAAGAAAAAATAGGTAATTGTTTCTCTGATAAATACTTACTTAAATTGGCTGTCAAAAATGGGAAATACTTTAACCATAAAGAGACACGCCTCCAAAACGTCAGAAATGTATATGCGAATTACCACTACGTCATAAATTAGACTCGGATGACGCATCAAAGATCGATGCAAGATGTTTATAAACAACCAACTTATAAAGACACATGACCCCTCCTTCTTATATACATTTGATGGGCGTGGGAGGGGAATGTCCGAACAACGTTGGATGTCTGAATAAACTGGTTTTGATCTTATATCACTTGTGAGAAACATTACGTTTGTATCCTCGTGTTGGAATGAATGGGTTTTTACGCAGTATTAAGAATAAGTAGAAGCGATTATCTTAATAATTTTTAATAATTTTAATTATGGCAAAAAAACGTTTTATGTATTTAATTAAATACTTTAGGCTTAAGGATAATTAGCACCGATTGTCGTACTTTGTAGCGCGTGTGATTTGTGAATAATTTCGACGATCCAAACCAAGATTTACCTAAAACTTCTTGCGAAAGTGACAAACCAGGATTTAGTTACACCGTGGTTTAACTTTTCTTTAATAAAATAATTTTGACAAAAAAAATATTAATAGCATTAAAATAATTTAGGGCAATTTATAAAAGAACTACTTATAATATAAATAACCACATATAACTACCGTTTTTTCTTAGTGATCAAATTCTTAGCATTAATTAAAATAATTAATGATTATAAAACCATTAACATAATTAACTGTAATAGCTATAATGATGGCAAATTTAATGATAAATCCTAATTAACTCGGAAAATAAAAATGTAGGTAACGACTTGTGAAAGTCACATCCAATCAGTTATATTTAACATAAAATCAATTAGAAAACCCCGCATCATTAAGTGAAAATATAACCGTTCTACACCACTGTTAACTCTATGGCCTCAAATGGTTTCGTTTATATTTAAAGAGCGGTTAACTCCTCTCTGTACACACTTCAACAGAGTGCATCTCGGCATACAGTTGTTATTAGAAAGTTCTATCTCCACTTCCGATAAGGTAAATATTTATAAATATAGTACTAGGTATTTAAAATAAAATTTAACTATGCTTGTTATATTAAATAATTTTGAGAAATATGTAAATTAAGTGCAAATGACCATAAAACAAAGTCCAATGTGTAAAGTTTGTTAAGATCATGCCTGTACATAATAAAGCTATATATAGGTTTGGTATTTAAATATTAATGTGGAATTAAAATATTCTCTTAATAAATCAATTAATTAAAGACGGTTTTAACGGTTTATTTAGTGACAACCCTGGTGTTTATGATTTTGAATTATAAAACTGTTGGGCTGTTAAAAAATATAAGAATTTTTGTACATTTAGTGGTTTGAACTACCAATTTAGATTCTGTTGCTTACATTGCAATCGGGTTCTAGGTTTATTTACAGAAAGAGTGTCTGTGTCAGCATCGTAGATAATACAATTTTTAGAATTCAGAATATTTCTCATGTCAATTAAAATTCATACATTTAGTAGCGCTAAATATTTTACTCCTACAACAGTATCACTAAATAAATTTAAAAATGGTACCTATGTAAATATTTTATTTGTTTCTAACATTTACAATCGAAAAAAAACATCTTTTTTAAATTGGTTGGACAAATTATGGACCAATTAATAAACTTAAGGAAGTTTTTTATTATCATTTTAATACAATTATGTAACTATTTTATACGTATAAATTACATACTGTTAGTTCCATAACCACGAATCACGATACCTTGAAAGCATCCGGTAATTTTAGATGCATAGACAAAACAGTTTTTACTCTATTTAAACGTGAATTTTATTGTTCCCAGATACAATGGCGTACAAAATCGTCGCTTTACTAGCAATCATGACTGTTCTAACAACAGCACAGAGACCATTTTACGCTGGTTCCGCTGCAATTGGATACCCACAAGTTGAAACTGGTGATATACTATCAAATAGATTCGGTGAAGATGAACCACTGCCCATAGAAGCCAAAGGCGATAGGAATCTCATTAACAGAATTGAAAGTGTTCCAATTGACAACAGACCTTTTTGGTATCTGAACTGGCTGCAATACAACGCTTTAAGAAGTCAGCCACAGACCTATCCGCAGAGGCCAAACTCTTTCATCGATAAATAAATAAAGAAAAATAAAAAAAGAAGAGAAGAATTCGAAATTTGAATGTCCAAATTGTCAAATGAAATGACGACGGCGAATAGAAAGTAGAAACAAGAGACAATCGGACAAAGAAGGTTATTCCTAGGCATTTACAACCTTTGCAAGTAAAATTAACAAGCCTCTAGAAGAAGTTATAAGGCGGTTGAAAAGGACAAAAAATAATGATACGTACTACTTTGGTCTAGACTGATTTATAAAATGTCTGACTTTGCTCGCAATTGTATTAAACTAAAGTGATTGTAGCATTTAAATTGTAGATACTAAGGTTCAATCTAGAACGTTTAATTGTAGTTAAAACCAGTTTTGCAATTATTCACAATCTACAATCCTGTTCTTACTTCCAGTTGCTCTAATTATTCCTTTTTACAAGGAATTAATTCTTTGATTCTTAGTTATTTATTTACTTGGTTTTGTATTAAAAAAAACTTTACAAAATTTTGTTTTATTCGTATTATGACTCCACACAGCATATAAAATTGAATTTATAGCACAGAGTAGGTGCTTATATGATGTAAGACAATACACTAAACAATACATGTACAAGCTTAGTCGCTTAGTTTGGAACTAGATGGCGTTGTGTGATTCGTCTAAAAATATTGATTTATTATATTTATTTTATGAAATATTTGGATCAGTGAGACGCCCATTTATCTTTTGATAGCCAATAAGATGGTAGATTTTTAAGAAATTATACTTATTAAATAAATTAATAAATTTACGCAAATAATTCCTGTTCAACAAGCAAGCTAGATACCTCTAAAAGCTTAGTAAGTGTTTGATAAAACCGAACTTTGTGTAAAGTCTCTCGCAATAAAGATTTCCGACCTATTAAAGTTAATTGTTTAAAACTCTCTAACCAATTTATTCTTAAAATGGGAGCAAGAAATGTCCTTTCTTCCAATTAAAAGGAAACAAATTGAAATTACGATAAAGTAGTCTGTCGTTCAAACCTAATTTTTCATACCAGTCGTCTTTTCTTGACTTAATAGGAGATGGTGTGCACGCTGTTGTAGAGCCGTGCCCAAATGGGATGGGTCCACGGACCGCAACCCCGCCACTGTGAAGGCGGAGAAGTTGGTAGACAGTCAGGTTTTAAGTCGGTATCCCTTATTGGCTAGAGAGGTGAGCCCGACAGACCCCCGTCGCTTCCTCACATGGCGGGCGGGACATGCAGTAATGCATTTTCCTGCCTTTATACAAGAAAAAAAGGGGTGTCACGCCTAATTATCAGCACCCTAGTGCTAATTATTATAATTTTTTTTATCAGAAATAGGTTTGCGTTTGACCACAGCGTGCCTGATGGTAAGCACCGCTGTGATCTACGATGTAACACGCTCACCTAGTAAAAACCTATTTACTCGAGATTTGAAGACCCCTGGATTGTATTTTTCAGGAAACACCGATTCCGGTAGATTATCAGTAATATTTTAAAGAGGTTAATGATAACAATATGTTTTAATTACGAATAATGCTTATTTATAAAAAATATAACGATATTAAACATTTTTAGGTACCTACAGATATATTCACTTGAAAATATTTAAGAAAGACTTTCAGTTTACCACTTTGTTGTACAACACATGCTCAGAACTCGCCGATAAATCGGATGTGCTCTACATACAACGTCATTTGCCATGATTTGGACATTTTCAGTGCCTCGATTTCATCCATTAAACGTCATTTTTATGACTAATGTTGACTTTTTATTCAAATTTTACACTAATTTTGTTTTTTGTTATTAATTTAGTTTTTTTTTTTATTGTGTCAAATTTGTGTACCAGATTGAAATGTATTTTTTTTTGTATGCTGTGTTCACTTCTAGAAGGACGAACACTTATAACGTTACACCTATGTTTGTTTTTCATGTATACCTGTAGTGTAACGTCCAGTTTAGTGAACCAATAAAGAAAAAAATAATAATACCTAGCAATAAATAACTTAATTTTCAATTTTTCATCACTGATGCTGATAAGACGGAACACTGCTAGTATTTGGGCCTTGTACCCTAGGATTCATTTGCAGCAAATAAAAGTGCGTATACAAATATTATTTTTCTCAGCTGCTAGCTTTTTTCTGAATTCTTTAACTTCTTAATGGTGATATTTTTGGTCGTGTTGCCTATGGCTATGAAGAATGAAGCTTGTACGATGGTCTAAGAGTGTTGTCCTAGATATTCAAGGTGAAAAACGAGTTGAACAAACAATAATTAGAAGGAAAACGGACTTCTAACTTTATTAAGGACTTGCGAAACCAGCACAACTTCGTTGTCGTGTATCCTGCTTTCCCGTGGGAATTTCTAAAAATTCTCTCTTAAAGGCGTGTACGCACGACCGAACACGAACATGCTGAACATCGAACACGAACACGGAACATGTGGTTCGCACGTGTGGACGTAAATTAGCAAAGCGAACATGAACACCTACAAACATAGTTCTACTTGTGTTCGCGCGCAACCACTCACGACCGAACAAGAACATAGTGTCGAACAAAAGAGGCTACTAATCCTTTCTCTTTTGGTTCGATGTTCGTGTTAACAATGTTCTTGTTCGGCGGTGCTGAGAACATCGTCCACACAGAACAACCAAATTAGGTCGACACGAACACTTTTGACGAACAAATTGTTTGATGTTCGTTAGTGGTACGCACGTACGAACAAAGTGTTCGACGTTCACCATGTTCGTGTTCGGTCGTGCGTACACGCCTGGGCGCACGACCGAACACGAACATGGTGAACATCGAACCCTAGGATTCATTTGCACGCCTTAATGTGATACAAAGAACACACCCTTCAGTTTCAGGGTCTCTACGATCTGCTGTTTAGGCTGCTTGATATGTCAGTCAGTCAGTCATTAAGGACAAAGCATTTGTGATTTATGAAGGTCTAATAGAAACGAAACGATTATGCTTTGCCTTCTATACAATTCTTTTTACCTACAAACTGTTAATAGGAGGATATTTCGCCAATTATTTTAGCAGTGGTCACTTTGCTTTTGTTTCCGAAATGATGGTAGCTTGTAAAGTAAATTAATTACACAGATCATTTGACAAAATAAATCAATTTAACAAAGTTTATAGAAAACTAGAGAAATAAATAAGATGTATATTTAATTATTTCATTTTATTACAAATTTACAAAGTATACTTATTAACACAGTCATTCACTTATTATATTTTTAAAGTAAATAGCAGTCATTTTCTTTCTTTGTAATGCCTACAAAGTCTAATAAAAGTTGCGAACATACGGCGAGACAGTAAAGCTTCCATTTTAGGAAAATTTTATAAAAAAATCTCACAAAATTTAAATTTTTATCAAACCACATTCAATGTTACAGCCCTTCACCAATTCATTACAGTTCAAATCCTGGTATCATGGACAATTATTGGGTATCAATAAAATGATTAGGTCTATAAGACCAGTTATTCTTTTTCCTCATAGCAATATACCTCGCCCAGTTGGCCATCCAAAGGTTTTCTTCTTGGATCGGAACGCTGTTAAGGCTATCTACTAAGGCATCCTTAACCTTAAATCTGCTCTTAATTTCCACTTTTTGTGTACTATTTGTGTCTTTATTTGGTCTATTTGGCAGAAGATCTGTATCTGGATTCATCTCTGGGTATCCGACAGAATTGAAACCAGCGTAAAAAGACCTCTGTGCTAACTGTGCTTGTACTAAAGATGCTATTAAAACCAAAGGCACTATTACTTTAAATGCGGCCATTTTGTCTGAAAAAGAAGAAACATAGGATTAATATTTGTTACAGTTTTTGTACAGTCAACAAGTAAATGAGGTGAGCAGGGTATGAAACTATGAATAAAGAATTTTATGCTAATAATACAAGCATGTAAGAAACTTCGACGACCTCCGTGGCGTAATGGTTACCACTCCGGACCGCCACTCAGGAGGTCCGAGGTTCGTACCCCGGTCGAGTCATGATAAAAACGAACTTTTTCTGATTGGCCTCGGGTCTTGGATGTTTTTCTATATATGCATTTGTTATAAAATATATGAAATGAAATGAAATGAAATGAAATGAAATCGTTTATTTCAGAAGAAATAAACG
The DNA here is from genome assembly GCA_905163395.2 of Endotricha flammealis. Taxonomy (NCBI): domain Eukaryota; kingdom Metazoa; phylum Arthropoda; class Insecta; order Lepidoptera; family Pyralidae; genus Endotricha; species Endotricha flammealis. The sequence continues at coordinate 10,555,977 of LR990869.1, read as the reverse complement.
ATATAGTATCGTTGAGTTAGTATCACATAACACAAGTTTTGAACTTACTTTGGGGCTAGCTCAATCTGTGTGATTTGTCGCTATATATTTATTTATTATTTACTTTGTAGTACAATACGAATACTATTGATAAATAAAAATTCGAGTTAATATTGTCAAGCAATATTTAAAAAAAAAAACGATTTCCCTGCTCACCTCTTTCGGTGGCTAACTATACTATGTATGTGCGTGTATACTATGTATGTATGTATAATTATATATATGTATAATTTTCAAATTATCGTAAACTAAAGATTACGATCTAAGGATTAGTCATTTGTTTACCATGACACCAATAAGACGCTAATTAAATTCCAATACAAGAGATTTTTTTTTCATTTATTTACCATTAAAAAAAATATACTAAAAATTAACTTATTATAACATACAGTGTATATAAGGTCCTAATTTATAAATGAACGTCCTTTTAACACATGACTATATAGGTTACATATGATCGTTTAAGCAAGGAAATAATGGTCTAGTAATTAGTGAATAGGGATGGCTTTATGTAGACAGCAACATTTTTCTAACTATTTACAATACAATCTATTTTTTTTACTGAATACTAGACCATTATTTCCTTGCTTAAACGATCATATGTAACCTATATAGCCATGTGTTAAAAGGAAGTTCACTAATTAATTATGACATTATAGACAAATTATGCATTAACTAGATGCATTTGTTTATTAGACACTAGTGTAATCCGTAGCGTATCCCGTGGGAAATTCGGATAATCCTATCTTTTCCGATGCCTACGTCATACAAAGAACTCACCCGTCAAGTTGCGCATCCTACAATTAGCAGCGGTTCAGACTGTGTGTGCGGTAGCATTTTATATAATATTTGCTGACAGAACAAGTTTTATTTATCTATATAAATAAAACTTGTTCTGTCAGCAAATATTTGATTGTTATTGTAATTAAAAATATCTTTGTATTAAATAAAGAAAGAGCGGGACTCCTAACACATACTTAAAAGGAGTTCCCAGCCACGAGTAATTGATACAATGTTAAAGATTACGTATCTTTAACATTGTATCAATTACTCGTGGCTGGAATAAAGTTTTTTTTATTTTTTATAAAACACAACACCATCTGTTTAGTTCCTAATTAAAGTAAAGCTTGCACTATGGGTACTAAAATGATACGATAAATGACCCTTACGTAGAGGGTCGGGTCACTTTTATAATAATAATATAAGCAATGCTTATATTATTATTATTAAAGATGTGCCTGTCAAACTAATGTAGACTTAAATTTAAAATGTGTTTCAAAACTGGCTGTAAATCTAGACGTAATTTGTCATCAGACGTAATTAAGTCATTTGTCTGATTAGCCAAGCGCAACAATAGACATTAATGTTACTAGTTAGCTAAATTGTGTTTACCTGAGTTATTTATATTAGATTTTACATTACAACCCGGTGATTCATTTTATAGTCAATACATTATTTAGTATAATTATGATGCTGATTCTGTTGTACATTTATAAGACTAAACTAATTTTGTCAGGACTAGAAGTGTTGCTATCCTTGTCACTAATTGTAAACCAAGGAAGGACAACAACACCTTTGGTCCTGTCAAAATTAGTTTAGTCTAGTTAAATGTACAACATAATTAGCACCAATATTTCTTGTTTCACTTTTTTTTACAAAAGAGACTGTAACTGAGCTTCTTTCGCCATTTCTTTTACCAATTTCGATTTCGAAATTTGTTTCCGATTAATTAATAAATAAGTTCTACCCAATTCACCTGGACCTAAGTAAGCTAGACTTTACCTACTTGTGTTATGGGAACCAGACAACCGTTATCTACACTTATATTAAAGAGGAAAAATGTATATTTTTGTATGTGTGTTTGTCTATACTATAATATTATAAAGAGGAAAGATTTGATTGTTTGTTTGTTTGAATTGAATAGACTCCGAAACTACTGGACCGATTTCAAAAAAAATTTCACCAGTTTAAAGCTACATTATTAGGGAGTGACATAGGCTATAGCTTCTCCCGAAATTCAATGTAGTTCCCACGGGAACGGGTCCGGAACTTAACGCGGGCAAAAAAACTGGTAATGAATACACTCAAAAAAGTACTGGAACTATTTCAAAAATTCTTACACTGTTGGGAAGCTTCACCACAGAATAAATAACAGTATGGCTACACTATCCGAGTAATATAGTCTGTATTATATTTTCCAAAAAATTTTGAATCCTTATTATAAACCCGGGGGCGGGGCGCTAGTTGTAAATATTCTAGTACAAACATAATAAGGGTCAATATTTGGTGGATCCTTTTGAATCAATTTCATACAAGAATCATTACAGACATTTACATCAAGCTGTTACAACGTTATTGTAAACGTTACGGTCCTAATTTATTAATGAACTTCCTTTTAACACATGACTATATTGGTTACATATGATCGTTTAAGCAAGGAAATAATGATCTAGTATTCAGAAAAAAAGACATTAAATTTAGAAATACTCAGTAAAATGCGCCGCTCTTGTGGCAGCCATCATTCAGTAGAAAAAAAAGGTTTAGGGGTGCGGTGCGAAGGGCGCGTCAACGCGTCTCACATATCAAAATGGTTGAATATGGATGAATTTACGTAGTAAGCTTTCTAACTACTAACAATACAATCTATATTTTTTTTTACTGAATAGTAGACCATTATTTCCTTGCTTAAACGATCATAAGTAACCTATATAGTCATGTGTTAAAAGGAAGTTCATTAATAAATTAGGACCTTATATGTATTTGACCTTGATGACCTTATAATACGTAGGAGAGACCCAGATTCCAGACAAAAACAAATGCCATCACATAAGTGATTTCCCCATGCCCTCTAGTACCGAAAGGTCACTACAACATCTACTTTAGAATAAAAATTGTGATAATATTAAAATACTTACTTGAAATAAAAAATTCTTTCACTACACGATTTTTATTTTAATATTAAAACACAACTGGTAACTGGTTCTGTCAAAACGGCATAGACTATTACGATGCATTCGTCTATAAATATGAACAGCCTACTTTATGTTCCGTACATAGAGCTACAAATGATTAGACAAGGGCATATATTTTAATAAGAGAGATTATTTTTAAAAATTTTGTTAATACTGCGGGATCCTTGTAGTTGGAAGGTCTGTTTGACTTTCCTGCTACAGGGTTGTTCTTGTTCTTTTTGTTTCCCTTTTTTTAAATTCAGTGTTTTTATTTTATCTTTTCATTTTAATTACGTTATGTAACTATAGAATTAAGGATATTTTGTTTATTCTGTATCTTGTGTAAATTGTCCTTAATAATTAATATTGTATCTGTTCAGGCGGATGGCATTTTGGCCTTTGCCTTAATAAATAAATAAATAATAAATAAAATATTTTTAAAAATTATATACGGAGAAGAAATTACAAAGTCATTTTCAATCAACATGAACTTCGTTATGTAACCGAAAAGAACTTTGTGTAAATATTTTTGTATATAAGTTATAATACTTTTTTCTATTTTTAAGTAGGTAACTTTTACTTTGTAATTTTAAAAATGTTTCTAAATTTTTAAATTTTTTTAATTTACAATTTAACAGAGTCAGTTATAAGCTTAAGATTTTTTTCAATTAAACATAGGTACGTAACTAGTTTAATAAAATATTGCAATAACTTCTATAATTTAAATCTATTTAATTCTTTACTGGCACTCCGAGGACTGCTGGACAAAAGCAATACAAGAATAGCTCACGCCACCCATTAAAACCTGTTGATCCCATTCCCAGACAATGTATTAATCCAACTACAATATACCAAATTTCAATTAAATCCGTCATTTATCCAAATAAACTTTAACGTTTATAATATTAGTAGGATCATAATTGTTTATTTATTTCATACTAGCAGTTGCCCGCGGCTTTGCCTGCGTAAAAAATAGCATATGTTGGGCTCTGTACTCTACAATTTTAAGGGGTTGGGGGCAGAGTTCCAAAAAAATTGATACACAATTTTTTTATTAGTTACAAATATTATAGTCCGCATACCAATTTTTTGCTTTCTACATATTTTTAGCTTGCTCCATACAAACTTCCACCCCTCCCCCCCTCCCATTTTAGGGAAGTGGAGGGTTAGAAAGAGACAAAAAGTAGCCTATGTCACTATCCATCCCTTCCACTATCTCCACTTAAAAAAAAATCACGTCAATTTATCGCTCTGTTTTTCCGTGAAAGACGGACAAACAAACTGACACACACTTTTACCATTTATAATATTAGTATGGATTCGGGAACTAACTACACATTTTTTTACCTATCAGTGCATAAATCTATAACTTTATGGGCTCTACCAATAAGTCTATTCTATTCTTTTGAATGCACACGTGAAAACCCATTTGCGCCGTCACAGAATTTCGGTCAGACGTCACCAAATGGAAACCAGTCACACTCACACGAGATCTTAATTACGCTAGGCTAGACGCGTTCCGTTTGTGCACGTTTGTGTTCATTTGTTTGTCGTCATTTTGTTAATGGAGGGTGAAGGAGGTGGGAGGGACGGGGAGAGGTCGATGGGGTATTTTGCTTTAAATTCCTTTGTATTCGGGACCTGTACTAATATTATAGAAAGGTAATCCTTTGGGTAAGGTAACGTTCAGAATAGGAGATGATTGCCACCTGTTAGATTATTTTTTTTTATATTACGTAGAGGGTCGGGTCATTACAATATGGGTCTCATCTCGTCATCACTCGCAACAGAAGTTAGGTCTAGGGGAAAACCAACAATGCGGCCCCTAGTCAATTGAAGCCATTGTCAGTCGATTGACAATAACTTATTAACTTAGATATAGACAATTACAATACATTGTATCGGGGCCGCTTTAAATTAACTTTATCGCATGCCTACTACCTTTTTTTTTTAATTATAGGTGTCAATAAAATTGACTTCTTGTGGCTGAGATGAGAGGTTACAATAAAAAACGTTAGCGTCCGTTAAGTATCAATAAAAAACGCTTAGCCGTTAACAGGAAAAATATAGGTTAAACATACAAAAAAAATTTTTATTTAAATATGTAATCGTCATGTTATATCGTGACCAGCCAATTGCCTGACTTTGCACCATGAATACTACATAATAAGCTTATAAATAATTCTCATTTCCTTTCTCTCTCTCTCGATGTCTCTCTGTCAGTGGCTGTACACAGTTTAACATTTAAAATATGAATAAGATTCACCGGTAGGTCTAGTAGAAAATAACAGAAAAATTTACAGCGGAATCTTAAAATGGTATTTATGAACGTGACCGAAATTGGCACTACAACTCCCGTTCATATTGAATGTCACTTCTCGACAGTTCGCCTTTGACAAAATGTATGAAAATGATATAGGATGTACAAAAAAAATCGAAATCTATGGTAACGCCCTCCTACAAACGTCACTCACGTTCATAATTGTTATTTGTTATGCAAGGCTGCAAAGTTGTTTTTTGGCGCGAGTACTTATATTGAATCCTGAGCGTAGCGAGGGTTTCAAAGGTACGAGACGCAGAATAACTTTGCTGCCGAGCGAAACACACAACTTTTCACCTCACTACAGCGAGGAAAATCCTAGGTGCAAGAAAAACGCAAATAATATATTAAATAAGTGTTTATTTTTTCCATGCGGGGTCGTGCTGGCCAGTTCGATTATTCTAAAAATAAGGTTGGCGCACTAAAATGAAATAAGTATTTTTAGAGGACTGACGGTATAAAAAATTAAAGAATAGAAAGGTTCGAATTTTTTAAAAATACTTTCCACGCTAGGGCACAAAATGCACTTTTGCGCTCAGATTTCGAATGACAAACAGATTCTTTCCGAGCTTGTGAGGTGAAAATACTATTGTAGCACTGTAAACGATATCTTTAATCGTTGGATATAGAAACCTAAAAGTTATAAAAATAAGGACGTCAACATTTTTTTATACCCTTTCTTAAAATTCCCACCTGTATCAGTAACCACTTCTTATAGCGGGGATTGCATTTGTAGTTCCTTGGTGTCGGTGTTAAGGACTTTCAAACAGGTGGCTAGCTTGCTTATTTGCCGTATGACATAAAAAAGAGATCTTATGAGATAGGTTTCTTTAGTAGAGATAGGTTGCTATGGCAACTGCTTCCTGACATACCATAGAGACAATAGCGTAAACGAATAAAAATTAGATGAACGAATAGAAACTAATACTACATGGTGACAATAATATTAAGTTTCATTGCATTTTATAAAATATACACGTTTAAAATAATAAAAGTAAAACGCCAATGAATACAAACCCGTATTGTATTCCTTTTGCCGGCCCGCATTCAATCGAAGCTTTTGTGGTACGTAGCCCGGGGCATTGAAATTTCAGTGAGGCTTCCCCGAAATAACAACCTAGAGCGAACTACGATAAGACCACTGACTTATTTTTATTTGATTTAAATATGTTATTGTTACCTACCTAAACTAAATAGACTAAAAACTTTAAGTAACAAGTACTTCCCGTAGGACAAGGTCAAAGTGAAAAGCACAGACTTTTTTTATGCCACATAGGTGGCAAACAAGCATACGGCCCGCCTGATGGTAAGGCGCTTGCAATACCGGGGGTATCACTCACGCGTTACCAACCCTCCCAACTCTCCCAAGTGGAGCTCTGGAGACCTTACTCACCGTAGGAACACAACATGGCCGAGACCAATGCTATTTGGCTACGGTCTTCTGTAAGGTGGAGGTCCTTCCCCAGACGGGCTTCTCCGATTTGAGCGGATTGTCCGCAGTGCCCTACCTCTCTTAACCTTAGACTAGGCCCACATAGGGCACATAGGCACTTCCTCTAAGATCTGCTAAAACTTAACAAAAAGCTGTCATTGTTTTAAGAAGAATTTAAAAAGTTAAAGTAATAGTTTTATAGGAATAATGTAAAACAACAACTATTATTTTTAATTGGCTCAACATAATACTGTTTTTATTCACTGTTTATAGCTGTTGGTTTTCCTATAAAATAAAATAGGCTGCCACAAAATTTACCTCTACATAATCAAAGGTTGCTTGATGAAAAAGGTTATTATAAAATGGAAGATTAATTTTAATTATTAAAAATTGCGATTACTATAATTTGCTCCTATACATAAACTTTAATAAATATTTTATGTTATAATGGCTTTTAAAAACAATTCAAAGCATGCCATCGCGGAACAATCTCGCGTCCTTCATCAATTAAGATTTTATTTTTATTAACAACTAGCTGACCCGTGCCCACTTCGTTGGGCATAATGTTAAAAGCCTTTTTATTTTTTGGTTTTTTATATAACCTATGACACTCAGCAATAATGTGGCTTTCTATTGGTGAAAGAATTTTTAAAATCAGTTCAGTAGATCCCGAGATTACCCCTTACAATTTAACAAATACACAAACTTTACCTCTTTATAATATTAGTATAAGTATATAACCTATGACACTCAGCAATAATGTGGCTTTCTATTGGTGAAAGAATTTTTAAAATCAGTTCAGTAGATCCCGAGATTACCCCTTACAATTTAACAAATACACAAACTTTACCTCTTTATAATATTAGTATAGATGAGAAAGTGAGTTTGTTTGTTTATTTTTATTTCTTCACGGCTTGGCTAATCAGTTGATCATTATGAAAATTTGTATATGTCAGGGGTACAGAGCCCAACATAGGCTACCTTTTTTACCCGTGAAAGTATGTCAATCCAAAGGGAAAATATTTTTTCTACTATAAAGGGCGCTGTATGGGATGCTATCGGCCAACAGATGGCGCCACAAGTCGCGCTATGGGTTGTTTTGTTGTCAAACGAGATCTATGTCATAAAATTAACACGAGCGAAGCCGCGAGGAAAAGCTAGTAATAGATAAAATACATTTTAATTCATAACCGGTATAAAAAGAGCCATGTACCAATGTAAAATGTACCAAGAGTAGGGTCACATTATATTGGTTGATTAAAGAAGAAGAAGTAACTACAAATTTACAATTTTCAGATTTATTCCTGTACTTGTACTACATCATCTTGCTTCTTGCCAAATTTCATGATTCTAGGACAACCGGAAGTACCCTATAGGTTTTTGGTCGGAACGGTTTTGTACGAAAAACGAAACACAAACGGCTGTATCGTAATTTTGTTATCATAATATTGTATTGTCATCTGATCTACAGTTTTGAGCAAAATTTAAGCTCAATCGGTCTTCGGGAAGTGGTTCAAATTTTCGTTCCAAGATTCCACCCTTACATACATTCATACATACATACATACAGGTCAAGTTAAATAAAAGCTTTTAATAAAAAGCTATTTCCGAGTAATAATGCGGAAATTGGAAACCGATTTTGACGTATACAGTATTAATCCTTAACCAGTTAACTACGTTAGTTACCTTAAGCATTTCATGTACATTATTATAATCTTTACACCATATACAGTGAAACCTGGTTAAGTGGGACCTGGATTAATGAGAAACCTCTATTATTGAGAGTTGCAATGAGGTCCCGGTTCTTTTTCATTAAATTACCTCTGTTAATGGGACTTTTTGAACCTGGTTAAATGAGATTTGAATCCTAAGACTTTTCCGATGCTTACCTCTATAATTGAGACTCTGTAGCTCAATTACCTGTATAAATGAGACAAATTAATCAGGTATTAACACGTTTTGACATGTTTGTTTACATACATTTCGCGTCGTCTTTCGCGCATGCTTTGTTTGCCAGTACTATCTCAGGTTTTGACTTAAACTTATAAACTTTACCGTATTGTTTTTTTTTTCGACGCAATACATTATGTATGTATGTACATTCATACCTACATTAAATTCATAACACCAAAAATACGCATTTTTATTAACATTTCCACCTCTAAAAATGGAATAACGACACATTTCGACCTCTGTAAGTGGGGGCCTCTGTAAATGAGACAACTATAATTTTAAACCTGCTTAATTGGAAAACTGGATTATTAGAAACCCTCAATAATTGGTACATATGTCTTGGTCCCTTGAGATTCCAATTAACCAGGTTTCACTGTAATTTAAATAGATACTTTAGAAGTTATAGCCAAAAAATTGACGCGCTTGCCAAAATGAATTCAAGTTCTTTCTATTCTACGCTAGATGGCGCTATTTCCGCATTATTACTCGGAAATCGCTTTTTATTTTATAGTAAGTTATCCGTAAACGATAAATATATGCTATCGCGGACTTTTTTGGAGACCTAAATAAGAGGAATGTCCTATAATTTTTGTATTGTTATATCTCAAAGGGTTTAGACAGCGTTTTCGTCGACAGCTACCAAGCGGGTCGATTTTTTCCGACACTCCCAACAATAATCTTTATATTTCAGCCAATTTACACAAAATCCTGACAAATTTTATATATAAACCTTCCTCATGAATCAGGCTATCCGTTGGTAAAAACCGCAAGAAAATCCGTTGGGTAGTTTTTGAGTTTATCGCGAACAGACAGACAGACAGACGCGGGAGGACTTTGTTTTATAATATGTAAGGATTTTTTTTAGCAGATAAATTGGCGAAAAAATTCTTAATTATACAAAAGCCGTCATTTTACCTAACAAATGGCTAACTGGAATTTAGCAAGTGTTGAAACAGGCCCCGAGTGTATAAAACTGAATGAACCAATGATTTCGCTCGCGGTATTAGCATATTATTATGTCATCCCATGTCAAGTAGCTTATCTTTATCCTTGTCCCAAAATTTAAGTCCACAGCTCCATTTCAACATGAAACACGAACAAACAACATTTTGATGATCACCTAATATATTTTTATGCCTAAAAGGTAATATTATTTATTCGTTAACAAAATAAATCTTTTAAACCCAGGTATAGTAAGTTTAAAGAGGCTGATGAAAGCGCTTCACCAACAAGCATATGTTCAATTCGTTATTTTAACCATGTAACGCTGGCTTAAATGACTGACTAATAAAACCATTGCCGAAATCATAGAACCCACCTAATTTAGGTAAACCCTGTTTCTTTTGACTTGACCAATGTAGTAAACAATCTTAGCGTGTCTTTTTATTCAAATATCTATGTGTGTAAAATCGATAAATCGCCAGAATAAAAAGAGAGAGTGTTGTGTTAAATGCCATTTCTAACTATATTATTATTATTTGGGTGTGAATGATAATTTTAATTGCCTATTTTCGTTAAGACATGCTAAGATTGTTTACTGCATTGGTCAAGTTAAAAGAAACAGGGTTTACATAATATATTTTATCTGAAAGCCCCTCAAATCTTTGGAAGTAAAAAAATTATACTGTAAACCAACGAATTATTTATCACTCTTACGATTTTTTACATAAATATTGCAACTGTACAAATCAACACATTGTATATTACAATACAATACAAAATTATTATATAGTTACGTAGTACTATTTATTATTATGTGGTATAGTTCAAAATCTCTGTGATTGAACCCACAAGCTGTGCTAGAAGTATGAAATGAGGTATGTACGTGGGCGTAATTGATGAATGATCTTTTGCGTAAGTGAACACAAAGGATTCTCTTTTTCCATTGGAACAGAAATTATAATGGAAGTAAATTTGTAAATTCCTTCTATTAGTACGAGACTGCGTACTGCGTAGGTACCTGAGTAGAGTAAATACGGTCTAGTATATAATAATTGTATAAAGAGCATCTAATCTCTAATCCATATGATCTTGACTCACAATAAGAAGATTATAGTTATTAGGTATAGTTAAAGGTTGCTTATGAGTTATCTACATAAATAATTATATTAATGGTCTGCGGTTGGGTTTTACCCGTTGATTCATTTGATTGATTAGAAAATATAAATCAGTACAAATAAACCATCTGCTCTGTTTTTTACTGAGTGCTTGCTTTTTAGAATTCCGTAGGGAAATACGAGGGTCAATTCTATCAAATTGCTAACGATATTGTTTCATCACTTGCTAATAAATTCCAGTTAGTTATTTGCTAGCATCGATGTATATTTTATGTCGATGTTTGTTATGTTGGCAAATATTGTATAGCTTTTTTGTCAATTTATCTGCTTAATAAAAAGTGTCAAAATCATCATTCGATCCATACAATCCAGATCATTTGAAATTTTGAGACAAAAAAAATTAAGTCGATAACATTTTCAAGTCACCTAAGTGAGTACTTTACGACTGTTATCTATCTACAGCAGCCGGGACCGACAGCTTAACGTGCCCTCTGAAGCAAGGAAGCACTCTGATCAAGTTCAAGGATATGTACAAAAAGTCACCCTCTGGAGCGACGAAACAGTCACATTAACAAATGTGACCCTTTTGCAAGTTCTTAATTCTTACGACTTGTGTCGTTTCATAGACATAATTACATTATATGAATACAATAGTAGTAGTTTCATTAAATACGACCCAGGTAAGTACAATAAATCCATGAAATTAGCATAACATAACCAATCATACGGTTGACAAACAAAAGATATTGACTTGGATCTGCTCCAAATGTCCGAACATCAATTTAATAATAAATTGTCGAGACGATAAAGATAATATTATCAGATTTTGTCTTTATTGGGACCTATACTTTAACCACAGCTATGCTATAACCACTATTGCGTCGATTGATTCATCTTTTTCACGAGCCATTTTACTTGTAATCTGTTTTTACAGCTGGGTTTATAAAAATATTTTTATGTTAACGACACATTTAGTCTGAAGTGTCTCTTTTCTCCGTTCCTAATCATACACAAAAGAATCAATGATTGTGATTTTTAGGGTTCTGTACCCAAAAGGTGCCAACGGTACCCTGTCTATACGTGATTGATACTCGTTGTAGTTAGTCCTTTCAATTGGATCCATTGCTGGCTCCCTGAATGGATCCTAGGCGGCTCTTTTTTCCACTTCAATCCATTATTACATAGTGTCACTTTCAATCACACTTTTTTTTACAATCGACACTTTTTTGTACAAACAATTTAATGTTGGCATTCTAGACTTTAATTTGTCATAAATCATGCCAGTAATATTTGGACAATCTGACGTTCCCTTAACGACCTACAAAGAAATAATTGTGATATAATTTTAATTACACGCGTTGTAAATTTTATGCGAATCTCTCTTGGGAGTGAACGCGAGATTAATTACGAATTTTACGTAGTAAATGTTCAGTGTTGTACGAAAATTAAGCCTTATTTTTGTTTGCTTTGATGTGGTCAGACGGTGAACACAACATAATAAGGCACTGAGGCATTCTGTATAAACATATGTGAGTACTATCATCCCACAGCTAAACCAAGAAAACTGGAATTATGGACTATTCTATAATTTTAAAAAAATATAGTTAACTCTAAGGTGTTTTGAAATTATGTAACGAGATAATGCGAAAAATACCGCTTGCATCTTTTAGTTCATCAATTATATTATTTAACTACCTATACAGATTGAAAATTTAGTCACTATCCAATTTTTTCTATGTACAAAGGTAGCATTAAAAGACCCTATCTATGAAAAAAAAAATGTAGGTCAAATTTTCAAATTGATAATATTTTCCCGGGTTGCGCTGCGCGCTCTGTTTCTATGAATTTAGATAATTTTGTGGTGCTGTAACTTCATAATTTAGTACTAAGTGACACTAAAAGAAAAAACACGTATTATATAAGCATAGTATGATTTTCACAACAAAAAAAAATATTAAAATTTAGATTGTGATAAAAAATTCATCCTGTCTAATAATTTTTAATTATGATTAGTCATACCGAAATTTTTGTTCAGTAGGTATTCATTAACAAAATATTTCTTTAGAGTAGTTGAAGTGTCATTTGGCATAAAATGTTTTCAAGACATTGAAATAAAATGAATGAATCGTTTATTCAGAGAGGTAGGCCTTCAAAGGTATTTTTTCTAGTCAAAGAAACATTCAATAATCATCTACTTCCAAGCTTTTCCCATTTTAAAAATGAAAGCCTAAGACATCGGAACTGGTTTTCTTTCATCATTTCGACTGTCACTATCTTTTTACAATTGCTATATTACAGAAAAAAACACATTATTCTCTATGGGTCCTCTTATTATGTGTAAATGCATCATTAACTAACCTCAAAATGTATTAAAATGTCTTTATTTAAATAGACCTATTTATTTCGAATCGTCTCAAAGTTTTCCTACCACCAGTTCAACTCACCGGTCACTAGTCTGATCTCACACAATTTCTGTTTATCTTGCAGCTGCGTTTCATTTAAGTACATGGAAGACTGAAAAGGGGTACTTCAGCACGCGCGCTTCGTCTCACGCATATGTTACGCATACATAGTTAACCTATTTATAAAGAAATAACGTCATCTTATGCGTTGTGGTTTTTGCAAGCAGCGTTACCTTACCTCGCTGAATGACAATAGTAATGAGTTGAGCGAAGTAAGCCATCATTTGGGTCACCGGTGGTTTCTCGCAAGCCCCGATGTCCTTAAAAATGGACAATGCACTGGGCATAGGGTTCCTACACCAAAATACGGTCTTGCGACGAAGATAACTGAACATTTTATAAAAACATAATACAAGTAACCATAAGAGATTACCTAAATTACACATGAATCGTATGAAGCTTATGTCCAGCACAAAATATGTAGAAAATATTCAGTAAAATATGAAACTCTCCTTTCTAACTAATATTAAGGGATAAATGAAATCCTACGACTTTGCTAACGACCATTAACCTCTCAAGGGATCGTTGAGATCGATCTGAATTTATTATACAGGAGATGACTACTGAACTATAGGACACCTCTCCATCTACACTTAATTTTTTAGACTTGGGCGAGACTTTTCTCAATAGGCGGTGATTACTTACAACATCACAAAATAAATATTTTGTTAAACAAATAAGCGTATTCTGCTCACTGTGATTTTTATTGAAATTAAATGAATTTTATGCTTTATTCAAATAGCTTATTACAAGCTCTTTCGTTACAATTTTTTCCTACCATCAGTTTAGACGGCTTTGTACTAAGAAGAACTGTTAAGAAACTTGGCACTTGCTCTTCCTAGCAATTTTTTATTTTGCTGCATTTAAATTATTAGGCGTTTTATTATTATTTTGAGGAGTTAGGAGGATTATATGAACACTCAAGTTAAGCGATGTCGACGCTAGCCATTGTTTGGATGGTTTCGTTATCTCGAGCTTCTCCGTGCTTCGGAGGGCACGTTAAGCCCTCTGTCCCGGCTGTTATCGATCGATGACAGTCTATAAACCAAGTCGGTGGCCTTAAGGCGGTTTGAATACACCGACCTCTGCCAATCCGCATTGGAGCAGCGTGGCAGAGTACCCTCTTATCACCTTCAATTCGAAGGGAGACCCGTATCCCTGTAGTGGATAATAATGGGTTAATGATGATATTATCATTTTACTACATTAGAACAGGTTTTTACACAAAAGGAAGAAGAAAGTCGGAAAAAACATAACCCTCCGCTAAGGCAGTCGGGTAAAAACTCAGTGCAATCAACTCTATGTAAGTACAAGTTTTAGTTAAACGATAAAGCGTCCATCGAACTGTCGTTCCATTGCAGTATTATTATAAAATATGTTTCTATCAATTTCTATGTAAGTATGTATCAAATTGATTTTTTTATGTCATGCCTACGTGGCTTGTTATCATATGAGATGATGAATTAGGGCTGCCACTATCAGACTAAAGATGAAAAAGAGTTGAAAGAAAGTTTAAGACTAACTATTTTAAGATTGAATTACTTTTCTGCAGCTGTTGTTTTTTTTCTTCTAATTTTTGTTGTACAGAAAACCTTCATAGTTACTTACTTATAGATACGTATTTAAACCTCGGTCCGTCGCGTGGGGTCTTTAAAAGCCCGAGGTTTACCAAAATGCACTTTCTTAACCGTTTTACTATTGCGTCTGATTCAATTCTCTAGATAGCTTCCTAAAGAGGATCATAGTTGACGCTGCTGCCACTGGATACTGGATCCGACAACGGTTTATGCCTCAATCACCCCACTTTTGACCCCCCAATTAAAAACTGGATACCCAAAATGAAAATATTTTTAAAATTTGAGACTAGAATTGGGATGACTATAATATATATAAACCGCTCGAAAATGAAAAATTAGAAACTTAGGATTATATTATAAATGCGAATGCAGTGTTGAATTTTCTATTTAAAAAATCCTGTTAAAATACTAAGAGCCAATTTTATAGCAGTTTTCATTGGCAACGTTATTTAGATTATATTAAATTATGTATACTATAATAAATTTTATAATTTTTTTTTATGTCTCTGTGTTATATGACTGACCGAACTTTATGTTAAAATAATGCAAAATATATATTAAAATATAAATTAAACGTAGTTTATTCTTGGGGTCTCTATAGACTAAAAACCCCGCGCGACGACTCGCGTACTTAAACAAAAACTACGCCACGGGCCGAGAGTTAATAGCATCCATAATAATACCAACTTTTAATAATATAAAATGAAAAGAAAAATATCAAGCTTAAGTAAATTAAAGGTTTTTAATAGGTTTTCAAACAAACTTGTTTTTCTTGCAATTTTCTTAACCGGTTTTACTAAAAAGGAATACTGTAAATGTTTCCGAGGAAAAAACTCGAGTGCCTACCTAATTATTTCAAAAGCAACAAATGTTCTTAAAGTTGTAACCGAATAATGATTCCTTTTCTTTGAGAAAAATTGAATATTCTTGTTGAAGTTAGGGTGTCGAGTAATTTCTCTAGAGGAAATTAAATTTCATCTTGATGACCTAGCATCGCGGGAATTCAAATAATATCTTAAACTGGACATAGTTTTATAATTTGCAAGTGCCTTGATTTAATATTAACTGTAATGCTTGTAGAAGAAAGTTAAATAAAATTGACGACCTCCGTGGCGTAATGGTTACCACGCCTGCCCGCCACCCAGGAGATCCCGGGTTCGAATCCTGTTATATATACCTATAAATTAGTAACGTAAGCTTAGTAATGCCTGCGCCCATCATTCTATCTAAACAATAAAACTGTGTCGGATATTATAGGCAGTGTGTAATAAATAAATCCCAGTCATGCTGAAAAACGAACTTTTTCTGATTGGCATCGGTTTTTGGATGTATTGTATATGTATCTGTTATAAAATATAGTATCGTTGAGTTAGTATCCCTTAACATAAGTTTTGAACTTACTTTGGGGCTAGCTCAATCTGTGTGATTTGTCCATAAAATATTTATTTTACCATAATTCTGTTTGTATTAGGGATACACTCTCATCCTTCTAGCTCTACTTGATTTGCCATCTCTCTAGGCTTTGTTCTCAAATTGCTGTCTCTTACCTAGTTGCAATGCTAAGGAGGGAAATCATTTCAATGCGTCCTACCTACTTTGTCTAATTGTTTCATCGTTGTGAGTTCCAAGACAGCTGTAGTTTTCTTCCCCGGGACATCAATAAGCTTTATTGCTTATTGTCAATCTATGATCGCCGTTGTTGATCCTGGCTACACAGGAGACACAGTGGTGGGAATGTGTGGTGGGCTTGTCACCTTATTATTATAGGGTGGGACGCCTGCGGGTCACAGGCGGGTGTTCAAGTCGCTATTTGGACTCATTACACCCAATTCCCGTGTGAATACTGTTGTAACTGTGGCCCCGATGAACTCCCACCAGAAAACCTTAAACTCCTTTTGCAGACCAGTGTCCAGGTCACATAACTTGTCACCTTCCTTTAGTATGATGATTTTTAAAAAGGTCATGGCCCTCAGAACCTTTGAACTAAAAAAACTTTCACGAATGTTTTGTAATTTTAAAACAACATCATAATCATAAATCCTTCGTGGATAATCTAAGTACCTTTTGTAAGAAATACATTTTGTACTTATTAAGCACTAGCTGACCCGTGCCCACTTCGTTGGGCATATGTTAATAATCCTTTTTTAGTACATTTTTTTTTCTCCGATTCACTTTGCAAAACTGACTACCACGTAAAAGCCTTTTTATTTTTCGGTTTTTTATATAACCTATAACACTCAGCAATAATGTGGCTTTCTATTGGTGAAAGAATTTTTAAATCGGTTCAGTAGATCCCGAGATTACCCCTTACAATTTAACAAATATACAAACACACAAACTTTACTTCTTTATAATATTAGTATAGATTTTTATCTATACTTACCTATTAATCTTTTTACCTATTAATACTTAATTAGCCATACTAAGTTAAAATTTTCGTATTTTAATTTTTTAAAGTACGAAAATTTTAACTTACTTATGGCTAATTAAGTATTAATAGGCCACTTCTTTACTATCCGCCCTAATAAATTCGGCACAACAAAAAAGAATTTCTAATATCAAAATCAATCGTTCAATATAAGAAAAATATAATACCCACTTAATTCAAGCTCCTTTGAAAGGCGTATTCTTTGAGCTATCATTATTATATGCTTTTCAAAATCTATTTGTGTTTTAATTGTCCTAAAAACAGCCTATCTGTCAGATAAATTATTGAAAATATATCGTCGATAGCGGTCATAACCACATTACTTAGAAAAACCGTTTAAAAATATCTAATTCAAGTAACATTCTGAATTTCTGAACTTCTGAAGATCCCAATAATCTTGTTTTGTAACAAATTGTCCAAAATGTATTGACGTAAAACACAAAAGTTACAAAGTGTTAAACCCTATAATTGAGCTTGTTTTACCAAAGTTTGGGACATAAAAAGAATAATAATCCCTTCTCCAGTTATTGCAAGTCGTAAACGAGAGTTTGCGATGCAGGCGACAGATAATGACCAAACTTTAGGCCTACAGAGTGAAGTTGATTCAAAAGTTACCAAAACAAACACCATCTGTTGTCGTAACTAATTGTAACATCGTGTAAACAAAAATGTGGATTACTTCAAATGATTAGCTACTAACCTGTGCCCGTGACTTCGGTCGAATGTCGGTTTTTCTATACTTGACACAGTTCAAATGCGACAGAGGATAAAATTACTCATTCAGTCTGGTTTCTTTTTCAATTTTTGTTTTTCAATTTCTTCTTCAATTTTTTTTTGCATGTCAAAGCTCTGAAATCATTTACTACAAGTCTCTGAAACGCAAAATATTATTTTGATTCAAAACCGCTGATCGTAAGAAGACCGAAAATACACTCCAAGTTTCGGTGTTCTTTGTGTGACGTAGGTATCCCAGAAAGTATTTTTCAAAATTCCTACTAGTACGTATTCACGTAAAGTTGCACGGGCTTCGTTAGTTATAATATTTTCTTTTACACATTTGAATATTAAAATAATTTCCATTTCTTTTTACCGGTGGCCATTTTGTTCGTGTCCGAAATGGTGGTAGTTTATATAAATCACATAGTTTATTATCTTTATTTAAACAAGTTGTAAATGACAAGAAAAAGCGCCCGCCTGTGAAGGTATAATTTCTGAAATAAACTATTGAATTTCATTTAAATTTTCCGAAATTCAAAAATATTTATTTCATCTCCAACAAATCATAATGCAATTGCGTTGGTTTTCGGTCATGAAAATTAATTCAGATTGCTTTCTGAACTTTATAAAGCAATTGCTGGATTAATGGAAATCATTATAACAAATAATTTATAACTAATTAAAACTTGAGCATTCGGGTTATCCAAATTGCAATCAAGAGTTTCAGAAACTTTTTTGTAGCATTTTTTATCAGAACAAGCTTTTTTGATTGGTTTGGTTATTTATTGTCTGGAGTTGTTACCTTTAAGGTCATGTACCTATCATTTCAGCCTATTCTAGTCCACTGAACAACACCCGATAGCGTCATCGCTTATCATCAGTTGAGACTGTGGACAGAAAAAATCGGTGGCATATGTCTAGAGAGTCACTCATCTCGATCCTGCACCACCGACATTTGTTTTGAGGTAGATGTCTTTTTGTTCTGGATGAATTATCACGTGTATTTTCTGTTTTAGTTTTACTAAAAAAGTTTTATTTTTTTATACCACAAAGGTGGCAAATAAGCATACGGTTGGCTGTCAACGTAGCCAGCACTCACGTGTTGCCAACCCACCTAACCCTCCCAAGTGGAGCTCTGGAGACCATACTCACCGTAGGAACACAACATAGCCAAGACCTATTTGGCTACGATCTTCTGTAAGGTGGAGGTCTTTCCCCAGACGGGCTGTTCCGATTTGAGCGGATTATCCGCTGTGCCCTACCTCTCTTAAAAGTGATTTTATCCTAAAAACATTATTGCAGTTACGTTCAAAGATCATAATATTTAATGTGTATAAACAAAAGAAATCTTAAAGGAGTTGTGTAAATATTTCTAGAATTAAAATCAAACATCCCAGTTGGCATTTGAGCTTCGTAAATATTTTAGCTTTTATCCAAGTTTGCTTGAACCCATCGCGGGCAATTTAAAGAGGTTTTTATGTTCCGATTAAAGGGACACGAGCTTTAAGGCTCGCACCAAAGTTAACCTTTATAAGTATAAATTAGTTTTTTCTGAAGATTTACTGAAAAGTTTTTTATTTATGTTAGTAACCTGTTTCACATAAAAAGTTCTTTCGTTTTCTGAATGATTTGCGATGTAAAAAATATAAGGTTTACAAATCATACGCACTTTTCGGGAAAAGAGGTGCAGCCTAGGGAGCTCTAGGGTGCTCCTAGACAGACACTATGAGAACCTTCCGCTCCCACGATTGCCCCGTGTACTTAGTAGTAGAAGTCCGCAGTTGAACTCACTACAAGTGTCTTTAAAAAATCGTTGAGAACATTATCTTGAAGTTACCATGCCTCAGTCGACTTGTTACAATTTTAAATTGATTTTTTAGACAATTTATATAAGACTTATCGTAGTTTAGAATCTATATTACCTATATAAAATTCAAAGTCCTGACTGACTGACTGACTTAGGTAACTAATATGTCAACGCTCAGCCCAAACCGCTGGGTCTAGAGATTCCAAATTTGGAATGTAGGTTCCTTGCGACGTCTAGTGGGGTACTAAGAAAGGATTTTTCAAAATTCCCACGGAAAGCGAGATACTCAAGGAAAATATGCTAATTGTTAGTAGGCCACGCGGGCGAAGCCACGGGCAGAAGCTAGTACAATTATAAAATATCCGCAGTAAAAAAAGTTTTATTGAGTACAAGTTATTCTTAACAGCGCGTAACTTAATGATATCTATTTACTTTCCTGGAAATTAATTTAGCATGTTAATTTAATTTTGCTGACAAATTATTCAAAACAATAGACCAATTAATTTTGCAGAGCAATTGTCTTAGTCCATTGCTCGATAAAGCGTCTTTAAATGATTATACTATCAGAAAATGAATATTCCGTTTTGGGTAACGACATGGTAACGACATTTTAACAATTTTATACAAATTTTGAATGATTTACGAACTTTAACAAATTTTAACTAATTTTATATCAATCACTAGGGCGTCGCAGATTACTATACAAAAATTTGTACAGATGTATGTATGTATAATTTTAGTTTTTAAATTGTTGAAGTAAATAGATTTAAGTATAAATCTGAAACTAAAAAAATGTTCGCACCGGATTTTAATCTATATATATAAAAATGAAACCCGTTTTCCGTTGTCACGACATAACATGAAAACGGCTTGACCGATTTGGTTGATTTTTGACATTGGAAATGTCTTTTCGTTCGCTTCAGTATAGGCTTCGATTTCACGAAAAAGTGCGATCCCCTTATATCTCGGAGAGTTGTGAAGATATGATATTCATAAAAGGCTCAAAAGACGCGTATTCACGAGAGCCGTAAGGTGCAAAAAGAATTATTTGAGAAAGTCAAAAACGAAAAAAGTTATGGCCGAAAATGTGAAAATAAATATCATTTCTTTCCGAATTTTTGATTTTGGCGCTCGATATTTTGGAAACGAAGAATGATATCAAAAATTTGAGAAAAATTCGTCTGGACAATTTAGTCAGCTATAATTTAAGCCTAAAACAAAGATGATCGGGTTAAGGGTTGGCCCTGTAGCTTAACCTTTTTGAACAAAGTCAAAAACGTTATAGTTTTATTTTGTAACCTTTTCCTTATCCCGACTTTATCGTCGCTCATCATCATCATCATATCAACTCATAATCATCCCATTGCTGGGATACGGGTCTCCCTTCAGTCGAAGGCGATTAGAGTGTACTCTGCCACGCTGCTCCAATGATGGATTGGCAGAGGCCGGTGTTTTCAAACCGCCCTAAGGCCACCGACTTGGCCTAACGACTGTCATCCATCGATAACAGCCGGGACCGATGGCTTAACCCTTTATAGGACATAAGCATCTAGGGTAGATAAAAAAAACTATGTTTTTAGATTGTTTTTTTAAATGTTTTATGTAATGTAAACACGGTGGTAAAAATATTCCCTCTGCCCGTGTGGCTTGAGGTTTTGAGGTCTGCTGAGTACCAGATATATTGGGTAAAATTTCAAATCTTGCTGCCCGCCTAGAACGATCGCGTTGGGATGGGACGACGGAGGACGGAGGGCTAGATGAAAAATCAACAGATGAACTGCTAGGTTCGACTTTCGAGAGGTATTATGCTGCTAGGTGGATCAGGTGTCGGTGCCATAGGCCCGTCATTAGGCTCGTCATAGTTTTTTAGGATCGTTCAATACAGTATCAAAACCATCATCAGATACATCGGGAAGACAAAATATGTCTTCCAATTCGTTGACTATTTGTAAATCTATATACATAAAATAAAACAGTAGACCCCGATATGTCTGAACATATTTAGCAAAAATGGAGAGGGAACAGTTAGAGAAAGGTAACAAAACATAAAAAAAAATATTTTTTGTCTGTCTGTTTGTCTGTCTGTTTGAACGCGCACATCTTCTAAATTACTGAATGGTTTTTAATGCTGTTTTAACTTAAGGAAGATAGAGCTCGGCTTGGAGCAGAATATAGGGTTTGTCGCATTTAAATCGGATGTCAGGAAAATAAGTTATGGTCATATAGAGGTCTCTGCCCTGTCCATGAAAGAAAAAAAATATTTCTCGCACTTACAAACTTGAGACTTGGTACACCATAACTACCGACAACAGACTAAACCGGACCGGACCGAACCGGATCGAACCGAACCGAACCGGACCGATCCGAATCGAACCGGATGTCAGGAATAGAAGTTACCCTCATTTAAATTTTCAACAGCCTAAGAATTTTAAAATTGTCACTCACTGCAGAGTCGGAATCGCCCGATATCTCATAACGACCATTTTTAAATTCTAATTCTAGAAAGTTTTTTTTTACTTGAGTTAACCATTTAAAATTGTGTTCCTCTCAAATTCACTAGATGGCACTGTTAGATTCTGAATCGCACTATGAAAGTTTTTTAGTATAACTGAGATGACGATTTCAATTTTAATATCATTTTAATTTTTCATACTGATTTTACATTAGGTATTTTGATTAGGTACGATAAAATTAAATAAAACACAGCGGCAAGCAAATAGACAATGAGCAATAAAGAACACTGACGTCTAGGGGAAAAACTTTAGCAGTAGTAATAGGAGACAATTAAATCCGTCTATACTATTATAGTCATAAGCCCAATTCCACTCGGGCGAAGCCGCGGGCACAGCTTATCGTTAAGTATTCTCTACTCCTACTCATATGCCAGATAGTCTGTAATAAGCAAAAAAGAAAATAGGATTAACGTGGTCCGAGAGTCTATTCGCGAGTTTTTCAGAAGCACTAATATTCTCACGGTGGCATCACAGTGCATTCTTGACAGCATCATGTTAGTTCGTAAAAACATTCATGACTATAACCGTGTGGATATTCATAATTTCAATACGCGTCACAGAAATAAATTTGCTGTTCCTAAATTCAGGCTTAGGAAAGCGGGCAAGTTATTTATGATTCAAAGTTTGCATTATGTATAATAAAATTCCAGAGTATATATAAAAAAATTGCCCAATAATCGATTAAAATAAAATGTCCAAAATTCTTAACCAGTAAAGCGTACTATACTATCAACGAGTATCTAAATGAAAGGTCTCCCTGGCCCCCTTGCGAAGGTGAAATGCTAAAACTTGTCGTGAAAAGCCAGTCAATGTTCAATAAATTACATAAATCAAAAATTGTGTTCAATATTGTAATATGTACACGCGTCGTAGTGTCATCCAAATGGGGCTGTTTTTTATATTAATTTAGATTAAATAATTGGTGACAAGGATGTTAATGTGTACGGGCACGTCATACTCGCAAATTGTCCAAACTGGCGGTGGCGTTGTGGGTTGGGTTACTGTTGTTCCCTTCAATATTGTTCATAATATTGTTGATGGTGAGCCCAGTAATGGGAGGGCAGGCTGACTCTCACGTCAACTCGAAAATACACGAGAACGGTTGCTGCCTTGCGGACCTGGTCTGCTCCTATCTTTACTTAACACCGATTTAGCATTTTATATTTTAGATTTAATTTTATGTTAAGACAAATTAATGGCACTATTTATTGACGTAATGTTGCATGTACCTAGTTTTAAATTTTATGGTAAAAAAAACACGATATTTTAAAAATGCCAAAAAAGGCCGTAACAGGTTTTCTTTCGCCATTTCTTTTACAAGTGGTCATTTTGCTTTTGTTTCCGAAATAGTAGTAGTATATAGAGTTGATTAATCCCACCAAAAACATTTTCATGTAAAATGTTGCCAAGACGAGACCATAATGACTCGCATAGTCAAAAAGTTATCAGATCTCATGTAGAGCCAAGCTTCTAACTCTACACGCCCTACCTCTGCAAGGCCTAACTTCACAAACTCTACACTTTCAAGTGACGAAATCGGGGGATTTAAGACATTAATAAAATCTAAAGTATAATAGCTACGACATTCAAACTTTATGTTTAATGATTGTACTGGTGTCATTATATCTTGAAATTTTTAACGATTTAGCATCATCCAAAACAAAGTTATGAGGTTCAAAAAAACGACGAAACGTTTCGAGAAAAGGTAGGTAGTGCCCTAGCGCTTCGCTTGGCTCGTCTCGTGCGAGATTTACAACATTCATTACAACTGTATACTCTGACAAGAGAACGTGTTTGTGAAAGCTTATTCTCTAAATAAAAGATTTGAATTTGGTCACCCCACGGGCAAAGGGAATATTTTTACACCACAAAAAAAGCGTGTAAGAAAAGCCTCGTAATGAAAAATTAAACTTATTCCAAATGCAATATACATTAGACATTAAGTTTAATAACAAACTTATCTTTCGAAAGTCGCAAAATTTGAAGATGCATAAAGATTTAACAGCAGGTGTCGAAATTCACTTGTTTTTAAACTTGTAACTGTCACAGATAAAAAAAATTCACAGATTTCGTGCTTAACACGACTATCGTGCACATTGGAAATGAATCTACGGAATTCGAAAAAATATTGTCGCTGAGCGACGAGGAGCTCGATGGCGTCGGAGGAGCTCGATGGCGTCGCTGTGTGGTGTGTCGCACTCTAATATGAACACGCAACTTAAGCAACATCGACCCTAGCCAGCGTCTGGATAGGTTTTGTTATCTTGAGCTTCTCCGTGCTTCGGAGGGCACGACCCGTGGGCACGACCCTTTCTTTATAAGGCAGCGGGAATATAATTTCCCACCATATTTTTTTGGATTTTTTTTGAAAACGAAACTAGTGATCGTATTTATTCCTATGGCAACAAATTGTGGATTTCATATTATTATTTTTTTATCTTGGAGTTAAGAACGAACGTCATAATATTTTTTTTATCTGTGACAGTTACAAGTTACAAACAACTGAATTTCGACACCTGCTGTTAAATCTTTATGCATCTTCAAATTTTGCGACTTTCGAAAGATAAGTTGTTATTAATTATGTATATTGCATTTGGAATAAGGCCTTTCTTACACTCTTTTTTTGTGGTGTAAAAATATTCCCTTTGACCGTGGGGTGACCAAATTCAAATTCAAAACTTTTATTTAGAGAATAAGCTTTCACAAACACTTTCTCTTGTCAGAGTATACAGTTGTAATAAACGATTTGTATAAATCTCGCACGAGACGAGCACTACCTACCTTTTCTCGAAACGTTTCGTCGTTTTTTTGAACTCTCATAACTTTGTTTTGGATGATGCTAAATAGTTAAAAATTTCAAGATTATAATGACACCAGTACAATCATTAAACATAAAGTTTGAATGTCGTAGCTATTACACTTTAGATTTTATTAATGTCTTAAAACCCCCGATTTCGTCACTTGCAAGTGTAGAGTTTGTGAAGTTAGGCCTTGTAGAGGTAGGGCGTGTAGAGTTAGAAGCTTGGCTCTACATGAGATCTGATAACTTTTTGACTATGCGAGTCATTATGGTCTTGGCAACATTTTACATGAAAATGTTTTTGATGGGATTAATCTACTCTATATACTACTACGTCTATTTCGGAAACAAAAGCAAAATGACCACTGGTAAAATAAATGGCGAAAGAAAACCTGTTACGGCCTTTTTTGGCAAAATTTAAAACTAGGTACATACAACATTACGTCAATAAATAGTGCCATTAATTTGTCTTAACATAAAATTAAATCAAAAATATAAAATGCTAAATCGGTGTTAAAGATAGGAGCAGACCAGGCCCTCAAGGCAGCAACCGTTCTCGTGTATTTTCGAGTTGACGTGAGAGTCAGCCTGCCAGCCCCCATTACTGGGCTCGCCATCAACAATATTATGAACAATATTAAAGGGAACAACAGTAACCCGACACACAACGCCACCGCCAGTTTGGACAATTTGCGAGTATGACGTGCCCGTACACATTAACAAACTTGTCACCAATTATTTAATCTAAATTATATTAAAATGTAAATAATATAAAAAACAGCCCCATTTGGATAACACCACGACGCGTGTACATATTACAATATTGAACACAATTTTTTATTTAGGTAATTTATTGAACATTGACTGGCTTTTCACGACAAGTTTTAGCATTTCACCTTCGCAAGGGGGCCAGGGAGACCTTTAATTTAGATACTCGTTGATAGTATAGTACGCTTTACTGGTTAAGAATTTTTGACATTTTATTTAAATCGATTATTGGGCAATTTTTTTCAGCAGTCTCCTATTACTACTGCTATAGTTTTTCCCCGAGACGTCAGTGTTCTTTATTGCTCATTGTCTATTTGCTCGCCGCTGTGTTTTATTTAATTTTATCGTACCTAATCAAAATACCTAATGTAAAATAAGTATGAAAAATTAAAATTATATTAAAATTGAAATCGTCAGCTCAGTTATACTAAAAAACTTTCATAGTGCGATTCAGAATCTAACTCTAGTGAATTTGAGAGGAACAAAATTTTAAATGGTTAACTCAAGTTAAAAAAAACTACTGAATTTAAAAATGGTCGTTATGAGATATCGGGCGATTCCGACTCCACCCCGGGCAACGCCGGCGCGTCCTTGCCGGCGGCTGAAGTCCCGACACGTGGGTCCCCTCCCTGCGCTCGAGTTGCGGCGAGCCGCGGGTTGAGGGGGACGAGCGGGGTCCGGTCCCTGCGTTTCGTCGGGTGCGGGTTGCAGGCGGACAGGTGTGTCCACTCCCTGCGCTCGGCTCGCGGGCTGACGCGGACGCCCTAGTGGGCGCCGGCCTTACCAGCCGGCGTGCGGCGCATACCGTAACCCGTGGGTCCTCCACCCACGGGCCGGGGGCCTTGGCTTAACCGCCCGGGCCGCGAGGAAGACAACCTCTATAAAAATCACGAGCGGAGCTGACGGCCGCGCCACGCTGAATAAGTGTGGTGTGGCCGTTGGCTGGCGGTCGGCACAGTGGGTGCGATCGCCAAGTGGACGGGGACCATAGCCCAGCCGAGACGGCGGGCCGGGGAATGCCCGTCGTCTTGAGGGAGCGATGGTCCTCGGTGTCGGCAGTGCACCTGGATGCGGTGTGCTGCTGACGGAGCGTATCGGGGGCGAGCGGGTCCGGCTGGTACCTTGGCCGGACGGCCCTGGCGGGGTTGCGGTTGTATCCCAGTTTCCCGTGGCCCCGCCACACAGGGCAAGAGGCATCCCGTCAGTTTTTTAGTGGTAAGTTCCACAGTCCCCACCGCGTGCTCCCCGGGCGGTGGGGCTGCCACAAAGCATTTTTCTGACGTAAAAAAAAAAAAAAAAGGCTGTTGAAAATTTAAATGAGGGTAACTTCTATTCCTGACATCCGGTTCGATTCGGTTCGGTCCGGTTCGGTCCGGTCCGGGGTGGGGAGTTGGGATACCTCCACGCGGTCCACCCTGGTAACGTCGGCGAGTAATTCCTTAGTTTCTGGACCCAACTCTGGAATTACTTGCCGACGGCCAAATTCCCGACGCGGTGGGTCTGCTCCCCGTGCTCCTACCTTGGATGGAGTACGTGGGATGCGGACAAATCCGCTCCCCCTTGCATCCGTACTGGTGCTGGGGGTGGAGCGACTGAGGAGACAACCTCGTTAAAAAACAAGAGGTGGAGCCGGCCGCGCTTGGCTCGGCCGGCTGTATGATGAGCGGTGGTGGACTCGTTCGCTCGCTGATCCTCCCCAAAAGCGTCTTCGCCCCGACTGGTGTCCGGGCCTACTCCACCCGTTGATACCGGGGGCGACCTCCGTATGGTGGAACGCGGAGGCCCTGCAGACACTGGGTCTCGCCAACCCAGACACTGCGGGGGGCGTTAAGGGTTGGGTCACATGGGCGAATGAGACCACCCTGGAAGAGGGAGTGCGCGGTGGCGCAAAGTGTCACAGAGTCCACTAAGTACGTAGTGGACGCTGTGGCACTTGGAGTGGCGCAGGAGGCGCGGTGGAGGAAGAAAACCTCGTTAAAAAATTGAAGAAGAGGGGCCGGCGGCTCGCTGAGCCCGGCCAGCGGTCGCACGTTGTTGCGACCGCAGAGATGGAGGGGACCCTTGCCCAGCCGAGACGGTGAGCCGGGGAAGGCCCGTCGTCTTGAGGGGGCAATGGTCCTCGGTGTCGGCAGTGCACCTGGATGCGGTGTGCTGCTGACGGGGCGTTCCGGGGAGAGCGGGTCCGGCCAGTTTAACTTTGGCCGGACGGCCCTGGCGGGGTCGCGGATGTATCACAGTACCCGTGGACCCGTCACTTAGGGGGCGAGTGTCATCCCGTCAGTTTTTTAGTGGTAAGTCCCACAGTCCCCACCGCATATTCCCCGGGCGGTGGGGCTGCTGCAAAGCATTTTTCTGACGATAATATAAAAAAAAAAAAACGGTTCGTTCCGGTCCGGTTTAGTCTGTTGTCGGTAGTTATGGTGTACCAAGTCTCAAGTTTGTAAGTGCGAGAAATATTTTTTTTCTTACATAGTCAGGGTAGAGACCTTTAAATGACCATAACTTATTTTCCTGACATCCGATTTAAATGCGACAAAACCTATATTCTGCTCCAAGCCGAGCTCTATCTTCCTTAACTTAAAACAGCATTAAAATCCATTCAGTAATTTAGAAGATGTGCGCGTTCAAACAGACAGACAAAAAAAATTTTTTTTGCTTTTGTTACCTTTCTCTAACTGTTCCCTCTCCATTTTTGCCAAATATGTTAAGACATATCGGAGTCTACTGTTTTATTATATGTATATAGATTTACAAATAGTCAACGAATTGGAAGACATATTTTGTCTTCCCGATGTATCTGATGATGGTTTTGATACTGTATTGAACGATCCTAAAAAACTATGACGAGCTTAATGACAGGCCTATGGCACCGATACCTGATCCACCTAGCAGCATAATACCTCTCGAAAGTCGAACCTAGCAGTTCATCTGTTGATTTTTCATCTATCCCTCCGTCCTCCGTCGTCCCATCCCAACGCGATCGTTCTAGGCGGACAGCAAGATTTGAAATTTTACCCAATATATCTGGTACTCAGCAGACCTCAGAACCTCAAGCCACACGGGCAGAGAGAATATTTTTACCACCGTGTTTACATTACATAAAACATTTAAAAAAAACAATCTAAAAACATAGTTTTTTTTATCTACCCTACATGCTTATGTCCTATAAAGGGTTAAGCCGTCGGTCCCGGCTGTTATCAATGGATGACAGTCGTTAGGCCAAGTCGGTGGCCTTAGGGCGGTTTGAAAACACCGGCCTCTGCCAATCCTCATTGGAGCAGCGTGGCAGAGTACGCTCTAATCACCTTCGACTGAAGGGAGACCCGTATCCCAGCAATGGGATGATTATGAGTTGATATGATGATGATGATGAGCGACGATAAAGTCGGGATAAGGAAAAGGTTACAAAATAAAACTACAACGTTTTTGACTTTGTTCAAAAAGGTTAAGCTACAGGGCAAACTCTTAACCCGATTATCTTTGTTTTAGGCTCAAATTATAGCTGACTAAATTGTCCAGACGAGTTTTTCTCAAATTTTTGATATCATCCTTCGTTTCCAAAATATCGAGCGCCAAAATCAAAAATTCGGAAAGAAATGATATTTATTTTCACAATTTCGGCCATAACTTTTTTCGTTTTTGACTTTCTCAAATAATTCTTTTTGCATCTTACAGCTCTCGTGAATACGCGTCTTTTGAGCCTTTTATGAATATCATATCTTCACAACTCTCCGAGATATAAGGGGATCGCACTTTATCGTGAAATCGAAGCCTATACTGAAGCGAACGAAAAGACATTTCCAATGTCAAAATATTATGACGTCCGTTCTTAACTCCTAGATAAAAAAAAAATGAAATCCACAATCCGAAAGCAGCACGGAGAAGCTCAAGATAACAAAACCCATCCAAACGCTGGCTAGCGTCGATGTTGCATAACTTGCGTGTTCATATTAGAGTGCGACACACCACACAGCAACGCCATCGAGCTCCTCCGACGCCATCGAGCTGCTCGTCGCTCAGCGACAATATTTTTTCGAATTCCGTAGATTCATTTCCAATGTGCACGATAGTCGTGTGAAGCACGAAATCTGTGAATTTTTTTTTGTAGTTTTCTAATACTCTGTACAAGGTTCTTACGGAAAAAAATATTAAGAAAATCTCTCAGAAATATTGAAAAAAAACGAAACAGTACCCGGGCGAAGCCGGGCCGGGCAGCTAGTTCTTAATAAAAATAAGATATTTTTAGATGAATGTCCTGAATCAATTATTGTATTTTCGATTCATTAACAATTCTCCCAAACAAAGGAAACCCATCTCCATTGATTTGCGAATATCCTTATTCTAACGGAGCGAATACAAATAAAGCCACCTGAAGGTAATCTCATACAATATTCATACAATTTGACACTTGAACTACGCACTCATGCTCCATCCTATATTCGTATTCGGTAACTGAATGTTTCCTTCGGTCGTTTGAAGGAGAATAGTTTATAACAACAGCATGTTTTGTTTACTTTTATGAATAAATATACAATAACAGTGTTGTAGTTTCTTTTCCCATTTTCCTTTCTTCCCATCACGTCATGACACAACTATTTCTGGTCACGTGCAATAGTGCTGGTCATAGACCTACATTTTAGGTTGTGGGGGGCAACCATCCAAAACAAGGAAACACGTAGGCCTGTCAGAAAAGGCATTACTAATTAGAATAAAGTTCAAAACTGGTTAGAATTCGACGAAACGTCAGTCCCTATTTTCGGAAGTTCGTTTCATGGTACGGCTGATTGTTTCCTTACACCATCCATATATCATCACACCGTACCCTTACCACGATGCTTTACAGCTCGACCACGAACTTTATCGGCGTGAAGCAGGAATGCGTTTTGTTTGGAGAGTGAGGAACCCGGTAACCCAACTTCTCTCTTATCCCTATTCCCACCTTCTTTGTAACACATTAGTAGCAACATCTGGTGCTACTGATATTCATACGCGCCTAAAACCCTTTCCATAAGATGTCCCGACTGTCCCGGTTACTATGAAAATTTGGAAATTAACGAAATTAAATAATATAAAACAATTTTTGGTAACCTTTAGCATCAATCAATAACATCATGATTCGCATAAATACCCAAAAAGTATTTCTCAAAAATTATAGCGAGTTCCATTACGAGGCATTTATGTTAAATGCTCAGACTCCATTCAGGTTTCACAATACAATCTTTTGTAAATGATCTCCAAACAATTTCTAAATTGCACTGACGATTCGAAGACAGGAATATGGCAGGAATGAATTGAATTTGCATATTTCATTTATCGTTATAATGTCAATAGAAAGAGGACATTGTACAGAGGTTATGATAGATGATGGCTTTTGTAAATAATATTGATTAATAACTTGCTGTAGTCAGCCGTTTCGCCCACACTTGATTTCTTTTCTTTCTAGTATCTAAAATAGTAACTTATAGTACCTACCTAATTGTTCTTTTATAAAACAAGTCGGTAGAAATTCCAAGAGCGAACATACAATCATAAATACTACTTAAATAATTATAAAGGCCGCGAACTCAAAGATAGCGGCGCGGTGGATGCGTGGTGGAGGCGTGTGACGCCGCCCAACGCTCAAACGTATATTTTTATATGAGACCGATCTCAAATGTAGCAGCGAAGCGGTGCGAAACGCACTCCTTCCTATTGCGTCGCGCCGCTGATTTCGAGACCGCATCATTTTATATATATAGATACAAATTCTCGTCCGGAACTGCAGACAATATTACCACTTACTTAGCTATTCATTCAATATTACCTACTCATATTTTGACTATTGTATTAATTGTCGACATAACCAATTGTTGTTCCAATTCCCCATTGTGCCTTGAACAACAGGGTCTAATCAACTGAATTAATCATCTAATACTAGTTAACACGCGGTACATCCTTAATTATATTATAAATGCTAATGAATGTTTATTAATCTTAAACGCAACAATAAAATAAATCTTGGTGTTTGTACATTTAAATACTTCTTGAAAGGTACAGGACATAATAACGTAGGTGTACACGACGGCTTAGTACATAAGCACTATGTAACGTAACGGCCTATTATGTAAATATTAAAAATAAGTTGTGAATCGAGTATATCGATAGGTTGTCTCGCTCGCACGCGCCTGGCAGCGCTGCGACTGGCTGGGCCCGTGCGAACCGAGAGTAAATACACGATTTTTCCGATAATTCGCCATTGAATTGAACATTAATTGCGTGATACGTAATAGTTGGAAAGTAAGGTGTCCATTTCCAATAAGAATGTTCAATAAAAGCTAAAATAAATTTGTATTTATATGGCACGTGTAGGGAAAAACCGGTTTGAACCGGTTCCTTACACGTGCCAACTTCGAGAGGTCAAAAAAGGTACTTCTACCAGGAATAGAAGGAAAATGTTTGTAGTTCTGTAAACGTAGCCTATAGAACTGTGATGTAAACATATTTTTATTGAAAATAAATGAATTTTGTGTTTTCGTGCTTCGGGCGGAAATCATATAAATAGGAGGCCAAATTCGATACGGTAGTCAGCACCCTTTCGTGCTCGCGACGCCGTCCGAGTCACACGTCCGGTGCCCGGTGCCTCCGCGCTACGCTGCTCCCGCGTGCTACGCACGCCCCCCGCCGCCGCGCTACGCTACCGCCGCTCCGACACACGTGTCTCCTTGCCTTTTTTAAGACAAGGAGGCATTATCGTGATTTTTAGAGTTTCTTCGGTTTCTCGCGCGTTTTTTTGCCGATTAAAACCACAGTTTCGTGGTCTGGCTGTGTGATACCTCACGGTGCCAACTTTGCACAGCCAGGAGTGCGACCCGGGCACTCGCCGATCCCCTTCAGGGTGAAGCAGTTACCCGGACGGGGCTAGAACCACCGGCCTAGGGGGCTCCCCTGACCGACACTAGCTATCGCCCCCTCCCGCCCACCTCTTCCTCCTTCCTATCCTTAGGGAACGGCTTGGGCGCCTAGAGCTCCGGCTCGAAGCTACCCTCCGAACCTTAAGCAGTTAGGGACCCTCTGACACATTAAGATTGGTCAGAGGCATACAAGCTTAGGGCACACCTTAGAAGCACCCCCCTCGCCTCACCCGGCGCGGGGGACTAGGACTACACACCTCGGGTTCTCCCCCCGAGCGCTCCCAAATTAGGCACGACTGCCGCAAGGTTTCTTCGCAGCTCTTCCTTGCGGAACGTGACGCGACGAACTGCGATAATTTCGTTTTAGCTGTAGGTTCCCTTACTAGGCCGGTCGCCATGGCGACCGACCCGAAAAATCGCGCTCTCGAAGAGGTCTTGTCGCCCCTAGTCAACTTTGCTAGGGAAAATCCGGACCTCGTGCCCGCAATTGGCCTTCACCTGAAGGCAATTTTCTTCCCCACGGCCCCTCAGGCCGCAGCCCCATCGGCCCCTCAGGCCGCAGCCTCATCGGCCCCTCAGGCCACCAAGCCCTCGGCCACCAAGCCCTCCGCCGCCGCGACTTCCATCGCCGCGTCCGCCGCTGCCGCGCCCCCCGCCACCGTGCACCCCGCAGTAGCGACTTCCGCCGCCGTGCCCTCCGCCACCGCACCCTCCTCCTCGATCTCCGATGACGAGATGGAGGTCATCTCCGAATCTTCGGATTCGAGTTCCGCCCCCTCGTCCGACTCGGACGACTTCATTGTGGCCTCAGGCCGCAAGCGCACAAGGCGCAACAAGGGCGCTGCCAACAAGGCCGCCAAATTAGCCGCCGTATCAAATCCGGCCGCCCCTCTCTCCGACTCGCCAGCTTCGCCCCCCGCGGCTGAACAGGGTGCCGAGGGAGCTTCTCTCCCCACCCCTCCCAAGCGCTCCCAGCGCCCACCGGCGGTCGTTATCACGAACCGCCATAGGTGGATGGCCATCAAGGCCCGATGTGATGCAAATGGCATCTTTTTCATAGCGGAAACCCGCACTGAGGGTATCCGCCTAAAAACGGAGTCCATCACGGACTACCGTAACCTCACCCGACTTCTCGACGCTATGTCGATAACTTTCCATACGTGGAGCTTGGAGGAGGACCGGCGCCTCCGCGTAGTCATTCGGGGGGTCCCCAAGGAAATCGGGTGCGAAGACGTGCTCGAGGACCTAAAGGCCCAAAAATTCCCAGTCTTAGAGGTGCACCGCATGCACCGTGGGCATGCAGCCCCTTTCAACATGGTCCTTGTCATTTTAGACAGGACTAACCTTAAAGAGGCGAAAGCCATCTTTAACATCAATAAAGTCTGCGGACTGTCTGGGGTCGTAGTAGAGCCCCCACACCAAAAAGGCACTGTGGGTCAATGCCACAGATGCCAATTGTACGGGCACTCCGCCCGAAATTGTCATAACACACCCAGGTGTGTCAAATGCCTCGGAGCCCACTCAACACCGGAGTGTTCACGCCCTAAAGACCGCGCGCTATGTTCGGAACCTCCGAGCTGCGTCAATTGCGGGGAGGTGGGGCACCCGGCTAATTACAGAGGGTGCTCAAAAGCGCCCAAAGGAAAGAGCCGGAGGCCTACTCCCTCCTCATCCAAAACCCAACCCCCCGCTTCTCCTCCTCAGTCCCAAACTGCCGAGGCCGCCCCGGCAACAGCTAAGGCACCGGTGCCACCACTCAATCTGTCGCCCTCGTGGCGCTACAAGACCAACAAGGTCCCACCCCCACAGGCCAGCCCCTCAGGCACGCCTGCACCCGCGGCGGTGGAAGCCGCAACACCTCCACCCCCCCCAGTAAAGGCATCGCTGCCACCTTCCAACGGGACCGAAGGGCTCTACAAGCTCGCAGCCGTCCTAGATATAGATAGGGTTCTTGCCATGGCCGCGTTGGTCAATGAACACGTGAATAGTCCCAACGCTCTCCTAATGGCCGTCTGTCAATTCACAGACGTGTTCGTTGCCCTTAAAAATTTCAACAAATAATTATGGACTTACACCATACGAGTAGAGTCAAACCGACCTCCCTTAAAATCGGCTACTTCAACGCAAATGGGCTTCGCACCCAGAGGTCTGAGGTAGCCGACTTCCTCTACACCCATCAGTTGGACGTCCTCCTTATCCAGGAGACGTTCCTTAAACCATCAATTCGCGATCCCAAAATCGCGAATTATAAAATCATACGTAATGATCGCACAGTCTCTGCCCTCGGTGGCACTCTCATCTACTACAAAGCGACATTACACTGCACGCCTGTGGATACACCCAATCTCGTGCACATTGAGGCCTCTGTCTGTAGATTAGGAATGACAGGTCACCAATCCATATTTTTAGTGTCAGCTTATCTAGCTCCCACTAACTCCAACTCCTCAAACCCCAGATCACTACTCGATAGTGATATACAAAACCTTCTAGATCTTGGCCCGTCTGTTATCATAGCGGGTGATCTAAACGCCAAGCACCCCGCCTGGTGTAGCCTAACCACAAACCAACGTGGTAGACAGCTCGAGCGACTCTCAGAGAGTCTCAATTTCGACATTGTAGCACCCATGTCCCCTACTCATTACCCGGACAATGTTGATCATCGTCCGGACGTCCTAGACGTAGCCCTCCTAAAGAACATCAATCTTAGATTGAGTTCAATAGAAGTGCACTCCGAACTCACCTCAGACCATAGGCCTGTCATCATTTCTCTCTCTCCCAGAGTGAGTATTCCCAATGTGGCAGCCACAGATCCCACTATGATCAAGACCGACTGGGTCAGGTTAGGCGAAAGCCTCAAATCCATTTCGTCCCCCTTGTTAGATCCAATTCCAGACGAAATTGTCTCAATTCCCGATGCAGTAGGTGCTATTGACTCGTTAACAGCGCACGTGCAGAAAGTCGTTAGCGACTGCTCGCGGCGTGTCCCAGTGAACGCTCATCGTCGCTGGACGCTTCCGCCGGATGCGCGCGCTCTGTTAACAGAGAAAAACCGAGCCCAAAGGGCCTACTTCTCCGCTCCCACTGAGCCTAACCGCGTCCGCATGCGCGCTGCTCAATCAGCGGTTAAGCGTCGTATCAGACAGCTTAGAAACGACCAGTGGGACGAGACTCTCTCCAATTTGGTCCCATCTCACCAAGCCTTCTGGAAACTTGCCAGAGCCCTTAAGGCAGATACAGTGGCT
Source organism: Endotricha flammealis (assembly GCA_905163395.2). Lineage (NCBI taxonomy): Eukaryota > Metazoa > Arthropoda > Insecta > Lepidoptera > Pyralidae > Endotricha > Endotricha flammealis. The sequence continues at coordinate 10,520,021 of LR990869.1, read as the reverse complement.
GCCACCCCTCCGTTAGTACAGTCAGATCCCTCCCTCCCCCTCGCCTTCGAGGACGAGGAAAAAGCTGAATGCTTAGCATCCAGTCTTGAGGCACAATGTGCACCTAGCACACTCCCCGTTGATCCAGATCACCTACTCGAGGTCGATACTGTGGTAGCAAATAGACTCGCGAGCCCACTTACAGATGCCGACCCCCCGTTAGAGCCGGTAACCCCTGATGAGGTAGAGTCCCTTATCAAAGACCTACATAATAGGAAGGCCCCGGGGCCTGACGGGATTTCTAACAGAGTCATCAAGCTCTTTCCCGCCCATCTTATACTACTCCTGACTGCTATCTTTAACGCAGCCCTCAAAAATAGCATTTTCCCCCAAACTTGGAAGGAAGCCACCGTCATCGGCATTCCAAAACCCGGCAAGCCCAAGGATCAGCCCTCGAGCTATCGCCCTATCAGTCTTCTTAGTTCAATAGGAAAAATCTATGAGCGCATAGTTCTCGCACGTCTCAAAGATTTTTCCCTTGCCAACAATCTCTTGCCTAACGCGCAGTTTGGTTTTAGAGCCAAACACTCTTGTGTCCAACAAGTGCATCGCATAGTCGAACACGTGTTGGACCGGAGAGCGAACAGATCCCGCCCGCATAAAACGGGCGCTCTCTTCTTTGACGTGGCAAAGGCGTTCGACAAAGTTTGGCACAACGGGCTTATTTATAAGCTCTACAAACTCAATACGCCAAATCGTCTTGTGCTCATCATACAAGACTACTTGTCGAACCGCTCTTTCCGCTATAGGGTGGATGGGGCACTATCCCCCCCTCACACCATTAGAGCCGGAGTACCACAAGGGTCCGTGCTCTCGCCTCTTCTATTCACGCTTTACACAAGCGACTTCCCCGAATTCAGACCCAGTCCACTAGCGACCCATACCGCTCTCTTCGCAGATGATACTGCCATCTACTGTTCAGCCCGTAGTATTCCCCCAATTATAGACTCACTCCAAACTGCCGCCAATACTCTTGGCGACTGGTTTAGGAAATGGCGCATCGAAGTCAATCCTCAAAAAAGCGCCGCTATCCTCTTCGCTAGAGGTAGCACCCCAAATCCCTCCTCCAGAGTCGAAATGTTCGGACAACCGATCCCTTGGGAAAGGAAAGTCCGCTACCTAGGCGTCACACTCGATAGGGGACTCACCTTCCGCGATCATATTAAGATTGTCCGCAACCGCGCCGCTTTCGCGCTAGGCCGACTATATTATCTGCTCAATGGGCGTAGTAAACTCTCTCTTAGAAATAAGGTGAGAATTTACACAACGTGCATTAGGCCGATAATGACTTACGCGAGTCCAGTTTTCGCCCACGCCGCGCCCTCTCATATCCACAGGCTGCAAACCATCCAGAATAGGTTTTTGCGCAAAGCCATCGGTGGGCTTTGGTTCATTCGGAACAAAAACCTCCACATTGACTTAGGTGTGCCGACCATCTCGCACCACCTAAAGCAATGCTCAGTCAGATTTTTCGACTCTCTCGACCATCACCCCAATCCATTGGTGAAAGCCGCAGGGGATTATCCCGCTCCGGTTGACACCATTAGGTCCAAACGTCGTCCGCGGCACGTCCTCAACGACCCGGACGACGCCATTACAGTCGCCATCGAGGCGTACAAACAATTAGATTCCGCGACACAAAGTAGACACACACGTCCGTCATATCGGCCCCGCCGGCGGGGCCGCCCGTCGCGCCACCCTGTAGGGACTCGGTTTTCGCGGTACCGGCACGTGCCCGGCCGCTTCTCTCCAATCCGTTCGCCTTCCCCCAGTGTCGCCATAGGCCGAGGTTCGAGCCCCCCTCTGGGGCGCCCCTAGGCAGACACTGTAAATTTTTGGCGGTGAGAGCCCTACGCTCCCGCAACAGTCCGGTGTCTCAGTAAAGGGTGTCAGTACACCCGAACTGATTAGTCCATACAAAAAAAAAAAAAAAAAAAAAAAAAAAAATACGGTAGTCAGTCGCCGAATAGCCACCGATAAGGAACAAGTATCCCGCCCGAAGCACAAGCGCTCTTACCAAGAACAAAAAAGAAACAGTTTTATTTTACCTAGAAGTTTAGAGTCAGTTTTTATTAAGTTTAGAGTCAGTTTTATTTGCCAAGTATATTTAACGTAGAGTCACAAATTCTTCAGTCGTCCTAGTATACAGTCCACACGCGTAATAGACGCAAAACAAGTGACCGAGGGAGCATCCAAGTCGTTTATCACGATTAGCTCTTATCAGAGCTGGGTCTCCGGATAGGTAGACAAAGTCTACAGATAGCATCATATGTGGAGTGATCCGGTCCTCCACATTATATTGTCCTTCGCGAGCCGAATTTTGAAGTTGAAGAATGCCAGTGACGAGGAGCAACAGGGGAGGCGCAGACGAGACGTCGGAAGAGACGACCACACCGACAACGTCTACAGGGACGGTGGCTACGACGACGGCAGAGACGGCGCAAACCAGCAGGACCGCGGTCGACGTTGACCGCGCACCTAGCAGGCCCGCGACAGCTGCCGCTCGGTCACGCTGTTCCCGAGCCAAACGCACACAGATCCGTGCGGAGTTGGAGGCGAAGGAGCAGCTGGCTCAGCGGCGCCTAGCGGAGTCACAGGCAGCGGTAATGCTGGCTGAGGCACAACTGGCGCGCGCCCAGGCCGTAGCCGAGAGCGAGGATGACACGGATGAAGAGGACGACGGCGGCGCGTCCGTCGCTAAGGTGAACAGGTGGCTTCAGCAACAGCCACCGGGCGACGCAACGCAGCCACCACCAGCCACCACAAAGGAAGAATGTAGCAGCAGTGCCAAGCCTGCCAGGGGTGAGGGCGCCTTCGACTTCGGGGAACTAGCGAAGGCCATCACCATGGGAATGAAGCAGGGGGCCACAAGGATGCCTACCCACTGCCAGGACCTACCTATCTTCAACGGGAACAGTGGAAATTGGTTGGAATGGAGAGCCATCTTCGAGGATACGTCATCAAGCTTCTCCGCATCAGAGAACGTGGTGAGACTCCGACGCAGCCTGAAGGGCGTCGCAGCAGAGGCAGTCAGCGGGTTGTTGATTCGTCGACCCGAACCCGAGGAAGTACTGACTGCGCTCGAAAGGCGATTTGGAAGACCAGGTGCCCTCATAGAGTTGGAAGCTGAGAAGATCAGAAGGCTGCCACGACTAGCAGACTCACCGAGGGACATCTGCATCTTCGCATCGCAGGTGACCAATATCGTAGCGACGATGGAAGCTATGAAGAGCATACACCATTTGCACGACACTGCGATGGTGCGCACGATATTGGAGAAGTTAACTCCGGCGCTTCGGGAGAAGTGGTATGACTACGCAGCGGTCAAAGAAGATGGCATCCCCGACATGAAGAGGATGGCCCTCTTCCTGGGAGTAGAGGCCGACAAGCGGACGGAATACGCACCACCGGAGCGCGCCGGAGACATCAACATAGCGCAGCCAGCAGCGAGACGCCGCACGGAGCGGGCGTATGCGGCGCGCGACACAGAGGCGGAGAAGGAGTCGTGCCCACTCTGCAAGGCGGATCACAAGTTTTACACTTGCAGGAATGTGATCAAGGCAACGACACAACAGCGATGGGAGCTGGCGCGCAAGCACAACGTGTGTTTCAGATGTTTAGCAAGCACACACCGACGTTTCCGGTGCCGAGCCGCGCCCTGCGGGCTGCGCGGGTGCCGCCAGCCGCACCATCGTTTGCTGCACGAGGATAAGCCTGCCGCTACAGAACAGCCGGCAGTGGAGCAGACCAACGCCGCCGGGACAACGCAACGAAGACGGCGCGCTTACCTGAAGATAGCGCCTGTCGTGCTCACCGGCGACAACGGAACGACAGCGGAGGTCTACGCGCTGATGGATGAAGGCAGCACCGTGACCATCCTAGACGGCGGCATAGCGGACGCGCTCGCGCTGGACGGGCCTATAGAGGCAATGCGCGTGCAGGGAGTCGGCGGCGAGGAAACGCAACACACCAACAGCAGGATTGTGAATGTGAAGATACGGGGCACAGTGACCGCGAGTACACACTCGCAAACGCGCGCACAGTGGACAAGTTGTCATTCACAACACAGTCTATTTTCCAGGACGAGCTAGAGGACTGTTGCCACTTAGACCACCTGCCACCGCTCACCTATGGAGAGGCCTCGCCAAAGCTGCTCATCGGTCAGGACAACTGGGACCTCATAGTCAGCCGCGAGGTGCGCGCGGGCCGGCGCGACCAGCCGGTCGCCTCACTGACCCACCTAGGATGGGTTATACACGGATGCCGAAGTTCGCGCTGCCACCCCGTCGCCTTTTGTGGGTACATTACGGAACCGATGGACGAAATAATTAAGCAGTATTTCAGTCTAGATTCCATCGGGATTACGGCGAGGAAAACAAGAAGTGATCCAGAGCAGCGCGCCCTCGCAGTGCTAGATGCGACGAGCCGCCGCCTTCCAGATGGCCGCTTTGAAACAGGACTCCTGTGGAAGCAAGAAGAAGAAGTCATCCCGAACAACTATGCGAACGCATTATCACGGCTTCGCAACTTAGAGAGGAAACTGGATCGGGACGGGAACTTCAATGGGAAGTACACAGAGAGGATCGACCATCTGCTGGCGGCCGGGTACGCTGAGCGAGTCACCGCCGCGCCCACGCCGAAGAGGACTTGGTACCTGCCGCACTTTGCCGTTGTCAACCCAGCGAAGCCCAAGATACGTGTTGTGCACGATGCCGCAGCGAGCAGCCACGGCCGCAGCCTCAACGATATGTTGCTGCCGGGCCCCGACCGCTTGCAATCGCTGCCGGGCGTCGTGATGAGATTCCGACAACACAGTGTAGCGATCTCAGCGGATATAGCAGAAATGTTCATGCAAGTGAAAGTGCGAAAAGAGGACCGCGACGCGCTGCGCTTCCTGTGGCGAGGCGACAAACGAGGCGACGCCCCACCGGAAGAGTTCCGCATGACGTCGCTAATCTTCGGCGCGACTTCATCACCATGCACTGCGCTCTACATCAAGGACCGCAACGCAGCTGAACACAGTGAGGAGTACCCTGAGGCCGCGTCCGCCATCGTCCGCAACCACTACATGGACGACTACATCGCAAGCTACGCCGATGTGACAACAGCGCAACAGGTAACGCAAGCAGTCGACACAGTGCATCGGCGCGCGGGCTTCGAGCTGCGCGGGTGGGCGTCCAATGTCTCGGACGCCGTGGCCCCCTTGGCAGCCAGCCGCGCCGATATCACCATCGCCATCGGCGGGAGCGAGCTTGAGAAAACACTCGGCTTGCTCTGGAACACGCAAGAGGACACGCTGAGCTACAACTACGGACAGCGTGCGACGCCGGAAGTGCTGGCCGGCACCCGGACGCCGACTAAGAGGGAGGCCCTGAGCGTCGTAATGTCTTTATACGACCCGCTCGGGCTAGTAGCTCCAATCACCACACCGGCAAAAAGGTTGTTGCAGGACACATGGCGACACGGCACCGGGTGGGACGAGCCACTACCACCAACACTGCAGGCGAGCTGGCTCAGCTGGCTGGCTGTGCTGCGGCAGCATCAACAGCTGCGCATACCGCGGTGCTACGACATCGAGCCCGCAGAGAGCTACGAGCTACACACCTTCGTCGACGCGAGCGAGGAAGCTTACGCCGCCGCCGTATACTGGCGGATGCGGCGCGCCGACGGGTCGGTGCGGGTCGCGCTGGCAGCTGGGAAAAGCCGCGTTACCCCCCTGAAGCCGACATCGATCCCGCGCCTCGAGCTGCAGGCCGCGCTGTTGGGCGCGCGGCTGGCGCGCTCGGTCACTGACGAGCACGACTTCACGGCGGAGCGTCGGGTCTACTGGAGCGACTCGAGCACGGCGCTAGCGTGGATACGCGCCGAGCCCCGGACGTTCAAAACGTTCGTGGCCCACCGACTCGCCGAGATAGAAGACATCACAAGGAAAAGCGAGTGGCGTTGGCTACCCTCAGCCGACAACGTAGCCGACGACGCCACCCGTGCAACACCAGCGGACTTCGGCGCCGGGCATCGGTGGTTCCATGGGCCCGCGTTTCTACGCCGGCCGGAAGAAGAGTGGCCCGCCGAGCGAGAGAAGCCCGCCGCCCGCATCAACACTGGAGAAGAGAAGGAGTTAAGCTGCGCCGCCGTCGCGACGCCGCCTGGAGGACACTTGCCAGACGTCCGACGCTTTTCGCGTTGGCCGCGCCTGTTGCGCGCCACTGCGCGAGTACTACAGTTCATCGAACTTTGCAGATCACATGTTGCAACAGTGGCCGCGACCCGCCGCAAGCGAACGCGAGCCAACGCAGCGAGTGACCCCACATGGACAGCGGCGCGATCCCGCGCCGACGCCGCAGCAACACCCCGAGACATCCAACCTGCTGCGCGGAGCCACGTGCCACTAGAGGCGCGACACCTTCTCCGCGCCGAGCAGCTGTGGGTGTGCGCTGTACAGCGCGACAGCTTGGCTGACCCGAGCCGGCTGGCGGCCCTCACCACATTCCGCGACGGAAGCGGAATAGTGCGAGTGAAGTCCAGAGTGAGCGCCGCCGCCGACATCACCGAGGATGCAGCAAGCCCAATGTTGTTGTGCGGGGACCACCCGTACAGCAAGCTGTACATACAACACGTGCACGAAGAGCTACACCACGGCGGCACCGAGATCGTCGTCAACGAGCTGCGACAGCGGCTGTGGATTCTGCGAGTGCGGCCCGCGGTGAAGAACGTCATCAAGAGCTGCCCGCGCTGTCGCCTGTTGAAGGCGAAACCCGCAATACCTCTCACGGGTGACCTACCTCACGCGCGCCTGGCTCACCATGCGCGCCCGTTCACATTCACCGGCCTTGATTATTTCGGGCCATTTGAAGTCACCGTGGGGCGACGTCGAGAGAAGAGGTACGTCGCGCTCTTCACCTGCATGACATCACGCGCCGTACATCTGGAGGTCGTCGCATCGCTCAGCGCAGACTCGGCTGTGGCCGCCCTGCGCCGCTTCTTTGCGCGCCGCGGCCACCCGACTGAAATCTGGAGCGACAACGCGACGTGCTTCAAGGCTGCCAACAAGGAGCTCAGGGAGGCAGCGGCCGCCGCAATGCAAGCGGTGGCCGCGCTCCGCGAGGCAGCAACAGCACGACGCATCACGTGGCGCTTTCAGCCCCCCGCCGCCCCGTTCATGTGCGGCGTGTGGGAGAGGCTGGTGCGCACGGTGAAGACAGCACTGCGCCACACCCTGCACGTGAAGTACCCGAGCGACGAGACGCTCGCCACCCTGCTCGCCGAGGCTGAGCACGCCGTGAACTCCCGCCCGCTGACACATGTCGCGGTGGGACCCGACGACGCTGAGGCCATCACGCCCAACCACATTCTGTTGGGCGCGAACTCGCACTCACCATCGCCTGGCGTCTTTGATGCCGGCGACCTAACGGCGCGCCAACACTGGCGGCGCGCGCAGTACCTGGCCGACGAATTCTGGCGCCGGTGGCTGCGCGAGTACCTTCCGCTGCTCCAACACCGGCGGGAGACGCACACCCGCGGGACAACACCGAAGGAGGGCGACGTCGTGATCATTTGCGACAACAACTTGCCCCGTGGGACATGGCCGCGCGGACGAGTGACGCGGCTCTTCCCCGGTGCAGACGGCGAGGTACGAGTCGTCGACATCACCACCAGCAACGGCAACGTGTTGCGCCGCCCTACCAAGAAGATCGTCGTGTTGCCAACAGGAGATCGCGAAGCGACGGCGGGAGAATGTACACGACGGCTTAGTACATAAGCACTATGTAACGTAACGGCCTATTATGTAAATATTAAAAATAAGTTGTGAATCGAGTATATCGATAGGTTGTCTCGCTCGCACGCGCCTGGCAGCGCTGCGACTGGCTGGGCCCGTGCGAACCGAGAGTAAATACACGATTTTTCCGATAATTCGCCATTGAATTGAACATTAATTGCGTGATACGTAATAGTTGGAAAGTAAGGTGTCCATTTCCAATAAGAATGTTCAATAAAAGCTAAAATAAATTTGTATTTAAATGGCACGTGTAGGGAAAAACCGGTTTGAACCGGTTCCTTACACGTGCCAACTTCGAGAGGTCAAAAAAGGTACTTCTACCAGGAATAGAAGGAAAATGTTTGTAGTTCTGTAAACGTAGCCTATAGAACTGTGATGTAAACATATTTTTATTGAAAATAAATGAATTTTGTGTTTTCGTGCTTCGGGCGGAAATCATATAAATAGGAGGCCAAATTCGATACGGTAGTCAGTCGCCGAATAGCCACCGATAAGGAACAAGTATCCCGCCCGAAGCACAAGCGCTCTTACCAAGAACAAAAAAGAAACAGTTTTATTTTACCTAGAAGTTTAGAGTCAGTTTTTATTAAGTTTAGAGTCAGTTTTATTTGCCAAGTATATTTAACGTAGAGTCACAAATTCTTCAGTCGTCCTAGTATACAGTCCACACGCGTAATAGACGCAAAACAAGTGACCGAGGGAGCATCCAAGTCGTTTATCACGATTAGCTCTTATCAGAGCTGGGTCTCCGGATAGGTAGACAAAGTCTACAGATAGCATCATATGTGGAGTGATTCGGTCCTCCACAGTAGGCTTTACCTAGCTGATGTAAATTCCTCATGAAAAATTAGTAAATGTTATATTTTGCAATGCTCGGAGTTTCTCTAAGGGACAAGATCCGAAACGAAGAAATTCGACGGAAAACGAAAGTCTTCGATATGGCTCGAAATCTCAAAGTCAGCAAGCTGAATTGGCAATGGGCTGGCCACATCTGCCGTGCTAGCGATGGCAGATGGGGGAGGAAAGTCTTGGAGTGGAGACCGCGCATGGGGAAGCGAAATGTAGGGCTCCCTCCAGATGGACAGACGACCTCAAGAAAGCGCCTGGAGGCGGATGGATGCGGAAAGCGGAGGATCGCATTTGGTCGAAGGCATTGGGTAAGGTCAATACCCAGTACCTAGTGGGTATACAGGCTCATGATGATGATGATATTTTGCAAACAACCTATATATATATATACAGTCTCTCTCTTAACTTAAGAGGCGCGCTCTTGTCAGTGATGTAATCTCCATTTTCTTCTATCTGGCCCTGGATAGAAGAAAATGAAGGCTACTACAACCAACAAGAGCGCGGTTTTTAACTGAACACAAATCTGTGTGTGTCATGAATATAGATGTAAGTAATTTTATGTCTCAATAACATAACATTAATTAAATTTCGATTTGTTATCAGAAATCCAAATCAAAGTGTTATAGCCAGCAAAGCGTTTAATTGAAATCACGTTTCATATAAGATGTACGAATACATCGTATTTTTATTCACGATATTATGTTACGGTAAGTGCTTCTAAGAAAAAGTAATTAAGGTGTTTATTACAGATGGTGCTTCTATTCAATCTAGAATATGTTACATTAATGTGTATTCAGTCCATCTAGATTAGTTTTCATGTACAGTCAACCTATGAAAGGGGTGACCGTAAATATAATTCAAGTTTTCTAAAGAATCCTTACTAATATTTTAGATGAGAAAGTGAGTTTGTTTGTTTGTTATTCCTTCACTGCTTGACTAGCAGCAGATCATTATGAAAATTTGCATACATATTGTTTGGGGTACAGAGCCCAACATAGGCTTTTTATCCCGTGAGAGTAGTTGTTTTGTTGTCAAACGAGATCTATGTCATAAAATTAACGCGAGCGAAGACGCGGGGAAAAGCTAGTCAATGCATAATTTAATCAAATTATCTTATAAAGATTCCAAATCATACTTACATTCATCATATCAACCCATAATCATCCCACTGTTGGGATACGGGTCTCCCTTCAATCGAAGGTGATTGGAGCGTGGCGGAGACGCTGCTCCAATGCAGATTGGCAGAGGTCGGTGTTTTCAAACCGCCCTAAGGCCACCGACTTGGCTTAACGACTGCCATCCATCGACAACAGCGGGGACCGACGGCTTAACGTGCCCTCCGAAGCACGGAGAAACTCGAGATAACGAAAGCCATCCAAACGCTGGCTAGGGTCGCCGTCGCTTAACTTGCGTGTTCATATTAGAGTCTGACACCGCCATCATACTTACATTTTTGGCATAATAGTTATTTGTTATGCAAGGCTGCAAAGTTGTTTTTTGGCGCGAGTACTTAAATTGAAACCTGAGCTAGCGAAGGATTCTAGGATTGAACCACGAGCGAAGCGAGTGGTTCAAATATAGAATCCTGAGCGTAGCGAGGGTTTCAAAGGTACGAGACGCAGAATAACTTTGCTGCCGAGCGAAACACAAAATTTTTCACCTCACTACAGCCAGGAAAATCCTAGGTGCAAGAAAAACGCAAATAATATATTTAATAAGTGTTTTTTTTTTCATGCGGTGTCGTGCTGGCCAGATCGATTATTCTAAAAATAAGGTTGGCGCACTGGCATGAAATAAGTATTAACGCTTTTTTAGAGGACTGGCGGTATAAAAAATTATAGAATAGAAAGATTCTAATTTTAGAAATTCTTTCCACGCTAGGGCACAAAATGCACTTTTGCGCTCAGATTTCGAATGACAAACAGATTCTTTCCGAGCTTGTGAGGTGAAATAGTTATTTGTTATGCAAGGCTGCAAAGTTGTTTTTTGGCGCGAGTACTTATATTGAAACCCGAGCTAGCGAAGGATTCTAGGATTGAACCACGAGCGAAGCGAGTGGTTCAAATATAGAATCCTGAGCGTAGCGAGGGTTTCAAAGGTACGAGACGCAGAATAACTTTGCTGCCGAGCGAAACACACAACTTTTCACCTCACTACAGCGAGGAAAATGCTAGGTGCAAGAAAAACGCAAATAATATATTAAATAAGTTTTTATTTTTTTCATGCGGTTTCGTGCTGGCCAGTTCGATTATTTTAAAAATAAGGTTGGCACACTGGCATGAAATAAGTATTAATGCGTTTTCAGAGGACTGGCGGTATAAAAAATTATAGAATAGAAAGGTTCGAATTTTAAAAATTCTTTCCACGCTAGGGCACAAAATGCATTTTTGCGCTCAGATTTCGAATGACAGATTCTTTCCGAGCTTGTGAGGTGAAAAAATATTTATTATTAGTTTTCTACCCTGGTTACCTCAGTCATTTGTTGACTGCTCTAAAGGTTTCAGAAAGCCTTTCTTGTGAAACCGTACAAAGCTGTAAAATAGAAAAATCTAAAGATACTGACTAGGCAGATAGGTACTGTAGATTATAAACCCGCGCAGTTTATCCCAAAAATGCCAAATATGCCGTGTCCCAATAAATAAATAAAAAACCGGCCAAGTGCATGTCTGGCCATGCACAGTGTAGGGTTCCGTATTTGCTGTGCTTTGCTTGCTTGCAAATGAGTCCAATATCATATTCTATGACATTTGTAAGTTTTCATCAAAGAAATTTTATTTTATCAGTTCGTCGACTATTACTCGGTGACTAGTAGTGCCTACTTAACCGTTATAGTTTTCCTTGTAGGTTCACTATATGGACTACTACGATGAATTTTTTCAAATTTCTTTGTTTTAACATTGTTAATATGTGTATGCATACCAAATTACAGCTTTCTAGCATCAAGCGTCTAGGCGCTAGACTGCGGACAGACAGACAGACAGATAGACGGACATGGCGAAACTATAAGGGTTCCTTGTTTTACTACGGAACCCATAAGAACCTGAACTTTTGAAATGTATTATACTTTAAACTTCCTTTTAAATCACTCTATCTTTAAAAAAAACGTATCAAAATCAGTTGCGTAATAACCATACATAGGGGTAGACATACAGAGAAGCGACTTCATTATATATTATGTAAAGATGAAAGCCGCTCACACAAAATAGCGATTTGGCTACAAATTTGAAAAGAACACTACCTCGTTAATTTTCTTATGTTAAAAATACGATATTGTTAAAAATATTTTTTTTTTCAGAAATAATTTCGGTGGCAAGTCAAAACTGTACTAACAAATGCCCAACTACAACTGACGATGAAATGTTATGTGCTTTTGATGTAAAAAAGAAAGTATATTCAATGTTCTCTAGTAAATGTACACTGGACACTTATTTGACATGTAATAATATAGGTAAGTTATCTATACTAATAATATTATAAAGAGGAAAGATTTGATTGTTTGTTTGAATTGAATAGGCTCCGAAACTACTGGACCTGAAATTCTTTCACCAGTAGAAAGCTACATTATATATATCTGGGTGCTCGTTTAATTTGTTAAATTTCCATTGCGCTCTTTTTACATACTTAAAATTCGATGCGAAGTAACAAAATTACCGAGCGAATTACCGGGTGATTAAAATTTGATTAATCGTTTCTGTTCCAATTCCACGTACGTTCTTTCCAATAAATAAATGTCGTTCGCTATATACATATACATTATCAGGGAGTGACATAGGATATAGCTTTTCTCGAAATTCAATGTGGTTCCCACGGGAACGGGCTCGGAACTTGAAGCGGACGAAGTCGCAGGCAAAAAAGGTAGTTTTAAATATTTTTAGCGTAGTAGAGTAAATGGGCCACTCAACACCAAAGCTTCAGGTTCACAGTTTTTTCAACAATTGAAAATCGAATGTCGTTATGCACTGTTTCGAACTTCGTTAAATGACTGTCACGCCAGGAGAATTTGACGTTCACTATAGCTAGAGGACCAAATAGTGTTAAACTAAAGTGTTATGTTGGGTCGCGACAGGGATATTGGTATTGGTTTCATATATTTATTATGGCTAGAGTTATATTTTTGGAGTGGTAGAGCAATTATTATGAAATGGGCTAGCTCGACCGGGGAAGTACCACCCTCTCACAGAATATCGACGTGAAGCAGCAATGCGTTTCGTTCGGTGAGTGAGAGATCCGGAAGCCCAACTCCTTCCCTATTCCCTCTTTTTTTTTTTTTTTTTTTATACCACAAAGGTGGCAAACAAGCTTACGGTCCGCCTGATGGTGAGCGGTCACCGTAGCCTATGGACGCTTGCAACACCGGGAGTATCACTCGCGCGTTGCCGACCTTGTAAAAGTCTTTTAATGCCCCTTTTGAAGAACCCCTTTTCCCCTCCTTCCTTCCCTTCCCGTTCCTTCCTTGGTGGACAACGCATTGGTAGCGCTCCTGGTGTTACTGATGTCCATGGGCGGCGGTGACCGCTTTACATCAGGTGGCCCGCTAGCTTGTTTGTCTACTGTATGACATAAAAAAAAACGTTACGTGTGTTGTTTTGCGTCAACTCGAGTTACAAAGGTATAAGTTATATAACGTAATATATATATTCCATTACTCTAAAAACTTGATACCAAAGAAACGATCGTCTGATCTATACTTATAATACCTAATTTAAAATATAATTCGATATGAAATATACTTGATTTCATACCATATTGACATAAAGCACAAATTATTTACACAATAAGATATGACAAGCTAATTCAAACACAATCGTTGAATTTCATTGGAAATCTTGTTCCAAGTACATTGGCTCGAAATCATACCTACTAATATTTTACATGAGAAAGTGACTTTGATTCTTTGTTATTCCTTCACGGCTTGACTAAGCAGCCGATCATTATGAAAATTTGTATACATATTGTCAGGGGTACAGAGCCCAACATAGGCTAATTTTTACGCGGGGAAAGCCGCGTGTAACAACTAATATAATTATAAATACTAACTAATTTATATCCTTTTGACACACCACACTTTAACAAGTATAACTCTAGTATAATTCAGAAATGTAAAGTGACAAGAATATACAAAATCGCATATTTCAGAAGATTTCACATGTTACGCTCTATAAATCATTCCACGCTGAAAATACGCATGAGCAATTCGCCTCTGTCAAAAACATTTAGAAATGTATTTTTATTAAGTTTTATATTTATGTACTTACTGCTCGTAGGAGCCTTGTCTATCCTCATGGGGATTATGGGTTTTATGTTAATATTTTATACTTGAAAAAACATGTAAAAGGACACAAAACATTTGAACATTGACTTAAACGAACTTTCAGTGTACGAAAAATATTTACATATTTTTAAAAAGCAGAAATCTATATATATAGCCATGTAATATACCAAAATAACAGTCGCCATTTTTTAAATAATCTATATATGTATATAAAAATGAAACCCGTTTTCCGTTGTCACGACATAACATGAAAACAGCTTGACCGATTTGGCTGATTTTTTTTTGTAGTTTTCTAATACTCTGTACAAGGTTCTTACGGAAAAAAATATTAAGAAAATCTCTCAGAAAGATTGAAAAAAAAACGAAACAGTACCCGGGCGAAGCCGGGCCGGGCAGCTAGTAATAATATATTTAATAATCTCTTCTTACAATCTAATCGATTACAGGCCTTAAAACTATGATTCTACAACTAGATCGTGGTGACATAAGGCCTCTCCCTGCTCGAGATACATTATTAAACACTGGGCATAATATTACTATGTTCTCTGGCCCTTATATGTAAAGTAATCGATCTCGTACTTACCCTTTTGTTCTCCTAACAATAGAAACTAGGCCGTAAGAGTCTCATGACAAATAAGACAAAAACAAGGAAAATTTTACATTCCTTTTATCAGGTTTAAGACACTTCATTCATATAAGTTATTGGAATGTTCGAGAACTTTATGAATTCAAATAATACACAGTTTTTGTTTTTAAGGTTTTCTTGTACTCGACTCTTATTAATGACACATTTTAATGTCAAAGCACAGAATAAAATAGTACTTACTAAAAGCACAGAATAAAATAGTACTTAGTAAAAGTCAACATATTATTCTATGTATAATTTTGGTTTGAATTAAGCTGTGACATGAGCATCTCCCAGCATGTGAAAATTAGCCAAAATTTTGACAATATTTGTTAATATCATGATTTTTTCAGATATGTTAGTGGAAACTCCACTGAAATATTGTATAATTGCACATAAAAGAACTCGAAGATATGGTGAATCGTGTCCAGCGTTCTGTCCACAACATTGGCGGCCGGTGTGCGGGGCGTCCAAGTTGCGAGGTTACTACTATAGGACTTTTATAAATGGTTGCTATTTCGATATGCTCAACTGCAGAGGAGATGAAATGACGGAAGGTAATGTATATTCCGGACCATATTTGACACAAGACTTCCAGTGAAACTCAATGATGTTGTTTCAAATAGTTTGTCATTTTGTCATGGTAACGTAAAGTAGCAATGAAGAGATTTGTCGATTCATTGTATATTTATTTTGTATCGATGTTTATTTCATACCGAGTTATATTTTAAATCAAATTATTGTTTGGAACTTTTGTGTCCAGTATAGTGAAATGGAATATAGAGACCATTATTTAGCAGTTTGATTAAACTAGAGAATTGCGCCTAAGAAGACCTTGTCTTGGAAATAATTTTTAGAGCCCTCCAAAAACTCCTGGACGATTTAATTCTTTTCTGTCATAATTACATAGTTCAAGAAAATAAATATTCGTGTCTGTCTATCAAACATAAACCGGTTTTCCGATTGAAACGGTTTAGTTCTGAAAAAGGTCTTTGGTAATGGTACACCTAGTTCTTATCACAAAATTAATTTCTGTGATGAATGGAATTAGCTCACAACAGCACAGATGGTGCTCACTTGTGAGAGATACATTGAGCTGGTACTCAAATTAATAGCCCTCATGGAAACGTGCCTTTACTCGTCTACGATACAAAAAACATTTTAGACAATCTTTTCTGCGGTATTCCGTAAAATGGCGACATTTCCCCGGGTTGCTCCCAATTGAGCAACAAATATAAACTCTTCTTATTTTTTCTGTAGATATAACAATGGTTCTTTGTTTTTTATTTTTTATTTATCCTTACCCGTTTGACCCGTATATTTGGCATTGCCGTGTCAAGAGGCAAATAGGTTTTTATGGTATGAGGAGCGAAAAAGACCGAGTGAATTAAAGCTTGATTCAGACTATTCCGAACACGTATCGAACTACGAGTTTTTTTACCAAAAAAACACGCATCGGATTTCGACAGAAAGACTAATGAGGAAATCAACTTTGTGTTAAACTTATTGCTTGAATTTCGTTTTCAGGATATGTGGAGGTACCACTTGAATTCTGCCCGAAGCACTCAATGAAAAACATATTCAAAGAACAAGTTATTGTTTCCAATGTTCCCTCAGGTCTAGATTACGTGTGATAAAAATGTTTCGAAATATATAATATATTTTCCAATGAGTTTGTAATTAATTTTCTGGCTAAAACCACGCAACTTGGTTTGCGTGGTATCCTTTATTATCGGATGACTATGTCATACAAAGTCAGGCAGGCAGGGGGGCACCTCCTAGCTTCAGGCAGGGGCACACTTAGTATTTCCGTCAATTTCCATAGGCAACAGCGATATTTGGTGCCTGGTGGATGAACTATTTTTTTTTTAAAGCGGCGGCCACATTGTACTGCACATCGTCTGACGGACCATTCGATAGCATTGTCGTTATTTGTTTTATTAGTTATTTACTTATTTTAGTTATTTATTTACTTAAAATGTAAATAAAATATAAATTGGATACTTAAATACTCTAAATTTGATGTATTTCGTCGGATGGGGGACTTCTTTGGGGCGCTAACAAAAAAATATACCTACTCAGAAAATAAAAGGTACCTAGTTGGAATTTTAGTTCATCCGCCCGGCACCGCAGTGGCAGCACCTTCCATAATGCTGATTTCACCCCGGAGTTGCCACTCTCTACCTACCAATATTACTATCTTTTTTGCCTTCAGGTGTGCTTCAGGTCTCTACTATCAGCGATTGGTGACTCGTCCGTCAGTCATTCAGGACAAAGTAATTTTTTTATATGTTAGCGCGTGGCATTCCCGCTTATATCTTCTAGATTCCATAGGAATTTCCAAAACAAATAATGCTTACGTGATTAGAAAAGAAGTGTGGAATTTTTTTATGAGCACAGTTTCGGCTGTACGCTGAGCTGATGAGAAACAACTGAACACAAAAACAATTAACTTTACACAAACGATTCAGAATCCTCTAGAAAATTATTTATTTTTATTGATTTATAACATTTCAAACTTAAAATTTACAATAAAACATTTAGTAAACCACATAGGTTTGTAACATAATGCATTACAGGTCTGTTACCAACTCTTGAACCTACTTTTATTTACCTACCACCGTTTAAATCTTTTCGAGGGTCATCAATGAGTATACGAGAAGCAATCATCGTCAAATTAAAACCCATTTATTTACGGCAATCACATGCATTTATTGAACTGTGAACGACATAATTATTGATGTTAATTATCATTCATGTGCTACCTGATTGCGTCGTTGCAGAATTTGCGATGTTTTTTTTTTTTGTAGAATTACAAACAAATTGACTTACACATTTATATCTTTGATCATATACAACATGGATAATGCATGGCAATAGCGTCCGTGGCACACTTCAAACTCCGATAAAACGCACCCGTAGCGGACTTTGTATTCAGTGACGCGTGATCTGTCACTGACTATTTGTTTTACATTACTGCTTAATGACTGAAGACATTTATAGGACTAAGGTGTCAGCGGCAATGTATATAGACCAGCCAGTCGAAGCCCAATAAGGTGAATTTCAATACATGTACCAAGTTTAAGCTTTGTTATTGTATGACGTGCTGTATGTTTTTAAAAGCTTTTATTTAACTTGACCTGTATGTATGTATGTATGTATGTATGAATGTATGAATGTATGTATGTATGTATGTATGTATGTAAGGGTGGAATCTTGGAACGATAATTTGAACCACTTCCCGAAGACCGATTGAGCTGAAATTTTGCTTAAAACTGTAGATCAGATGACAATACAATATTATGATAACAAAATTACGATACAGCCGTTTGTGTTCCGTTTTTCGTACAAAACAGTTCCGACCAAAAACCTATAGGGTACTTCCGGTTGTTCTAGAATCATGAAATTTGGCAAGAAGCAAGATGATGTAGTACAAGTACAGGAATAAATCTGAAAATCGTAAATTTGTAGTTACTTCTTCTTCTTTAAACAACCAATATAATGTGACCCTACACTTGGTACATTTTACATTGGTACATGGCTCTTTTTATACCGGTTATGAATTATAATGTATTTTATCTATTACTAGCTTTTCCTCGCGACTTCGCTTGCGTTAATTTTATGACATAGATCTCGTTTGACAACAAAACAACCCATAGCGCGACTTGTGGCGCCATCTGTTGGCCGATAGGATTTTATAGTAGAAAAAATATTTTCCCTTTGGATTGACATACGGATTCACGGGTAAAAAGGTAGCCTATGTTGGGCTCTGTACCCCTGACATATACAAATTTTCATAATGATCAACTGATTAGTCAAGCCGTGAAGGAATAACAAACAAACAAACTCACTTTCTCATTTGTAATATTAGTATGATAGTATGACTAGTATGAGGAGCTCGATGGCGTCGCTGTGTGTCACACTCTAATATGAAAACACAAGTTAAGCGACGGCGACTCTAGCCAGCGTTTAGATGGGTTTCGTTATCTCGAGCTTCTTCGTGCTTCGGAGGGCACGTTAAGTCGTCGGTCCCGGTTGTTGTCGATAGATGACAGTCATTAAGCCAAGTCGGTGGCCTTAGGGCGGTTTGAAAACACCGACCTCTGCCATTGGATATCCCCATTGGAGCAGCGTGGCAGAGTAGGTACGCTCTAATCACCTTCGATTGAAGGGAGACCTGAGACCAGCAGTGGGATATGATGCACAGCAATAGATGGCACTGTGAAACCTGTCCAGTGATAACTAAAAAGTAAAAAATAAATTAAAAGTAAAAAAATAATATTTAAAAACAAGCTTTTATTTAATTGCGCTAAAAAGAATAAAATAAACTTTTCTTTTAAAATTTTAACTATTAACTTATATAACGTCATTACACAATTTATATGACATAAAAGCTTGTCGCGAGATTTAATTACTAACATTTACTCGTAGTACGAATAAATGTTAGTTCGATAATTATGTTTTCCTAAACAGGTAAATCTCGCGACAAGCTTTTATGTCATATAAATTGTGTAATGACGTTATATAAGTTAATAGTTAAAATTTTAAAAGAAAAGTTTATTTTATTCTTTTTAGCGCAATTAAATAAAAGCTTGTTTTTAAATATTATTTTTTTACTTTTAATTTATTGGAGAGGTAGGGCATAGCGGATAATCCGCTCAAATCGGAGCAGCCCGTCTGGGGAAGGACCTCCACCTTACAGAAGATCGTAGTCAAATAGCATTGATCTCGGCCATGTTGTGTTCCTATGGTGAGTAAGGTCTCCAGAGCTCCACTTGGGGGGGTTGGGAGGGTTGGCAACGCGCGAGTGATACCCCCGGTATTGCTTACGTCTATAGGCTACGGTGACGGCTTACCATCAGGCCGACCGTATGCTTGTTTGCCACCTGTGGTATAAAAAAATAAAAAAAATACAAAGATTTATATACTAATAAATCACTACATAGTATAAAACAAAGTCGCTTTTTCTGTCCCTATGTCCCTATGTCCCTATGTCCCTTTGTATGCTTAAATCTTTAAAACTACGCAACGGATTTTGATGCGGTTTTTTTTAATTGATAGAGTGATTCAAGGGGAAGGTTTTAAAGTATCATACATTCCAAAATTCCCACGGGAAAGCGGGATACACGCAAACGAAGTTGCGCGGGTTTCGCTAGTAATATTATAAAAAAAAGATTTGTATTTTTCTTTGTAACGAATAAACTCAATAACTGCTGGACCGATTTGAAAAATTCCTTCACATTTGGGAAGCTACACTATCCGTGGATGACATAGGCTATTTATACTATATATATTTTTTTTAATAGAGATCCTTACAAAACATTGCGATGCTGGGACGGGGCGCTAGTATTGAATAACATATACAAACTTAATACATATTGCAAAGTTTTAACATTTTATAAACACGTTTTACGCCTCGTATTTTCATCTTCGCAAAATCTTACATAAACCATAAACCTATCCTTTTTTTCTGAAACAATTTAAAACCAAATAATTAGATAATTAGCGAAACTCGCGCAACTTCGTTTGCGTGTTGTATCCCGCTATCCCGGGGGAATTTTGGAATGTATTATAAGCCTTCCTCTTGACTCGTATTATCACTCTTTCCACATCAAAATCCGTTGCATAGTTTTAAAGATCTAAGCAAGCAAAAGCTAGAAGATACAACAGCTCTCTGCCCAGCACATCTGGAAGTTCCTAGAGGCAACCAGTCTGGACAGGGAAATTTGACTAAAGGGCACTACAAAAGATCAGCAATGGTCGAAGCAGTATCCCTGAAGCCCACAGCAACAAATAATAATAAGCAAAAGCTATGCAAAGATTATGATTCGTCAATTTTTATTTGACAAATAACTAACTAGTTTTTTTTAATGGTTTTTGTGAGTTTATCGTAAGCCGTCACCGTTGCCTATAGATGCTTGAAATATCACGTGGAGCTCTAGAGACCTTACTCACCGTAGGAACACAGCATGGCCGAGACCAATGCTATTTGACTACGATCTTCTTTAAGGTGGAGGTCCTTCCCAGACGGCGGATATGAATGGAATAATCAATAATCGCAATGTATTTGTTTTACCAAAATTAAGTACTTCTATTACCTACTATTTATTTTAAAAAGTGAAAGACAAAAATCTAATGTTTTTGCGTTTACTGCTCAATACCCTAAAATTATACTTTTTATCTCGGAAAGTACAGTTTGCTTACCCTCATCTTTGTAGTAAAGGAAACATGTGATGCGATATCCCATAGGCATGTAATTTATTACAAACCAAACTATTTTTTCCAAATTTCGATAATATTTTAGCAATAAGGCCGCCTTGTTGCTATTACACTAATATTGTATCGAAATCATTATTTCTGTTTTTTATTGTACTTACGTGTATTACAAATAAAACATATTCTATCTATATCTATCTATCTTTTATTATTAAAGTGTAAGTGATTAGCGAAAGCCTAATGATTATTGATGTACTTTTTAATATCTGTAAAGGCTCTTTACCTATAACACATCATTAGAACTATTTTATCCAAGATTTATAAGTCAATGTACCGCATTTAATCTGAAAGTCTTAGAAATCAGTGGAGCCATTTTTCAGCATACCTTATCTAAATACATAATGATTGATTTATTACTTGGAGATTTTATTTATTGGCTAAAAAATACTCCAAGAGTATTTTATGTTAGAAGCTAAATCTGCAGATATATGGATTAGTGATGGTAAAAATACTATTTCTTATGCATACGTTTGAAAAAGCTTCCCGCTAAGTCGCTCCTGATAGACCATCAGGTTTTCAGGATCGCTGCAATCAATAGGAAATTTCTACACCCCCAATGGTTGACTGGTAGAGAATATAATTCAATTTGCGTTAAGTCCTATTCTATCAGTGCTTTATGTACCTATTGTGGTCTTATTGTGGTCAATAATTTATCATCCTTTCATACTAATATTACAAATGAGAAAGCGAGTTTGTTTGTTTGTTATTGCTTCACGGCTTGGCTAATCAGCCAATCATTGTAAAAATTTGTATACATATTGTCAGGGGTACAGAGCCCAACATAGGCATTTTTATCCCATGAAAGTATGTCATTTCAATGGGAAAATATTTTTTCTACAATAGATGGCGCTGCAATTGCGATGTCAGCCAACAGATGGCGCAACAAGTCGCGCGATGAGTTGTTTTGTTGTCAAACGAGATCTATGTCATAAAATTAACCGCGAGCGAAGCCGCGAGGAATAGCTAATATACTATAAAATTAATTCGCTACCGCTGTCTGCTCGCTTACATCTTTTAAACTACTCAACGGATTTTAATACAGTTTTCATCAATAGACGGAGTGATTCTAGAAGAAGGTTTCCATGTATCATGCAAGTCCGGGAACGGGAATAACAGGATTTCCCGGATAAAACGCGGTCATCAACTAGTAAATAAATAAAATAGATAAATATGAAATTGTGTCGCCAAAAATACAACAAGCTTGTTTGCCACTTTAGTGCTATAAAAAAAGTTTTTACTACATGTTTTTAGAATTACATGTAATTTTATCAGGAAAAAACAACAATAAAAGTTAATTTTTGGTAAAGTAACCCTCAGTCCCCGCGTCAATTCTCAAGGAAATCTGAGTAACAATAAAAACAATGTAAAGAGGACTTTCCGGATAGAAGACGTGCTGTGAATTTAAAATTATGATAAAATATTGATATTAATGTTTGTTTTCCTCGATAAGCATAAACCCAAGACTGAAATGTTGACTTGATCGTAACTGTGTATGTTTAAATGTGTATGTATGTACTTATATTTCATTTTTCAAACATAATTATCCTTTCTTTGCTAAACAAATGAGACCGCGAATACAAACGTACCTACATTCGCGAGATACCTACAATTAACTAATGTAAGAAAATAATCAGGGTTCGGGACAAGCCCACCACACATTCCCACCGATGTGTCTCCTGTGTAGCCAGGATCAACACCGGCGCCCTCAGATTGATGATGAAGCTTTGACGTCCCGGGGGAGAAACTACAGCTGTCTTGGAACTCACAACGATTTTATTCAGAAAGAAGATAGTCGGAGTAGGAAGTATTAAAAGGACGTATAATAAGGGTTGTAAATAATATTTTTCATTGCTTCACAGTCGTGGATGTCCATCAGCAGCGATGATTGCTTACCATCAGTTGAACCGCTAGATCGTTCGTCCTTTGTCATAAAAAATATTGATAAGTCAGTCAGGTTTGTACTTCAATAATTTGCAGTGCGTTTTGCCAAGCAGCAAAGCGTTTTTTTCGGTGAGTAAAAAATACGGACCCAAATCCTCTCCTATCCCTTTTATCCCAAATGTTTTAGCGATACTAGGAAAGGGCGATTAAGTGCAAAGTGCACATTTAATTCAAGACAAGAAAACCTACATTGTACAATGCTAATAAACTTAATTTAATCTTATCTATTCCTATTCCACCTTCCTTATAACAGGCAACGAATCGGTAGATCCTCTGGTATTACGTACGATGTATACATAGGCGGCGGTAACCACTTTCCATCAGATGGTCTTGCTTGTTACTACTATTAAAAAAAACCGGGAAAGTACGTGTCGGGCCACGCACAATGTAGGGTTCCGTATTTGCTACGCTTTGCTTGCTTGCAGATGAGTATAATGCCATATTCTATGACATTTTGTACGTTTAATAAATTTTACTTAATAAGTTCCTCGGCTATTACTCGGTAACTAGTAGTGCCTACTTAACCGTTATAGTTATCCTTGTAGGTTCACTGTATGGACTACTACCGTAATTTTTTTCAAAATTCTAAACTCAAGACTTTCGGAGATAGAGGGAGGGGGACCACAGTGCAAAACGAAAATTGACACGTAAAATGTAAATAATTCGTAAACAGATCATTGTATCGGAAAATGATCTTCTAACACCTTCAATGTTTTTAAGAGACCTATCTAACGATACCCCACAAGATGGGGTCGGTGTGAAAAAAAAAATCATTCCTACTTTACGTGTAAAAAAATTTTTTTTCAAAATTTTGTTCTATCACTTTGTTAGCATTGGTAATATGAGTATAGGTTACATACCAAATTACAGCTTTCTAGCATCAAACGTCTAGGCGCTAGACCGCGGACGGACAGACGGACAGACGGACATGGCAAAACTATAAGGGTTCCTTGTAGTTTACTACGGAACCCTAAAAAAACACCAATTATTTAAGTTATTCCGCGTCTGACAGACGAAATTTATGAGAAGTAGTTTCTTAAAACAATACATAAACATTTCCACAAATCAACCAAGTTTAAGTATATACTGCGAACAACAGTTAAACCGAATTGGTTTCGATTTGTTCGAATTTCGATATAATCTATAGCAAAACAAGTTAGCGAAGTTTTGGAGAATTTGAACAAACAATGCACGTATAATGCTAATATCGGGTAGCATAATTTAATCGGTTCCGATTATTCAAATAGAAGTTTCAACTGTAGTATAATAATATTTACAAGTAGTTAGACCAGTTAGTACTCGCTAACTTGGCTAAGAAAACGGTTTGCATATGGGTATTATGTACGTAGTATTGTTGAATTTTCTATACAAATTTTGCAAGGAAGACTATTAAATACAACAAAAAAATTATCCAAAATTAAAATGCACACCAAAAAACCGTTAGTTTATGTGACGAATAAGCAATTTGAGACTAGGAAAACAGAACCTAATTGGAAAAATCATATTGGATTTAAAAATAAAACACCTTGTAATGAAACACAAAATAGTAGCAGTATGGTAGTAGTAATGTGGTTATGGACCTAGAAAAAAGGCGGACACCATCACTGAAACTAAAAAGTGAAACACCCATAGTAAGCCACCTCGCGTATACGTACAAACCGGCCGGCTTACTATGGTGTGAATGTGTGCGTGCCGGTCAGCCATTTCACACTCGCACATAGTTACGCCGCCGCCATTAGGGTGCTTCAATTCTTTCTGAGCAGATTCCGTCCGCCTTTTTTTCTTCTAGGTCCATGGTCGTGGTCGCTTTTAAAGACCAAGTAAGTAAGTAGTAAGTAAGTAGATATTTTTCACGAAATATTGTACTTATTTCTATTGAGTTATAAAAATAAATAAGAATGAAGTAAGTAAAATGTAAATATACAAAATAGAATTAAAAACTATACATTAGTCTATTAAATCTAAATCAATGACGAATCAAAAACCCAGTTCATTTACCTACATATTTTAAGTAGGTAAGTAAACATAAAAATAAGTTTTAATTTTAGAACAAATCATATTAAACCAGATTTTATCTTTTGTTTATAGCTAAAATTAATAAAAATAAATTAAAGAAAGCATCACAAAAATTGGTAAAACCCACACGACAAAAGGTATTTCCTATATTACCTATAACTTTTCTAAAAACGCAATGACTCAGTGAACCTGCTCCTGAACGTCACAATATTTTGTCTCTTTTTGTCACAGCGCCATGTAATATTTCTGTCCCTTTTCGTCACATGCGTCTTGCATTAAATTAGTCACAGTTTAATATTATAATATAAATGTACGGTAGACGTTTCTTAGTTTATAATTAAAAGTTGAAGGTATCACATGTGTTTGTGTCAAAAAAGTTACGTGATAATTATTTTTTATTCGATAATTCTTACGGATTTTTTATAAAAGGCCGATATTTTTGAGGTAACTTATTTTATTTTTATAAAATTTTTTTTTATTAAGTATTGATAATGATAAAATTGACATATTTCATATAATTTATCTTTATCTTTTGACATTCTAGCATAAGCGATCCTAAAATTCTAAGCCTGAATTTAACCATCAACTTGTCAAACTCGGTCACTTATTATTTCGAAATACAATTTCTTGTCCGGGTTTTGTATACTTAATTTTTTTGATAATTATAGATATTGCTTATAAAAAACACAAAAAACTCGAGTCGTACTATGCTCATTGCTCATGCCAAGAATGGAACCAGGAGTTTAGTTAATGAGATGGTTTGTTGTCCACCGCTCTTAGTACATAAATATCTTTATTTATACAGTTATATTTATTATCGTTATTTATTATCATTAGGGCACAGTGGCTACTGTTACGTGACCTTTCTAGATAACTGTATATAAGTTTGTTTATATGTAAAACGCGTTCTTGTTTTACGCTAATCTCAGATGTTGAATCCTGCTAAGTGATTCCATATAAGAACTGCTTTGTGCAGTCGAGGCCAACTGTATAAGCCGTATCGGAAAGAACAGTCAGTGCATTTATAGCTGCGACTGCATACCAATACCAACAGCGGTCCGTGTATTTATGTATTGCATTTGACACTTTTGTATAAAAACTGTATATGGCCCAAAAGCAACAGCAACTGAGGCTGTGTGGACTGCTTAAAGCTTTCCGCCTAGAGAGGCAGTGCATTATAATGGTGCCGACCATTAGTGTCGCCGAACTACAGACAGTTTTAATCGAAAAATGCCATACTATCGATAGTATCAATAGTACCTATTGCTTTGCAATATTACATAATTATGCCATCGATAGTCTATCGAAATGCTATCGATGTTGACAATCCAGCAGTAACACCAGTACCGCATGTAAATTAAATCACAATTAAATCATCGGAAAGCCACCCAGGTGGTCCCGGGTTCGACTCCCGGTCGGGCCATGATGAAAAACAAACTGTTTCTGATTGGCCTCGGGTCTTGGATGTTATCTAGGTATATATGTATTTGTTACAAAATATAGTATCGTTGAGTTAGTAGCCCATAACACAAGTTTCGAACTTACTTTGGGGATCAATCTGTGTGAATTGTCCAAAAAAAATATGCCAACTTATTTTATTAATAATTTTATTTTTAGAAATCACAATGAAGTCTGCAATTTTACTGATATTGTCAACGCTAGCTGTTAGTTCTTTCGCTCAAAGATCACCATATGCTGGGCGAAATCCCATTGGATATCCAGAAATGGACTCGACCAGTACAACACAAACTGACGGATTAGGAAACAGGTAAATTAATGAAATTATTGTACAAAATTCAAATTTACTTGTACACCAATCATTGTAAATGCTACTAATATTATAAAGGCGAAAGTAACGTGTATGTTTGTTACTTCTTCACGCTCAAATGGCTAATCCGATTTTCATAATATTTGGTATGTAGGTAGCTGGTAGGATTAACACTCACTTGGATTCCACAGTCCGGTGTCTCAGTAAAGGGTGTCAGTCACCCAAACTGATTAGTCCAATCAAAAAACAAAAAAAACACTTGGATTAAATTTTTATTCCGAAAAGCATGCGATTCCCGTAGGATTTCATCAAAAGCCTGATATAGATGGCGCTACTGTGCATAAATAAATACACTCAAACGAAGTTGCGCGGGTTTTAGTATCATTATAAATATTAAAGATATATAAGGAATCCATTATCCTGTTCTAACTAGTTTCTTAGCACGAAATACATATAAATAATAAGTTTGTTGTTTACCTAATAGATAAGTAAAAAACTACATTAAAATTCTTATAGAACTTTAAACCGGTCTGCAACCAAACTTGATTAACTGCCGGACCGCTTTTTCTTATTGTTTTAGTTACGCAAACCAATCTATGCCTTTTTGAGAATGTTTAAATTAAATGCTGGCTAAAATCTGCGGTATTATTCTCGTAAGAAAAACAGTAAAAATCTAGTCTCAGCGCTATCTTCCTCATACAAAATACAAAATGAGGGAGATAGCATGTTGTTTACGTCACTGATTGGGAACTTTTGTAGTGACGTTGTTGCCGACGAAATCGCTATCGTCACACGACTGGATATATGGGTCCTCAATGAATGGGGTTTTAAAGCATACTGATTATCAAATAATAAATCAGAAAGAAATGAAGACTACACTATTCTTCATTCCATTAATTTTATTCCATACCAGTGTCCCGTCCCAGCTTCGCAAGGGTTTTTTGTAAGGATGTCACCCGCGGATTTTTTAAATTTATCAAATCGGTTCAGAAGTTTTTGTATTTATTCGATACAAAGAAAAATACAAATCTTTCACCTTTAGGTATAAAATTAGTATAGATATAGATAAATACATTTATATCTGTTAATCTACGAAATAGACGAGAGTGGGCTGGAATCACACAATTTGTTTCAACATGTAGAAGAAAATTTTTTTTTTTTTTTAATAATATCGTGTGTTAGAGCCTAGCTAATACTATGAACCTGATAGTAGCTCGAAAAAAATAGGCTTGATTGAGCGGGACAGTACCCTCTTACTGAATCTATACTAATATTATAAAGAGGAAAGATTTGATTGTTTGTTTGTTTGTTTGCATTGAATAGGCTCCGAAACTACTGGACCGATTTCAAAAATTATTTCACCAGTAGAAAGCTACATTATCAGGGAGTGACATAGGTTATAGCTTTTCCCGAAATTCAATGTGGTTCCCAAGGGAACAGGTCCGGAACTTCACGCGGACGAAGTCGCGGGCAAAAAAGCTAGTATGGAATAAAATAACCCTGATATGCCAGTCAGTTGTACTCATATTTTTATAATAATGAATCAAATAATATTGATTTGATTATTTTTATTTTCAGATTTGGTGAAGATGGCACACCAACAACAACAGAGAGGTTACCTATAGAAGCCATGGGCGACAGAGAACTCGTGAATCGGTTAAAGAAATTACCATTGGACAAGCAACCATTTTGGCTAATAAACTGGTTAGCTCTAGAAGAACTTAGAAGGAATCCGCAGACTTACTCTCACCAACCAAACTCGTTTATTGACAACATACCTCGTCCTAGAAATTAGAATTTAGGCATTATATCCAGTGGCTGAATGAGGGCTGATAATTTAAAAAAAAATGTTATACTTACATATTTCGCATTTGTCCGTACAACTGCAAGTGCGACGTTTTTTTAATGGAGAAAATAGAACTTCGTTATCCTGGGTCACAGTTTTAAAAGCATAATATTGTAATACTGTGCCTGGGTGGCCTAGCTTATAGAAACCAGTAACAGCCTAAAAAATTTGAAACAAAAAAAATCTTTTTTGCGTCCGCATTTAAATTTTAAAGTTATACTTTTATATAATACTGTTGTTGTTTGTTACCCATGGCTTCGCCCGGGTGGTCCAGAGGATCTACATTTGATATTTTTTTCCCATGGGAATAATATCTTTTCCCAGGATAAATAGTAGCCAATGTCACTTTCCAGACTATAACCTATCACCAAAAAAGAAATCATGTCATATTTTTGTTACTTTCAATGTGAAAAAAGGACAAATACACTTTTACAAATATAATTTTAGTATGATTAAGTACTTCGTGTATTAAAGATGTTTGTAAACAAGTATAAAAATAAGTCAATAGGTAAGTTATTTTTATGAGTTCGATGACCTCGTTATTGACACTCATAAATTTATTAACCAATTAGATAATGGCATTGTTAATTGCTACATTTATATATTGACATTATGTCACAAATATTTTGTAATATTGCACTGTCGTAATTTGGACATCACTTTTGCCATAATAACTTCGGTAAAAATAGACCAAACATAAACTAAAACCTGGGGCCCAAGTCTGCTAAATACAAGTGCACCAATAGTGACGATTGTGTCACTTAAATAGTTTTTGACATTTGGTATTCTCATATTTGTTATATAGAGTCATATTAGATATATAAGTCCGAGGCCATTTTATTGACACATTATAATATCTATTATTGATCTTTTCGGTAGTATCTTTCACATAAAAGCGATTTAACGGAAACAGTAGTTCATGGTAGATTTTAACTGTCGATCATTCCGTTCATATTCCACTGACACATCGTTGATACATTGAGATACTAGTTAACTTTTACCATAATACCAAATTTGGCACTATGGAAATTTATTGACAATAGAATGGTGATGGTTTGGTAATAGTTGGTCGCCTAATAGCAGACTTGGGGACTTTTTAATCACTGTCATTCTTGCAGAGAATTTAATGATGTACGAAAAGTGACAAAACACATTTTAGTTTGTGAAGGAAGTGTGTTTTTTAAGGATATGACGAGTTGCTACTTATAAAATATGGCGTGATTTAATTAGGAACATTTTAGTTTTTAAAAATGAAGGGTACGATAAATTATCTTCAAGGATAACAGAGTATAAAATATATCAACCAAAGATTGTTCAGTAATAAAATATACCTAAAAATCGTAATTGTTTATTATTTTTATTATTAAATCACATTTTCTTGTTCCTAGACATTTTTTTTTCTTTTTTTTTTGCAATAATTCGTAACTAATGTACGTGTTTAATAGACTAATCTAATTAATAATTGATAATAATACCTAATATATTATTTTATTTTATAAAAATATACCTATCTGATATATTTTTATTTATATCAATTTATTAAAGTTTATGTTTCCTTATTAGTGAATTCCCATTGTGGTTTTGCCTTGCCTCGGCTTTGCCTCATAAGACGGGTCAATGTCACCCAACGAGCTGTGGAAAGAGCTATGCTCGGGATTCGTAGTAATACTAAGAGTATAACTTAACTACCAAATTAGAATTTCATAGATATCATAATTTCTTATAGGTAATAGAAAATAGGATAATATATTGAATATTTTTAAATATACATTTTCCTTATAAGCTGCTCTCAAACAAACTTAATATCTCTGTACGAGGACACTCTCAAGCATCTTTACAGCGAGACATTTTATTGGCAGTAGTTAGAAAAATACACCGTCCGAATGGTATATGAGAAAGACAAATTTTTAAGTTTAAATTTTTTTTACATCCAGAAAATACATATAAATGGCGTACCGTACCGTTAAACAACGATGTTTAATGCTTCAGAATACAAAATCCCTTTTTACAAAACACTACAAAAGTTCCCAATTTCATCATGGAAAGAATGAATTCAATACAACTCTTAAAAAAATAAAAGGAACACTTCAAACACAATAATCGAAATTTCGATTAAATCGGATTCGGACGTGGCTCTATTCGAAATCAGTCAGACGGACTCGGTCTGAAGATCGAATGGCAATAGAATGACCTGCTCTAATCAAATGAGAGTTCGATAGTTGAAAATGGGTAATTTCGTGATAGAATCGAAGGTAGAGAACGCAATTTGTTGAAAGCAATTATGAAAAAAGAACGAACTTTATGTCAACTTATAATTTTCAAAACGTCGCTTCATTTTGTTCAACTACTATATGTAACAGTCATGATGGATAAATTAAATTGTACAATGAATCTATATATCCATGTGTCGTGATACAACACACGTCACCTTAATTGGTAACTATGATTCTAGAGTTAGACAATTTACGGTGTGGTGTGTCGCTCCGGAAAGCCAATCATTATCGGGCAAGTCGAAGTTAAAACGAGAAATGGAAGGTCACCCGGATATCGTTAGAGTGACTAGGTACCGAATCTAGCATTCTAGTGGCCATTAAGCATATTTGATCCAGCCGTCGGGGCATGATAGCCACGACCCTCAGTCATGAGGAAACGACGAAGAGGAAGTGTCGTGTCGTGACACATAGATATCGGTCTAATACAATTAGTACCTATAGATAGAATTACAATGTAATGTGTGATAATACGCCACAATATAATTTGCGGTGGATACACATGTATGAAAAACTAGATTAACCATGTGAGCTAAACTAATCATACTTGGTGGTGGAAGGCCAGTGTTGAAGTCAATAAACTTGCACTCTAGACCAACAGTCGCTTTATAATATAAAATATACCTACTTAAAAATATCTGCATCATAAAATAATATTTCACAGAAATAATGAATAAAAATACTAAAACGAAACATAAAAGAGCTTTATTGATATTTACAGCAACATCTTGGCCGACTATGAAAATGTCGTGAAAATTGGCAAAAGACCCTTTAAATAAAATTTACGATAATATGTCGCTGTGTGCAGTACGTTATTTTTCTCAAAAAACATTCCTTTTAACGTTGTTAGTAACATTTTAAGTTAGAAAACAGAAAATTTGTATTGTGTGTAGAGTAGGTAATGTTATTTCAACCCAGTATGTCTGTACTGCTTAATATTAAATTTTATTGTATTTTTGTTTGAATTGAATAGGCTCCGAAACTACTGGACCGATTTGGAAAATATTTAATGTTGATAAGCTGCACGGGTGACAGGCTATATTATTTATCCAAAAAATTTGGGATTCACACTGAAACCCCGTTCGAAGCCGCGACGCTGCGGGCCGCTAATACTATTTTGAATATTTCTCAGCATTTTCTTTCCAAAGGTCCATCGACAGGGTTAATGACAATCGTTAACTTTTAATCGCAAATAATTACCAGAATACAAAGCCATAAAGATATAATTTTCTGCAATTGTACAAAATTAGAAATAAATATTTTAAATTTATGAATATTTTTTTATACCACAAAGTTGGCAAACAAGCATACGACCCGTTTGATGGTAAGCATCACGGTAGTCTATAGACGCTTGCAATACCGTGGGTATCACTCACGCGTTGCCAAACTCCCCCAAGTGGAGCTCTGGAGATCTTACTCACCGTAGGAACACAACACGGCCGAGACCAATGCCACTTGGCTACGATTTTCTGTAAGGTTGAGCTCCTTCCCCAGACCGGCTGTTCCGATTTGAGCGGGTTATTCGCTGTGCACTACCTCTCTTAAAATTTATAATTATAATTATTCATTATTATAGTTGGATATCCAGTGACAATTTGTGGTTACAGTAATTTGAGCTCCCTTTTTGGGCCTAGTAGTGATGGTAAGTTTATTGAATTTAAATTAAAAAAACAAAAACTTGTAACAATAATTTATGTACTAAAAATATTATAAAAACACACATTACAATATAATATTCACAATAAAAGTCTATATATCAATCATAAAGTTGCAATCTGTGACACATTCAATGAGTCTACTCTTTAACTTGGATTCTAAAATTGAAGCATTATAAATAAAATGCAGAAAAATGAAGTGATTAAAATGTGAGATGACAAACGACACAACACCATGTCGCCCTGTGCATGGGATGCGTCCTGATGTATCCTGGATACGTCAGGACGCATCCCTGTACCTCGACATTTCATTCAAAATTAACAAAAACCATCGCTCGCTTTACATTGCTTGTTAGATAGTGATAAGCGACTGCACGTTGGTAGAAAAGCAATTAATGGTTCCGACCAAAAATAGTTGAAATATAATTTTGCTTTTATTCTCGTAACTATAATATCAATTATAGTCAAACTCATGTCAATCTCAAGAACCGGGTCACTAATACAAAACTGAAATTGAGCGAGATAGTGTGTGAGTATGAGATGAGATTGAAACTGTTTTTGTTTCAAGAATAGTGACAATTTAGGGCATGTTTAGTGTCTAGATCTTAGGGCATATCCCGCGTGCGTAAGCACACCCACGTGTCACAAAAACGCCTACAGGGCGTTTCAATTTTGTCTTCTAATTTCCGAAATAAATTTTAATTTCTGAAGCTACATTACTCAAATCTCTACTAAGTACCTCTAAACCTAAATTCTATTTTCATTGAAAATACTAGGTCTCTGCGGATACGTCTGGGGATTATTCAACATCGCAGCATACTGTTTTTGGTTCAAAAACCATATTGGTTGTTGATCAACTGGAAGATTGTCCAAACGATTTGCATATACTGTGTCTCCATTAAGCTGGGCCGGTAGCTTTTCTACTTTGAAGCGGTTTATTATAACAGGTTCCAATTCTTGGTATCCTATTGGCTTATGACCAGCATAAAATGGTCGTTGGCAAAGGCATGGAATGATTGCTGCCACGAAGAATAAGAGAGTTGGAGACATTTTTGTTCTGTAAAAGACAAACACATTTTGAGATATTTTGCTTTACCAATTCGAACTCTCGTCCTCTTAAAATCCCTCCTCTTGAAATATTAATTTGTTCCAAGTTAGGTAAAAAAAGTTATAATTACACGTCTTTGTTTCAGACTCAGTCCTTTTTTTAACAAACATGTTAATAATAAAATCATGCCTTACCGATTATTCAAAATAATACGACTGTATGATAATAATATGACTGTATGGATAAGCCTCAAAATGTCATCAATTATATTAAAATTTAATTTTATAAATCAACTAGTTGAGTGAAGTTCCGTACCCGTTTCCGTGGAAACCACATTGAATTTCGGGAAAAGCTGTAGCCTATGTCACTCCCTGATAATGTAGCTTTCTACTGGTGAAAGAATTTTTGAAATCGGTCCAGTAGTTTCGGAGCCTATTCAATGCAAACAAACAAACAAACAATAAAATCTTTCCTCTTTAAAATATTAGTAGGTACGCAGAATTTAATTTCACTCTAAGGTTCTAACATTATAACTTTATATCCCAGGTATTACAAACTTTTGGGATCGGAGTATTCGAAGAGGATTTGATAGATTATTTTTGAAATTTAATCTACTTATAAAACATTTATCTAAAGTATATTACATTATATTATAGGATATTATGAACATTTAGGATTTTTGTATAAGCCTAAAACATGAAAGTTGGCTATTTTTACACCATCAACGCCGACCCCAAATGAGAGCAAAGATGTAATGAACATTCCTATAAGGCAGTCTAAGGGATACAATACAATTATTTAAAGTAATATTAACTTACCAATTAGGTATATTAAACTGTTATACACAACAATGCTAGAGAATGTTGAGTATTCGAATGCGTTAGGGCATTAAAAAATCAATATTTATAGTATTTTTAGGTCGAGCCCTCACGAACCTTATCGCTAACCATAGAGTTACTATAACATAGATTAGTTCAGTTAAAGTTGGGAAAATTGATGCGTCATGGGAAATACTAGATATTATGGGAAAATTCTGTACAATTTATGGTTATGTAGCGAAAGCAGTACTTTTAATATATTGTTTAAAACACCATTTCCTACAAATATGCCAAATTTCGCTAGTACACGAATTAGTTTCCCTGAGAGCTATTTTTATGTCTTCGTTAGGTGGACTATACTTGAAAAGATTGTTTTTGGCAATAAAGCCATCTTTTTGCATAATATATTAGTCGGTAAGTTTTCCGTCTATTGTATTACTTGAAGTTGTGTATTGCAAATAAAGCATTATTCTATCTAATAAGCGTGGTGGGGAAAGAAAGAGTAAAGAATGGAGAGAAATTTATAATTGTGAGCGATATGTACAACAACGCGTGAAAAAAGGTTATGGAGTAGGTATGACAGTGTAATAAAGACGTAGGTATAAAACATAGACAAAAAGTATGATAAAAATATTATTATATTCATAAAAAGGAGTTCGGTTTGTAATACTATCTATCGACCTCCGTGGCGTAATGGTTACCACGCCAGACCGCCACCCAAGAGGTCCCGGGTTCGATCCCCGGTCGGGTCATGATGAAAAACGAACTTTTTCTTATTGGCCTTGGGTCTTGGATGTTTATCTATATATGTATTTGTTATAAAATATAATATCGTTGGGTTAGTATCCCATAACACAAGTTTCGAACTTATTTTGGGGCTAGCTCAATCTGTGTGAATTGTCCCTATATATTTATTTATTCATTGTAAACAACCAACGTACATAAATCAGTTCTATTTAAAATTTCTTTAGCTCTATAACGAAGCACTCACGAGTTGAACTTTAGTATGAATTCAACGTATGATTGTACATCCTTGCCGTGCAACCTCATGCAAATACACTGACTCACAGGATTTCGTATAAAACGTCTTTGTCAAATAGTTGCATATATTCGTGACGTACTTTTACGTTCTTGACAGAAAAGGAAGGGAGATATCCAAAAAGAATTTATTTACTGACGTAATTAAGGTTTACTGATATCCATTTTCATCAATCCTCAAAATTTAGGGATTTTAAGGGACAATGAACATCTTGCCAGTATTGAGAATTTAATTTGAATCATTGACACGAATTGAAAAGGGGACCCATAGCAAGAATTTTGTTTTCACCAATTCGACGTGAAGTAGATATGTCGACGTGGGTGATATGCCGCTGCGATTCGTACGATGAGTGAGACAGACAGAAGCCTAATACTCGTCCTGCTTCCTACTTCCTGTTTGCATTTTTTTTAAGAGCGGATTATCCGCTGTGCCCTACCTTCGCTCAAATCGGAGCAGCCCGTCTGGGGAAGGACCTCTACCTTACAGAAGATCGTAGCCAAATAGCATTGATCTCGGCCATGCTGTGTTCCTACGGTGAGGAAGGTCTCCAGAGCTCCACTTGGGGGGGTTGGGAGGGTTGACAACGCGTGAGTGATACCCCCGGTATTGCAAGCGTCTATAGGCTAAGGTGATGCTTACCATCAGGCGGGCCGTATGCTTGTTTGCCACCTTAGTAGTATAAAAAAACTTTTTTCCTTCCTTTTTCATACCTCTATAAATGGGCAACGGATCCAAGACCTTTGGATGACCAAGAGTCGTAGATGAGAAAACATAATTCTTAATTTGTTTCGTGGGTCAGGTTTCTTTGCATGTCTGTACATGGGCAGCGATGATTGCTTACCATCAGATGACCCGCTAGATCCTTTCCCTCCACTACCATAAAAAAAAATAACTATTCAGTTTCATAATTACATTTTGAAACTGAAGATTCTGTGTCATAATTTTTTATAACATCCATACTAATCCATATCCATACTAATATTATAAATGTGAAAGTGTGTTTGTTTGTTTGTTTGTCCTCCCTTCACGCCGAAAGTAATGAACGGTTGGATATGATTTTTTTATTGGCATATGCTACTTTTTTCCCCACGGGTTAAAGAGATTCCCATGGGAAAAAATATTGAAATTTTCCTTTGACCACTCGGGCGGAGCCGCGGGTAACAGCTAGAAGTATAATAAAATTGTTACAAATATGTGAATCTATTTTCTATATCATTACGTATTCTTTACCATTGTATTATTTTATTAGTAATATTTTTTGTACAAAATATTCCGATAGCAATAAACAAGGAAAATCAAAGCACAAACTCACTAAAATATCTTTTCTATAAATCTTTTAATGGATGGTTGACAAAAAATTGACGAAATGTTATTGATAAAGAAAAATTTTTCCTTATCATATAATAAGGAAAAATGAATATATTATTATATTTCTATATTCATTTATAATGTATCTGGCAGGTAAATATATAGGTAAACAGGATAGAAAAATAAGTATAAAGTTTTCAAAAAACTTATTTTCATCCCCAGTAAGAGTCTACAATTAAATTGGCTCGGACGAATTGTCTACGAATTTGGTCAGAAAAATATTAAAAAATAAAACTTTTATTTATTTATTTTATATTATAATACTGATTAATTTATTTTAGTTTCAATAAAAGTTACAAAAAAAATACAATCTAATAAAGTGATATCCAGATAATGATATTAAGCCATTCATCCTCCCAGAATATTTTATAACTTTTCAAATCCAGGATTTGTATCAATTACGTTTTAATCCAAGTTTCAAGTTTCTGAAATTAATATTTGATTACGAAAGAGACCCAAGTTTTTCATAAAGAATTCTGTTTGATGCCGTTTGTTTTGAAATAAA
Source organism: Endotricha flammealis (assembly GCA_905163395.2). Lineage (NCBI taxonomy): Eukaryota > Metazoa > Arthropoda > Insecta > Lepidoptera > Pyralidae > Endotricha > Endotricha flammealis. The sequence goes on along the minus strand of LR990869.1, from coordinate 10,482,909 downwards.
ATGGAACGCGAGGCACCAATATTGCATACAAATCGACTATAAATTATTTCTATCAATGAATATCTCTCAGATGAAAATGTTGTTTTTACAATTTTTCGACATTATCGATATATCGTACGGAGCAATGATACGACAAATGATACATACGTATACACTAAACAATGATCGGTAGACAACTCTTCCTTTCTTCGCATTGGGCATAGGGCATGTTGAGGGTCTCCAAAATCAAGGCACCTACTTGATGCCATGCACAAACTCACAAAGAGAATGATTTATTCTAAAGTTCATAAAAGATTTTTATACATGTACTGTAAATGTACTTGTTTCCTAAAATGATAAAAAATTAAAACAGGTTTTTTATGTAGAGCAAACTTAAAACGTTTATTTAGCTTAGTAATAACGCCGTACAAGTTCAGAGCTAATATGTAATTAAAGTTACGTACTTCGTTAGACACTTACACTAAGTGTTGCTTTAATAAATGTGCTCCCCGTTCGGAGAATGTAAAGTGATCTTGCGCTAACTTTCGCAATTAAGTAAGCGAACTTTACGGCGGCGGTCAAACGATTTTGTTGTTATGAATTTAATGGAATTTAACTCAAATTTTATTTTTATTATCTACGTATTAAATATTTTGTATCCTTACAAAAGTTTTAGCGACATTTTTAGGTTGGCACTACGCGTAAAAAACGTAACCACAATCTTGCTACCTTAAAATACGGTTTCCTACTACAAGCTACGATTTAATATTCTAAGCTATGACTTTCCACTTACAAAGGCTACGACTTCTTGCTACAAGCTGCGATTTTCTACAACAACCTACGATTTGTTGAACAATCTACGGATTGGCGTTCTAGTTTCCACTACAAATGCTACGATTCGGTGTTGATGCTACAATTTTCCACTACAAGCTACGATTGAGTGCTGGAAGCTACGATTTTCTACTACAACTCTACAATTTGGTGTGTAGCACCAAACTTCAATTTTAAGTGTTGTAGCTGTGATTTGGTACTGAACTGACAGCTATTTATTACATTACGATTTCTGACAACAAACTAAACTCAAAAGATTTACATAAAATACAAACAACATTAAAAAAAATAACATTCAAACAAAACATTTGCATTAAGCAGAGAGTCACGCTCCCGCATTTGCCCGGTGAAACAAGAAAGGGTTGATCTGCTTGTGTAGAGTTGTAGACAGTTTCGAAAAAAACCCCGCGACGAAAGGAATAAAATAAAATACACTATTTGCACAAAATGCATCATATAAAACTGTGTCAGATCAGGATACGGGCAGTTACGATTATTAATCATTGAGATTATATTTTTTCACGATATACGTGAGTCACGGCAAACCATACTAAAGTCCATATCAGTATATCTAGCAGCTGCGGGCGTATTTCTAGATTTCTACTTATTTATGCTGAGGTAATGAAAATAAGGAAAATGGTTAAAAAATCATTTTAGCTTGACCAACTAATAAAAAATTCTGACATGTTAAACTATTTTACAGTTTGGTTTACTAAGAAATAAGTAAGTAGGTAAATATAGTAATATAATATTTGATTGAAGTTATTTATTAATTTTGTTTTAATATTTAGATGTCCCATCATTTTCTTGTTTAGTATTTATTTTCTTGTCTTGCTAGCCCTGTCCACTCCATACAGAAATTCGTTACCTAAAGGTTGTCTTGAAAAGATTGCTTTTTAGCAATAAGACCGCCTGGTTGCATTTACACTAGTTCGTAAGATTGTTTTTTTTTGTACTTTTTCCTGTGTGTAATGCAAATAAAGAGTATTCTATCTAAATAATCAGGCAAACGATATTTAATCAGAACAGGTACGGTCGACAAAACCAACTATATCTAGCTACAGACCGGTGACAGACAGACGGACGCACAGCGCAGTAGTAAGTGGTTAAGTAATAGTGTTCCGTTGGCACCCTTTGGGTATGGAACTATTTATTGCTAATGTGAACTGATATAAACCACTCACTGTGTTAATGTACTTCCCGATTGATAGTCGAGAAAGGCGGGCTTAGCATTTATATCGATACGTCACAACGATTCGATCAATCGTAATTTAATCTGTGCCCCTGATTTGGGATCAATTTCAAATCGGTCGAGAGGTAACAACCATGAAATATCGTTGATACTTTGCCGAACAAAATATTATTTCGCCCCACGAAAAAATGGTGTAATGCAAAAAGGTCGGAATTTTTGAGAACAGAATATAAAAAGTGTTTTATAAAAATAGGCATGTGTCGGAGGGTTGAATGGTTTGGTTATGGATTCGATTTCGGTATTTCATAATATCAGACTATGGAAATATGAGGAAGACAGTTCAGGAGATTATGTGACAGTAAATCTAGAGCCCGCATTCGAACGAATATTCTTTTGAATAGAATTTATTTTTTACTAGCGGACGATCGTGGAATGGTTACACGAGCGAGCGAATTTTTACTTTTCCTGTTTCCGTGGAAATTTCGAAATTGACACACAGAGGTAGATAAGGACATAGATTGGTACTTTTTGGTCTGGTAATGTGAGCATGTATACCACTTTCCTATAGGAATTTCAAAATCTTCTGCTTTATCTCTTGTTTGTAACGTAGCGAAAATTTTAGCAACATTTTAGCTCTAAATCCAAAAGTTTGGAATTCTGTCTTGTACAAGTATTTATAGATATTCTTAAAATTGAAACTTCGTTTTAGAATAAAAAATTTACTTAATTTAAAAACGTTAACGATAAAGCTTCTCAGAATTCCATAGAATAATAATTCTAAAGATTTTTAAAACACAATTTATTGTGCAGAAATAAATTCTGTAATACGTTTTGAACGGAAAAATTCTAAACAGACTACAAAATTGGCTATTTTATGGAGCTTTTCAATTTAACCAACCAAAATATTCTGCGTTATACGAAGAATCTCATTTATTTGATACAAGTCAGTCCATTAGGGGAACGAATACCTACTGATTCGTTTTCCGATAAAACGTATTATCTATATATATAAAATGCTTTGTCCTGACTGACTGACTGACTGACTGACTGACTGACTGAGAATCAACGCACAGCCTAAACCGCTCTTCGTAAAAATCTGAAATTTGGCAGGTAGAACTATTATAAGACGTAGGCGTCCGATAAGAAAGGATTTTTCGAAATTCGAACTCTAAGGGGGTAAAAAAGGAGGGTAAAGTTACTATGGGACAACTTGATTCCTTGGTCCAATTTACTTCAAATTTTGCATAAAAATTGTTTAAGAGAATTGATGGAAGATGTGATTCTTATTTTATTGAAATTCTTGAAAAAAATGTATTTTGTGGGTAATTTTCTTCGAGTTGATATCAATACTCATACTCCTTAGTGCTTTTGATTTCAATTACATTTCATTTTGACACATCCGTGAAGTGAAGTGTATCATCTGTCATGTAATTATAAATTGTGAATATTCAATCATAATGTCGTCTATTTATTCTGTTTGTGATATCGGAAAAACAGCTAAAATTCTAACTATGTATAAAGCGGACTGAATCATATTCATCGATAATAAATAGTTAGTAATATTAAATTTTATAATATTTGACAGGGTTCAAGTTAAATTGGTCAATGGTTAAATGGCATACATTTTGATATTGTCTCTTTCTCACTTATAGGAAATCTCATTCGTAGTGTTGTTGTAGGCTGAGGTTGTAGGTATTGAATTACCGATATACTTATACATTTTTTTTACGGAAGTGGTTGGAAAACAAGCTCAGGAATATGGATCATTTGATATTAGGTGATTACCGTCGACTATGGAGCACATAGATTCTAGGGTCCCTAACCCATTGCCGACCTATAACAGGAAAAAACAGGATATAGTATAAGGAATGAGTTAGATTTTTTCTATACCACAAAGGTGACAAACAAGAATTTCGCATATTTCACTCCCCGAACAAAACGCATTGCTGCTTCACGTCAATATTCTGTAAAAGGGTGGATCTTCACTGGTCGGGCTAGCCTATTTCATAAACGCCCACTCCAAAGATTGTAATGAGAAGTATAAAAATAGAAAAAAAATCTATACATATGACAATTTTTTGGGTGTGACCAACCTATATGAAAGGATTTGTTGAAATTCCCGCGGGAAAGGATAAACGCACACGAAGTTGCGCGGGTTTCTCTAGTATTATTATAAGGTCCTAATTTATTAATGAACTTCCTTATAACGCATGAATATATAGGTTACGTAATGATCGTTTAAGCAAAGATATAATGGTCTAGTATTCAGTCAATAAGCTTAGGCTTTATGTAGTAAGCAACATTTTTCTAACTATTTACAATACAAACTTTTTTATTTACTGAATACTAGACCATTATTTCCTTGCTTAAACGACGATATGTAACCTATATAGTCATGTGTTAAAATGAAGTTATAAGTCTTTACAGATAGATGTGCAGTCCGCTTTCGCTGTTGGGTATTATCACTCTATGCTGTCACAAACATCGAGTTAAGATACCAGTTATGAGCTAAGTGGGGCTGTACATTCTCGCAAAGTTGACCGAAGTGAAGTGAAGTCAGGCACGAAGTTTGAAGATAAAGGAACACGAACGAAATAAAGTAAATTCGAAGTAGAACGAAGACTCGTTTTTGCTCAACTTCGCAAGAGTGTAGGGTCGGCGTAACAGGCACAGCTTGTCAATTTTTCCTAGCCTGTAAAACTAAATGCAGGTAACGTCTGGTTATTTTACGCGGCGTTTGATAGGCCTACGTGATAGAGAAGAAAAAATATTATAATCATAATTTTAGGCTCGACTACTGCTCGTCACCGGCGGGGAATCCAACCTCACACACTAGAACCAAAATGGTCGCGCACTGCGCGGTTTCAGAGGAGTTTCCTCCTGCGAACGCTGAGGCTGTGGAATGAGATCCCCGCCGAGGGTTTTCCTTTAGATTATAACATGGGGTTCTTCAAAGGGGGCAATAAAAGATTTTTAAAGGGTCGGCAACGCGCGAATGATACTCCCGGTGTTGCAAGCGTCCATAGGCTACGGTGACCGCTCACCATCAGGCGGACAATAAACTTGTTTGCCACCTTTGTGGTAAAAAAAGGCAATATTTCTGCCAAAAAGTTGCACAAGAGCCTATTTCAGATATGCAATTCAATATAAATAATGCATCTATATTTTCAGGAGAAAGTATAATAACGCCTGCTAAAAATGAGATTTTGCTAACGCAATCACTTTTAAAAGTATATTGACGCCCGTGAAAGTTTTATAAAAATCTAGTTTGATGCAGACTTTTATCTTTAAGAGTATAATTTAAGATGCGAGAGTACGAAGTATTATTACTAACTTGAGAAACTTTATTTCAATATAATCAAAGACAATCGTTTATTTTTACTTTTCATTAATACCCTTGTAGGTCTATACTGAGTATGTCCCATGCACATTTCCGAATTTGACAGAGTGAGATGGGTCAATAAATCAACCAATTGCAATGCACGCAATCGCAACTCAACCAATTAGCAATGATTACGTGAACCAATCATCATCATCATAATCAACCCATAATCTCCCTTCAATCGAAGGTGATTAGAGCGTACTTTGCCACGCTGCTCCAATGCGGGTTGGCAGAGGTCGGTGTTTTCAAACCGCCCTAAGGCCACCGACTTGGCTTAACGACTGTCATCCATTGACAAAAGCGGGGACCGACGGCTTAACGTGCACTCCGAAGCACGGAGAAGCTCGAGATAACGAAACCCATTAAAACGCTAGCTAGGGTCGACATCGCATAACTTGCGTGTTCATATTAGAGTGCGTGCGACACACAGCGACGCCATCGAGCTCCTCACGTGAACCAAAATCGATATAAATTAGGAAACATTATTGTCATCAAAATATTCCGCTATACAAAGGCAGATAAACAAAATAAAGTTCTTTGTCTGTCGATCTGCAAATATAGGAGTTATATTCAAATCCTAAACAAACGTACAATCCTCTTACTTTGATTCAAATCTAAACTAACAACAGACCGTAATAAGATTAGTATCGATGAGTAGTCGAGCTACCTGCGATTGACTGCGATGTCGGAGGTGTGTGGTGGCGGATACTATGAACGTTCAATTTATCTGCACAGTCTGAATCGCTACGAAAGCTCCAGGCGATTATCATTTGAAAAACGTGGGTTAGGAACAAAAAAACTATTCTCAATTTTATTCATACGATTATGTCTCCAGCAAACCGCAGCGTTATACTAAGCACTACATCGTACCGCAGGGGTAATTCAGCGACTTTCCAAGATGCAATGTAAAGGTTTGATCCACGGAAGACGGATATGGCAAATTCAAATCTTTTATTCAGTATAGCGGAATATTTTATTCAAAGATTACATTTTTACAAACATGTTCTTTTTATACCACAAAGTTTGCAAACAATCATACGGCCCGCCTGATGGTAAGCATCACCGTAGCCTAAAGACGCTTGCTTTATGTATCACTCACGTGTTGCCAACCCTCCCAACCCAACCCCCCCAAGTGGAGCTCTGGAGACCTTACTCACCGTGACCAATGCTATTTGGCTACGATCTTCTGTAAGGTGAAGGTCCTTCCCCAGACGGGCTGCTCCGATTTGAGCGGACTATCCGCTGTGCCCTACCTCTTTTAAAAAGAGTACATACAAGTAACAAATAATTTGTATAATAAAATTAATCTACTCTATTATTTCGGAAACAAAAGCAAAATAACCACTAATAAAAGAAATGGCGAAAGAAAACCTGTTGTTGTTGATGTTCTAGAATAATGTTCTAGATATTTCGATAAACCTGAATGATCGAATTCAGGTTTATCGAAATATCCGTTAAGGTGCTGATAGACTTGAGCATTCACTTGTAACAGAACATCGAGCATTCGCCGTTTTTATATTTGTCGAACTGAACAACGAGCCGAGCCACGAGCCGAGCCGAGCATAGAGCCAAATATTGCTACGAACATCATGAGCATTCTAGCGAACAGAGATGGTGGCAAACTAATCTGAATCTAGAATGCTCGCCAGAACGCTCGCTAAAATGTTCTCGTAATTTTTCTGTGATGCACCTTAAAATGCAGAAATACAAATTTTGATAAACTGCCTACAAACTTCCAATGTCAAAAAATATTTCTTATTCTTCTTATTCTTATTCTTCCTTAATTAATGGCTTTTCTGTTGTGTCTTAACGACACATAGACAATTTCGCCAATGTCGAGTATTTTAAATGAACACTTTTTGACTAAAAAGTACACTTTAAAAAGACAACGTGGTACGGTGAGGATCTGAGGTCGCCATCTTGACGACCTTCGTTGACAAGGCGGCGATCTCGAATCCCAAAAAATATTTCATTTGTTATTTTATTTCTATGAATAGACATAATTGGCAACGTAAATAAAAATTAACAGTAATTTAAGGACAGAAAAAACATTAAGTTACATTAAGACCAGCTTATATCGTCAAGAAAGGCATTTATTACTTACTATGTCATAATAATATCTTCGTTTATATTCAAACGAAACATGGACTTAATAACAATTTTATGAAATAATATAACTTAATACGCGCTGCCCACATAATGTCATCTATAGGACAAAATAATGTAGTCTTGTATTGTTAATATGACATAAATGTTTACATGGACTTTCATTTATTTATTATTTACTAGCTGTTACCCGCGGCTCCGCCCGTGTGGTCAAGGAAAAATGACAATAATTTTTCCCATGGGAATCTCTTTATTCCGTGGGAAAAAAGTAGCCTTATGTCACTCTCCAGACCTTAAATTATCCCCGTTAAAAATTATGTTATACTTTTTTCCCCGTGTCAATGAGATGTTTTTCCGGGATAAAAAGTAGCCTATGTCACTCTCCAGACCTTCTTTATGACACTTACCATCCCAAACTATCCCCAATAAAAAGATCATATCAATCCGTTCATTACTTTCGACGTGAAGGGAGGACAAACAAACAAACACACTTTCACATTTATGATATTAGTATGGATTTTATTTCGTACTCGAGCAAGATATATATATAATATTAATTTACAAAACCTCATGTAAAAACAATCTATACATATAATAAAACAGTAGACTCCGATATGTAAATTGAGAGGGAACTGTACGAGAAAGGTAATAAAAGCGAAAAAAGATTTCTTGGATTTTTTTGTCTGTTTGTTTGAACGCGCACATCTTCTAAGTTACTGAACGGATTTTAATGCTGTTTTCACAGGAAGATAGAGATCGGGATGGAGCAGAATATAGACCTTATTTCATTTAAATCGCATGTCAGGAAAAGGAGTTATCCTTATTTTAACATTTCACGCGGACGAAGTCGCGGGTAACAGCTCGTATAAAATATAAAATTTTGTGTCGTTGTTACAAGTAAAAGGAAAGATGCAGTTCTTCCTCTCTCCTATTGCAATGCCGAAAACAGTCCTTGGATACATTATGTATTGTGTCTACCAATTCTTATATATTTAAGGAGGCAATCAAATATAACAATTTAATCGCTTGAAAGTTATTTGTAGCACATTATTTGACATTATAGATTCACAGTGATTTCCTTTAAAAAAAAATTAAATCACAGCTAGCGTCCCACATGTGGGATAAGGGTTATTCTGTAGGGCGCATTGTAATGACGCGAAAATTTTCGCACTTTCGCATTTACACACCGGCACCATCGACTTTGAACATTCAATGTAAAAAAAGGTAGTATCTTAATAATGTTTAATGAAAATTTAATTAGCATAGGATTATAATATAAACAGGGATAATACCTTATCGATAACCCATCTGTTTAAGTTTCGCCATCTATATTGACTTAGCGTCTGTAAGGAAGTTAATACGTTGAACACGTAGAGAATTCATCACTAAAATTTGTATTGAGATTAGCTGTATCTACGCTCTGAGAAACTCGTAATTAAACAAACGAACATCGATATCAGAAATTATTAAGTAGAAGATATTATGGCAATGTACAGTCGTGTGTGACGTCCTTTACTATTTGTGGTGCTTCGTGTTTCGTAGGGCACATTTTTATTATAGTAGTAAAGTTATAAAGACCCTGGCTCTTGAACTAGGCAGTTGACTAAATATGAACAGCCTATATCACAAGTCACCACATAATGTGTTCACTCAAAAAAATGTTTTTTTTTTCTAGAGTTTTACTTTTGTTAGTTTATTAAGAACTTAAGCACGTGACAAACGACTTAACATATAGGTAATTATTAGCACATAGCCCTGGATACAACCTAGGTTAACACAAAAGGCTATGATAACTAGTGAAGAACTGTATAATTGAAAGATGATAAATATGATAATATATAATTAAGGTATAATTGAAATATAAGAAGACGTGTAATGGGAAAATATAAAGAAACGAACAAACTACGAGGACAGAAGAAATAAGACTGAATCAAAGACAAAGGGTCAAGTTTGACAAAGAATAAAGATTACAAATAAGTTATAAAAAGGTTCGGCCAGCCAGTCGCTAACAGACAACAATATCCCGAAAAGTATTAAATTTCCCACAGAATAATAATTATATGGAGAAAAACGACACATAACAAAACCGCTACAGACACTACATACACTCGTCCTATGTCTTATTTGGTTTGATGTCAGTATAAACCAAGTACCTAATTTAAATCACCCCCGAGCTTTTACACTTTGTTCCCAAAATTTGACGTCACAAACTGTCTGGTTAACACAATGGAAACTGGGTGTCAGACGGGATGTAGATGAAAATTATGCTCGTACATTTTATGCAGCGACGTATTTAAGCAAATGATGGATGGCTTTAAACAACATGGTGCTATTCATTTCTTAATATTGTGCATAAAACTATCTTATCTATACTAATATTATAAAGAGGAAAGATTTGATTGTTTGTTTGAATTGAATAGGCTCCGAAACTACTGGAGCGATTTCAAAAATTCTTTCACCAGTAGAAAGCTACATTATCAGGGAGTGACATAGGCTATAGCTTTCCCGAAATTCAATGTGGTTCCTACGGGAATGGGTCCGGAACTTCACGCGGACGAAGTCGCGGGCAAAAAAGCTAGTCTATACTTCTATACTAATATTATAAAGAGGTAAAGTTTGTGTATTTGTTAAATTGTAAGGGGTAATCTCGGGATCTACTGAACCGATTTTAAAAATTCTTTCACCAATAGAAAGCCACATTATTGCTGAGTGTCATAGGTTATATAAAAAACCAAAAAATAAAAAGGCTTTTAACATTATGCCCAACGAAGTGGGCACGGGTCAGCTAGTATATTATAAAGAGGAACGATTTGTTTTGTATGTAACGAATAAACCCAAAAACTACTGGACCTATTTGAAAAATTCTTTCATCGTTGGGAAGCTACATTATCCAAGTGTGACATAGGCTATTTTTTTTTTGTAATAGGAATATGGCTGTTACTATCAAAGTAAATATGAAATTACTCGCTTGAGACTTATTGTGAAATTCAAAATAAAATCCTTTTCTACACTGTCAGTCAATATAAGTTAATGGAGTCTCGCAATCCATATTTATCCGTCAATTAATGCTAATAAAGTCTTCTTCTTCTTCTTCTTTCTTAATTAATGGCGTTTCTGTCGTGTCTTAACGACACATAGACAATTTCGCCAATGTCGAGTATTTTAAATGAACACTTTTTAACAAAAAAGTACACTTTAAAAGGGCAACGTGGTACGGTGAGGATCCGAGGTCGCCATCTTGACGACCTTCGTTGACAAGGCGGCGATCTCGAATCGCTAATAAAGTCCCGAATATTTATTATTCGAATAAACTGACAGTTTTTAGACAGTTCTAGTATAGTTTTGATGTTTTTTATTGGAAATATCCTATTTGAGACTTTAATGGCATTAAAGGGCGGAGCACACCGCATGCAGCGCAACGCAACGCAGCACAGCGAACAAACGCTGTACAGCATCGTGCGTTTGGTGTGTCCTTTCTCATAATATTGCATAGATTACAACGCCATAAGCCACAACGCGCTGTGCTGCGCTGCGCTGCATGCGGTGTGCTCCGCCCTTTAACCCGCGACCGACATGTCCAGAACCATACATTTTGACACACAGCTTTCCGGTAATGTTGTTAACAGTAATATCAAATACTATGATCATGCCGCCCTCATGCCGTAGGGGCGCTAGTGTCGCGGTCTTGCCCGAATTCATCCGAAGCTGTGCGTATTAGAGTTTCTATAGTATTTGGTAATATGACATGTATGACAATCAGTTATCAACATCGCTGGGACGATCTACATGTCTAGGTTATTCTACTTGTATGTATACTTTATTGACAAAGGAAACGTACTCACTTATACAAAATGAACGGGACAGCGAGTGTCGTTGAATCGAACTAGAATCGGTTCTTATTACGTGAATTGCTCCACTGTGATTTAAGGCGAACATTACAATATCTTTCAAAATTTTAGAAACTCTAATTACCTACCCCAATAGGTATATTTATAACATAAAATTATGAACAACGAAAAAACCCTGAGTGCTCGTTAATTAGGACTGTACAAAAGATACAGATCCAGACGTGCAGGCGGCTTATCTAACGTCCTTTTTACAAAATACTAAATCCTTGGCGTTATCTCGAATAACTCCATGCGGCATATTAGAGCTTTGACGCGGCCGTGACGCGGCCCAGAGCGACTGCAAAAGGAGCAGCACGGAGACTTAAATTGTTATCACCGAGCGACGAATTATTCTCGTTTATGGTTTAATTTAATCTAAAGACTGAATTGGTACAAGTATAAAATTGGATATAAGGTGCTTTTTATTAAGGCCATGAATACATATCGTGTCAATTGGCAGTTGTTCTTATGCTTTACTCTCGCGACAATGAGATTATGGGTGGGTTCGTCGTCCTACAATTTTTTCCTAAATTTTCCTTTGTCATCTTCGCGGTAAGTACGTGCTTAACTTCACTTCACTTCACTTCTCTAAACTTCCCAAGAGCGTAGAACTAGCATTATGTTTGCTCTGTGAGATCATGCCAGCACTTTCACGAAGTTAATGGAAGTAAAGTAAAAAATGGAAGCGTGTTCACAATGGCAAATTTATGTACAATAGAGGTTGTTCTTTGTATTCCTATTACTAGAGCTCCAATACTTATCTAACAAGTAAAATTAAAAGATTTACTAATTAGGAACAAAGGCGTTGAAACTTTTGAATTGTTATCCAAGTCACGTAAGAAGTTTCTATTACGATCTTATCTTTTTTGTGTGAGTGAAAACTTGAAAAGGCATCGATAGTTAATAAACTGCTGGTCATTGAAAGTCAATAACATTGAAAGTCACTTTAGAGTTACAAAGTTATTTCTTTGTTCCAAACAGGTTTTTATTAAATAAGTAAAAACATTGTAAAAACTGTAAATTTGTTAATTAATTTAGTCAGTTATTACAAAAATACACAGCCCTTAAAAATTAATTATTAATGAACTTAAATATTATTATTTATATCGATTCTCATTTTACACTTTTTTAGATAAATTTCATAAAGCAATACAAGCAGACAATTATTAGAAGTCAGGTTATTGAGTTATAATACAAAATGATACAACTTCTATGTATATACACGTTCGTGTATGTTCGTGTAAATGTTCAGGACTAGAAGCAATTCATGATCAGGTACGCCTTATTACGTCACGTTATTTCAGTTATAGGGTTGACACACTTAAAATAGTGACTTATTCACATTGGGTTCATTGTATGTGTATGCGTCATTTTATGATAGCGTCAACCACAAAGGTATAATTTAATGTCGTCTTGTTTGTGTCACCCATTTAAACAATAGGGAATATGCACATAATTAAAAATAAGGTTAATTTTTTGAAAGTTTAGGTAACAGACGGCCCCATTGCGGTGTAAAAAATTTAGACTACCTATATTTCTTATTCTTATATGAAAATCTATTTCGTATTTTGGATGCAAGCAAGTAGATTATTTTGATGGCCAAACACAAGATTTTCTGTTTAATTTCAGTAAGATGGCATTTAAAGAAGGTGAGGTGAGGCAAACCATTGGTTTAATAAAAAAAAACGGAAATTGAAAGTGACAGATTTACACGTGACACGTGACCAAAGCACCGAGGGTCCAACGTGTCTCTATTACGTCGGCAATAAACCCCGACGTGACCCCTATTCGGCAAATATTCGTAAAACTCCCAAGTATTGTAATTATTATGCCCCAAGAGCGCTTTACCTTCTGAAGGGCTCTAAACCCATATTTGCATAATGTTGTGGTCAGGGATTCGGTGTAATTATTGGCTGTAAAGTTAAGGGGTTCTTCTTGGTTAGGCTCCATTATTGGTTTATCCCACTATATCTCATTTCTAAGTTGTTTTAGAACTTTCCAACCTCAATAAACATAGTTTGATATCGTCTTTACAGAAGCGAATCTGATATCATATAATATGGTAAGCTTTATTATTTACAATAACTTCGTTGACTGCAAATACAGCCTTTGGTAAAGTTATGTAATTTCTTCTTGAGATTCTATTGATCATTTTTGATAGGATTCAGCTAGGTAAGTTAAAGTCTTTTATTTAATATTATACGGCAAACAAACAGGCAAGCGCTGCTATCAGCGCCATCTATATCAGATGTTTTTACGAAATCCTACGGGAATCGCGTACTTTTCGGGATAAGTGTTAATCCAAGATATTAGCTACCTACGTACCAAATATCATAAAACTTGGCCCAGCCGTTTGAGCATGAAGAGTAACCAACATACACACAAACTTTGGTCTTTATAATATTAGTAGGATTCATTGCTTTGCCTGCTAGCCATGTTTGTCACAATATTAACATTCAGATTTAAGTTTTCCCTATAGGGTGTTAATTAAGATCAAATCAGTAGTTTGATGAGCTTAGAATGATAATGCTATGATTTAAATTGTATACTAAAGTAGCTTGATTACTTATGTACAATCATTTGTCCCGAGAGCTTTTCAATAATGGCCAATTATTTTATTTAGATATTTTATTGCAAATGTCTGTGAAAAATCTGATAGTAAATTACTCTCGCGTTTTAAAATATTAATGGATTGTAATATTATATTATAGATAATGAAAACAAGCTGGGGGAATAAAAAGCTACATACAATACTGTAAGTTAATTTTGTCTATTTTGAGCTTAAATATCTTTAAACCTGATAAAACCTAACGGAATTCCCTGGAATATCTGAAAATACTTCGTCGAAAGTATTATAGAATTCATGACATATATCATGAAAAAAATGAGTTACAAAAGGCGTGGAGAAAAATGAACGCATGTGTTTATTCATTGTGATTGATCAAAGAAGTTTTTTGACATGATTCTTGCTTGAATATTTTGATGGAATACCTCACATTGAGACGGCGGCATTGGAATTTTCTTGTAAAACTATTTTTCCTCTAAATACATTGAAAAAGAAAATGGCTAATGGATAAGGATTCAACTCGTATAGAACACATTATTCTCCTAAATCAGTTTTATAACTGAGTGGGTGAATTACAATTTAGTCAAGAAAAAACATTAAAATCTATAGTCTCAAGCTCTAGAGCTATCTTGCTCATACAAAACAAAACGTGTGAGATAGCGTTTGATTATGAGACTAGATTTTAATTGTTTTTTTAACGAGAATATATCACACACAAATAATAATATGCCACTAAATTCAAGTTTTCAGATTTTTATATATCATAATTTGCTTGGTGTTTGGTGGATGAGGTGGCAGTCAGTCAGGGGCCCGATTCTACTAACACAAATGCACTAATGGACTCTCAATGGGTCAGTGGCATTCTTATGAGACAAGATTGAGACACCATTGAGAGTCCATTGGTGCATTTGTGTTAGTAGAATCGGGCCCCAGGTTTATAGTCGGTATACCCCAAGTGGCATTAGAGAGCCCGTCATACCCCCGCCGCTCGGCATGCAGTAATGCATTTTCCAGACTTAAAAAAAAGCGTAAGGAAACTTGTATGACGTTTTTGCGAAAAATTTGTAAAGATGATGGACTCCATGGAGCCCCATGGATTTAGTAACGCTTAAAAGAAGAAGAATCATCATCATGTTTCATTCCAACCAAGGATTATGATAACTCAAACACTGCCGTTAAAAATGCAATAACATTTACGTACTTATTTACTGCTACTATAAATTTTACAAGATTTCCAATTTTATATGTGTTTTAAAAATTGCTCGATCATCGTCAACACCTACGCATGTTTCCCAAATCGCTTGCATATTAATTGCACTTAACCAGAGGTCTTTTATAACCCGTCGTTTATAGAAGTCTTTTATGGTCGATAAGTTACTTGACATTATAAAAAGTGGAAAACAGTGACTTCTTCTTCCTAACGCTATCCTGTTTCTCTATGTAGCATAAATATGTTCCATTACCTAAGCCTAAGGGATTGACAAAGATGTTTTTTGTCCAAATCTGGATCAGTCCTCTACCATACAAACCTTGACCTGTAACTTAACCTAAGAAAGGTTCTTAGGTTAGGTCACGGGTCTTTCGGAAAAAATCTTGGATTGTGGGTTTTTGGGATTAGTGTAAAATGTTTTCCTTCAACACGGATCAAATCACAATAACGAAAGTTAAATCTATATAATATTATCAATTTGAAAGTGTGTTTGTTTGTTAGTCCTCCCTTCACGTCGAAAGTAATGAACAGATTGATATGATTTTTTTATTGGGGATAGCTTATGGTCTGGAGAATGACATAAGGCTACTTTTTTCCCACGGGATAAAGAGATTCCAATGGAAAAAATTATTGACATTTTCCCTTGACCACGCGGGCGGAGCCGCGGGTAACAGCTAGTTATTAATATTTTAAATCCTTTAAAGCTTCATTAACACGTTCAGTGACCCTTTTTAACCCTAAATTCCCAATTCCGATTGCAACTGGATACAATAATCCCTTATCTGTAAGTTAATAAAGGAAATAGCTTGTTTATTGCCAGAATGAACTAAACTACAATCTTGAATCCTCGCTTAAAGGCACTTAGAGAGTAGCGAAATAACCAATCGCATGGGAATAATGTAGTTTCATCTTGATAAAGTTATTTTGATGGAGAGTGCCTCACTGAAATATATTGCTGTTCTATCGTCACCACAGTAGTAAATTAGCGATGCATAGAATCTTATAGTGGACGAGTATTTAATGAGGTTGCTTGTAGGAGAAAGGACTTTGGTAAATAACTCAAGTCCATGAGATACTCGAGCGTACTGTATTCTCTGGCTGTACCACAACAATCGCTTTCCACCCAATTTATGGTACGAAGTTTTCCGGCACTTTGGTATTCTCTTCGTTACTTGTGATTTTGGGAGTAATTACTAGGCTAGCTCGATTGGAGAATTCTTTTTTACTAAATTTCCCAACCAATCACAATGAAACTGCAATGCGATTGCGAAACGTTGATTTTTTTTACTGTGATGTCTGGAAAATCAATTTCTCCCTTCTACATTAGCGTTGCTGTTCATAGCTATAAACTGTTTCCATCACGTGGCTCACTATATTGTTTGTTAGTCGTATAATAAAAAAATACTAGTCTATACCTGGCATTGAACATACACAAGTCACCACACCACTAACATAGACAGTTATATCACTAGAAGATTTCTCGGATTTGAACAAAATTGCTTGATATTGATTGACTTTTAATATATTGTTTATCGGGGTCGCAACAATAAAATAAATACGATGCAACTTCAGAGTCCTTACCATGCAATATGTGAGTCCTTATACGATTTGCAAATTAACAACTTCACAGTTATTTTAAATAATCAACCTCTTTTATTGTCTTCCAGGCCGTCACCGCAGCTAAATTATCCTTGAAATAGGCAGATGGTACGGGCCTAAACAATAAAAGTCGCCATTCCAAAAGATTTAAACCTGCTTGAAGCTATAAAACAAACCTAATGGAATCATTTTGCAGTTAAGTAAGATTTGAACCTGCAGAAATTTGATTTTATGTAATTTATTGTTATTAATAGCCTGTGAGATTCCTGGTTTCGCGTCATCATTTTGAATATCTGCTACATTTTCTTCACTGATTTGAGCTTCAAAATAAAATTTATTTTATCTTTTTCCGAAACTACTACTTACTCAACTTGAGACAGACAGAAGGGATCCCTTTTAAGCAAGTCACTTTTTTATGGTCTTCAGATTATGAAGTTTCAAAACTATCTTGCTTCCTATTTACACCTGTATGGTCAATTATAAAGGTTTGTACTTACAAATACAGACTGGTTGGTTGGTTGTTTAGTCGTTGTAAAAAAAACTTTCTCGTTCTGAATTGCCTAATGTTCGGGCTGCATAGAGACGCTGCTGTCATATTGTAACAACTTTGGAAAAGTTAAAAAAAAAGTATAAAGGATTTATTAATCGTGTTATTCTATAAAGTGAAATTCTCTTTTAAATTGAACGACTGTCACATTGATAAAGCCTCATAAAGTTGGTATATTTTTATGGACAGAGCAATAACTTTCACTTACTTTTCTCAGACGTTAGTCTGGTAGATAAAAGGCTATTTTTTAGTTATTTCCAGACATCAGATAGAAACGCAATAACCATGATAGCTTGTTTAAAAGATTATAGTTTAGGAGCTGTGTGTAAGATTTTCTACTCCATATCGGTAACCTCTGGCATAAAAAGAGAAAGAGAGTACCTACCCACTACTTTTTCACGTATAAATATTTAGGTTTCTCGTATTATTTTCTTTACATTTAATAATAATAATTCGCAAATATTTATGTAAATGTAACGTCAATATGAAATTTTATAACTATTATTAATGGCATTTTTGTTAATTTTAGAAAATAAAAGTGTTTTTAGGGTTCCGTAGTAAACTACAAGGAACGCTTATAGTTTCGCCATGTCCGTCTGCCTGGCTGTATGTCTGTCCGCGGTCTAGCAATTAATCAATTTGGTATGTATACACATATTAATAATGCTAACAAAGTAATTGAAGAAAATTAAAAAAATATATATTTTTGGGGTGTCGTCCCTACATGAGGGTGGAAGTACTACAAAGTGGAAATGTATTTTTTTTCGCGCCCACCTCATTTTGTGTGGTATCGTTAGATAGGTCTCTTCAAAACATTGAGGGTGTGGGAAGATCATTTTTCGATGGTGGTCCCCCCCCCACTATCTCCGAAAGTGTAATGGTTAAAAATTTTGAAAAAAATTATGGTAGTAGTCCATATGCTGAACCTTCAATAAAAACTATAACGGTTAAGTAGGCTCTACTATTTACCGAGTGATAGCCGATGAACTTATAAAACAAAATTTCTTTGATGAAAACTTACAAATGTGATGAAATTTGATATTGGACTCAACTGAAGGTAAGCAATGCGCAGCAAATACGGAACCCTACATAGTGCGTGGCCCGACACGTACTTGCCCGTTTTTTTATATTCTTATGATAATAATTAGCTTAGAAATCATTTACCTCTTGAACTATAATGTTAAATTAAAAATAATGTTTCGTTGTTATGAAGGGGCAATTGTTAGACCGTGCGGACTTGAAGGTAGCAGCTTGGCAGGGCGGGCACGGTGGTAAGCGACGCCGCTCAAACGTATAGATTTAAACGAGGCTAATCTCAAAGATCAATGGATGACAGTCCTTAAGCAAAGCCGGTGGCCTTCGGGCGGCTTGAAAACACAGCAGTGTGGCAGAGTATGTTTCAATCACCTTCGATTGAAGGGAGACCCGTATTCCTGCAGTGGGATGATTATGGTTTGATATGATGATGATGATGATCTCAAATGCAGCTGTGGCAACGGCATACTGTTGTAAAATTTTCGTCTATAACATAAAAACACAAATTTTCAGCGAACATCCTTGATGGGTTCTGCAGCAATGGGTAGGCAATGGTCACCAGGAACCATATACCGGAAAGGAAAACGAGGTTTGCTTCTTTTAACATCAATGGACTGTATTTATTCTTGAGTACTATTTCTATCTTCATTTAAAACAATACTATTTCTTTCTTGGTAGTGTAGCTCGGTGTTGTTCACTCTCTGAAGAGCTGTGTTGGACTGTGACAGTACCGAGCTACCCTGACATATTTATAGCCAATATTTGGCCCTCATGCGGACCAATCGGAGGCGAGATAATTTTCGTGTAATTTGCGACAATTTCCGACGACATTTCGGGCAAAAAGTCACTATGCACATATCGCCTATTGCGCTCTACATTCTACAATTAGTAACTTATAACTCCATATTCGTGGTTATTCTAACTAACTAACACGCTGTTTCCATATAAGCGATATATTAACAGTAACTACACAAAACTAATATCCGAAATAAACACGTAAATCTTAAATTATACATGCAAAACGTAAAAGTTGATACGAAATTGACCAATAACGTCGTATTCTTAACGTTTACAGCGCTAATGTTATTGATCACACATACTCTATGACGTAACCAACCTTTTACACATTAATTGTTAACTATCCGTACATATTCAAGACAGTAAACACACAAAACAATTGAAGATCATAAGCCAAAATTATTACCAATTTCATTTACTAGCGCCACGGCAAGATTTTACAACTCAGGTGGACAAATTCTTTTGGCGCTGCTCTAGGCAAAACTCTGGAACTAAAATCCTATACGTAAATAGTGCACATAAACAGTGCACGTAAATAGTGAAAATATCCATGTTACATCTAATTACGTAATCTAATTAGCTTATTCTAATGTAAAACAAAGGTATTTAAACTTAAACTAAATAATCACATAATTCCGATTATCAAAGTGTTCAATAAAACCGTAAAACTAGGGTAAAACATAATTAAAACATAATCAATTTATTTATTTACAAAATCGGCCCGTGTCCGCAACAATCCTCTCGATCAGCGAAATTTTTCAAATCATTTTCAGTTAACGTGAAAAGACAGGTTCGAATTTTCTTTATTAACCTAATTTAAATACAAATAACCTGATGATGAAATCAGTACTGACAGTAATTGAATAAGCTTATTGTACAGATATTGGCTTTTTGAATTTTAAAAGTTCGAATAAGTAGTGATAAAAAGATTTCTACAAAACTGTTACTAAAGTAATGAGACAGAACTCAAAGCCGGTGAGATGTCTATACGATAGTACAGAGAAACAAAATCTGTATCATGCATTTTGAAAGCACTGAAACCGCTCGGTCAGCACAATGAAGAATACAATATTTTGTTTGTTCTTTTGTAAGAACACGTTTTTCGAATTTAATAATAACAGTCTTTTTGACTGTCTAAACTCTGAACCCTTTTGTTGGATGGGTATTATAGTGATGAAAGCTTTATGATAAAAAAAACGTAAAACACGGAACAACAGTGTCTAAATCCAAAGTCTTTACTTTGAATATTTAGGTGTTAGAGGCTTGTATTTCACCACAATCGTTCTACATTTTTAGGGTTTCGTAGTAAACTACAAGGACCCTTATAGTTTCGCAATGTCCGTCTGTCCGTCCTCGGTCTAGTCATGCTAGAAAGCTGTAAATTGGTATTTACAATTTTTTTAAAGCAAATACATACTCGTAATGTGTATAATCTATAGAAAAATAATGCGTTAAATTTCTCAATCTTCCGGGAGTTCGCAATCTCGCGTGAAAATTTTATTATAATCTGAAAGTTTTTACTTTACGGTGTACGTACATTAATACATATTACGATTTTCGATACCAACTCATTTACCATGAGGTTAGTATCGAAAACTTTCGCTAGTGACGACGGCGCCGTCAAAATGTCTATGAAAAAATTTAGTTCTTGAAGTGACCGCTAGAGGCATTACATTTTTTCGTAGAAATTTTTACGCTGTATTGGCACATGAGTAAATAAACTGACGGAACAGAGACTTCACTCCATACAATAGCGCGCGCCGCCGAGGACACGCACACAAGCATGTGTACGTGACGAGCGCTTTGAGGACACGCAATACACGCGCCCCATGCTTGTGTGCGTGTCCTCGGCGCGCGACGTTGTATGGAAGTGAAGCCTCTGTCCGTCAGTTTATTTACTCATGTGGTATTGGTCTTGTGTCATGGAGCTGAGTGGAAAAACTGCAATTGCAATTGACACTAGAAAGAAAACCATAAATGTGATAACCAATAAAATAAGTATACATATTTTACGTATGAACTAGGTACAACAGTTAGCAGTAAAGGTTATTTTTATATGAAATTACGAGCCGATTTATATCATACCTATTCCAGAAATAGTGTATTTTCTATTTCCCAGAAGCGTCGAAATGTATCCCCAATCCTTGTCTTATGTCGTGTGCTCATTGGAGATAAAGCGCTATCTTTTTCGACCGTGTGCAAACAGGTCCCTTCAATTACAGACCTTATAGCAGTCACATAAGATCGAATGCATGTTCAATATATTACGTCTTACATTTAACCTGTCTTAATTCTTAGCCAGTTAAAGTTAACGATGCTTAAAATAGATGGATTAACGAAAGTACATAGCACTTTGCACGATAAATAGACGCACGATACAATAAAACGGATTACGAACAGACACGCAATCCTAACACGCAATTGATTTGCATAAATTAATTTATATACTAAAAAGGCATGCGAATTTGTCCGCGCAATTTCCTAAGATAAGCTTTTACTACTCGAGGAGGACCGCGTTTCACGCAAGCAATTCTGTTGTTACCATCTCTAGGTCTCAAACTATATCCATACCAAATTTTTATTAAATGAGTTCAGAGGTTTACTGCCATCAGGAGAACTACCATCTACGATTAAAAAAAAATTTTCTTTGTATCAATTCATGTACCCATCATACTGATGACTAATACATACCTACAATAAATATTTTTAATGACATTAAGAAAATTCATCCAGATAATATCATAATATGTGTTTAACTCTAACTAGACAACAATGTCGTCACAGTTTGCGGTACGAATGACATATTTATTATAATGAAAATTTTCACGATGGAGAAGAAGCACATTTTATTTTTTGAAAACAACCCAAATTTCTCAAACAAATTGGTGTTTAGATGGAAAGTGATTGCGGACAACATTAAACTTTGATTCACTATTAACTACGAGCCTTGTATCGCAACCCTTTGAAAATTTAACAATGCGTCCCAAAGGTTTGCTGTCCGCTGTAATCCGGAGATCCTCAACAAAGGCAATTTATGTGAATTATTTAAACACATTGTTGTATGACATCCCCTTAAATCCGAGATATCATTTGCTCATCATTAAATGTTAAGATTTAGAATTTATGTAAATAAACGAAAATTTTAAATTTATTATTTTTTCCGTGTAGGACTAACATGGACAATCTTGCATTGTAAACTAGACTGGACACACGGCATTTTTTTTAATAAAATAAAATACATATTTAAAAAAAAAACAAATGACGATGTAGAAAGTACTGATCAATTTAAAGCAATAACAAAATAAGTTGCTAATTACTATATATTGCAAATATAATTTCAAAACTAAGACTACAGGTGCGTAATTATAATGAGGTATTAGTCTAGTTATCCACCTGCTAACTATAACGCAATCAATTATAATAATAACAAACTTCTACTAACTGTCGTCTTCACTTACTTGGAATCTGAGTTTAATAGTTAGATGTAGAGGTACGAGTCCATGCTCCCAATTCACGAGCGGCAAGCGACAGAATAATAATGACGAATTAATATCCTTCTGTCGTCTTAACCACAGCATAGACTACATAATTATGTAGTTACTACGTTGTGTGCTAAATTGGGCAGAAATTACAGAAACCAAATAGCACCTTGATTCCACCTTTTTCCGCTGAATGTCTTTTCACGAAATAATGTACTGAATGAAGTACAGCCAGCTAACAGTAAACACTATTACCTCAAAACTTTATAATAATCGCTTCATTTCATCCCTTAAAAGTGTATTACTATAATATGAAAGTTGTCAGAAATAGGAGCCGGAATTTGCTTTCTGAATCTCCGAAGTGCCGCTATGGGCCGCCTTATTTTATTATTTATAAGTTCATAGGGGAAACTGTTCCACTTTACTTAACACTTAGATAGAACACGCTGCCATTTTCTTTTTACATGTTTATATTTTATACTATGTAGTTTTGTAAAAAGACGATGCCACTAAAGTAAATTCATAAGGATTTGAAATTTAGTTTGAAATAACTGCAACTATCGAGCCTCTTTAAACTCCTGTCGAACATTTTACAATATTTTAAGAAATAATTGGCACAGCGGATAATCCACTCAAAACGGAGCAGTCCGTCTGAGGAAGGACGTCCTCCTTACAGAAGATCGTAGCCAAATAGCATTGGTCTCGCTCGGCCATGTTGTGTTCCTACTAGTGTGTAAGGTCTCCAGAGCTCCACTAGGGGGGGGGGGGGGGGTTTGGGAGGGTTAGCAACGCGTGAGTGATACCCCGGTATTGCAAGCGTCTATGGGCTACGGTGATGCTTACCATCAGGCGGGCTGTATGCTTGATTTGCCAACTTTGTGGAATAAAAAAAATAATGGTAATTAACTAGTTGTTTTTATCAAGATGCTAACATGTCGTTGACTAATGCTATCTGCTATGTCTTCTGGAAGCTTAATAAATTATAATGAAACTAAAAGATAAAGTTATCTAAACTATCCTAGCAAAAGTGTTAGTTAAAGTGGTGAGTCTAGCAGTGTTCTCATCCGGGATAGAGTTATAAATTTCATCACTTTAGCTAGTTTCACTGAGCTCCGTGGAACCTTAACTGACAATGCAATGCACTTACACTATCTGTGTATACCTTAATCCAATAAAGTTTATTTTTGCCAGAGAACACCCAGACTTAAAGGTAGAAACATAATGTTGTGCTCAAACGTAGATAGCTCGAATTTGAAGCTCTAAGGACACTATGGCGAAGGAACATGACCAAAGTCCTGATGTAATCAGCAAGTGTTCGACTGATATGATTTATTTACCACAAGCGCAGAAAATAAAAATAAAAAAATTGGATGCGCAGCGTTGCCTGAACTCAGAACTTACTTTTGAGTCAATTGTATTACGCAAGCTCATTAGTATTACGCGAAATTAGCCAATGTGTCGCTAGAAATTGAAATAGTTATAAGTGTGCGCCGAACTTTTGGTCGTGTATTTTCGACATAGTGTGCTTAGACACTTACACCCGTATTTATAAAGAAGTAAACGTGGTTACTTGAGTAAAAGTAATTACTCAAGTAGCGATTTTCATTCTATAGTTTAGTAATTGCGTGAAGTTAGAACTGTCAAAAGTTAGAATTCTCAGCCAAGTAATAGTCACCATTTCCTTTACTTAAGACTTGAGAACACGCTAGAATACGTCAATTTTGCGTTTATTGTGAGGTTATTTTGTTAGTTATATTATTATGATATGCATCGAAGCGACTTTTGCTATTGTAGACGATGTCGATACATTATGGGAGATCGAAGTTGCTGAGCCTAGAAATCCCAAAGTTTACTTTCGTGATGTGGATCCATATTATGATTATTCGGAAGATAATTTTAGAAAGAGATTTCGCTTCTCTAAATGTGTTGTGATGAACGTGATTTTACCAAGAATTACTGATTCATTACAAGCAGAGACTCAAAGAGGGCTTCCTATCAGTCCACTGTGCCAGATGCTAATAGCTTTACGTTTTTATGCTACTGGTAGTTTCCAAATTGTATGTGGAGACATCATGCACATTAAGAAAATTAGTTTATCTAATAGTTTAAAAAAAATAGTTAATTAGTTTGTATAACGATAATCTTATCAGAATTACATTGTAAGATATGATTAATGTAATATTAACTTAATCTATGCAATTCTATGTGGAAACAATCTAGACCTGACGTTTGCCTTCTCATGAAACGATACGCAGCAACGGAGTGTTGCCAGTGAGAAACAACTATCAAGCGTCGACTTTTACTTAAGCAATTGCTTAAATAAGTAACGTACATTACTTGACTATAGAATAAGATTTGGTACTTAAGAATTCTAGCCTCAAGTAATGACTTAATTAAGTAATTACTTAGTAACAAGTAATTACTTCTTTATAAATACGGGTGTAACACAGTTCTTTTGTGATAAGAAATTAGACCAGGGGGGTTACCATCATCTTTTACCTAACTACTCACGTTTTGAATTGGTTCCGTTTAGGTACCTAAACGTAATCGCATTATTTCGTACCACCATCTCTCTTATACAGGATCTCATTTCGTCGGATGAACAAATGAAAATTGTCGCTGATTAGTTGCAGCGGTGCGTTCAAAACAAACCATAATTCGTTTTGGTCATTACCGGTTTTTTAAAACAACTTAATTTTATTATTTATCTATTTTAAAATTGTTTAAGATGTATATTAATCTATATTCAAACGAAAAACACAGATTTTTTATAGATTATAGATAGACAGATTAAACGGGGTTACTTTCTTATACTTGCGTAAAAAAAGTATTTAACGAAAATTAAATATCACATGTTCAAAACGCACCCTGTCGGATCGGACTGACACAAATGTCAAGTCAATCTTGTGAAGTGAAATCGCGTATTACGAATTTAAATAAATTTACGCCTCGTCATTTTCCATCTGCGACCGTAGCAGCTACGCCTCAGCATCTAACTCCTAGACGCAGAACAACGCGTGACAGGCGGAGACGTGGTGTGGTGATTTGAATTCTGTGGTGATGGTGAACCGGCGTTGAAATAAGATGCAGCACGCAGGGCGTTGTGTGCTGTCTCAATAGAAAAAGCCAATTTATCGAGGGAGAAATTTGGTATTTTTTAGGAATTTAGTAGAGGAGATTAAGAGATATAAAAAATATATTAATTTCTATAATTTAATATTTACTACTATTGTTAACTAGCATAACATTATTGATGAATATCATATCACATCATAACATTTTTTTATAATGTTAATGTTCATAACAATAAATGTAATTTATATAAATGTTACAACAATACATTTTGTGTGGTCTTTTTCTTTACTTTCTTATTTATTTATTCGTTTCTTATAATTATTAAATTATATAAAACAATTCGCACCAAGTAGCCATATTTAGATAGAAATTTGATAGATATTACCGTCAATTTTCATTGGCAACAGCGACATTTGGCGGCTGGCGGGTGAACTAAAATTTAAAAAAGCGATGGCCATTTTCCAACTTCACATGGCGTCTGATGGACCGCGGACCATTTGATACCATTGACGTTATTTATTTTATTAGTTATTTATTTACTTAAATGTAAATAAAATATAAATTTATACTTAAATACTCAAAATTTTGTATATTCCGTCGGTTGGGGGATGTCTTTGGGGCGCTAACAAAGAAATATATATAAGGGTAGCGTATACATACTATGTATAAAGGTATATAGTTGAAATTTTAGTTCATATCTCAGCCAGTGCATGGCAGCACCTTCCATACATGACGATTTCACCCCGGAGTTGCCACTCTATCCTCCTTGACAGTCCTTGATTTAGTTTAGGTTGACAGCTCTTTTGACAGATAAATCCTTTCAATTTAGGTCGTGGAAAGACATGGTGGTACGAAAGTTCATACAATATGAATGAATAATATCTGCTGAATCGCTGTCACCTAAACCGAGTCGTTTAGAATACATGGTGGTACGAAATAACGATTCTATTCTGTTTAGGTCCTGAATTGAATGGGAATAAGAGATGGTGGTAACCCTGCAGATTTTTCGAAATTTGACACAGAATGACGATATAGACAGGACATAGGTATATGGATTTGCGCGAGTTTCTCAAAAAATAATATGAATAATAATATAAATGTACTAACATTAAAATACTTAACTTGCGAAATAGTAAACAGTTCATTCAGAACCATAATTTCGTTTTATAATTAAGTACCGAGTCTGATATGGTAACTAAACAATTTGTGCTCATTCCATAATTAACTAATTTTATTTCCTTATCACACTTTGACCCAATTTTCGTAATTAGGCAAAAGTAGCCTTGAACATTTTTGTCGAGTTTTAAGTATTAACTGTTTGTCGAAAATGATAAAAATAATATGATTAGAACAATAACCGATTTTTATTAAGTACTAGCTGACCCGTGCCCACTTCGTTGGGCATAATGTTAATAATGCTTTTTTAGTACAGGCGTTCGTAAGAAACGCTTTCATTCGACCGTTTTTTCTCCGATTTACTTTGCAAAACCGACTACCACGTAAAAGCCTCTTTATTTTTCGGTTTTTTATATAACCTATGACACTCAGCAATTATGTGGCTTTCTATTGGTGAAAGAATTTTTAAAATCGGTTCAGTAGATCCCGAGATTACCCCTTACAATTTAACAAATATACAAACTTTACTTCTTTATAATATTAGTATAGACAATTTGTTTTTTTTTAATGGACATTTGTAGCATCATCGCTACGAACTTGTGCTTATACTTACTTCATCGAGCAATTGTGGGAGCGGAAGGCACTCACCGCTTTCAAGTGAAATAATAATTAATTATGGTTCCGATTTATATATTTTCCGGATTCATTTACTGAACTTGTAAAGAAAGGGACAAATTCGGCGAGTTGTAGCCACATTTTCGCCACGGTAAATTCTCTGAATACCTGTCATTGTCACATTTTTCTAAATAGAGCCCAGTGTGGGCTTACGTTTGCATTGAATAGGCTCCGAAACTACAGGACCGATTTCAAAAACTATTTCACTAGTTAGCTACATTATCAGGGAGTGACGTAGGCTATAACTTTTCCCGAAATTCAATGTGGTTCCCACGGGAACGGGTACGCAAATTACGCGGACGAAGTCGCGGGCAAAAAAGCTAGTACAAAATATATGAAATGTAATAAATGAAATCGTTTATTTCAGAAATTAGACCTTTACAGGCACTTTTTCTTATCATTTATAACTTCTTAAAGAAAATAAACTACGTTATTAACTACCACCATTTCGGAAACAAGCAGAATGGCCACCGGTAAAAGAAATGGCGAAAGAAAACCGGTTACGGCCTTTTTTGTCATGTAGCAATTTTTTCTTCCACTCGTTAGTTACAAAGTTACAATGTATAAATACATTAAAAGTTATAAGTAAAACACGCGGAATGTTATACACAATGGTGTGGAATGAACAAGTCTTAAATCTAAAATTTTTTTTTTTATACTACTAAGGTGGCAAACAAGCATACGGCCCGCCTGATGGTAAGCATCACCGTAGCCTATAGACGCTTGCAATACGGGGGTATCACTCACGCGTTGCCAACCCTCTCAACCTCCCCAAGTGGAGATCTGGAGACCTTACTCACCGTAGGAACACAGCATGGCCGAGACCAATGCTATTTGGCTACGATCTTCTGTACGGTGGAGGTCCTTCCCCAGACGGGAAGCTCCGATTTGAGCGGATTATCCGCTGTGCCCTACCTCTCTTAAAATAAAGTTAAAAAAGTCAGTATACTTACGAGCGAGATAGCTCTTGAGATTTAGACTAGATTTTAACTGTTTTCATCGAGAATAGGCAGAACACAAACAAAAACCTAATATTGAAAGCTATACCACGGTAAACTGTTAAAAATTATTCAAATAAGATACCAAACCATAAAAAAGTCTGCATAACATTTAAGTCATTCCGTTACTGCCAATCTGATAAGGGGTCTATTGGACCTCATGAATAACAAAATACAGCCTTGAACTGTTTACTAAGTGGACGGTAGGACGGTAGCCCCAAAATCAAGGTTAGATCGACTATTCGATTTGGCAGAAATAAAAATGCTAGAACGCTACACTATTAAAAGCAATTATATAATTTTGACATAAAAATACCACAATTTAGAATTGGTCCATTTCATTTCTTTTTCGATTGTGTAATAGCTTTCTGGTAGGTAATTGGATTAAGGTTATTATACTATGGAGTAGCAAAGTTGCCAGCCAGTATTATTTATAAATATAGGTCTAGGTTAATAGGCATTTTTCTATTGGTTTGTGAGTCTAAGCTGTAACTACTACCTACTATATTCTCTTTGACTGATCTTCATTGGTGATCACAAAACAAAAGTTTTCGATTTGTTGTGTGACGAGTTGCAGTTTGTTGTCTGTAATCTTGTTTACAAGTCTTTGATAAATCTATCAGTTAGACAGTTTCATCCTTTAACCAATTTAATCGTCAGATACAAGTTTCGTTTATTCCAAACGCAAATAGATCAAAGAGCAACACTCCTGTAACTTTTCTTAGGGGTCTACTTGTAAATTCCCTTTAGTTACTTTCTCCAAATTACTGCCAGTGCAAGTACTTTAAAAGTTATGAAGTTTTAAGTATAATTTAAAATTTTCAAATACACGTCGCGTCTACAAACAAAAGGACTTTATAACAAGTTATTTATCGCATAATGATCAGGCGCATATTTTTAACAATGACAGACGACATATAGAATAACAATAGCGACATAATAACTCTTATGCTAGAGTAATGTTGAGTATATGAAAACGATATCAATGTGTCACGACACGACACACCACATATTAACTAGTAGGTATAACTTTAGCATTAGGTATTTGTCGTGACTCCCTTTTTTTAAACTGATAATAATGTTGGCCCAAGTTATTTATTTTATATATTTTTTTGTTTTAGTGTCCACACGTTTGTTACCCGCATAACGTATACAGCCTGTTGCAGATTCGCAGTTTCTAATTCCACAAGTCTCAAACTAACTATTTTATTCTTTAGTTTGACAGTGATAGGTGTAATGTTTTATTAAGTCTAAAACGGTTCTGTGCAACGTTTTATTACAGGTTTGAAGATAAGACAAGGCTATCTTCAGTCATTTGACCAACCGTAGCGTCATGACTTATATGAAATTATAGATTATGCAGACAGCTGAATAAATTACCGACATTATGGTAATAACTGACCTTGGCGTTTTATGGTGTGATAAAAGCTGGTATTCAGGAGTGTTAATGGTAGAGATAAGAAAAGGTACTGTTTATTTTTCATAGACTTCAGGGCCGAAAGAACAACCCTAGCGCATTGGACAGGTTTGGTGCGAAGTCGAAAGCCACGATTCAGTCAAACTTTTCGGCTCTATTAAAAATATTTAAATAACCTATTACTTTTCTATCCACGTCATTGCTTTGAAAAGATTTGTTGCCGTCTTGTTGCAGATACAATAGTCTGTAAGATATTGTATGTATGCATATTGTATTACTTTTGTATTAATTTTCAGTAATTGTTAGTATGTAACAAGTAAACCGCATTCGTGAATCTCTGCACTTCCCAATGGTTGACTGGTAGAGAATGCAATTTAGCATTAAGTCCGCCTATTGTATCAGTACTTATGTATTGTGGTCAATAAAGTTAAATAAATAAATATCCATTTGTATTCTATCTTTGTCGTGTACTGCAAATAATGCGTTTTCTATCTATCTTTTATTCTTTGGTTTCAGAGATTATTGTATAAACAAATTCTTCACTTTTACTAAGTTATTTAAAGTGACGCAGCCTGAAAGCTATATTAAGACTATCGCCCACGTTCAAAATCATTTATGCGATAGTGCACGAACAAATCCACTCCAAAGACATTTTTCTATGAAAATTTTATGTTTCCATTTTAAAAATTATACATCATAGATTCTTTTGGTAGAATTTTGTTAGCGTCGCAAAAAATTTCCCGCAAAAACTTTTCGTACGAACAACAAATCAGCTGGAAGTTTCAACTTTTCAAGGCAAAATACCTAAGAGTTTATCGATGAAATAATATTATTACTGTTGTATTTCACCGTTGCAGTACCAATAGCGTAGGATTTCGTGTCTAACAGTAATAAAATCGGCCGATATTGAATATGGTGGCCTTTTTTGTACACGGAGTGCAATTTTAAAAGAACCTCCTCCTTTTTTGAAGTCGGCTAACAACCGTTGAACTATTTTATGAAGACTAAATAAAAGCATTATTAAAATATATATGTCGGATAGCCTAGCGGTAATTCGATGTGCAATTCAACATCACAAGGGCGTAACGAGGGTAGTCGTGATATGAGAGAAACAACAGTTTTAGTTCTACTTAAAGAATGTTTATTAAATTTACTAGCACTTCGGAATGACCACTGATGGAAAAGAAATGCCGCAAGAAAAACCTCAGTCTAGGTCTCTTTTTCAAATCTTTGTTACAACACAATTTAATTAGGTACAGTATCTTAATTCAACTAAGTACAAATAGACACTAGGTAAAACGCGACAGTTCCGTGACTACGAGTACTCTCTCGGTGGCGCTCGATAACCAACTATGTCCAATCGAGCCCGCCAACGGCCACGGCTCCGCCCAAGCGCGCCAAAGCAACGTTTTCCCAACACGCCGCTAGATGGCGCACCCTCGTTCTGCTTAGCGTCCATGTCCATACTCATGACCGTATGCGACACTGCGACACGGCCATTCTGCAAGACACGCGTCCTCGCGTGTGATTCTGAAACAATCAACACTCACACAGCATCACAACGTTCGGTCACTCCTGACCACACATAGGACTTTCTCTCTAACTCAAATCCAAAGTTTCAATATCAAGTCCAATTTACTTCTATTCTAAGTAAACACACTTAGCTTAGCAAATCAAGTACCTAACCATGAAGAGCCTAGTACCAATAATGAAAATAAAATCAATTAACAACCGAATATAACGGAGTTCATCAAAAACCAGGTGCCATAACCATCCCTGTGGTTACAGCTGATCATCCCTGTGACAAACCACTAGATCATCCCTGTGACCTTGTTTCATCAAACAATCATGTACAAACAACAAACTGGTTTTAGAACCTCAATAATGTTGTATCACTTGACCAGCCATACAACTCTTTTTTTTTTGTTTACACTATCACTTTTTTTTTTCGTCGTTACTTGACCAGCATTGAATTTAGTAGTCACTTGACCAGCGACCATTCTAAAATTTTACGCTTAACCAGCGATTTCGCTTGACCAGCGATTTCACTTTACCAGTGATTTCACTTAACCAGTGATAGGATGCATAGTTAGATGCGCATCGCGCACTCTTCGGTTAGACCGGAGCTATGACTACATGCCAACATATGCAGCTTGAAGTCATGAAACCAGTTTTGACAAAATTAAAAAAAAACAAAACTAAATCACTTACAGTAAAATAATCATTACTCACGTCAATACAATTGGTACTTAGACTACATGTATTTTGCCAATACTATGTACTCAGTTCTCTTGGACTTAACAACAGAGGGATCGGTTGTAGTAATGAGAAAACTTTACTCAAAGAAACTTAATTAACATACTACAATGCATTACATTGCATCACTTCTCATACCAACAGTATTGGTCCAACACACAAACTCAATCCTATCCATAGGCATCGAGTCACACAATAAGTTCAGTCCATCGAACATACAATGTCAAGTCCATCGGACACATCGGACACAAAACGTCCGGTCATTACATTACATTTCAATACAGTAACTCATAATTAAATCAACTAAACTTTTCTCATTACTCAAAACTTATTTGTCACTATTTCACCAATAGAAACCTTATTAAGATTTGCCTTCGTTTCATCAAAACTCTTTTAAATAAAAATGACTTAATTTTGAATAATGGAGCTAACTCTCGCTCGGCTTAACCTGACTAAAAGGTTAGTAGGTACACAGAAAAATAAGGAAGAAAGTATGCCTCATAGTAAGTTAACATAGGTAATCAAAATTTTAAAATCAAAGTCACACGATCAACACACATTACTAACAGGCCACAAACAAGGATTCCCACATGGAATCGGTATACTCAATATACCTGGTCATCTGTGGTCATCACAACGACATGGTCATCTGTGGTCATCACAATTCTGTGGTCATCACAATGACATGGTCATCTGTGGTCATCACAACGACATGGTCATCTGTGCTCATCACAATGACATGGTCTCCCATGAGACATAAAGACAAGGATTCCCACATGGAATCGGTATACTCAATATACATGGTCATCTGTGGTCATCACAATGACATGGTCATCTGTGGTCACCACAATTCTGTGGCCATCACAACGACATGGTCATCTGTGGTCATCACAA
Source organism: Endotricha flammealis (assembly GCA_905163395.2). Classification (NCBI taxonomy): domain Eukaryota; kingdom Metazoa; phylum Arthropoda; class Insecta; order Lepidoptera; family Pyralidae; genus Endotricha; species Endotricha flammealis. The sequence continues at coordinate 10,449,867 of LR990869.1, read as the reverse complement.
TGACATGGTCATCTGTGCTCATCACAATGACATGGTCATCTGTGCTCATCACAATGACATGGTCTCCCATGAGACATAAAGACAAGGATTCCCACATGGAATCGGTATACTCAATATACATGGTCATCTGTGGTCATCACAATTCTGTGGTCATCACAACGACATGGTCATCTGTGGTCATCACAATGACATGGTCATCTGTGCTCATCACAATGACATGGTCTCCCATGAGACATAGACTGCCACACCCTCAGCCGCGCATCGCGCCCTGTACGAAAATTCGCAGTTACGACTACGACTGAAGCGTGCGGTTTAATCAAATAAGTAGCCATGACAGTAAGTGTTCACACACAGTTAGAAGGGCCTTCACCGGCACTGTCCTCATCAGACTCAACATTATAAATTGGTACGTTAACTTAAAATGGCACATTACTTTCTGAGCACAATTTGAACTAAACTCAAAATTATACTCCACAATCGAAACCATTGAGCAACTATCTCTCAAAATTTAATTTTAAGTGTCTCTCACTTTACATGAAAACAAAACTTTTCAAAATTCAAAACTTAAAATTCATCGTCATTGCTCAGTAGTCTCCACTTTAAAATTATCAAACAATACTCTCCTCAAGAAATCCCGGGCACCTCGTCTGCGCCGGTGGTCCCGTCTGCCTCGCCAGCTTGCCACCATCACGAGCAAACCTGGTCCACTTCAGAGTCTGCACACCGCTGACCCGCTGATCCCCGTCTCGCTCCATTGTCCGGAAATCGAAAATAAAACATTGTTTGAGTTCATTGAAGTTACTAAGTGAAAATAATTAAAAAAAACGTTTATCTCGAAAACGGTGCGTCCTAGCGATAAAAGGATAAAAATTTTGAACCCCTTTTAAGAACCCCACTCTCCACGTGATACATTTGATTTTGACCTCCAAAGTCAAAAATCTCAAAGTCAAAGTTGAAGTCAAAAATACTTTATTCTGTGTGCATTAACCTTTAAATGACCTTGACCTCTAAATCATTTTAAGCATTAACCTTTTAATGACCTTGACCTCTAAATCATTGTGTGCATTAACCTTTAAATCATTAGGTAGTTTCAATTAATAGTGCTAAATAACCAATGAGCTTAACTTCATACACAGTTTCAGCCTCAACTTACACAGCTTCAGCTTAACTTAAACACTTTAAGCTTAAACTTAGCATCATACGTAATCAACACTGACCTTTTTTTTATAATATCGGAGGGTACACTTTACCAGTCCGCCACGGGCACACACACCCGTGTTTACTCGTGTCGTGGCACGTCTCTGCCTCAATTGCACTGCGACTCGGGGCACGCCGCCACCACGCCGCCGCCGCTGCACCGCCAGTACCGCCACCGCCTGGTGCGCGTCGCGTCTCAGCCTCAGCTACCCGTCACACATCGTCGCGTATCGCACGGTCATACACCTGAAATTACACCATATTAGAATCTCCATACATTTTGAGGTTAAGTACCCACCATACGATACTCTTTGTCGGTAGAATCCGCTACTCGTAGTCCGCAAACTCCACTACTCGTAGTCGACGATAGTAGACTGTCCGTCGTGCATCGAACACGCACTTTCTTAATTTGTCATGTTAATTTGTCACGCCTTACATTAGTGAGACCAGACTGATCTGTTAAACTCTCAATACCACGACTTGCATCTCACTTCTGATGTCGGATAGCCTAACGGTTATTCGATGTGCAATTCAACATCACAAGGGCGTAACGAGGGTAGTCGTGATATGAGAGAAACAACAGTTTTAGTTCTACTTAAAGAATGTTTATTAAATTTACTAGCACTTCGGAATGACCACTGATGGAAAAGAAATGCCGCAAGAAAAACCTCAGTCTAGGTCTCTTTTTCAAATCTTTGTTACAACACAATTTAATTAGGTACAGTATCTTAATTCAACTAAGTACAAATAGACACTAGGTAAAACGCGACAGTTCCGTGACTACGAGTACTCTCTCGGTGGCGCTCGATAACCAACTATGTCCAATCGAGCCCGCCAACGGCCACGGCTCCGCCCAAGCGCGCCAAAGCAACGTTTTCCCAACACGCCGCTAGATGGCGCACCCTCGTTCTGCTTAGCGTCCATGTCCATACTCATGACCGTATGCGACACTGCGACATATATAATGTTGAATGAAAAAAAAAACGGTTTCCTTTGGCCATTTCTTTTACCGGTGGCCATTTTGTTTCCGAAATGGTGGTAGTTTATGAAGTAAGTTTATTTAATTAAACAAATTGTGATTGACAAAAGAAAGTGCATATGAAGGCTTAGTCTGAATAAAAGATTTGAGTTTCAATTTTCTTATACTTATCTTTTTCTTTACGTTATTAAACAGTTAGCTCTGTCCTCAGGCTAAATTTGGGCAATGTAGTGAGCATACTTTACTTTTGATGGATTGGAACAAATAGCTGCCAATCGGCACACCGTCGGCTCGGTAAAACGCGCCGCAAAAACATTTTTTTCGGTAACATAAACAGGCTTCTATATAATCTCAATTTCGATTATAATTAAATTATAATTCCAATGACAATGGATAATTTTAATTTATAACTCTTGTAACATTAAACTTTATTTACTATTTGATTAGGTTACGTTACGATCCTTTATCCTACTAATACATATTAAAAACGTAAAAGTTATGTGTATGTATGTTTCTTCTCCACGCTCAAATGGCTGGTCCAATTTTTATGATATTTGGTATGTAGGTAGCTGATATCTTGGATTAACACATAGGATACTTTTTATCCCGAAAAGTACGCGATTTCCGTAGGAATTGCTCAAAAATCTGATATAGATGGCGCTGCTTTGCATAAATAAATATAAAGGCGAAAGTTATGTGTATGTTTGTTACTTCTTCACGCTCAATGGCTGGGCCAATTAATATGATATTTGGTATGTAGGTTAGGTAGTCTTGGATTAATACATAGGATACTTTTTATCCCGAAAAGTACGCGATTTCCGTAGGAATTGCTCAAAAATCTGATATAGATGGCGCTGCTTTGCATAAATAAATATAAAGGCGAAAGTTATGTGTATGTTTGTTACTTCTTCACGCACAATGGCTGGGCCAATTAATATGATATTTGGTATGTAGGTTAGGTAGTCTTGGATTAATACATAGGATACTTTTTATCCCGAAAAGTACGCGATTTCCGTAGGATTTGTTAAAAAATCTGATATAGATGCTGCTTTGGATACATAAATACACGAAAACGCAGTTGCGCGGTTTTCACTAATTTAGTTCATAAAATTGTAATTACTTTAGAGCTTAACTTATTTAGCCCTCAGAAAACAAACTAATTTAACTACGAGCATGTCAGATATTTCTTTTTACCAGTGGTCATTTTGCTTTTGTTTCCGAAATGGTAGTAGTTTATAGAGTAGATTAATTTAAACAAATCATTTATTACTGTATACTCTGACGTGTTTGTGAAAACCTATTCTCTGAATAAAAGTTTTGAATTTGAATTTGAATATTTCTTTCAAAGAAAGCGTGCAGTCTCTTCTGCAGTCATCTCATTGCTACATAATGTTATAGAACAGTTCTTTATCACGTCTCTCAGTTTGAATAGAAAAAAAGTTAACTGGCCGATTTTCGTGGAGTAACGTAATGTGTTTGTGTCATTATAACAGTATTGCGATATCCCCCAGTGTTCACAAACTGTTTGCCACATATTTGGAGATGGAACTTTTCATAGGGTTTCCGTCAATGGACGGAGCGATTTATGAGAAAAGTTTTTGGGTGGCGGAGACAATTGGGACTGCGCAAGGCACACCGTGAATGCTGGTATGCAATAAAATTAATGAATATTTTAATATTAGAGAAATTACATATAGAAATGGAATAAAAAAAAATAATATTAAAATTATGAAATTAGAATTTATCAAATAATATTTTTGTTATACATAAAATGTAATATGTAATACTGTAAATTATAGGGACGAAAATATAATAAGAAAGTTCTCCTTAAACACGTTGTGCACGTCGAACAAATTTATATTTCAAAAACACATGTGTTACTTGAGAAAGGTTCGCTAGAAACCTCTAAGATAGGTTGACCTAACAAAAGCAATAATAACCAATAATGTAGTCAAGAGTAGTGAAGACCATCTTATACCGGATAAAAAATGATACAGACTTAGAAAGGAGTTTAGTAAAAGTTTAGTAGGGTTTTGCTTTTTGTTTACTTTGAAAATCCGGTGGCTTGTTGGTAGTGTCCTCTAACCCTACCTCTGGTGACAACTAGATTAGATTCGACCTACGAACAATTTGTTTATGTATCGGATCGGCAGAAGAGGATAATTAAATTGTTTAAAAAAAAAAAAAAAAAAATTGGAGTGGTAAAGCATTTGTGAAATGTACTTAGCTCGACTCGCGGAGATGTACCAACTATCGGAAATGATATAGGCGTGATACAGCAATATTATACAATGTGTGGTTTTGTACAGTTGCCACATTTTTGGAGGCGTATCTACTGCTGATACGCCTCCAAAAATATGTGAAAAAAACATTATATAAAACTTACATTTCAATTTCAAGTTTTTGATAAAAATCCAAATCCGCCCCGCATCGCACACCAAACATTTTATGTTATGAAATCACTCCGTACGAGAGAGCGCCGACATCCGCCTCTCAGTATGCGGTGGTCACTGCTGCTTCAAAGAAAAATTATGAGAATTCTTCCATCACATGGTAAATTGTAATGTAATGTAATGTCCAGATTCCATTTATGTCACTACTGACAGTAGATTCGCGTCAAGCCGTCAAAATGTTTCATAGAAGTGACCAACAAACTTTTTGCTCTTAAATACACGAATATTGTCGCGGTGTATTCTGCGCACTGATAGAGGGTTATTCAAAAACCTCTCAAAACTTAGTAAGTAAAAAAAATTACAGAACTTTGTTTACGGCTTTTTTTAATAGAACCGACGAATTATTTGCGCCTCTTACGATTTTCTATTCAAATATTGCAACTGACTAAAACAACATGTTGTATATTTCAAGCGATGAGCATTAAACATGAAACAAAAAGAGATAAGAAAGAAGTCCTTTCCAGTCTCTTTTCTCCCACCTTTCCTTTCCTTTCCTTTCCTTTCTTGTAGTGAGGAATGAATTGAAATCGCCCTTCGTATACCAATGTTCATAGGCAGCGGTGTACTTTTCATCAGGTGGCTTGTTTGCTTATTTATCTGTCGTTTATGAAATAATAACGGCCCCCACCGGCTTCGCAAGGGTTAGTAAGAATCACTAATTTGAAAGAAAATATAATAAAGTCTTAAGTCACTTGGAGATAGTGTAAAATGGTAAAATAATTTTTCAAATCAGTCTAGTAGTTCCGGAGACTATATATTGCAAACAATCAAATCTCTTTATAATATTAGTATAGATATATGTAAAAAGGGGTTTTGTATTCCATAATCAATAAACATGACCTATTTTGGGGTGAGATGAAGCTATGTACAGCCGATAGAATCCAAATGCAGTGACTTCAAGCTTACGTTCGAGTCACGCGATATATTCGCGTCACAGTGTACTGACTACTTGGGGTGTTTTGTGCTTAGAAATGTTTAGACATGACATTTAATATGAAACTCTACTACTGGGATAATTTGTATTAGAACAGTAATGCAAGAGCACTATGAAAAAAAATCAACTCCCACGTTGGGCTCCATATCTAAGTATGGCGCCCAACGTGGAAGCCGAACTTATGTAGTTTTGATAGCGAAATACCTTGTTTTATTTTTGTAGTGACGTTTTAACTACTCGTGTTCCATTTCCTACTCATCTTGAGATTCTAAAATATCCGACATGTAAATAAATTTTAATCTTAAGTTTATCAAGTTGTGTTACGACTATCAACAGAGAAAATATGTCTGTTTCAGTAACTATTAGAAATTATACAATAGAAATTCAAAGGAAATAGTGAAAAAATACCATACAGAAGAAAAATATTGAAGTATTTGAATAGAAATGTAAATTGAATACAAATGATAACAACTACTAAAGTATGGTTTTAGACTTCTTATTTTTGGGTTAGGAAAACTCCTGTCGGATCCGCAAGTTCATAGTAAATAAAAAACTTTTCATTACTTTACAAAGAACACAATTTTTCTTAAATACTTTATTAAAAACGGGGGAAAGCGCGGACAAAGCCTTTAATCGAGTGGCCACTTCTAAACCACTATGAACGCACAAAAGCAATTCCTTGGTCGCTATAACGACGGACAGCCCCACTGTTTACGAACCGAACTCAGCACGAGAACAGTAACGTACCACCTTCGAACTAGAACGGGCAACTCTTTCATAAAAAAAAATGCACAAAACAATGGAACACAATATAATGTGATAAAATTCAAATGGCGAATGCTTGTTCCGTATTCAAATTCAAATTGACGTTTAATTTTGACAGTTGTGTTCGAAAATGATTCGAATTATAGTGCTGCTATTGATAACGGCTCTAGCGTACTCCGCTAGGGAGCCTAAGCAAATAAAACTGGCGAATCAAGGGACGATTTCGGGGATGTACATAACAAGGTTTAGAACAAAGAGAATTGCCGCGTACCTTGGAATCCCTTACGCTCAACCTCCGATTGGGTATAGAAGATTTACGACTCCCGAATACATATATTTGCCACAATGGGAAGGAGTGAGGAATGCCACTTTGTACGCTCCCGATTGTCTGCAAATAGATCCAAATGAAACAATGGCGGATTCTTTCAAAGATATGGGACCAATTACACCCCCATTACATGACGAATTGTTCATGAAACTTCTGGATACGCAGTTAGAAGAGAAACCTCGGAGGAAGGAATATTCAGAGGATTGCCTATATTTGAATGTCTACGTTCCTGATGGTAAGATATTTAAATTTTCTCTGTTGAAAAGTAAACATGATGCAGATTTCTACGCCGTTTAATTTATATCGAATATGATTAGGCTTCTTTCATACGACATTCTAAAACATTCACAAGTTAGAATTAGAATAGCAATCAACAAGACTTGCAATGTTGGGTGCACTTTTCTCATCTCACCAATTTGTGATTCCAGACGTTCACAATTCCTCGGTTATAGCTTTCTCCGATTTTACTTGGATAAGTATAACGGTTGTAAAACTAACAAAACTTCGTCACAAATTGAACTGAGTTAGTTGAAATATGCCCCTAACCCCTAATAACAATGTCCAATGAAAATCATACATATAGGAACAGCAAAATACACGAGTAATTTTTCAGACCACAAACAACTGGTTGATTAGATAAAAGGTAAAAGAAGAGTCATGTTTTCGGAAAATCGATTATTTATTTACCCAATTTTGTTTTCTTTAGAAAGTATTATTTAGCTACTGAAGAAATTATAAAAGTGTAGTTTTTATAATTCAAAGTTTTTAATTCTATACAATCGCATAAACATTACGCCTTTGATTCTATATAGTAGCCATGTTTTCAAGCTTTAATGTCATTGCAATTATAACGTGACTGAAAGTAGTTCGAGCTCGCCGGCACGAATAAATATCATATTACCTAACTACATGTTACTGATGTTTAACAGTAAATTTTCTGTGACCTAATGTACCTACATTTACAACTGGCTCAAATCACAAACTGAAATCAAATCTAATACTTTCGCTTTTACATTATTTGTGTATCGAATTAATTTAAAAACAATCGCTGATTAATTCTAGTGTAAGCATAAATATGTTTTAGACTTTAATGGATGACAACCTACCTCTAAATCAGTGGAATTTTATGGAAATTTGCATAAATTTAATATCGCCGTGAATCATTGAATAAATTATAATTTTTCCACAAAGAATTTCCATCAAACTTTGTCCGTTGACATAAACAACGATCCGTTATTAAAAAAATAAAAATCAACTTTGAGCCGCCACTTAATTAGTTCAGCTTTACAGACAGTTTGCAACTCAGTTATGTTCTATGTCTTCTTCTTTCTACCAATTTTCTATCTTACGTAGTATCGGTACAGCATGAGTTTCTTTCACTTTTCCATATTTTGCATGTCGACTGTAACACTTCCTACACACATTTAGGCCGTTTGCTTGATTGCCTGTGGTACGATAAAAAAAGCTCTTACAAATCATTAATCATTATTTTTAACCGACTTCAAAAAAGGAGGAGGTTCTATGTTTCATTGTATATATTTTATTATTTTTTTGACAACTACATCCTTATAGTTATCCTACTAATATTATAAAGCCGAAAGTCGATTATATGTTTGTTACTTTTTTACGCTTAAATGGCTGGGCACATATTGACATTTGGTATGTAGGTAGCTGATACCTTGGATTAACATATAAGATACTTTTTATCCCGAAAAGTACGCGATTCCCGTAGGATTTCATCAAAAGTTTGATATAGATAGCGCTACTTTGCATAAATAAATACACGCAAAGTAACAATTAATAATTAATTTTGTTGTGTGAATGTTTCTGTCTCTTTGGATTTGTAAAATGCTGTTGTTGTCTTGTGTCTCATGTGCTGTACAGAATAAATGTATTTTCTTTCTTTCTTTCTTTCAAAGGCAACAGTTGCGCTGGTTTTAATAATTATCTATACCAATATTATAAAGAGGAAAGATTCATATTTTTTTAAACACAAAAACTACTGGAATAATTTCAAAATTTCCATCACCCTTGGGATGGTACTAAACCTCCAGGTAACTTAAGCTATGTTATATTTTGAAAAAAAAATGGGAATACTTTAAAATCCTTGCGAAGCTGGGGTAGTCCCCTAGTCATTTATATTATTGTTGCCGTTGACATTAAACACACAGAAAGTGAAAAAACACTGAAATCTCCAAAATCCAAACGAAGCAATGACGATATCAGATTTTAATAAATTCCATATTTGATCCGGAGAATCCCCGGACGAATGCCTTTTTTATTATTTTTAATATTATTGAGAGGGTTATTCCTTTATCGAATACCAAACATTCAACCGGATATTTAGAAGTTCCTTTCAATATGTATATTCTTTTGTTTTTTTATTTTTTTATACTACACAGGTGGCAAACAAGCATACGGTCGGCCTGATGGTAAGCCGTCACCGTAGCCTATAGACGTAAGCAACCGGGGGTATCACTCACGCGTTGCCAACCCTCCCAACCCCCCCAAGTGGAGCTCTGGAGACCTTACTCACCGTAGGAACACAACATGGCCGAGACCAATGCTATTTGGCTACGATCTTCTGTAAGGTGGAGGTCCTTCCCCAGACGGGCTGCTCCGATTTGAGCGGATTATCCGCTGTGCCCTACCTCTCTGAAAACCTACCTCTTGTTTGTCTTACATAAAGGATAATAAAATATGAATAAGTTTGTAATAGCCTATCCTTCCCTGACTCTTTTACTCGATAGGCTACTATCGAGTAAAAGATTACGGTCAGTCTCCGTATGGTTACGGTCCTGTTACACAATCATGACCATCAGGACCGTAACGGTACCGGAATATGCAAAAAAAAATCGTATGTAACATTTTTTTTTGTATTCGTGTGTAGGTTTGATTAGATTATTTGTAAGTAACATGTCATGTGTACAATATGGTTCTTGTTTTAATAATAACAATACAATGTTCCTAGAGAGTAAAAAGGCTGTCATCAACACATTTATATGAAACAATGGCCACTGAAACATGATACGTTCCGTGTACGGTCTTTGACGTACCGTTTCATGACTCTACCAAAACAAATTTATTAGCACTATTTAATTTATCTCACCCAATTTCAACAGTTTAATTACTCACTGTAAAAACAAAGCAGTTACAATTCTTAAGTCCTTCATTAACCTAGTTTTGGAAACCAAGGTTCCCCTCGATCTGATAACGGAGTCATTTTCCAGGGGTCCGTGTGTGGGGCGGCAACCTTTCCTCATTGCCATTCTACCCCGCCCCAGATTATCCGTTAGTTTCCCAAGTTAAGCCCATGAATCATATTTTTAGACATGTATCGAATCCCATGGACGGAATTCGATTATTTCTTTCGTGTTGTTGTGAATAATTTTGTAAGTTTTAACTGAGATACGCAGTTTACTGTCTTCGCTCCCATTGTAATTTGGAAAACAAAAGAGTTTAGTTTAGTGACTACTAAGATTAGTCTAGTACTAGTACAATGTGTACTACTCTTTGATTTACCAAATTACTATGTACCGACATTCATTAATATTACTAGAGTCTAGTCTATCAATGAATTTCGGAAATCATTTTAAAGATGACCATTGACATAAAAGTAAAGACTAGCTGTCCGGGACTGAGATTTTGCTTCATTGCGATGGTGCATATGCACACCACCACCCTTCAGTCAGTTGCGAGCGAGCGACAGAAGTAGTGGTGTCCAATTGACAAAAAACGATCAGCTAAAAAAAGACAAAAAAACGATTTGGTTAAATAATTGGACACTATTGCTTTTGTCGCTCGCTCGCAACTGACTGAAGGATGGTGGTGTGCATGTGCACCATCGCAATGTTGCTAAATCTCAGTACCGAACAGCTTGTCTTTACTTTTTGTCGATGTTAACAACACATTAAATTCATTGTGAAATTAGGGAAGAAATAGAAATAGCTGGTTAGCTAATTACCTCTTTGGTTGACAGTACAAATACCACTTTTGGAATTAAAAGTATTCTGGTCGGCGGTGATCACTTACCATCAGACCTGTCGGCTTGTTTGAATAAGAATAAGAAGGCTTATATAGTATATAGATGCACTTATATAATTTAAAACGTTTTTGTTACCCAGAATTCCACCCTAGGATACCCTGTGTCGTGGAAACCATGATCCTTCCCAAAGTATACATAAAAATTAAAATAAAGTGTAGTGTAAATAGATACATAGATAGATTTATTTGCGAAAATAAGGTACAAAAGATGTTACAAACATAGTATTCCAACTTATTCTGCCCTCGCAGGGGCGTGCAAATATTTCTGTATTATACATTGTTTTTTGGTTTAACCATTCATAAATTTATCATCCAAATATTCAGTAGTTTTATAATAAGTTTTAGTTAAGAGCCATTCATGCAACTTTTTCTTAAACAGTGAAAGCCTTATAGTTTTAAACTCATCCGGTAAATGATTGTAAATCTTAATTGCCATGCAATGCACATTGTCAGAATATAATAGATGTAGCAAGTAAATAAATACGCTGTGTTTGTCTACTATACAATAAAAAATATCTTTAAGTTTAGAGGACTCCACCAATCCTAATGAATTAGGAAATGGGATAACACCGGAGAGGAGAATTTAATTGGGTATCTAGTTACCTATCCCTTAAGTTATTTATAATGTGGAATCTACAAGCTATTGACGTGATTTACTATCATTTATCATATCAGCTCTTACACAGATATACTTTTAAATAGATAACATTGTCCCTATATATATTTTATTGTAGTAAAAAAAAGTAAAAAAGTGTTTATTTTCTCAAATTGAAGTAACTTAACTAAATGTAACAAGAATTATTTAGGGGACTGGTATCTGTTGAAGGCCAAGCCTGTAATTACAGTACAACAGTGCTCTCTCAACTGGTTATAAGAAAAGAAAATCTTAAAGTAATTATTTAATAAAACTTATACAATACAAAGGTACACAAATTTAAGGGATGGTGATTTATGAATACGTATATTTAATGAGCATGTAATAAGTAGACTTGGACAAATTCCTGGTGGTTGGCAATCATCGCTACCCTATGCAGTAACCACCTCTATGAACCAGAGAAAATGAGAGATATAAAGATGACGTGTAGTGTAGTGTAATGCGGATTCCGCTCTAAAATTGTGTTTCGCCAAAGCGTGTTTCCACAATATTTACTCCGGAATTTCTAAATTCCGATATTACTGAACTCCGACCAAGCATTTCTGTGATACGGCATACTTTTTTGACAATGCTAGTCTGGAATTATTCAATTCTATTCCAAATTTCCTAATATTTTAATTCGACCGTGAATCACCTAAATTGTCATTATCTACACTAAAATGTTTTCGTAAACAGTTTGTCGAAACAAGGTCAAAACTCGATTTTTACGGTCGCGAATTTCCACTATTTCATCTCTTTTAATAAAAATAACAACAAAATACCCAAACCAGTAACAATAAGTTTTGTTTACCTACTCAACCATACAGTTCTGTCGTGTACTCGTGTAGATTTAGGTCTGTGTTTATCACGGTAGGCCCGTACATCACGGTGATGTGGCGTTATGTGTTCGAGATAAAAATTATAGGGGTCCGCTTACTAAAAGTATCATTTGTTAATGTCAGATGTAGTGTCAAAAACTAGACCTTTGACAAGTCGCTTCGGTCGGAATTTGCCGTCATGAAACGACACGAAATTCTTCAAACTTTGAGGACCTGAATAAAATGAATGGTTATTTCAACGGCAGTGTTTAGTCTCATAACGAAAGTTAAGTTTGAATGATTTTGAATTAAATATTTGTTTTAGTTTCATGTAAAAGGCGAAAATGTGACTATTTCACGGCGTACTTTTACTAACGTTTCCATATAAAGTAAAGCAGTTGGAAAATCTGGTCTTAGATGTATAAACAGACGGACAGGGACACAGAGTACTAACACGGAGATATGTATTTTACTGTTAACGAAGTACTTAATTCTAATTAATGAATTTATGTATGGTGAAAGTGATGTGTATGTAAATCTTGGGGTTCGTTCGCTACACGCATATCTTTGAATATTTTGTATTACATTATTATGGTAATTAGAATAAATATTGGGAACATTAAAACTATGACCGTTTACTGCCGTTTAGACCTGATTTTTTATGACCTCCGTGGCGTAATGGTTACAATGCCGAAGCGCTACCCAGGAGGTCCCGGATTCGAATCCCGGTCGGGTCATGATGAAAAACGAACTTATTCTTATTAGCCTAGGTCTTGGATGTTTATCTAGATATTTATTTGTTATAAAATATAGTATCGTTGAGTTAGTACTTAGTATCCCATAACGCAAGTCTCAAACTTACTTTGGGGTTAGCTCAATCTGTGTGATTTGTCCCTATATATTTATTTATATGAATTCTCTTAACAATTTATTCCAGACAAAAAATATATATCATAGACGTTTGTAGCCGCGAGGCAAAAAGAACCTGATTTTCGAATATACATTTATGGTATTAATTTTGTTGCTTTTCAACCTCATACCTGATGTAACGAATTACGAATAACCCTGTATAATATAAAGGTAAAAATGGATGAATTTATTTAAAAAATAAAATCATTTGTTTTGCAAGAAATACTTTTGGCCGCCACTAGACTATGTTTGACCTTTTATGAGAACGCACGATATTTTTAATTCTTGTAAAATAAATGTTGTCCTAGAATTTATGAATTATGGTAACAGTACGATAGGCTAATTCGCAAACACAAATAATTTGCTTACCGATAACCAATCACCATAAATTTACAATGGCCTCCGTGTATAGATACCGAGACGGTCAAAATTCTCGATGTTTCAAAGCAATTTGCTCACGAATCTCGTTGGAAAATTCCAATTTAAATTCAAATGAGTGTATGCAGATGCTTATGCCTGGATTGGCTAAACCTATTGGTTTAAAGTTAGCGAAAACGTTTTTCAGCATCACCTATTCAATTGATAAATTACCAAATTATTTTTCGTCCAATCCCAATGACGTATAGAAAAATATTATAAAAAATACACATTTCTTAGTGACAAAAGTAAGTAAACCACACATTCCCTATGTAGCCAGTAAAGTCTTCCTTACTAATTATTATAAATGTGTGTTTGTTTGTTCTTTCATGTCAAAAGAAATCACTGGATTGACTGGTTTTTACGAGGATAATGTAAAAAGTATGGAGTCCTCTCCATGTTATACAAAAGCAAAAAATTGTTTTCGCATTACCACTTCCATCGCGAGCGAAGCTGCGGGTAACAGTTAGATTATAAAATAAAAATATGGTTCTTATTAATAAAATATTTTATCAGCATATCTTGCCGAGTCGATTCTAGCTGGGCAAATATGTTTTTATAAGTCATAACCATCTATAAAATTGAAACGTTTTATCGTGTGTAGCCAAGTCGCAAATGTTGCCATCCTAAAATGTATGAATAATTCATTTTACCAACAATTGAGATGTCTTTCAATTCGCTTTTGACTTTTAAAAGTAATTTTTCTTTCAAGTTTTCATCTTGATCATTGAATATTATCTATATTTATAAAAGAGAAAATCACTGACTGATTCATCACGAAATCTCCGAAACTACAAGTGCCAGGAGTCTCAAATTTTGCATGGGGGTTCCTTTTGGGACGTAGGTGCTCACTAAGAAAGGATTTTTGGAAATTCATCCCCTAAGGGGGTAAAACGGGGGTGCAAAGTTAGTATGAAACTTTGCCGTTTTTCAAGTTATTCGAATGAAATTCAGCATGAAGGTTCTTTACTGAAAGGCATGAAACATAAGTAAAATATTTTTTTCAAAATTCATCCCTTAGGGGGTTAAACGGGGGTGCAAAGATAGTATGAAACTTTGCCGTTTTTGAAGTTATTCGAATGAAATTCGGCATGAAGGTTTTTTATTGAAAGGCATGAAACACGAGTAAAATATTTTTAAAAAAAACATCCCCTATGGGCTTAAACGGGGGCGCAAAGTTAGTATGAAACTTTGCCGTTTTTGAAGTTATTCAAATGAAATTCAGCATTAAGGTTCTTTACTGAAAAGCATGAAACATGACTTAATTTTTTTTTGAAAATTCATCCCTTAGGGTGTTAAACGGGGGTGCAAAGTTAGTATGAAACTGCCGTTTTTGAAGTTATTCGAATGAAATTCCAGCATAAAGGTTCTTTATAGAAATGCATGAAACACGAGTAAAATATTTTTCTCAAAAATCATCCCTTAGGGGGTTACACGGGGGTGCAAATTTAGTATGAAACTTTGCCGTTTACGTTTTTGTAGTTATTCGAAGGAAATTCAGCATGAAGGTTCTTTATTGAAAGGTATGAAACACGAGTAAAATATTTTTCTCAAAAAGCATCCCTTAGGGGGTTTAACGGGGGCGCAAAGTTAGTAAGAAACTTTGCCGTTTTTGAAGTTATTCCAATGAAATTCAGCATTAAGGTTCTTTATTGAAAGACATGAAACACGAGTAAAATATTTTTCTCAAAAATCATCCCTTAGGGGGTTAAACGGGGGTGCAAAGTTAGTATGAAACTTTGCCGTTTTTGAAGTTATTCGAATGAAATTCAGCATGAAGGTTCTTTACTGAAATCATCCCAGAAACTCACTGATTGGTGACTGACATATCAACGCACAGCCCAAACCGCTGGGTCTAAAGACTCCAAATTTGGCACATAGGTTCCCCATGAAGTCTAGGGGTGCCTAAGAAAGGATTTTTCAAAACTCACATCCTAAGGGGCGAAACGGGGGTCCAAAGTTTGTATGAAGAAACTAGATTAATTAGACCATTTTATTTGAAACTTCGCATGAATTTTCCATCAAAATTCAAGCACTAGACTAGAGGGATGAAATGGGGTAAACTCGACACGTGTATTATAGAGGGCGCTCGACCTAGAAAGCTGAAATTTTATATAGAGGTTCTCTTTATGATGTTGACAAGGATAAAGATGGGATTTTATGAAATTCCCACGGGAAAGGGAGTAATAGGACTGTAAGTGTATTATCGCAGGCGCTCAACCTAGAAAGCTGAAATTTCGTATAGAGGTTCCTTTTATGATGTTGACAAGGATGATAACAGGATTTTTTTAATTCCCACGGGAATGGGACAAATAGGACTGCACGTATTGTGGGCGCTCAACCTAGAACGCCTAGATTTTGTATTAAGCTTTCTTTTATAAAGTACTTAGACAAGGATAAAGACGGGATTTTTAAAATTCCCACAGGATTCGGAATAATAAGTCTACACGTGTATTATCGGGAGTGCTCAACCTAGACAGCTGATTTTTTTATAGAGATTCTCTTTATGATATTGACAAGAATAAAGTCGTTTTTTTTTTAATTCCCACGGGAACGAAAAAATAGGACTGCAAGTGTATTATCGTGGGCGCTCCTAAAAACCTAGAACTCCTAGATTATTAAGCTTCCCTTTATAAAGTAGACAATAAAGATGGTTTTTTTTTTATTCCCACAGATTTCGGAATAATTAGACTACGCGTGTATTATCGGAAGCGCTTAACCGTTTATGATGTTGACAAGGATAAAGTCGGGGTTTTTTTAAATTCCCACGGGAACGAAATTATTGGCATTTTCGCTTGACTACGCAGGCGGAGCCGCGGGTAACAGCTATTAAAATAATAAAACAACAGGATTTTGTACACAGTAGGTAGCCAAGATTAACAGCGGCGAGCAAATAGACAATGAGCAATGAAGAACACTGACGTCTCGGGGAAAACTACAGTAATAGGAGACTGTTAAATCCATCTATACTACTTAATTAGTTACAAGTCCAATTCCACGCGGGCGAAGCCGCGGGCACAGCTAGTCTATATATATAAAAGAGAAAATCACTGACTGATTCATCACGAAATCTCCGAAACTACAAGTACCAGGAGTCTCAAATTTTGCGTGGGGGTTCCTTTTGGGGCGTAGGTGCTCGCTAAGAAAGGATTTTTGGAAATTCATCCCCTAAGGGGGTAAAACGGGGGTGCAAAGATAGTATGAAACTTTGCCGTTTTTGAAGTTATTCGAATGAAATTCAGCATGAAGGTTCTTTACTAAAAGGCATGAAACATGAGTAAAATTTTTTTTTCAAAATTCATCCCTTAGGGGGTTAAACGGGGGTATAAAGATAGTATGAAACTTTGCCGTTTTTGAAGTTATTTGAATGAAATTCAGCATTAAGGTTCTTTACTGAAATCATCCCAGAAACTGACTGATTGGTGACTGACATATTAACGCACAGCCCAAACCGCTGGGTCTAAAGACTCCAAATTTGGCACATAGGCCCCATGAAGTCTAGGGGTGCACTAAGAAAGGATTTTTCAAAACTCACATCCTAAGGGGCGAAACGGGGGTCCAAAGTTTGTGTGAAGAAACTAGATTAGTTAGACCATTTTATTTGAAACTTCGCATGAATTCTCCTTCAAAATTCAACCCCTAGACTAGAGGGATGAAGTGGGGTAAACTCGACACGTGTATTATGATGTTGACAAGGATAAAGTCGGGTTTTTTTTTTAATTCCCACGGGAACGAAATTATTGGCATTTTCGCTTGACCACGCGGGCGGAGCCGCGGGTAACAGCTATTAAAATAATAAAATAACATTTTGTACACAGTAGGTAGCCAAGATTAACAGCGGCGAGCAAATAGACAATGAGCAATGAAGAACACTGACGTCTCGGGGAAAACTACAGTAATAGGAGACTGTTAAATCCGTCTATACTACTTAATTAGTCACAAGTCCAATACCACGCGGGCGAAGCCGCGGGCACAGCTAGTAAATTTAATAAAATAGTAACTTTTATGTTATTGTTGTAAAAATGTTAAAACAGTAACTAAACTGTGTACCTGCGGTTTTTCTTCACAAATATTAATCCAGTTTCCTAAGACAGACGCATTTCCTGAAGTAAACAAAAAGTTGTAATATTAACCCATGAAAATCCGTCGAGCCTTTTTGCTAAAAGCGTCAGATATTTACATAGATACAGTACATGCTTCTCACCAACTTTTACATTTATAACATTTACCATTTCTTAGCATTATATTGTAGGTATAGGCTGGTATTGTAGCCTAATTCAGCATTATTCTATTCCTATAATACGCTCCATGTGAGATTCGAACCCACGCACATCGAAATCCAGGCCGAGTGTTTTTCCAACTGAGCTGTCACACACTTCAAGACGAATAACAATATACGTCAAGAATCCAATGCTTAGACAATTCTAGGAATACTGTCGCAAAGAAATAAATTAAAAAACATTGTAAGTACATTAAGGCGTGTACGCACGGCCGAACACGAACATGGTGAACATCGAACACGAACACTTTGTTCGCACGTGCGTACCACTAACGAACATCAAACAATTTGTTCGTCAAAAGTGTTCGTGTCGATCCAATTTGGTTGTTCTGTGTGGACGATGTTCTCAGTACGACCGAGCAAGAACATTGTTAACACGAACATTGAACCAAAAGAGTAAGGCTTGGTAGCCTCTTTTGTTCGACACTATGTTCTTGTTCGGTCGTGACTCGTGAGTGAGTGGTTGCGCGCGAACACAAGAAGAACTATGTTTGTAGGTGTTCATGTTCGCTTTGCTAATTTACGTCCACACGTGCGAACCACATGTTCCGTGCTCGTGTTCGATGTTCACCATGTTCGTGTTCGGTCGTGCGTACACGCCTATACATGCAACAAATTCTGTCGTTTACGATTCTTCAATTCGTTTGTCATTCATTTTGATTTGAAAGTGGCAAACTCTTCTTATAAACATTTTTATTGTCATCTTTCTTTCCTTTTCTCATCCTGTTTTTCACTTCTGTTACCAACCGTAACAAAATTATTATTATTGACAAACTCAAAACTCAAACTTTCCTATTCAAATTTATATAGGCCTAATTACGAGCTCTTTCGAATCGTCTCTTTTTTTCCTGTCACCAGTTCAGAAGGTAGAATCTTACTAAGAAGGACTGGCAAGAAACTTAACACTCGATCTTTAAAAATGGTAATAATACAGGTTCACGATGGTAGATAAAAGAAAATATAATAACAATTTCAAACCAGTAAAAATAAAAGAAGACATTATTCAAGAGTAAGCTAGCAGTTAATATTATTAAGTATTTGTTTTAAGACCAATCAATTTATAGCAACTGCCTTTACATTCTTTTGTTTAAAGTAAATACAAAGCTTGGCCCATCGATATTCATGTTAATGATGGCCAGTGATTTGTCGTAAACGTTCAGTTGTTTGGCAAATCTGCCTATCCTACAAATTGCTATAAATTCTCAGCCCATCCTTATAAATTGGGTCCTTGAAATATTGAAGCTGGCTTCCTGCTAAGCCTCAGAATGTACGGTATTTTATGTTTCAAGACTAATTTTAGCTACCTAATAAGGTTTTTTTGTTAATGTTTTTCAAACTAGCGCTCCGTCCCAGCTTCGCTTTACTAAGGATCCCTATTTTTTTTATATAACATAGCCTTTAGACGGGGACAATGTGATATACATTGAAATGAAATCGTTTATTTCAGAAATTAGACCTTCACAGGCACTTTTTCTTGTCATTTACAACTAGTTTAAACAAAGAAAATAAACTACGTTATATACTACCACAATTTCGGACACAAGCAAAATGGCAACCGGTAAAAAGAAATGGCGAAAGAAAACCGGTTACGGCCTTTTTTGTCTTTTGAACTTTTTTTTTCTCTCCTTTTTTTCCACTCATTAGTTACATTGTAGGTATAAGTACATTAAAATTTATAAGAGGAATACGCGGAATGTCAAATCAAATCAAATCAAAATATTTTTATTCAATTAGGCATATTACAAGCACTTTCGAATCGTCACTTTTTTTTCCCTACCACCAGTTCAGACGGCAGATTTGTGCTAAGAAGAACCGGCAAGAAACTTAGCACTTGCTCTTTTAAAATGGTAATGACATAAGTTACAATTACGATAAATAAAAGTAAACATTCAAACAAGAATAACAAAATAAAAAAAAACTGCAATTTTTTTAAATAATAAAGTAAAATTAATAGAAAAAAAAGACGTATCAATATACTGGTATACATATTTACATTTTAAGGTGATGTTATGTTATAGGTTATGTTATACACATTACCCCCGTGTAACCTGACGGTGATTTATTTTTGAAATCGGTTTAGTAGTTTTTGAGTTTAATCGTTACGAATAAAAATACAAATCTTAATAGTATAGTTAAAGCTCATTCTCTACAGACGACTAAAGGACGGACAACAAGCTTAGTATTAGATCAAATCAAATCAAATCATTTATTTGTCCAAAAATGCAGGTATTATAAAAGGTGTTACAGTAGTGGTAAGTCCCGTTTACATTTTTTGCCAAAAATTGGCATGCAAATATTCAAAATAATGAAATTAAGAAAAAATATTAATTCATAATAATAAAAGTCAAATGAAAAAATAAAAATAAAGTTAAAATAATAATTGAAAATAATTAAATCGATAATTAAATAGTCAAACGAACTTACCTGGAAGTGAAGTTCGACTGTAATTATTCGACTTGTTATTCCTTCCGAAGATGAATTACTAGGTGCAGCCCGGATTTATGACTCGCTGGCATCACATATAAGTTTAAAGGTAAAAAGGAACGCACCCTCTATGCTAGGCTCCGTCCGTCTCTATAATCTGTGGTCATTAAGTTCAAAGCCAAAAAACTCTTGATTTTACAAAATAGGGTCAATGTAATTTTCTTGAAAATTACCCCGGGTAGGGTGGGACTCTTCATCTTCGGAAGGAATAACAAGTCGAATAATTACAGTCGAACTTCACTTCCAGGTAATTATTCTCCTTGTTATTCCTTCCTCGATGAATTACTAGGTGCAGATGTTTAAAGACAAGTTGTGAAATCAGAGTTTTAAAAATAAATAAAAAATTATAGATTATTTTTTTAATTCTGCAAACAATTTAGCTATTATAAACATAATAATTAAAGAATCATAATAATAATGAACAACCAAAAACAAAAAATATGAGATAAACCTCTTAATCTCTAAAGATAGCCTCTGCAAAGTGACTATTATTTATAATTGGTCTATTATAGAACCGCGCAAAAGTTGAAGACTCGCCACTCCAACCAGCCGTTCTTCTAATCTCATCAATATTAACTCCTTTTTTAAACGCCGCGGAAGTTGACGCGTGTCGTGTACTATGCGGTGAGAAGACTGATATATCTATGCCGCTTTGTTCCATAGTATTTTTAACCCAACGGCTGATTGTACTGGCAGTCACTTCTTTATGCGGTTTCTTTAACGATATAAACAAATACTCTGTAGACCACTGTTATACTACTTGTAATTTCTAAATAATTAATCACAGCCCTTGCCGGACAAATTGTCACCCTGTCTTTGAAAAAGGGTAAAGTTAAGAAAGGTTGGCACCTGTTTGGTGCCGAAGTCTTGATTATTTTATCAATTCTAATATTAATACAATCATCATTTATACTTATATTATTAATGTTAATTAAAGAGATCGTTTGTGCTCTTTGACCAGTGGCAAGAAGCAACAAGGTAACAGTCTTTTTTGTGACTACATCTAAATTACATATTTCAGAGTAATTATTCTCTATAAAATTTAAAAGAATTGATACATCCCATGTCAAATTATATTTTGGTGCTGTTGGTCTTAGTTTAAAAAACCCTTTAAACAAACGTTTAATTTTTGCCTCCTCTCCAATATGAGATCCGATAAGAAAGGATAAGGCAGACCTGTATGAATTTAAACTACCATATGATAACCCATCATTAAATTTTTTCGTTAAGTAAGTAATTATTTGTTGAATTTGTGGGTTTTTTATACATATATTTTTTGTATTACAATATTTTGTCCAATCAATAATACTAGGTATGTATTGTTTAAGTGTGTTACTTGAAATTGATGAGATCATGATGTTTATGGCATCGTCATCAATGCCCTCCTCTAAAAATGCCTGCCGGATAATATGCCGGCCATGATTGTAGTTGTCTTGTGAAGTGGATGAACTGATCTGGAATGTTTTAAAAACAACAAGTCCTCGGAAGGTTCAAATATAATTGGTTCACAAATCAACAATTTTTTAAATAATGGATACCAAGGTTGGGTTGTCCAATATGGCACTACTACAATACCTGTGGCTTTATCTGTCACTATTTTATCTAATGTCTTTAAAATCATTGAGAATGGAGGGAATGCATAAAAGTAATATTGAGTCCAGCACAACGTGAAAGCATCCACCGCAAAAGCATCAGGGTCTGGGTGCCATGATACATACAGAGGGCATTTAGCATTCGTTCTGGATGCAAATAAATCTATATCTGGTGTGTTAAAGGAATCTTCAATTTTTTGAAAATATACTATACCAATTTCCCATTCTGTGTGACCTAACTCTTTTCTAGATTCAAAATCTGCTATTATATTATCTTTAGTATTTATGTATGATGCAAAGGCCCATATATCCCTTGCTTCACACCATTGCCAAATGTTCTTTGTAATTTCATGTAAATGAGGATACTGTACTCCTCCTAACCTATTAATATAAGACACTGCTGTTATATTGTCTATTCGAAGCAAAATCTCACAGCTGTTAAAGTCTTTAGCGAAACATTTTAAACCAAAGAAAGCCGCTAATAATTCCAGGGAATTGATGTGAAGTAATATTTCTTCATCAGTCCATGTGCCACTAGCCGTCTGTGAGCCGCAGTGGGCTCCCCAACCTTGTTTAGACGCATCTGTAAATATTTCGATTTGAAAATTATTTTTCCTAATGCAATTTTCTGATTTAATTATATTCTTAGTCCACCATTTTAAATCATATAAACAACTATTATCTAATGAAGTCATTTGTTCATAGTTGTCTTTATTGTTTTTTAAGGCCAAGTATTTTACTCTTTCAAGATTTTTAGTATAGAGTAAAACATATTTAATGGCTGGGCAAACAGATACCAATGTTCCCACTACCTTAGCAAGAAAACGTATTTTAATATCTTTTTTATTAGATAATTCTAAAATTAACTTTAGGCATTTATTTCTCTTCTCTTTACTTATGTTTATTGACATATTTGTACTGTTAAAAATTAGCCCCAGAAAAGGGCAAATCTGTTTTGGCACAAAATCACTTTTTTCTTTATTTACTATGAAACCTAATTGCTCTAATAGTTGAATTGTAGCTTGCATATTTGTTAAGCAATCCCTGTAGTTTTTACCAAAACAAAGCCAATCATCGAGGTAAACTACCGATGTGAAACCATTTTTTCTTAAGTACCCTAGTACAGGTTTCATAATTTTAGTAAAAATTAATGGGGCGGTACACAGGCCAAATGGAAGCACATTAAACTGATAATATCTACCCTGAAAAAAGAATCTTAGGTATTTTCTACTATCTTTGTGTATGTTAACAGTATAGTATGCATCTTTTAAATCTAAGGAAACTAGGAAATTGTCTTTCTGTAACAGTTTACATACTGTTCTATAGTTCTATAGTCTTCTAATTTAAAGTGTTCGTTGTCAATAAAATTATTTAATTTTTTCAAGTTTAATATGAATCTGAAAGACCCATTTGGTTTTGTGACTAGGAAAATAGGAGAGCAGAACTGATCATGTTGTGCTTCACACAGTTGAATAGCTTTTTTAACCAACAAGCTATTTATTTCCAACTCAAGTTGGATAATTTCACTATCAGAAAACTTATTATTTAACGGTACATAATTCTGGTAGGGCATGTTCTTAAAAACAATTTTGTACCCTTTTATCCAATTAAGGATAGTATTATCTGTAGTTATTTGTTTCCATTTCGGATAACAGTATTGAAGCCTACCCACCTGAGCATCTATTTGCGCTGTGGAGGTCGATTGTCCTTCCGTGTTTGTGTTGTCCTCCTGTTGTTGATGTAGCTGCTGCTGCCATTGTTGTTGACACTTGGCCCCCCTGGATTGATTCTCCCCTTGGTGTTCACTCGAGGAGGGCCCCGCCAGTTTAAAGTCTTGTTTTTTGTAGCTGGTATTGCCGCTTTAGCTGTGGTTGCAGCTGGAGGGGTTGATTTAATTTTTAAATCCACTCCCGATTTTTGCACTGTCTTGGCAGTTTTGATATTTTCAGATAAGTTTTCCCCAAAAAGGAATGTTTTGGGTTCAGATGTTTCAAGGAGTGTTTTCATGTCCTTGTTTATTGACATTAAGACAAGGGTTCGTCTACCCTTTGTGTCGAGATATAAGGAGTCGCACACCAATCTAGCGGCATCATTCAGCTTCTTGACTAAATCTAATTTGTGATTATTAATGTTGTCACCTTTAATGAGATACTGCAAGGCAGTACCTAAGCATGAAAGAGTGGTAGCTAGTTGCTCTTGTCTTCTTTCGATGAGCTGGTCACGCCTTTTATTTTGCTCCGATAAAGCTGCCGCTACTTCGGGGGTTTAGTTTTGGAGCAATCATTCGCTCACAATTTTTAAAGGGAGGATTATCTTTAATGATTTTCTCTTTTTCCTCTTTTTTTAATCCTTTACTAAGAACCTGTGACCATCTCTCTGCGACATCCTTCTGCAAATACTTTTCTTCCTCCTGGGTGATGGGGGCGTCGCCCAGGATTTCTAATATTTCTTTGTCTATGTTTTACTCCTCTTCCTCTATTTCTTCCGGTATATTTGGCGTAGGAGGTTCATTTTCCTCATTTTCGCCACACCAAACTGAGGGCGACAAGGCCTGCTCACTTGTGTCTGTCCCGAAAGAGAGAAGCATATTAAAATACATCATTTATGCATGGCGTATTGTACTTAATTCGTCACTGCATAACGCATCATAACCAATGTGAGTACCAACAGTACACCCCTTCAAGGTTATGAAAAAACTGAAAACCAGTGTGTCCCCTCGGAACACCCCACAGGTCCAGGAAATAATTTGTAACACGTGTGTTCCCACGGAACACCCCACAGTTACAGCAATAATTGTTTCTTTTCAAAGAAAAAGAAACAACATTATGGATGATGCAATACTTAGGTACGTACCATTTTATGTATTTTCCAACTTTTCGTCTAATTTTTTAAGTTTTTTAATTAACTTGTTTCTTTTCTCTTCCCTTGATCTTTTCCCCATGTTTTTGTTAATAATTTGAGACAAAAATAACTGAAAAATAAATTTTAGTTTTGGGAGAAAACGTGACGCCGTTTTGACATAAAAACCGAATGACCACAGATTATAGAGACGGACGGAGCCTAGCATAGAGGGTGCGTTCCTTTTTACCTTTAAACTTATATGTGATGCCAGCGAGTCATAAATCCGGGCTGCACCTAGTAATTCATCGAGGAAGGAATAACAAGGAGAATAATAATTAAAGTCTAATAAAACAGTAAAAAATAAGTTACAATAAAAAAATTAAAAATTAAAATAATTAAATCTATAATAATTTATCATTTAAATAATCTGTCACACTATAATAACATTTTTCTAATAATAAAGCGATCAATTTCTTTTTGAACACATTAAAGGGCAATAGTTTTATGTCGTCAGGAATTTTATTATATATTACGGGAGCAAAACCGATGACACTTTTTTGTAGCAACGTTGTGTTATGTCCGCCGACTACGAGGAGATTTTTATATTGTCTTCTAATGTTCTGTCGTGTCCTTGTTTCGGCGAGTTTAGGGAACATATTTGGATTTGTCTTTACGAATATGCATATTTCTAGTATGTACAATGAGGGTAGTGTTAGCAGTTTCAGTGATCTAAATATAGGTACACAGCTTTCAGTTGATTTTATGCCACAAATTGCTCTTATGCACCTTTTCTGTGCCTTAAAAATAATCTCTCTCGCACTAGAATTACCCCAGAATATGATGCCAAACCGCAGAATTGACACAACAGTGGCATGGTATGCC
The DNA here is from genome assembly GCA_905163395.2 of Endotricha flammealis. Taxonomy (NCBI): domain Eukaryota; kingdom Metazoa; phylum Arthropoda; class Insecta; order Lepidoptera; family Pyralidae; genus Endotricha; species Endotricha flammealis. Next base: position 10,424,311 of record LR990869.1, on the reverse strand, counting down.
ATCAAAACAGTTTTCTGATTAACTTTTTTTCTGAGATTATGAAGCACGTATGCGGATTTACTAAGTTTCTTGCAGATTTGTTCAGATTGTGGTTTCCAAGTTAACTGATTGTCGATGGTTATTCCGAGAAATTTTGTAGCCCCTACTTCTTCCAATTTTTGACCATTATAATTAACATTTAGGTTTTGTATAACTAATCTTTGATGAAAATTCATAAATGTCGTTTTATTTAAATTGATAATAAGATTATTCATGTCAAGCCAGGTAATTATTTCCTTTAGGGTTTTATTTATGTCATGTTCGTAGGAAGTTTTATCATTACATTTTATTATGGCCGTACTATCATCAGCAAACAGAACCATTGGATGTTGAATAGAACTGGGAAGGTCGTTAATGTAGATAAGAAAGAGTAGCGGTCCCAATACACTGCCTTGAGGGACACCATGTTTTATTTCTTTCGGGTTTGATCGGTAGACATATTCTCTCCGCGTTCTCAGACATACTCTTGATATTTCCACATATTGTGTTCGTTTCCTTAGGTAGGAATTTAGTAGATTAAGTATATTTCCGCGAATACCATATGCATTGAGTTTCTCTACAAGTCTTTTGTGGTCTACATAATCAAAGGCTTTTGTCATATCGGTAAAGATGGCACATATTAGACTGAAGAAATTAACGAATAAACAGACAGAAATCGTCTTAGTTTTATATTAAACTAGCTGCCCGGCCCGGCTTCGCCCGGGTACTGTTTCGTTTTTTTTTCAATCTTTCTGAGAGATTTTCTTAATATTTTTTTCCGTAAGAACCTTGTACAGAGTATTAGAAAACTACAAAAAAAAAATCAGCCAATTCGGTCAAGCCGTTTTCATGTTATGTCGTGACAACGGAAAACGGGTTTCATTTTTATATATATAGATAGAAGATTTCGTGACAATAAAACATTGAATATAATTATACGATTATTTACAGGTAAGCTTCTATGCCGCGATTATTTAGAATTTTTCAATATCACCATTTTTACTTAAAATGTCTCCAATAAGGAATGTTTAACAATTTCCATAAATTTAAAGTGTCAACTTATACTGGTCAAGTTATATTGCATGCTAAGACCACAATTATTGTATAACTACATAACAGTCGCATAAAAAAGGTTAACTGTGATTTTCTTTACATTTTCTAGATGTGAGGTTTGCAATTCCTGACTAAATTTAGAATGGATTATATTTGCTTTTTACAGTGAACTTAATCATGTAATTTAATTAATTATTGTATCGTTAAATTTGCTAAAATTACATTGTTACGTGTTCGTTGAGAGGTCCAGTTCCAGAGTATTATGTACAGACATATTCTCATTGAATTTTGATGATATTGAGTGATTAGAGAAATACATAAAATCGTTAAAAAAGCGGCCATGTGCGAGTCGGAAGTGTCTCTCGCGCAAACTATTCAGTCTAGAAAAAAATTATTTTAGAAACCTCAATAGCATTTTCGAAGCCCTATCCATAGATACCCCACACGTATGGGTTTGATGAAAAATTTTTTTGAGTTTCACTTCTAAGTATGGGGAACCCCCAAAATTTATTGTTTTTTTTTTTTTCTATTTTTGTGTGAAAATCTTAATGCGGTTCACAGAATACATCTACATATCTACTTACCAAATTTCAACAGTATAGTTCTTATAGTTTCGGAAAAAAGTGGCTGTGACATACGAACCGACAAACAGACAGAGAGACATGAATCCATAAGGGTCCCGTTTTTTGCCATTTGGCTACGGAACCCTAAAAACGTAACGTTGGTCTTTAAATTTGCTTTAATATTAGTTAGATGTGATGTGAATATAATATTAGCTCGATCGCGGAGCACCGTTTCAAGAAATATCAACTTGGATCATTGTCTTGTACTACTTAGTAATATTTATTATTCTGTACCTGTACTTTGTTCCATGACTTATTCTTTCCTTCTCCCTTATTTTCATTGAAATATTTTGTAAAAGTTTGACAAGATATTTTACACCAATTAACCACGCAAGTAAAATGCAAACATATTATGTGTATAATTAAGTCTAACTACCTATTTCTCAGAAATAATAATTAAATGGAAAAAATCGCATGTGTCACACTATATGTATAACTCTAATGTTATTAGAACATAAAAATAATTATATTAACCGCACAAGTTTAGTGTGAATTGGTTCGCAAATAAATTCTATTTTTATTTCAACCCGTGAACAAATACGAACCCACCATTTCTAGAATTGCTCGTTATTTGTATTACACGTTGATTTTTCGCCTAAAAATAATATTTTTGCTCTAATATCAAAGAGTCCATCAATATTCAGTTGGCATTGACGGTCCTTGTACGTTCGTCATCTTTTTTATAATTCGACAGTAGCAAACAGGCTCACGGTCCGCTTGATAGTAAGTAGTCACCATAGTCGCACGCTGTAACACCGAAATAATCCTGTATTTCACTCGTGCGTTGAAAAACTATTTCACTCCCTTTTAAGGATCTTATATTGTACTCCCTTGGAAATACCGTCTATAAATGTATGTCAATGATTATGTCAATCAAAGAGCACCTCATCTTACTACTGGGATGCAGACACTCTCTTGAATCGCCATAGTTTCACCGTGGGTTAAAAGTTCTTTGGCATGCGAAACACAGGCGAAAATTGACTATGATTTTCTCTTTCAAACATGAATTCGCCCAATGCTCACGCTTTACACGTTACCTCAAAGTAGGATAGCGCCCTTAGTCTTAAGTATACTATTCCAAAAACTTATCGATCAACTTAGTATATCTATAATGTGTGGATGTGCCGAGAAAAATCGTTCCTCTTTCAACCGACCAACGCATTTGAGGGCTCATCGACGTTATCCGTCATAACGTCACGGATACTAGATTATGGAAGGGGACTCTTTATTACGTCATACTAGTCGCCTTCAAGACTCGTACTGTCGTTTAACATAGTTCAAAACTGACACTTATTACTTAGTGCACAACGAAATCGATTTTCAATTGTTTTATAAGCTGTAGTGCGACGCCATGTAGCTCTATGCTTGGAGGAGTAAGCTCATGAGAGTGAGAGTGATCATATCTCCTTAATGTTGAGATCTTTCACGATAGAAACGTTGGCATAGAATAAGTAATAACCCTATAATAGGTAGAATGGCCACTCTCCGCCCTGCACCGGACCGAGTTACTGCGCCCCTCGAGGAGCCCTCAGTCGCCAAGGTGTGTGTTTAGTGAACGAATGTGTATACGTGTGCGCATAAGTGTGCGCGTGTACAGACGACATTGGCCTATGTAGTAGAATAGGTAATTATTTGACGCGCGTTGTATGGAGTGTCCGGGCTGTGACGTAGGTACGGTGCGCAGTCCACGGAATTCTGAGCATGCGTCTCCACCTAGTCTCCAGCAGTACATTTCTAATGCGTCAATTTTGTACCGGTCTCGCTTCAGTGTCCAGGTCTCAGCTCCATAAAGAATGATCGGATCTAAAGTAATTATGTCGTCATAATATGCCTTGTCATTGTCTTTGCTGGCGTAACTTATCAATCTAAAAAGTCCGTAACAAGTAGAAGAATTTCTTATCCGCACTTTCATAGCTTGTGATGAAGCATCTCTCACTCCCCACAATTTATACGTTCTTAAAACAATTTCTCAAGGATATATTCAGTAAAAGCTTCTCTATGAAGAATTCGCTCATTTTTATCTAAGTATTGGTTTTCACTTACGATAATTCTATAGTATACTTTTAAGGTTGTTTGGTTACAGATATTTTCTGTTACTGTGTTTGTTATCTGTTTATCTTAGTTTCTTTAAACAAAAGTCTTTTTTATTGTCGAAACCCGATATCCCGCTTTCCCGTGGGAATTTCGAAATGTATTATACATAAACCTTTCTCTTGAATCACTCTATCTATTAAAAAAATATTCCCATCAGAATCGGTTGCGTAGTTTTAAAGATCTAAGCATATCTAAGGACAGATAGAGTGAGGGAGCGACTTCATTTTATACTATGTAAAGATGATAGCATAACAAAAAATGTCGGCAAAATAAAAATACCATTTCTAGAATAATACCTATTAGTGACCTCACAGCACGGGCTGGGCTAGTAATTATGCATTTTACTTGCTTTTCATTCATCATGTCATCAAGAGAGGTAGGGCACAGCGGATAATCCGCTAAAATCGGAGCAGCCCGTCTGGGGAAGGTCATTCTTACAGAAAATCGTAGCATTGATCTCGGCCATGTTGTGTTCCTACGGTGAGTAAGGTCTCCAGAGCGCTAATACTTGGGGGGGTTGGGAGGGTTGGCAACGCGTGAGTGATGGCCGGTATTGCAAGCGTCTATAGGCTACGGTGATGCTTACCATCAGGCGGGCCTAGGGTATAGAACCGGGAAATCCCGGTACCGAAAATCCCGGGAATTCCCGGTTCTTTTATAGCTGTAGAAGAACCGGGAATTGAAATACAAGAACCGGGATTTTCGGTACTTTCGGGATTTTTTTATTTATTCAATTATATGGCAATTGGCAACACTGACGCTAGTGACGCTACGTGCGATCGAATTTATTTTGATGGTAAACAAACGATCAAGTGTGTTTTCAAGAAAAAGTAAAAAAAAATATCTAAACTATGCCTTATTTGCAATTTTGCCAAAGAAAATGTTGTTTTTAAAAACACTTATGTTTACAATGGTTTTGAAACGGTTTTTATGCTTCGAATTAAGATCACGAAGTCTCAATTTTCCCAAGAATTGTCTCAAGTCCTGTTAAGATGCAAAAAAATTGCTTTTCAGTCTCGTCTCAATGTTTGTGGAGGAAGCATGTTCTATGCGTTCTTTTTGGGATTTTGGTCTGGTGATTGCGCAGGCCAGTCTAAGACCGAAATGTCGTGCGTGCTCCTGAAGCCAGCTGGTCACCACTCGCGCTGTCTGCGTACGGACATTAACACCACAACCCTTCAGTCAGTTGCGAGCGAGCGACAGAAACTGTGGTTGAAATTCTGAAATAGCTGTAGAGCAGGCAGGATTCGTAAAAGGTCGTGGAACAAGGGAGCAGATTTTAATTCTTCGACAATTAATCGAAAAGTCTAGAGAGTTCAACAGCCCACTCTATATCTGCTTTGTAGACTTTCGAAAGGCGTTCGACACCGTAAAATGGCATAAGCTATAGGACGTATTCATATGGGAGTTCCTTACCATCTAGTTCGTCTCATTCGCGGCCTGTACGAGGACGGCACTGCGGCTGTCCGAATAGATGACGTCGATTCGGAATGTTTCCACACGCATGCTGGTGTTCGCCAGGGGTGTATTCTTTCTCCACTCCTATTTAACATCTACGCGGAGTGCATAATGAGAATTGTATTGGAGCAATGGGACAAGGGAGTTTCAGTGGGAGGCCGAAAGACGTCCAACTTACGATACGCCGACGACACAACCCTTCTCGCCCAATCAGAAGAGGACATGGAGCTTGACATGCCTAGAGACAACAAGCCTCTCCTTCAGACTTGAAATCAACATAGAAAAAACCAAGATGATGATCGTGGACCGAGCCGAGCAAAATCGACCTGATATCAGCATGATTGGCAACTGCGAAGTTGTCCAAAGCTACGTATACCTCGGCTCCACGATCAGGAACACTAGAGGATGCGAGGAAGAGATTCGAAGGAGATGTGCTATTACAAGATCTGCCGTGGATAAGCTGAAAAGAATCTGGAGCAACCGCAACATCACCAAAGCCACGAAAGTCCGCCTGATGAAAAGTTTAGTCTTCCCCATATTTCTGTATGGCGCCGAAACGTGGACGGTTCGCCTTAAAGACCGACGCAAAATCGACGCACTCGAAATGTGGTGCTGGCGACGACTGCTAAAGATCCCTTGGACGGCGTTTCTAACCAATATCTCAATCTTGGAGGAGCTCAAAATCAAGGATAGATTATCGTCGACTGTGCAACTACGAATCATCAAATACTTTGGACACATCGTTCGAAACCAGAACTCCATGGAACAACTCGTTGTCCAGGGACAAGTGGAAGGAAAGCGGTCCAGAGGTCGATCACCCACACGTTGGACAGATTCAATAAAAGCTGCCACACAAAATACCAGCATAGTCCAATGTTCCCGGAACGCTGAAGACTGCAACGAATGGAGGCGCATCGCGAGGGCCGCGTTATCTAATGACACCATCATGAAACCACGACCACTCTCACAAGAGTGAACGACTGAGGAGGAGCATGATAACGTTACTTTAACCTTGATTGCCGCAAGCTTGCGACAAGAGCAACTTTTTAGCATCATACCAGGACTTGGGTAATGTCACCCAAAAAGATTTGATTTATGACATGAAAAATCGATGCAGAACCATTGTATGAATCATGGGACTTTTTATTGATAACTGATTTTTCGCATAATTGCAAAAAACTGCATAATTTTTTAATTTTCCTTTGTAACGACCGTATTAAACAAATACGGTCGTTACTTGTATCATTATTTCACTTTTTATATTTACGCAATAAATATAATATTATTTTACTTTTACATGTACCTAGTTCAAGAAATGAGCTTTCTAAAAATAAGTACTTTATGTCTAACAAAAAATGTGTAAATTGAGCAAAATCAAAACATTCCTAGGCGGTGTTGATGTATTGAAAAAAAAATCCCGAAAGAACCGAAATTCCCGGGAAATCCCGGTTCCAGCATAGTCCGGTACCGAAAATCCCGGTTCCTTGAGATAGTACCGGTTCTCTATACCCTAGGCGGGCCGTACGCTTCTTTGCCAACTTTGTAAAATAAAAATTAAAAAAACATGTCATAGATGTAACTCGTTAATACATTATGTTTTGTCTTTTATCGAATACAGTTTTATTCAATTAAATTAAATTTTATATCTCCTTAGTAATTAGATCTCCAATATCGTTACTTTGTTACAATGTAATCTGCTATCCAGCAATTTCTTGTAGATACTAATAATAGGTACTACTTTATGAAATTGTCGCGTAATAGGGTTAGAAATGACGCGTCCTCCACGGGAGGTTTTTATAGTGCCATAAAATTGTGCATTTTTACGTTCTATGTGCATCTTATAATTAAATAAGTTATCCTGTATTTTAATGGCTTATAAAACATTGTTGTCACTCTCTCATACAATTTTTTCTTTAATAAAATAATATTGTGTGAAAAGTTCAATGATTTCTGAGAAGATGATGAGATTATACGTAGATTAGAAAATGATTCACTTTTCATTTTTTTGAAAAATCAAAATGAAAATCGTTTTTTTACAACCAGCCAGTATGTCATAAAAAAATAAAAATAAAAGAATATTATGTAACAATTGTTTAATAAGAAATTGTAATATCTACGTGTGTTGCTTACACTTTTTGATGTGTACATTTTTATTTATTCATTTATTCCCAAAAACACAGTACATTAACTTTTGTATGCTATTGTGTGTATAATTTATAGAAAAATAAACAATTTTATTGTGATAATGATTCTCCAATCTACTTAAATTAATGGATAATAATTGCTTCGTATATTAGACGAATTGAAGAAATGAATGACTGCAATTTAATGGCTGGTGTAATTAATTTCTCCTGCACATTTTTTCCTAGCAATTTGTCGTTTTGCATTAATTAATTTATTTGGTATTATAAAATTTATATTTCGTGTTTTCTGTAGTAGTTTTTTTAATTTTAACAATAGAGAGAGGTAGAGGTCAGCGGATAATCCGCTCAAATCGGAGGAGCCCGTCTGGGGAAGGACCTCCACCTTACCTTACTAGAAGATCGTAGCCAAATAGCATTGGTCTCGGCCATGCTGTGTTCCTGCGGTGAGTAAGGTCTCCAGAGCTCCAGTTGGGAGGGTTGGCAACGCGTGAGTGATACCCCCGTATTGCAAGCGTCTATAGGCTACGGTGATGCTTACCATCAGGCGGGCCGTATGCTTGTTTGCCACCTTAGTAGTATAAAAAGATACATTTTTTTTTATTAGTTAATTATTACTTAATTAGGGATTAGTAGGAAAGGATGGATGATTATCAGTATAAAAAAAGATTTAGTTAATCGGACTTTACTCCACTTCCGTTCTTTTGCGTTTAGCTTCACGTATAAATTAGCAAAAGGTTCGATTTCAATTTACAGTCATACCACGTCATACCATAATAATTATGATTGTACTTTAAATATTATAACTTTCCGTCACTTTCGTCAATATTATTTAGGTCAGGGCAAAGATTAGGGTTAGGTCAAATAACATGAGTGTTACGAGTCATTCCGTCACGGCATTCTTGCATTAATAGCAAAATTCTTAGCAGTAAAGCTTAGTTAATGCATGATATAATATGAATCATTATAAAGACCTAAAGGAAAAGTTGGGTCACTCGGTCAATGTTTTAGACTAGATGCGTTATAAGTCTGAAAATATGAACCGATCTCCTGATGCCATGATGACCGAACACAGATGCTAACGTAAACACATATTTTTGAACTTAGATCAGCAAGATTCCATTGGGGACTTATAGATTTCTTTATGGAAATAATTTAGGAGTGGATTAAAAGGAAATAAATATATAGGGACAATTCATACAGATTGAGCTAGCCGCAAAGTAAGTTCGAAACTTGTGTTATGGGATACTAACTCAACGATATTATATTTTATAACAAATACATATATAGATAAACATCCAAGACCCGAGGCCAATATCAGAAAAAGTCGTTTTTCATCATGACCCGACCGGGGATCGAACCCGGGACCTCCTGGGTGGCGGTCTGGTGTGGTAACCATTACGCCACGGAGGTCGTCATCAGTTCCAGAGGAGGGAAATTGGGCTTAATAACTCGCTTACACCAAAAACTATGTACTCACTTAAAATATCTAATGCTAGAAATTGTTAAAAATTAAACATTAATAATTAACAAGTTCTTTTTTTCTTTTCAGATTACAAAGTGGAAAAATACCCGACATTGGTCTGGTTTCATGGAGGAAGCTTCGTGCGTGGAAGTCCAAATAATTTGAATCCATTTCATCTGGTATTGAAACATAAGGTGATATTCGTGTCAGTGGCATACCGTTTAAATATATTTGGATTCTTTTCAACATTAGACAACGAAGCTCCGGGAAATTTCGGGCTGTATGACCAAGTGGCTGCTTTAACTTGGGTCAAGAATAATATCGAAAGTTTTGGAGGTGATCCTGAAAACGTCTGTATTTTTGGTCATGAAGCTGGAGCGGTCAGCGTCGGCATTCATCTAATATCTTCATACTCGGCTGGTCTGTTCCAAAAAGCTATAGCAATGAGTGGAAACGTACTCTCACCAGATACAATCAATACAGCTGCTAGAGAAGCACCCACTGTCGACAAAGTTTCTGAAGCATTTGCTTGTTTCCGAAAACCATCATTCCAATTAATGGACTGTCTTAGAAACGTTAACGATGCCTTTCTTTTGAAAATAGCTGGACCAATGGGCAACTGGGGACCTATTTTAGACGCAGGCTTTAGTAACGTATCGACGCCTTTTATACCCGACTTGCCTAGTCGAATGTTCAAAGACGGATTCTTCCTACCAGTACCTATGCTAACAGGATACACTAATATGGAAGACGCTCTCAGATATGTCCAAGAAAGTGAAGGTATAAGTCAGAAAGAATTCGATAGACTCCGAGATGAAAATATTATTTCAGATATAACCAAAGATGGAAATAATTCCTGTTATACCAATCAACAACATATTCTGGATGCTGTTTCATTATTTTACAGGCCATTCCCACCGACAACAAATGAAACTGTGTTATTGAAACTCATTTTAGATTTTTATACGGATAAAGTACACGGATCTACTACTTACGAGCTGGCAAAGCATCTTAGCAAGCATTCCCCTGTTTACCTTTATAGATTTGACCTAAAACCTTTTTCGGATATAGCGATCGAGGGTATACCCGAATGGATCGGGGTGCCTCATAACTTTGATTTAACTTTTGCCTTCGGGCTGCCTCATTTGGCTCTACCTGAAGATTTCAGTAAGTGGGATATAAGAGATAAAAGCATATCAGATGTAATAATGAAAATGTGGTCCAATTTTGCTTGGTATTCCAACCCAACTAATTCAGGCATCAATATTTTGTGGGAGCCCTTCGAAGTGGAAAAACCGGGTTTTCTGATTATAGACCGCAAAAACTTTACAATGAGTACACCGGAGACTATAAATTATAGAGGATTCGAATTTTGGTCTGACTTTTATCCAAAAGTTGTTGAAATTGGTACCAAATGTTGTGGGGAAATATTCGATGATTCTGGAGCCGATTCTGTTATAGCAAGAAGAATAATTCATAGTTTAATAACATTTCTTTTCATTTTAATTCTATTGTCATAATAATAGTTCAAAATAATCCAATGATTGTAACATTATTTTTATATAGTTTATTTATAGAGTTACGAGAAGTTTATTTTATTTACGAGGAAGTTATTATTGATGCAAGAATTAAAATAAAATAGAAAGAAATATTTACCTTTGTAATTATCATAAATAAAATAATATAAATTGAATGTTTTTTGTAATTTTCTTCATTATTGTGAGCCAAGTTTGATATCCTTTCAGACATTCGAAATCTTATTAGTTTCAAAACATTGGTTTCCAACGAGTCATAACTGCCGACATTGCTGACATAATTCTGTGAATTCTAAAACCCTTGTTTAATTATCAGAATTTAAGCTAACTCGTCACAGAAGCAAAGATCTTTTAAGGTCTTTTTAAAGTTATCCATAAAGTTAATACTATTTATAAGAATACAATAGCTTTACTTTAGCATCATGATCACCTTTTCTATCAAGCTCGGAATAATGGTAGGGCAGATATTTGAATCGTTTTTGAAAGATTAGCAACGCATCAGCGATCCCTTTGATGTTGCTGATATTCATGGGTGGCGGTAATCAGTCACCACTAGGTAATAAAACTAGATAGAGACAATTTAAAAAAAACAAACCATTTTCTCATATTTGGAAGGGTCAACATTACTCGATGGGTCAACATTACAAGTAAGCAAAAGAAGTAATTTCAGCAACATTCAACGAAATCGTCCGATCCAATAATTGCTATGTTTCGTGTATGAAAATAGCGTAAAGTGAACGACATTGCAGTAAAATTTCCTAAGGCGTTTATCCAACTTCTATCGTTGTATATGCTTGACGTTCGAACAGTTAGTTATATGAATAATGGTTCTTTCGCACGTGATCCATGTACACAGCAATAGGCGATATTGTGTCTAAATGTGAGTACAAACTAAATCATTTCCTCAAGCTGTTTCGTGATATGTAACGTCGTCGTCCAGTTTCTAAAGTTGATCGGTCGTGCTTTAAATCGGTAAGTAGGTGGATGATACATGCGTGGGTGGCGTCCGTATCTTTGAGCATGTCCTATCGATCATACCTACATCATTATTATATATGTATACAAGACTTACAAAATAAATGGTGTTACGAACTAGACATCAACCAGGAAATACTTTTTGATAGATTCAATTTGTTTTACAGCTTTTTATAATTAGATATTTGTCATATTGTCTTTTTTATCTTATTCCTTTACATTTTATCTTATTCCTTTTAACATTTTTATCGATCGCTCTGTATCACTTTTCTTTATTATTTTACTTTGAGCACTAGTTCATCCACTCTGCTTTCCCTTCTTTACAGGTGAGGGATGCATATAAATTTTTCTTTGCTCATGGAGTGCTCATGCTACGACGATTCGATGTATTAAAATATTTTATTCTATTCAGGCAACAGTTTAAATTAGATCTCCGTAGCAGTTTTCGCAGACGCGTGTGTGGTTTGTTAAACGCTCCCAGTCTGTAACCAGATCGTCTGTAATACATACTGTATACATTCTGTGACAATATCGAGCACCCATCATTAATTTGTCATGTTTTCATCATTTACTGTCGCCACAGTACTACTTCTTCTTTTAGATTCTCCATCATCAGCTGGCACTTTCACATTTTGATATTTTTTCGAACATCTTCTTTTACACCATTTATCTTTTTCTCTCTCTTCATACCACACACGCAGACGAGGACAACACGCTATCCAATAATAATTCTAAGTACATTGTATATTATTATAGCAATACAAAATATTAACCAAAACAAAGCCGTTAATTTCTTCAAAATGACTATATCAAACACCATTATTATAGCGCAATTTTAACCTTTCTTCGAATATAATTTTCGTCGCTTTTGTTGAGTCACGACACGACATTTTCATGACTGGGTGGTACGAATTTTATATCACGATTTTACGAGCCGAAGGCTAAGTGACCGAATAGCCTTGAATAAAAAGGTTATGTAGCCCTGTAGTCCTAATTTACTGACTTTCAGGGAAGCTGTTACTACAGTATTAAATAAATTACGTTCCTCTGAACACGGCGCACGTTCTCGTAGTCTGCCTACGCAAGAAATGCAATTTATACTCGTACAAAAGCCAATACAATTATTCACGTATACCTTACCTACCTATTACATAATATAACAGGTAGGTAGGCTTTTAGATAATGTTTTTTCAGACTGGAATATAAGGAGAAAAATATAATATTTTTATTCGTGAAATTACTTGAGTATCACTATTATATCCTAAAAGACTAGATAAGAATAGTGACACCTATTATTTAATATAGTAAAGTAATTATAATTCAAAACTATTTTTATTCATTTTTCAGGACCACCACATTTAATAAAAATATATTAAGTATGGCCTCCAAAATTTATAACAAAGTACCAAGCACTATAAAACAGAGTAATAACTTTAAATTAAAACTTATACAGTTCCTCATAAGTAAAGCTTATTATAGTGTGCAAGAATACTTAACAGATTAATTTTTTGTGTATGTGTTTGTTTGAATTTTTGTTTATATTTTCTATGCAAATTTGATATAAATCGATTGACATAATTCGTAAATAATTAATAAAAATTGTAATGTGAATTTAATAAGCTTATTGTTTGTACGCCTGGCGGCAGGACATGGTGAAACTATTTATTGTTAACGACCATTAATATGTACCTATGTTCCACAAATAAATAATATTTGTATTTGTATCAGTTCATGAGATTTTGTCTACTAACCAGATAAAACAGACATACAATTTACCTCAATAGATATTATCCATACTAATATTATGTAAAATATGTATAAATTTGAAAGTGTGTTTGTTTGTTTGTCCTCCCTTCACGTCGAAAGTAATGAACGGATTGATATGATTTTTTTATTGGGGATAGTTTAAGGTCTGGAGAGTGACGTAGGCTACTTTTTATCCCGGAAAAACTTCTCATTCCCACAGTTAAAAAAAATATAGCATTATTTTTTCATAATTTTTTAACGGGGATTATTTAAGGTCTTTAAAGTGACATGGCTACTTTTTTTTCACGGGATAAAGAGATTCCCATGGGAAAAATTATTGTCATTTTCCCTTGACCACGCGGGCGGCCGCGGGTAACAACTAGTATTTTATAATGCCAAAGCTTTACTCGTTAAACTCTACCACGACTACCACATTGAGTTGATTTGGTGCAAACGTAAGTCGCCTTGAGTGAGTGAGTATGAGTGAGTGATTGGACACATTGGACTTGAGTGTCATATGTGTATATACTAAATGTATGAATCCTTTTATACTTCTGTCGCGATACGACACACCGCACTTATTCCACTAATATTATAAAGACCAAAGTTTGCGAGTATGTTCTTCACGCTCAAATGTCTTGTAATGTAGGTAGCCTTACCTTGGATTTACATATAGAATACTTTATATCCCGAAAATTACGCGATTCCCATAGGATTTGGTCAAAATTGAATGGCACTTTAAAAAGTAGATGACGCTGGCTGTACATAAATAACGCCAACGAAGTTGAGCGGGTTTTGCTAGTACTACATATTTGTTGTAGATGTGGAGGGCCCAAATAAAGAAACTTCTTCATAATAATAATATATATTCATGACTTTGATACACTTCCTGTTACATAATACTTTCTAATAATTTGGATACCTCCCATAACTAAATACTTTATATAATACTTTATATCATGATTTATTTCTATAAACTTATTCTTCTAAAACATAGTAAAATTACAACTTCATAACACAATGATTTTATAAAACAAACTGAATTAATTCTTAGACATCATCATGTCAAAATTCTAGAACACTTTTTTCATTCTTTGATTAAACTTTCCTTTCTATAACCAGTCAGTTACAATACAATTGTTTTTATTTCATTTTAAGTAAAACCTACAACAATATTTATGCTTTAAGTTAATATATATACAGTATTCTGAATGTTGATAAAAAGTGTATTTTATTTGTAAAACGAAGAAAAAATTTACTGTTTAAATAAATGGAAAATTTCACGCTGGTCTTTAGTTAACTTTGAACAAAGGTATGAGTAATAATGATTTACCAGTAAGGACTAGGTAATGTTTTATACTATTTACCTAATTAATTCATGGAGGTTTTTTTTAAATGATTTTTCTTTGAAGAAATTAAATCAAAGATGGAAATATTTGTACACTATAATATTGATGACTGAGACCGTGACGTCATCTGCAAAATCTGTTCCATATGGTGTTTTACTTCTATAAATTAACCTAATGATTTTACAATGTCCTGATTAGGCCCAGATATTCTATCTGTAAAATAAATTATCTAATAACTTATCTTACCTCATCACACATCTTACGTATCCATTGTGGTATATAAATATTTTTTTTGGATAATAATTATCTGGGGAAAAAGAGCCTTTGCCCAGCAGTGGGACATAAATGGCTAGTAACAACAAAAAAATCTTATACTTGTTTTATTACATTCTTTGTAGGCATACTTAATGGCTAAGCAAAAAATTTTGATATCACAAAACTAATAGAAGCCCCTGACACTAAAGGTAGAGTAATTACCTCTGAACCACTACATTTTCGAATTAACCACAAAGTCACCGAGGTAGGCAGGTACGTCATCATTTCATGACACCTCGCAATTAATATACTTATATGCAAAAAGCATAAAAGATGTGTGTCCGTCACAAACCTGTCTTGTCATGTTTTCCTTATGTTTTTACGAAGCAGCAAGCATTCGAGTCGGTACCGTTGGCGAATAAAGTGGTTTATTGAATACTGATTTATCTTACGGTAAGTTGTTCTTTATTTTTGTAAAATACTAGTGAAACTAGTGTCCTGACGTGATTTTGCACAGGTTTTGATCATAAGGTAAATAATTTATCAAAAATATGAAATATGCCTTTTTAACAACCTTATGGATAATCCCAACGATCTATAATCCCTATAATCTTTCTATTAGAAAACTGCAATAAAAATCATACAACAAATTTCAAATCAAACTGTATGAAAAGAATGATCGGAAGGTATGTCAGAATTATTGAAACTTGGCACTTGGCAATTTGATTCAAAACAGATTTCAAAGTCTAATTGTTTTAAACCTTATTATTATCGTATCGTAATGCCCTCATGAACAGTACCTATTCTAATAGGTAGTTTGTATAGTGGCTTATTTATTTGATATTTAATACGTAGAATAATAATAATGAACCTACTACATGACTTTAGCTAATAAAAAAATTTCATAATCTAGGTATTTTTCATTAATTTAGCCTTAATAAGAAGGAAGCTACATTGTTGGTGCGCCCTCGCATACAAGATACAAAAAAAAATTGAAAGAATATTAAATTTCGTTATAAAATTTAGCAAGGAAGTATTAATAAAATTATGAAAATATGACAATGGAAAATAAGATATTGTAAAAAACATCATGTTTTTTCCTACGCATTTAGTTAATAGGAAGTTAATCTGTTCTTTTCAAAATGTTATCTTTGTTTAATAGTCTCATGCAAATAATATTAAAATACCGAAATACCAGTACAAGTCACGCACGAATTAATAGAGATAGGTACCTCATAAACTATAAAAAAAATTATTGTTTAATTAGATAATAGCTGTTTGCGATCGTCTTTGACCTACTGATTTCCTTGTTTAAAAATATATTTGTTTTTCTATACTAATATTATAAGTAGACATAAGTAGATTTAGATTTTTAGTTTTTTTTTTGTACATACAGGTACATTAAACCCCCGTGTATGTAACATAATATAATATAATAAAAATATATAAATCCTTAAAGTAAAACCCGTGCAAACCGGAACGGGGTGCTATAGTAAGTACCTTATTCTATACCTATCTTATAAACATTTTACAAAATTTTATTCGTATATATTGTTCCCGTAACTTCGCGCGTTATACATACTTATGTTAAATTGCTAGTATTACGAACATAGACCTAGAAAACGCGATATGATATCTACCTCTTCTTCCTTTTGCTCTGATTATAATGCTAGATCTAAAATCCTTGCAAAGTTGAATGAAGACGAGTGTGTAGACGGGCTCTTCGTTATACTTAGGCTTCTCTTTCCTTTCTCTTCCAACACCGTGCCTGATTTCACTTCACTCACCGAGAGTGAATTATCTGTGAGTTGTAGGCGATCGGAAATAGGGACTCTTTAGGCAATATTCTCTAAAAAATATTAGTATGTAGGTACTCCTCTTATACTTCTTTTTTATAAAAAAGATTTAGGTCACATTCTATCAAAAACATTTTGACAACCACAATTATCTATTATTTTATGGTATTTTCAACAGGAAGTATTTTTTATTTTAAGTCGAGACCAGTCAAGACGTCCTGAGCCTGCACAAACTATCAAACAATCAAGAAGAATCTAAGTAGGAACTATGTAAAAATATATAGTCTTATTTTTAAGTACTTATTTAATAGAATTTTTAAAAAGTCCGTGTTTTTTATATCCACATGCAATGAAATCATTTTTACTCGCAGTCTTGTCTCAAGTACAGTTATATAAAAATTCAATATTGTCACTTTTTTATTTGCAGAGAATGGCATTAAAATTATTCCTGTTATTCGGTATGTCAGTGACATTGGCGACAGGTCAACGACCTCAATTCGCTGGCAGCAGACCGATTGGCTTTCCTGAAATCTATAACAGAACCACCACAGAATCTTTGGGAGACCGGTGAGTCATGTTCTATGTCAAATAAGTTGACACTTTGACAGTCTGGGCCCTTGATAACCTGAGATTGGGTTGTTTTCGGTTTTGGTGAATATAACACGTGATGTGAAACATTCACATGCCAATGCATTGGCGATGCTACGTACTACCTACCTACGCACTTAGAATTTTTAACAACTTCGTCGAATATTTTAGTCAAAGCAACTTAGCAAACAGTAGGTACTTATGGGTGGAGTTTTGGCAATGTTCAAACTTCATGATACAATAATGAAACGCAACTAAAATACGCACTGAATGCTAGTCATCCGAACCTATCCTAATCCTGGCCTATCCTATTCCTGATCACCTCTTTCATTGAATAAAGATTTATTTGGCTTGGTGTCTATTAGTGAACCTTTTTTTCGACGGAAAATGCTTGTAACAGCCCAACCGCTTGGAATATGCGGTAGAGATTGTACTGCTGTCCAGTTAGGCATTCTATAGTAGGTTATTGGGGATAATCCCTATTGTTATAATTATTTTTTTATTTAATTACAGTTTTGGTGAAGATGACGTAACTACGCCCAGACTACCGATTGAAGCAAATGGCGATAGAGACCTTATAGACCGCCTGAGTAAACTGCCGGTAGACCAACAACCTTTCTGGTTCATCAACTGGCAAGCATTGGAAGCCAACAGACAGAAACCACAGACATACCCTCAAAGACCATCATCATTCGTCGACCCTATACCAAATACTGCGTCAAATCCACTTCCAAATACAAATAGTGGCACTACAAATACAAGAAGTGGAACTGCAAGTACAAATAGTGGAACTATAAATTCAAATAGTGGAACTGCAAATACAAATAGTGGAACTGCAAATTCAAATACTGTTTCGAATTCTAATGTACTGCAAAACCGTTTTTCCGGACAAGATTCTAAGGATGAAAAAGCTGGGGTAGTCCCTGAGAAGATTTATTCTAATAAATTATTTAGACCTCGTACACCGATTATTGACTAATCATCATAATATATTAATTATAAACAAATCAAATTGGTTGATAATATACATTCTAATATTTTTATTGTTATTGATGGAACTCTGAAATAGGGCTCTGTTATAGACTGATAAAATGTATAAAATATTTTGATTTTATATAATAATAATAATAATATCTTCAGTTATCTGTTTTATTATTATACTAACTCTTACCTGTGCTTTGCCCGCGTAGGATTTTTGGGTTAATATAGAGGGTATGACTTAACATCAGAAACCGAACCGTTGCCAAATAAGAAGTATATAACACCAACTAACGTGTTGAAGTTTCTATATTTTTTATTATAGGATTTGCGATTAAATAGTGGTATTAAATAAAATAAAAACACATTTGAAAGTAATAAAACACATTATATTGACTTTTTAAATAAATAAAAAATAATTACTAAGCGTATCCTTAAAACTAAGCTTAAAAAACAGTAAATTACAACATTAAAAAATGCAAGTTCTACAAAATGACTCGGATACAATTTTCATACGGAAATATAACGCTACTTTTGAAACTATTGCGTTTAAAAAACGTATTATATAAATGTATATAAATATTACAAAAATATTGACGCAATAGTTTTAAAAACAGTGTTTGGCCTATCGTTAAACGTGGAGACAGCAGAGATTATTTAGGTATTGTAACACTAAGCAGAAGGTGTTTATCTCATAAACTAAGGCCCGGTTGTGCACCAAAGCAGAGAGGGAAGGAGATGCGCCGCCCGGCTACACACATCTCCGCTCGGCCGCGCCCGTTTATTACGTGCGGCCGTGCGGCACAAGATTCTATAGAAAAATCAGACATCTCTCCTCTCCGCTTTGGTTAAAACCGGGCCTATTGGGTCAGAAACATCTCTCTTCGCTCCTCTCCACTGGACGACGGACAAAGTAGAGCCTACGCACAGCCCTGTATAATAATTATATACTAATAATGGGTAACAAATTTAGATAAACTCAAGGCACGTGTCTAAAGGCATTTTGCAAGGTTACTATCCAGGCAGGCTCAGATGTGACTTGTGGCAATGACTGATACAACGATTGGGATGAAATGTTCTACTTGTAAGTTTTTATAAGAAATCAATGATATTTCATAGTATAAATATGTTACGCTGCATATAGATAGTTATAATACTACATTATGATACGGTGAGCGCGAGAGTAAAAGAGATAGCTATCTCTAAGCCATTGCGCTTCGAGTGTGTCACGAACGACTCGCTCTGTGGCTTGTTTGAGGCAAACTGATTGCCACACGAGACAATTGGGTCGTTTATGAATCTTCAACTCGGGCGCGGTAGTAACATATCTACTCACTGTTTTATGTAATATCACTGTGAGAAATATATTTCTTTAACCACATTGGGATAAAGTTATAATGCCTTATTAATCGGCCGCAAGCGATATTATAAGTAACGGAGGGGCGAGGAAGTATGGCGCATTAAACACTACAATATACAACATATAAGGCTTCCTCGATGGCGTCGCTGTGTGTCGCACTCTAATATGAACACGCAAGTTAAGCGACGTTGACCCTAGCCAGCCAGCGTTTGGATGGGTTTCGTTATCTCGAGCTTCTCCGTGCTTCGGAGGGCACGTTAAGCCGTCGGTCCCGGCTGTTGTCGATGGATGACAGTCGTTAAGTCAAGTCAGTGACCTTAGGGCGGTTTGAAAACACCGGCCTCTGCCAATCCGCATTGGAGCAGCGTGGCAGAGTACGCTCTAATCACCTTCGATTGAAGGGAGACCCGTATCCCAGCAGTGGGATGATTATGGGTTGATATGATGATGATGATGAAGGCTTCCTCTTTATTTGTAAAAAATATAATTCTATTCATGTTATACCACACTTTGTCCGAATTTCATCTGGCACTTCAAATGCTTCTAACATCCCGTCCACACGCACCTAATTTTTGGCCAATTTGATCTATTGTCCTGTTCTTGGTGATATCTAAAGAAAAGGACAGCTATACAAATTGGCCAATTAGATTGGGCCGTGTGGAAGGGGTGGAAGACACACACAGATGGAATCCGGCACAAATAAACTATTCCTTATTCATCTATTACATACAAAATTACATAGAAATTCATTGCTTGTAAAATCCTCAAATAATAGTAAATTATTAATTGAACCTTGTGCTCTAAAAAGGTTCAAAACCACTTTAAAAAATGTATGTATGCTGGCCGATACATGCAAATATATACACAATAATAAACGTCATCTAAATTTGTCACCCAATGTATTATGCAAAAAAAAAACACAAATTTGTCTAATGTCTATTTAGGTCGACAAAGCTTACTACGACAATGCTACAACATAACCGTTATTTACTTTGATGTAAATATTTTTTTTAATTACAAGTTTATTGGAAAAATAATTATTATTTAATTTTATTAGCATAAACACATTCACAAAAATTATTTTAAAAAAAAATCCTGACAAAAAAATCATCAATTTTATCTCTTGATTAACAATTTACAGTGCTACTATGAAAATTTTAAAATTAGCAGTCAATAAACATGTTTCTGTAAAGTAGGTGGCGCCACTGTCAATTTCAATTGTAAAAGTACTGGCGACCGTCAATATCTATATTCTTATTTTAAATCTCTGCCACAATTTCTGTCACAAATATCTTGGTAGCGCTTTACAGTGCCACAAACATCTGTGCCGGTGGCCAAAACTAGAACTAATGAATACGCCTTGAATACCTTGACAATAGCTTCGATACTAGCGCCGTCGCCATCGGCAAAGATAAGTTTGTGGAACTGTACTAGTAATTTACTTGTATTTTTGCTTCAAAATTATTTTTTTAAGATTATAGGAATTCAGTATATTTAAGAGGAACTTATATAACTGACTTAGTGTTAATTATTGCATTGGAACATTAAATTTACATTGATATGCTATCCAAAAATACAATAAACTTAGTTTTATCATTACGAAGAAAAAATCCCGTAAAACTATGTATTTTACTTGATAGAAAGTGTCTCACTAAATAGTTACAGTGACAGTTTCACTTAAGTCCCAAATAAGCTATTTGTTACACAGTTTTTTGACAGTTCTGTTAAAAAAAACTGTCAGTTTATTTGACGAATAAGCTATTCAATAGTGAAACCGACCTTAAATCATTAATAAAATAAATACATAAACGATTAAATGTTAGTTGGGTACTAGACGATATTGATGCACAGCGCCATCTTGCCTAAAAAAACTTTGTTTCTTTGAAGACATTTGCCTTCAGAAAAATGATTATTTTTGAACGAAACGGAATGCCATACCCATCGAGTACGTAGCCCAAGGCCACAGCATACTATAAGTCGCTTTCGTTCTACGGGAGTATCAAGAAAGTGGCGATCAAAAAACGGACAATAAATAGTTACATGAATTACATATTTTTACATATTTCTACTTTACATAATTACACAAAATATGATTTTATTTCGTATAGCATAACTTCACATAATCGAATTTACAAAGCAATCTAATTGAAAACTCTGTATAATTTTATAGAAAAATAAATATTTTATAAATAGGCACACAAAAAAATTGTATTTAGTTCTTGAAAAATTCATGAGCAAATATAACTCACTAAGTACAAAAATCACAATTCTCATTGAAATAAAATTGACGTACTGAATGTAAAAATTATAAAAATACTAATTAGGCACTACTAAATTTATTAAAACATTCTTTATACAAAGATTAGGCATGGCTACCTACACAACAGTACTACGTAGCATGCGTCATTATTAGGATTTATCTCAAATCATCACACAAAAAATTACAATCTTTACAAGTATAAAATGAAGCCGCTTCTGGAGGGCTACTACGAATCCTATACTTCGGTCGAAGTATCGGAAGAATTTTAATCATAAAACACAAGGCATTTCATGGTTATAATTCAACGAACTACTAAAATAACCATAAAGTACAAGGTTTTTTTTTATGGCATTCAGTAGACAAACAAGCAAGCGGGCCACCTGTCTATGGACATCAGTAACACCAGGGGCGCTACCAATGCGTTGTCCACCAAGGAGGTTGGAGGAAAGGAAAGAGATTTCGAAGGAAAAGGAGGGGGAAAGAGGGGATGGGGAAGGAGTTGGGCTTCCGGATCTCTCACTCACCGAACGAAACGCATTGCTGCTTCACGACGATATTCTGTGTGACAAGGTATTTAATGGATAGAATTCAACGAATTACTAAAACCATGAAATACCTTGTACTTAGTGGTTAAAATTCTTCCGAAATATCGGCCGAAGTATCGGATTTACGTTTCATAGTGCTCCTGCTGCTATATTCAAACTACTCATAATAATTCAAGAGGAAGGTTAATATGTACTACATACAAGGATTTTTCGAAATCTCTTCGGGAAACGAAGTAGAAATTCTACACGTCATATTTAAAACATCTGTGACGTAAACGAAGTTTCATGAGTTTCGCTACATAGTGTCTTAAAATAAAATCACTATAAGATATATAGAAATAAGTTACTAAGGAGGTGAAAAACAGTACATAGAATTAGATTATTGTAAAAAAAATATTAAAGAAAAGAAATTATTGTAAGAAAGCAAACATTAGGAAATACAATAAATATTTTAAGTGACTGGGTAATTTTATATTGAGATTATTCGGCACCTTTATTACTGATTTCAAGCTACTGGTTGTATTAATAAACTGAAGAAGAATGATATTTTACTGTGAAATTATTACAATAGAATCCAACAGATTCTACAATTGCAACTAAACGACAAGTCGTCTGAGAAACAATAAAGAGCCGAATTAGTACAACGGGTCTTTTATAGTAATAAAAACAGTTTACATCTAGTCTCATTCTCATGCGCTATCTCACTCATACAAAATACATGATGAGCGAGATAGCACGTGTCTTTGAGACTTGAAACAGTTTTTGTTATAGACTCACAGATTTCACAGCATGCTACATATTCAGCAAATAAGCCGTCTATGAAAATAGAGAACCTTAATACCTTTGGTTACGGTTCTTGCTTTGCCTACATTATCACACGTAATTTGGCAAAATAATACTAGATGTCGCTGTTTTCGAGTTTTCAACAGAATTATTAAAAAATAATAAACAACTTTGATCATTGGCTTAGTAGTACCACGGTATATACTGCGCCTGGTATTCTCTTCCGTCGATGGCCCAAGACGACGTCACGAACAGTGTGACATCTTCAACCAATATTCAACTTTGTTATAACCGCATCACAGCCGATGACGTAGTCTTGGGCCAATCACGTGACCTAGCTGTCAGAGAATACCTTGTATTGTTATACCAATGGTATGTACTTTGTACGTTTTACTTTATTACCGTGCGATAATGATTATTATAGATGATAAAATGGCAGCCATTTTGAGTAGAGGTCTCGATGATCCGGATGCTGGAGTTACCGAAGGCAGTTTCACACCTTTGTAATGGTTCTCGGATATATCATTTGAGAGTTCCGTGTAGAATGGGTACTCTTGGATTTGGATTGGCTGAAAAAAATAATTTATTTTTACTAAAAAACGTAAAAAAATACACTATAGGACAGACCATAGATTTAGAATTTTTGGGACAGACAGATGTTTTAGTAAAACTTCTTGTGGTTGAGATGTGACTGATAAAATTAAAGGATACATCGTGATGAAAAATGGTCCATAAAATGGTAAGTAGCTAATTACTTAAAACAAATTACAAACCAATCATACTAATATAATAAATGAGAAAGTGAGTTTGTTTGTTTGTTATTCCTTCACAGCTTGACTAAGCAGCCGATCAATATGAAGATTTGTATACATTATGTCGGGGGTATAGAACCCAATAATAATTTTATTTATATAAAATGCTCTCGCTCTTCATGGAATAGTAAATTGTTTATTAGCACAATGGTTCTTATGTATCACCAATTTAATATAATGAAAGTTTTGGCCTAAAATCCGAAATATATGACACAAGCACTAGAAGGTAATTACTAAATTCAGGAGTCTTGAATTTATTTAATCTCACAATGGCTGTTTTTTCTTTTAATTAAAAAATATATATAAAATTTCAAATGAATTATCAACTTACAACGCCCCACTGGTCGTCCCGTTTCTTGCAGAACATCATATGCAGTCCCTTGTATAATCTCCTCTCTATTTGCTCAGTCAGCAGCGGCTCCGACCACTGCATCTCGTTCAGGTGTGCAATGAACGATTTATTTCGGAATTCTGATGGATTTTTTATTACTAGTGATTCTGAAAAATTTCATAAATATTTTTTTAAATACTAAAGCCGCTGCTGCTGGATTTAAAATATTGGTTTGATGTAGAGGTAGAGATTTAAAACAGTGTAGATATAGACAGTGGATTCATATCAATATTTGTCAAAGCCGTTTTAAATCTCGTTTTCAAACCAATGTTTTAGACCGTGTAGTGCAGGCTTAAGCAGTCTAAAATTAAATTTTGGTCTGAGTTTATGGAATTAAATTGCAAAGAAGAACACCACTCATAGTGATCACAAATACCAAAAATATTTTAGGATCTGACCTATCTATAAAATATATTTTCAAAAGCATCTTTTTTAAATTCTATCTTACCTAAAAAGCTAACACCTTGATCATCACCCTGGAATATCATGGGCTCTTCAGGGTTCCTCTTTCTGGTTTCCATTTCCATGGGTATCGTCAGATTTTCCAAATTTCTGCAAAATTACAATATAAATATTCGAGTTTAAAGTAATTTATGTGAACAAATTAATAATAGCATGAATATAGCACTAATGGATATAACAGTCAGTTTCTGAAGCACATTTTAAAAGTTAATGACACATTAAATAATAGCTGTCTCTGTCAAACTAAAGAAGTAAAAAGAGATAGCTTGAGACTTAAAGTAGAATTAAAATAAAACGAGTTTCAAAAACCGACTGATAAAAACTGTTTCCTAAAGCTTATAATGTACAGAGCAAAAATGAGATAAGTAACCATTTTTGCACTTACCTACAGTGCAAAAATAAATAAATAAATAAATATATAGGGACAATTCATACTGATTGAGCTAGCCCCAAAGTAAGTTCGAAACTTGTGTTATGGGATACTAACTCAACGATATTATATTTTATAACAAATACATACATAGATCCAAGACCCGAGGCCAATCAGAAAAAGTTCGTTTTTCATCATGACCCGACCGGGGATCGAACCCGGGACCTCCTGGGTGGCGGTCTGGCGTGGTAACCATTACGCCACAGAGGTCGTCTAAAATGGTTACTTATCTCATTTTTGCACTGTACAGTACGACTAAAATAGGACAACTTACCCAGAAGACAAAAAAACGTTCTGTATACTCGTCATAGATAAGTAATAGAACTCCGTAACGCCAAAGGTTTCGAAGAATTCGTCGACGGGCGTCATTGAATAGCAGCCGGCGAGTTCAGTTCGGGGATAATACAACACGAATGACAGGCACATCTCCTGAAAAAAATAATAAGATCACTACAAAGAGATAGTAAGATGAAATACGTGGTAGAGTTACAATAGTAAGGGCCTAAACAGTGCGACGCGGATGTCCGCGACTGGTTAAATGTATTAAAGTATTTGAAGTGCGTTTTTAATAGATTTGACCGTACGTCGCGAATCCGCGATGCGCCGTGTAGGCCCTAAAAGTGTAGTGTCTAGAGTAGGCGCAAGCCAGACATAAATGGCGGGGGTTCGGCACGCCAAGTGGTACGCCATCAAGACACCTCTTCTATCTATTTTGTAGTACATACAAAATGTAGGTACTAAATTACTTACTTGTGAAGTAGAATAGCCTCCAAGAATAGGTTTATCCCGTGACGTAGTATCGTAAGTGCATTCAGTAATGAGCATGTCGCCTTTCATGAACTTCCTACCACCTGGGACGACTCGGGACAGCTGGTAACGAGCATCGTATGAGTTTTCCTGGAAAATGTAAGATAATATTAAGTTTGTTTTTAAGCATTATACGCTTTTCAAAATAACGCCATCTAGTGACTTAATATAAAACTATGTATGCTTCTTCTTTTTTATGAGGATTTTATTATTATTTTGGTACAGAATAAATTTGTTGTTATTAATTAGTATCAAAACTAATATCAAATCACGTATTATTACAAGATTTTCATTAACATAAAATAAAATAGTCAATAATTTATAAGACAAAATTTTATTTAACGCCATCTAGTTATACGTGGTTACACTAAAATTGCAATACCGGAGTGTCATATTTTTAATTACATGTAGAGAATATAGATGCCGCTAATAAAAGAGACTTGCAATTTTAAAATAAAAAAACTCACCTCTGATATAACCGGCAGTTCTTTGAAACCTCTGATGTGTTTTAGAGAAATCTTTCTTGCAGTACCATGAGCGTGTAATAACACTGAGACTATATTTATTCCTGTTTCGGGCACAATCTGCAAAAATAGAAACCAAGGATAACGTTACTGCTAGTTCTAGCGTAAGATAAGAGATGGCGTAACTATATTAGCTGAAGCACAATACTGCCGCATAATTTAAAAATGCATTAAACCACACAAGTATCCAATCATAATTGTAAAGTATTTGGTATTTTTCATTAATAAAAAGGTCAAACAGTCATCCATGTCTAATCCACCACTCATTCCTATTGCTGTGTCTTCTGTATAGCCAGGATTAGTAATGGCGACCTCAGATTGAAAGCAATAAAGCATAATGACGTCCCGGGGGAGAACTACAGCTGTCTTGGAACTCACAATGAATTTAACAGAAAGAAATTAGACGAAGTAAGAAGTATTGAAAGGAGTTCCCTCCTTAGCAACTGTCCGACGACCGACGGTCAAACAGTCAGTCATGGTACAATAATATATTGCGCCTGGTATTCTCTTCCGTCGATGGCCCATGACTACGTCACAATCAATTTGACAATACTTTTTTATACGACAAAGGTGGCAAACAAGAATACGGTCGGCCTGATGGTAAGCCGTCACGATCAGTGTGACATATTCAACCATTATTCAACTTTATAGCTGATGACGTAGTCTTGGGCCAATCACGTGACCTAGCTGTCACGAAGAGAATATTTTTTATATGCAATTAGTCAACATCTTTTCATTTACACTTACACTGGATGTACATTCGGAACTGCAAATACCGACGGTCTTATATTGTCTCTGTTTGGGCGGAATCAGGTGCAATGCAGACACACCAATTCCAGCGCCCAATAACGCTCCATCGTGTGGTCTTAGTACCGGCGTATACACTACTTGGATACCGGAATTGTCGAAAACTGTAAAAAAATAAAATTACAATCCAAAAAATTCCATACACGTAAGACGAACTATTTATTAATCTGTGACGTAATTTTAATGATTATTAGCAAACAATGACACAAATTATGTCTGGAGTTGGCCGCCAACATGCCAATATTGGTTTGTAATGTTTGTGTAAAATGCAAATATTTGTTCAAAGGTGAGAATTAATTAAACCCCTCACATTGTAAATCTTCCAAAAAAGCAGCATTCATAACTGTGTTCCAAATTAGAATTGCATAAAATACTCCGGTAACTCTTGGCGATACATCACAAATTGACATGGATACGGGTCTCCCTTCAATGGAAGGAGACTAGAGCGTACTATGCCACGCTGCTCCAATGCCGACAATTTGACAACGAGCAATTTTTATTTATTTATTCTAGTCAACTTTATGGTATAATTTTGTGTAAGTATAAATTATATTGTGCAAAAACTATTACCTTCGTGTAAAGCCTGGTTGTCATAATGTATCTCAAGCATGTAGAATTTGACGCCTCCGCGACCCCCAAGAGGGATGCCGACGTTCTCCGGGAGAAATTCGCCTGCAATCACAAATTAAATTATTATTATAATACTAGCTGCCCGGCCCGGCTTCGCCCGGGTACTGTTTCGTTTTTTTTTCAATCTTTCTGAGAGATTTTCTTAATATTTTTTTCCGTAAGAACCTTGTACAGAGTATTAGAAAACTACAAAAAAAAATCAGCCAAATCGGTCAAGCCGTTTTCATGTTATGTCGTGACAACGGAAAACGGGTTTCATTTTTATATATACATATAGATAGATAAACATTCTAAATGGTAAATAAATAGAACGTTTTCTTCAACACACGGTAAAGTAGACGAGACTTTCTTTGCCATCTGTACGTTTCAATAAATGAATGACGTATGCGTAGTCTGTGAAAAATCTGCAACGGATTTTTTAGCGCGTCATGCATACTTTTTAGGGTTCCGTAGTAAACTACAAGGAACCCTTATCTTATAGTTACGCCATGTCCGTCTGTCTGTCCGTCTGTCCGCGGTCTAGCGCCTAGACGCTTAGTGCTAGAAAGCTGTATTTTGGTACGTATAAACATATTAACAATGTTAACAAAGTGATGGAACCACATTTTGAAAAATATTTTTTTCTGGGGTGTCTGTCTGTCCGTCTGTCCGCGGTCTAGTGCCTAGACGCTTAGTGCTAGAAAGCTGTATTTTGGTACGTATAAACATATTAACAATGTTAACAAAGTGATGGAACCACATTTTGAAAAATATTTTTTTCTGGGGTGTCTGTCTGTCCGTCTGTCCGCGGTCTAGCGCCTAGACGCTTAGTGCTAGAAAGCTGTATTTTGGTACGTATAAACATATTAACAATGTTAACAAAGTGATGGAACCACATTTTGAAAAATATTTTTTTCTGGGGTGTCTGTCTGTCCGTCTGTCCGCGGTCTAGTGCCTAGACGCTTAGTGCTAGAAAGCTGTAATTTGGAACGTATAAACATATTAACAATGTTAACAAAGTGATGGAACCACATTTTGAAAAATATTTTTTTCTGGGGTGTCTGTCTGTCCGTCTGTCCGCGGTCTAGTGCCTAGACGCTTAGTGCTAGAAAGCTGTATTTTGGTACGTATAAACATATTAACAATGTTAACAAAGTGATGGAACCACATTTTGAAAAATATTTTTTTCTGGGGTGTCTGTCTGTCCGTCTGTCCGCGGTCTAGTGCCTAGACGCTTAGTGCTAGAAAGCTGTAATTTGGAACGTATAAACATATTAACAATGTTAACAAAGTGATGGAACCACATTTTGAAAAATATTTTTTTCTGGGGTACCTCCCCTACATGTAAAGTGAAAATGGCTTATTTTCCGCGCCCACCTCATGTTGTGTGGTATCGTTAGATAGGTCTCTTTAAAACATTGAGGATGTGGTAACGATCATTTTCCAATACAATGATCCGTTTGCGAATTATTTACATTTAACGTGTCAATTTTCGTTTTGCACGGTGGTCCCCACCCTCTCTATCTCCGAAAGTCTTGTGTTTAGAAATTTGGAAAAAATATGGTAGTAGTCCATATAGTGAACCTACAAGGAAAACTATAACGGTTAAGTAGGCACTACTAGTTACCGAGTAATAGCCGACGAACATATGAAGTAAAATTTCTCTGACGAAAACATACAAATGTCATAGAATATGGCATTGTACTCATCTGCAAGCAAGAAATGTGTAGCCAATACGGAACCCTACATTGTGCGTGCCCTGACACGTACTTGCCCGGTTTTTTGTATGCTGCAATCGCGATATGTGTCGCCTTGGTATAATAGTAAAGAAAAATATTTTTTACACAATTCACATCTGGTCCCAAAGTAGACTGGGGTTAAGCCTGCTTGTATTAGGAGTACTAGTACCAGACAATAGATATATTATTGTAAGTATAGGTATACTTAAATACATAGGTAATGTGGCGACACCTATCGCCATACAGAAGAACTACAGAGTACAGTAACACCCAGTGTCGAGAGCAACCACAAATATTCAAGTATGGTTTGGTTTTTCCCCGAGCGGAATTCGAACCCGCGCCCTATGGAGCCGAATGTAGGATCACTACCAACCAACGCACCACCGTACCGGGCAATAAGTAACGTATGTATTAATATAAAGTTAAATTACCTTTGGAGCCCATGGCCCAAGCAGCAATAGGTGTAGCACATATAGCCCATTCAATGGGCCTGTTCTGACCAAAATACCCGTCTTCTTTAGCCCAAACATTCCACGCATACTCATCAGGGTCTTCAGCGCACTCATACAACACCATATGATGGACAGGTGAACTGCTTTTCTCTGACACAACTCTGCCATCCCTAATCGGTTTACTCTCTATTATAGGTTGATAACCAACTATATGATGTTTTGTGGGTAAATCTGGCACTTTGAAGATCTTGCACCAGAATAGTGTTGCTATTACGTTGGGTATTGTTATCTGGAAAAAGAAAAGAGTTCATTAGGTTTTATGGTAAAGTGAATTTAATATCTGGAGTTACAGAGACACAAGGAAAAATTAAAAATCAGTCATTAATCTGACGATGTTCAGCCTTTTTTAAAGTAACACGCAAGTGATACTCCCAGTGTTGCAAGCGTCCATAGACTACGGTGACAGCTTACCATCAGGCGGGCCGTAAGCTTGTTTGCCACCATAGTCGTATAAAAAAATGCATACCACCGCTGACGCTCTCCGCCTAGTGAGGGGCATACCTATTAAAGACTGACTTAGGTTCATACAACAGTGTTTCCACCACAGTTACCACCGCGTGTGGCAGGGCTATGGGAACCACTTTACTGACTCACCCCGTGAAGGATATTTTTAAATAAAAAATTGCAAATTTTTATATTTAATTGTTTAGATAAATAGAAAATGCTATATTATGTATTTGCACAGTATATATGGACAGTGCAGTTTACTTACATTTCTGAGTGTAACATTCCAATGCATTAGCGGTATTGTACCAGGTTTGGACAATGGTTGTAGAATTCTTAGAGGCCTGGAACCACTCTTGACATGCTTCGGTAGCTCACCATCAGAGCCTGGTGGCCCCAACGCCCATAATACTTGTATTGTGTCATCCTAAAAGAAATATCATTACATTTTTTTTTTTTTAAACTTTATTTATAATTAAACAATACCCAATTCACACAGCTTCAGCTTCTTCCTGCTAGGTTACTCTGCATAGCAATCGCGATTTTAATTTCAATTCTGTATAATTTCAAATGCAAAATTAACAGCAAATCCTAATTCGTACCATTAAAATTTTATACTTTACTAACCATTTGGTTAGCATACAATCCGATTTCATTTAGTTTAGTATTTAGTTAGCGCTAGTTTAGCTGTAAAGAGTACCTAAAATTAACAATCCAATGGCGATCGTGCGGAATTATCTTCAAGAGTAAGGGGGCTGGTCTCAAAGCAAGGTAGGCTTATTCTACTTGTGTTGTGTTATGGGTACAAGTATGGGTGTTGTGTTTTAAGAGAGTTAGGGCACAGCGGGTAATCCGCTCAAATCGGAGCAGCCCGTCTGGGGAAGGACCTCCACCTCACAGAAGATCGTAGCCAAATAGCATTGGTCTCGGCCATGTTGTGTTCCTAACGGTGAGTAAGGGCTCCAGAGCTCCACTTGGGAGGGTTAGGAGGGTTGGCAACGCGTGAGTGATACTCCCGGTATTGCAAGCGTCTATAGGCTACGGTGACGGCTTACCATCAAGTCGGCCGTATGCTTGTTTGCCACCTTTGTGGTATTAAAAAAAACACTTTCCATCAGGTGGCACGGTTGATTGTTTGTCAACTGTGTGACATTAACCCTTAATAGGGCAGCACACATATATACCTATATATATTTTTCAGATTTATGTATCAGACTCACGTTAATAAGATAATCTTCTTTATCGTTAGTGTTGAGCAATCTTCTGAATTCGACTGTAGTGTGGGTTCGATTCTGATGACCTGATATTAATTCGTAGTTCTGCACTTCGTCAGCCACCACCTCTCCTTCGCGATGTAACCCATGACAGTCCTGAAATATAGGTATGTACACGATTATTCTCATAACGTCAATAACACTATCTATTTAAATTGTTATTCCGCGTAATGTTGTATATTATTATAAGTACTTAATTTAATATTTTTATTTGTAAAAAAAAATATATTTTAAAAACTGTATGATGTATTTTGAAATGACGAAAAGGCCGTAACTGGTTTTCTTTCGCTGCTGTTTCGTCTACCAGTTTCTGAAACGGTGGTAGCTCGTAGAGTTGATAATAAATTATTTTTTATGTACACTTTGACAGAGAAAGTGTTTGTCAAGGACTACTACTACTATCTGAATAAACGATTTCCATCGAGTATTTGATTCTCATCCATTTTCAATTTCTCAAGCAAAAATAGAACAGTAAAGTGAATACCTAACATTAAATTCAAAGGTAAACTTACAACCTTTTACTAACCTCTCGTGCCCTTATAAATTCTCTACAATACAGACAATAACCAACTTAACAATTAAAGAAATAAGATATAAAATTGAGAAACCATTTTTTGCTCCGTCAAAGTGCGACAGATGATAGCATTAAATAGAAAAGCAGATGTTTCATTTTTTTTCTGCAGAAGCATGCAATAAAGATATTTTTTTAACTTGAATTTGTTCTGCAGATGGCACCGCACGTGTCTTAGCACCTGGTATGTAACGATAGGGGGATATTAATACCTACCGAATGTCATAAAGACTAGTGTTGTGTTACTTCAAAAATTTATCAAATGTTTGCTTGTTTGTAAATGATTATATATACACCTAAATACATACAGTACCATCCTATACTAAGTTAAGGATTTGAAGTATATTTTTGATCTTTTCCCACTGGTTATTTTGCTTTGTAATCTGTCTACAATTTGTAGGCAATTCCTCAAAATTTATTGCAAAAGTCCTCAGAATGTAGGGACGTCTGCTTCATTGCAACCTATTTGAATAATCCGGATCGAAGGCACTACAATGTCAAGTCTTTGCCCGGGTTGCTGGAGGATTTGGTAAGGTTGTACTCCAGCAATAGCCTCAGACGATTAATTTCCGAAAGTGCACAAAAGTTTATCGGTCTGCATTGAAAACCTAGCTCAGGAGAGAAATAAAATTCTAAATGAATACGAACAGTTTGATTTGATATTTCCCACGATATACAAAACATAAAATAATATTATAACACTCGTCAACTCACTCTTTTTAAATTACATCCTGTATATTTTTACGATTAACACCATCCCACAAGTACCTTTGACATTTTCTTAATGATTAAATATATTGATACAAGTATTTTTGAAGAAAAAAACTGACTTCCTGTTTACAATAACTAATTGGCCGGTGGTCGAGTGGCTAGCAATGGTCACTTTATCCCAAGGGCCGCGGGTTCAAATCCTGCGCAAGGCAAACATTTGTGTGCATGAACATGTCTGTTTGCCTTGGTCTGGATGTTTTCTATGTATAATAAGTATTTATTTACAAAAAAAAGTATTTAAGTATATTTTTAGCAATTTAGTATCCATAGTACAAGCTATGCTTAGTTTGGAACTAGATGGCGTTGTGTGATTTGTCCAAGAATATTAATTTCTTTATGTAACAACTCTTTACATTTCAACGTCTCTACATAGAATTTCTGCTCACCGCTGACTTTGAAGCGATCGAAATATCGTCCCATAATCGTCCCACTGCAGGAATACGGGTCTCCCTCAATCGAAGGGAATTAGTACTCTGCCACGCTGCTCCAATGCGTATTGGCAGAGGCCTGTCTTTTCAAGCCGTCAGAAGGTCACCGACTTGGCTGACTGTCATCGACACCTGACGGAACCGACGGGCTATACGTGCCCCTCGTAGCACGGAGCCTGTATACTATTACCCCTTATTAATTAACAAAATCTACCAAGATTTAATTAAAACCAGTTTCCCACTGTCTTTTCATGAAGATTTAAACGAAGTGTTGTTAATAAGAGGATGTTGATATAACGATTTTTTTAAGTAAATCATTGTAATTCTCGTTTACTTTTAAATATATCGTGGGATTTCCATTTGACTTCACCGAATGATCAGTACCATAAAACTACATACACCTTTAGAATGTTAAAGTGATACGTCGTCTGACTATCAAATGAACATTATGTAACTATTGTAAGGTACTAGGTGCGATTTAAACCAAGTTCAAATACTAACGGAAGCATTAAAATTCTTTCTACATTCACACAAAAGAATAACTTTTGAGAATCAGTCCGTTCTCGCATGAGAATCGCAACACAATGGCAATTTTAAACGCAAAACCATCACATTGATGACATACAATAACATGCTTTTTCACATAGTAATAAGATTTTAATTGCATTGTCGATGTACGTATGATGGTATGTGATTTTCGCGGTGTTTTGCACAAATCTATAAAATTTTATGGCAGCCAGTTGTATGTTGTGCCGGTAAATCTTTCTTGTAATCCAAACTAAAGTTTTTATAGCTTATCAACGTCTGGTTTCGTAGAAAGGTGGAATAATAGATTTTTTGGGTGTTTTTGCACAATATCGATGTGCCATTGCGTTTGGTACAAAGTCAATGAAGAACTGGTAGCCAAGGATATTTTACCATATAGATTTTTTTTATATCGTATTATCCTGTCGTGTTTCGTTGCATGGAAAAGGAACCTTGTTTTTCACGCTTTTTGATCAATCGCTTTTGACTCTCAATCTTTTAAAAAGATGGGCAATCTTTTAAAAAAATGGGCAACTCGTCCCTCCATCTCCTTCTAGGCCTTAATTCGAAAAATTCATATGGTATTTGACGCGATGAGAAAAAAAGGTAATGGGTTTCAAAATTAATTTAAAAAAAAAAACGATTTACAGAAAATAATTTCACGTCAATATTTTTTATTATTCGAGCACTTCCTATGTCCCAGTCCGCATTGCAGCGTGGCAAAGTACACTCTAATCTCTTTCAATGGGGAGACTCATATCCCTACAGTGGGATGATTACGGGTTAATGACCTCCGACAAGAATGGCCTGTAAGAAAAAGTGCCGCAAGAAACACTAGAGATAATCACAAAACAAAGTTTATAGTTAAAAGCTTTAAAAGGCGCATTATTGTATTTCGACATTGGTCTTCTCGTAAATATGTATGTCTTCAACTCGAGCTAAGCCGTAGCAAGCCACTAGTATTAAAAGCGAGGACAGGCATACAAAAAATTCTGGTCATAAAAATCATTGCCCACCGTCGTTTTCATTGGCACATAAACGTCCATCTTTCTTGTCCACAATGGTTACTATTCGTATTTATTCTGTTTGGATAATAGCCAAATGGTTTGGCAAAATATAATTCACTTTATCTAATCTTCATTGTTTAACAGTTACTTAGAAATTCGGGAGTTAAGAGTACATTGTTATCATTATTTGTAACATTACTATACTTCGATGTAACTAATTACCAGATGAGCATTATGATAACTATATTTGTTTTGGTTACAAATTAAGATACGAGATCTCAAAATTCTAAATTATTTAAGGTAAGTTTTATAGTTTTACAATACAACCTAGTTGGAATAAGCAAGATTTCTTATCGAAAATCAACGTCACACAAAGGTCACATCCAAGTTTCAGTCTCTACGATCAGCGGTTTAGGCTATGCGCAGATCTGTCAGTCAGTTAGTCGTTCAGGATCGGAGCACTTAATATGACTGTTTAGATAACGTTACATGAACTTTCGCGTTTGAATTACAACTAGATGCTGCGGTGTTACCAGCGTTTAATATAATTGACGACCTCCGTGGCGTAATGGTTACCACGCCAGACCGCCACCCAGGAGGTCCCGGGTTCGATCCCCGGTCGGGTCATGATGAAAAACGAACTTTTTCTGATTGGCATCGGGTCTTGGATGTTTATCTATATATGTATTTGTTATAAAATATAATATCGTTGAGTTAGTATCCCATAACACAAGTTTCGAACTTACTTTGGGGCTAGCTCAATCTGTATGAATTGTCCCTATATGTATTACTAGCTGTGACCCGCGGCTTCGCCCGCGTGGTCAAGCGAAAATACCAATAATTTAGTTCCCGTGGGAATTTAAAAAAATCCGACTTTATGCTCGTCAACATCATAAAGGGAATCTCTATTAAAAAAAATCAGCTTTTCAGGTTAATCGCTTCCGATAATACACGTGTAGTCTAATTATTCTGAATCCTGTGGAAATTTTAAAAAATCCCATCTTTATCCTTGTCTACTTTATAAAGGGAAGCTTAATACAAAATCTAGGCGTTCTAGGTTGAGCGCCCACAATAACACACGTGCAGTCCTATCTATCACGTTCCCGTGGGAATTTAAAAAAACCCGTCTTTATCCTTGTCTACATCATAAAAGAACCTCTATACAAAATCTCAGCTTCCTAGGTTGAGCGCCCCCGATAATACACGTGTAGTCTTATTATTCCAGTTCCCGTAGGATTTTTAAAAAACCCTGTCTTTGTTATTCTCCACTTCTTAAAGGGATCCTCAATACAAAATCTCAGCATTCTTAGTTGAGCGCCCCCGATAATGGAATCTGTAGGAATTTTAAAAATCCCGTCTTAGGCCTTGTCTACTTTATAAAGGGAACCTCAATACAAAAATTCTAATGTTCTAGGTTAAGGTTGGGGTGGGGAGTTGGGATACCTCCACGCGGTCCACCCTGGTAACGTCGGCGAGTAATTCCTTAGTTTCTGGACCCAACTCTGGAATTACTTGCCGACGGCCAAATTCCCGACGCGGTGGGTCCGCTCCCCGTGCTCCTACCTTGGATGGAGTACGTGGGATGCGGACAAATCCGCTCCCCCTTGCATCCGTACTGGTGCTGGGGGTGGAGCGACTGAGGAGACAACCTCGTTAAAAAACAAGAGGTGGAGCCGGCCGCGCTTGGCTCGGCCGGCTGTATGATGAGCGGTGGTGGACTCGTTCGCTCGCTGATCCTCCCCAAAAGCGTCTTCGCCCCGACTGGTGTCCGGGCCTACTCCACCCGTTGATACCGGGGGCGACCTCCGTATGGTGGAACGCGGAGGCCCTGCAGACACTGGGTCTCGCCAACCCAGACACTGCGGGGGGCGTTAAGGGTTGGGTCACATGGGCGAATGAGACCACCCTGGAAGAGGGAGTGCGCGGTGGCGCAAAGTGTCACAGAGTCCACTAAGTACGTAGTGGACGCTGTGGCACTTGGAGTGGCGCAGGAGGCGCGGTGGAGGAAGAAAACCTCGTTAAAAAATTGAAGAAGAGGGGCCGGCGGCTCGCAGAGCCCGGCCAGCGGTCGCACGTTGTTGCGACCGCAGAGATGGAGGGGACCCTTGCCCAGCCGAGACGGCGAGCCGGGGAAGGCCCGTCGTCTTGAGGGGGCAATGGTCCTCGGTGTCGGCAGTGCACCTGGATGCGGTGTGCTGCTGACGGGGCGTTCCGGGGAGAGCGGGTCCGGCCAGTTTAACTTTGGCCGGACGGCCCTGGCGGGGTCGCGGATGTATCACAGTACCCGTGGCCCCGTCACTTAGGGGGCGAGTGGCATCCCGTCAGTTTTTTAGTGGTAAGTCCCACAGTCCCCACCGCATATTCCCCGGGCGGTGGGGCTGCTGCAAAGCATTTTTCTGACGA
This sequence comes from Endotricha flammealis, assembly GCA_905163395.2. Taxonomy (NCBI): domain Eukaryota; kingdom Metazoa; phylum Arthropoda; class Insecta; order Lepidoptera; family Pyralidae; genus Endotricha; species Endotricha flammealis. Next base: position 10,386,773 of record LR990869.1, on the reverse strand, counting down.
TAATAAAAAAAAAAAAAAAAAAAGGTTAAGCATCCACAATAACACACGTGCAGTGCTATTACTCCCTTTCCCGTGGGAAATAAATAAAATCCCATCTTTATCCTTGTCAATATCATATAGGGAACCTCTATACAAAATTTCTGCTTTCTAGTTTGAGCGCCTGCGATAATACACTTGCAGTCCTATTACTCCCTTTCCCGTGGGAATTTTATAAAATCCTTTCTTAGTGAGCACAAACGCCCCAAAAGGAACCGCCATGCAAAATTTGAGACTCCTGGCACGTAGTTTAGGAGATGTCGTGATGAATCAGTCAACTTTCCATCCCCGTTTTACCGCCCTTAATGGATGATTTTTGGGAAAAATATTTTACTCGTGTTTCATGCCTTTTAATAAAGGACCTACATGCTGAATTTCATTCGAATAACTTCAAAAACGGCAAAGTTTCATACTAACTTTGCACCCCCGTTGAACCCCCTGAGGGTTAATTTTTGAGAAAAATATTTTACTCGTGTTTCGCCTTTCAATAAAGAACCTCCATGCTAAATTTTATTAGAATAACTTCTAAAACGACAAAGTTTCATACTATCTTTGCACCCCCGTTTAACCCCTTAAGGGATGAATTTTGAAAAAAATATTTTACTTATGTTTCATGCTTTTTAGTAAAGAACCTTCATGCTGAATTTCATTTGAATAATTTCAAAAACGGCAAAGTTTCATACTATCTTTGCACCCCCGTTTAACCCCCTAAGGGATGAATTTTGAAAAAAATATTTTACTGTTCATGCTTTTCAGTAAAGAACCTTAATGCTGAATTTCATTTGAATAACTTTAAAAACGGCAAAGCTTCATACTAACTTTGCGCCCCCGTTTAACCCCCTAAGGGATGAATTTTGAAAAAAATATTTTACTCAAGTTTCATGCCTTTCAGTAAAGAACCTTCATGCTGAATTTCATTCAAATAACTTCAAAAACGGCAAAGTTTCATACTAACTTTGCGCCCCCGTTTAACCCCCTAAGGGATGAATTTTGAAAAAAATATTTTACTCATGTTTCATGCCTTTCAGTAGAGAACCTTCATGCTGAATTTCATTCGAATAACTTCAAAAACGGCAAAGTTTCATACTAACTTTGCACCCCCGTTTAACCCCCTTAGGGGATGAATTTCCAAAAATCCTTTCTTAGTGAGCACCTACGCCCCAAAAGGAACCCCCATGCAAAATTTGAGACTGCTGGCACTTGTAGTTTCAGAGATTTCGTGATGAATCAGTCAGTGATTTTCTCCTTTATATATATAGACTAGCTGACCCGGCGAACTTCGTATCGCCTAAAGAACCTTCATGCTGAATTTCATTAGAATAACTTCAAAAACGGCAAAGTTTCATACTATCTTTGCACCCCCGTTTAACCCCCTAAGGGATGATTTTTGAGAAAAATATTTTACTCGTGTCATGCCTTTCAATAAAGAACCTTCATGCTGAATTTCATTAGAATAACTTCAAAAACGGCAAAGTTTCATACTATCCTTGCACCCCCGTTTAACCCCCTAAGGGATGATTTTTGAGAAAAATATTTTACTCGTGTTTCATGCCTTTCAATAAAGAACCTTCATGCTGAATTTCATTCGAATAACTTCAAAAACGGCAAAGTCTCATACTATCTTTGCACCCCCGTTTTACCCCCTTAGGGGATGAATTTCCAAAAATCCTTTCTTAGTGAGCACCTACGCCCCAAAAGGAACCCCCATGCAAAATTTGAGACTCCTGGCACTTGTGGTTTCGGAGATTTCGTGATGAATCAGTCAGTGATTTCCTCTTTTATATATATAGATATGGGAAAGGATTGTTTAGTTGTTTAAGATCTAACGGCGTGACGATATTTGTGACTCATAAACATGTGACACTATTACTCATAGATTGAATTTAAAATCTATGCCAGAACTTACAGAGCAATTTAAATTCGAACCGTGCACTTCGTAAGTGCAGGTGTCGCCCGCATGCACCTTGCTAACTGCATATGCATGGCAACACCTTGTTTTAAATATAATTTAACTTATCCGGTGTTATAAACGACAAATAACTGTTATTTAAGAAACAAGAAGTATTTCACCTGCTAGTATTGGCAGGACTGTCAAATTATTATGAATAAATTCACTCTAAACCTAAAGTAAACTACATAGTAAGATGATCGGAATAAGTCAAAAAGTCATAGTCAGAAAGTCAGCAAGAATCTATAGTCTAATATGACAGTGATGACAATTGACAATTATAAGTTTATAGGTGGCGGTAACCACTTTCTACTCCACTTCCACTTCTTGTTTGTCTGTAGGTAGTATTAAAAAAAAATCGTGTTTCTCAGTTTAGTTAAAAAGTTTTTTGAAATAGTAATAACTATAACACCAAAATATTATTGTGTTTCGCACAAATGCCATCACAGGGCGCCCGCGGGTGTCGAAGGAAAGATTACCAACGCATCACCGGGCTGTCCTTACCTATGATATTAGAAAGAGGAAAGATTTGATGAATATACAACAACCAGTTGTACATGGATTGAGCTCGAATTTTCAGTGTATTTTCTCTATATATTTTCTCCACTGCCTCTTTGTTTATTCTGCTCAAAACCATAAGCCTAAGGCTCAAATTTCCAGTAAATTGATGGAACTCTCTCAATCTTCTAAAGTAAACTTAACCCTCAGGTCGAATAGGGTTGAACTAAATAAAATTCTTAGGATGATTACAGGCAAAACATTGAACAACTCTTTGATTCATTGATTATTCACTTGAACCGATAAATGTTATGTAACCTTTAAGTGGATTGAGATGTTCCCAAACCTTTTTATACGAGACGAGGTTAAAATAATAAAATCTAGATTGAAAATGGATTGACGTGACTGCAAAGTTAATGAGATAACACAAAATCCATTTTAATGATAATGACGCATCTTTAGCTATCAGTGTCTGGAGGTCATACCCACAATACATAGCACATCACTCATCACACCTAAAATCTAATTCTATGACATTGTACCATTACGATTTAATAAAAGAAATTACATGTAAGTTCGTTGACTATTTACTCGGTAACTATTATAGTAGTCTACTAAACCGTGATAGTTTTGATTTTCAATTCACTAAATATTCACTATTGTAAAGACATATTACACTGCTTCTACCATGAACTATCGGTGCGCCGTACATAGCCGATCAAGTATACCTTGTCGGCCTATATACAACCTTTTTCAAGCTTATGTAAGTAATAAACACGAATCAAAATTACATATTCAATAAACGTAACAAAGTAAGTGTGTGATACACCCAATGTTGAGTTTAACCCTGGGTTCATTTAAAACGCTGCGTCTGCAGGGGAATTTCAAGTGACTTGCCTGAATAAGACGTGACATGGATTACGAATTGGCGGTACTATACGACTGACGCACGGTCAGTTCAAACTTGGTGAATAATTTAGATGTTGAAGTGATTTGCTTCAGCTATTTTGGGGTTGAAGAACACCTTTATTAAAATGTATTGAAAGCTTATTTAGTGGGTTAACCCATAAGAAATTCTCTGTACATCTATACATATACTAAATAAATAAGTAAACGTCTATTACGTTTCTACCTTTATAACATGGTTTGGCTGGACAATGCAGAAGGATTGGAGAAAAATTTGTACGCGGAGCGCGCCCAGCACACACCAATGACGAGGATTTTTTATTGCAAAAGACTTTACAATTTGATAGCCCCGTGTGGTACGTTGGTGTGATCCTACCAGACTAGAGGGCGCGAGTTCGATACCCGCTCGGGACAAACAATTTATGTGATGGTTTTTGTTTTTTTCTCTAGTCTGGGTGATTTCTAGATATAGTGAGTTATTAATTTATTAGATATAATTTCACGGACAATAAAGTATGTGCTTGGATAACGGTCACTTTCTTGCACTGGATCTTAAGCCAAAAACTTACAAAGTAACTATGAAATAATCTGTGCAAAGGCTTTAAATTCTCTCTTAATTGAGACACCTGTATATCGACACGGTTGCATACATTTATGAATTATACTGTATCAAATCATATATAATACTTAAAAAATGAAACCATGAAATCACAAATTGATAGTATTATGGTATGATGTGTATAATTAATTTTGTATAGCAGTAAAATCATAGTTTGATTCATAGCATGTACCTACTGCCTTAGGGTAACCGACTTTAAATAGCTCCGGATGGCACTAAAAAAAAATTAAGTAAAAAATGTTCGATTATACATTAGTCTCACTTCCTGCTCTTAATCAAGTTTCATCTATAAACTAATCTATACTAATATTATAAAGAGGAAAGATTTGATTGTTTGTTTGAGTTGAATTGGATCCGAAACTACTGGACCGATTTCAAAAATTCTTTCACCAGTAGAAAGCTACATTATCAGGGAGTGACATAGGCTATAGCTTTTCCCGAAATTCAATGTGGTTCCCACGGAAACGGGTCCGGAACTTCACGCGGACGAAGTCGCGAACAAAAAAGCTAGTAATTTATAAAGAGCACTTTATTCTTTACATATTTTTTGTATATTATTGAATAACGAATATACTTGGCAGTAGATTTTCATTGGAGTTCAATAATAGTTTATCCTATACGTATTTGTGATTGCTGTACGTTGTTTTTGATAGTGTTTGAACTAGTTTGTCATATCTTACGATTTTGTGGTTTCATAGTGTTGTGTTTTATCGCCATTAAATCATTCATACATAGTAGTAAAATACAGACCCGGTGCCGGTGGTCGAGTGGCTAGAAATGGCCTAGAATAGTCCCAAGAGCCGCGGGTTCGAATCCGCAAGGCAAACATGTACATATGTATGTGTACGAACATGTCTGTTTTTCTTTTTCTAAATGTTTAATAAGTATTTTTTTTTAAGTATTTATGTATTATATACCTTTTTATCAAAACCATTTATGATTTTGATGTACAAAAGCTTCGCTTAGTTTAGGACTAGATGGCGTTGTAATTTATAATATATTTAAATCGAGGCCAAAAAGAAATAAAATAGAACTAATAGTCATAAAACATGTTTTAAATTAAATCATTTGTCATAGCATAGCAATTTAAATATATTTTTATAAGTAAATTGTTTTAAATTATACATGCTAATAATAATAAACATAAATTGTGCACAGATAATATAAAGTATTAATAGATAATAAATATTTCAATATATTTTTATAACTCAGCTATTTGCAGTTTCTCGCAGAATTAACATAAATGATTTATGTCTTTTATATATAAAAAATAGCAGACAGCCATTTGCATTAGTTATAGATTATTTTGACTAATCCTAAAACAAGTTATTTTTTATAATCCTTATACCTTATAGAGTGACGATTAGCTTTTAGTCTATATCTCAATATAACGTTAAACTGTCACATAATCTCTTTTGGAAGAAGTGTGATGGCACCACAGACAACACCACAGATTACTAAATAGCATCGAGATATAAGTACTTAAAGGCGTGTACGCATGACCGAACACGAACATGGTGAACATCCAACACGAACACGGAACATGTGGTTCGCACGTGTGGACGTTAAATAGCAAAGCGAACATGAACACCTACAAACATAGTTCTACTTGTGTTCGCGCGCAACCACTCACGACCGAACAAGAACATGGTGTCAAAAGAGGCTACCAAGCCTTACTCTTTTGGTTCGATGTTCGTGTTAACAATGTTCTTGTTCGGTCGTGGTCGTGCTGAGCACATCGTCCACACAGAACAACCAAACTGGATCGACACGAACACTTTTAACGAACAATTTGTTTGATGTTCGTTAGTGGTACGCACGTGCGAACAAAGTGTTCGTGTTCGATGTTCACCATGTTCGTGTTCGGTCGTGCGTACACGCCTTAACGTTCGGCATCTCGAAGCTAAATAGTTACTCCGTGTGATGGTCAATTCAGGGCGCACTTTAGACAGTTGATGTAAAGGCAGTGGTACAGTCTATCAAATAAATCAATTAGACTAATTATAGAGATTATTATTATGACGCCGATATTCCGTGATGGGTGGTACAGAATGTACTTCCACGGTCGAGCTAGTAATATTGTGTAAATGCTCTGCCAATTCCACCTTTTTTATCCTTCTCTTACAATAAAAAAAATATTTTATAAGTTCCTAGATAAAAGGAAAGTTAGATTACACAAGTCGTATTGTCAAATAAAATATGGGTCGTATACAATTTAACGTGCCTTCCTGGTCACGACCGTTCGGCGACCCTCCCATTTTTTACCCTACAGTCCATTTTTTTCTCAGATAATCGCTCACTAGGGACCTGAGTTCTGGATATCCGGAATTACCACTTGTCTGATGCTTTTGATCATCCGATAATATAAATAAATATTTGTCATATTAACCTTTTTGACCGACCATGGCAATGATTGATATAAATTATATTTCATGGTTGACAAAAATATCCTTACTAATTATGTGAAAGTAAGTTTTTTATGACAGATTACAGATGAACAAGCAAAAGGGCCGCCTGATGGAAAGGTGACCACGTTCCGCTGCCTGAGGAATCGGTAACACCAGAAGAAACTACATGGACTGACAGATCTTCTTCTTTCTGTGTCTTTCCACTACAGGAGGTTGGCTATCAGCTTCGCTAATAAATCCTGATCTTTTGCCATTGACAGCGATTCAGTGCTCCATAATCGAGCGTATAAAGTCAATTAGTTTTTTGAATCTGTGTTTGAACTACATCCTTATTTCCATACTAATATTACTAATATTATAAATGTGAAAGTGTTTCTTTGTTTGTTTATTGGTTTGTTTGTCCTCCCTTCACGTCGAAAGTAATAAACGGATTGATATGATTTTTTTATTGGGGATAGATTAAGGTTTGGAGAGTGACATACTTTTTTTTCCCACGGAATAAAGAGATTCCCATGGGAAAAATTATTGACAATTTCCCTTGACGCGGACGGAGCCGCGGGTAACAGCTAGTTGCAAAATAAAATCAAACTCAATTCGTCGAAAAAGTAATCAAAATTTCTATCAAAAAACATGATAATAAAGGAACTTAAGACGCCGAAAAAGGGAGTTTCCTTCAGCGTAATTCAATTTATGCTAAGTAACGAAATGCAAATGCTTTTGTTTGTGATTGTACCTGTCTAACTAAGCGGGGATTCCGCACAGGAGTGGTTAACCATTTGTTACGCTACTCGGCCTTTAATAAATGAACCTTTATTTAGAAAATTTTAATTCGTTCATTTACGTATAAAAATACTTACGGCAAACTGAACGCATTTTATTATTAGCTAGCGAAACCCGCGCATCTTCGTGTGCGTATCCTCTTTCCCTTGGGAATTTCGGAATGTATTATGCATAATAAACCTTACTATTGAATCACTCTCTCTATTAAAAATACCGCATCAAATTCCGTTGCGTAGTTTTGAAGATCTAAGCATGCAAAGAGACAGACAGGGAAGCGACTTCATTTTATACTTTGTAAAGATTCGATTCCACATTCATTTTCAGTTTTTTTTTCTTTTCTAGTTTTACAGTGATAGTATAACTGTAAAAATGGTTTTGTGCAATTTACAGTAAATTATTTTGAACTGTTACTCGCGGCTTCGCCCGCATGGCAAACGGGAATTGACAGTCGGGTGTATTACTTACCAATTTATTTATACTATCTACACATCACATACAATTCAAGTGTTAATTAACAAAGTATCCCTGAACATGTAAAGGGAAACCGAGAAGAAAGAGAAAAAAAGAGATTATTTAAACAAATAATAAATTATAAACAAATTAAATAAATATAGGTAATATATTAAGTGTAAGTATGTAATAGGATCAATTTACGATACTGTAAACTAATCGCAAACTAAACAATGAGATACCTCTCATAATACCAAGACAATACAATACAGTACAATACAATAGTCTTTTGATATGGAACAATGAACTTCATTAACAAGTACAAATATCAAAAGGAATAGGCATTATCCTTTGAACGGATAGACCCGTATCGCATCACTAGATTTTACCCGTAAAGTGGAAAAAAAAAATTGCCATCTATATCAGACTTTTGACGAAATCCTACAGGAATCGCGTACTTTTTGAAATAAAAAGTACCCTATGTGTTATTCCAAGGTATCAGCTACATACATACCAAATATCACAAATATTGGCCCAGCCATTTGAGCGTGAAGATGTAACAAACATACACATAACTTTCGCTTTTATAATATTAGTAGGATATTTTATAAGTATGTACTAAGTAGTCGCCAACACGGCTGAGTTGCGCAGACGTAAAACGAAGTTCGGAACTGATACTTATTACTCAGTGCATAAGGACAATCGATTTTCAATAGTTTTATCCAGGCCAGTAAAAGTAGAGAAAAAAAAGTTACCTATGTATGAGTCCTTTAAATAGTGGAATTTCTTATTTGCGGTTACGGCAGAGCAGAGAAATTAGGCATTAGGAGCTGACGTGGCGGGGGCTCCGGCAGAAGGGGTGTAAAAGGTCGTTTTTAGTGGATATGCCCCTCATTCTAAGGGGAAAGGCGGATTACTTAATCCGTCTGGCGAATATAACGATCTTATTGAGCTTTGCTTAACTTTGGTCAGAAATGCGCCCAATTTAAGTCGCTTATGTATCGAATATCGTATCAAGTTACCAAAGTGAATCCTTACAATATCAAGTATCTATTTAAAAAAAACTTGACACAGGATTTGCTAATTGGACTATCATACAAAATTAGACTTTATTTAAATAAAAATAAGTACTGAGATTACGTTACAGTGTTATCAAAAGGCTCTGCGGTTTTGGATGGACATGTCAACGGCCCAGGTATCGAGGCGTGACGTGACACAACTTCTGCTTCTGCTCATGATTGTGTACAATTTACCATTTTCTAATGGTCTTATTTGGGCGTAACCATAACAACTGTAGTAACGAGACTAACGAGTGTTTCAACTATTTTTTTTTTACTTTTTTGTTATAATTATTTTACTTACTATTTTAAACGTCTCAAAATAACACTAATGGTTTTGTGTAACAATAATTTTGTGAATCCTATTTGGTCGGCTTTTCCATGGATTCCTTTTCTCGTAATATGTGGATATAAATCAAGCAAACATGTAGGCTACCTTATTTTGAGACCATGGGAAACCATGAAAGTGTCCAGACGGAACAACGAAACACTTACGCACTTACGCACGGTAATACTATTACCGTGACGTAGTCCTGTCAAAAAAGACTTTACTAGTTAGTACCTCTAAGGTTCAAAACTGGATGATTCAACGAAAAGTCAGTCGAAATTTCCTTTCATGGTAGGCATTCAGGTGGCGCCGTGTGTGACCTAATGTTCCAATTACAACATAAAACTATTTTATGACAAAATATGAATACAAAAAATCGTAATAATTACTCATTTTATACACAAAAATGTTAAAATTGTATTAACAAAAATGTTTGATTAAAATGGTCCAGGTTCTCGTAATACACTTGTGTACAAAATGGTACCTAATTAGTGAAGGGAAATGATAAAAAATAAAAGCAACAACCTATTTAGTCGTCGCAAATCGCAACCATGTTGCAGTGGCATTGCTCCCGAACAATATTAAATTTGCATACAAATGGCTAATTCTTTGTTAAATTTATGCTAGATTTCAGATTGTAAGGGCTTGCAGTCTATATTGATTTTTTTACAGACTTCTTTTTGTAGACAATATTGAACAAGGTCATCTTCACATGCTCCACTTATATGCAAAGCACAGCAAGCTAATTTACATTGTCAAATTCATTTTATTTTGCAACGAACCTAAAGTTTAAATTTTTAATGATGATTGAATAAAACATCACTGTTACTGTATCTGTAGTGGCAGAGCATTTATAAACGTTTCGTTGGGCGAGTGAGAGATGCGGAAACCCTATCCCTTTTCTGTTCAATTATTTCTTCATTTTCAACGTCATCTAGTCCCTGAGAAAAGCTTGTACTACGGGTATTACATTCGAGTATACATAAATTCATGTCATTCAGTGGTTTAAACTAAATAGCAGGTAACAAATAACAAGACAGTTACTTTAGCATTTATAACGTTAATATGGACTTCTTAAACATTACAAAGTTGTGAGCTTTCGAACTTCCAGCAGAAATATATTATTGAAAATTGATAACTTGGAATGTATCTCATCTACCGACAGTACACGTAAAACTCCAAGGAATCCTATGAATTTCTGAAAGTTTGCAGACTCATAAATTTTGACCGACCTTAATCAAAGTCAAAGTGTTTTAGCGTGTAAGTAATATCGTCCCCGCTAGCTTGTACACTTTAATAAAATAAATTTTGCTACCGAGTAGATAATATTATCTTTTTTGTCCACAATCCACACGACACGATACCATGTAATCTCAAGTGTCTTTAATGGAAGACGTTGACAAACAAGCATGCGGATGCGTGTCACCTGATTGTAAACAGCACAAAGACATCATGTAAGACCACAAGCCGTTGGCGACCTTTAAGAGGAAGAAAGAGATTGGATGAGGAGTTGGGCTTTCGAATTTCTCATTAACTTAACGCATTGCTTTTGCTATTCTTACATTTTTGCTGGTTCACGTCGATATTCTGTAACGGTATTTTCATGGTCGAGCTAGCCGATTTCATAATTACTCCATCACTCCAATAATTAATCACAGATACCTTCTTATGTTATACTAGTAAAATACTAGTAACTTCGTTTGCGTATATCTCGCTTTCCGGTGGGAATTTTTAAAAATCCTTTCTTAATACACCCCTAGACGTCGTAAGGAACCTACATACCAAATTTGGGATTCTCTACACCCAGCGGTTTTGGGCTGTGCGTTGATATATATTATTATAGTTAAATCAGTCAACACAATATTGTTATCATCAGCCTATGGGTACCGATTTTTTACAATTTCCTATGAATTATAGTTATAAATGCAACTTGTGTAAGTCACAAGACATTTAATGTTAATTACTTTGCGTTTTTATGACGGATCGAAACCGCACCCTTCAACATGGGTGGTTCAGGTGGTTGTAACCTAATACTAAACGTAAGCGTAAACGCCATGCCAGCAAATTACTGCTTGCTAATTAAATAATAAATTATCGCGTATACATGGGAAACCTCGTGCTACCAAAATTACAAGAGACGTGAGACGTCGCACCTCCAGTGATTTATTATGAACAAAATTGATTAAGATGTTGAATTAAACACTTGAAACATTACATATTAATAGAGTTGTAATGGAAATTTTAATTAAATTGTCATCGTAAATAACGAAGAAATGGAATTGGACACAAGGCGGACATTTTATCCCGTACTATAACGTATGGTTCCAAATAACGATGATTGATGAAATTGGTAGTAAATTCTTCAGCTTACCATAAGGTGTTAGACCTAACATCGGGTATGTTGGGTTTGGGTCTAATCTGCTTTGTCTTCTTCGTATAATATTAAAGTCAAACAAAAAAGTAAAACTTACAAATAAAATAACTGAAACCATTTAGCTTATCTAAGCTAAACATATCTATATAATAGAAAAAGTACACTCAGTTTTTCGGTAAAATAATCTTGAAATCTGCATCAACCATTCAAGACAAAGCTCCATTTAAGAACACGGTAATTAAACGCAGAATTAATGAAACGAGACCACACAGACATGAGAATAACGCAACAGCTGTTAACAATCTTGATAAAACTTACCAAAACTCGAGCTCTTCCATTCCTGTCGTCAACCCAAGCGACTACCAAATCGGCGCCTCTCATATTACTTGCAGAGTTAAAGCCTAAGCCTACGTAACCATGGGTTCTCGCTTCCAATCTAAACGTAACTTCAGTTTGCGACGTGAGCCATCGTAAAATAAAATCACCATTATCGTCCAAACTCTCCGAATGTGTCCAATTTAAACTAGATTCAAACGCGTTCGAATCGAATACGTCCCTTCGATGTCTTCTATATTGATCGATTATGCGACTAGTCTTTTCACTTTTGAATTCTGTGTGCGTGAATGTTAGCGAGTTGTCTGTGCGATTCGTTGGTAGCTCATTTGGTAGTATGTGCTGTTTAAATCTCGGCAATTTTGCATCGCAAAGTAGGATGGCGCTTAAAGTTAGGACCGTTTGTAGGTGCATTTTGATGTCAATGTCGTTGCCTCATTTGGAATATCTGTAACAAAGAAATGATATTATTTAACAATGCTATACATATTAAAAAATAGTTTAAAAAGTCTTGATTACCGTCTCATGTAGAATACGAAAAAATCATACGAGGAAAAATAAGTAAATTAATAAAAATATTGTCTTCTATTATAATAAGATTACATGGAATAAATAAAAAAAACGATTTTATTTTAACATCGCAAAGCTTTCAGAGTAAAACAGTTCAAATGTAATTCTGGAGTAATTCCTTTTTGGTGTAAAATAAAAGTAATCTTTATCAAGCAACCGTCACATTTTCCCTAACTTGATTATGCAAAACCTTTCGCCGCCTAATGTAAAGGCGTGTAAGTAAAGGGCATTCCTATGATTTATTCACAGGGACTATGACGAATGAGGGAGACGGGAGGAAAATTAAAATAACGGCGTGAGCGAAAACTGGACTTGCGTATGTCATTATCGGCCTAATGCACGTTGTGTAAACTCTCACCTTATTTCTAAGAGAGAGTTTACTGCGCCCATTGAGCAGACAATGTAAGCGGCCTAGCGCGAAAGCAGCGCGGTCGCGGACAATCTTTATATGATGTTCGAAGGTGAGTCCCCTATCGAGTGTGACACCTAAATAACGGACTTTCTTTTCCCAAGGGATCGGTTGTCCGAACATCTTGACTTTAGTGGAGGGATTTGGCGTAGTACCTCTGGAGAAGAGAATAGCGGCGCTTTTATCTGGATTAACTTCTATGCGCCATTTCCTAAACCAGTCGCCAAGGGAGTTGGCGGCGGCTTGGAGGGACTTTACTATGGCGGGTGTACTAGAAGCCGAACAATAGATGGCTGTATCATCTGCGAAAAGGGCAGTATGAGTCACAAGTGGACTGGGTCTAAATTGAGGGAAGTCGCTTGTGTAAAGCGTGTATAGGAGGGGGGAGAGCACGGATCCTTGTGGTACTCCGGCTCTAATGGTGTGAGGGGGGGATAGTGCCCCATCCACCCTATAGCGGAAAGAGCGATTCGACAAGTAGTCTCGTATGATGAGCACGAGACGGTTTGGCACATTAAGTTTGTAGAGCTTATAGATAAGCCCGTTGTGCCATACTTTGTCGAACGCCTTTGCCACGTCGAAAAAGAGAGCGCCCGTTTTGTGCGGGCGGGATCTGTTCGCTCTCCGGTCCAACACGTGTTCGACTATGCGATGCACTTGTTGGACACAAGAGTGTTTGGCTCTAAAACCAAACTGTGCGTCAGGTAAAAGATTATTAGCAAGGGAAAAATCTTTGAGACGAGCGAGAATAATGCGCTCATAGATCTTTCCTATCGAACTAAGGAGACTGATTGGGCGATAGCTCGAGGGCTGATCCTTGGGCTTGCCGGGTTTTGGAATGCCAATGACGGTGGCTTCCTTCCAAGATTTGGGGAAAATACTGTTTTTTAATGCCGCATTGAAAATGGCGGTCAGAAGAAGAATAAGGTGCGCGGGGAAGAGCTTGATGACTCTATTAGAAATCCCGTCAGGCCCCGGGGCCTTCCTATTATGTAAATCTCTGATAAGGGACTCTACCTCATCGGGGGTTACCGGCTCTATCGGCGGGTCGGCATCTGTGAGAGGGCTCGCGAGATTGTTGAAAACCTCAGTATCGACCTCGAGTAGGTGATCTGGATCAACGGGGAGTGTGCTAGGTGCACATTGTGCCTCAAGACTGGATGCTAAGCATTCAGCTTTTTCCTCGTCCTCGAAGGCGAGAGGGAGGGAGGGATCTGACTGTACTAACGGGGGGGTGGCAGCCACTGTATCTGCCTTAAGGGCTCTGGTGAGGTTCCAGAAGGCTTGTTGAGAGGGGACCATATTTGTAAGTGTCTCGTCCCACTGATCGTTCCTAAGCTGTCTAATGCGACGCTTAACCGCCGATTGGGCAGCGCGCATGCGGACACGGTTCTGCTCAGAGGGAAAAGAGAAGTAAGCCCTTTGAGCTGCGTTTTTCTCAGTTAACAGAGCACGGGCATCTGGCGGCAGTTCCCAGCGACGATGAGCGTTCACTGGGACGCGGCGCGAGCAATCGCTAACCACCTTCTGCACGTGCGCTGTTAATGAGTCAATTGCACCTATTGCGTCGGGAATTGAGACTATCTCGTCTGGAATCGGGTCTAACAAAGGAGATGAGATAGACTTAAGGCCTTCTCCTAGGCTGAACCAGTCAGTCTTGACTCTTGTGGGGTCTGAGGCTGCCACGTTAGGAATGCTCACTCTGGGCGAGAGGGCAATAATGACAGGCCTATGATCTGAAGTGAGTGCAGAGTGCACTTCTATAGAACTCAATCTAAGATTGATGTTCTTTAGGAGGGCTACGTCTAGGACGTCCGGACGATGATTAACATTGTCTGGATAGTGAGTAGGTGACATAGGTGCTACTACGTCGAAGTTGAGGCTCTCTGAGAGTCGCTCGAGTTGTCTACCACGTTGGTTTGTGGTTTGGCTACACCAAGCAAGGTGCTTGGCATTTAGATCGCCCGCTATGATAACAGACGGACCAAGATCTAGAAGGTTTTGTATATCACTGTCAAGTAGTGATCTAGGGCTTGAGGAGCTATTGTTAGTGGGAGCTAGATAGGCTGACACTAAATATATGGATTGATGACCTGTCATTCCTAATCTACAGACAGAGGCTTCGATGTGCACGAGATTTGGTGTATCCACAGGCGTGCAGTGTAATGTCGCTTTGTAGTAAATGAGAGTGCCACCGAAGGCAGAGACTGTGCGATCATTACGAATGATTTTGTAATTCGCGATTTTGGGATCGCGAATTGACGGCTTTAGGAACGTCTCCTGGATGAGGAGAACGTCCAATTGATGGGTGTAGAGAAAATCGGCTACCTCAGACCTCTGGGTACGAAGCCCATTGGCGTTGAAGTAGCCGATTTTTAGGGAGGTCGGTTTGACTCTACTCGTGTTATGGTGTAGATCCATAACTAAAACCTAAAATTTTTGAGGATAGTGAGTACATCACTATATTGGCAGAAGGCCATTAAGAGAGCATTTGCGTTGCCCTCGTGTTGTTTGACCAAGGCGGCCATGTTGTCTGTTGTCTTGCGGGCCTTCTCCGCAATTAGGCAGCCTATGTGCCCTTTGTGCGTGCGAAGAGTGGGAGCTGGATCACTCCAGCCATCCTAATTCCTCCAGGAAGTCGGCCAGGGACTTGACGTCGCTGAGTACTTCCCGGAGACTGCCTGGTGTTCCCAGGTGGATTGCCCGGTATGCTGACACCTCACTGCATTCCAGCAGGACGTGTGCCGCTGTTTCTTCTGCCGACATGCAAGCTCTGCACAGGGGGCTGTCTGTAACACCTATGGTGAAAAGATGTTTGTTAAAGCTGCCATGACCTGTCACGGCGCTGGTTATTAATCTTAGTTTTTGTTTAGTTAAGTTAATTATGGACCTAGCGAGGCGAGCGTCCACTTCAGGGAGGGCTTCTTTCGCTTGTCTATAATCTGTGGCGTCTAACCATAGTTTGTTATGTAAGAAGTTAGTATGTTTTAAAATGTTACCTTTGAGCCAGCTGACTGGCAAGGGGAGAATCGGTTCCGGACCAACTGATTTGTTGCCTGATCCCCTCCTCGCCAGCATGTCAGCAGCATCGTTACCTCTATCGCCGCTGTGTCCTTTGATCCACTGCAGTGTTATGTGGTTTGAGTGCCCTGCTTTCGTTAAGGCATCGTGGCATTCCAGAACCAGGCTGGATGTCACCACGTATCTTCCGAGTGCGCAGAGCACTGATTTGCTATCGGAGCGAATGAGTATGCGCTCGTTTTCCATTTTCTTAGCAGTTATTGCGTTGGCTGCTAGTAGGATACCCATGCATTCTGCTTGGAATACCGTATTGTGTTCTCCTAAGGGCATGGATATGTGTATATTTAGGTCTTCTGAGAAGACTCCCGTGCCGGTGCCCTCGTCTGTTTTAGAGCCATCGGTGTAGATGGTCAGTGTTTTGTGGGCTGTTTTCAGGTTGCTATCTTCGTGTAGTTGGATTTTGTATCTCTTATCGAAGATATCCGTTGGTAGTACTCTATCACACGGTGCAGTTACGAGAGGGTGTATCAACCATGATGTGAAGATGTTTTTGTAGTGCTTAGAGTTGTCATGCCTAGTTAATTCTAGTTGTTTAAGTCTAAGAGCTGCCTGCGCTGCTTCCTGTTGCACATGTAAGTGTAATGGAGGAAGGTTAAGCATGGCTTCCATTGCTGCCGTCGGGGTTGTTCTCATACAACCAGTGATCGCACAGCATGCTTGTCTTTGTAGTCGTTGTAGCTTGGCGGCGCATGTCACTTGTTCGGTCTTTTGCCACCAGACTAGAGCTGCGTATGTTACCATTGGCCGTATTACTACTGTATAAAGCCATTTGAAGATTTTTGGGGATAGACCCCACCGCCGTCCCACTAGTTTGCGGCATTGCCACATGATAATGCCGGCGGTTCTGGTCTTTTTCTCAATGTGGCTATTCCAGTTCAGCT
The DNA here is from genome assembly GCA_905163395.2 of Endotricha flammealis. Classification (NCBI taxonomy): domain Eukaryota; kingdom Metazoa; phylum Arthropoda; class Insecta; order Lepidoptera; family Pyralidae; genus Endotricha; species Endotricha flammealis. Next base: position 10,370,094 of record LR990869.1, on the reverse strand, counting down.
TGCTATCTAGAGTAACACCTAGGTATTTGACTTCATTCGATAGTTGTAATTGTGTGCCGAATAGGTTCGGGGGGCTGAAATTACCGAGCTGTCGTTTGTTGGTAAACAGAACAAGTTCGGTCTTGGATGGGTTTACACATAGCTCCTGTTCTCTGCACCATCCCTCCAGTATCCTTAGAGCAGACTGCATCGTGGCGCATGCGGTGCTTGCGTTTGGTCCTGTCATGAGGATGGTGATGTCGTCAGCATAGCCCACGGTGTAAAAGTATCTTGAATTTAGTCTGGTGAGCAGGTCATTGACAACGAGGTTCCAGAGTAACGGCGAAAGTACACCCCCTTGGGGGCAGCCTCTCGCCACTACAGCCCCCCCGCTATCAGGGCCGCTCAACCGGACTATCCTGTTGCGTAGCATGTTGACAATCCATTCTGTCATCTGAGTTGGGACTTTATGTCTTATCAGTGCTGTTTCGATGCTACGGAAGTTGGTTTTGTCAAAAGCCCCTTCAATGTCAATGAAGGCCCCTAGACATACCTGTTTATTTGAAATTGTTTCTTCGATCTTGCCTACCACTTGGTGGAGTGCGGATTCTGTGGATCTGCCCGCGCAGTAGGCATGTTGGTTCTTATGGATAGAGAAGTTCTTGATTAGGCGACTCCTCAGATGTTTGTCGCAGATTCTCTCCAAAGTTTTTAGGAGGAAGGACGTTAGGCTAATGGGCCTATATGCCTTTGCGTTGGAGTAATCTTCTTTTCCCGGTTTGGGTATGAAGACCACTTTTACCTCACGCCATGCCAGGGGAGTGTAGCGGAAAGCTAGGCAGGCTTGGAAGATCGTGGTGAGGTGGATGGTTATCTTATGTCCTCCCCATTGTAGTAGTCCTGGGAAGATGTCATCTGGTCCTGGTGCCTTAAACGGCGAGAAGCTGTTTAGCGCCCAGCTCACCTTCTCTGGTGTTACGACGTCTTTAGCAAACCTCCAGCAGGTCGTAGTTGGTACTACTGGTGAGTCGTGCCATCTTGGTGTCATCGTTAGCTGGCAGTCTGGGAAATGTGTGTTAAGTAGGATTTCCTCGGTTTCCTGAGTGCAGGAGGACATCGTACCATTAGGTTTCCTGAGGCACCCCACTTGTGGAAGATTTTGCTTGGCAAGGATTTTCCTCGCTCTATTTGCTTGTTGGTTGGTAGATATCTCTTCGCTGAATTTCCTCCAGGCGAATGATTTCCAGTATCTGATACGCTTTTTGAAGAGCGCTTGGGTTTCCTTATAGGCATCCCAGTCTGCTTCCGCGCGTGTGTTAAGAGCCCTGTTAAACCTCTTTCTCACCTTCTTTTTCAGACCTTCAAGTTCCGGGCCCCACCATTTGTTGGTCTTGTTTGTGTTGTCTTTGGGCAGGGTGAGAGGGCAGGATTGGTGGTAGCAGTCCAAGACGGTCCCGGTTAGGGCTGTTACCTGTAAGTCTATGTCTGAAGTGCTAGTAATTGTCATCGTATGATGTTTGGATAGATCGCTATCTGCTAGCAGTCGGGAAAAACGGCATTTGTCGGTTTTCCTTGGATATCTCCTTGGAGTAGGAACAGTGGTGGGTAGCTGAATATCAAAGCGGATCCACCTGTGGTCTGAACATGATGCCTCGTCAGAGACATGCCAATCGTTTATGAGGTCCACTGCGCCCGGTGTGGCTAGAGTGAGATCAATTATGGTACGACAGTGTCTCCCTACAAATGTAGGTTCATTGCCCGTGTTTAGTATGTCAAGGTTAGTTGTTAGTAGAAAGTCAACGAGTTGATTACCTCTGTTGTTGCTTCGGTCCATTCCCCACAGTTGATGATGGGCGTTGGAGTCCGTGGCTATGATTAGTTCTAATCTGTTTCGCTCGCAGAAACGTGCCAGGTTCGTCACCTCATCTGGTGGCGCCGGGTCTCCTTCGGGCATGTAGATTGATGCTAAGATGATGTCGTGGTTGCCGTTGTCCTGACTGTTGACTCTGACAGCACACAGATCTCTGGAACAGAAATCCGTAAGTAAATGTGCAGAGATGTTATTAGATAGGTAGATGCACGCCCTGGCATCCGTGTTGTTTGCATACATCAGCTTACCTCTCAGGCTTGCGAGTCCGCATATGGAGCCGCCCCTTAACCACGGCTCTTGTATGAGGGCGGCTAGCGGCTTGTTGCTGTTGACCTCCACCCACCGCCGGAGTTGGGCTGTGGCGGTGATGCTGTGGTGGAGGTTGCATTGGAGGATCATGGTCTTAGAGGGGAACGCCATCTTGGTGTTCCTCCCCTAGCTCCAGCCTCCCGAAGTCGAGGTCCTCCTCCCCTAACAACTCGGCTTCGGTGTATGGGACTGGTCTGGCGGACGTAATCGTCTTGCCCCGGTCCTGGTCCTCCGGTGTGGAGGTCGCTATCAGCGATGGCGGCCTTACTACATCCTCATCCCCTCCCATGGGGGGGGGGGTGTTGACGTAGCGACCGCTCGCGTCCCTAAACTTGAGGTATACCGCCCCGAAGCGATAACTCAGTTTGCGATTTCTGGTCATCACCTCCGGGACGATATCCTCCGGGATGCTGATAGTGAGGAAGGTAGCGCCTTGACGCTCTTGTTTGTGGGCCGCGTGCACGAGCCATCTCTGCGGCTGGGCCCATGCATTCGAGACGTTGAGGCGCTTACCAATTAGCGAGACGTCAGACTCCAGCGCAGGCAGCAGAATCCCCGCCCGCACTCTGCGCGGAAGTTCGTCCGCACGGAATACGGTAAGGGACTCCGGCCTGTAGGAGTCGACGCCCGCCTTCACCCATTCGACGGTGGCTTCGTCCTGACAAAGCATGCAGAAGCCGCCGTCGAAGTAGTGAGGTTTGCCCGAGAACGCGGGTCTCGGCCTGTTTGGGTCTTCACTGAGGGCAAGGGCATCAAATTTGTCGAGCAGGAAGTCTACGACCTTCGTCGCCAAATCACGACTGATGAAACGCGTCGTGGGTGCAGTTATGACCACTTTAATGTCCTTGCTCTCAGTGGACGCCGCCGCTGCCGCGTAGGAAGCCGGACGCGGCCCTTGGGACTGGCTCAGCTTCGGCTTTTTGGGGACGGCCTTAGGTGACAAAGTCTCCTCCGGCCTACCCCGCTTAGCCTTGGCGTTGCCCGACCCGCCTGTCCCGCCCGGCCCCCCCGTCGGCGCGTTTGTAGAGTTGCCGGCCTGGGGTGGATTTGACGTCCGCTTCTCAGGCTGACCGGTTGAGGTAGAGGGAGCCGCCACTGCCGAGATCTTCTTCTTCTCCTTCATACGCTCCCTCCTCCTTCTGTTTTGCCGGTTTTTCTTGCTGGACCCCTGCAGGCGGTCCCCGCCCGGTGGCTCAGCGGCTTTTACAGGCCGCTTCGCCCCCTTGCGAGACCCGCCTACAAGTGTCCAGCTGGACCAATCGGCTGTGTTCGTGGCGAGCGCAGCAACGGGTGTCCCCCCTGCCACGTCCGCTGGTGTGGTGAGAGTAGCAGGGCCTTGCGGAGTAGCCTCGGGTAGACCCGATACTTGTCCGCTCGACCCCGCTTGTGTGTTTGTTGTGCCGGTGGCCTGCTGGAGAGCCTCGGGTTTCCCCGATACTGCTCCGCCTGTCGCCGGCAGTGGCAAGGGTGCGCCACCGGTCACATCGGGTTGCCCCTCTGCAACGCTGGTGGACGCTGTTTGTGTTGAAGTGTTTGATTTTGTGTTTGTGTTTGTTTTTGGGTTCTTATTTTGAAAATCCATACAGAAGTTTTCAGTAAATTCCTCCCAGTGGCTCCCGCCCTCCATGGAGCCCGCAACGTTGGAATCACCCGTCGGTCGTGCCAGACGGGTGATAGGATTACCACTGGGATATAGGATGGGGAATGGGGCAATAAAGGCGCCCTCCGCAGCTCGCGATGTGACCAGAAGAACAACCAGGCACCCGCTTGCCGCATCAGACGACCCCCTACGACCCCCTCCCACCCTAGCCACGCCCCCCTCTAGTAGGAGGCGCTGATGACCATACCCCGGAGCGGCTACCCCGGGGCCACCGTTTTGGATGAAATCAGGGCCGAAGGGGCGTATTGCGAACGTGCGACGTCGCTCAGCCTCCCAGGATCCCTTCATCCACCCTTACGGCGCTCAACTGCGCTGGCCCACGGCGCAGGTGAAGATGAAATAAAATGTGAAGAATCGACGACGAGCCCATCCCCACAAAAACCCGCCGGATTCTGAAGAGTCTTTTGATGTCCTATAGAAAGAAAGAATAAAAATAGAACATAGATATATACTTATACATACTTGGGTCAAGGGTGATATATTGTATATACACATATAAGCACGAGATAGGTGTGTGTGAGGTGGATCGGGGGAAGTGGATTAAGGAGGAGGGAGGGTTGGGAAGGAAATAGTAGGACTCAGGACAGTGTGGGGTAGGAGATGCCCGAGAGATGGGAGTTGCCCCCGAGCATAGCCCCTCATATTTGGCTACTGCCGGCGGCCATACTTAAAATTCTATCGATGTCTATTACGGCTGCGAGTTTAAAAAGACCTTCGATCTCAGCATTCACGAATGGGGTTGGTGGCAGCGGTGCCACTTTTGGAGAAGGTGGAGGGGTCGCAATCACCACCGCGGGTACAGGTTGGCCTGAGGGGCTGCCCTGCGGGGGGGGAACCTTATTAGTTCTGTATCGCCACGAATGCGACACAACTGGTGGAGGCACCGGAGCCTTTGTTGATGCCGGGGCGGCCTCGGCAGTCTGAGGCTGGGGGGGGCTAACATTGGCCGTCTTAGGGGCGGCTTGAGTTTTAGGTGGGGAGGGAGCGGGCCTCCGGCTCTTCACCTTAGGTGCTTTTGGGCACCCTCGGTAGTTCGCTGGGTGCCCCACCTCCCCGCAGTTTACGCAGCTCGGAGGTTCCGAGCATAGCGCGCGGTCTTTGGGGCGCGGACATTCTAGTGTCGAGTGTGCACCTGGGCATTTCACACAACGCGGTGTATTATGGCAATTTCTTGCCGAGTGCCCGTACAACTGACATCTGTGGCATTGACCCACAGTGCCTTTGTGGTGTGGGGCCTCGACGACGATCCCAGACAGTCCACAAACTTTAGATATATTAAAAATGGCTTTGGCCTCTTTTAAGTTGGTCCTGTCCAGAATGGCCAGGACCATGTTGAATGGGGCGGAAGGCCCACGGTGCATACGGTGCACCTCTATGACGGGAAGTTTTTGGGCCTTTAGGTCCTCGAGTACGTCTTCGCACCCGATCTCCTTTGGGACCCCCCGAATGACGACGCGGAGGCGCCGGTCTTCCTCGACACTCCACGTGTGGAATGATATCGACATACCGTCGAGAAGTCGCGTTAAATTGCGATAGTCGGAGATAGTCTCCGTTTTGAGCCTGATACCCTCAGTGCGGGTTTCAGCAATGAAAAAGATGCCATTTGCATCACATCGGGCCTTGATGGCCATCCACCTATGGCGGTTCGTGATGACGACCGCCGGTGGGCGCTGAGAGCGCTTTGGAGGGGTGGGGAGAGAAGCTCCCTCGGCACCCTGTTCAGCCGCGGGGGGCGAAGCAGGGGAATCAGAAGCCGCGGCGGGAGAAATGTCGTCGGCTAATTTAGCGGCCTTCTTGGCGGCGCCTTTGTTGCGCCTAGTGCGCTTTCGGCCTGAGGCCATTACAAATTCGTCAGAATCGGACGTGGGCTCGGAAGAGGATTCCGAGGAGGACTCGGAAACAACCTCCATTTCATCGTTTAGGGCCAGAAGGGCCGGAGACGAATCAGCGGAGGGCGCAGAGGGCGCGGGGGGCGCGGAGGGTGCGTCGCGCGCGGCGGTCGCAGGGGCCGCGGCGGACGCAGCGGGCGCGTCGCGCGCGTCGGTTTCGGAGGATGCGGTGGAGCGCGCGGTATTCGCAAGAGGCGAGGAGGTCGCGGCGGACTGAGACAGGTCGGGGCATCGCCTAACTAAAAAAGAGATCATGGCATCTAGTGCCGCAAGCGGGTCGGTCGCCATGGCGACCGGCCTAACTTTAAGAAACCTAGCAACTAACGATTTTATCGCAGTTCGCTCCCGTCACGTTCCGCAAGGAAGAGTCTGCGAAGAAACCTTGCGGCGGTCGTGCCTAATAAAACGCGCTCGGGGGGAACACCCGAGGTGTGTATGCCTAGTCCCCCACGCCGGGTGAGGCGGGGGGGGTGTAACTGGGTGAGCCCTAAGCTTGTTATCCTCTGACCAATCTCAATGTGTCAGAGGGCCCTGGCTGCTTAGTGATCGGAGGGTAGCTGTGAGCCGAAGCCCTAGGCGCCCAAACCGTTCACTAAGAATAGGAAGAGGAATAGGTAGGTGGGAGGGGGCGACAGCTAGCGTCGGTCAGGGGAGCCCCCTAGGCCGGTGGTCCTAGCCCCGTCCGGGTAACTTGCTTCACCCAGAAGGGGATCAGCGAGTGCCCGGGTCGCACTCCTGGTGTTTGCGCGCGGTTGGCACCGTTAGGTTACGCGCAAAACCAGACCACGAAACTGTGGTTTTAATCAAAAATCGCGCGAAAGTTAAAAAGAAACTTCTAAAAACCTGATAATGTTTCTTTGTTTTCAAAAAAACAAAGAAACACGTAATTCGGAGTGGCAGTTACGTAATACGTAAACGGCCGTTGGGAGCGGGGCGTGCAGCGTGGCGCGGAGACACCGGGAACGTGTGGCTCGGGGCGCGTCGCGAGCACGACTGGTTCGGTTTGGCAATGATAATCTACATAATGTATTATTTATATCATATAAGCTATATAAAATAAATTCAGCGAGTAAAAACAACGAAGACAGTTAATTTTTGTCATGCCTATGAAAACGCACATAAATTTTGCTTCTAAGAAACAGATGTCATGTTTTTTTTTCGCTTGAAACAAAAATTCTCACGTTTATTTTTCAAACTTCCTTTGCGGTTGTTAAGCGTAATAATTAAAATGATTCTTTATGTGAGAATCATCTCGAACGATTGTCTGCGGTATAATTTAACACAACAATGCCATTAAGGCTGTGCTCTGTGCTAAAATCAACACTCAATTAGAATCTAGTATGAATATTCTAAGCAAAAAAGTTAACTGCTATTGTCATTTTCAATGTATCGTGTGTATTATAAAGTAGAGCTCGTTTCACATGCTAACTGTCAGATAACCTATCTATCACATAAACCTGGTTCCTAAATAACATTGCCCGTTGACCGGTAAAAATAGAAACAAGTTCTTGAATTGCCTTCAATTTATTAATTAAGATGTGACCTAAACATTCACAATACCACAAAAATGTCACACGCTCGACCACAGTGACGTAAAGGTCTTTTGTTTAGGAGTTGTAAACATAAGTGCGAAGAATCTAATACGCGAATGACATGACATGTATTTGGATAAAAAGATTTTTTAACATTCCAACAGTTGTTCGTTTGTTTTTTTTTTTAGATACAATAGTGCCACTATTACTCATTGCTGAGTTTACACCCGTGCCACGTAGCCCGGCAGGCGACCCGGCAATCAGCCCGGCACATAGCCCGTCGACGGGCGGCGAGCCAAGCAAGATGTTTACACGCATGGCGACACGCCAGTATCTCCAAGCACTGCAAGCATCCCATATCCCATATTATAGGTTCTGTCTGATAGTATTCTAGGAACAAAAGTATTTGGTCGTTTGACCAGTCCGACATCTTTACCTTGTTTTTGCCTGCACCGCACAGAATACTTCCGGTCGCTACGAAACTTCACGGGATACTAAATCGAACGCGCGCGTGTGAACAGGCACGGGCGCAAGCACATTCATCCTTTGAACTGTGCCAAAAAACCGACAGTAGTCCGGATCGGCGGCAAGCACGGGCACAAACACGAGCGCATGCACATTCAAACTGTTTACATGTTCGTGCCCGTGCTTGTGCTCGTTGAATGTCACTTTGAACGCGAGCGTGGAAATGCGGCATTTGAGCCCTGTTTTGTACAAATACAACGCTAGCCAGTAAATGTATAGATTTAAAAAAACTCCAGTTCCTCCGTGCACTGGACAGAATTGTCGATTGACTTGACAATTGTCCAGGGAAGTCAGTGTCCCTCGGTGACCTGAAATCACTGATACTAGTTAACCGCAATAAAAAGTTGCTGATAGAATAGTTTAATTATGCTTACTATCAGGCAAATCCAGCTTCTGCCTTAAGAAAACTCTCGAAAAAAACATTGCCATAAAGCCAACATTTCGACCTCCGTGGCGTAATGGTTATCACGCCAGACCGCCACCCAGGAGGTCCCGGGTTCGATCCCCGGTCGGGTCATGATGAAAAACGAACTTGGATGTTTTTCTATATATGTATTTGTTATAAAATATAATATCGTTGAGTTAGTATCCCATAACACAAGTTTCGAACTTACTTTGGGGCTAGCTCAATCTGTATGAATTGTCCCTTTATATTTATTTATTTATTTATTTCAGCTGGGTTGTATAAAAGAGTTTTAGTTTACTCAAGTCAAAACGACCTCATTTGAACTCTACATTACCGGCCATAGGTGACCCAAAAAGCTGGCAGCTTCCTCGCAAAGGATTAGACTAGCAATTCGGTCTGATAACACTGCAAGCATTCTGTGTACATTTTCTACTGAGGCCGAAAGAAGATTAACCAAAACCATTCAAACACTGGCTAAGGTCGTGACTTTACTTGACGTAACTTGAGTGTTCGTTTTAGAGTGCAACGTACAGCGAAGCCATCGAGCTCCCATCAACATCAGACTACACTCAATTTTTCTCTAATAAATCCATTAATTCGTTCATTCATTAGACTCCACGTACATCTAATGAATGAACGATTGTAAATTAGCTAATAAAGTCGTAAAATTAAATAGTAGTAAATAAGAATTGTGAGCCAAGTATCTGAGAATACTCAGGCATCGACAATTAAATTAATGTTGAAAATATAAAGAAAATAAAAAGGTATAAAAAATGTGTAGTATTTAAGAACATAGCAATAAGTACAAACTGTAATTTAAGGGAAAATAAAACGAATGCATCCTTTATTTAAATAAAGAACCCCCAACACCATTAGATAAGGCTAGGCAGAAATAACCAGGAAAGAAAGATGACGAATGTAAGAAAGAAAAGTATGTAGAATGAAAGTACGAGAAGAAAACGATCGAGAACTGGTATGAAAGAGGATAGATAAAAACTCCGATTACGTCGGAGGTAACAAGAAAAAAAATAAAAAAAAATAAAAAATTAATGAACGAATTAATGGATACTATGTGTTTACTTTATAGAAATAACATCATTCAATCCCCAGATTAGAGAAAAATTGAGTCGAGTCTGATGTTGATGGGAGCTACTTGAATGGTTTTCGTTTTCTTGAGCTTCTCCGTGCTTCGGAGGGTACGTCAAGCCCTCGGTCCTAGCTGTTGTAGATGGATGACAGTTGATTAGCCAAATCGGTAGCCTTCAGACGGCCTGGAAACACTGGCTCCTGCCAATCCGCATTGGAACAGCTTGGCAGAGAACGCTCTAATCCACTTCGATTGAAGGGAGACTCGTATCCTTGCAGTGGGCTCGGGCAGGGGGATGATTATGGGTTGATATGATGAAAATATCCCGTATTCTATATCAAAGCAGTTGCAATGCGTTCTGATTGTGTAGATTTAGATTTAGTGTAGGAACATTTAAACCCATACAAATATAAAATTATAGTTTATTTATAGACTGTATACGATTTTTATTTGAAATTTACGAGTCTGTTGACTCATTACGGCGCCAAACTATAATGAGTATGCTAATGAATAGTTTGCCTTAATATAAGAATAAAAAGAACGAGTTATATATTCGTCCTTTTCTAACACATGCAGCGTGATATTTCTTTTCTACTCTTTTAAATAAGGGTCCACCGGAAATATTACCTGTTTTGTCTACATCCGTGTATGATAGGCGGTAAGGTAGCTGGTAATGAATGATAGAAGCGAATAAAATGTAAATTTTTATCACGTCAGAACTAATTTTATGTATTCTTTGGCGGGAATATGACGTATGATATGAGGATTTTGTTGTTATAATGTTATGCGGTCCCTAGACGATCAAGCATGCTTGACAAGCATTGCAAAAATTTAACTTTTCATCAAGCATTGTCAAGCACGTAAATGCTTGACACCAAGCTTCCGTTCCAAACGGTCAAAATTGCTTCACAAGCACGTAAAATTCATGTGCTCGCCAAGCATTTTTGATCGTCTAGCTAGGGACCGCATTAGGCTTGGATGTCTATTATGTAAAAACGACTTAATAGATTTATACAAATGTAAATAAAATCGATAGTTTTATGCATTGTCCTAATAGGACGCGAATCCGCGATCATCGCGCGGTTTGGTCGCGAGTTCGTACGAGTAAAATTCGTGCGAACGAACGATGATCGCGCATTCGCGTCCTATTAGGACAATGCCTTAGGCTATACATATTAAACGTAGAGTCGGGCAGAGCTAATATGTGCACTTTTACATTACAAAACTATTATTTTTTTATTAGACGAGTCCCAACTCTGAAGTTGGGACTCGCTTATAAAAAATAAAAAATAAATAAAAAACCATCAGTGGTTTTACCCACTGTCTGATCCACTGTGACCCTATGGTATCAAGTATGGTATTCTATACAAAATCGATGCCCAATGGCTACGAAACAGTGAAAAATTTGACGCTCGTTAAACTTGCATTTGGACACTTCTCTGACGGGAGTCAGACATGCATCACAGCTCGTTCGCGTTTCTTGTCTCCACAAACCACCACATTAGAAATAGAACGGAAAGGCAACAAAAACTACCAATTGCGGTGTTGAGCAAAACGAGATAACAGATCATTATCCACTTATTGGAAGGAAGTGGAAACCGACAGTCGTTATAAGCAACTGGTGCATTTTTTTTTATTACAAAAACCAAAACCTGTAACATAAACCTTTTTTTGTTATCAGTTCGAAAATACTTAAGTACACAAGTTTTAATGTTATTGAAGTTTTATGTACGTACGTACAAAAGGTTTTATACTTGTTATTGCGATTTCCTAAAAGCATAGAACACAAGGAGGAGCTTGAAGTGTTCTCAAATGTGCAGATATCATATTTATTCAATGGATTTATCTATGAAAATTTGTATAATATTGTCAGGGGGTACACAGCCCAACATAGGCTAATTTTAACGTAACGTAACAGCTAGTAGACATATAAGACGATGGATTAGAAGCATTAGACGATTTTCAACGCCTCTGCACATTTGAAAGTGCGAAACTAAATGATCATAGACCCATTTTATCAACAACAAAAAATGCAAATGATGATAGCTTTTTTACAACTAAAGTTTGCAGCATAAAACCTCGGGATATTAATTTTGCAAGAGGGAGATGGATGTAAAAAAGTTTAATGATAAAAAAAGAAAGACTTATTTGTATTGGTCATCGAACTGTAAAGAAAACTGTTCAAGATAATTTTAACGGAACAGAAGATTAACTTCTTGCAGTGTGCAGACACAGGTGCAGATACGCATGAATAGTGTTGCCAACCGTACTATCATATGGGTATAATCGTACTAATATTTGAATCAATTTTACCATGCAATACAGACTCTTCAGATGCCTTTTTTAAAAGCTTTTATTTAACTTGACCTGTATGTATGTATGTATGTATGTTAAGTAAAGCTTGTCGCGAGATTTACCTGTATAAGAAAACATAATTATCGAACTAATATTTATTCGTACTACGAGTAAATGTTAGTAATTAAACCTCGCGACAAGCTTTTATGTCATATAAATTGTGTAATGACGTTATAAGTTGATAGTTAAAATTTTAAAAGAAAATTTTATTTTATTCTTTTTAGCGCAATTAAATAAAAGCTTGTTTTTAAATATATTTTTTTTACTTTTAATTGATTTATGTTTTAAGTCAGGAAAAGGCATTACTGCATGCCCCGCTTGGGGAGCGGCGGGGGTATGTCGAGCTTCCCCTCTAACCACTTGGGGTATACCGACTAGAAACCTGACTGACTACCACCTCATCCGCCTAGATGGGCGGGGCTGCGAGAACAAATACAACCGCTGCCCCGTCGTCGGCGGTTGTCCGAAGACCCCCTCGTTTGGCTACGGCACTCTTCAGATGCCTAGTTCAGGCACCAGGACTATACAATTCTAACCAGTGTGTTTAGTTGTTTATACTAATTAATGTATTTTATTCATTAACTAGCTGACCCGTGCCCACTCCGTTGGGCATAATGTTAAAAGCCTTTTTATTTTTTGGTTTTTTATATAATCTATGACACTCAGCAATAATGTGGCTTTCTATTGGTGAAAGAATTTTTAAAATCGGTTCAGTAGATCCCGAGATTACCCGTTACAATTTAACAAATACACAAACTTTACCTCTTTATAATATTAGTATAGAAGTATAGAAGTATAGATGTGCATATGATATGTTTGTACAATATATTGTATAATATATTGTACAATATATTGTACCACATATATGTGGTTAAGTTGTGGAGACAAATAAATGGGTTTATTTTATGTTTTATAAATATTAATGGCGAATTTTTAATTAATCTAAAATTTCTCAGATGTCTCGAATTTAAACCTGTGACAAATTCTTCTCGATTTTATAAATGACTCCAAAAATTAGGGTAATGTTAATTTTCTTAGTTCTTTGTCTTGCATGGCTATCACCTTAGTTGACTGTCCCTTCATTATGATCAAAGTTCATAATGCATGAGTTACTATATAAAACTCTTGACAGTCTCAAATAATGTGATAATTATGTGAATGGAACGTGTTACAAATTGTTATGTGGCACCAGCGAGCCAGCACTAACCCCTCAATTAAGGTGACCACATTAATTTAACTGGGAATGGGACACTACCTGCTTCCCTAAGGTTATTTGATAAGTTTCTAAAATGTATATCTTTTTTCATTAACTGAAAGTGCTGATTGCATTATCTTTTCTCTTTGTATGGAGTATAAAGGTATTTTTAAGTAAACAAAATAGGAGTTAAAAGAGTTTCTAAAACCCATTTTAACTTTAATTCCACAGTCTATGCTATTTCTTTTTCTTCTTTAATTTGACAGTGACATAAAAATGTGTCTTAAAAAATCGTTATTTTCAAAAACAGTAACAAAAATTGGTAAATATTTTAATACCTTATCAAGCCCAGCTGTTGCTTCTACTGATAGGTATTATGTGTACTCAGTTGATTGGATATTTTTTACATCAATATAGTACTAAAATGTTATTCTGACACCATCGAACTTGGATTTAACCAGCGCCAGACCGGTCTAAAAGAATAATATAGAATTTTTCAAAAGAAATCTTAGACGAAAACGTTATTGAAAACAAAACAACTGCCTATATTTTCCCAATAAACAATAGGCTCGAAATGTTTACGCCCTTATCCAGGGAAAACAAATGAGGGCCTTAAGAAAACAAAGATTGTTTTTGTAAGAAAAAGCCTTCGCTCAATGATATCCAATAAAGTGGTTGTTGGTTCAACAAGCCCAAATCTCACGGTACGTCTAAAAATAATAAAAAATGTACGTATGCAGGTATAGTTTAACAGCAAAGGTAGATTATCATAGCTTCCTCAATATTCAGTTATACAAATCATGGTTCAAAACTAGAGATTGCAATCCGGATTCTTCGTAATTCGAAAATAACTGAATTATCCGGATTTTTTGGACCGAATCCGAGCCTTAAATCCGGGATTTTAGGCTCGGATTCGGTTTTTTTTACTCAAAACCATCCTTAATTTGTTTGCAAACCAAATTCAAGTGTGATTAAAAGTTTCCTAGGATCCACCAGTGGATTCAAGTGGAAAAATAGTATCCCGGGATACACTGAAAGATCCGAGACAGTGGATACAAGTGGAAGGATATAACGTCCAGGAAATATTAAAGTTTGTGAATTTTATATTATTTACTAGCTCACCCGGCGAACTTTGTTCCTTAGAGGCACTAGCACTACCCTACCCTTCCCTACCCTACTCACCCTTTAAACCTTCCCTGGACTTCCACGAATATTTCATGGCTAAAATTAGCCAAATCGGTTCAGCTATTTTCGAGTTTTAGCGAGACAAACGAACAGCAATTCATTTTTATACTATATAGATTTATGGTATATGACAATAGGAAAACTAAAGGGGATTTCTTTCTATTTGGCATTACGATTTTATTACGAAATCAAACAAGATCTGTTTACATAATATTCAGTTTAAAAAAATGGAAATGATCGAATGATATCGTCAAAATTCGTCTTTTGCAAATAGTACTCTAGTAAAAAGCAACATTCTCACGCTGCTAAACGGAACTAAATTGTTAATTATTCATATTTATTTAATAGTTGTAACAGATTTGTGATGGTTTAACAAACTTTGTATAGGTGTACAGTTTGTGGTTACTGTAAAAGAGATTAATTTGTTCTAAAAGATAACCTATAATTAAAAATCAATATTGTCATACGGGTGCTAAATGCGTGGTAAACGAAATGAAAGTTTATTATAATGAAAGGTATAAACAATGATGATAAGCACATTCAAATCAAGATCTTTGACAAATTTTCGATGGTTTAGTTTTCCGTAGAACATGACCGTAGAACATGAACCTGATATAAATATAAGCGCTGTTCTTGTAACAAAAACAGATTCAAATTTAATCGCTGTCCTGTTCAATTCCTATTATAAATGAGTGAGACAGCAATTGAGTAATAAACGAGAATAAGGGCTGACCATATTTTGGAGAAGTGGCAGGCGTGCATCTGGGCTCTGGGAAGGTCTCCAAAGAGCCTTAAGACGACGCCAGTGTCTTGCACATTCAAAAGCAATAATTGCATGAAATCTAGTGGGAGCAATCTTTGTCCTTCAAAAATTGTAAGCAACTATGCATGTCAATTATTGTTTTGACATTATTGTATGCCACAGGCAATGAACTGGCATGGTCTAAACTGTCATTTAGGAGACAGGTCGCCTTCTTAAAACCTCAGTTGTCGGCGAGTTGTGTTGTAGCCTCTGGTAATATAATGTTAACAAATTACCAGAGGCTAGGGAGGCTAGTACAATTTTTACAACTGAGCCAGTTATACCTCCGAAAAACAACGGCGTCAAGTGGACATCTTAGGTATTCTTGTACTGGTACTTTTTAAAGAATAACTAAAGTGAATTCCGGTCGGCACCAACCTTCTAATACAAAGATTGCCACTTCTGTTACAATATCGAATTTAGTCTGTGGTATAGCATAACTGCTAGAATTAAATTTCATCCCAAGGATTTACATCTGCAAAACCGTAATCAATAAATGGGGGATGGAGAAACGTAATTGAGTATAAAATCTAATTGGGAAATAAAATGAAACGATGTCGGCTTATTCTGTTTGTTTGTTCACAGTATTTTCGGACTGCCTCAGAATATATAAAAGCAGAAAGTTCAAAAAACTCTCTTTTTAACGTAAAAAGTTATTTGCGATTTGCTTACGTTATTGTATACCTATCTAAACGTCTATTTTGAAAATTTTCGATTAATACATTTATGAAATGGTCAAGCCATTTCTTCTTTCACGTAAATTATTATCATTTCATAGAATATCATTAAGAAGCCGCGTTCAGTGAGAGATTTAGAACCTCCATCTCTTTCGTTCCGAACTCCTCTAAGGTCAGCATCAGTGCGTGCTATTAGGTGCCCCGCTAACATGTTTATTCTTTTATTTAAAAATATATTACATCAATATTACAAATCAATCTACGATTACTTTGATCACATCACATTACAACCATGATAGTGTAAAATAAAAGTGTTTTTTAATCTTTTTCATTTTTAAGCCCATAAAACTATCCAATTTTCCTATCAATAAAACGTAACAGTTGGGAATTACCCATTAAAATAACATAATCTATGAACCGAAATCAGTGTCATAAAGTCAACATGTGGTGCTTTTATTGCTGATTAAGCTGTCCATAAATACGGAGACAGATCATTTAAAATAAATAAAGCGATGTTATTATGTTTTTCAAATTAATAAGTATGTAAATCATGGGTTTAGTAGTCATAAAATCTCCTACACATTCTTTTTCACGAAGAGCATTTGACTATGAATGTAGTAACGTTCACTCACATTATTGTAGTGTGCGTAACCTCGGAAAAGCTCGGAAAATCGCTCACGCACACATAAACAATGTGCTTTGCATAAGCACGCCTTACAACATTCAAGCCAATGCTCTTCGTGATATAGAATATCCTGTATCACTAGTAATCTAGGGTCATAGTTAGGATTTGTACCCGGGTAGCCCGGAACCGAAAAACCGGGAAAACCCGGATTTTTTCGACAGCTAAAGTACCGGGTCATGAAAATTCAAAACCCGGTTCTTTCGGTACTTTCGCGTTTTGAATAGTTATTTAAAAAATGTGTTGTATAGGTATTAAGCATGAATCGTCATTGTTGTCTTTTTCTACTGGTAACACTGACAAGCAGTCTAACTATCATTTTGTGGTCGTCGATGTAGTCCACCCATCGAATATTTGGAAACGCACGAGCAACTTTGTCTCTACGACTTAAGGCCTATCCGAAGAATTCTTATACTTGGTCCTAGGTGCCGGCACTGTTGTGTGCGGATAGGCCTTAAGTCGTAGAGACAAAGTCGCTCGTGCGCACAGTGTGGGATTTTGGCTGACTTTCGGACATTCACTTTTTACAGTCGATTTCGATGGATATAATCATTATACATCCTAATATGAAACACCAGTATAAATATCTTTCTTAATTTTGGAAATACGAATTTTTTATTGTAAGGTCAATGAACTTGGTCAAACAGATTTTGATCAATAATTTCCCAATTATCCAAAACATGGCTTTCATAATATTACAATCAATTAATAATTACAAATCGAATTTTATGTAGAAATTACAAGCTTCTAATTACCCTTGGAAGCGAGAAAATAAATATTTTGTAAATTTCAGTTTTTTTATTTTATAAAATGTTCTATTTAATATTTGCATCTAGGTTCACCAGAAAAATATATTCGGTTAATGCACCTACCTGCTGAGAAAATTTGAAATAGATATCCTACGGGAGATGAGAGTTAGAACGTTTCTAAGTTTTCATAGAATTTCTATGGAAATAGGGTCGTCACAAAAAATAAAAATATTTTATTTCATCTTACTGTGTTTAGCTAAGATTAATGACCTGTTTATTAGAATTACTATACTTGCACTGTAATAACTACGTATTATCCTCGTTATCTGAGTAGAAGTTGTGCGCTAAAACTTCTAACCGCTAAGAAGATTTACTTTCCATATCTGGTTCAGATTCATCACTCAAAAAAAGAACTTAGTACAATTCCTACCCCATAAAATTTGAGTGTTGCTTTCGGTTTTTAGCGATCACATCATTAGACTTTGACTTGCTGACAATTAAAAATAATATAAAAATAGAAACAGCAAGGAATGTTAAGTGATGGGCAACCCTAATCAGAACGTTTAAAAAATTATATCTCCTATCTCCCGTGCATCTACTATTTGAATTTTTTAATTCTGTCTGATAACATCATAAAGTATATTATGGACTCAAATTTAGATGCAAATAATGTACAGTTTAGCAGAAAAAAAATTTTGAAGATTTTTCAGTAAAATAAATATTTCTTAGTTCCGGTAACTCTGAATGATTTTTTTTTATAGTGTTATGATACTCGGCTTGTATTCCTACAATATACTAACACAATAGTTATTTAAAATTATTTTAAACCAGAAATAATGAGTTTTTATGGTTTCTATGGGAGTTTCTCGATTTTTTTAATTACTCAAAAACTATTTTAAATTACGCAGCGGGAGTTTTACTGAGAACATTGTTTTTATCTTATCTATCCATCTCAAGCATAAAATAAGATGTCCGCAAGTCAGTCAAAATCCCACACTGTGGTGCGTTCCCTCGCTAACTGTCATTTTGTGGTCGCGGGACTCGCGAAGTCGCGAGTCGTCGACGTAGTCCACCCATCGAATATTTGGAATAATGAAATACTGATGGTCGTTTACGCCATTTAATTCCGCTCCACACTCGCTTCGATAGATTTTGACCCTTAATTTATGTCAGTATCGAAGGCTGTTTCAAATAGTCTAAAGGAGGAACTGAAAATTCAATCCTTCCTACTCAAATAAATTAAATTCGTTATGAATTAAAAGATAGTTGTAGATTTTTTCTTCGGACGTCACTCACTGCTTAGGGATTGCCCATTAGTCACATAATAAATTTAATAATATTAGACCCACCCTCTCACCCCGTGATGATATTTTTTTTGTGAAAATTGAAAAAGAGATGTAAAAATGGTTGACTGGAAATCCGCCTTATTCTATAACTTTTGTATTGTGGTCAATAAAGTTAAATAAATAAAAATATCTGATGGACAAGAAAGGCCGTAACCGATTTTCTTTCGTCATTTCTTTTACCCGTGATCATTTTGTTTGCGAAATGGTGGTAATTTATAGAGATTTGTATAATGTATTTTATTTTATTAAAATTAATTATTTCATGTTAAATAATGTATTCCTACGAGAGAAAGTGCCAATGAAGGCCTTGTCTCTAAATAAAACATTTGATACTTTAGTGAGATTTTATACTGATTACACTAGAACGGTAGGTATGTGAAGTGTTAGTGCAGATATTAACACCGTTGTCTATAGTCAGCAACTTTTAAAGCTTCGAATAAACTGTTATAAAACTGCTTTATAATAACGTGAGAAGTGTAAAACAATTGCAAAGATTACATCCATTTATAATTAATTACAATTAAATATCTTGTACTGTACGAAATTCCATTGTGGTTGATAGATTACGACAGTGTAATTAATGCAATTAACAGGGAATGTTCAATATTCCTTTTATAGATTGGCGTCCCAAACTAGCTACCTTATTTCCCTCTGGGGGGACATTAATATTAGAAAGTACTAAAAACAAATAAATCATTTCCTGCTAACTCCATAACACATGAGAAAGTGTGTTTGTTTGTTATTCCTTCACGGCTTGAATAATCAGCCGATCAACATAGGCTACTTTTTATCCCGTGAAAGTATGTTATTCCAATAGGAAAATATTTTTTCTACTATAGAGGGCGTTGTATGGGATAGTATCGGCCAACAGATGGCGCCAAAATTCGCGCTATGGGTTGTTTTGTTGTCAAACGATCTATGTCATAAAACGCGAGCAAAGCCGCGGGGAAAGGCTAGTTGAAAATAAAGTAATTTTTTCGAGAAAAGGTAAAAATATCTTCGGTTTCATAATAATGAAATTAATAAATTTCTTTCTGTTTATTAACTTGTATGTAACAACCGACTCAGTTAGATGAGTTAGCGCAGTTACGACTTCTCTTCGGAAAAAAAATCTCCGGCCCGTGCTGTGCTTGTCGTTTAGATTAGACTAGGTACAGTGGGGCAAGTTACGTAACAAGAACCGATATTTTTTTTTTTATATCACAAAGTTGGCGAACAAGCACACGGCCCGCCTGATGGTAAGCATCACCGTAGCCTATAGACGCTTGCAGTACCGTGGGTATCACTAACCCTCCCAACCCTTCAAGTGGAGCGCTGGTGACCTTACTCACCGTAGCAACACAACATGGCCGAAACCAATGCTATTTGGCTACGATCTTCTGTAAGGTGGAGGTCCTTCCCCAGACGGGCTGCTCCGATTTGAGCGGATTATCCGCTGTGCCCTACTTTTCTTAAGTCTCCTCTAGTTCGTCGTCGTTGAATCGAAATAGAATCGGTTCTTGTTACGTGAATTGTCTCACAGTAATTACTTGCAAAATCAAGCGGCTTTTGTAGGTGGGATTTAACTTCCCATTTGGCTTGGCAAACGCTAATCAATCAATTGCATATGACTTTATAAGCAATCAAAAAAAATATGAAAGAGTTGACAAATGAGCATGCCACCGCCCAATAACAAAGCCGGTTGGCTTTGGTATTGGGCGGTGGTTAACCAGGTAGTAAATAAATTGTTGTCTGTCTATGAAAAAGAAGAAGTTGTACTTTGAAACACGATGCATGTATAGATATTATCAATCTTTGTATGACGGGTATAGATATTGAAAACGAGGTTGGGATGTCGGTCTATTAGGTGCCACTAACTAATCGTATGAGGATTGCGACCTCTGGGGGTCGAGGGTTCTTACTACATTATACGATATATTATGGTGTTTCTGTAGGCTTAGTGTCAGTCTTCAGGCTTTGATCTAGATAATCTTAGTCTGAATGATAGCCTTTAAGACTAATAGTCACCAAATATGTATAAATGTAATGTACTCTGACTAATCCTTACTAATGTTATAAATGCGCAAGTTTATTACGCTTTCATGAAAAAATGTCTTTACAGATTTGCTTGAAATCGGCACACTGCCTGCACTGTTAATTAAAATTATAGGATAGTTTTTATCCCGGATATCTCCGGAAATGGGATTTGCGAATGAAACCACGAGCAATTAACATTTTAATATTTTTTTGTGTAAAATTAAGCTAGTCACTTAGAGCTGTGTAGCATAAATAAAAGTTGTTGATATTCAGTTCCAGTGAGATATTATAAGGTCCTAAACTTATTAATGAACTTCCTTTTAACACATGACTTTATAGGTTACATATGATCGTTTAAGCAGGGAAGTAACGGTCTAGTATTCAGTAATAAAAAGGCATTAAATTTAAAAATACTCGGTAAAATGCGCCTCCCTTGCAGCAGCCATCCGTCAGTAGAAAAAAAGGTTTAGGGCTGCGGTGCGAAGGGCGCGTCAACGCGTCTCACATATCAAAATGGTTGAATATGGATGAATTTATGTAGTAAGCAAATTTTTCTAACTACCTACTTACGATACAACCTTTTTTGCTGAATACTAGACCATTATTTCCTTGCTTAAACGATCATATGTAACCTATTTTGTCATGTATTAAAAGGAAGTTCATTAATAAATTAGGACCTTATTAAAAACATTTTATACAAAAAAAAATATTTAAATGTTGATTAAATGTTAAGCACAGATGCACTCCGCAGAAAGAGCACCCGGCTTTTTGCTATATAATGTTGATACTGTCGATGATAAGCGAAGCCGCGTTTTTAGCTAGTAGTAGTAAAAATGCTCTATTTCTGAACCTAGTTATAATACTTGACCATCACTAACATGTCACTTATATTGATTCCAATAATACACTTAACTTCTCTGACCGTGAAATCTTAATTCGTAAAGATTAAGCGTGACTCAACTCATAAAAAACAAATCACTTGCTATATTAAACGGTTGGCCAATCAGAAAGATCACTTTTAATTCTTAAATCACGGCGTCACAATACAAAGTATAGTAACTAAAGATCGTCATACATATTTTTTGAATACCTATTTCATTTGTTGATCGGGACAATCATGGAAAATCTTACATTACTGAATATTTCAAAGAGAAAAATACAATACAAAGTATATTAACAATATCACCATCCACTAAAATAGATGTGGCTGATACTGAAATGTACTACGTATCTTTAATATTGTGCTATAGAAATCTATATACCGAAACCGAACATAAAATTGAAAAAACAGAATGCATAACCACAATGACAAAGACAATAATACTAGCGCCCTGCCTTAGCTCCGCGAGGATTTTAATAAGGAACCCTATTTTAAAAAAAATATAATGTAACCTATGTCACTCGGGGGATAGTGTAGGTACCTTCCTAATGGTGAAAGTTTTTTTTAAATCGGTCTAGTAGTTTCAGAGTCTATCAATGAAAACAAACAAATCTTTCTTCTTTATTATATTAGTATAGAAAAAATTAAAAAGTTAAATAAAAATAAAAATGATACTGCCCTAATAGCATTTACATTGTGACAGTAAAATCCCAATGCACAAGGGATCAACGTACCTGCACCTGTATAATCACGATCTGGAATTCCAAGACCCAAGAGTTGCTTCATTGCAATTTCATTTTCTAAGATCCACGAATCCGATTAGATCTAGTTATATACTGTTTATCTTTATTGTGGATGGATTAACGATTTATAATTCACTATATTATATTTCAATATAGGCACAAGATTTCAAGATTCAACGATTATGTTTCAATTATAACGTTTTTTTTTTACTACGATCTTCTATAACGTGGAGGTTCTTTCCCAGACGGGCTCCTCCGATTTGAGCGGATTATCCGCTGTGCCCTATCTCTATTGGTAACGTAGTTTATTTTCTTTTAATATACGCTAGCGAAACCCGCGAACTTTTTTCGTGTATCCCGCTTTCCCATGGGAATTTTGTAATGTATTATACATATAACCCTTCCTATTGAATCACTCGATCTACTAAAAAACCGCATCAAAATACGTTGCGTAGCTATAACAAATACTATAGACGAGTAATACCCACAGCTTCGGAAGAATTCGGGCAAGACGCGACACTAGCGCCCCTACGGCATGAGGGCGGCATGAGGTGAACGATTTCAAAACTTTTGTATGCAAAATGTTATAGCGCCCCAAGCGGCATGAGGTGAACTGTGCGTTTTGTATGCAAAATGTTATAGCGCCCCTAGCGGCATGAGGTGAACGGAGGTTGCCAAGTCATTGTATGAGAAACGTCAAGAGCTGTGGGTATTAGTCTTCTATAAGTATTTGGCTATAACCCGTCGTCCGCGTACGTGGGTCCAGTTACGAACAAATGCGTTCTACGGTTAGAACGGTTAGATCACTTCGTGCGCGAGGGCTAAAGAACTAAGCATACATAGGGACAGGCAGATAAACAGCGGGAAGCGGCTTCATTTTATACTGTGTAATGTAAAGAAGTTGTAAATGACAAGAAAAAGTGCCGAAGGTTTAATTTCTGAAATAAACATTTTAATTTTTCATTAGCTTGTCATACTTTATTGTGGTAACAATAACATAATGTTGTCTGCTTTATCGCACGCAATATAGTGATTTGTAATCGATTTATATTTTAAAATTCTTATAATAAATAAATCTTTAAAATAAGATTTATTTATTAATAAATCTTTAAAATAAGACTTATTTATTAATAAATCTTTAAAATAAGATTTATTTATTAATAAATCTTTAAAATAAGATTTATTTATTAATAAATCTTTAAAATAAGATTTATTTATTTTAAGAATTTTAAAATATAAATCGATTACAAATAAATCTTATTTTAAATTAGACCATTGTTTGGAACTTTGGTGCCGAGTAGATAGATTGAAATGGAAAATACATTTGTAAGGGAAGAGCTTATATGATTGGAAAACGTGGCACGAATTTACATTAATTCTACGTTACGTTAACAGAAGTAACGTTAACGTTCGTGATGGAATATTTTGATATTCATAAAGATTAAGCGATCAAGGAACATTAGAGTAATCTGATTTTCAACACGACAAAAATCGATCGCTTATATGAAATCTTTTTAACTAAAAAAGTAAGAAAATGAAATACTGTTGAATCAATAAAATAAAACAAATGTAGATATTTTTACCCGACTGCCGTCGAGGGTTATGTTTAGACATTAAAAATCGTTATAATAAAAGTAAAAAGTTGAGCAACTCTTTTGCTAGATGTAAAATTAAATTTTGCATTATTTTCGTCTATCATTTTAGTAGACACCTTTGTAAAGTTTGTGGTGTAGTGGTGGGAAATAAAAATAAACGAAATATAGATAACATTGCTAGTTAACGGGTTGAAATTAAATACCTAAAAGAACTTGAATTGAATATTGTGACCAAAAAGTTAAACATTGATTATTTTATTAAAAAATATGGTTTTTTTGTTAAAGGGTTGAAGAAGCAAGAAAAGCTTATTGCAAACTTCTCGATACCGAGGCGTCGACACCGATACAAATGCATTAAGGCATAACCACACAAAAACATTTGCACTGGCACGCTCAAGAAGTCTGTTACGAAAGGAGCTGCCGAGCGTGAACATTCCACCGGCACGGAGCAATGGGCATGAACCAACTGGAACAGACAAAAACGTCAACACAATGCTTTTATCTTGGTTAGGCTTTCTCCGGATAACAGCAACTTGTTAATATTCGACATTTAAGGGCCATTCACGAATAGCTTATTCGTCAACTGTTTTTTGACAATTCGACTCGATAATGAATAACATTGGCGTAGCCAGGATTCTGTATTCGGAGCGCAGGCAATGAAAAAAATAAGATAATATTATTTTCATAGGTCCTAACATTGTCTTTCAACACTTCCTAATCCAATCTTCTTTCTGATTAAATTCGATCCAATCTTCTTTCTGGTTAAATTCGTTTTGAGTTCCAAGACAGTCGTTGTTTCTCCCCCGGGACGTCAATAAGCTTCATCGCTTATTGTCAATCTGAGGTCGCCGTTGTTGATCCTGGCTACACTGGAGACACATCGGGAATGTGTGGCGGGCTTGTCCCGAAGTACTAACATTGTACAAAAACCCTTACTCATTCCCGGAATATAACAAATTTTATTGATCGTTAGGTACTAATATTATTCATAAATGGTAATTTAATTTTTTCTGCTTATTTAGACATCTCAGTTATTATTTACAAAGGGAAAATAAGTAGAATTGAGCCTACGAAAAATATAAATTGTTATCTCTGATGGACATATGACATTTGCATGGAAATATAGTATTTGTTTATGTTTTAACCGTTAAGAATATCAATAATAAAAGGTTTTCAATAACGCAAACGTATCTCACGTGTCGGACTCGGAACGGAACTGATAAATTGACACATGCTAGCGTAATTTTTTGCAAAAATAGTTTCTTCTATTTACCTATGCTCATACGTTTTTGCAAATTAAAATTTCAAAATACATCCTTAAAAATATTGTACACTAGCTGACCCGTGCCCACTTCGTTGGGCATAATGTAAAAGCCTTTTTATTTTTTGGTTTTTTATATAACCTATGACACTCAGCAATAATGTGGCTTTCTATTGGTGAAAGAATTTTTAAAATCGGTTCAGTAGATCCCGAGATTACCCCTTACAATTTAACAAATACACAAACTTTACCTCTTTATAATATTAGTATAGATTTAAGTAATGAATTCAACATTGTCTTTAAGACCTAAATACTTATCAAAAAGATCATAAATCACTCAATGAACGATGTCTAAAACGTACTCAAACTTGAGCCATCACTTGATTATGAATGAAAAATGCTTCGTAACCGTTCGAGAAGTCTCAAGATTTTTACAACCGAACAATTTATGAATACACTAAAAGGTCCTTCACAATACAATAGGCCAAAAGTTTAAAAAAATCTCATTGATATAGTCCCATTGTTAAGGACCGGAACATACTCCACTCCCTTGTTTACCAATGAATAAATCGGTGCTACAGTAGTCTTTAGTAAAGTCGTTGCAACTTGGGTAATATTACAATCAGTGTTGAATGATGTTGTTCCGAGATTAGGTGTACTGTTGCCGTTTATAACAATGTTGCATTAAACTCTGAACCTGCAATTATTTGCATTGTTATAATTTGCATGATACTCAGTAATATATGGAAAATAATTTGTGTACAGTTTTGTATTTGAAACTCATGTAGCACAGATAGTGTAAAAACAATGAAACATTTTTTTTTCTGCCTGATCAATAAAAACTCATGTAGCACAGATAGTGTAAAAACAATGAAACATTTTTTTTCTGCCTGATCAATAATGAACCATTTCATTAATGATCAGGCTCAACTGGGGAAGTAGCACCCTCTCTCAGAATACAGGCGTGAAGCAGCAATAGGTACGTTTCTTTCGGAGTTCAACTCTGCGAATCTCTTTCATAGAAAAAAATCCATCAAAAGACACTCAAAGAAAATAATTATTTATAGAAGTCACAAGAGAAATATAAATACACCTTTACAGTAATGGTGATTATGGAAACAGATCATTAAATTGTTCAAAATGAACCTCCGGCTTCGGTTAGATAATCTCATGTGCACTCTGCATTGTTCATTGTTTTCCTCGTGTAAGTTTTCAATAGCAATGAATGACACTGTCTTTATAAAAACTATTCTATCGATCAGCTTTGTGCGTGCGACAGCTGGTTCCACATAGCTAAGGTATAGACCGCATATATCTACGCGGAATTTACTTGTGACGCACACAAAAGCTTTACTACACACAATCATTCTTTGCCGACCGGTGCCAGCGCGACGACTGCACCGAGCGATGCGAACATATTTTGGTTCTGTCAAATTGCAAGAATTTTCCGATCTTCTCAAGTCGAAGCGTCGATAAGTATGGCATCTTCCTTAACCCTCTTCACGGCAGAACCGTTAATGACCGGCGCTGAGGTTCCGTAGCAAAATGGCCACAATGATTCCGTAATTAACCACTATTCGGAGCACGCCACTCTACCACGACGGCCTTGTTTCCAATTCGAGACGGTATGCTATCGTAAATCGTTTATCACATCATAGAAATTTGAGGGTTAATGGGCAGGTGAGACTAAATTTGTTAAGATTCGGTGGTCCGTTCCGATTGGGATTCTTTGGGAAGGCTGCGTCTTTTGTATGGATTTCGGTTAGTTTAGTAGTTAACAACATATCACTGGTAATAACAACATACATTTTGCTTATTTCCGAACGTCTAAATCCCTTCTTCATAGCCATGAATATAAAAAACTCATGGAAGAGGCGGTAGGGGGGCGTTTACCCAGTAGTAAGTCAGTTTAGACTAATTATAAAAAACCTCTTTAGTGAAGTTAGAAAATAACAGAACCAATCAAATTCTAATCAAAAAAACGACCATTTAAATTTGTATTACAGAACCAATTGTTTCTTTCAAAGCGTTTGTGTTAAATTTAATTAAATTCTAGAAATAACTAGAAATCCTGATGCCGGTTCAATGTTAAATAAGATGTTAGGAAGAAAGAACAATTTAAACTGAGATGGGATGCTGGATTCTCGAATTAGTTTGAACATGAAACCATTACACAATTTAACAGTATTGATTTTTCTGGAGAACTTTTACATATTTTTAAAACTTCCTGATTATATCAATGTATTTTAATTGGGTATTATTGTTTTAAGAAATGAAATGTCCATTTCTTTATCTAATATAACTACAGCCAGTTTCTAAAAAGCATTTTAATTTCACATTTGTGCTAATTCTGTTGTACTTTTAACTAGACTAAACTAATTTTGACAGGACTAGAAGTGTTGCTATCCTTGTCACTAATTGTAAACCAAGGAAGGACAACAACACCTTTGGTCCTGTCAATATTAGTCTAGTTGAATGTACATACAACAGAATTAGCACATAAGTCTCAAGCTATCTCTAGTTTTCAGCTTTAGTTTGACAGTGACAGTTAGCATAACATGTCATTAACTTTAAAAATGGTTTTGAGCAATTCAACGATATCAATTTGAAACTATCAGACCCCTAGCAAGTTGATCGTTCCATTTCCATCATACGTGATTGGAGCAGTACCTGCCTTTTTCGATTCTGTTCTAATAGCTGTTACCTCTACAAGCAGTTCACATTCTTCGTAATGAATATTAATATATTTTTTCAGGTAACACTGAAGTCTGTATAACAATCAATGCAAAAAACTAAACAAAAATCTTTACTTCTTGTCATTACTACCTACTTGAAAAATAGCGTTTCGGGCCATTGACTTATATGTATTTTATCTCAATGTTTCAGGCGCATTTGTGTCAAAATAATACATTGTGAATACGCCCCATTCTAATCCGAGACTAAAGAATACAATAGATTTATATAAAACGACATTCGTTTCAACACCCAAAGGGAATTTGAAATGGAACGAGCCAAATCGTCATTACACAGGATTTTCTTATTTGCCTAATCTAAAATTCTCATTTGGTCCCATCTATTTAGCTTTCACCCTTGAGGATAGAACTCACAAAGCCAAAATGACAAGATACTGGTTTTTAAGATTAATATCTTAAGGATTTAGGATACTTTGAGCAGCTTGAGCCTAATAATCGTTAGTATTTTGACGCACTTAACGCATCGGCTTTATTTCCATTCTCAAGCGACCGATTGCTCAGTTGCGATTGTGCAATATCTGTCAAACGTCAAATTCGGTATTACAATTTGTCTTTATTGACGCTGACAATGTGTTGCACGAAGAGTACCTACTAGAAAAAGAGACAACCCTAGAAAATAAGGAACTGTTGTAATTAAAAACGGAGTGAAACAAACGCGCGAATGGTGTTGCAAGCGTCCGTAGTCTACAGTGACAATTTACCAACAGGAAAGCCGTAAGCTTGTTTGCCACCGATCTTGGTATAAAAATCATTATTTATGATTAACAATTCAATGTAGCGTGTTAATTTTCTTTCCCATTTAATGAACAAGGACAGAAAGTATCATTTTTCATAACTAAGCGTTATTTAATATTTTCGCTTCATACAATAAATGTTTCCCACGATCGACTGTTATCAAAACGAAAGTTTGTGACAATACAACCAATGTAAAATATTTCATTAAAGAAAATACATACTTTTTGTATGTACTTTCTAAATCTTAACAGTGGTAGCACATTGTACTCTTTGCATAGTGGCAGTTGGCAGTAGTACACTAAATACAGGCAAGTATTAAAGAATATCTGTGACTAGACAGTAGTAGTCACAGAGTCATACTGGAAGCGTTTGGGGAGAGGTCTATGGCAAGCAGTGGAATTCTTGTGGTTGAGATGATGAAGTAGTAATAGTAGCTCTTAGCACAGACAGTCTTCTCACTCACCCAAAAGTTCGTTTGCCAACCTCGTTCATAAGAAAAGTAGGAATGAATTGTATGAAGTCGGCAAGACAAAATGTATGCAGATTGCAGAGATTTAAAATTGTATATTTCTTTCTAAATAATTAATGTTGCATAAATTAAATATCTGAAACTTTATCCGCATGTAGCTTTATTCAAATATTTGCAGTAAATCAAGACTTACGGACGAGAGTAATACTTAATAAAAAAAAATGAACAAAAAGTAACGAGAAATGAAATACGTTTCTTTGGGTGGTCCCAATACACGTGGAATATTTTTTCGATCAGCGTAACGAGTTTACACTTTACACGCAATAACTATGAATCAATGTAATTTTTACTATCTGATAGCAGACATAATTTACTGTTATTTATAGTAAGGATTGGAGTGGTAGAGGGATTTATTGTATGTGCCCGTTTGATCAGGTAAAACTAAGTACTACACTCTCAATGAATATCGACTTGAGTAATGAGTGTGTTGATTGCAAGCGAAGCGAGGTGAGATATTTCGTTCAATTCTTCTTCTTCCTTGTTTTCTTCATTACTGATGGTCGTGTTGATTGGAGTTTTTCCATCGCAGTTAATGTCAAAGCCTTCCAGTTCTTAGTAACAAAGTAGGTACATAATAAGAAAATACCGAAGGAATTTCTGTGTACCCACAGAAATTCCTTTTAATTCCACATGGTACAAAGCATTAGCATTAGCTACCATTTGAAATATATTTCATTCGAATCGGAGGATCCTAAACCGGCCATTCTGATATTCATCCTGTGATGGCCTTTTTTATTTATTTTTTTTATTTTTTATATTAACGTCAGAAAAATGCTTTGCAGCAGCCCCACCGCCCGGGGAATATGCGGTGGGGACTGTGGGACTTACCACTAAAAAACTGACGGGATGCCACTCGCCCCCTAAGTGACGGGGCCACGGGTACTGTGATACATCCGCGACCCCGCCAGGGCCGTCCGGCCAAAGTTAAACTGGCCGGACCCGCTCTCCCCGGAACGCCCCGTCAGCAGCACACCGCATCCAGGTGCACTGCCGACACCGAGGACCATTGCCCCCTCAAGACGACGGGCCTTCCCCGGCTCGCCGTCTCGGCTGGGCAAGGGTCCCCTCCATCTCTGCGGTCGCAACAACGTGCGACCGCTGGCCGGGCTCAGCGAGCCGCCGGCCCCTCTTCTTCAATTTTTTAACGAGGTTTTCTTCCTCCACCGCGCCTCCTGCGCCACTCCAAGTGCCACAGCGTCCACTACGTACTTAATGGACTCTGTGACACTTTGCGCCACCGCGCACTCCCTCTTCCAGGGTGGTCTCATTCGCCCATGTGACCCAACCCTTAACGCCCCCCGCAGTGTCTGGGTTGGCGAGACCCAGTGTCTGCAGGGCCTCCGCGTTCCACCATACGGAGGTCGCCCCCGGTATCAACGGGTGGAGTAGGCCCGGACACCAGTCGGGGCGAAGACGCTTTTGGGGAGGATCAGCGAGCGAACGAGTCTACCACCGCTCATCATACAGCCGGCCGAGCCAAGCGCGGCCGGCTCCACCTCTTGTTTTTTAACGAGGTTGTCTCCTCAGTCGCTCCACCCCCAGCACCAGTACGGATGCAAGGGGGAGCGGATTTGTCCGCATCCCACGTACTCCATCCAAGGTAGGAGCACGGGGAGCAGACCCACCGCGTCGGGAATTTGGCCGTCGGCAAGTAATTCCAGAGTTGGGTCCAGAAACTAAGGAATTACTCGCCGACGTTACCAGGGTGGACCGCGTGGAGGTATCCCAACTCCCCACCCCATCCTGTGATGGCCTGCCTCTGAATTGCTGACTTTGACTAGTATAAAGCGTTAAAAGCAAGCCTAAACGGTTCTGTTATTTCTTATTATCAGTTTGTTCTGTGATTAACATAATGGAATAGTGACTAATTTTAGTTCGAGTCATCGAAATACTAAGATTCCACTACGATATAGCTGTTTTAAGTCTTTTTTATACACACATTACCTAATGCAAATGTTATTGACGTTGTAGTTGATCTTCCCACGTAAATAACTTTTTTTTTTTGGCTATAGAAACTAGATCGTCTTGTAAAGTTATTTAGGAAGCCATTTCCTCTCCGTGATTACACGTTTGAATTGTGGCGTTGAATTTTAATGTTATGCATTTTATTATGTTTAACTGACGCTTTAATCTTATGGTTAAATTGATTTATTATAATTAGAACATACCATTGGTGTGTTTATAACAATTTTGATATATGTAGGAAATGCTTGCATCAAAATTATTAATAGAGAGTGTTAATGATTTAAAACATATTGGAATAGAAATTTATTATAAAGAGATAAATATTTAAGTTATCTTTTTCTTTCTCCCTTAATTAGACAATGTCAGCATGTGTAGCAGATTATTTGTGTTACCTTTTTTTTATACCAGCAAGGTGACAAATATCAAAAACATCTTAGAAGGAAACATAGAAGAGATCGTTGGAAAGCCGAGAAGAGTTTACATGGATTAAGTAAAGAAAAAGGTAGGCGTGGTGTCTTATAAAGAGGTCAAAGAACTAGCACAAGACAGAAGAAAATGAAGGCTGCTACAACAAGAGCTCTTAAATTTAGAAGAAGGTGGCAAACAAGCATACATCTACCGATCCCTTATAAGGAACTCTTCAACACCTTTTGGCGAACCCCATGCTGTAAGCACTTAATATGTGACTATTATAATCAGAATAAAAAATTATGATAGAAAACACAATACCTGAGTAAATAAACTATACCTACAGTCCACTTTCGCATTAATGTAATATTAAGTGTATATTGATAGCCAGCAGTAAAGAAATTGATATGTTACAGATTGCATGGGGGAAAAAGTATGTAATCGATGGAAACCATTCACTCGATATCGGAGCGATAATCTCGCCTTTTGTCCCGTCAATCGTGTGGTATAAGAAACTCGACAAAAAGGCACCGTTGGAAAGAATCGTCGAGAGTTCTTGAGACGATATAAAAGTTGAATTACGTTGAATAACTGAAGCATTTTGGTATTACAAAAAAGTGACGTTGACATAGAAATACTCAGATCGTCAAAAATACAGAGGTAACACATAATAATATTTTAATAAAAATTATGAATGTGAAAGTAACTGTTTGTTAACTGTTCATTTTACTTAGAACGCAGAACTGAATTATTTTCATAGGAAGATAGTTCGGGACCAAGATAAGTTTCTGAACGGGATTACGGAGGTATTACACTATACCCAAAGGTATTGCCCGTAAAGGCCCGTAAGCGTAGTAAATTTATTTATAGGTACGTACGTACAGTTTTAAAGAATTAATATAAAAATGATAAATAAGTAGGTACTTGTTTATAAAAAAAAACTATAATTAATTTCGATAGGTATTATAATTTTAGATAATTATTGATCCAAAATAGGGCATCTGATATTGAATAACGTTACATTTACATTAGCAATCTTCACTATTTTAGACTCGATAATCTCGATACACCATATATGGAGTTTCGCTAAAAATGAACCGGTTCTACATGATGTAGACTGTGATTTAAAAATCCAAAAATAAATCAAAACAAACTCAACACAACCGTATCACATATACTACAAGTATATTTTGTAAGGGAAATTAAAACATAAAGCGAACAATTTACAGCTTGCTTTTCATTGAGCAGAAAGTTTAACCGTTGCAACACATTGTAAGGGAAACGATCCATTCATTGTTACTATTGTACCATTTTATTATATAAATACACGAAAATCGACTTTAAGTGTAAAGGTACTAAAGCAAAAGTTCGTGTACGAAATTTTGTATAAGTTAAAACCTTTTTTCGGAATTGTAACGCGGGAACGGACGTCGAAAAAAAAGGGGCACGACAGGAACGCACCTGTCAGTAGTGTTGCCAGTTTTTGAAGAGACCGGTTGAATGGCGGCCGGCACAATTGAATTTCGAATTTTGTGAACTGAACAAGTCTACCATTCACTTTCGCAAAACTGAACGGTTAGGCCGTTATCGCTGGGAATGACATTTCGCTATTAAGGGTTAAGTATTGTTGGTCACGCGACATTTTCGACATGGATTATTATTTTATAGAAAATTAAATGACTCAAACGACCGGAACGATCTTAATAACCTTGTGCGTGAAATGGTGATCTACAATTCTACATAATATGAACGTTCGGAGACATTTCGAAGACTATATTCGTCTTGTACTGCTTATAAATAGAGACAACTCATGCATTTTTTTACAATATTAAAATATTTGAACCAGCATGCTTATTTAATGTTACGAGATAAAGGGAAATCCCAGCCAGACACAGACCCACAGAACATTGAAACTGGGGAAGACTCCCCAGACCCCTCTCGATGGCCGCGAATACGCAGCGAATTCATTTTTTTTACAAAACTGTAGTAATTGGGTTCGTTACAATAAGGTCAAAAAGTGTTTTTAAAGTTGGGAAGATTATATTAAGTGTCACATTTATGCATCGTTATAAAGATTTACGAGATCTCCGAAGGGCAAAGCAATAAAGATTCGTTAAATTTCTAGACACCTACAATTGTTTTAACTTTGAGCTGAGATTACCGACTTGGGTTATTGATCTGACATTTACTGATGATGATATGTCACAGAAAGAAAATAATTGTTTACACAATGATATCGTATTTGGCAGAGTGATTAGTCCAATTACTAATCTGTTAGGTATCTTTAGACTACCTCCGTGGCGTAATGGTTACCATGCCGGCCCGCCATCCAGGAGGTCCTGGATATATATGAATAAGTAGTATTGTACACTTACCTAAATTACATAGAACCAAATGTTTAAACAATGTTAATAATGTTTATTACAAATGTTTGTATTATAAACCAGAAATAATAAGGAATTAAATCGAAACAATAAAAGAAAATATTTTCGGGTCACTCATTTATAGACAGGCCCGGGTAGTCGAGTGGCTAGCAATGGTCACTTTATCCCAAGGGCCGCGGGTTCAAATCCTGCGCAAGGCAAACATTTGTGTGCATGAACATGTCTGTTTGCCTTGATCTGGGTGATTTCTATGTATAATTTATTTACAAAAAAGTATATTTAGTTTCAGCAATTTAGTTTGGGACTAGCTGGCGTTGTGTGATTCGTCCAAGAATATTTATTTATTGACATTTCATAATTGATAATAACTGTTTAATTGATAGCATTATGAAACATATTTTATTAAGCACTGGCGCGTTCCGTCTTCGCACGGGTACTTAACAAAATTTAAAATTTTAACACAAACACACTCCAAACACAAACAAACAATCAAAATCTTTCCTCTTTATAATAGTAGTATAGATAAGTACATTGTAAATTTGATTATTAAAAAAAACATTTTATTATAAACGTTGTTTTTATTTTTATATTGAATTTAATACCGTGCCAAAGGTGTCAACCCTATGAGAATAGGTATAAATTTTTCATTTAGTCGGGAGTCAACCCTCTGTATTACTCTGTGGTAACGGCCCGTCTAATGATAACATGGTAACACGTAGCCTATGGATGCTTGCAACACCGAGAGTACCCCACTCGCGCGTTGCCAACCCTGTAAAAATCTTATGGAATATTATTCTAAAAAGACATCGTATGTACCTACACGCCACAATATAGGTATGTCATTCATAGAACAGCTATTACATCATAACCAGTACAATGACAGTACAGTCAACAAACTCCTGCGCACCATTCATTCGCCCACGAACTTCAAAATCTCTCATGTCCTTTGCTTTCCAATTTTCAACCATATAGACTTAATTTTAAAATTAAAATACCATTACGATTATGTTGATTCTGTGATAAATTCATGCATATTTTGTGAGAACAATACCATGTTCGCATACATCAAAGTTAAATTAATAACGCTTTCAACGAAAAATGTTTGTGTAAATAATACGTTAAATATACGTGGATTATTGGATTAAGCCCTTAAGTTAAACCAAACATTAATTATATAATTACTGAAATTAGAGTCCTATTTAATCCAGATTCTATCTTATATTTTACTAGCAAACAGATTTAGATAGAGATAGAGTAGCTTTTTTATTCATTTTTAATACAAAATAAAAATAGGTAAAACATAATTAGACAACGTACCTGTGAAGGCATACTCTTTGAATAAATGATTTCATTGTCGAAATGATTTTATTAATGCTGGCTACACACTAAGAGAGGAAGGGCACAGCGGATAATCCGCTCAAATCGGAGCTGCCCGTCTGGGGAAGGACCTCCACCTTAGAGAAGATCGTAGCCAAATAGCATTGGTCTCGGCCATGTTGTGTTCCTACGGTGAGTAAGGTTTCCAGAGCTGCACTTGGGGGGGTTGGGAGGGTTGGCAACGCGTGAGTGATATCCCCGGTCTTGCAAACATCTATAGCTACGGTGACGGCTTACCATCAGGCCGACCGTATGCTTGTTTGCCACCTATGTGGTATAAAAAAACACAGAAAACACACAAGTGCAAATGTTTGGTAAGTTTGCCCTGAAAATATTTTCATCTTTCCACATGAGAAGTCCGAAATATAACATAAGGTTAAAACGTTCCGAAAAATCACCGTGTACCTACACATTTTACACTGTGGTTATCCTGCTGATAGGTAACCGATACTTTTATCTATTGCCATAAATTATGCAAGAATCTTTTACTATGAATCACTGTACAATCTTGATCAATACTATATCCGTAACAGACGCAGACGGAGATTCGAATGACAAAGGGGCACTTGTGTTACTTATCTGAGGGTTTTTTTACATCATCATATCAACCTATAATCATCCCACTGCACTGCAGGTATACGGGTCTCTTTTCAATCAAAGGGGATTAGAGCGTACTCTGCCACGCTCCTCCAATGCGAATTGGCCTAAAAGCTATCAACCTGAAATGACAACAGCCGGGACTAACAGCTCCGAAACACAGGAGACGGTCGAGATCGAGATATCGAGTGAAACCCATCCAAACACTGGCTAGGGTCGAGTTGCTTGACTTGCGTGTACGTTTTTTAGAGTGTGTGCGACACACAGCGACGCCATCAAGCACATCATGCCTTTTTTTTGTGTTCACCAGATTTTCTTACAAAATACTATCGTATTCTGTACCCGTGCTGCCGCTGCCGTTATTTGCATAAAGCCTACCTTCGAAGTAGAATCCGTAATCGGCTTGGTGCTCGAAGGATTATCTTCATACAGGCTGGATTTGAATAAAAATGATGGATGAGACGTGATCACTTGATAAAAGATTAAGGATTCCAGATTATTATGTCATATTGAAAATATGTTTTCTCTTATATCCTTTTTTTTTTCAATTATAAAAGTAATCGCAAAAAATCGCATTAACCGTGAGTCGCAGAAATGTTAAGGACACATTTAATTTGACACCACCATTGTCAAGTAATGAAAAACAGATAGCTTGAGAATTAATAAGTTGTTGACATTTAAATATTTTTGTGCAACTCGTCAACTGTGGGTCCGTCAATTTGTAGTGTAGGTATAACTGGTTTAATGTAGTCAATAAAGTTAGATAAATAAACATCTCCTTAAGATCGAAGGATCTAAGGGATTTATTATAGAAACGTCGTAACCAAAAGGCTTTGCAAATTTTAATTTCCCAGTACAATTTATAAACAATGTCTAGTTAGCTTTTTATATTGATTTTCTCGAATATAAAACCAAAATAAGAAAGCTTTCTACACAACGTATTCCAGGGTATTCGACATTTTCGTCACGTCTGTATACCATATAGTGTGCAAATATACAACTCACCAAAAATAATAAACAATATCTACTCAAGTTATGGGAATTTATGAACAAATATAAGAGACTTTATTCATCCTTGGATATAACACAATTTGAGATCTGTATTAAAACTTTCAACAGCAAAAACACTTTAAATAAAATAGAAATATTGAAAAGCAAACAAAACAATAAGCAACATAGCAATCCAACTAATCATTACTCATACCGTCTAAGAAAGATTATACATTTTATTAAGCAACAAAGTAAGAACAAAAAATCGGACGTGTCGGGCCACGCACAATGTAGGGTTCCGTATTTGCTGTGCTTTGCTTGCCTTCAGTTGAGTCCATTATCAAATTCCATCACATTTGTAAGATTTCATCAAAGAAATTTTATTTTATAAGTTCGTCGGCTATTAATCGGTAACTAGTAGAGCCTACTTAACCGTTATAGCTTTCATTGAAGGTTCAAGCATATGGACTACTTACCATGTTTTTTTTTTCAAATTTCTAAACATAAGACTTTCGGAGATAGAGGGGGGGGGGGGGGGGCACCGAACAAAACGAAAATTGACACGATAAATGTAAATAATTCCGAAACGGATCATTGTATCGAAAAATGATCTTTCCACATCCTTTTGAAGAGACCTGTCTAACGATACCCCACAAGATGGGGTGAGCGCGAAAAAAATAAATCATTTTCACTTTACATGTAGGGGAGTCAACCCAAAAATTTTTTTTTTTAAATATTTTGTTCCAGCACTTTGTTACCATTGTTAATATGTGTATGTATACATATCAAATTACATCTTTCTAACATAAGCGTCTAGGCGCTAGATCGCGAACAGGCGGACATGGCGAAACTATAAGGGTTCCTTGTACTATTACGGAACCCTAAAAACTGGATGATTTGAGACGTCGTTTCTTGTCAGTTGGAAGCCGGGCCGGGGCCATCATTAAATGAAATCTCAGCAATCATTCATCATCAACAGTGATTTGACCAGCGGTTAATCTGCCAGAAGGCAAAGCTCCCGAGGTAGTTATTGGATGTTAAAGAGAAATAAAAGTACACCTCTAAAAGGTGGTTTTGGAACATTGAAAATTAGGACCGTGGGTTGTTTGAAATTAAAAATAATCAAGATGTATCGCCTCGAGTATCAGTTTGAGATAAAATTAATAACATCAGTTTTAAAATTGTTAATGCACGAACCAAAAATATTAGATGTTTTCTAGATATAAAACATGATCCATCTAATAAAGAAGAATAAAGTAGACCTAATGCTTTCCACAATAAAAGTAATTAAGAAGCCAATATAACATAAAACTAAAAAAATCCGCTCATTAATTTTTATAAAAGATCTTAATGTTCTTAAAAAGCTTTAGTTAGAACCGTCGAATAATATACCTAATTTATTTATCATGATCGCGTGCTACAG
Source organism: Endotricha flammealis (assembly GCA_905163395.2). Taxonomy (NCBI): domain Eukaryota; kingdom Metazoa; phylum Arthropoda; class Insecta; order Lepidoptera; family Pyralidae; genus Endotricha; species Endotricha flammealis. The sequence continues at coordinate 10,332,190 of LR990869.1, read as the reverse complement.
ACATGGAAAAACATGGAATCTTCATTTTACTTTTGCACAATTTTTGGCACGCGAATCATGCCCTCGGGCGAAAACCGGTAAACGGTAGCCAGTTGAAATAGAATGTTCTTTTTATTCCCTTTAAACATATGTGGAGGATATCCGGTGAGCTCAAGCAGTCATTAACTGTGCCTGCACATTGGACTGTGTATATCTCCTATAACACTTGAATCCTTGTCTTAGTTCTAATGATCTTTTGATACTCTCTAATCTAAAGCTGTTTTAAAATTGGATGAATCTCAAAATCAACGTAAGATTATCCCAAAATTCTCAAACGAAAATTTGGTAACTTTGCAGTAGTTTGTAGAAGTACAGAAGCTGTCTATGGTTATTTGCTAGAAACTACTTACCTAGTCTCTGAATAAACGATTTAAAGAAGTATTTTAAATTAAAGATTATTATTATTTTTCGTCGCTAAATTTAGTTAATTTGTTAATGACTTAATCTAGTTAATTTGTTAATGACTTAATTTAAATCACCTTAGCAAGTTCAAATGTGAATCGTCAGTATTCGTCAGGTCACTGACTCAATTTTGCAGAGATATTTACATCGTCTGATTGATCACTCACGTCGAGACGATGTATCGCACTTGTTCTCTCTAAATGACTATTGCACTTATGCATACTCGTTTATCATTTTAATTTATAATCAGAGCACAGCACAGGTTACATGATTTATTTATATATTTCTGTTACTGTGTCTTGTGAGTCATGTGTTACTAGTCAATCATTTAGCGCACGATCGTTACATGAAAATGGAGGCATGTCATGATATCCAATAGTTTACTTACACCTACAATTATACACGAAATTACTTATGCTTTCTGTCTAAAATCTTCTTCGGATTCAGCTTGATTTATTGAGGACTCAGCTAGATTTATTGATTTATTTGAGATAAAATCTGTATTCAAAATCATCATGATTATGTTTTTCAAAACTTCCTACTGATTAAATTCGTTCAAACTCAAAGACAGTAGTAGTTTCTTCGGAACTTCAATGAGCTTCGCTGCTTATTGTCAATTTGTTGTCACTACTGTTTATCCTGGCTATACAGGAGACAGCGTTGCGAATTGTGTGGTGAGCTAGTTCCGAATATAATATTCTCTCAGTCAGTCCTCATTTCTAGGTGCCAATATCTGATTTACAGAGACTACTTTACGATAATGTAAATTTACAATCTTCAAAAACAAACAATTAGTAAACTCCGCATAATACTAATGATTTACTACAGGATATGTAAATATTAAGTCAAACATCTAATTAGTTTAAATTATATTAATGTTATAACTGTATCAATCAACAGTTGGGTTGGGTGTGACTTTAATTCACTGGGTAATTATTAAACAGTATATTTTACCGTTCTGAAGTTTCTCTGCGGATATTCTACCAGTTTCATATAAGTTAATGCAATGTCTTAAACCTACAAAGTTTATAATGTTGTTGTCTTATATAAAATGCAAAACATCAGCATAATTCTACATTCCCAATGTAATATGGATCATTACTATTTTTCTGCTTTGGTTGGTCCTCGTTTTTGCGTTAGTTTTTCTAGCCTTCGCGTTACTGAATCATTTAGTACAAAAACTATTTCTTTTTCTGTCCAGTTCATTGATCCTTCATACTAATCACAACATTTTTTTATAGTCAACAAGAAACCTGCACTCGTCTGCAAACAAAATACTTACAACTGCAGACATCGATAAAATTAGTTCCACTTATAACAAATGTTTAAAATGAATCCGAGCCAGTTTGTGGGTACAGATAATGAAACCTGTTAATAAGCAACTTCCTCCGAAAAAGATTAAAACTGGCACGAGAGAATGTAATTGGTTCAACTACCTAATCCCAAAGATGGTGGAAGGACAAGACAAACAAACTAAAAGTCAAGAAAATATGAACGTTGATGCAAACGCTAAATAAATATTTACTTTAGAAATTAGCAACGGGTTTAACGTAGATGTGAATTTGTTATAACCACTTTGCTTGAAAATTTCCATAGATCTGACAGTTTTATCAAAAACCTTAACTCTTTTAGATATTATTTATGATATCATGAGTAATGATGCAAATATAATTAAAAATGTTTCTGATAGGCACTTGGTCATCATTACTGTAAAAACTCGTATACTCATACATAACACATCTAATATCTACAGATTTTGAATAAATTCATAGATTGGCAGCAACTAACCCGCTATCTTATAAATATTCACACGATTCTACTGACAGATCATTAATATTAGTTCACACTGTGTCAACGCTTAATCAAGCTAATTGCTTTAATCCAAACAGTTTTATATGCGACATCCGAGTAACAAATGTCGGGGATCAGTCAAGTTCATGTCTTGAATGAACCGGTCACGACATGTCTTCTATATGTTATGAAACTAAATGAGTCATACAAAACATGTGATTGCCGGTTAATTTATGGGCTCTTTGTCTGTGTATTTGTTACTCGTATTTACATTTTCTTTTAGACAGCTTGACTAACTTGAAAATGACATTCACAGAACTAAATGGAAATATCATCATGGTAATACATATTCCCTTAAAAAATTCTGCTCATTAAATAGCTAGGTCACAATTTATATGACAGAGAATAATATTTATTAAAAGAGTACCTGGACACTAGCCTGCATAGAACATTAAAGTGTAATCTCATGTAAGATTCAGATTTAAGTAAAATATGAGTTTCACTGAAACATTATTAACAAAGCTTTCATAGCTTTGCTCGGTAAAGTAGTAATTTTCTAAAACTAAAAGAGAAATAGAATTTCTAGACATTGACTAATGACGAAAATACGAGTACAATGCACTGTATAAATATTAAATATAGCAAATTGTTAGGATTAGGTAGGAGATAATTAAAAATATAGAAAGACGTATTGTCTAGCGAATTTTGTTGCAAGATTTACCCCGGGAAGACAGATTAACTTAATAAATAAAATTGTAAGAAAAACTATCCTCGATTGGGAGGGATCGGAAAAATATTGGTATAAGTAAATAACAAAGATCAAATTCAGTTTCATTTTAAGAAAAAAGAATTCTACATATTCCATATCTATTAATTATATGAAAAGATTCGAATAGAACCAAAATATGTAAAGTTCAGACCCAAGATTTTAACATAATACATCACTCGTAGAAGCAGAAAGAATTTATCAGCTGTTACTTGCCCTATGAAGCAGTTGGTCGTCACTTTATTCACAAAGAACATTCAAAACATTCCTGGGTCCGTCAACAATTACGGTCCCTTGAATGACATTGTGGATCGGACCTTCCATATATCTACTCACCCTTAATATAACTGACTTTGTTCACGTCGGATTTTAAAGGGTGTAAGAAACTTTGATTACTAAGCCGACCTATATAATTTTCTATGAACAATATTATTGTGTTCCCGGAAAACATAGATTTTTGCCAAAAATTTTAAATAATTTGTTGATAGTAGTTGATACCCGGTAGGTATCGCAGCTGAATGGACCAATAACTCGATGGTGATGAAATTATAAGGTAAACTGATAAATTAGGAGAGGTAGGGCAGAACGGATAATCCGCTCAAATCGGAGCAGCCCGTCTGGGGAAGGACCTCCACCTTACAGAATATCGTAGCCAAATAGAATTGGTCTCGGCCATGTTGTGTTCCTACGGTGAGGAAGGTCTCCAGAGCTCCACTTGGGAGGGTTGGCAACGCGTAAGTGATACCCCCGGTATTGCAAGCGGCTATAGGCTACGGCGATGCTTACCATCGGGCGGGCCGTATGCTTGTTTGACAACTTTGTGGTTCAAAAAAAAAAGAATTTTAATGCACGTAACATATTATCATTATTTTAATATCTTGATGTTTCTGTCAAGAAATTTAACTTTTATAAATTCAGTAATCACAATATCTCCGTATAACATTCACATTCATTCCTTCAAGGTATGCACGGGTGGCATTTCAGTATTAACTCCAATAAAACACGCTTTACGACACAGTAAAAGCTGAGTAACGTTGATTACGGTAGCTTCATTACCAAAATAATTATTTTTATGTGCTACCGTTACTTATCGCGATGTAAGAAATTCTTATGCAACAATCATTCATAAGTTTTACAACGTAGTAAAACTTCATTCACGTAATAGTTCAAGGCATCTGCGTTTGTTAACATCAGTCATATCTTTATCTCTGTTTTGCTCATTGGGTTACATATATGCTGTCTTGCTTACACTGTGCCACTTGGGTCATAGACTGAAGATCCTTGTTATCATTAGCACCTCGAACAATCCCACGGCATACTTCCAAATGTACTCGTCCTGGGAAACGGTCTGTTTGATCTGAATTCCGTTCACTCGTATTGTACCTACACTAATTTGTGAAGTGGTACTGTATCTATATGGAAATTAAATTGACTCATTAAGAATTATACCACCAAAGTCAGTCTCATCTCACGTTATGTCGGATAGAGTGTTCTACATTTTAGGTAATTTGAATAATTATTGTAATTATGGTAATCCCAAACAAGAATTTATTTTATTTTAATTTATTATCACAAGTGTATACGATCCTAATGAAATTATTAATGAATCATAGGTAAGTAAAGTAATGAATTGCGAATTCTATGATAATATTCCGTTGCAAAAAGAATATTAGTACGTATTTTGTTTTTAGTATGTACAATGGACAATATACTTTAATAGATAAGAGGAAAGGTCGAGTCTAACTTAACAAAGTATAACCGACACTAAACCTCGTACAAAAACGGCAACGGAAATGATATTGTGGAAGATATACAACCCGCAAGCTGACCCTCATTTAGGGTTACATCAAAAATAAACAAGCACTCACAGTTTAATTTTACATTCCTACCTTGGGAAGCTTTATTAGTCACCCCTATTACTACTGTGCAAAGAGTCGGGTAATATCCTAAAATAAGGTACTGTTCTTCTTCTGTAGGTATCTTTTTACCTAGTCCGCTTCCTTAAAACTTAATTTTTGGTCAAGAGAACGACTTCTATTCACTTGCTTCCAGCAGATGTCCCAAAAAAATGAGCACCTGGAGAAAAGTAATCAGTGGGTCTAGCTAGACCACGTTTGCATATTTGCCCCTGGAGTACTTTTACTCCTGGAGAGGAAATGCATCTTAATGCATTAGCTGCCTTTAAAAGCAATATAGATTAAGACCTTTCTGTAAATTATAGATATTATTTGAGGCATAAAGGTAAAGAACTGGTTAAAAGAATAAATATAACAATGCAAATTATAATGGAGTTTATTTGTTACAATCAAGATAAAATTGTTTCACTATTTTTTACACTTTACGTTTATTCTACATGTTTTGAAAGTTACAAACTACATTCACGCAGTAGGTTAATAGGTGTGTTACTAATTTCGGAAATTACCAATTAGGCGGTTTAGTTCGGAAATTTGGGTACCATGTTTCCGTCACTGTCATTGAGACCTGAGGCACTTGGGTTGCCTATGGACTCAGAGCATTAAGACATAATAGAATTTTAAATGTGTCCTTATCAATGTTTTAAGAAACATTAACGAACGTCAATAATGGAGAAACACGAACCTTATTATGTGCTTCTATCCAGAAATCAGGGATATTGTAACAATCCTATATTCTCAAAAGGACATAGACCCTTTCAAAAAGTACTTGACCATAATAATCCGTTTAGATCTAAAACATTATTCCAAAGACCTACAATACAATTGTCTAAAAAGTACAAAAAAACTAGGATTTTTTCTGGTACTATTTCACATTTTCACTTACTGTGTAGACTTCGTGCAGCGATCAAATTGATTTTGGAAAATTCCAGAAAATTCGGGAACAAAACTTACATAACTTTTTGTGCATTTGTAGCATTACTATCGAATAGTTTGCCTTACATTTCCGCAATATTTCCTGTAATTTAATCCTCTCTTTACATTTCCTAGTTTCTATTCAGAGGTATTCGGGGTGCCATTCCAGGTTAATTCTATCCAAACTTGGTATTCCGGTCGCTTCTATATTCTGTATCTAGTCTGAGCATGCGGCATTCCAAATGCCTAACGCTTTGGTACGAAAAAAAACTAATTTATGTATAGTCTACAAATTTTAACAGCGAGGTTTTAATGTCATTGGAGTATTTGGAGCGTGTTTAGTGAGTGGTAATTTGGAAAATACGTAGATTAAGTTACATTTTATTATGTAAAAACCTGTTATATGTTTGATTTGTTTATTTAAAATTGAATTTAGATCATGTGACGATTATAGGAACGTCTGAATAAACGCATTTTGTTTCAAATTGCTGTTTTTCACTTAGTTGCTAAGGGAAGTCCTTTCAATATTTCATCTAATTTCTTTCTGATTAAATTCGTTGTGACAAGCTTCATTGCTTATTGTCAATCTGAGGTCGCCATTGTTGATTCTGGGTCTACATGAGACACAACGGTGGAAAATAGTGGGAATGTGTGGTGGCCTTATCCCAAACGTCTGAATAGAAGTATTTCATAAGAAAACTAATTCCAAACAAAAGCAAAACTGCTCAGGGTCATCCAAGATTATAAAGTAGCGACTGCGCCACATCGTTAGCGAATAGTACATTTTGTCATATTATGCATGTATAGTAGCTAACTAAAGTAATTTCTATGACTAACCAACATTATTGCTGTGGCCGTATTCCCCTAAAGATAATAAAGTGACCGCGTAGGTGATTATTTTGAGCCGGTTTGTACATAAAATGTACTGGACATAAAGTTTAATGGCAAAAAAATCCTGAGTGAGGTTGAATTTTGGAGGAGCAGACCATGGAATCTCGTTTCGAATGGCACGAGGAAATATCTTTATGATAATTGTGTTTAAATTAAAAGACCACACAAATTGTTGTTTTGACATTGCAACAAGACATCTCCTCGCTGCATTTGACAGTAGATTTACATTTGACATGATGGACATGGAAATTATCAATCATGAGTTATACAGTCTTTTGTTTTGAAAATTTAGTGACTTGATACCATCGAGTATGCATTCTTGGTACTTAAGTACCATTTGATAATTTTGATACAAACAGATGACGGTAGCGGCTCGGGCGCGGGCAATTTATATAAAAACCCGCCCGATCCGCTCACGCGTATCGTGTGTTGACGTTCATGTAAACTAAACGGAATAAATACACGCCTGCTGCCCCGCAACCCTACCGTGCTCTATGTTTCAGACGTATTACAGACCGAACCATCATGCGGGTATCCTTGCAATTTGAATAAAAAAAAACGTAATCTATTGAGCACTGACACATAAAGCTTCTGCATAATGTAATGAGTAATTTCATTATACATTTAGTAAAAGCTGGTAAAAGATCTAACTACACTTCCTAGTGACTCACAAACATGTTACTTTAGGTATGCAATAAGAACTAAAAATACTAAGTATTGAGCCTCAGAGGTCGAGGCCGAGACGGCGAGTCAACGCCAGAGTTACTCTATCGCTATACACTCCATAATTTTTGCAAACTAAGTATTTTTAGTCTTGGAAAGATTGCTTTGAGCAAAAAGGCCGCCTTGTAGCGACACTAGTATATAAGTTGGCTGTTTATTGAACTAATACTTTTCTTGTGTATTATCATAACTACCAACCAACTACATATAAACAAGTATACTCGAACGCGAATATAAAATAAGATACTCATTAAAATGTGGGATACACCTGCCATGTTACAGGGAAGGATCAGGTACCTAAGCCTAATGTGGAAATGGATTCCATTTAATCAAATTCATGCCATCATTTTATTGAAAACCGTAAATCAATAAATTACACATAAAGACAAATTCAATAGTTCACGAAAATGTTGAAAAATAAAAAAATGAAACAATCTATCAAACTATCAACAATGATTGCGACGAAACGTGCTCTCAAGGATTAGCGTTTTTTTGCTTTCTGTATATAGTCATTACGTTCGTAGTATTAGTATTAAGTTCTAGGTTCGTTAAATAGCGCTTGTAAATAATAATGAGTCTAGAAATCATTTAATAATCAAAGAGAACTTGCACTAATCAAAGCAATGAATCGTTGCTACAGGAAATAAAAAAGTCCAGTATGAATGATACTCGTTAGCAATGTCGCCTGTCGCATGTCGGGCTGTGCAACGGAAGAAGAACATTGCGAGCAAAGATTTTATCTGTGTATGGAAACATAGGTAAAAATAGAACGAGACTATACTATCACGTTACATTTCTTCAATGTTGGCAACCACAAATCTTGTATCTTGATCTTGTAATCGATGACTCTTGAGTATCAAGTATTAATTGACCCTGAACTTCTACTGTTCTTTAGATGTGGTTCTGGCCACTTCTGGCAATTCTTTTTTTCCTATTCCTATTGTTTTTTCTTTATTCTAATTCTTTTAGTATCTTTTTAAGTAAGTATTACAATAATGTTTTTTTTTATCATATCAATGGAATTGCCGGTCGCAGAGCTCAACATATTCCATTTTAAAAAAACATTGTGTCGTAAGATATTTTTTTTATTTTTTTATGTAACAAACGATAAGATACACAATACAAACCTACATTAATACGTTTTATGAAAACCGGAACACAACCTCAAAATAAACAATGTTTACAACAACGCTAATTTATTCTAAACAACTAAGGATACATGCTTGGGGAATCTTTGGGGGATTCCTTCAGCTTACTTTATTGTGGTCACTATAGGCAGGAAGTCACTGTTTAGCTTATCTGGATGGCGTGTTAGTGTGGACATACCTTCATTTCGAGTGTCGAACTTGTTCTATTATGAATCTTAAGGGCTCTTTAATATTTACAAGACGAGTAAATCAAGGGCGCGGCTGGCAATGGGTATATTCAGTGGGATATTTAGATACATATTTTTTAAGTATATTACTTACAGCAGCAGTTCCACATTAATCTCTTTTTTTCTTCATTATTTTATTACGTATGACAGTGACAGCTATAATTTGTTATTAGTGTTTGAAACATGCTATGCTATGTTTACACTATTATTTAAGCAGTAGGTATTTCAAGAGGCGTGGCGCCAAGTTGCGTAGCATACCTTAAAAGGCAATGGGAAGATTGGACCTAACAATTATGTGGGCGATGATAGGGCTAGTCACCTTACTATTTAAGTAAACAAGTAGATTCTTTTTAGATCATGCCTACGAGTATCCCCTTAGCAAATCTTCCTCGGACTATTTCAATATTTAAAAATTTACAAACATTAGAACTATAAATAGTGATAATTTTAAACCTTATTAACTGCAGCATAGTAAAAAATATACTGGCCACTATTTGACTATTTCCATAAAAAGAAAATAAAAAACCGAGCCAAGTGGCGCGAGTGTGATTTTTTTTCTTGAACGAACTTTTTCTTGAAAAGCAGTATTCGTACAAATACTGCTTCGAATACTGGCATGAAATAAAAACTAATTTTATACACTTAAAATTATTGTTGCTATGGGCTTGAAGAATGCACTGCATCGACCATTTGCTGATCTTTTGTAGTGCCCTTTGTCTAAATTTCTCTATCCCGACTGGTCGCTTCTAAGTTCTTCCTAATTTAGTCATGTCAATCGTTTATAGAGCTCATTACACGTGGTTAGTTACCTTGTCTTTAGTCAGACAGAGGTCATCGACCGAATATAATTAGAGGTGCATATTGGCAGGTTCGTACTAGCAATATTGCGTAGGATTATGCCTCATTGCTCAACTACGAATTCTAATTATCTGAGTAATCTGTGCATGGTGCAATAGGTATTTGTGGTAATATGAAATCATACTAGGTAACTAGTACAACAAAATCAGCAGACTATTAGTAATGTAATAATATCTTCTAAAACGCATTTTTACTTTAATTCGACATTGTCTCACATATGTAATCTCTTTTTCCTTCTTTGGTTTGACAGTGAGTGACAGATATAATTTGATGTGTCATTGACTTTAAAAATGCGTTTCAGAAACTGGCTGTTAATCATTATTAACTCAAATATTTAAAAAGAAAATTATATACGAAATGGTTTTTCCTTTTTTTTTTGTATAATATTACATACAATCTACTAAAAATAGCTGACTAAAAAGTTGTAATTAGAATTTAATATAGGTATTCCTGTGGTAAAAATAACTCAAAGAAATAGATAAACAGTACAAAGTAGGTACACATTAATCATAAAATTTTACATACCGTGCAAGTAAGGAGTCATTATTGTTTTATCATTTATAAATTATGTAAATAGGTATTTTTGACTCATTCACCGGACTAATCATAATTCCTAAGAAATCCAAAATGTAAGTAAATAAATAAATATGACTAACAACTACTAGGTTTGTACTGCACATTGTATACCTACCTATTGTAAGCACATTGTTTTAAATATTTCTAGACATGGCGGTGGCACTTCAGTGCTCCCAGCAGTCCCAGCGAAATTTCATGTCAGCTACAAACACTAGGTAATAATGTAGTATTAATGTAGGTGTTCTATTTATTTACCAATTGGTTTTTAGGGTTTCGTACCTCAAAAGGAAAAAACCCTTATAAGATCACTTTGTTGTCCGTCTGTCAAATCAATGCCCTTTTCTCTGGAATCCATGGAGGTACCTATCTATCTAGCTGAAATTCATATCAAATAGGTACTTCAGGTCTACTGTCCCTAGGAGCAGAAAATCAAAGTTCTACAGGGTTTTCCAGATAAACTATTAACGATAATTTTACAGAGAAAGTAAAAATTGCGAAAAGCATTTTTTGGTTACATACCTACATCATAATTTAATAAAAATTATGATGTAGGTATTTTGGTTTCATCTAAGAAAATATCTAAACTCTAAGAGAGGTAGGGCACAGCGGATTCCGCTCAAATCGTAATAGACAGGCTGTTCCGCTTACAGAAGATCGTAACCCAATAGCATTGGTCTTGGCCATGTTGTGGTAACGCGTGGCGTGAGTGATACCCCTGGTCCGGGATTGCAAGTGTCTACAGGCTATGGTGATGTTTAGCATCAGGCGGACCGTATCCTTGTTTGCCAACATTGGGGCACAAAAAAAACTTTTACTATACCTACAGGTTTGGACGGAACCCTCAGTGCGCGAGTCCGACTCGCACTTGGCCTTTTTTTAAACGTATAGGATACGTACGGTAACTTGCGTATTGCCCTCTAAATCCAGCCTTAAGATTAGGTAGTAACTATTTAAGTACCTATAGGTAGGTACTTATTTAGTAATCTGTGCAAGATGATGTGATTGAGTAGGTAATAATAAAATTTTGTTTAATGCATTATATTATAGGTGTTGTGTACTTGTGTAGCAAACTACACAAAGCAATTTTATTGTAAGTAAAGTACATTAATATATCTACCTAGAAGTAGGAACCGCAAACGGATTTATCTTCATAATGAATCACATAAATCGACATAAAGGAAACGTTAATAACGGAACTATAATTTAACGTTTTTACACCTACTTAGCCTTACACAATCAAGACTATTTTGCAGTGTTATTTCTTTTTGTTAAAGTATTTCAAACAGCTTTGAAATGTTAAAAATCCTGCCCCTAACGCGACTCTCTGACCTCGTTTCGTTAGTCTAAAAAGAAAAAGTTTTTAAATAAATACTGCCAGACTCATGGTATTTGAGAATGGAACGATAATTTTGAATTAAGAATTAATTAAAAATAAACTAGCACTGCAATGTTATCTCCAAAAGCATGGATCTCCATGAATAAAAATCTTTACCGGCCGGCGCGCTGCTGGCATGCGAAAAAATACGAAAAAACTAAATACTCACACACAAAATCGTTGTGCAAAGTGCTGGCTGATTACAAAATATCACTATTTTGATTAATTTACATTCATTTAACAAAACAAATAGACGAACTGATTGTTTTTGGCACAAAATTGTTCACTTGTTTATTTACGTTCGTCCGTGACAGTTCGATAACGCATGCGCACACAACACTCCACACAGACGGCCAGCGAAAAACTGAGTGAAGTGAAGTGAGTGAACTACAGTGAGTAGAATGAATGAACGAAGGATGACTGTTTGAGCGAATGGTTATGCCGAAAAGAGATAGCAGACGGAGTGCGGTATTAATGTGAAGGAGTAAAGAAAACAGCACGATCAGCTCCCAGGGTTGTGTGTGGATAGTAAACGGTGTAGTAGTAGTGGTGGGGTGAATTCGAAAAAAACGTCAATGATTTGATTCAAAATCTGAGATAGTCAAACTTTTAAATGGGATTATAAAGTTCATATCATAGTATATGTTCCAATGTTTTTGATTTACTTTATGGATATTTTGATTTTAATACTTTCGTCTTGTTCGTTAGTTGCATGAATACATTTTTAAATTTTAACACAATAGGGCCGAATAGCTTATTCATGAGAATAAGCTATTCGGCTATTTATTATGAAATAAACTGACTGTTTTTTTGATAGTTATGTATGGGTGCGGTGCGACGTTTTTTTTTGGCAAATAGTCTTCTTAACTTTATTTATTACCAAAATGGTGTCTTTATTTAATAGCAAAACCGGTTCTGAATGTGACACAGTCTTTGTCCAATTGAGGAAGGAAAAAAGATGCCTAGCTTCATCCTAGCTTTGATCGAGATATAAGTACTAACTAACGTTAGTACTGTGGTTAGTAGGTATTTATCTCGATGCCTAGCTTGAGATAAATGTGTCATTAACTTTAAAATGTAACTCGCTCGCTTCAGAAGTAGGATACTGAGTACAGATTTTAATGTGGATTTTAATTATGTTTAAAGTATTATTTTATAGAATTTAGTTTTAAATTTATAAGTGTTTTTTTCTTTAAACATTTTTATAACACAAAGGTGGCAAACAAGCTTACATTTTTCTCTTTACAAAATAATAATAATAATTTTATTGTAGGTACTTTAATTTATGTTTGTTAACGTGTACATAAAATTTTTATTTTTTAATTTGTAACAAAAAAATGAGTTTTATATAAATAAGTATTTTTGTAAGAACGTATGGCATTTCTGTTGCTTGAGTAAATAAGCAAGAACTATTTACTGTTTGTTTTGTTACAGAAGCTAACATTACTGTGTACATTCGCAAAATAACAAACGAATGCAATTTTGAGTTAAGTTACAGAATAAGCTGGAGTAGTACGTAGGTACCTACCGTGCTACAAACTTGTCTGTGGCGCTGGCGGGGGCGCTAGGGCAAAAGCGATTTAAGGTACTTACTTGTCAAAATATTAATTAGATCTAGTTTAGGCCACCGGCATGGCAAGTTTGTGGCATTTTATAAATGTTTGACTACCATTTGTTTGTCGAAAGAGGATCAAATCTTCAATATACATTGAAAAACAAACCTTACCATGTTAAAATAAAATTCAATGTCGTATGGAAGTGTGATATCCATTTCAATAATTGGATTTGAAGTTAATCGCTTCCGTAGAAACTACAAAATATTGTTATAAAACGAAATGAACCGAAAATAGAACACAATAAAATAAATAATGGCTATTTACCATCGAAATAATATTACTTTAATAATAATATTACTACGTACGTAGTAATATTATTTCGATGCTATTTACCTATTTAATTGTTATTTTGTACTTTTACTACTTTTTTATTTGAGTACAATTTGTGAAAAGTATTTTATCTGGGAGATTAGTGTTGTTGTTAACAAACAGGAAATGGTGTTATAAAAAGTTCACTGTAAAAAAAGATTCTATGTTTTTTCGTTTGAAATAACATTTATGTAACAAAATTATTTACAATTAAACTCCGCAATTTAAAAAAAATAATCAATAAATACATTTATGTAACAAAATTATTTAAAACTCCGCAATTAAAAAAAAAAAAATTACCTACCTACACCTACATAAGTACCTACATATTTATTTTTAAAAGCAGTCATTTCTTTTGCGTTTTGTGATTATTAGAAAAAATATCATCCTATCTTTCATTGCAGTTTCATTGGGTATTCGGGTCTCAATTTCTCAAACTATCTCCATACCAAACACATTTTCATAAATGCATGAAACAGTAGCAAGCTAATATTTACTTATTCATGCATTCCTTACTCACTCGTCGAAATATTATGTTGATAAGTAGGTAGTGTATTTTGTCGATCCGTACTAAAAAAAAAATATGTAGACACGTCTCTTATTCTCTGAAACGAAAAAAAAACCTTCCTACATAGTATCAGCTGAGAGACCATACAACAGCTGATATGAAAAAAGATCCACCCTTACAATCCATAAATAGGTTCAAGAAAAAAAATCTACTAAGTACAAAGAAGACGTCGGCAATTTTTCGATTATACATTGCACAAAGATAAAAACACAACATTCAACCTTATTTCCTTGTGTTAAGGGTTAATTTTGACTTATATTGTGAAGGTGTGGGGTAGCTCTTTTATTTCCAAACAGGATATCCTGGCGTGGCCGTTTCCGAACATACGGTTCATTAAGGGACGCCAAAAAAAATCTTAGCACGTGCATTGTGACAACCCTGACAAGTGGTTAAAAAATGTAAGTAATTGCTTGAACGGCTGAATGAAAAAACTTAGAGGAGGCTTGCTTCATAGCTCGCATGAATGAATGAATTTAGTTACTTAATAATAAGTTTACTGGCACTACTTAGGTCTATAAAATGTGTTACTTCAATGTTTATATTTAATATAACTGTACATGACTGTTTGATGCTATAAATAAATAAATAAATGTATAGATAGAATGTGCTTTTTGCTCTGGATCTGTACCCCTGCCAATATGTATGCAAATTTTTATAATGATCGGCTGCTTAGTCAAGCAAGCCTGAAGGAATAAAAAACAAACAAACTTACTCATTTTCTCATTTATAATATTAGTATGACACACAACAGAAGACACAATTTACATGAACAACTTACAGTCTACTGTAATCGCAACAAAGTGGCCTTATTGCTAAATACTGCGATTTGCGAATAATAATAGAATTTAATAATAAAAAAAATTAAAAGCACTACTAGGCTACTAGCGTTTTCAGTACCGATTTTCTAACGTTAATCGATTGCTTTTTTCAGTAGTTACCAAACAGTAGGGTTTTCAGTAGGTACAGTAGGTACCTCAAAGGTACCTACTTAGGTACTTATTTAGTATCAAGTTTGGGATTACATAATATTATGTAAGTAATTCATAATAATATGGAAAATAATATTAGGTACTACTTAATCAATCTATTGTTATTTTGAATAACACAAACAATCTAGATCCAAATACACATAAAAACCCATGTTAAATATAAAAAGCCTCGTATCCAAGAACCGTTCAAATTAGTACAAACGCAATCCCATACAAACAAACCATTTTTAACAAGCAAACATCCCTTCTATACAAAAACAGACTCTTGTCTATGAGTGGGCAAACAAAGCCCTCTCGAAAGGGTTTAAAAAGGCTGCCTTTGGCACTTGAAACGCAATTATTAGTGCCATAATGGGATCATAAAGGTATTTGTGTGCCACTGGTATTTCGAAGTTGCGTAGGTAGACCACGCATCACATTCCCATCAGTGTCTCCTGCGTATCCCATCGACTTATATCCAGGTTACAGAATCATATTCGTGTGTTTCCTGCATTGGAGAACACCACAAAACAAATTGTCGCTTTTTATACTTGCTTTAAATAATGAAAAAGATTACCTATAACTATCCGGATTTCTTTGCTTTTTTTTTGTTTCTATAATTAAATAAAAATATTTTAAAATATTAACTTATTTCATCGGAAGTGACGCGCTCCTGAAGTAATTGTACCTACAGTATGCACAAATATCACCTACTTATCTACTGTGAGCTGCGTCTACGTTGGCGACGTTGGCGTGATCAAGGGAATGTGTCAATGAGCACTGAATGTGAAAAAATAATTATTGTGGTCGTTTTTCTTGACCCAAATGACAGGATAAGTAAATATTTTTCTTCGCCTGCCCCCTTAGAGCAACGCGGGCTCTTCCGTCCCGGAACGGAAGAGCCCGCGTTGCTCTAAGCCTGCCCCAGAACTGGTCAAAAAATTATATCATTCATGTCCTCGATATGGGATGCAATTAGGGTTAAATGAATGTTCATGCGTTTCCATGTTCACCCAATTCTCTATACTTTTATACCAACTAAAACCATCACGAGGGCATTCACCCATAATTATAATTTACATAATTCTCATTCACTGAGCAACAATTGTGTGACCTTGAATTTACCTAGTCAAGTTCATTTGCTTCAACTATGACAATATTAACTAGCGTAACTGTTTTGGTGTGTATAACATAACACCTATAATCTTAAAAGTGGTAGGCAGATTGCTGAACAGTATTCCAAAGAGTCAGTCCGGTAGCAAGATGGTCCGACGATTTATTCTAAGTCGCAGGTCATAGGTATCTGGATGAGAATAACTAACACATGACCGATTTGGTTGGCGTACAAAAAGAGAGGCCTATACTCAGCAACTGGGCAGAAACGGGCTGAGCTGATGATGATGATTCCAAAGAGTAGAGAGAGGAAGATGTCACATTATCATAAAATTGCAAAAGTTTTTCAAAATATTTATGTTAGTATTTATGTATGTTTATTTCTCCGCCATCAAGTAAAAACTTTTATAGTAAAACGGAGAAATTCAACCAGAAATTAAATGTTGATACCCTGTCATCCCACGGTGGGTACAATAATTTCAATACATGTACGCAAACCACAAAATTTCTAAGGAATTCGCTTCCAACAAAGGACTGGATAGTTGCAGGTAAAAATTCTTGATCCTCGGGAGAAACACGCAAGTGTTCGATGGTATGTATGTAATGTGTAAATTCACTATCTATACTTTATATACACGAAATAACGAAACTCATTTAAACACGGCTTGGGTCGACGTTGCTAAATTTGCGTATTCGTTTAGAGTCACTCGTTCCGACACACAGCGACACCATCCTCCTTATTATATTTAATGTTATGTTATGTCTATAATAATGGACCTAGAAAAAACACCATTGATCTCCTTATTGTACTTATATTATGTCTATAATAATGGACCTAGAAAAAAAGGCAAACGGATTCTTGCTAAGAAAGAATTGAAGCACCCTAATGGCGGCGGCGGAACTATGTGTGAGTGTGAAATGGCTGACCGGCACGCACACATTCACACCATAGTAAGCCGGGCGGTTCGTACGTATACGTTAGGTGGCTTACTAGTTACTATGGGTGCTTCACTTTTTAATTTCAGTGATGGTGCCCGCCTTTTTTTCTAGGTCCATGTCTTTAATAACATAAAATTTTACGTGTGAATCTGATACAAGCTGTCTGATAGGGTGTTCTGATGATGGAGTGTATTAATGTCCCGGTGGTACAGTTAACAGTGAATAAGGTACCTAAGCCTTCAATCCACTGTCTGGAGTCTGGACTCTATATTTATTTGATTTGATGATCTTTTGTTTTTGTTTAGATTTTTTTGCAAAAATAATGCAAAACGATGTATTTAACTTTTGTCTGTCCGAGTGGTACCGATAACCATGACTATCTCATTGTCTGGAAGTCTGGATATTTTTGTAAAAAGTCGGCTACGATCCATTGATGGATTCAAGTGGAAAAAAGTCGTCTAAGATCCATTGATGGATCAAATAATGGATTCAAATGGAATGAGGGATGTAATTTATTTAAACGTGCCGTCGACTCCGTCCGATATTCGATATGGGCAAATGTTCACTCTCCTATCTCGGTTCTCGCTGATAATATATAAATAAATGGTCCGTTTATTTCTCTCAGTATAACTTTAAAGAATATAACAATAAAAAAGATATGTAACAATATATCAAACATTACAAATAATATAGGGCCTCCATAAGAAGTACCCTCGTCAAGTAATGCTTTCGAGTACTTTTGTGTTGGTAAGTAAGGTCATTAGAGTGCCTACAACCACTCTTGCGGGTTCATACGCCTTTTTTTAGACATATTTATTTTTATGTCATACAGTAGACAAACAAGCAAGCGGGCCACCTGATGGAAAGCGGTCACCGCCGCCTATGGACATCAGTAACACCAGAGGCGCGACCAATGCGTTGTCCACCAAGGAGGTTGGAGGAAGGGAAGGGAAAGAAGGAGGGGGAAAGAGGGGATAGGGAAGGAGTTAGGCTTCCGGATCTCTCATTCACCGAACGAAACGCATTGCTGCTTCACGTCGATATTCTGTGAGAGGGTGGTACTACCCCGGTAGAGCCAGCCCATTTCGTAACAATAGGCTATTTGACACTATTAAAAATATGCTACGAAATATGGTCATCCTATTAGGTAATAACATAAAAAAACATATTTATCTCTGTTATATCCAAAAATATTTATAGATTTTTCAAAATAAACAAAATAAATCCAAATTATTTTTTAAATTTCTTCAGCCACAAGAACGCTTGTGATTGGCTATGCCTCGCGTGACGTCACACGCAAGTCAACATTATTCATTGTTACGACATTTTGTGTGATTTTATCATTTTATCTATCACTATTCGAATCAAATATTACTGGCATACTTACATCAAAGTGATCTTCACACATAAAAACATTTGTATGAGATAAAATGCTGTTTGGGTCTCTTCGAGCTAACACAGAAACAAACAGTTTTTGTGGAGTTTTTATAGAAGTATTTGTACATTGTGGCACAATTACACCATTTATAAACCATTTTTTCCAGTAAAATAACAGAAAAAATATTCTAAACACGCTGAATGTACACTTTGGTACAAGTTTACTTGCCTGTGACGTCACGGCGTCCGCCATTACAGAAAAAGCGTTTTAGCGCGAATATTGTAATTTAAATTTTAAACCGATATTTTACGGAAAATACTGCAAATTTCGCAGAAATATACATGTGGTGTATTAATCATATACCAACGAATAATTTAAAACAGTTTTTCAAAATCAGTCAAATAGCCTATTGCTGTACCAAAAATATACCTACCTATTGTTCTATATCGCATTCGACCCAGTTTTTACTAAACTGTTGATACCAAAAATTGGACCATGTTTTGTAAAACTCATAAATCTTAACCTTTGTGACAACCTAAAGCCTATTGAGGGACATATCATTGTCCAGTTAAACGTATCTCTAAAAATCTGACTGAATGCTACATAGGCTTCTTTTTTATATAAAACGGCAGGCAAACAAACAAGCGATAACAATAACACCAGCGCTACAAAAATAATAATAAGGAGAAATGGATTTCCGAATCCTCCCACTTACAGAACGAAACGCATTGCTATTTCATGGCGACATTCTATCAGAGAGTGGTACTTCTCCAGCCGAGCTTGTGCAAATTATAATCATACTAATATTATAAATGAGAAAGTGAGTTTGTTTGTTATTCCTTCACGGCTTGACTAAGCAGCCGATCATTATCATCATATTTTTTTTTTTTAAATCCCAAATTAAGCTTGTACAGTCAAGAGCATGTCGACCTTTACATATTGGACTTTGTACCATTCTTAAGTTCTATGCTTTAGGAGCCAAAATTATACTGCAAGTGTAAATCTCGACGTGCACCTGACTGTACTATGGGTACTAGATTACTTTTTGTTATTTCTAATTTTTCTATTTTTTTTTTGTAACTAGATTCTTATTATACATAGAAAACACCCAGACCAAAATGCGATAGTTTAAAATTTACAAGCTTGTCCATTTCATAAATGCTCTACCATTCCACATTTTATGTCATCAAATCAAAAATCAACCCATAATCATCCCACTGCTGGAATACGGGTCTCCCTTTAATCAAAGGTGATTAGAGCGTACTCTGCCACGCTGCTCCAATGCGGATTGGCAGAGGCCGGTGTTTTCAAGGCCACCGACTGGGCTTAACGACTGTCATCCATCGACAACAGCCGAGACCGACGGCTTAACATGCCCTCCGAAGCACGGAGAAGCTCGAGATAACGAAGCCCATCCAAACACTGGTTAGGGTCGATGTCGCTTAACTTGCGTGTTCATATTAGAGCGCGACACACATCGACGCTATCGAGCTCCTCATTTTACGTCAGGGGCCGTACCACGACCTTTTATAACTATCCCTAAACGAACTTGTAAACGAGACGTCGCCTTACATCATGTATTGCGCTGTCTCCCTTACTCGGTCGTTCTTGTTTTGTTTTAAGCGGTCATGGTACGGCCCCAGGACTGCGGAAACTAGCGATTCTTCCGGAACTCTGATAATACCTCAAATGAGAAATAAGGTACAAGTCCACCGCGGGTCATGCATTTTCCTGGCTATATAATAAAAACTTTCCAGTCCACCGTGTTCTTGTGACAGACAAATACATCTCTAGACATAGTTGATACCATGCTTAAATGACTTACAATTTTATCCTTTGAATTTTCCTCTTTTGAACATTTCTCACGATTTTCTCAAAAATTCGCCGGCAATTTTGCTCTGAAATTGCGAAAACATTTCTCAGATATTACTGAGGGCTTAATTGGGGGTGCTAAAGGTACGCAACTCTCTTAATGGAACATAGCTACTGTCTGATCTTTAATTTTAGGGGTTTTTATTTATTATTTTTTTACATTACAACTCATTATGACATCGAAATAGATCTTAATAAATTAAAGGTGGAAAATAACGTGATTAAATAGTCGGGAAATACAAACATAATTATTTATTTCCCTATGGTTAACTGGTATAGACTATTTAGCATTAAGTCCGCATATTGCATCAGTACTTTTGTATTGTGGTCAATTAAGTTACTTAATATAAATAACATACAAAAAAAAATTAAGTGTAGATCACAATGTTCGAAAATATAAAAACACCTAAGTCTAAAATAAATTACCCAAATAATTTTGCAATTTAAAGGGATTCCAATAGAGATTACGTTAAGTATAACAATGTCCATGCGAGATTTAGAGGAGGGATAGATTTACGTACTTAGGAACATTTTGTGACGGATCCCCAAAACCCGTAGATCCCTGACTAATAAAAGGGTGACACCAAAAGATTAGGTGTGTGGGACAAATAGATAAAATTAGTAGGATAAAATGAAAAGGTTGTAGATAAACCCAGGTACTTAAACTTGTTTTGTCACTGTCATGTTTGAGAAGAATTAGGTAAATGCAGTTTGGGGTGGGGAGTTGGGATACCTCCACGCGGTCCACCCTGGTAACGTCGGCGAGTAATTCCTTAGTTTCTGGACCCAACTCTGGAATTACTTGCCGACGGCCAAATTCCCGACGCGGTGGGTCTGCTCCCCGTGCTCCTACCTTGGATGGAGTACGTGGGATGCGGACAAATCCGCTCCCCCTTGCATCCGTACTGGTGCTGGGGGTGGAGCGATTGAGGAGACAACCTCGTTAAAAAACAAGAGGTGGAGCCGGCCGCGCTTGTCTCGGCCGGCTGTATGATGAGCGGTGGTGGACTCGTTCGCTCGCTGATCCTCCCCAAAAGCGTCTTCGCCCCGACTGGTGTCCGGGCCTACTCCACCCGTTGATACCGACCGGGGCGACCTCCGTATGGTGGAACGCGGAGGCCCTGCAGACACTGGGTCTCGCCAACCCAGACACTGCGGGGGGCGTTAAGGGTTGGGTCACATGGGCGAATGAGACCACCCTGGAAGAGGGAGTGCGCGGTGGCGCAAAGTGTCACAAAGTCCACTAAGTACGTAGTGGACGCTGTGGCACTTGGAGTGGCGCAGGAGGCGAGGTGGAGGAAGAAAACCTCGTTAAAAAATTGAAGAAGAGGGGCCGGCGGCTCGCAGAGCCCGGCCAGCGGTCGCACGTTGTTGCGACCGCAGAGATGGAGGGGACCCTTGCCCAGCCGAGACGGCGAGCCGGGGAAGGCCCGTCGTCTTGAGGGGGCAATGGTCCTCTGTGTCGGCAGTGCACCTGGATGCGGTGTGCTGCTGACGGGGCGTTCCGGGGAGAGCGAGTCCGGCCAGTTTAACTTTGGCCGGACGGCCCTGGCGGGGTCGCGGATGTATCACAGTACCCGTGGCCCCGTCACTTAGGGGGCGAGTGGCATCCCGTCAGTTTTTTAGTGGTAAGTCCCACAGTCCCCACCGCATATTCCCCGGGTGGTGGGGCTGCTGCAAAGCATTTTTCTGACGATAATAAAAAAAAAATAAAAATAAAAATAAAGAAAAAAAAAGGTAAATGCAGTTACAAGTTTTAGCTGCCCTATTTTACCCCTCACATCCATACTAATATTATAAATGTAATTATAATAAAAATAAAAAATTATAATGTGAAAGTGTGTTTTGTTTGTCCTCGCTTTACGTCGAAAGTAATGAACGAATTCATATGATTGTTTTATTGGCGATAGTTTAAGGTCTGGAGAGTGACATAGGCAAATTTTTCCCCCACGGGATAATGAGATTCCCATGGGAAAAAATATTGACATTTTCCCATGACCGCGCAATTTAAGAATAAATATATGTCGGATAGCCTAGCGGTTATTCGATGTGCAATTCAACATCACAAGGGCGTAACGAGGGTAGTCGTGATATAAGAGAAACAACAGTTTTAGTTCTACATAAAGAATGTTTATTGAATTTACTAGCACTTCGGAATGACCACTGATGGAAAAGAAATGCCGCAAGAAAAACCTCAGTCTAGGTCTTTTTCTCAATCGCTGTTACAACACACATTTTATTAGGTACAGTTTCTTAATATAACTCAATATAAAATAGACACTAGGTAAAACGCGACAGTTCCGTGACTACGAGTACTACTCTCGGTGGCGCTCCATAACGAAGTGGGTATGCTGATGATAGCACAGTTGCTGAAAGATATTTTTCTAGTTCAAGGGCTAAAAAACCGGAAATCGACGATCTCAGAGAGGCAATGGTGCACCGTACCAATCGTGCCTTGCAGGCCGTCTCCGATTGGGGTGATGCCAACCGTGTCAGCTTCAATGCCTCTAAGACTCAGGCACAGAATACTACAGAAGGTTGGCTTCAAACAACCGTCCAGAATAGGTATACGCATACAAAGAACGGCGATGTGTGCGTGAGCTCTCACCGACGAGGTCTCGTACGCTCCGACCGCGGTAAGAACTGGTTTGAACCGGCTCAGTTTCCGTATTAACGCCAAGGACGTCGGCCGCTCGCGCGCCGCGCCGCACGTTCTGTGACGTGTACAATGCCAAGTTCGTATAGTGTTTGTATGGCCAATTCAAAAAAGGACAAGGACATTTCTTTTTTTCGTACCCTAAAAATGATGTGAAGTAAGTAGGTACCTACGATTTACGAAAATTTATTATTTTTGAATATTGTTGTAAGTACCTACTACCTTACTATCACAGCTACTACCTATTTTTAATAAGTAGTATTGGATACTTACCTAAATTACATAGAACCAAATGTTTAAACAATGTTAATAATGTTTCATTACAAATGTTTGTATTATAAACCAGAAATAATAAGGAATTAAAACGAAACAATAAAATAAAATATTTTCGGGTCACTCATTTATAGACAGGCCCGGTAGTCGAGTGGCTAGCAATGGTCACTTTATCCCAAGGGCCGCGGGTTCAAATCCTGCGCAAGGCAAACATTTGTGTGCATGAACATGTCTGTTTGCCTTGATCTGGGTGATTTCTATGTTTAATTTATTTACAAAAAAGTATTTAGTATATTTAGTTTCAGCAATTTAGTTTGGGACTAGCTGGCGTTGTGTGATTCGTCCAAGAATATTTATTTATTGACATTTCATAATGCTGACCGTTTAATTGATAGCATTATAAAACATATTTTATTTAGCACTGGCGCGTTCCGTCTTCGCACGGGTACTTAACAAAATTTAAAATTTTAACACAAACACACTCCATTCACAAACAATCAATCAAAATCTTTCCTCTATAAAATAGTAGTATAGATAAGTACAGATTTAATTTGTTATAAAAAAAATGATAAAGTTTTTAATTATAATAATTTTTATATTCCTTTATGTTTGAAAAAAAAGAATATTTTGAATGGTTCTACATTGTAAATTTCATTATTAAATAAAACATTTTATTATAAACGTTGTTTTTATTTTTATATTGAATTTAATACCGTGCCAAAGGTGTCAACCCTATGAGAATAGGTATAAATTTTTCATTTAGTCGGGAGTCAACCCTCTGTATTACTCTGTGACTCAGGCATGTCTGTTCAGTGCAAAAAAGAGCCCGTTCAACTTGGCTCCTACTTTTCGTGGTGTGCCTGTTCCTGTGACCGGCCATCTCGAGCTTCTTGGTATCGACCTCTCGTCCAACCTTAACTTCGGTAGCTATATCGAGACCAAGGCTAAGACTGCTTCCAAAAAACTGGGTATCCTCTCCAAGGTTCAACGATATTTTACCTCGTGTCAGTTGCTGAATCTTTATACAGCCCAAGTCCGTTCATGTATGGAGTACTGCTCCCATTTGTGGGATGGATCTGCCCGTTATCAGCTCGAGGCCTTGGAAGCTATCGACAGGCGTGCCAGGAGACTCATTGGTGACGACACACTTTCGACCAGACTTCAGAGCCTCGAACACCGCCGACTGATAGCGAGTTTGTGTGTTTTCTACAGGCTACACTTCGGGGAGTGTGCTCAGGAATTACATCATTTAATTCCCCCTGCACCATTTCGAAATCGGACGACACGGCGTGGGGAGCGATTTCATCCGTATGTGGTCGATATTCCTGCTCACCGCACCTGTCGATTTGCCTCCACTTTTATAATGCGAACCGCCAAGGTATGGAACTCCCTCCCCGCGTCTATGTTTCCCGATTCATACAATTTAGGGATTTTCAAGGCAAGAGTGAACAGGCATTTTTTGAGTTTGCGTGTACCACCCTAGACCTCATCACTGCTTAACACCAGGCAGGATTGTGGTCAAACGCACTCAAATTTTTTCTAAAAAAAAAAAAAAAAAAGTGTTCAGTCGAGCCCGCCTTCCGTATCACGACTCTGCCGGAGCGCGCCAAAAGCAACGTTTTCTCAACACGCCGCTAGATGGCGCACCCTCGTTTTGCTTAGTGTTCATATCCATACTCATGACCGTATGCGACATATAAATAAATAAATATATAGGGACAATTCACACAGATTGAGCTAGCCCCAAAGTAAGTTCGAAACTTGTGTTATGGGATAATATCTCAACGATATTATATTTTATGACAAATGCATAAATAGACAAACATCCAAGACCCGAGGCCAATCAGAAAACGTTCGTTTCTCATCATGACCCGACCGGGATTCGAACCCGGGACCTCCTGGGTGACGTTCTGGCATGGTAACTATTACGCCACAATACTATAAATGAGATTGTTACTCTACTGAGTACCTGTTATTGTTTGAAGTGTTTCGTTGTTCAATCTTTTTGTAATTTCTCTTTTGTTACGTAATAGATAAAAGCCTTCAACTGAAACAGTTATTTATGGCACTCGAGATATGCATTATTTTCTCTTCCACTGCTATATTTTGTCGTTGTTATTATAAAGCAACGTTTCTCCAACGTTTATTATGAATTACAATTAATTTTAAAGTTTTTATCATGGACCTAGAAAGAAAGGCGGACACCATCACTGAAACTAAAAAGTGAAGCACCCATAGTAAGCTACCTCGCGTATACGTACGAACCGGCCGACTTATTATGGTGTGAATGTGTGCGTGCCGGTGAGCCATTTCACACTCACACATAGTTACGCCGCCGGCGCCATTAGGGTGCTTCAATTCTTTCTTAGCAAGATTCCGTCCGCCTTTTTTTCTAGGTCCATGGTTTTAATAGGTTAGCTCACTTATTTTATCAGATTAAAGAAAAATCAGAATCTGAATCTGAAAATTATGAAGGAAACATCAAATACCTACAATTTTATTTTTTTTATATTTGGGATAAAGTTAACGTATCGTGTCATCTCGGACCGTTTAAATATTTATATTTTATGTATTCGACGGGTGAAAAGCTAACATTTGTGCAAAGCTGACATGTAACTCCTGACAAAAAATATAGAGCAAACATTCTATTTGCACTTTTGCGACTCTATAAATGTCAGGAATATTTACGTTAGGAGTTAGGACAAAAAAAAATCTATATTTTTAACTAACACCACAGCAAATGCAAAAACAATATTTAGTTATAGGAAACAGTTTTTTTTCGAAAAGCTACCGTTGCTAACTTATAGCACAGCAAAACTAGCTTATAATTAAGGGCTTATTTAAAATCAATTAATTAAGTTTTTTAATATTTGTTTTTACAATATCTAGAAAACATTAATGTCTTTCTTTAAATGAAGTTTAAAATTTATATTATTTACCGTTTAGAAGTTAAAAGAGTTCTGAAAAAAAAACAGAGGTTACTTCGGAATTTTTTCCTATCGAGGAAATGTGTCACAATCTTGTTTTGGCTCTTTACAAAATTTCGATTATATGATAAATTAATACATATCCAAAAATCGAAGTCTAAATTTTAGTAGTTTAGAAGATATTTGGTTTTTAAGGACCCTTCTTTTTTTCACATAGCTCCTTAATTAAAACGAGTTTTCGCAGTTTCCTTTACACATTTATATATTCCTAAATAACTTCTTTACTTTGAAACTGGCTTCTTAAAATGTGAAACTTTCATTTGAACTTGTTAAGTAAATCAATGAGAATGACCTCTTTATTCCATACAGTCACATGCATATCGAGGTTAAAAATATTTTGATCGCTGCAGTTTTCTTAGCAGGGAAGGTACCTAATTTATAAAACAACTTAAAATAAGCGTGATAAATATACCACGCTATTTTATAAATTATAAATTAGGTACCTACCTACCTATGGACATGTTATATCAACTAAGTTAAAAGAGTTTAAGTTATAAGGTATAAATTATAAGCCTAGCTCAGATAATATTTTAAATGCTATTTAATTTCCCAGGGTCCCGTTTGGCTCTATTCCAAATTTCATCAAAATCGCTGTGCAATGAAACATAATGAAAAGATTTACACAATTCACACAGCACCATCTGGTCCCAAAGTAAGCCGGGCTTAATCTGCTTGTGTTAGGTACATAGAAAACACCCTGACTCGAGAACAAACAAAAATGCCATAACATAAATGTTTGCCCCGAGCGAGAATCGAACCCGCAGCGTCCTCTAGTGCGGTAGGACCCTACACACCACACCGGGCTGCGATGAAACCAAACAGTAATAATAAACAAAACACAACTAGCACGTAATTATAAACAAAACACAACCACAGACACAACTAAGTACTTTGTACGTGTGTAACAATACATAGTAACTTTAATATTTTTTTTCTTTTTATATCTAAACCTGTCGTAAGGTTTGTAAAGAGAGCTCAGTTAATTTCCGAATTGGTCTCTCAAGTCACAACTCTGTGGCGACCGTCTAACAAAGCCCGAAAAACTTTTCCCTCACACACGAAGCTAAGAACAAAATTTGCAGTTAAATTGTCTTTACAAAGGGATTTCGTGAAGAGGACTTTTGGGAATTCATTTTATATTTGTTGGTAATAATAACATAGGTTATATAAAAATATAGTCCTATTTCTTATTTTATTAATATTTGAAAGAAAGAGTTTGTTTGTTGTATTTACGAAAGATACGAGATCCTGGAAATTACTTTAGAAACGCAGACTTCATAATAGTGAAAACCTAACTAAAATATAATCCGAACAACGTAGTTTTGCGAGGATTTTGTTATTTACACTTTCATTTAATTCTTCTTATGAACGACAGTGACAAAAACGTGATGACTGGTTATTTGTGAGAAAAATTGTTATACCACATCCAGACTTTGTACTTCAACATCACGATTGTTAGTTTTTTTGCGATTTTAGTTCTGTGGTTCGACTCCTATCTTCGCGTTCTCCAGACGCTCTCCGCATCACAAATGTAACAAAATAAATATTGATTTCTCGTCTACAAAAACCGGCGAAGTGCGTCTCGGGCTATGCACAGTATAGGTTATAGTATAGATAGGGTTATTTTCTTCGCTTTGCTTGCTGATGAGTGCAATGTTCTATGAAAGGACGTTTTATCAATTTTATTCATTTAATTAAATCAGTACAAAGAGAATACGATGTTGCAGATTCGGCGCTGCACTGTTTGCAAAATTAACTGACTCCATTCCTTTTTGTCTCAAAAATAAATAATAACATGTATCCGTATTGCAAGCGGTGTCGTGCGAAATTTTTAATTAAAAACTCTAATAACTTTTCTAATTATTAAATTTGATAGTCCATAAATTGTATTATTATTGGCGAAAGTAAATGATGTTAGCTTTTCCTCCGTTTAATGTTAGTGTTTCGTAAATCCAAATATATTGTAATTAGACAGCAGGCACAGTATAGGAATGTATATGTAAAACTGGTGTAGTAGTGCATTTTTATGAATAGTTCTAGTTGTACCGTAGCGTTTCACAGAATATTGGCGTAAAGCATACGTAAAGCCTCTACCACACAGGCGCGTTTTTACAGGACGATAATATCGCATGCGTTGCGATAATGCGTCCCGATTCCTTGCACACAGTTGCGTTTTTATCGTCCGATATTTGTTCAACTTTTAGGCCGCAACTTTTACTTCCTACCTTCGTTTCCGGCGTCTTTTTCGGTCATCTTCCATTGCTAGTTAGTAATAAGTTTTCTTCGTCTGATGATAATATGTTACTATCCATATTATAGAAAAATTTCAGGACACTCATACAGTCATAACCACTCAAGTCTCAAACTACCGATAAAACCAAATTACGTCCTTGCCATACAAGTACTAACGTTATTATCGCAGGTGTGTGTACGGTCGTTTACGTCCTGCTAGGTTACTCTGCACAGCAATCGCGATTTTAATTTCAATTCTGTATAATTTCAAATGCAAAATTAACAGCAAATCCTAATTCGTACCATTGAATCTTTATACTTTACTAACTATTTGGTTAGCATACAATCCGGTTTCATTTAGTTTAGTATTAAATTTAGTTAGCGCTAGTTAAGCTGTAAAGAGTACCTAAAATTAACAATCCAATGGCGATCGTGCGGAATTATCTTCAAGAGTAAGGTGATCCTGATACAAAAAAATTCTAGAACTCATATCGGATTATCGCAGGACGGAGAAACGCAATGTCCTACTTCCATTGCGGCGTATATTATCGCAGCAGTTCATGGCAATCCTAATACAAAATATACTGAAAACAGATATCGCATAACGCCATCGATAATTATCGACCGTTAAAAACGCGCCCGTGTGGTAGAACCTTAATGCGTTTCGTTTAGTTAAGTTTAGTGAGAGAGAGATCATGATACTCTTTTTCCTTCTCTGTCTATTCCCTTCCTTGTAGACAACGTATTGGTAGCCTAGGATTTATTTATTTATTTTAACTTTATTGTAGACAATACATAGTGTGTATACAAAAGGCGAACTTAATGCTAAAGCATTGTTTGCTAGTTTACCGTTGTTACATTTCAAAAGGTTACATGAGGGGTGTAACATATAAAATTACGTTAAATCTATACATATAATAAAACAGTAGACTCCGATATGTCTGTACTTTAAATATATTTGGCAGAAATGGAGAGGGAACAGTTAGAGAAAGGTAATAAAAGCGAAAAAATGTTTTTTGGAATTCTGTCTGTCTGTTTGAACGCGCACATCTTCTAAGTTACTGAACGGATTTTAATGCTGTTTTCACAGGAAGAGAGCTCGGGATGGAGCAGAATATAGGATTTGTTTCATTTAAATCGCTTGTCAGGAAAAGGAGTTATCCTTATTTTAACATTTCACGCGGACGAAGTCGCGGGTAACAGCTCGTCTAAAATATATTCTTTGGAATATTTGAAGTGTCAAATAATATGACAATTTATAATACAGTTAATATTTCTTGACAACAACGGTTGAAATGAACTACAATATTCTTTATAGCCCGATGGCGACTGAAGGACGCCTAAAGATGTCACTAGCGGTCAAAAGGGTAAAATAGCATTCAAGTGTAAATAACAATTATTATTTGCACACAATTTATGTAGTAAGTCTTATGTATGACATGGAATTTATATATATATGATACACACAGAAGATAGAGTTTGACTTGGAGCGAAATATAGGCCTTATTTCTTTTAAATCGGATATCAGAAAAAAACTATCTTTATTTACTTGGACAAAGTGGCCCGAAAATGAAAATTAAGTCCCACAAAACTTCACTAGATGTCACTGACTCCGTATTTTCCGTCGATACTTTTTTAACCACAAATCCAATTCCACGCGGGCGAAGCGGTGGCCACAGCCAGTTCTAAATAAAATCAAATAGTTCAAATCAAATAGTTTATTTGGAATACATAACAAGGGTTACAAAAACAAAGAACACGATGACATCTGTAGGAGTATTAAACTGTGACACAGATATAAAATAAACGAAGTAGGTATACTAGAACTACTAAAAAAAACTGTGAATATATTTCGATACTGTATGAGTATACAGTATCGATACATGAGTATGTAGCCATCTAATATATTATTCATATAATGTCATTTACATTTTTCTTATAAAACTTTTAAAAGTTTAAAAACTTTCTGCTGTACGCTTTTCAAAAGTTTTCAACTGACCTAGTATAATATTAGTACTTGGAATTTGGATTATTTATACCACGTATACCCGGTCAATATTAATATCTATACTTCTATACTTATACTAATATTATAAAGAGGAAAGATTTGATTGTTTGTTTGTTTGCATTGAATAGGCTCCGAAACTACTGGACCGATTTCCAAAATTCTTTCACCAGTAGAAAGCTACATTATCAGGGAGTGACATAGGCTATAGCTTTCCCGAAATTCAATGTGGTTCCCACGGGAGGGGGGTCCGAAACTTCACGCGGACGAAGTCGCGGGCAAAAAAGCTAGTTATTTATCAATATATTCCACCCACTGTTCGCTTTTACTTACATACCTATGAATATCTGTATTCACATTGAGTTTATGTTCAAAATTAGAGAATTTGATTACAAATGTGTACGTTCTACAATCCAGAGTTAATTCTGGAAATTGGTATAAGACCATAGGAATATGCCAGGAGCGAATCCTAATTAATAAAATTCAAGAGTTTGGCCAAGTAATTTTGAAGTTTACTCACAAAGTGACTTGGGCAAAATGCCGACGGAACTTTCCCCGTTTGTTTACATAGAATAAGCATTTTAATATTATATTAAAGTGCGTTAATAGAAACTGGGTGAGATAATTATGACTACTTCATTAGAGATGAAAATTAAAATATATTATTAGTATCATTCTATGAAAAAGTTTGTTTAAAACAAGTTATTCCGAAAAATATTTTTTTATCATACGGATATTAAAGCTGCAACCTACCGAATCGACTAGTGATATTATGTGCTCGACATAAAATTCGCCAAGTAGTGAGCATATCTTTTGTAGTTCTACATACACATATCACAAGAGCTGAGTGAGGCGAGCACGAATAAATTATTACTCAGAGTTTTGTGAGCAGCCCTTCGCCAAATAGTGGTGAATCAGCTCATCTTCGTGCTCCGGAGACCCCTATCCCTACAGTAGTGGAATGATTATGGGTTAATATGTGTGCACGGTCCAGGGTTGGTTTGCTGGTTCAGGCTGGTTTCTTTTATTGTTTTAACAAAAAAAAATCGGGAAAATAATATACACTCCATGACAGGGTAAAAAGACAAGTATATTTTGACAGATAAATAGAAAAGCAAACAATAATATATATGGCCTGTATCGAACCATGAACATGCCGCCTCCCAAGAACGAAGTTCTTAATACTAACAAACTATTTACAAAATATCAGATTAGGAGGTTCTAGCAGTGGACTGTATAAGGTATATAAAATAGGTAAGGTAAGCAAATTATTATGGTTCATACACAGCAAAAGGAAAAACTTAATTTACAAAAACAAAAAATCTTATAAGTACATACACTTCACTTCTTACATGACTGGTAAAAAACATAGTTTGCTTATAGGTCTTTTAACTAAACTACTTCCACATTTGAGTGTCACTACCCTGGTTAGACCATCTGAGCCTGGGTGTTTCTCTACTATCAAACCGAACAACCACCTAGCTGGGGGCAAATTGTCCTCCTTGATTAAAACTACAGCACCGATACCCGGCTCTGGAACAACCTTAGCCCACTTATGCCGTTGGCACAATTGGGTCAAATATTCCTGAGACCAACGTCTCCAGAAGTGTTGAACCATACGCTGAGTCATTTGCCATCGGTTCAATAAACTAATGTTGGAACCTTCCACGTTGCGCTCCGGAGGTAGTACTAAAGGTTCGCTCACCAGGAAGTGACCCGGAGTCAAAGGCATTGGGTCCTGAGGATTGTCACTCATTGAGGCAATCGGTCTGGAGTTTAGACAGGCCTCTATCTGCGCTAATACGGTGGACATCTCCTCATATGTCAATTTACTGTCACCTATGACTCGCTTCAAATGGTATTTGACAGATTTCACTCCCGCCTCCCATAGTCCTCCGTGATTCGGTGCATGAGGGGGAATGAAATGCCATGTGGTACCATTGGTTGCCAACCACTCTGCCAATTCTGGTACAATAGAATCCGCACTAGCAGAGCGGAAAAGAACTTTTAGTTCCTTTGAGGCGCCTACAAAATTGGTCCCATTGTCACTCCAAATCTGAGTACACTGACCTCTCCTAGCCACGAATCTCTTAAAAGCAGAAAGGAATCCTTGAGTGGTAAGGTCACTGACTGCCTCAAGGTGTATGGCCTTGGTTGCCATACAAACAAAAACACAAATATATCCCTTATAGGACTTCTGACCGCGTCCTTTTGACGTCCGTAGGTTTATTGGGCCAGCGTAGTCTACGCCGGAATGTGAAAAAGGTCTACTCATATTAGTTCTTGAAGCTGGTAGTTGACCCATGAATTGACTGGATCCTGCGGCCTTGTATCTGATACATGTGACACATTTGCGGTACTGGTTCTTAGCAAGATTCTTGACACCTGTTATCCAATATTTGACGCGCAAATATGTCAACATAAGCTGTGGACCGCCATGCATGGTTTTAATATGAGCTTCAGACATTAACAATGTAGAAAGATGAGACTTTCCTGAGAGTATAATAGGATACTTTGTAGAATCGGGTACTCCAGCATGATCAATTCGTCCTCGTACTCTCAAAATTCCCTCATCATCCCTAAATGGTGTCAATGAATACAAGCTGCTACTCTTCTTCACTCTTTCAAATTTCAAATCCTGTATTTCAGACATAAGCTCTTCTTGCTGAGTCTGCCTGATACAAGTCTGCAAAGCCTGGTATAACTCTTCACTGGTAAGATAGGTCTGATTTGGTATTCTCTCTTTAGGTTTTTTGTAATTCAACACTCTTCTACAATAAGCAATAACTCTAAGCATTCTGGTCAATGAAGAAAATCTAGTCCATATCGGTTCTTCTACGGTGGCTGCTAAAGACTTGATTTCCAGATTGGTATCTACGTCGGGTCTGGTGAACTTTATATCAGGTTTCCGAAGCCAATGTGGTCCATGCAACCACAAATCATTATCAATTAAATCTGCAGGATTCAGACCTCTAGAGGCTGCATCTGCAGGGTTATCAGCAGAAATAACATGTGACCACTGATTGCTAGGATGGTTGGTTATAATTTCTGACACACGATTCGCTACAAAAGTTTTCCATTTGCTTGGATGGCTTCGCAACCATGCCAACACAATTGTGGAATCGGTCCAGGCAAATACTTGAGAGTTGGGCACTTCCAAAATATGGGAAACTTCCTTGAGCAGTTTAGACAATAAAGTCGCTCCACACAACTCTAAACGCGGTATGGAAACTTGTTTAACCGGTGCGACTTTGGTTTTGGAAGTGAAAAGATTTACATTTATATTACCATCAACATCGGTGACACGAAGATATATGACAGCAGCATAGGCCGAGACAGATGCATCAGAGAATCCATGAATCTCTGTTTTGGTTTGTGTACTTTCTCCTGTCCATCTCTGCACCTGGAAGTCACTCAAACTCTTCAGTTGGTCTCTACAGGCAATCCATTCCTGCAACAGGTCTGATGGTAGCTCTTCATCCCAGGAAATTCCTGATAACCACAACTTCTGGATCATTATCTTTGCGGTAACTATACAAGGTGAAATCCATCCTAGTGGATCGAATAAACGAGAAATGTCTGACACAACTCTACGCTTGGTTACTGGTGTTATCAACGGTGGTAAGGACACTGCATAAGTAAAAGTATCGGTAGATTTCTTCCAGGTTAATCCCAAGATTTTCATCACATCGTCCTTTATTACAATGGGTATAGAGTCATCAGGTAAGGTAAGATTATCTTCATTTATGTTCTTCATGACTTCTTTACAATTACTAGACCACTTTTGCAGAATAAAACCTCCTTTCTTCATTAGACTATTTAACTGACTATATGTTTGTAACGCTTCTTCTTTATTTTCGCAGGTTGTCATCAGATCGTCCATGTAGAAGTCATTCAAGATTCTACTTGCTGCGAGAGAGATCTCGACACCATCATCTAACGCCAGTTGCTGTAATGACTTCACTGCCAGGTAAGGAGAAGAAGAAACTCCAAAGGTAACACGAAGTAACTTATAATGGTTTATTTCTTTTTCAGGTTCTTCGCGCCACACGATTCTTTGAAAGTCACAATCTTCATCGTTCACTTTCACCATTCGGTACATTTTCACAATATCAGCAACAAGACATACGGAACCTCTACGGAATCGCATGACTAAATGCCGCAGGTCTGGTTGAAGGCGTGGGCCTACCATCAAGTCATCATTGAGTGATACTCCATTTGATCCTTTACAGGAAGCATCGAACACTGGTCTCACCTTGGTAGTCAACGCACTTTCTCTAACAACTGCATGGTGAGGTAAATAAACAGAACTAGGATTTTTTACATCTTTATCTTCGGTAATCATAGTCATGTGACCCGTCTGTAAGTAATCTTTGATAGCAGCATCATATTGTTGCTTAAGCTTTGGTTGCTTCATTAATCTCACTTCCTGAGACTTAAAGCGTCGGATGGCTGAATCCCGTGATTCACCATATTTTGATGCAGGTTCTTCATCTCTAAATGGTAACTTAACTATGTAACGCCCTTCACTATCTCTACGTGTGGTAGAGACAAATAACTTCTCACAACGCTCTTCCTCTTCGGTAAGGTATTTAGGTTTAAGGTTACATGGCTCCGATTCTAGCTCCCAGAACCTCCTGAGAGCCTCATCATAATCAACATGAGCAACCATTGACACAACTATGGAATTACAAGAAATTGAGTTGAGCTCTACGACTCCTGATAAAATCCATCCTAAATTGGATTTCTGTGCGATAAGGTCACCACTAGGGGATTTAATGAGACCTTCCAAAATGATTTTCCCAAAAACATCATTGCCCAACAAAATGTCAATCTTATTAGGAATGTAGTAGTTAGGATCCGCTAAGTTAAGATTCTCAATTTCTGGCCAGTCTTGAATTTTAAGATTTCTGGCTGGTAACACGTGTGTCAACTTAGATAGTACAAGTGCCTGGACCTGCACTGAGAAATAATCATCATGAACTGAAGACATTTTGAATTCTACTACTACTATGTTTGGAAAATAAGGTTTTAGAATCACCCACACCAGTAATATTAATATTGTTTTTTAGAGCAATTCTTTTGAGTCCAAGCAATTGTACCGCTGACTCGGTAATAAAAGAGGTTTGCGAACCTTGGTCTATCAATGCACGCAGTATTTGGCAGTTACCATCTCTAGATTCAACTTTAACTAGGGCAGTGGCTAACAGAATTTGACTTGGTGACTTTCCATGGGAAAAGTAACTCGTTACTACATTTGGTGGGTTTACCCTAGTTGTCATGGTTGTGGTATTAGTGGTTGGTTCTACACTATGGTTTGACTCAACTTTATGGTCAACACTATCTGAAGTTGTCAGTTTCGGTGGGTGAAGCAATGTATGGTGTTTACGTCGACAAACATGGCAAGATGTTTTTAAAAAACAAGTCTTAATGGTATGGTTTGATCCGAAACAATTGAAACATAAACGGTTATCGGTTATAAACTTATGACGAGTATCGTAATCTGAACTGTTAAACTTTGGGCATTGATAAATTTTGTGTTTCTCTGAACAGAACTTACAGTCACTGATGCTGCCAGGAGCACTGGTGGTATGATGAACTCTAGCGATATTGCTCCTGCCACCACCGCCGGGTGTCACCTTGACAGGTTCTAAATTTTCTAATGCACGGAATCTACTCATCAAGAAGGCTTCAAACTGTGAAAACGACGGAAGCTCATCACTGCTTTCACAAACCTTGATCTCCCACTGCTGTCGGGTATCGGCATCTAGTTTTGAGCTGACAACATGAATAATAATTAAATCCCGAGATTCAAGAACAGAAACACCCAGACTGAGTAGTGCACTCATCACATCATTTGTTGTATCTAACAATTCTTTTAAACCATTAGCTGATTGACATACTAAAGTTTTTTGATTAAAAAACCGCTTAAGTAACGAATTTGACAAAAACCTTTTATTATTAAATCTATGTTCCAATTTGTCCCAACATTTTTTATAATTTGCATCTGTGGTAGGTATATGACGTAACAGTTGTTCTGCTTCGCCTGTGGTATACACCTTTAAATAGTGCAGTTTTTGCACATCATCCAGCGACTTGTTCCCATGCACAAGAGATAAGAACAAATCCCTGAATGTCGGCCATTCAGTAAATCTACCACTAAATGTCGGAAGCTTTATATCAGGTAATTTAAATGTTGGCTTACCAGAATCAGCACTTGGTTTGGTATTAATAGACTTACTACTTAAATCTGACAACAATTCTTTTAAGGTAGACTTATAATCGAGATATTCTTCCTTCATCAATTCCAAGGTACCATCCACAAAATATTTTTCTTTCAGCTTACTCTCTGCGGTTGCCATGGTAACAATAGTTGTGTGCGATTTCCTTATATCTTCCCATAAATCTTCCAGCGACTCTAATCTCGTTTCAATATAAGTCTTGGTGATGCGAGATTTCGGACTTTTCTTGAAATTACTCATCGATCTCGCGAGCTGCTGCTCGAGATCCTCTTGGACTTTAATAGCCGTTTCCATTTCGACTATTTTCAACTATTAGGTAGGTAGGTACTTGGTAGGTAGGTAGATTACTCCGTCTGACGTCTCCAACTGGTAAAAACTCGGTAGGTAAATGGTAAACAGAACTAAACAGTTCTCGTTGGGTAGCGCCGACAAGATATGGTAGGTAGAATATGGTATGAAGTTATTATTTCCCTCGATGGTAACAAAACAATGGTATCCGTCTCGTTACGGACCATGTGCACGGTCCAGGGTTGGTTTGCTGGTTCAGGCTGGTTTCTTTTATTGTTTTAACAAAAAAAAATCGGGAAAATAATATACACTCCATGACAGGGTAAAAAGACAAGTATATTTTGACAGATAAATAGAAAAGCAAACAATAATATATATGGCCTGTATCGAACCATGAACAATATGTTTAATCAGCGCATCACTCGGCGAGTCCGCTAATGTCTGGTTGCTAGACGACAGTTCCTACATGTCAAATCGAATGTACCCAATCTCGTCTCTTTTATAGATTTCCCATTGCCAACTGATTTCATCGGATCAGCTCCATGACACAATTTATGGCGTATTTATTGTATGGATTTGATTCTGCGAATTGGGCTGTTTTGCATTAAAACGTCGTAAGTCGTTTGCCGAGCCGAATACGGCGATAGTATTCGACTAACAATGCAAAATGCATAAATTTTGACGACCTCCGTGGCGTAATGGTTACCACGCCAGACCGCCACCCAGGAGGTCACGGGTTCGATCCCCGGTCGGGTCATGATGAAAAACGATTTTTTTCCGATTGGCCTCGGGTCTTGGATGTTTATCTATATATGTATTTGTTATAAAATATAATATCGTTGAGTTTAGTATCCCATAACACTAGCTTCGAACTTACTTTGGGGCTAGCTCAATCTGTATGAATTGTCCCTATATATAAATGCTCAATCCCTCCAAAATTTAGTCATCCAAAATGGTTGTCGGGCGAAATTATCTAACCGAAACTCCGTTTACAGTTACTACTCCGTGGTCGAATATTGGCAGTAACCGAATCAATCTAAACGTTATGCGTGCATTTCAGCTCAATAGACATTGCAGGGACATTTATAATAAGTTTTCATCTTGACTGTACATTCTTCACAAAGTAAAGTCGTCATTGTACACTTCAATCACTTTATACATTAAGAGTAAATTCGTCACAAATCACAGGTACGGTGTATTTACTCCGCGACGTAGGTATTCCCTTTCAACGAATTCAACAGCCCGTTTTCTCGTATCAGACATAATACTAAAAATATTGAGTAGGTATATAATATGAGAACCAATTTAATTATTTCCAAATTTAATTGGTAATGAGCAATGTAGATCTCCGTGCTTCGGAGGGCACGTTAAGCCGTCGGTCCCTGCTGTTGTCGATGGATGACAGTCGTTAAGCCAAGTCGGTGGCCTTAGGGCGGTTTGAAAACACCGGCCTCTGCCAATTCGCATTGGAGCAGCGTGGCAGAGTACGCTCTAATCACCTTCGATTGAAGGGAGACCCGTATCCCAGCAGTGGGATGATTATGGGTTGATAATAATATGATGAATGTAGAAATGTCATCGAGTGGAAAAAACCTTGGGAAATTACATTGATTTTCAACAGAAAGAAATTACGAGTATAAAGGATTGGGCGACATCCTTTTTCATCTGTGCGTAATAGCGCTAAATATACATTACGTTCTCAAGAGAGTAAAATGCAAATATGAGAAAAGATAACATTTATATTAGCATTTTGGAAGGGAAAGTATGCAGACTAAATTATAGTAGGAAAGATTTTTTTGACTATGGTGTGTTACTATTTCATAAATAGATTGTTACACGTCCTACAAATCAAAAAAACAAAAATGTTTTATTTTTTAAATCTTTGAAATTTGTAAATAAATAACTTACAATATCTACGACAAAGAAAATTTCTAATATCAAAATACTTTTTTATTTACAAAATAAACAATAGAATATCAGACAATGGTTCAGAATTTCTGATATCTACGAATACAGATCAAACAATGCTGAAAAAAATCACGTGAGGGTGAAACTTAACAAATTGACAATAAACACATACCTTATCGCAGGCGATTGCCGGCCATTTATAGCTTGTCGAGTACCCCTTTGATGTACTAATTAACCTTAGCGAAAATTTTCACGGCACACGATTACGCAATTAATTTGCTATTTTTGTTTTTGTTCGCCAAAGAGGACGGGGCTGATATCGCCCGGGACGGTTGTTATGGCAACGGGGGGCGCTGGCAGCGCGCGCCGCATTGCCGCGGCAGAAGTGAGCCTGCCGTTGCGGCTGCTGCGTCGCGTTTACCGTCCCGAGCGTTTTTTGACGAAACAAGAACATACCGTGCGTCATGAAAGCACGTTGATCATTTTAGTGTTGCCATATACAACGAAAAAGTGTTGTTAACCCTGTGCTGTGTTGTGTGTGTGAGTGCATCGTGCAATGTTGAGGGGTGGTGGGACGAGTCCGTGACGCTCTGCAGGGGAGGGGCGAGTTTCACGCCTGATCATGCCTTACGAACACAGATCAGGTGAGTTTTTTCGTCATTCATGCGCGAGTCAGCCTATTGTGTCAGGTGGAACTTTTGATAGCCTTAATTGAATAGCAATTTACAGGTTATGGGGGTTCGAAGTTTTTTCAGGGTTAGAGATAATAATTTATTGTTTTTTTATTAGAAATGGTTGATTTTATTAAGGCGACCTTATAAAAAGCACGTGGTGTACAGACCGATTTGATTTTGAAGAAGAACGTAAAAATTTATTATTGGTACACAAATATCCTGTTTTCTTAATAAGTTTTCTTTTAATGTAACAAATAATCTTACGTGATATTATATCAACTTATTTCCTATAACGCTTTCATTTTTTCTATGACATTTATTATCTTAAAATAAAATACTTTCTTAGAAAAATAACTGAGAGAAATGGTATTGCCAATAGTAAGTAATTGCCCAATATAAAACATTGGTTATGGTATGTTTCATAAAAGATATTTTCTTATGAATTTACGAGATTCATTGTTTTCACCGAAGCCAGTCCTGCGATGTTACTTATGTAGTATACCCTTAGATACTAATATGACTAACGGTGAGTTGCAGAAAAATATTATAAAGTTGATGACACATTAAGCTGCCTAACTACAGAAGACAAAGAGAGATAACTGGAGATTTCGTATGGTATTAAGATTAAAATACGTTTCCACAACTGCCTGTTAGGCGATAGCTATACACATAGTGTATAGCTATCGCCTAACAGGCAGTACGATAGAGCCATCACTCTATACGTTAGAGTCATTTTTTTTCAGGCTCATTGGAGCAGAGTGACAGAGTACGCTCTAACTAATCCCCTTCGATTGAAAGGATACCCCGTATTCCTGCAGTGAGATGAAACTCGTAAGAGCTGTCGAGCGGGTACTTGCGTATTTCACGCAGGTGTACACGCGGCCTCAGAGTATTAAATGACTTAGTATATCAAGGTAGGTAAACACAATTAGTAGGTCTGCATGCTTGAGATAACCAGGTGCGCCAAATGGGAGGTACGGAGAACCATCCCCATTTTATAGGAGTGTCGCAGTATAACCTATTTCATTTAAGGTAACTCAAGATATTGGAGTTTCAAAACTTTTGAGTAAGGAGACGGTCAAAAAGAAAAATTGAGCATTTTTTGTTTGCATATACATATATTGGGTTTTTGGAGATTAAAGTAAGTTTAATTGGCCGATGTGACAAATTTCTGATAAGTCCTAGTTAGCTTATCTGCCAGATAAATTGCTCATGCAAAAAGATTATCATACAAAACATGTCAATGGAGCCTTCTGTGGATCGGATCTTACTTATTTAGTTGAAGTGAAAAGTTCTTAAGCGGCGATTGGCACTTTCTTTAGATGGGTAAAATTTTTTAAACTCGCGTCAGATCCGTAGCCTGATCGAAAAAGCGTAAGATTCTTGATGTTTCAGTTTTCACTTCTTCCGGCACTCCCGGAGTGCAACCCGTTCTTTTTTTATTTGAGGACCTACAAAAAAGACACATTACAAATTATAGGAACTTATACTAAAGCTTACAATTGTATTTTTTAATTATAGGAGACCAAAATATAATATGCAATTATTAAGATAGTCTGGCAATATGTTTAAGTTACGTTACACAATTATCTTTGCAGCTAACTAAAAAAATAATGCCGTCGTGTTCTAGAGAACATAAGTGCTTGCATCTTCGTTCCTATTCTACGCTCATTAAAATCGTAATCAGGTTGCACATCAAAGAATCATTATTCAGGTCAATGATCACAATCATATTACAGACACCATAGTACTGCCAAGCGATCCTTCCCGGTTTTGTCTATCTCTCTTTGTCAACTGACATAATACGGAATACGTATACGAAAATATTTATAGTAGGTTTTTTTGGAAGTACATCATACCTACTTTAATAATTTTCTAAATGCGGTGGATAGGGTGTCAGCCTGATCCTGTCTAGATTGCAAACAATTGTTTTCGAACGAATGACTTTTTCGAATAATTAACTTTAAAAAAAAAAAAAAACCGACTTCAAATGTATTTTTTATTATTAAATTTAAATGGGACCACCCTTGAGGTATTACCTATAAGCCGAAAAAAGATTTGTTCAAATCGGTTCATAATTGGCGGAGTTATCGCGTAACAAACATAGAAAAAAAAAAACACACAAACCTCCTCCTTTTTTGAAGTCGGTTGAAAAAAAAAAAAAAAAAAAAAAAACATACGGGTCGAATTGAGAACCTCCTCCTTTTTTGAAGTCGGTTGAAAATGCTTTTTAGGATATGTCAGCATTGTTAAAAAAAATCATTCATTTTTGTTCAGTTGGAAATGGTGTCACTGAAATGCGTTGTTCAACATTCATACATTCAAAGATATTTTAAATTTTTTTATATAAAAAAAATACCTTGACAATAACAAAAATGCATTGAATAAAATAAAGATAAAGTAACTCGTGTTTTAAGAGATGATTCATTGTATTTATACCACCATAACATCTAATTTTATATGGAAACAGTTCTGAAATGTGAAATGATGTAGGAAAGTGGGCTTTTCCCAGTCGGAGTAACAAATCGACTGTCTTATCCCGTTATAAATGTGTGGCTCAGATCGCATTCGTTTAAGGAAATGTACCCAACTATGATAAAGATGAAAATATTTTAAACTACTAAAGTTTTTTTTTATAAGAAAGCAGACGAGCAAACAAAAGGTCATGATGAAAAGTGGTTACCTATGAACATCAAGCCGGTCATAATAGAAGCGTTTGGAGGTCTATTTCCAGCACTGGACTTCGTACTTGTAGCTGATAAGTATGATGATGATCAGGCGCGCTACCAATAAGTTGTCTGCTACAAACAAGTTGGAGAAAAAATAACGAGAAAAGCTATAGGAAAAGGGGTTAGAAAATGAGAGTTTTAAAAGATCTAGATAAATTCAGGGTAATCTATCTTTAATTAATCTGACATATATCTAGAACTTGTCATTGTGAAACCAGTTCTTAGTGATTGTGAAGAATCAATAAAACCTCTAATATTGTAAGTTTTCATGCTGTAATTGACGACCTCCGTGGCGTAATGGTTACCACGCGAGACCGCCACCCAGGAGGTCCCGGGTTCGATCCCCGGTCGGGTCATGATGAAAAACGAACTTTTTCTGATTGGCCTCGGGTCTTGGATGTTTATCTATATATGTATTTGTTATAAAATATAATATCGTTGAGTTAGTATCCCATAACACAAGTTTCGAACTTACTTTGGGGCTAGCTCAATCTGTATGAGTTGTCCCTATATATTTATTTATTTAATAACTGTTGGCTATTATATCATCTCACATATTATACTGTTTGTACAGTAGTATAAAAAAGGTTATTTTGAGGACATACTTATTACTTCAGAGACCATTGTGACCTCTTTTGCAGCTGCGACCTACTTCGGATGTATTTTATCAGCTAAGGTTAATGCTCCGAAATTCCATTAGGCATCACTAACACATCATCCCCCTAAGGAATCGATCTGGCAAATGCTTGTTACCGTTTTTCTTTTTTAGCTAAAATTTTCGCGGACAGAACGAGAACATAAGTTTCTTATTCGAAACAACTACCTTCCCGTCCCGTTCATGTCTCCGCAACGTCTGCATTATTATCCATACATACATTTTGTCCTTTCAATACTTCCTACTTCGATCCTCTGATTAAATTCGTTGTGAGTTCCAAGACAGCTGTAGTTTCTCCCCCGGGACGTCAATAAGCTTCATCGCTTATTGTCAATCTGAGGTCGCCGTTGTTGATCCTGGCTACACAGGAGACACATCGGTGGGAATGTGTGGTGGGGTGGACTTGTCCCGACATACATTTTGTATAGAACGACTTCCCGTCCCGTCCGTGTAAAAACCATATGCAGCGACCTTTAAAATCCAGCTTAGTTCTGTTGGACTTCTCGTCAGACGTTGTACTTTTGTTTTCCTGTTTTAAATTCAAAGTAGAATAGTGTCCTCTCACCAATAATAAACAAACTTATATTTACGCACAAATTTCAATACAACTTATATTTAGTTGAAGTTATTGTAAATTTTTCCTTTGTTTCTGAGTGGTGAGAACCTGGTGACCTGTAATACAGGCTTTTCAAGCCTACTTCAGACACTTTTAAGGTGGGTCTACGCTAGACGAGCCGAGCACGAGCGGAACACGAGCCGAGCCAAAATTCGTGTAGTGTGGACCGACTTACGAGCCTCGAACCACACTTGTCACCGCGAGCAGAGCGGCTCGGCTTATAAATAAAATTTATTTATTATTTATTTAATGCGGACCGCTTTTATTGGCTGACTGTACTAAAGTGATTACACATTTATGCCACTGACTATACTCGTAGAGAGTGATTAAATAGAAAAGAAGATTGTGTCGTATTTCACTCTTGTACAGAAAATTAGGTCACGACATCATGTAGAAGCAAATTAACAATTCTCACTTCAGTTCTATCAACAAACTGTCTCTGGTAA
This sequence comes from Endotricha flammealis, assembly GCA_905163395.2. Lineage (NCBI taxonomy): Eukaryota > Metazoa > Arthropoda > Insecta > Lepidoptera > Pyralidae > Endotricha > Endotricha flammealis. The sequence goes on along the minus strand of LR990869.1, from coordinate 10,288,092 downwards.
CCATTGTTAGTTTAAAACTTAAATAGTATACTGTATACCGAAGAGAATTGATGTTTAGCTTAATTATCTGGCTTCTAAATGAGATGTTAGTAATTTGTATTGTTCACGACCTAAGCACACATGTAAATTATGTTTTTTGTATTAAAGATGGCGTTGAAGCATTCTAAATCACGCTATATTAAAACCGCTCATTCGCGTGTATTTATTTATACACAGTAGCGCCATCTATATCAGACTTTTGACGAAACCCTACGAAAAACGCGTATTTTTCGGAACAGTACCCTCTGTTAATCCAAGGTATCAGCTACCTACATACCAAATATCATAAATATTGGCCCAGCCATTTGAGCGTGACGAAGTAACAAACATACACATAACTTTAGCATTTATGATATTAGTAGGACTAGTGAAACCTGCGTTACTTCGTTCGCGTATATCCTGCTTTCCTGTAGGAATTTCGGAAAATACTTTAATATCGGATGCCTACGTCATATAAAGAACACCACTTCCAAGTTTCACGTCTTTACGATCAGCGGTTTAGACTGTGTGTCTGTCAGCCAGTAATTCGGGACAAAGCATTTTATATAAATAAATAAATATATAGGGACAAACCACAAATAGGATATATTTATTTATTTATTTATTTATAGGGACAAACCACACAGATTGAGCTAGCCCCAAAGTAGGTTCGAAACTTGTGTTATGGGATACTAACTCAACGATACAATATTTTATAACAAATACATATATAGATAAACATCCAAGACCCGAGGCCAATCAGAAAAAGTTCGTATTTCATCATGACCCCACCGGGATTCGAATCCGGGACCTCATGAGCGGTCTGGCGTGGTAACCATTACGCCACGGAGGACGTCAAATATATATAGATATATGTATAGATATTTATGTAAATGTACATATAAATTTTAGTTAGTAACAATTAACACTAGCTAACGACAAAAATGTAATTCATGTAATTTCGATTTATATTGCATTCCAATTAGTTCAAACTACCAGCTACGGTGTTAACAAATATTTTAACTATGGGGATTCTATACTTTTGCAGTTAGTAGGCAATGTGTAAATTGTTGCCACACCGAAGTTTATAACTACGTTCCAAACAATTTCAAACAGTCTTGTTGTGCAAAAATGTTACGTAATAGTAGGGGAGGCCAAGAGAGGATTTTTGCAGTTACCCGAGCGCATGAGATTAAAATAGATAGATAGAATATGCTTTATTTGCAACACACAGACTATAAACATTAGGATACAAACAAACATAATACGGTGAACTGAAAATAGCTTACAGACTAATGTATTAGCAACAAGGCGCCCTTATTGCTCAGAGCAAACTTTTCAAGGCAACCTTATAAGGTTACCCTATAGGGTAACAAAGTTATAAATGGAGTAGGCAGGGCTAACAATAAAATAAAATAAAAAACTTAAAAATATAAACAAGACACATATAACTGAGTAGGTGTAGTAAATACTTTAGCATAGTTATCATACAATAAATAAATACTCACGCATATATACATTATATAAATATATAAGACAAAGGGGATATACGGCTAAAAATTCGCCTTTATGTGCCCTAAAAGCGGAATCTTATGCCGATGCCACATCGTAGCACGATGCGACGTCGCATCGTGTGAGTGAGCCCTTAACTCAAGTATTCCAAGTTTCCGATTTTTTTACTATTCTGATAGGGTGCCCTACGAGAACCCCCTAGTTGAAAACATGGTCTTGATACTTAATAGGGTACCAGATTTCGCCTATATCTTAGTCTGACGTGCTCGAGTAACTGCAAAAATACCCTCTTGGGCTCTCCTACTATAAAGTTTCGTTGATAAAAGACAACGAATGTGTTTACAGTGTAACTGCTTGATATATTAAAATTTTAATTTTTTAAAACGTTTTATTTTCTGCTCCCACATTGAATGTTACTATTTTTTTAAATAACGTTTTATCGTATAACGCCTGTGTGGAAGCACTTATTGGTTAGGGGTTAGTTTGGTTGTGGGAGACAGTCATGTTTTTGATCAGCAATCTCCTCACTAGAAGAGGAGACTCAGAGAAAACACTAATCTGTATATTAGCGCTTCTAACTATACATTTACAATCTTTTCTAAAGCAAAACAAAACATTGTATCTCTTTGAATGCACTCAGCGTTTCTTTTCATGAAGTGCATCTTTTATCATAATAAGTAGCAACCTATTACAATAAAAGACTTTTAAAAAGACTCGCAAATGGAAAGACTGAACGTTCTAGTACAAAATTATTGAGAATTTTCTCCTGGCGAACGGCGAACTGTCCTGTTCTGTGACTATAAATTGATTCGTTTACTTTTATAGATATTTTGGGAATAAATATAATATAAAACTTGTATAACGTGTAGTGTACGGGTTTTGTGCAAATGATAATAATAAAATTTCTAATAGATTATAAAAACTGTATTAAAAACTGATAATAACTGTAAAATAATATTTATAAATTAGTAAGCGCATTACGATTGATTCACCAATTGCGACTGAATATAATATTGAAATCTCCGCATTGGAGCAGCGTGGCAGAGTATGCTCTTATCACTTTCGATTTAAGGGAGACCCGTATCCCTGCAGTGGGATGATTATGGGTTGATATGATAATATTGAAATAATGAGATGAATATGTGCAAAAGACTAGTGCGGTGCATTTGCCCGTACATACAGATTTTTCATTATCAAATCTCTATCGACTCCGTAGTCGAGCAGCGTGGTGGTAATAATCTGTTTGATTGAAGAGAAACTCATATCAAGAAAGAAAAAGACCTTGGTTTCTCTTTGTTTATCAATAAGGGGGGCAAAGTTTTCAGTGCTTATTTACATTATAATCACTTATGTGAACATGTTGCGATAAAGCCAGAAGAAAATAATATATTATGCTAAGTGGAGCGGAAGAATTCGCTCGTTTAAGGCAACTTTAAAAGGGGAAGCTCGTTCAATCGCTGTAACTAGGTGCATAGCCGAGACCATGTAAACAGGGCTTTAATCAAACGGATGTTTTATGTTCATAGATTTTTACATTAGACTAGCGTACTTTCGTAAAAACACATTCTTGATTCCCATGGGAACTCCTTTCAATACTTCCTACTTCGTTAATCGTTTAGTTTCTTTCTGATTAAATTCATAGTGATTTCTAAGACAGCTGTAGTGTTTCCCACGGCACGTCAATAAGCTTCATTGCTTATTGCCAATCTAAGGCCGCCGTTGTTGATCCTGGCTATTTATATATGAGACACAGCCGTGTGAAAGTGTAGTGGGCTTGTCTAGGACATTACCATGTGAATAAAGATACATTCTTACAGTAGACTAATAAAGATTAGTCTTACCCCACAAGGTTATAACAAATTTGTCCCTTTTAGGTCCACGTGACCTGTTTTAGCTGTGCACCGGCCAGCCTCAAGTTATTTATAGTTCTTCTGAACTACTTTCTAACATCTGATTTTGTCGAAATTTGATTTAATTATAGATTAAATAAGTTACGGTGAATTTCTCAAAATAATTTTTAAAGGTAATGAAGAAAAAGAAACATCATATTATGGCTGTCACTGTCAAATTAAAAAGAAAAAGGAGATAACATGAAACTAACTGTGGAATAAATTTTTTTTTTTTTTTTTAAAGTTCAAATATTATCCACCACAATTCGAATGCTACATAAACACCAGAGTTCGCCATACGCGCAATAACCTCGTAATTTGCGAACTGTTTAACGATCCTTTATAATGTTTTTCACAATCTGTTTCCACAAAGTCCTAATGAGGATACTAAATTAAAATCGTTAACACTTGAAATCATTAATCTTCATAACTGGGGGATTGAAAAAGGAGAGAAATGGAATACTAGACTCAGAGTAAAATATAAAAATAAAAAGTTGTACAGATAGAAGGCAAAAGAAACAAGAAGAAACAATGATAATATGACTGATATCGAAATTATAAAACTTTAAAAAAATTGAGAATCTATCAAACAGAGTAAGGTGTCGAGTAAAGTAATACTACGGAAACTCCAGCTGGCTCAATTTTTACAGGGTCGTCAACGCGCGAGTGTTACTCCCGGCTATGGTGACTGCTTACCATCAGGTGGGAAGAGCGCTCTTGTTGGTGTCAGCCTCCATTTTTCTACTTAGTGGAATAAAAAAACTTATTTACACTTCCAGCCTGATGGCTAGATCGCATCAATAACATTTCTATACGTCTCATCGTAACGATTAAAGATCGTTTTGTACATAACAGAAACACAACTAAGCACAAGAGAATAGATCACATTCACAACGTTTTCTCCAGGAAAATATCGCATTATCATCAAACGGAACCTTATAAGTCAAGGAATAGAGATGAAATTCTGTATAAGAAAACTATTTGGTTGACCGTATGTACGTGACCCAGTAAACTTGGTTTGGAGGGAGGGAATGGGGATAATAACATCTCCCTTACAATAACACGTTGGGAGGCGCTAATTTGTATACCCTGTCTTCTCGAAATGTTGGCAGGCATTTTTTGATTGTCTATGGAATTTTTATTTAAATCATGTTTACAATGTCAGTCAAGGTTGACACTGTAAATTTTTGGCGGTGAGAGCCCTACGCTCCCGCAACAGTCCGGTGTCTCAGAAAAGGGTGTTAGTACACCCGAACTGAACTTTTCAATTAATAAAAAAAAAAAAAAAAACAGTCAAGGTTTTAAAAATGAAATTGTAAATTCTACGCAGTTCGTAAAGCTCCGCCTGGGTCCCAAAGTGAGCTATGCTTAACCTGCTTGAGTTATGTAATTATTGTAAATACATTATAGTCTTTTAGTGTACATAGAAAACACCCAGTCACTAACACATTATGTCATCACAAAAATGGTGCCGGAGGTGTCACTACCAACGCAACGCCGGACTGTCAAACTTACCTTTTTGTAACCTTGCTTGCTTTTGTTAAAAACGACTGGGATATCAGACAATGTTTGTATAGGGCTTGGGTTAGCCATCTATCACTTCATATGATGTAATATGAGAGAGGACTTTTTCTGTGAAGTGTGTGGAGGTCTGAAGACTTGTCAAAACCGGCATCTTTGTCAATTCCTTGGGCCTACCACAGTTATTTTGAATATTTAGCTTTTATCTTTTTATTAATGATAACGGTGGCTTCGGTGGCAGTAACCCTACCTTGAGTTCTAAAGAGTTTGACTATAGCCTATAGAACACAAACACCTGGGGAGTAGGCTGTTATTTGTTACTATGTCTTCGAATCGATCGAGACACCTGTTTTAATCTCTACACGAGGCATCTTCAGTTATATACTAAAGACATAGATAGACTCCATTGTTCAATATGTGTCCGATATTTAGAAGTGAAACACGTGTCGCGAATACATGAAACAATCTATAGTGAAAGTACACATTTCTCGTGTTTTTTTCAGTCTGTAAAACATGTGGTTTTACAGACTGAAAAAAACACGAGAAATCCTCAGATATAAACTCAAGAGAAAGTGTTTATCGTTCATCAGACAAACAAAATATTGTACATTTTATTCATTGCGTTTTGAACACAATAATTTACTACATATAAACGGGGTTTGAACGAACGTTTCACGTAGAAGTGAAACAGTCGCCTTAAAGACATGAAATAAACTGAAATCACATAAGGATCGAAGAATATGGTACCAGACTTCCGCGAAGTAACACTTGAATCCATCAGTTCAGGTCAACCTTATTTATTTTTTGTGATATTTTCGGAATATTATGACTTTCAGTTAGCATGCTATCCGTCACAAAAATTTACATGATTCTCTGAATGAGGTTTTGTCAATTTACTAACGGATACACTATAAAACTGATTAGTAACCTAAAAGAAGAAGAAGAGAAGTTGAAGAGAGGTAGGGCACAGCGGATAATCCGCTCAAATCGGAGCAGCCCGTCTGGGGAAGGACCTCCACCTTACAGAAGATCGTAGCCAAATAGCATTGGTCTCGGCCATGTTGTGTTCCTACGGTGAGTAAGGTCTCCAGAGCTCCACTTGGGGGGGTTGGGAGGGTTGGCAACGCGTGAGTGATACCCCCGGTATTGCTTACGTCTATAGGCTACGGTGACGGCTTACCATCAGGCCGACCGTATGCTTGTTTGCCACCTGTGTAGTTTAAAAAAAAAAAAAACTTTCTTGGCCGGGTAGTGAATTTAAAAATTTGCCGCATTTCAAAACCGCGGCAGGCAAGTTAATCTGGTTAGGTCGGCTGCCAAGTCTACTATAGCAAGAATGTCGACTATGTAATATAATTCCGTCTACCTCACACTACCCGCTAGGGTCGCTTTTATCTTTTATATATAGTATCGATTTCTATCTATTATTATAACTTTATTTTTGAATGACTGCGCAAATCGTGCTCAACCTTTTATCCTAATGGCTGACTCGGTTTTACAGTTTAATTTCGTCTCGAGACTGACAGTCATTATTTTGTCTGCTCTCAATTTCTAGTGCATGTAATATTTGATTAAATCATTAAGTTCTATCACAAGAATTCCAGTGCTGGACAGGCCTCCCCCAAAAGTAAAGTTCTATCTAACTACAGATAATTAAAATTTGACATAGGTATCTGTCTTCCGTGGTTCAAACTGTGGTTATGTCCTCTAGTACCTCTAAGTAACAAATACAACCTTTTTTACTATCCGTTGCATAACACACTCGGCTTTGATTGTATACAGATAGTTTTGTAAGTACAAAAAAAAATAAAATTGTTATAATCACTTTGTTAGCAAAATTAATAAAATGTATTGTGTTGCTAGTATGTTAATATGTATAAGCATGTTGTATAAAGCATCTATGAATGAGACAGCAGACAGATGGGCATGACGAGACTATAAGGTTCCTTCTTAGTTTACTACGAAACCCTAAAAATAGGTAACATCTTGAGATTATTTTAAAAAGGAGCAATGAGCAGTTATGTAAACACAGATTCTAATTATACTCAATTCTTGTATACGTAAAAGTATATTAATTGCTGAACACGAAGCATCATTTATAATTTCCACAGCGCCCTCGCTGACCCTAACAAGGACCAAATTACACAACCCTTATTATTTCCAAGTTACAAGCCAAGGTACTATGTACACTGGTTTTCATATTCACCAAACGGTTACTACCACAGACAAAAATGTGTGAAGAGGACGCTGGATGTACAGCGGCATAAATATGTTGTCCTTGTTACCATAATATTGTTGACATGTTAGCTCTAGTCTTCAGTGATTAAAATTATATAAAACATACTAGCTGTTACCCGCGACTTCGTCCGCGTGAAATGTTCAAATAAGGATAACTCCTTTTCCTGACATGCGATTTAAATGAAACAAAGCCTATATTCTGCTCCAAGCCGAGCTCTATCTTCGTGTGAAGCATTAAAATCCGTTCAGTAACTTAGAAGATGTGCGCGTTCAAACAGACAGACAGACAGACAAAAAAAATTTTTTTTTCGCTTTTATTACCTTTATCTAGTTAGATAATAATAAAAGATAGAGAACAGTTGTTCTCTCTCCATTTTTGCCAAATATGTTCAAAGTACAGACATATCGGGGTCTACTGTTTTATTATATGTATAGATTTATGTTTGCCGATATGTATGTATTCTGAGAAACATGCCCGGTTATCAGTATTATTACTTCAGCAGACATACTTTGAATGAATGATGATTTTTTATAAATCTATTCCAATTATTTGCTGAGTGCTGAGATCGTCGTTCTTGGGCGTATTTTCATCCCGACGAGACGCTACAAGGACTTCGACGACGAGTTCTTCGACGAGATCATTGTTTTTTTCGTCGACGTCATCCTGAGTCGCCTTGATTTCATACACACAGTGGACACTAGCTTCATCTATATTGTTTTTTGCCCACGTTACTTGCATGTGGAAGCTGTTTTAAAGGTTACATGGAATGCTTTCAGTATTTTTATTTTTACATCGTACACTCCCTTGTGAATGTCGTGTTTTATTTTGACGCTGAAAGCGAAACGAGAATGTGGGTTGTGCAAACATACTTGGGCCTAAATAATTGTTTTTCCTACCATGCAATATATTGTTCAATTTTTTATTGTTCTGTTAACTGTCGCTTTTGTTAATGCTGCGCTCCCATAGGAATTTTTTTTTTTTAAATTAAACTAAGTTCACGTCGATCTACAACCTTATAAGTTGTAAGCCGATCAAATCAAACAATAAAATTAGCATTAATTACGCCATAAAATATCACGCTACTAAAGTTAGGAATATTTTATGCATTCCCTAAATCTTTTCATCTTATTTTTACACACGATATCAATCAAGCTAGCCTTATCGTTTTTCTTGAATTGATCAATGAAAGATAGTATCAAGTCATTGCAAATGTAAGTCGCATATTAGCAACTTGTCTATAATAAATTAAAGATATTGTTATTGAAGAAAATAGTTCGGTGCACTCTTGATATAAGAAAGTATGTAAATATATTGAAAAATCTATTCAATTCCAAAAGAAAACAGTCGCAGACAGTAAAAACATTTTTATTTTCAATTACAAATATTTGAAGAGCTCTCTTTGTTTTCCTTTTGTCTTTTCAAAACGATATTTATTAGATTCTTTGTCACACATGCCAGTTCTCACGATATCTCATCCAACATTTCGGATGAAGCTTCAGTATTTTATCGGAATTTCTAGAAAAATCCTTGGACGTAGTAATAATAAAACTCGGGTTTAGTGTCCCCTATGTTCCCTTCAAACGAACGTCGTTGATTCTTAGGTATAATATTTTGTTTAATTTATGATCGAAAAGGATTCAGAAGGGATACGTACTCGATAGGAATACTTCAAGAGTTCTTCGCCCAGCAGTGGGACGACTTATCGTTCTAATGCTGGGCAAAGACCTCTTTTATATTTTCTTTTCATTACGGATTTGTTTCATCATAAACAAAATCGTAATGAACCTAATAAAACCATGATCTTAGTGGTTCCTTGAACTCAGCCCTCCCTCAGGACATTTAAATGTGACTTTATGTATGTCCTTATTAAAAAACTGAACCTAAGTCTGCATTTTACGATCGTTTATTGTACAGGGAGTAATAAAATAGGCAATATAGAGCATTATATTACTTCTCCGTAACGGTAATATCTCTTCATTGCCGAAATGGTTGTACTTATAATAAAATGCAAGATATCTGTGGTTATAATAAATCTTATAACATATATTTGTAAGGTATGAAGTCATATTGTCATGATAATACTCAAGATCAAAGAACACAAGGAGTAACGATACTTCAGTTGGTATCCAGTTCTGTAAATATGATTCAATTTTCTAAATATTGTATGAAATGATTTACTTGAATGTTTCTTTATGAATAATACCTATCCAATCCATATTATACTTATGTGTAATTAGTATAACGATGTTTAGTAAATTACCATAAAAATCTTTGTTCTCAAGTGGATACCTCTTACATTTGTTGATTGTACACTGCAAAGTATCGCAAATTCATCGTAATGCGTTCATATTTAATAGTGGTAGAGAATTTATGAAATGGGCAAGTTGCATGTGAATTAGTCAATTTTGTAGGTTTCCGTCATTTTGAGAAAAATGTATAAATGTATCGACACAGGTAAAAAGGGTAGCCAGACCAAAATCTTCAAACTTCATTACAGTCTAACCCGAAATGCGTTGAGTGACGTGTAAGTATCTTTTAAATTTTATTAAAACAAGACCAATCTGTTCGAAATTAACTGTGGCTTAACCTGGCTTAACAGTCGAAGTTGCGGACCGCATACGAACTTTATTGGCTCGCCGATAAGACCGCAGTTTTAATTACCAGCGAATCCAGGGCTCCATTTTATTATGCCGAGTAAAAATAACGCCCATGTTCTCACCACATTACGTACATATACTATCACACTTTATGTTTGTAGTGCCCAGGGGTTGCTTTTATTAACTAACGACCATAGATCTGAAACTAAGAAGATAAGGTAAGGAAAGGAGGAATGTTAGGTTTTCAATATACTCATAAAGGCTTATAATTTTTTCATCTCTAAAAAAGTCTACAACTGTTTTCTTTTATTTCCACACCATTTACTGCGCCAAACCGTACTTTTTGGTCCTTCGAGCCGGATACTTCGCTTAGAACTTAATTGTACCTATGGATCGAGTTAAGTTTTACAATTAGTGCTGCAAATGTTTTACCAATACATACAGCCACATAAGCCATATCGCACTGAAAAATTAATAGATGATTATCGACATTATTATTACTTAACTTGAAATGGGCGTATTTATTCATTTGTCATGGGCAATGATACCGTCAGGCTCCTCAATTAGGCTTATCTAAAATATCATGTTGCTCGTCTAATAGGTAGTTATCTCTGTACATAATTGTGATCGTAACCAAATAATTAGTAATAACGTAGTGACGTCATAAACTACCCAAGTGTATTCCAAATATAATCGATTCTGATGCTGTTGGTCAAGTTGATTTTTCATCAGAAATATGTTGGAATCAGGGTTCAAAACCGGGAAATCCTGGTATCGAATATCCTGGTTCTTATGTTAGTAAAATAGAATCGGGAAATAAAATTTGAGTTTATTTTAAAGGAAATATGAAATTCGGAATTGTGAAAATCGGAGTTTCATATTTCGGAGTATTGTAGTGTACCCGTTCTTTCGGTGTTTTCAGGGATCCTTTTGGAACGTTTAATTAGGTACTGCAGGGTACCACCATCTCTTATTCCCATTCAATTCAGGACCTAAACAGAATAGAATCGTTATTTCGTACCACCGTGTATTCTAAACGACTCGGTTTAGGTGACAGCGATTCAGCAGATATTATTCATTCATTTTGTATGAACTTTCGTACCACCATGTCTTTCCACGACCTAAATTGAAAGAATTGATCTGTCAAAAGAGCTGTCAACCTAAACTGAATCAAGGACTGTCAAGGAGGACAGAGTGGCACCTCCGGGGTAAAATCGTCATGTATGGAAGGTGCTGTCATGCACTGGCTGAGATATGAACTAAAATTTCAACTATATACCTTTATACATAGTATGTATACGCTACCCTTTATTTTCTAAATATATTTCTTTGTTAGCGCTCCAAAGACATCCCCCAACCGACGGAATATATAGAATTTTGAGTATTTAAGTATCCAATTATATTTTATTTACATTTTAAGTAAATAAACAACTAATAAAATCAATAACGTCAATGGTATCAAATGGTCCGCGGTCCATCAGACGCCATGTGAAGTTGGAAAATGGCCATCGCTTTTTTTTAATTTTAGTTCACCCGCCAGACGCCAAATGTCGCTGTTGCCTATGAAAATTGACGGTAATATCTATCAAATTTCTATCTAAATATGGCTACTTGGTGCGAATTGTTTTATAAAATTTAATAATTATAAGAAACGAGTAAATATATAAGAAAGTAAAGAAAACGACCACACAAAATGTATTGTTGTAACATTTATATAAATTACATTTATTGTTATGAACATTAACATTATAAAAAAATGTTATGATGTGATATGATATTCATCAATAATGTGTTATGCTAGTTAACAATAGTAGTAAATATTAAATTATAGAAATTAATATATTTTTTATATCTCTTAATCCTCTACTAAATTCCTAAAAAAGACCAATAACTCCCTCGATAAATTGGCTTTTTCTATTGAGTCAGCACACAACGCCCTGCGTGCTGCATCTTATTTCAACGCCGGTTCACCATCACCACAGAATTCATATCACCACACCACCACGTCTCCGCCTGTCACGCGTTGTTCTGCGTCTAGGAGTTAGATGCTGAGGCGTAGCTGCTACGGTCGCAGATGGAAAATGACGAGGCGTAAATTTATTTAAATTCGTAAAACGCGATTTCACTTCACAAGATTGACTTGACATTTGTGTCAGTCCGATCCGACAGGGTGCGTTTTGAACGTGTAATATTTAATTTTCGTTAAATACTTTTTTTACGCAAGTATAAGAAAGTATACCCCGTTTAATCTGTCTATAATCTATAAAAAATCGATGTTTTTCGTTTGAATATAGATTAATTTACATCTTAAACAATTTTAAAATAGATAAATAATAAAATTAAGTTGTTTTAAAAAACCGGTAATGACCAAAACGAATTAATGGTTTGTTTTGAACGCACCGCTGCAACTAATCAGCGACAATTTTCATTTGCTCATCCGACGAAATGCGATCCTGTTTATGAGAGATGGTGGTACGAAATAATGCGATTACGTTTAGGTACCTAAACGGAACCAATTCAAAACGTGAGTAGTTAGGTAAAAGGTGATGGTAACCCCCCGGACAGAACCGTCAACTATTTTATATCAAAATCTTTGTTCTTATTTCTCTATCCCGGTCCCTTATTGTCATAGGTTGCATGTACTTCAATAAATGTACAGTCACCTCCATAAATATGTAATCACAATTAGTACCTTATCACTATAACATTGTTGACATGTTCACTCAAATGTCATAAGTATTGAAATGATATACGAAAGTGACAAGGTACTAAAGTGATTACATATTTATGGAGATGACTGTACTTATTAGTATAGAAAAAAGATTATGTTTTTATAAGATAATCAACTATGATTAAGTTCACATAGATTTCTCTGATACATTTCAGTGCCTCCAGTTAAAAAGGGAATAACTCGATTTTATCAACTTTTCAGGAGAGCCAAAAAACCAAACTTTTGGAAATTCTCATGGACTTATGTTTTAACCAGGAATTGAAATACACAATTTCGTAGACAATATTATGGACTTTGTGTATATGAAAAATGGTTTAAATTCACGCTCGTTTAATATATATTTTTACGTTTTTTTTCGAATTATGCCTTTGTTAACCATTATTTTATGGCATAACGTGTTTTAAGCGACTGTCTCTATGTCACATAAAAGAAATAATACGAATTATGCCTTTGTTAACCATTATTTTATGGCATAACGTGTCTTAAGCGATTGTTTCTATGTCACTTAAAAGAAATAATACGAATTATATTTTTCTCTTTGTGTCGCAAAATAATGTAATTCAAAAGACATGCAGGTAAATCAAAGGCAAAGTTAAAGAATAAAAGTTTTATTGAAAAATAGCATACACAATGAAGTACAAAGAGTCGTAGTAATAATTAATTAATAACATTATGATACCCAATGATGAAGATTAGACGAAAAATAAATCAAATTTGTTCGTCTACTAGCTGCACCTAGAAAAAAATTCGATGTTTTAAAACTATTAACAGAAAACCAGGATCTACGCGAACGAAGAGCGTAAGTTATTACTTATATTACTAGGTTCTTCAAAAGCCTCAGTCGTAATATCATTATCATTATTTTGATCTTTCAGATACTGTTCTTTAATTCATTCATTAATTGGCTCGCTCTGTAAATATAACAGAAGACGTTGCTATTGAAAATAAACTGTTACAAGATAAATCTATACCTAATGTAATAAAAATAAAAAATAAATAAAAAAAAATTGTTTATTTCAGATAATTAGAATCCATATTTACATAAATTACAATAAAATTAAAATTAAATTATCAAATTAGTAACAAATCACACAGTAATAAATGAAATTAAAATATAATTAGCATTAAATAAATTATAGGAAAAATTTAAATTTAGAAAAAATACAAAATTAATAATAATATTTTAGGGAATTATATCACCCTTCTTACCAGTGACACCCACAGAGAAGAGGAGTAATCATCGGCCACCGTTTCGATTATGCTGTTGTGACTGTCGCGCATTCTGCTTATCAGGGATGCCGTTTTCTTGCGTATGATGGCATGAAATCCATCTGTGTGAAACTGAGCGAACATCCCCGATGCACTGCAGAAACGGGGCAGTCCCAACAGCATTCTGAAGTTGTTGTTATATTATAAAGCAAAAGAGATTTTTTTTTATATCTTTAAACGCGATAATCTCTGGAACTAGTCTGATTGGAAAAATATTTTTGTAAAAGGGAATCGATAAACTCTTATTATCGTTTCATTATTTTCAGGTTTGTAATTCCTAATAACGTTTATGTTTAGATATTTAAGTAAATTAGAGTTACCTATGTTAATTAATAAATGTCATTATTTTCAGTGCAACGTTAAGTTTTATTCATCGATTCCTCATACAAATTGTCTCATATATACATATCGAAATTAGTCTACCATACAATCCCACAGCCGTATTCCTTCAACATGAATATGTTCAATATATTTAAAAAACGAATGATGATTGTAGAATGCAATAATTCTACCATCATTCGTTTTTAAAATAAGTTACAGTTCATAGCTATATATAGGAGAGTCCGTATTATTAACAGCAATCAGAGTTATGGCAAATTATCACTAAGGAAGTTGTCCCACCAAGGACGAGGAAGCGTGTAACTATCGGCTGTTGTCTCGTTAAAGAACCGTACAATAGATTTAACATTCTATGACTCTATGTAAATGAAAGTGATGTATAACTAATCGCCGAGCTCCGACATCTCTTAGGTTCTTCGTTCTATTTCATCCATTATAGAGTGTCATTCCAAAGTAATCTATAATAATAATAATAATAAGTTATTTCCAAAATAAATGTTACAGTTTATCAGTTATGATACGCTAAACGCTAGTACACTAATACTAAAGTGCATCCATTGCCGAACTAGGTTTATAACCTGTATTTCAGCACCTGGCGCCACTCCCCATGGTGATTTCTTCTTAAACTAGCATTATAATATAAATTCTAATTTCTAAGAATATATATAATACAGTTTTTATAAAGTAATAGAGAATAAAAAAAACAATAACATTATAAAAAGTATTCATAAAAATAATAAAAAAAGAACATTGCAAATTATGTGTGGAGTAGAACCTCTCTATGATAGTAATAAAACTATACTAATATACTAAGAGGAAAGATTTGTATGTTTGTTTGTAACTCATAAAGTCAAAAACTATTGAACCGATTTCAAAAATTCTTTCACCGTTGGAAAGGTAGGTTCCCCCTTGGGTAACATAGGCTATATTATATTTTCAGTTTTCGCACTCTTTAAATCATATTTCAAAATTATAACATTTTAGAGATTATTTTATCACAAAAACAATAAGAAAAACGTAAAATAAGGCACAAAGAATATTATAATTATTTTTATAAATGTGGAACAGTTCATATTATAGTATTTACTTTTCAAAGGAATGATTTGACTCATTCCCACTAGCAGCAAGTCAAACCGATGCGAGAAGGTACCAAGTCGGAGAATACCTCATTATAGCACTTATTAAAACATGCATTAAAGGGAACAACTGCTTTTGTTTCTATAAATTTGAAATTTGATTCTGCGCCATGAAGGTACAAATGTCGTAATGTCTATAATAACAAAGTTAACTAAAACAATGCCATTTTGAACTCAAACAAATACGAACCTATCATAGTTATGTCTTTAGAGTCGAAAATTAAAATCCGGTAACTGTGTTTGTGTCATTTTAAAGCGTGAAATATGTCCTTAGTGTAATCTAAAAATTGGGTTAGGAATAAGTTAGAGATATGTCCTTTTGATATGTTATGTAACTAGACGAGCTGATTCCAACGGGCTAATAAAAACAAAAGGGCATAACTCGTCTTAGACCCCTTTTGACTGGAGGCACTGATTTTATCTTTGATCTGTTTGGAAATGCACTTGTAACGTTGCACGTTGGCCGAAACCCAAGGCTTTGTCCGCCTACGTTGTTCCAGTTTACCTAGTAACATCGTACATCTAGATATGGAATTCTAAGAGCCACTGCATTCGAATTGATTAAAACTATTTCTATATCTTCGCTTGCCAAATAATACTATCTATTTGAAAATATTTGTTACAAATTTAAAGCTCCGACTTCACTGCGCGCTGTCTAGCGGTCAGAGTTCCGAGTTCTGCGTCCGTCGTAATTTAAGTAAGTCGTAAGATTCAGCCACCACATAGGTTACAGTGATTACTTAGTTCTATATTTTTATATTACTTTTGGTCGGTAATTTATTCCCTATTTATCTATATATTTAAAAGAAGAAGCTGACTGACTGACTGACTATCAACGCAGGGCCAGGGCTATAAGGGTTAGAAACTTGAAATTTTGCACAGGGGTTCCTTTTATAACGTAGGGGAGCACTAAGAAAGGATTTTTCAAAATTCCCACGAGAAAGCGAGATATACGCAAACGAAGTTGCGCGGGTTTTGCTTTTACAATAAAATTCCTCTACGTCAGTTATGGCTTGAACAAGCTTGTGTTGTGGTCACTTGTATTCAACGAGTAATTTCACAGTTATCTTTTTAGGGTTCCGTAGTAAACTACAAGGAACCCTTATAGTTTCGCCATGTCCGTCAGTCTGTCCGTCTGTCCGCGGTCTAGCCGCTTAATGCTAGAAAGCTGTAATTTGTTATGAATACACATATTAACAATGCTAAAGAAATGCTGGAACAAAATTTTGAAAAAAAAAAAGTTGTGCCTCTATACATGTAACGTGGAAATGATTTTTTTTTGCGCACCCCATGTTGTGGGCTATCGTTAGATAGGTCTCTTCAAAACATCGAGGGTGTGGAAAGGATAATTTTTCGATACAATAATCCGTTTCGGAATTATTTACATTTATCTGATCAATTTTCGTTTTGCACGGTGGTTCCTCCCCCTCTATCTCCGAAAGACTTATGTTTAAAATTTGAAAATAATCATGGTAGTACTCCATATGCCGAACCTTCAATGAAAACTATAACGGTTAAGTAGGCTCTACTAGTTACCGAGTAATAGCCAACGAACTTATAAAATATAATTTATTTGATGAAAACTAACAAATGTGATAGAATTTGATATTGGACTCCGCTGAAGGCAAGCAAAGCACAGCTAATACGGAACCCTATATTGTGCGTGGCCCGACACGTACTTGCCCGATTTTTTTAAAGTACACACACAACGAATGATTGTACGAAGACAGGGTACGAAATGTAAGATATTTTGTCTAGAAAAGCGTACTGTCATCGTCAGCACGAAATTCAATTACTGGACGTAACCAAATGTTTCGAGTATGATCAGTTGGAAGCATTCTGCTTGCAGTGGATTCCTGCTTATTTTATTATACATTTTATTAATTATATAAAATTTTCTGAAAATCCTATGCGAACGAAAATCCTCATCCACTGTTTCAAAGAAAACGTAGAGCGCAAGAAAAAGGATCGATTTTATCTTTCAAAACCAATTTTATTCCCAATACTCTCTTAAAAATACACTCTTGATAGTAAACTTAGAACACATAAATCTTAAGGGAGATGTATGGTTTAAAATTGCATAAACTTGAGGTGTGATCTACATACTAAAATATTTTACCTGTGTGCAATTTTATATTTTCTCACTTCCTTTTCACATAACACCGGCGAAAGATACGGTAAAATATTTGAAATTTTGAACGCCAGATTGTATTGCAAAATGTTGGCTTTAAAAGGCATGCCATACCGCCAGCTAGCGAGCCAAGCGAGCTTGCGAGCGAGTAAGCATTTGTATCATTGAATTAACTCGCTAGTTTGCAGTGTGAAGCAAAGTATGAAAAAAAGTGGAAACAATGCTCGCCCGGCTCACTCGCTTGTTCGCTCACTAGAGATGTGGCCTTTCGACCTATACGACATTGCAATTTTGTGTAGAAGTTTACTTCATGATGTAGACAATATAATAAACGTTGTAGTTTTTGAAATTTCTGTGTTGAAAACCGGATAAGTAGTTGCTAGATTTCACTAGTATACTCGTAGAACTATAATTTTCCATTCCGCCTGTCTGTATGAACGTGATAAATTCTAAACTAACGAATGTATTTTGACAGCCCGTTTATTTATTTTTTAAGTGATTGAAGCAAACTGTTTGGAGTTCATGTTGAATTTAGCGCCATATTCAAGCGTCTGTCAGAGAAATAAAACTGTGTTCCAGTTTTCAGGCATTGCAGTGTTTCGATCGGGGTTTGAAATTGCCCCTCGTCTTGAAAGATGAATTCACTTGAAAGATGGATCCCTCGGATATTACATACTACAACTTTGCTGCGATCGTGGCATTGCATGTCGTTTTTCTCATACACAGATAAAAATATGGAAATTCTAATTGTAATCCTTATATATATTGTAACTTATTATACTTAAATAAATAAAATTGAAATTCTAAGGGTAAAAAAATCATCCAGGTGCCTAATGGTCTAGAAATTATGACGTCACGATGTAGGAAAATTGATATTATTATTCAAAATTGCATCACCTATAAATGCAATACATAGAAAACTAAAATAAAATCAACATCTTCAACAGTATTTCTTTTTTTTCTGTGATAGATTAAAGTAAATAAAATTTATGCATATTCCCAACTTAGTAGGTAACACGTACGAGGAATAAGCTATTTATCTATCGCACTTATTCGTAATTCAAATTGTGCAATTTAGAAGATATTATTACCACGACACCGTATCTCTTTAATACCTATTTTACGTGAAAATGAAACACTTTCCATTTGATGAATGTCCCCATCTAAATGCTAGCTGCAAATGCAGTGGTAATTAATCTCACTCACTGTACTTAAACGTGTATAAACACATTATACATTATTTACTTTACCTCGCCTGCATATGGCGTCCCAACATACCACCCGAACATATTCAGCACATATTCTATCTTCGAAAATCTTGTGTGTGAAAAATAGCCGACGAACTTATAAAGTTAAATTTCTTGGATGAAAACATACAAATGTCATAGATTATGGCAAGTAAAGCGTAGCAAATCAGGAACCATACATTGTACGTGGCCCGATATGTACTTGCCCGGTTTTTCATTCCTTCATAGCAGGTTAACGAATCCTACATTTTTTAGACATTAGCTCGTGTGTCCTTCTCTGTCATAATAAGATATTGGAGAAGGCCTATGTCCAGCAGTCGATAGATATACGCTGAATCTGATGATGATGATGAGATAGATTTTTTTTTCTGTGACAAATAATGAGATGATTTTTCATCTATACGAATTTTCAGTTAAATAAATATCCAACAAAACATAAGAAATTAGACAGAATGTTAGTAAACAGTTCTCAAGCATTATAGAGGAAAAATTCCAGTCACTTCATTAATTATGATGCGGAAACCTAAAAGGGCAGAAAACTAATGAAATAACAGACAACCTTGACCGATCTGGATACGAGTCTGGAATATGCCAACTGCTACTATACATGTAGGGTTGCCATGCATTTGATTAATTTGGAAGACAGAATAGTGTTTTGTTCTATTTATGTTCAAATGACGTCATCTGTGTATTGAAGATAATTGGGAGAGTAGTAATTTCTCTACTGCTACCAAAGTCACAAAGATCGGGGAAAAAAATATTGATGAACCCAGATTCCAGAAAATATGTTTATGGTGCCTATGTGTACTGAATAAACGATTTAATTTTCATAATATGTAACTATTAGGAAATGTGAAAGAAAATAATTTTAATGGAAAAATTGGTGAATTATAAGAGAAGATAGGACGAGAAAAAGAAAGTGAATGGCAGGCAAAAACATGATTAAAAAAATAGACAATTATTATTTTTAAGATGTATATGAAAAGAGTTTGATTTGCTTCAGAAGGGACAAATTCAACAAACAAAACTTTATTGAATGGTCGTATAGTTGCAGAATAAATTATTTTAATGAAAAATTCCACGTTTCACATAATGAATAGTGACTCTAGTGAATCGGCACAATAAATTGTTCTCTATGTCGTCGTCATAGCTGCCTTGTTTCCTATTCGCGTTGTTTTGCTCACAATGGCCTTAGAGGTCCTTTGTTTATCGGAGAAGTTGTTTTACTCGCGAGTAGGCAAGTAACTCCTGTTTGGATAACTCATGTCACATAATGACGTGAGAATATTTTGTCATAATATCGATGATTGCTCAAAACTATTTTTAAAGCTGTGGCAATATGGCAAACCGAACTCCTTTTTTGTGGTACCAAAGGGTGCCGACGACAACGGGACTCTATACTAAGCCTCCGCGGTCCGTCTGTCACCAGGCTGTAACCTCTTAAACCGTGATAGCAAGACAGCTGAAATTTTTACAGATAATTTATTTCTGTTGCCGCTGTGACAGGAAATACAAAATATATTAAAGTGTTTTTTTAACATAATTATACGAAATCCTTCGTGCGCGAGTCTGACTCGCACTTGGCCAGTTTTATATTTGGCTTGTCACTAGTAAAAGCACTTTTATTAAAGATATCATACAAACCACAATATTATATCTGCTGTGTTGGCTCCGGCTCCCCAGGATCATCAATACAAACTTGTCAAATTCAATTTTCCTTTTGACATGGTGCCTTGTTCTTTGGAGCCCTGTTTTTCATCATATTGTTACAGAATTATTTATAGTCAAAGTTTTTCTTTGATTGATTGATCGAGTAAGTTTTTCTACTTTCATTGAAAAAGTGCTATAATTAGTCAATGTTAGGAGTTAGGATAAAGATTCTAGTATGCTCTATAAAGCTTCCAGGATTGCTGATATAACAATGATAGAGGGTTGTAGTAAAAAACATAGGTTTTAATTCCTGCACCGGATAAATATAAGTGTTTGTGATATGTAATCCAGATCAATGTTGTATGTATGTACCTAGTTTTAATTTTTATGTTGAAAAACAATAGAAAAAAGAAAAGTACGATATATTTTTAAACTAGCGAAACCCGCGCAACTTCTTTTGCGTGTATCCCGCTTTCCCGTGGGAATTTTGGAATGTATTATACTTAAAAACCTTCCTCTTGAATCACTCTATATATTTAAAAAAAACGCATCATAATCCGTTGCGTAGTTTCAAAGATTTAAGCATACAAAGGGACATAGGGACAGAGAAAGCGACTTTGTTTTATACTATGTAGTGATGACAAAAAAGGCCGTAACTGGTTTTCTTTCGCCATTTCTTTTTACCAGTGGTCATTTTGCTTTGTTTTCGAAATGGTAGTAGTTTATAGAGTAGATTAATTTATACAAATCATTTATTACTTGTATATTCTGACAAGAGAACGTGTTTGTGAAAACTAACCTATTCTCTGAATAAAAGTTTTGAATTATTTTTTTTTGAATACACACAGTAATGTTCATACACACAAAATGTTACCTTACGAGGGGTTCGAACCCTAAACAGCTGGGAATAACCATCGATCACTGAGCCTGTCATGTATTATCTGATGAATTAATCAAGTTTTGCTGCATAAAATAACTATTACGTTCCGATGAAATGGAAAATAAATAAAATAAATATGAAATCCCAGCTTAAACGAAGTATAAAAAGTTAGAAGCCATTTTAATTTGTAATACTGAAATATATATTTTTTTCTCGTTAAGAATATCTTTGCAACTGTATTTCATTTTATACAAAATGGAAACAAGAATTTGCCTAACGAACTGTGTTATTGTGATATAAAACGCTTTGATTTGTGTAAACTAAAACAAAATATCATTCAAAGCGTTCAAACCTTTGATGTGAGAAGTGTGGGTGTTATAATAGGTTATGATTATATGTTCTGAAAGGTACAGAGCCAGATGTTTTCTTAGCATTCCTGTACTAAATAAATAATGCATAAAAATACAGCTTTCTTGCCAGTTCTTCTTACGTAAAACTCTGCCGTCTGAACTGGTGGAAGGAAAAAATTGTGACGATTCAAAAGAGCTTGTATTAGGCCTAAGTCTGAGGACAGTATGCTGTAAGCATTGCTTTTCTATAGGTAAGGCTGCAAGCACTGTCGAGAACGCAGTCAATTTGATTGAAGTGAAGAAAGAAAAAAACCGGGCAAATACATGTCGGGCGGGCCACGCGCAATGTAGGGTTCCGTATTTGCTGTGCTTTGCTTGCTTTCAGTTGAGTCCAATATCAAATTCCATCACATTTATAAGTTCGTCGGCTATTACTCTGTAACTAGTAGAGCCTATTTAACCGTTATAGTTATCATTGAAGGTTCAGCATATGGACTACTACAATTTTTTTTTTTAATTTTTTAAACATAAGACTTTCAGAGATAGCCGCGGGCCGCGACCGTGCAAAACGAAAATTGACACGATAAATGTAAATAATTTCCGAAACGGATGATTGTATCGAAAAATGATCTTCACACACCCTTAATGTTTTGAAGAGACCTTTAAAATTTCTTTGTTAACATTGCTAATATGTGTAAACATACCAAATTACATTTTCTAGCATCAAGCGTCTAGGCGCTAGACCGCGGACAGACTGACAGAGAGACAGACGGACATGGCAAAACTATAAGGGTTCCTTGTAGTTTACTACGGAACCCAAAAAAGCGAAAGATAGCTATTTATAAAAGCGTTACTTCAATAGTTAAAATATGGGTATGAACATTTGCAATACTCAAACAAAGAAAACAGAAAAAGAATTAATTAGTTACAAAACACTACGTAGACCATTCAATTGTTTGTATTACAAAAGGAAGAGTAATTTTCACAAATGACGTCTTCACAATGACTGATGGAGTTAAAGAAACTTTGTAAATTGTATATAAATGTTGTTTTGGGAAATTGTAATCGAAAACAATCAGATAAAAACAATTTGTGCTGTTTGATGTGGGGGAGGAATCCAACGAACGAGTAATGTTGGTGTCAATTTGTATTGTTTCTTGTTGAAATGTGGAGTAATTTGATGGTTTACAAAATAATTTTACAACTTTTAAAATGTAATTTAAATTATTTTATTTATGGTAATATAAAAGTCAACATCGTCAATTACCTCAGCCATGTGAAGTTAGATCTCCAGTATGGCCAATCAATCGACTTTAAACAGCTTGCAGCCAAAGATCTACAGCGAATTTTTAAGTTGAACTTCTTGTCATTAGTCTTTCTACGGTGTGCTTAACAGCATTTTAAACAAAATTGTCCTTTAGACGTCTGAATACATCTAAGAAAAAAAATCAAGACTACATTTTGACATCAGGAATAAAAGAAAACTAAAGGCATTATTCAAATTGCACACAGGAGTGAAAAAGCAAGGCACATTTCACAATTTTAATTCAAAGAAATTCTGCAATATAAACATTCATACTTCAACGTGACAATAAAGAGAGAATGTAAACTAAATTCATAATTTATATTCACATTTTCTTGAACACAAGTTTTAAAACATCAGAAAATATCCAACGTAAGGCTTTTCGCCTAGAAATCCCTGAGAGACTGCTGTAAAGCTGAGGAAAAGCAAGATGCCCTGAGGGGGAATTTGTAAAAAGTTGTCAACATCACTTTCATCTTCCTTGTAGTGTTACTTTGTCTTGGATTTGCGTTACCTTCACCATACTGTAATTATTGAAGTGAGGCGAAGTATGCAATACAGATGTACAAAAAGTGATACCTTGAAGAGTATATCCAAGTATTTTGTGGGATTTGGGATGATAGCGGCTAATGATGACGAGTAATTGGGAGTAAAGTGAACTAAGGTGTAAGAATGGAAAATTTGTTTTGAAATAATTAGTTTCAATCGACGTCTATAAAGTTGAATAATTACTGCAGTTGATGATACACATACAATGCAATCTGTGCTTTAAAGTAAACATTGTATTATACGATATACGTAAAGGGTGGAGTTAGAAGGCAGTGACGAGTGTACGTGAGTTGCAAAATCCAATACTTTTTGTATACAATTTGATTTAGCAGTTGGGCCATGTTACTTTTTTCTTTAAGATAAATATCATCCTGGAGGTGACGTCTGGGTTATATCATTCATCCATTTCATCGGTTTTAAAATTTCTATAGCCATTGTTTTCCTCACCATTATATTTTATGCTTAACTGTATACGCCTAGGTTGAGTAAATAGTACCTTAATAAAATTCCTTTTGATTTAATCTTGAGCCAAGCTTACCCAGCTAATTAGGCCAAGTGCTACCAACTTTCCGTGAATGAAATATGTTTATTATATTTTGTTGAATTTGTATAATTTTCATGTTTCCTTTAGGTCTACGAGTTGGTATCAACTATGAACTAGAATGGATGAGCGAAAAATAATTGAGCAAAAGTGAGTAAAATATTAAAATATTTGCCTTCAACCAGCAGTTATATTGAAACTCTATTTGATAACTGTTGGTCCCGTAATCTAGTAGTTTCTAGGACGAAAGAATTCATACGGAGTTTGTTTTGCTTGCAGAAGAAGATAGCTGAAGCTGTAGCGTAAATGTCAGAGACGTCAATTCTCCACACAAAACAACGTGCATTTTTTATTTATAATGATCCGAACGACTTTTTACATTAAAAATAATGATTTTTCCTTAATTGCTACGCTTAGTGTGCGTAGTGTAGGTACGTTAATGTTGTGGAGTAAATTATCCCGGAGTTAATTAATTAATCGACTTTAAACAAAGCACTGACCCTTAAATAGTGACTATGCCCTTCTCGGCAATTCGGATCAAAATCTTCACACGCGCCATTTTCTTGTGATTAACGATCCCTACCTGAGTCTCACCTTTGTAAGAGGCACTTTAAGGCACAGCCTGTCGATTTTAACACAATTTGCCGCCACCACTAATTAGCAAGGGCAAGTTTGCAAACATTATGACAGGGGCCTAATTTGTCGCTTGCCTGAGATGACTTGGTCTACGTAAATTGATTAAACGAAGCACTCTAGGGGAACTATGTTGTGTAATTTGAGGTCTTGTGTCTTATTGTTATAGAATACAAAGTTGAAGGTATGTGGGATTGTTATTTAAGAACGCGCTGCTTGAAGAACGAAAGTCTGTGAAAGAAAAAAGTAAATGGAAGAATCAATATCGCTCTTACCAATTCGCAGACGGAGTCGCGGACACGTCTAGTAGACGTTAGGATTTCATTACAAGTTTCCAATAAAATGTTATACGTGAACGTTTACCAGGATAAAAGTATATATTAATACTAGTCTGTAGTTCCTGATTGAGTAACAAACATCAAAACTTTCCTATTTATTATAGAATAACATAGTGTCTCGTTTTCATTGCCCGTCGATGTATGTTGCGTGATGTTGTAATTAAGTTACAACTTCTTACTTAGGGAATGTAATGAAATTACTGCCCACGCTATCTCACAAACCCAAACTAGATACTGTGTCTGTCGATCATTAAACGTACTTACTCGTGTGTATGATCAAAGGCTTGAATAAGGTTGAATTTTCTAAGAAAGTAGCTTTTGTATATCAATTCCAACTTGATACTTTTTATAGTTTATGAGAATACTTCCACAGAACTAGATTTGATAGACAGACTGACAACAAAGCACAAAGTAATCCGTAGGCTATGAGAATATTTATAGAGTTTAGAGACAAGACTATTGAAGCAATTATGAAACGAAGTCTAACAAGATCGTAGTTCTATAAATTAGAATACTTTTCGTTACCCAACTCATAAATAATCTTTGAGTTCTAAACCAGCATAAAAGGAAAGGAGGAATTAGTGACGAATTTAAAAAAAATGCGTAAATGTCCAAAAGTTGTTTTATTTAAAGACAGCTCCGTTACAAATGTAATTCTTCTGAATCATCTTCTTTTTCCTATTATCATTTCGAAGGACAGATTTGTACAATAGAAACGGAGCAGAGTGAAATAGATTTTTCATAAGATAGTCGCTATCTTCGCTAAATCGTTACTAACAGACATCGTCAACTATACATGGATTATAAAACTATAGCGAAAGAGATAGCGCTAGAATATAGAAGAAGCAGAAGTGAAAGTCTCCTCCTTTACGTTGGCTAGTCGGGTTAAAAGGTGCTTAAACAATCTTCCGTAAAGATGGTTTATATGCAAATTAATACTGCTGTTTGGCTTTGCGGCAAACAACACAGCAGCGCCGCAACCGCATCATCGTGTTTACATAAACAACACTTTAGTAATGTTCGTCGCTATATAAGTAACTTATTGTACCGTTTTCTTATGAAACCGCAGCTTAAGACTGACTTATACCCTCACTGAATTCGAGTCCGTGCGACTAGCAGAATAATGGCAGAAATTGTCAGGAGTTTAGATGGTTTTGTAGTGTAGATTACTATAGGTACTTTGGTACATAGCAGGCAAAAACTCTCGGTAATGCTATTCGAATATACAGACCTTTATTAGCTGTGCAATGTTTTCAGGGCGATTTATAATATAATAAATATATTGTTATTTCAAGATAATATTGTTTAAGATGATAGTATGTATTTTTTAAAAGTGCCATCTGGGTTTCTGAAAATACATGCGTTATATGAGACATCGAAAACATAAATGAAAGTTATTATTCTTTCTGCATCATTATTATCTCTCTTCGTATAGTTTTTCTTTTCCATCAGTTTTGTTAGACATCAGTGGGTTTATTCTCGTAACAAATACAGTTAAAATCTAGTCATAATCTAGCGCTATTTCGCTTGCTTTAAATTTTGTAAACAAGATAGCGCTTAAGATCGAGACTAGATTTCAACTGTTTTTATTACGAGAATAGATCAGATTCATACAGAATAACAGGGAAGAGAGTAAAAATTAAATTTAATAATTTAAGTTCTAAGCTATAAGGTTTTCAAGTAACGAAGCAACCGAGTGTATAATTTCTTATACCCGTAACAAACTTGGGAGTTAATAATGAATGTTCATAGAGCATTCATAGTCCACTTAGCAAATAGTTTCAAGTACAAGACCAAAATGGTTTATCCATTATCTCGAATACGGTAGTTGGAGCTTCTAGGCACCTGATACCATAGTAATTACGTCGCTCATCAAACCCAAACAATTTAGTAAATCTTAGGGTTAACTATAACACCGACTTGTAATATTTTTTTTGATGGCAAAAATCATAGTTTTTTATTTATTTATAAGTAGCAAGGGATACTGGATATCCAAGTTGCCTATGCAAAGATGATGAGACGAACTTGATACCTTCAATTTGCATTGACAGACAATAGCAGTATCTCCTGCTATTTACTCTATCTAGAGTCAAATGGAAAATAGTGAGAGCGAATTAACACTGAGACAGTAAAATGAAGGCAGGAAATTAAGTCTGGTTATGGTAGGAATTAAAAACGTGTGCGCTATTAGACACAGTTGTTAGCGGCGAAAGTCCCACTGACTGCACGTCTTTAAAGACTAACAAGAACCAGACACACGTGTTTGATGTGTGATTTCCTAGATCATAAGTTCATGCATACAATATTTCGAAATATTCGACTAAAATCCTAGGTGTATGAACCTCTATGCAGGCAAAGCCGCGGATAACAGCCAGTACGTATCAAAATGAACTTGGTAACCTAAAATTATATCATGCGAAAAAAACGTCTGCTAAATTGATAGAAGGGAAAATTCCCGATGACCTTTCGGTCCGAAAGATGTGGATTTATCACAAACTGAAACAATGGGGATCATTCTCAAACTGATAAGGTTCAAGTCAGATTTCAACCTTTTACCACATTTTCCAACTTGGTTTCACATAACGTAGCATTTTATTCGGATTTTTATGGGACCGTTGAAGCGCCATGGTAGTAGATTTGTTTGTGGTAAAATAGGTAGGTAACGGCATTATAAATAATATTAACGTCACTAGTTAACCCAAGGAGATTTTTGACCTTTAGGTCAAAATCTTGATATCGTCGAATATGAATAGTCTTAATAAATGATAATATAGGTATTTTAATGCAATAGAATTTATTATCCCTTGAAAAAATAAAAAGTTATTTAAAATAGAATTGCTGTCATTTGAGAAAATCTTTTATAAAATTCATTGTGACAAGTTCACATTCAATGATTGAATTTCAATCAGGAATTTTAAAACTCTGAATTTGGGCTTTCAACTAGCTAAATTACATTCATCGGATTCATCAATCCGAAACTTTTTTCGGCTCGGAAAATAACAAAATAAAATCTGTGTTGTGTATCAAATAGCAATTAATCTTAAACATAAAATTGTATTTTTTGTGATGCCACTTGACACTACAACTGAAGAGAAATATTATTTTTTAATTCATAATAAGCCACAAATTAACAAAATTTATTTATTTATTATTAGCCTGTCGTGTGAGTCGTGTCCCACTGCAGGGCAAAGGCCTTCTCTTTTTCCACTCTTTAAGATTGAGAGGTAAGGAAAAAGAATAAGGATGGAGAAAACTTATATTTTAGTGAGTGATATACACTGGGCGTCAAAAATAAGTAGTACAGTTTTAAAATTGCAATATCTCCTAAACTACAGAAGCTAGACATTTGAAATAAAAAAAAGTTAAAAGACAATTTAATTTCATTTAATAAAAACGTCATGCATAATATCATTTTTTAAAGATTGACTGAAAAAAAACTTAATAAATAAAAACACTATTTTTTTAAAATGTTGGCTTGTACTTTTGTTTTTTATTGTTTTCTTTATTGCTGATAAATCAATTGCAATTCAAAAGCAAATGTGTCTTCAGCGAGTAAACTTTACTAATCATGCCTCTTTCACCAGAAGAATGTGCAAGAATCATAACTTTTCTCGAAGTAGGCATCAGTATGCGTCGTACTGCAAGAACGGTGTGTATAACTCTAAGAACGATCCAACAAGTAAAGCAAAGGTACGAAGAGACTGGAAACCATCTAAGGAGACCAAGTAATGGCAGACCCTGGTACACTCGTACCCGAGAAGACCGCTTAATTGTCTCGACTGTGTTAAGAAATCGTCACCTTAATGCAGTTGAGGTCCAGCAACAGCTTCTTCAGACCCGAAGAGACTACGTTAGTGAGAGTACAGTGAGGAGAAGACTTGCTGAAGCCAACCTGAAGTCGTACAGGCCAGCAAATGGCCCCAAACTTGAGACAGGGCATTGAGTAGCAAGACTACGCTACGCCCGTCAACACGTACAATGGGGCGAAGCAAAATGGACAAGAGTTTTGTTCACAGATGAGTCTCGGTTTTCTTTATTCACTTCCGATGTAAGGCGGAGAGTATACAGGCGACCCGGTGAGCGATACATTCAAGGTTTCATCTCGGAAAGAGTTCTATACGGCGGAGGCTCTGTACACGTATGGGCTGGCATCTCTTCAGAGGGTCGCACAGAGCTAGTGGTCATAGAAAATGGCACTCTGACTGGTGAAAGATATGCATTAGAGATCCTTAACGAGTATGCAGGGCTATATTTAGTAAATATGGGTGATGGAGCGATACTAATGCATAATAACGCCCGGCCACACACCGCTCACCTCGTACAAAAGTACATTCAGGACGTTGGCATCAGCTTGATGGCTTGGCCATCAAGAAGCCCAGATCTTAACCCGATTGAACACGCCTGGGATGAGGTTGGGAGGCTAGTCAGAAGACGCAGACCACCCCCCGCCACCCTCAGGGCTCTAAAGCAGGCCTGATAGAAGAATGGGTGAATTTTCCCCAATACCGCCTCCGAAACTTAGTGTTCAGCATGCTAAATCGGCTCCAAGCTGTCATCAGAGCCCGAGGCGGCAATACAAGTTACCAAAGTGGGAACAAGGCCCAAAACGTAAAAATTAAGTGCTTGATAGTTCCTTCAAAATGGTTAGCTTTATTGTTTTTTCTAAATTTTCAGTGTAAAACTTTACTAATGCTAAATAAAATATTATTTTTAGAAAACTTTGTTAAATTTGCTATAAAATGACTTTTATTTCAAAACTCTAACTTCTATAGTTTAAGAGTAAATGCAATTTTAAAACTGTACTACTTATTTTTGACGCCCAGTGTATTATGTACAACGACGTGTAAAAAGATGAAGATGAATGACAAAGTAAAACAGACGTATAAAACGTAGACAATAAGAACAGGCTAGTTGCCGTAAAAAAATGTAATTAGTCTGTCTTTAAGATTATTCAAAAATAAGGGAAACTCACTTTTTCTTTTGTAAATTAGACCAAAAATGACAAAGAAATAGCCCATTAAAGTTACGTGTGGCATTTTTTCGCACGGGGTGACGTCAAAGGCGCACTCCTAAATTTTTATGCCTTGTACCTTTGTTATTTTTTATTTAATCGAAAAAAAAATACGTGTAAAAGAGTTCGGTTTGTAACAGCTTAAGACTAACATTCTTTCAAAATCTTTCCAATTCGTCCGACGATCTCCTTCGAGGTTTATCGCGCTGCCGTTTACTGCCTTTTAGGAACCATTAGGTAGTTGCTTTTGTCCTTAGCATGAGCTGGAAGGTGGCAGAGATAGCCAGCCCAGTTCCACTCTAGATTTCCAGCCGAAATATACAAATAAATATATAAGGACAAAACACACAGATTGACTTAGCCCCAAATTAAGTTCGAGACTTGTGTTATAGGATACTAACTCAACGATACTATAATTTATAACAAATACTTTTATATATAAACACCCAAGCCCAAGACCCAGGCCAATCAGAAAAAGTACGTTTTTAATCATGACCCGACCGAGATTCGAACCCGGGACCTCGTAGGTGGCGGACCGGCATGGTATAACCATTACGCCACGGAGGTCGTCAAATAGACAGTGAGAACAGTATAAAATCGACAACTTGAATTCACAAATGTCTCTTCCTTCACAAAGAGGCGTTTTTCGTCACTGTAAGTAATGCTATGGCATCAATTCCCAAATTACCCGAAATGGAGTCAAATATACGGCCAACGTAGGTCCCTTAACAGTTTTCCTTTCATTTTGTTAAATAAAATACTGCAACCCTGTTTATATTAGTATTTATTTGAAGAATGTTTACTTGGGTTTTGTAATAAAAAAATTATGGTCATTTTTGTTTTGCCGGCTATTTTATTATTATTTTAGAAATAGCGTTTTTTCAATTTTACAATTTCACGCAGAAGTTATTCTTGCAAACTGCAACTTATTCTTGCAAAATAAAAGGCAACGTTGTACGGTGAGGATCCGAGGTCGCCATCTTGCCGAACTTCGTTGACAAGGCGGCGATCTCGAATCTGGTGAAGTATGCTTACAAATTATGATGTCGTTTTGATGTCAACTTGACATTACAGACAATTTCGTATTATGCTCTCCGAAATACCTTATAAAAACCATGTCAACATGGGATCAACATCATTTGTGAACATAATTGCGCTACTGCGCACTTGTCGGGCAGCCTCCATTTTCTTCTGTCTTGTGACAGTTCTTTCACTTTTCTGTAAGACAAGACGCCTGCTTGCCTTCACTTGATAAGTAAGCTAATCTCGGCCTTCCCCTTACTTTTCTACCTTCTATCTTGCCTTTTATGATATTTCTGAGAAAATTGTCCTACTGGTTTCTCTTTACTACTAATCAGCCGATCATTATGAAAATTTGTATACATATTGTCAGTACAGAGCGCAACATAGGCTACTTTTTATCCCGTGGAAGTATGTCATAACAATGGGAAAATATTTTTTCTACTTTAGATGGCGCTGCAATTGCGGTGTCGGCCAACAAATGGCGCCACAAGTCGCGCTATGGGTTGTTTTGTTGTCAAACGAGATCTATGTCTTAAAATTAATGACGAGCGAGGTAAAACATGTGTATGTACATTTTTTTAAAGCGTCGTCGTATCATGTAACTTTTCGCCAACAATCAGACCAAAGTCAAGCTTATTTTCGGCCTTTTTTAAATCCGTCAAATGTCCGTCATTATCACTCAACGAGCGTCAAAAGCAATCGCGGACAATGCGTCAAGTTTTTAAAAAGGTACGCTGATCATTCACGCCCCGCCAGTGGGGTGGCCGACGACCCGGAAGTTATGACGTCATTAATTTCACAGTCCCCTGGACTTAGTACAGTGGATTTTTCAGAAAAACAACGTTGACGTGTACTCTGTTACACCCTGATTCTTTAATTGGACACACACAACGGATCTCATGTACACATTTTTTTAATACAATAATATGTTTTTATAGTATTTTTTTCTATTTAATATTTTATTACTATGATGATGATGTATGAGCAAGTTTCACTCAATTAATATTCTTGTTGTTTTCTGTCTGTTCTGAATTTAAGAGTAAAACTTTTTTTACAACTATTAACTACTGCTTACAGGATAAATGATTTCAAATCATTTGTAACCTATCTGGACTACTATCAATTTATTAAGAAGTGTTATATGAACTATCATGAAGTGCAAAAAAAACTGTGGGTTTGACAAACAGCGCGTTTAATGGACTGGTACAAGAAACAGAATGGTTATTAAAAACTCAACAAGGGATTTAGGTTAGGTTTAGGGGACAAGGTTACAAAAAACACAGCAGAGAACAGCATTAGTAGTCAAACAATGGCAACAGTAAAGCCAACCTACATAAATTTAGGACACTGATGTGTTATAGAGATTAAATTTTGTCAACACTGTTTGTGCCAAAACAATGTTTTTAATCGTAACACGCAGGCTTTAATTGATAGAGATTATTGATCAAGTCTGATCCATTAGCCCCACGAACAACAGCTAGGTTACTCTGCATTACAATCGCGATTATAATTTCAATTCTGTATAATTTCAAATGCAAAATTAACAGCAAATCCTAATTCGTACCATTGAAATATACTTACTAACTATTTGGTTAGCATACAATCCGATTTCATTTAGTTCAGTATTTAGTTAGCGCTAGTTTAGCTGTAAAGAGTATCTAAAATTAAAAATCCAATGGCGATCGTGAGGGATTATTTTCAATTGGTCTCACATTGTCTGCTTTTCCACGCACCGTTTGTAACACTTAATAACGTATACATGCCACACCGGTATTATAAAATGTTATTTAACAAATGGTAACATTGATTGTGGGAGCAGAAAATAAAATGTTTTTAAACGTTAGCTAGCACTCATTAACATTCAATGTACTAATTAACTAACATTTAATGTGTAAATAATGACATTGATTTGATTTTTTCTTTTTTTCTATATTGTAATCGATATGTAAATTATGTAACATTCTTCAACGAAACTTTATGTAACATTTTTGCACAATACATTTTATATAATTTTTTTATACCACAAAGTTGGCAAGCAAGCATACGGCCCGCCTGATGGTAAGCATCACCGTAGCCTATAGACGCTTGCAATACCGGGGGTATCACTCACGCGTTGCCAACCCTCCCAACCCCCACAAGTGGAGCTCTGGAGACCTTACTCACCGTAGGAACACAACATGGCCAAGACCAATGCTATTTGGCTACGATCTTCTGTAAGGACCTCCCTTCCCCAGACGGGCTGATCCGATTTGAGCGGATTATCCGCTGTGCCCCCCCTTTCTTATTCTCATTGGATTTACTTAACAAATTCAAATGAAAGTTTTAAATATTAAAAAAGCCAGTTTCATAATTAAAACTGTTTGAGCACTTTAAGAGGATAACACGTGTACCTTAAAGACTAATGATCGACATGTAGCTAATTAGTGCCAACCAATCTAACACCCTTAACAAACAAAAGAAAGATGAACACTGGGCATCTTTCAAGGATCGATAGGTAATTAGCTCACGTTGCCATAGCAACCAGTCTGTAGAAGTCTACAGTTGCTAACCTCTTGAAATATAATGAATAATTTTGAATGAAATATCTTACTCGACGGGTTTTGACAGAGCCACTTGCAGACGAAGTGGCTTGGAGGGTCAGCTATGCATCCACTCATTCTGAAATGGAATCATAGTTTACTTGGAGATTTTTCTGTCAGGAATTGAAGAGTTTTCTTTTATTTGTTTTAAGTTTTTTATTTATCGTCACAAACGTAGATAAATTATCCTTTGCATGTTATTACGCACGTTAAGTAACAATACAACTAGCCAGTAATTCAATGGGTTCAATAATCTCTGGGGGTGCACTTCAGAGCTTACCATGTAGTACACCAAAAAGAAAGCTGTTAGACCTGATTTTTCTCATTGCACGATAGATCAGCCAGTAATCAAGAAACCTGACACATATCCTAGTAATAAATTGACAGCAGTTACTGATGATAATGATTAGAACCATCTAATTTTGCCACCAGGCTTACAAGATGAATAAAAACAAAATAGCAATCGACACCATGTAGGTCTGTGACTTTAGAGCCTTGAATAATTTATTCAACTTTAACTCATTTTATGGTGATGATAGGAAACCCATAACTTTCTAAAAGCATAATTATCTTTATCATGCTTGTAGCAAAAAGTATTCGCACATTGAAGAAGATTTTGATTACGCTGTAACACTTTTTCTCAAGTGACAATAAAGCTTCTTTGAAATTCTTTTTGATGAAAAAGTTATAACTAGAACCACGACTTATATTACTTTGGCGATGTAAACCTAGTTTTTTACAGTTTCTAATTTTTAAAAAGGTTTCACATTTTGATACATATTTTTTATTTCCTCACTATAATCCATCTTCAAGCTCAACATGTACATCTTAAGTCCACCATTTCCTGTTGGACCAAATATTATGCACAACTAGTTGGTCCAAGAGGAACAATACGCAAAAAAAATCCTGTTCGCACAACTAAGTTGTGCTTAGTTGTGACCACCGAGTCAGTTACGTATCATTATATTTGCCAAATGTCTCAATTTTATTGGCTAAAAACATCTCGGTGACTGCTTCTATCTTTAATACCGATTTTGCATTTTATATTTTAGATATAATTTTATGTTAAGACAAATTAATGGCACTATTTATTGACATTCCGAGTGCGTAATGTTGTATGTACTCACCTAGTTTAAAATTTTATGTTAAAAAAAAGTACGATATATTTTTATATGACAAAAAAGGCCGTAACTGGTTTTCTTTTGCCATTTCTTTTTTACCAGTGGTCATTTTGCTTTTGTTTCCGAAATGCGTAGTAATATATAGAGAAGTTTAATTTATACAAATAATTTATTACAACTGTATACTCTGACAAGAGAACGTGTTTGTGAAAACCTATTCTCTGAATAAAAGTTTTGAATTTGAATTTGGTATTAGTATTTAAGTCAACAATGAACATAATCTTAAAGTTAAGACATAGTTCAAAAGCCATGGCACATGAATTTTGTCCAGAATTAAAATAGGAACTTGGTAGAAGAAGAAGAATATTCCGAAGAAGTTTGACTATGTGGGGAAGTTTCACTAAGCTTAACGTCTCCTGAGACTAAAATCCTGTTTAAAATTCACTTCAGTCCATAAACTGTGTGGACCATATCTGGGGCACGTTTTAACAGCCTTCTAACTATGCTGTGTCATTTATTACGTGCATAAAGGTGGAAAATGTGGCTTTCTATTTAAAAGATTTATTACCAGAGTGCATATAAAATAATAATTTTAATGATATTTTACTAGAATACATCGTGCTATTTCATTATTTAACCGAAGATTCGTCCACGTCATCATCAGCCTTCAAGCTAGCTGGTTTGTTATTCCTTCACGGCTTAACTAATCAGCCGATCATTATGAAAATTTGTAAATATATTGTCACGGGTACAGAGCCCAACATAGGCTTTATATCCCGTGGAAGTAAGTCATTCCAATGGGAAAATATTTTTTCTACTATAGAGGGCGCTGTATCGGCCAACAGATGGCGCCACAAGTCGCGCTATGGGTTGTTTTGTTGTCAAACAAGATCTATGTCATAAAATTAAAGCGAGCGAAGCCGCGGGGAAAAGCTAGTATCCAAATATAACAAAATGAATACTTCTCAAGATAAAATAACCTCTTATCTGAAGTAAGGTTAGGAGATCCCACTGTCCACGATGGATTTATTTAGTATGTTGGTTTTTATACAGAGTTACTAAAACAGAGTAGGATATGATAAATATAAATCCATTTTATTTATATTACATGAAATAGATGTCTGTATCTTTTCTATATAAAAAAAAATGTTGTTCAGCCAAAAAATCATGACAATATAAGTAAAAACGAGCCCTAGTTCTTTGAGAACGTAAAGTAATATCTTTGGAAAGCTTTTTCATATGTGAAATGAATGCAGTGCAATTTTACACAGTTGATACAAGCGTTAAATAACTGACGATAACAACTGGTTCGTTTATAATCTCAGGAATATAAAAATATTACCTTTCTCCCGCGGCTTCGGTCACGTTAATTTTATGACATAGATCTCGTTTGACAGCAAAACAACCCATAGCGCGACTTGTGGCGCCATCTCTTGGCCGATATAGCGCCCTCTATAGTAGAAAAATTATTTTCCCATTGGAACGACATACTTTAACGGCATAAAAAGTAGCCTATGTTGGGCTCTGTACCTCTATCAATATGTATGCAAATTTTCAAAATGATCAGCTGCTTAGTCAAGCCGTGAAGGAATAACAAATAAACAAATAAACAAATAAACAAACAAACAAACTCACTATCTCATTTATAATATTAGAAAGGATAACCACAAATATCAAAAGCACTTAAAACAAAATCCTAAAATAAATCACATTCTCCATAAAGAACATAAGTCCAATTTACTGTTACAAAGTTGTACAAAATTATGTAGAGAAAAGTTACCAAAAATGGCTCAGGTTTTATAAAATTTATGGGAAAAACAAAGAATTTGTCTTCAGAGAGTTCTATAGCCGTTTGCATGTAGGAAATTAATGTTAATTCACAATTTGAGTACCCAGTAACGAAAACTAAGGTACAGTTATTGACCTGTAATAGTATTGTATAGTATTTAATTGAATAATAAACTTGCTACGTTGTCTTTGATAAGATCTACAACAAGAAAAACATTACTATGTAGGTACTATTTATAATTGAGCTAGTAATTATTACTCACTATTCCTGGGGCCCGATTGTACTAACACAAATGCACCAATGGACTCTCAATGGTGTCTCAATCTCAAAAGAATGCCGATAGTGTATCAGTGGAATAGTTTTAGACATTTGTTATGGACTTAAACACTAAGTTTAACATTATGTTATTGTTTACGTCCATAACAAATGTCAAAAACTATTCCACCAGTCCATTGGTGCATTTGTGTTAGTAGAATCGGGCCCCTGGCTTTGCATGAGTTCATTAAGCTACCAAGATCAACCCTTGTTCTATATTAGAAAACCATATGAAAATCCGTAGAGTAGTTTCAGAGATTATCCCAAACAAATTCAGTCCGGATTTAGGGGATCGCTTTTGGGGATTTTCATTTATTAGTGATGATGTCGGTGTGTGATATTTTTTATTTTCAACTCGTCATTTCATGAGATGTTGACAATGGCTTCAATTTTCCGACACGATCAATTGGATAAATACAATCACGTTGAATGACAAATTCAATTGAGAGTTTCGAGACTGTAAGAAAATATTAAAATAATAACCTTTAAAATACAAGTTAATGACACATTAAATCAGACGTTGTCATTGTTATTCAGTCAAGAAATGGATTTCTACAAAAATTTTAAAAGATGGGCAATATTCAGCGCATATGTGAAGAAACATCTCTGTTTTATGCAAATAAGATCGCCAGGTAACATTTGCTCGACAGTGAAGGAAAACATTTGGAGACAGTCATGTGTAAGAAATTAAATTTCAAAAGATGTAGATTTTTTATCTGAATTTGAGAAAGATTTGTTTCTTTGTGAATCCTGCTATATTGTGATTATATGATTGCATTTGTTTTAGAAACATATGAAACTAAACGGATATTATGGGTTCCAAATGATGATGGTTCTATGGAGTAGATAGTTTTGAGAGCAAGGAGCTATTACTTGAAACGAATCATAAGGGTGCTCCAAAAGGGCATTGGGCAGGATACCGTAGGGAAGTTGACCAAAATATTGAATACTTTTTGATTTTAAAATTAGAGACAATTCTCTAACCTACATATCTATTCTAATAGTTACAGATAGAAATAAAAAATAAGCACAGAATGTTACAAAACTCAACCGCTGCTGTGATCACAATTGGCAATGTGCCCAGAAGGCTGCAGTATTACTACGCCGAATGGCACTGAGTTGGTACAAGAATAGAAAAATGTTGATACTTAGATAAAGTTATTTCTAAAGGGTTACATGCCTATACATAAAGGAGAGAAAGAAAATTGACTAGTAATATAAAAATGTGCTTACAAATACGACTCACGTGTATTCTCAGTCTTTGACTAGCGCTTTTGTCAAAAGAAGACAAATATTTATTTCATAAGTTCTGTATTTAGGTGCTTTCGCGTGACGAGATATCTTGAATGAAAATTTTATTCGGCTCGGTAATAAATAGAGCAGGTTAGAGGCGTATTTCCAGGGTTCATCCGTATAATCCGGATAACACGAAAAAAGGGTCAGATCTGAAACAATCCTACCGTATTTTCTGCGCTGTTGCTAAAATATAAATAGCAAAAAATAAAATCAGGTCGTTTAATAAAATTCTTTTAAATTAAGCCAAGAAGAGATGATAATTATTAATAGTAATCTGATACATTTTTCATATTATAGTACTTTCTAGATTTAGTAGCATGCCATGAATTGTGTAAGTGAATTAATGTTTTCGATGAAATTTTGCACGCCATACTAATATCTGACAAGAAGTCACATTTCCAATAACTCCGTACAGTATTTCGCAATTTCTATCATGCGGTTCTTCAAAAAGGGTGTGTAGAGGTTCTCAAAAAGTTGGCAGCGCGTTGATGATGCTCCTTACTATCAGGCAGCTATGTGCCTTAATCGTATAAAAAAAAATCTGTAATTTTTTATCTATCGACCAATTTTTTATCTATCGACCTAAAGTAAAACTAACATAAATGATATTCAGTCAATTTACATAATTCGAATATAAATGTATTTACAAACCTATATTTAGAAATTCATTTTCAATTGTAACATTTACGTGTGTTGCTATGTCATTTAAAAAACAGGTCACTGACCTATATTCTACTAATATATTTCTCAACAATGAAATGCTAAGAAGAGTCACTTTCACATTCAACAATCCATTTACCAACTGAAGATGGATTAACCCCCTCAAACGACGAATTCGCGATTGTATCAGCACCGTCGCAAAATGTATAGACCTTATTTCTCAACGTCTGTTAACGAAAACAGTAACAGATTTGTACATCTTAGAGATTTTTTTCTATACCCAAGGACATTCTGTAATGTAAAATATTCACGAAAGCAGGTTTTGTCTAATTAATACCAAATAATTCAATTAAACGAATTTTGCTTCATGTTTAAGAATCTACCAATATTCTAGGTAATATTAGATATATTAAATAACATGTTCAGCATTGACATGTTTGTAGCGTTCTAGCACAGAGTAAGTTTAGTTACATTAGAAACAAATAGTCAAAGAACTAATTAAAACAAGATCTTACAAATAAAAAAACACAAATTCTAATAGTGTTTCTGAAGAAAGAAGAAAACCTTAAACAAAAGAGATCAAGAAAGACATATCAACAACTACGCCAATTCCAAATGAAACGAAAAAGGGTGACGTGAAACAAAACGAAACACCACAATTTGTCGTGTTAACAAATTGAAAGAGATTAACTCTCGGTCTTGGGTGCAACTTTTGTTTTGTGCTAAGTGAAGGTTGGATATTACGCCAAAAAGAAGAGGGTAAATTATAATAATACTGAAGGTCGTTCGCGGTATTACCCGAAAAATCTTAACTGACATTTTTCACCGTCTAGAAAACTTGGCAAACAGTTTTAGACATTAAGTTGTTTTTTTTAATGTAAGAGGTTAGCAAACGAGCATGTTAAGTAATCACCGCTACCCATGGGGCACATAGACACCAGACTGGACACCTGTTTTTGAAATATCAGTTTTATATTTCAAATTATACGGCTCTTTGCGCAGTAATTTCCATATTCATCATCAGTCGGATTTGTTTAATAAATTAGAGATCGTAAAAGCAGTTAAAGCTAAAGGTGGTTCGTCTGTCATCACTTAGACATGCAGGGAGAAGAACACATTATTTTTTGAGTCTTGAAATTGTTAGACTATACTAGGTGATACATGCAAATTAAATTGCGCTATTAGTGTATAATATAACACGTTTAGATGGAACGTATGACAAATTGGCAACATAGTCGAGGTTTGGCTTTAAAACATTTGCGAGATAGAGTCCTGGTGGACATCATGGTAGTTACATTGTGGGAGTTATATTGTGAGATTTCAGCGCAGCAGTTATAATTCAACTTGAGGTTTACGATCAAAGTTACAAACTGGTGCTTCGAAGATTGTTTTTATTTATAGGTTATCCGCGTGCAAAACTTCTTGGGAAATTAGAACAGAATTATTGAAGTTCTGATTGGTTTATATCACGCCATAATCCAAGTAATTAGAAGGAGGATTTCCTTCTGATTTATTGCAGCAAGGCTTGTTATAATTGGCTTACGCCTGTTCGTTAGTCTTGGGTAAGATTGTAGCCTTTATGACGGAATGCTACTAGATATTCGTATTAAAGAATAGAACCTTTATTTTTATAAAATAAACGTCATTATTGTGACTTTTCTATGGGATTTTAGAAAAGCTTATAAGTGAAACTTTACATAGACTTTGAAACATTCTTAAGTTCCACATCAAAATTACACTGACTGTACGTGGTAAGTGGTAACTGTTGGATATGTTATCAAAATTAAAATTTAGTTTGTTTTTTCCAAGAAACAGGTTAATAATTGTTGCGGACACGAGCCGATTTTGTAAATAAATAAATTGATTATGTTTTAATTATGTTTTACCCTAGTTTTACGGTTTTATTGAACACTTTGATGATCGGAATTATGTGATTATTTAGTTTAAGTTTAAATACCTTTGTTTTACATTAGAATAAGCTAATTAGATTACGTAATTAGATGTAACATGGATATTTTCACTATTTACGTGCACTATTTACGTGTACGATTGGATATACACGTTTAGGTTGAGGCTTTTAGTTGCAAAGTTTTGCCTGAAGCAGCGCTACAGATTTGTCCACCTGAGTTGTAAAATCTTGCCGTGGCGCTAGTAAATGAAATGGGTAATAATTTTGGCTTATGATCTTCAATTGTTTTGTGTGTTTACTGTCTTGAATATGTACGGATAGTTAACAATTAATGTGTAAAAGGTTGGTTACGTCATAGAGTATGTGTGATCAATAACATTAGCGATGTAAACGTTAAGAATACGACGTTATTGATCAATTTCGTATCCACTTTTACGTTTTGCATGTATAATTTAAGGTTTACGTGTTTATTTCGGATATTAGTTTTGTGTAGTTACTGTTAATATATCGCTTATATGGAAACAGCGTGTTAGTTAGTTAGAATAACCACGAATATGGAGTTATAAGT
The DNA here is from genome assembly GCA_905163395.2 of Endotricha flammealis. Lineage (NCBI taxonomy): Eukaryota > Metazoa > Arthropoda > Insecta > Lepidoptera > Pyralidae > Endotricha > Endotricha flammealis. The sequence continues at coordinate 10,246,948 of LR990869.1, read as the reverse complement.
TACTAATTGTAGAATGTAGAGCGCGATAGGCGATATGTGCATAGTGACTTTTTGCCCGAAATGTCGTCGGAAATTGTCGCAAATTGCACGAAAATTATCTCGCCTCCGATTGGTCCGCATGAGGGCCAAATATTGGCTATAAATATGTCAGGGTAGCTCGGTACTGTCACAGTCCAACACAGCTCTTCAGAGAGTGAACAACACCGAGCTACACTACCAAGAAAGAAATAGTATTGTTTTAAATGAAGATAGAAATAGTACTCAAGAATAAATACAGTCCATTGATGTTAAAAGAAGCAAACCTCGTTTTCCTTTCCGGTATATGGTTCCTGGTGACCATTGCCTACCCATTGCCGCAGAACCATCAGTTTGTCCTTCGAGCCGGATCACGGTTCGAGGTTTGACAAGGCGTCTTTAGACGCAGGCGTCTTTCGACGTGAAAAACCTGGCGTCTTTCGACGTGAAGATCTCTACGTAAAGTTGTGCGAAGCATATTGGCGACGCACACAGCGCAGAACGTAGCGCTGATACGTGTCTTGCCGAACGCCGTTAGGTGTAGCGAGCACGTATACTTTGCGGTCGACTTTGGGTCGTTTTACGATCGAAGTCGTCCGTCGACGTAAAGTTGTGCGAAGCATATTGGCGACGCACACAGCGCAGAACGTAGCGCTGATACGTGTCTTGCCGAACGCCGTTAGGTGTAGCGAGCACGTATACTTTGCGGTCGACCTTGGGTCGTTTTACGATCGAAGCTGGTATATCCGAAGAACACCGAACGGTGCGACGTGCGACCGACGGGTTTTATTGAAGATCACCCAACGGTGCGACGACGTCGAGCAACAGGCAGCCAAACGGTTGCGTTGTACTTCGGATCGACGAGACTACGAGCCGCCGTGCAAGACTCTCGTCACGTAGTGTAGTAAGGTTAAGTGTTAGTTGTCAAGTGTTAGGGTAGTAGGTGGCACGGGTATGCCAACCACGCGTAGTATGAGAGCGTATGAGGATCCACCCGCGTCGCCGTCGACTGCGAATGCCGCAGCGACCGCCGCGTTAGGTAACATCGCGAACGTAGAAGATGCGCGGACGAACGCCGCGATGACTACAACCGCGACCGATGTAGGCCCAGTCCGTAGGGAAAGTAGGGCACCTTCTGTGCGATCACAGCGTTCCACGACTTCAGCGGTTGCACGAATAAGGCAAGCCGAGTTGGAAGCCGAAGAACAGCTGGCGGATCTACAGCGTCGGGAATTTCAGTTACAAGCGGATTTGATTAAGAAACGGTTAGCTGCGGACGTCGCTACCATTAGAGAGGAGACGGACCGCGATAGTGTAGGCGGTAACGAACCAGCGGACGCAGAACGTCGCGTTTCCGACTGGTTGCAGCAGAATCCCAAGCCGATGACTGGGCAAGCTGAACAACGGTTCTCGGAGTGGTTACATAACACTCACATACGAGGGGAGCGCGTTGATGTCGAAACCACGGGATATCGGGTGTTCGGGGTGCAAGGTTGCGGTTTAATGGAAATGCCACAAGTTATTGTAAAATTAAGTTTAATAAAAGTTCACAGTAAATAAATGTTCTTAAAAGTTAGAATAAAGGTAAAAATGTTAAAAGTTAAGTTTGTTATGTTTCTTATGTTTGAATGCACCCGGTTCGACCGATAGCAATATGTGCACTGATTGGAATATGAATTTTAGGTAATTACGCTGATGTAGCGTAAAGTGTTTGGTTGCATTTGTACTGCACCGAACATATTCCGGGGCGGCAAAAGATAAAACTTAAATGAGATAAGAGTAACAAAAATAGTAAATAAAGTAGGTAAGTTAAATTAAGTTAAACATTTCCAAAGAAATTGAATTCAAAATTAAGAAAAAGTAAATTAAAGTTATAAAAATAGAAAATAAAAGTTAACGTAAGATGAACTTAATGTCCCAAGGTTTTCTTAGTTTGTAGCACCGGAGAGCATGCTTTATTCAGTTTGTTAAGGTTATGCACTGAACTAGGTAAACCACTCAAGTGCCTGTCAGGCATTCTGTTTGGACTGTTTTGGGTTACACACACATCACTAACACTTTGTAGCTCAAGGTCGGGTGTGATGGGAGCGCGTCGTATCCCCCGACTGCGCGCCCGCCGGCACAAGAGCACGATCGCGACGACCACGCCGGCTGCCACCAGGATATACGTCACCACGTAGAGATGTACATCGTGTGATGATGGACTCTCCCTAGAGTTAATTTCATCCTGTTTCAGCTGATTTAGTTGTGTTCGAAGAACTTCCATGGCAGTGTCCACTTCGTCATGTTGTTCCAGTATACTGTCATTATGTGGTACAGGTAGATTCACGTTAATTATATGGTTTATCTGATCAATGTGTGGAATGTAAATATTCGAACTAGTATTCAAAACATTTTCAAAGTTCATGTTCGAATATAGGGTAAAATCTTGACCCTTGATGATACATCCAGGTGAAATGGATATCACTCCTGCTGTATCCAGATGTTCCACTGTCACTTGCTCACCACAGATAATCTTGACAGAGTAGTTGTTGCAGCAATAGAATAAGTATTCGGAAGGTTGGTTCAATGGTATCCAAAGGTTATTGCATAAATCTTCTTTTACTTTACATTTGTTAGTTAGATGATCCAGGTCGCAGTAACTGTTATCGTTGTTTAAATGGTACACAGCTTTGTTTAGGAGGCAGATGTACGTTTCTTCTTGAGGAATGCAGGTTGTTAGTTCCGTGGTAGTTATCGACAAATAGGCGTCCTTTTTCAAATTTACAGCAATGTACTCGGATATAGGTATTATACTTCTAGCGTTTTTTCCGTGTAGATGAGGAATGGGAATAATGTTATATAATTTAAATTTGTCTCTACCGATGAGCGGGAATGTTATTTGAAAGATAAAATAGTTGGTAGTCATTCTTGCCTTTATATGCAGCAAATGATATAGTTTACTGACGTCAGACTGATCAATAGGTAATGTTATGTCGTCAGATAAATGGGCAGAGATCACCCTCAGTTCTTGATTTAGCTGTTTTGGCGTTAATAGGTGTACATTGAACTGTCCGTGTCGTATGTCAGTTACAATATCGAGGAGCGTTTCTTGGGTTCTTTTCAGGTTTTGAAGAAGGTTGCTTGCCGTTATTGACATGGCTAATTGATCTTGCATCAGGTAAATTTTGTGGATCGAAGATTGTATGCCGTAGGTCATGTTTTCTAGATTGTTGATTTGGTTGTTAATAATTTTATGTTGTTTGGACATCGTCTCCTTTGTCCTTTTAAGAATATTGTATTCTGACTCGATAATTGTTGTTTGGTTACGTAATAGTTTGTTATAGTAATCCTGATTCTTGTTTAATCGTTCGATGTCCATGGTATATTGTTCCGCGAAGTTAGAATCCAATACTCCGAATAGGTAGTTAGCCAGGTGCCCGACACCGTTGATAAGTCCCCGACGCTGTCTGGCGTGCTCGGTGAAATGTTGATTCATCAAAAGTGTGTTGTAGTATTCTAATTCGTTGAACTCGTGTCGTAGCTGCGGCAATATCATGTTACAAACACCTGTATTCAAAACATCGCATGTTTTGTTGATATAGGTCATTGCTTTATTAAATGACACAGTTCCTTCCCAGTAAGGCGACATATCATAATAAACAACTAAAGTCCATTTTTCTCTGATTAGTTGCATTTTAGCAATCGGGTCAAAATATAATGATTGGTCAGCCTTTAGTTTAGTAATATTATGCATTCCGTAAGTATTTGTTATGAATGTCATAAAGAATGTTAAGGCTAGTGCAATAGAGGTGAAGTTAGACCGACGCGATCGAGTCGGACGCGTCCTTTTGTTATGTTCTTCGTCTAGTGTTTTGGAAGTTTGTTCGTTTTGTTGTTGTTTTTCCGCTGATGCTATAGGTAGTAAAGATAGCTTCAAAATTGGCCGCCGAATGATCCCATTTTTGGTTTTCAATGATACCACTCGGGTAAGCCCATCCTTTCCAGGATGTAGTTCCACTACTCTCCCCATTGCCCACTTTCCTGCTGGAATGTTGTCTTCTTGGATTACCACCAAATCTCCTACTTGCATGTTACGTTGTGGTTTGAGCCACTTACTCCTGGATGTTAGTAGGTGAAGGTACTCAGATTTCCACCGCTTCCAAATATCTTCGGCCAACTTAGTAATCAGGTGCCACCTGGTTCTTGCATCTTCTTCTGTTTCCATGACTGTTAATCCTGATCTCCCTGTTAAAAAGTGAGCGGGAGTAAGCGGGTCAATGTCTTCTATGTTTTCGCTGAGTGGACAAAGTGGCCTGGAGTTTAAACAAGCCTCTATCTGGGCGAGGATAGTTGAGAACTCCTCAAATGTTAATCGCTGTTCACCAATAACACGTTTCAGGTGAAATTTCAGGCTTCGGACTGCCCGTTCCCACAATCCGCCAGCCGATGGGTAAGACGGCGAGTTAAAATGGAATGTTATTTTCATTTCTGTTAATTCTGCCAAAAAATCATTATTAAACATTTCTTGCAGTTTTTGGTACTGATCTTGTAGAATGTTGTTTGCTCCAACAAAGTTAGTCCCTTGGTCACTGTACAAATGAGCTGGGGCGCCTCGTCTCGCTGCCATTCTTCTTAACGCAGCTAAGAAGGCTGAGCTTGTTAGTTCAGACACCAGCTCGAGATGTATGGCCTTGGTCACCATACACACAAACACCGCTACATATCCTTTGGTTGTTCTCGAACTCCGTCCCTTGTTGATTTTGATGTCAAAAAATCCGGTGTAGTCAACTCCGGTATGGTAGAAGGCCGGGGCTGGATTTACTCTTTCCTCCGGGAGATCGGCCATCAGTTGGTATTGTTTTGTCGATTCCAACTTTCGACACACTACACACTCTCGTATCTGCTTCTTGACAGCGTTGTTTCCCCCCATAATCCAATATTGTTGTCGGAGGTTGTTATGGGTGACCCGAGGGCCACCATGAAATGTTAGTTGATGTGCTTCGTCGATGATCAACTCAGCTAGACGGCAGTTGTGCGGGATTATTTTTGGATGCTTCATCTCGTTACTAATCTTCGCGTTGTTGAGTCTTCCTCCTACTCGTAATATTCCGTTTGAGTCAATGTGTGGATTTAAACACAGCAATTTGCTTTTAGATTCTACTCTGTTATGTTTTCGCAATAGTTCAATGTCTATTTGGAATTCCGTTTGTTGTGCATGTTTTATAAGTATGTTTTTCGCTCGTCGCAATTCTTGCAGCGTAAGGTAACTGGGCAATTGTTTACGTTTAATTGTAGGTGTTAATGTCCGCAATATCCATGCTAAAATATGTGTTATTTTTCTAAATGAACTATATTTTTCTAAAAGTTCATCAATAATGTTGCTTTCGTTCTCCTGTACAATGTTGACTGTTTGTTGTTTGTTTTTCACTTCTTCGTTCGTTTCATAGGTTAGGATGTCAGTTTTGGTTTCGGGTGACCATGTCTGCAGCCATGTTGGGGCCTGCCACCACAATTTATGTTCCACCATCTGGGAAGCCAGCATACCGCGACTTGCGCAATCAGCTGGATTATCACTTGACTTAACATTATTCCAGCACTCCGCGGGCATTATTTCCGTTATATTTTTCACCCTGTTGGCGACAAAAGCCTTCCATCGGCATGGGTTCCCTTTTAACCAGCTGATTGTGACCATAGAGTCACTCCATCCATATATTTCTAGTTGATTATGTAAACTTTGTTGAATTTTAAAAATAAGTTTACATAATAAGTACGCTCCGCATAGTTCTAACTTTGGCAGCGTTAGCGCTTTTTTGTGTGGTACAAGTTTCGATTTAGCGGCGATGATTGTTATGTCTGAAGTGTTTTTTATTTTTGCGTATACCACACAGGCATATGCTTCTTGAGATGCGTCACAAAATCCGTGGAGCTCGATGACGTCATCCTTGTGACTCGACAACCATCTAGGTATTTTACAATGTTTAATGTTTTCGATGTCCACTTTTATTTTGTACCACTCGTTCTGTATGTCATCGGATACTTCATCATCCCATTGCAAATTATTTTTCCATATTTTTTGGAATAAAAGTTTTAGTTTGGTTGACAGGGGAGTTAACCATCCGAGGGGGTCAAATAATTTGGATATTTCAGATAGTAGATGGCGTTTTGTTAGCTTGGATTCTTGATTATCAAAGTTGCATCGGAAGAAAAAATTGTCCTCAGTTGAATCCCAACCCAGTCCGAGTGTTTTGGAAATGTTTTCCTGTTTGTTGTTGAAAACCAAATCTTCACCTTGACTTAGACGATGAGTTGTGTCTTCTATTAACTCTGGTTTGTTGGAGGCCCATTTTCGTAGGTTAAAGCCACCTGACCGCAATAATGCAATCAAATCCAAAATAAGCTTTTTACCCTGCTCCATAGTATGAGCTCCGTGGACCAGGTCGTCCATATAGAACGAGCTAGCGAGAACCTGGGCGGCTTCTGGGTACGTGTGTTTTTCATCTGCGGCTAGTTGTTTCAATGTCATTAGTGCTAAAAATGGAGCGGACTTAGTTCCATACGTAACCGTAGTTAGTTGAAATGACTGTATTGGTTGTTTTTGAGAATCACGCCAAATGATTTTTTGTAACGATTGATCTAACTCGTTTACGATTATTTGCCGATAACATTTTTCTATGTCTGCGGTGTAGGCAAATTCATATTGTCTCCATTTAAGCAATAATGATTGCAGGTCTTGTTGAAGGTTGGGCCCTTTTTTCGTCAAATCATTCAAACTGTGTCCTGTGGATGTTTTGCTTGACGCGTTAAAGACGACCCTGTATTTAGTTGATGTTGACTCCTCGCGTAAAATACCGTGATGAGGCAAATAACACTCGAGTGTCGTTTTACCTACCGCAGCCGGTTTCATGTGATTTAAATCTAAATATTCTTTCATAAATATTTTGTAATGTTGTTCTAATTGTTCTTGTTTTGCAAATTTACGTTCTAAGTTCCGAAATTGGGCCACGGCTAATTGTTTAGATTCCCCTAAATGAATCTCCAAGTCTTCCTTCACAGGCAGCCTAACTTCGTATCGCCCGTCCTGTCTTCTTACTGTTGTGTTAACGTAAAAATTTATGCACTCTTGATCTTCCAGTGATAAATTTGATGGTTCGCTAATTTCTTCTACTTCCCAAAATTTGTGAATGTTTTCTAAATTGTTTAAGACTACGTTGCATTGGAATGTCTTAGTGCTGCCGCATAATAGCCATCCAAGATGTGTTTGTTGTGCGATTGGTTGAGAGGCGTCTTCTGGTCGTAAGATTCCTCCTAACATAATTTCAGCGTAAATGTCAGCACCGAGTAGTAGGTCTACTGGGCGACTTATGTTGAATTCAGGATCAGCTAAGCTAATATTTTCTGTAAATGACCATGAAGGTTTTTTAAATGTTCTGTTGGGTAAGTGTTTAATAAGATCGGTCATTATCAGAGCCTCTGTTGTGAATGAGAAATTGTTATATGCTGACTTGCATGTTAAGTTTAGCATACCCTTGCAGTTAGTTTCCCTTTGACCTACACCATAAACCGTTCCTTTAAAATGTTTTCTTTTTAGTTCCAGCTGTTGGGCCGCATGTTCTGAGATCAATGATAATTGTGATCCCTGATCGATAAGTGCTCGCATTAAGTGGTACGTTCCATCAGCTGATAAGATTTTTACCATAGCTGTGGCCAATAATATTTCGGGGCTATACTCCTGTGACACGTGAGACGTATTTCCCACGTGTTCCCTCGGTTTCGTAACATGTTGCGCATTCGTAGTGCTGGTCATTGACGTTGATGGGGCCTTGATTATTGCCTCGTGCAATATGGTATTATGCTGCGCTTGGCATTTGTGACATCGTTTTGTTGAAGTACATTGATTGCCATTATGACTGAATAAACAATTAATGCACACTCGTAATTTATTTGCTGTTTTTAATTTTTGTTCATTTGTTGATTCTAGAAAGGTTTTGCAATTATAAAGTCCATGCTCCCCATTGCACAATGGACATTTATAATTAGACACGTGTAGCGATTTCGAAATAATTTTAGTATTCTTGTTATACAAATTATTGTTGTAATTTTGATTGAAGTTTTTCTTCTGATTTGATGAGAAAGATGGTTGTTGTTGAATGTTTGCCTGACTTGAACGTTGAAAATTATCTTGTTTACGACGATTTGTTTCTAGGCTGATGAATTTACCTTCCAAAAAGTCTAAAAACTCTTGCAATACTGGCAATTCCCGCTTGTTCTTTAGTGATGCGTTATATTCAGATTCTGTCACAGCATCCAGTTTTTGGCATAAAACATGAACGATCCACGGATCCCATGTTGTTATATCTACGCCTAAGTTTTGTATCGCACGTAGCGACTCCAATGTTGTGTCGTGTAATTTTTTGATATTGAATGCCGTTTGGTTTGGCATGTTTGGCAGGGTTAATAGAATACTCAAATGAGATGAAAATATCCGTCTCTTGTTGTTGAATCTACGGTTGAGTATCTCCCAACCATCAGAATAGCTTTCCGCGCTTATTTGAAGATGTTGTATTAGGCTTTCCGCCTCTCCCCTTACTTTGCTTTTTAAAAATTGCATTTTTTGTGCTCCCGAGATGCTGGGGTTGTTATGTATTGCCTCCGTAAACAAGTCCTTAAAGGCTACCCATTGGTGGAAATTTCCACTAAATATCGGTATATCTAGTTGAGGTATGATCTTCTCGCGATGCGAGACAGACCACATCTTAGTGTTAATAGCTCGTTTTAAACTGTTGTATTGTTTCTCGTGTTCAGTATAAATATTTTCATATTCCTCGTCTTCCTCACCTGTTTCACACTCGATTTCCAAGTGCAGTGAATCAATAGCTGACCATCTGCTCTGCAATGTTTTCAGGACATCATCAAACTCCCATTTGTCAGAAATCGACTCTAAATCTATGTTGGCTACTGTTCTCCTAAACATTTTAAAATTAGCATTTTGCTTACGTAGTAGTTCGTCAAATTTGCTGTTCGTACCTCGGTGTACCATCTGCGGTGGGCGTGACCTGCTATACCATTCTCGTTCATCTGTTTGTTCCTCTGTTACCTGTTGTTGTAACTCCTCATCTGCTGGAGTTCTCCTCGGGGTCACTTTCACCTCACTGGTGGTTGCTTTCTCCAGAAGCTGCTGGTACATTTGCTGGATCAATATTTTAACTGTTTGGTAGGACTTACTTGTGTTGTCGTAGCATTTCTCCGTAAAGTAGTCATGGCTATGACTCACTTCCGTAGACAAGCGATCATGGTTGTACTGGTATTCTTTCCAGTAATCTTCCAAATTATCTAAACATTTCTTAAAATAATCGGAAGTTCGGCGTTCATATGACGCCTTTTTTAAGTTGACACCAATTTTTTGAATTTCGGTGGCAATTGTTAATTGAACCTCATAAAGTTCAGCCATGTTGCGTAGTTGTTAGTTGTTGAAGAATATCTCCCAAAAATAAAATGGAAAGATCTTACTTGTTGTGTTCTGGTATACTACCGCTACCTCGATGACGGCAACGATGATGTTGTTTGATGATCACTGCAATCCTCACACCTCACAATGTTCACAGTTTATTAGTTTTTACACTCCACAATGCGCTAGTTCTAGTTCAATCTCACAAATCACTCGCGACGCGACTTGTAAGACCTCTCGAAGGACCACTATGTTCGGGGTGCAAGGTTGCGGTTTAATGGAAATGCCACAAGTTATTGTAAAATTAAGTTTAATAAAAGTTCACAGTAAATAAATGTTCTTAAAAGTTAGAATAAAGGTAAAAATGTTAAAAGTTAAGTTTGTTATGTTTCTTATGTTTCTTATGTTTGAATGCACCCGGTTCGACCGATAGCAATATGTGCACTGATTGGAATATGAATTTTAGGTAATTACGCTGATGTAGCGTAAAGTGTTTGGTTGCATTTGTACTGCACCGAACATCGGGATAGTTCACCGACGGCGCAGGAACATAGGCGCGACCGATCGGGCGATAGAGCTATACCTAACCGGGTAACTTTTGACGCAATGCCGCGTAGAGACGAGCCGCCGACGCCGGCACGCTCTCGGGACTTCGGGGCAGATAGGTTAGCTGACGTTTTGGAGAAGCTGTCTAGGGATAGGGCTCCGTCACGATTGCGGGACTTGCCGATATTCAGCGGCGCCATTGTAGAATGGATGCCTTTCAAAGCCGCGATGGAACAATCGACAAAACTGCACCGAATTAGTGAAGCAGAAAACCTAGATCGGCTCCGATCGTGCCTACGCGGGCAGGCGCGTGAGGAAGTTGCCGCGCAACTTTATACGGCGACCGACCCGAAGGTCGTAATGCAGACGCTGGAACAGAGTTACGGGCAGCCAGAAGCCATTATTGATAGGGCACTCGAGGACATTAAAAAGTTGCCGCGTCTGGGCACTACCGCAGGTGACCTTAACACCTTTGCAGTACGCCTTCAGAGTATCGTAACGGTCTTGTCATGCGTGGATGAGTACGGATACCTGCAAAATCCAATGTTAGCGCGGCAGGTTACGGACAAATTGGGTCAGAACATTAGGATGCGGTGGTGCGATCACGCCGCCAAGCACAATGACTCTAAAGTACCGCTGATAGTAGCATTATCACGCTATCTAATGCAAGAAGCGAATAAAGGGGTGCGGTACTCATATTCGCCGTCGACCGCAGCGACAACGGCGCAATTAGTGACAACGCCGGCCAACAGGAACGCGACAGTGGCGCCTCGGCACGGGCGAGCGGACAGATCACGGGTTAGGGTGTATGCAACCGCGAACGCAAACCGAGCGACCACGAACGCGAACGAAGTTCGCAAACGTGAATGTTTGTGTTGCGGAGCTAAACACGATACGTTCCGGTGTCCAAAAGTTGTGAAAATGGAGACGCATGAAAGATGGGAGTGGGCGAAGGAAGTAGGCGTCTGTTTCCTGTGTCTGAATGACAAACACAGAAGAGTCAAGTGTAAAGCGAAAAGGTGCGGTATAGGCGAGTGCCGATCGCCGCATCACGCTTTATTACACGTGACTTACGCGCCCGCGGCGATTGAAGAAGATAGTGCAATAACCGCGGTCACGCACTTAAGTAGGAACACCGAGGTGTTACTTAAAGTTTGTCCGATCGTGATTAGGGGCAAAGATGGTAGAGAGGTGGATACGTTTGCCATGTTCGATGAGGGCTCTACCATCACACTCGTTAACGACGAGTTAGCTACCGCGATCGGGGCCACAGGGCCGGAGAGAGCGTTGCGTATACACGGCGTAACATCGACACAGCGGGAGCCAGCCAGTAGGGTGGTTTCCCTAGCGATACGGGGAAAGGCGGAAAATAATTTCTATTCAGTAACGGCACGAACGGTCCGTAACCTATCCCTGGGAAGCCAAACTATTCGGCGGGACGTTTTACTTACCCCGCATCTGCAACAGCTGTCGGAGAGCGACGTGTGTTACGCAAACGCGAGTCCGGGAATTTTAATAGGTGCGGATAATTGGCACTTAATAGTGACACGCCGACTGCTTACGAACGGAACAAAGCAGCCCGCGGCGTCGCTCACGAAATTAGGATGGGTGATTCATGGGACCGCACCGAGGTGGGTTATGAATGAGGATTTGAGAGTGATGCATGCACGCACCGCGTCGCGTTGTGATGACGAGTTGAATAGCATTATTGAAAGACATTTCGCTATTGACTCGCTGGGAATTGCGTTAAATCGGAAACCGATACAAGCCGAGGAACGCGCCGTAGAAATGTTTGAGTCTACGGTGACGAGGGTCCAGGGACGCTATGAGGTCGGTTTACCATGGGCGAACGAAAACATAGCCCTTCCCCCCAGCCACGATATGGCATACAAGCGATTGAAGAATATTGAGCGGCGCATGGACAAATCCGAAACTTTTAGGTCTGCGTATACTAGTCAGGTAGACGGACTATTAGACAAGGGATACGCGGTTCCGTGTAATGACAAATGCGAGAACAACCCGCGACTTTGGTACTTACCGCACTTTGCGGTGGTTAACCCGCATAAACCGGATAAAATTCGAATGGTATTTGACGCGGCGGCTAAGTCCAAAGGCACGTGCCTTAATGACGCGTTGTTAGAGGGACCGGATATGTTGCAGTCGTTGAACGGGGTCTTATACCGATTTAGGGAGCGCCCGGTCGCCGTGACCGCGGACATCAGAGAAATGTTTCTGCGTGTTCGAATACGAACAGAAGATCAGGCGGCTCAACACTTTCTGTGGCGCGGCAACGAACGCACGTCTCCGCCACGAAAGTATCGTATGACGGCTATGCTATTCGGGGCAAAGAGTTCACCGTTTATGGCGCACAGTGTAAGGAATAGGAATGCTGAGGCGCACCGGGAAACTCACCCTCTTGCATTTAGGGAAATCACGGAAAACCATTATATGGACGATTGGGTAGCTAGCTTCGATAATGCCGAACAGGCCGCGCGCGCCATTAAGGAGGTACGCGAGGTACATATGGGCGCAGGTTTCGAACTCGCTGCATGGAACGCGAACGAAGCCCGATTATTGGAGCCTATACCGGCGGCGGACAGGGCGCGCGACCTGAAGGAATTAGGGGCGGGCGCACATCCATACGGGAAAACGCTAGGTATTTTGTGGGAACCGATAGCGGACGAATTAAAATTCAATACCACAATGCCGCGCGTCCCGGCTGAAGTTAGGGATGGGACTCGCACGCCGTCGAAGCGAGAGGCGCTCGGGGCGGTTATGTCCGTGTTCGATCCGCTGGGGTTACTTAGTCCATACACGATTACTGCTAAGATTATGCTGCAGGAATTATGGAAAAAGAGCGTAGGTTGGGACGAGCCCATACCCGCGGAGGAAGGCCGTAGCTTTAGGGAATGGATAGACGATTTGAAATACGTCGAAAGCATACGGATTCCGCGGTGCTACGAAATTCATAACGTGACGAATAGGGAGTTACACGTATTTGCCGACGCCAGCGAGCAGGCATACGCCGCGGTAGCGTATTGGCGTATGACACGCTTGGACGGATCAATAGGCGTCACGTTGGTAGCCGGCAAGGCCAAAGTGGCCCCTTTAAAGACGCAAAGCATTCCACGATTGGAATTGCAGGCGGCACTAATAGGCGCTCGTTTAGCAAAAGATGTACTCACGGGACATAAAGCAAATACGAACGTAACTTATTGGTCCGATTCCAAAACTTGTTTGCATTGGATACGAAATGACTCGGCTCGGTACACGCCATATGTGGCTCACCGTTTGGGCGAAATAGCGGAGTTAACGAGCCCGGAGCATTGGCGATGGGTGCCTACGAGCCATAACGTAGCGGATGATGCAACAAGGACTGGAAATACGAATATGTCGGATGCCGATCGGTGGTTTAGGGGCCCGAGTTTTCTTTATCTCGACGAATCCGAGTGGCCGATTGAGTCGTCCGTACCGAGCACGGACTCGACGACGGAAACTGTAATGCACGCGTCCGAATCTGCCGACCCTTTCATACGATTTGAGCGTTTCTCATCGTATGAGAGGTTGCGGCGGGCCATAGCATACGTATTGCTGTTTCGCGACAAATGTAGGCGTCGGGCCACGTGTCTTAACGCGGACCATTTAGCTGAAGCGGAACGGATTATAACTCGCGAAGCGCAGAACGAAAGCTTCTATAACGAGATGCGTCGACTAGAAAAGGGAACGGCAATTGATAGGTCGAGTAACATCCGAAAGTTAGACCCGGTATATGTAGATGGTTTGTTGCGCTTGAACAGTAGGATTCGCATAACGAGCGGTTTGCCAGCGGGATTACGGAATCCGCCTATTTTAGACGGTAGGCACCCACTCGCGAAGCTATTGATCAAGCGCGAACACGAAACCAATGGTCACATAGGTACGGAACACCTAGTGAACAATATGCGACAAGCGTACTGGATAACGCGGGTACGAGCAGCTGTAAAGAGCGTTACAGCAAAATGCGGAATATGCGCGCTACGAAGAGCGCGACCCCCCGTCCCAGTGAAGGGAAACCTGCCTATCGATAGGCTCGCGGCGTATGTTAGGCCTTTTAGTAAATGCGGTCTTGACGCTTTCGGGCCAATGTGGGTTGTAATAGGTAGGCGACGCGAAAAACGATGGGGCTTGCTTTTCACATGCATGGTGACACGCGCCATACATGTGGAAATGATCGCGTCTCTGAGTACGGATTCCGCAATTATGGCGATGCGGCGTATGGCGGCCCGCCGGGGATGGCCAAGTACTTTTCTGTCAGACAACGGTACTAACTTTTGCGGCGCTGACATAGAACTCAATGCAGCGATGAAAGAATGGCGCGAAACGTTAGGCGAATATGTAACCGCGAAGAAGGTATATTGGAAGTTTATTGACCCCGGTGGTCCGAATCAGGGCGGCGCCTGGGAAAGAATGATACGTAGTGTAAAGACGGCATTAGCGGTCGTTTTACACGAGCGAGCGCCTCGAGAGGAAGCATTGTCCACGCTCCTCGCGGAAATTGAGTATACAGTAAATTCGCGCCCACTCACACACGTATCAGTCGACCCAGACGACGAGGAGGCTCTCACTCCTAACCACTTTTTGTTAGGCACCGCGAACGGTGTACCGATTTTAGGTAGGAGCGAGTTGGCCGACCGACGGGCGTGGCGCGCGGCACAAGCGTTAGCAGATATGTTCTGGTCACGCTGGATTAAGGAGTATTTGCCCGCGTTGGGACCGCGTGACGACATCCGCCGCGAAAACAGGAACATAGAGGTCGGAGATGTGGTCGTAATCGCCGACGACCAATCGCCTCGCAACGTGTGGCCACGGGGCCAGGTAGAGAAGGTCTACCCGGGACCAGACGGCGTCGTTCGCAGTGTTGACGTGCGCACGCGTGGTGGAATCTTCAGGCGACCTGTTAGACGGCTCATAGTCCTCCCAACGAGGGAAAGGGGCTGCGGAGTCCTTCGCCGAGGGGAGGATGTTGCGGACACGAGCCGATTTTGTAAATAAATAAATTGATTATGTTTTAATTATGTTTTACCCTAGTTTTATGGTTCTATTGAACACTTTGATAATCGGAATTATGTGATTATTTAGTTTAAGTTTAAATACCTTTGTTTTACATTAGAATAAGCTAATTAGATTACGTAATTAGATGTAACATGGATATTTTCACTATTTACGTGCACTATTTACGTGTACGATTGGATATACACGTTTAGGTTGAGGCTTTTAGTTGCAAAGTTTTGCCTGAAGCAGCGCTACAGATTTGTCCACCTGAGTTGTAAAATCTTGCCGTGGCGCTAGTAAATGAAATGGGTAATAATTTTGGCTTATGATCTTCAATTGTTTTGTGTGTTTACTGTCTTGAATATGTACGGATAGTTAACAATTAATGTGTAAAAGGTTGGTTACGTCATAGAGTATGTGTGATCAATAACATTAGCGATGTAAACGTTAAGAATACGACGTTATTGATCAATTTCGTATCCACTTTTACGTTTTGCATGTATAATTTAAGGTTTACGTGTTTATTTCGGATATTAGTTTTGTGTAGTTACTGTTAATATATCGCTTATATGGAAACAGCGTGTTAGTTAGTTAGAATAACCACGAATATGGAGTTATAAGTTACTAATTGTAGAATGTAGAGCGCGATAGGCGATATGTGCATAGTGACTTTTTGCCCGAAATGTCGTCGGAAATTGTCGCAAATTGCACGAAAATTATCTCGCCTCCGATTGGTCCGCATGAGGGCCAAATATTGGCTATAAATATGTCAGGGTAGCTCGGTACTGTCACAGTCCAACACAGCTCTTCAGAGAGTGAACAACACCGAGCTACACTACCAAGAAAGAAATAGTATTGTTTTAAATGAAGATAGAAATAGTACTCAAGAATAAATACAGTCCATTGATGTTAAAAGAAGCAAACCTCGTTTTCCTTTCCGGTATATGGTTCCTGGTGACCATTGCCTACCCATTGCCGCAGAACCATCAATAATGAAAAAAAACTGCTTTCATTTTTGTTGGAAATGTAATTATCTTGGTATCAATGATTCAATTACTCACTGATTGATTCGAAATGAATGCACTAATTCCAAGTTGGTATTCAAGTTGAACACAGTATGAAAGATAATAAACAAAATTGGTCATTAAAATTAATTGAACCGTTTGGATAAATAAAATATATTGTAAATAAATGTTTAGCTATCGCTCAGTTGATAATAAATCAGACATGGTACCTTCAAACAATCCTGTGATTGATGTAGATACAAATTATTTTAACAATTTACGTTTAATTAAAATGATAATAATAAAAACAGACAACTTTAGAGACATCTGTCAAATTGTATAGTATTTTTTGAAATAAATGATTGTAGATTATTTAAAAAGATGAATTTTAAAGTGTATAATTAGGCATAACTCTTTTACGACAAGCGACATAATAAGATGTTCTCAAGAAACCGTGTCTCTCCGTAAGATAATTTGACTCGGATATGATGAAAACGTCACGTTTTCGTCGCGTCTAAACAACGGCCTGCTTATTCCGTCTTCGTTTGCATAATTACATTCACTCATTCCACTTGAATCCATTATTTGATCCATCAATTTGTTTTGCTTGTTGTTTTTACTGTTTGTCATTTCTTTAACGCATGACGTGACAAATTAGAACGCTCGGTCGCAATCAACAGCAGAGTAATATTCGAACCACAGAATAGTTACACCAAAGGTGTCAACCCTATGAGAATAGGTATAAATTTTTCATTTAATCGAGAGTTGACCCTCTGTATTACTCTGTGGGCGAACGCTCTTCGTGAAATATAATATATTCTTTACCAGGGTATACCTTTTTGTATGACACGACTGCTCTGTCAGGTCTCTATGCAAATACAAATATTTAGTTGTTCATATAATATACCATCATAGGTACATCAATTAATTGATGTGGTAAGAAAATTACCTTTCTAGTCTAACGATCAAGCTTAAGGGTTCATGTTCGCTTTGCTAATTTACGTCCACACGTGCGAACCACATGTTCCGTGTTCGTGTTCGATGTTCACCATGTTCGTGTTCGGTCGTGCGTACACGCCTTAATGTCTGTGCATAGAACAGATCAGACAGGTAATTTACTGGATTTTGCATATTGCACTATTTACTGGATTCATAATAGTATGAACTGAAAATTATCATATTACGTTTTCGATTTGCAATATTTGAACGTTTAAAATGTTGGATAACTTCAATTTCGAAATAATATTAAAAGGGATAGTTTTGCATATTCCGCAAAACGTTGAGCAATTGCTTAATAACCATTGTGTTGGTAAGTTTTTAATGAAACTCAGTTTTCAGGTTCTCAGCTAAAACTTGTAACTGGTTTTAATTTGTAACGGAGCGGTATTAAAAGAGTCAGTATTATTAAATTTGCTGTCTCATATTCATTTTTTATTTTAAGATCAGCAATAGAGATTAACATTTAGTGCCATGGCACTCCACCTTAACAGTTTCTGTCGATATCAGCGCCCGAAATAGTTTATTTGTATATGCCCGGAAGAGTTTCAATTTTATTTTGCTTTGTATTATGGTAAAAAAAAGATATTATTTTGACGTGATTAATTAGCTATTCATTAGAGAGTTTAGTGGGAAGTAAAATAATCTTGAAACAAATAAAAAAAAGAAAACAACTTTTGCGAGCACATGAAGCAAACTATTGGTTACATTTCGATGTCGAAATACATACAAATAATTTTAAACTAGTGTCAAAATGAAACAGAAAAATAAATATAATCGTACAACCTTTTAAATATAATAATAACCTTTTCATAACAAATGTATTCCTTCATAAATTTAACCCCGGAAAGAGAATAAAAAACGATGACAGAGGTCACCCTTCGGAAACTGTTCGGAGGAAAAATGAAAGAATGGCTTTTTTTATACCATATATCGTCAGTTTCTAGGGTACTTAACTCATGCTGGTCATGCTACATTGACGGTTAAGTGCTCTTAAGTTAACGTATCTATGGTATGATATTTATAGCTTATAGAACTAGCAATACCTAGGAGTCTTGCTAGCTTGAATGTTTTCACGAGAATAGATATAGATTTCACGAATCTTGTACCAAAATTCTTCAATTAAATTTAGCGGTTTAGGCATTTATGTATAATTGAACTGGCTATTAAATAAATGAACGGGGAAGTATTTAAACCGAATTATTCTAATTAATATACTAATATCAGTTTTCAGCAACTAGCCTGGGTATGCTAGTCTAGTCGTAACTACGTTAGGACTGGTTGGTCTTTTCACCTGTCTTTCACTTGGGTATAAGTTTTCTTCCTAACGTTAATTCGTTTACTAATCCGCGGCACCTAAACTTATATATATTTATATATCTTTTTTTTGTACCACACAGGTGGCAGACAAGCATACGGTCGGCCTGATGGTAAACCGTCACCGTAGCCTATAGACGCTTGCAATACCGGGGGTATCACTCACGCGCTGCCAACCCTCCCAACCCCCCTAAGTGGAGCTCTGGAGACCTTACTCACCGTAGGAACACAACATGGACGAGACCAATGCTATTTCGCTACGATCTTCTATAAGGTGGAGGTCCTTCCCCAGACGGGCTGCTCCGATTTGAGCGGAGCTTTTTTATATTTAGCAACTGCCAGCAGATTTCACCAATCCAGATCTTTCCTCATGGAGTTGACAGGTTTTTATTAAGAAGGGAGCACACTCAAGCCTGATCCTGACCCTTTGTCTGGCTACGTCAATGCCTTTCGTGGGTGACTAAGTATGTGGTAAAAATTCCGTCTGAATATCGAATTTGCTTCACAAAACATTAGCAATATTCATTTGTAAGGATAAAACCAAAATCCCCGAATGAATGACTCGAAAATACTTAAGATCGGTACTCGTGATCGTCTTAAGCTTGTTTAATGGCCCGAGATGAAGACAAAAGTGCTCATTTTCAAGTGAACATTACATACTTAACGAATTCGAAGACAGGGATTCTGAAAATAGAACTTTCGTAGGCAGCACTTGATCGACCACTGACCAACTATCATTTAAAGCTCTGAAGCGTAAAATATGTGCGTGGGCGGTGCTCTGAAATAACTCCATCTGAATTTTTGGCCAGACTATAGGAAAGGGTGCGCAAAAATATATTTGAATAAAAATATCGCTCTTGCGTACAATTTGGTGCTGGCGCTTCGTCGGCCTCTACGGGGGCACACTCGCTTCGCTCGCTCATCTCGCGCGTTCTATGTTCAAAGTCGATTTTCTCGAAAACTACATATTAACTTTAGCAAAAAGACCAAATGGTGAAAAATTGTCACCTAGGTCATTTATAACCAATTCAATCATAAAAAAGCGCACCCTTTGCTATAGTCCAACAGTAAAGGTAAAAAAAAAGTCCAAGTCCTGGAATCGACCGACATTTTTTCTAAGTCCTGCGCACTCTTTCGTATAGTCCAACCCAACTTTTTTAATAGACGAGTATCAGTGAATGCTCTGAATTTTTTTAATACCCTTACTATACAACCGTAGACATACGCAAGGTATTATTGATATTAGCGATATGCACATAAACAGTGTTAGTGTAAAATTGTAAACTTTGAAGAGAAACTCTATATCTCTATAGCTCTATATTATTATTAATATACACTTAATAAGGTAAAAAAAAGTAAAACAAAAAACCAATTATGTAGATCTTCACAAATAGAAATAAATATAATTTAAAACCTAGTTGATCAATGAGTCACCGTTTGTTACGTATTCAAAGAACGAGGCAAAGTGTTAATTGACGAATCTCCTAGGGTTAGGGTTGAGTACATCTTATAAAACTTTTATTTTACCATCCTAATTTTATCTTAAAAGTTATGAGGTTTGAATTTTGTAATTTGAGATTAGAAAAAATGATGTATCAAAAAAAATCAATAAAATAAAACTTTGAATTTTTGATTCATTGTATTTTTAATTACAATTCTAGAAAATTACATAATAAATACAATTCTTTGAAAAAGAAAGAATCTGCTTTTTTCGAAGTTTTCGAACTCCTATATCTACGAGTATTTTCGATTCCGGGTTTATTACAACTGTATCGTATTGTAGTTTAGTTACAGTAACTATAAGTAAAATCTTAGGCTGAAACTATTAGTGTTCTCACTACCTTACAAAATGTTATATAACGCTCCGACAATTTGTTACACAAACTTTATACTTTGTTATTTCTATGAAATTTATATTCAATTGTTCCAGAATTTAATCAACAACCTTGTGAACTCGACTTCATTATCTGGTTAAAGGATCCTTGACTTTAGTTTAGAACTCAGGCCGGTAAATTCGTGAACGGAGGAACTTGGCTGCAACTCTACCCGAAAATTTTTAATGAATGTAACTTGACACGGGAAATCTTTACTCTTTTATCCATAACTTTTGAGGCCAGATATTCCAACTTTCTATGATGTTGTATGTATGTATAAAAACGTAAACGAAAGTACGCTGTTTTAGTTTCACTAAAACGAGTTTTAGTTTTTTTTGCCACAATAAAAATTGTTTTTAAATGTCACCTCCATAAATATGTAATCACTTTAGTACCTGATCACTATAACATTGTTGACATGTTCACTCAAATGTCATAAGTAATTGAAATGATATACGAAAGAGACAAGGTGCTAAAGTGCTTACATATTTATGGAGGTGACTGTACAATCTACGAGAGATGAGATCAGATTGATTGATTTGACTTGCGCAGTAGATGATTTCTACTAAAATTGTATAGAAATCGTCTACTGCGCAGGTCGATCACGTGATACGCCAGGTTTCATATATCGCTCATGGCGCGGATTGTACGTAGAGCATTTCTGAAATGGACTAGTTCGAATTAGCACACCGTCACAGAATATCAGTATGATCCAGCATTTCCTCCCTTATTCTTCCTCCTTATTTCCATCTTTCTTCCTATTAAAAGGACCATCAGGAAGTCACCCTGTTGTACGTGCTTTATAAGCGGCACTGAACACAATGTCATTAGGTGACCCTGACTAACAACAGAGTGTAATAACTCTTCATCATCATTCTGAAGTCTACTGCTGGACATAAGCTTCCAGTACGACCGGCTGATATGACACTTGAGGTAATTTACTAAAATGTTTCACTTCAAAATAATTAGTTAATTTCGACTAATAGACAAGAAACTTGGAAGTTTATTTAGATGTATCGTGCGGAACCAAGTCGTTACTTCTCTAGCTTTAAACCAACATCACTGAATAGATTCGTTAATTCAGACAAATATCAAAGCCAATACACTAGTTTGCAAGACATCCAAGCACGCTAATCTACAGAAATCTCCATCAAACTGTAATACGTATAAGCAAGGTTGGCTCGCAGCCTAATCCTGAATACGGAACACATTACTGTTGGATATTTGCACAAATCTAAGTAATCCTTACTTACGTTTGAAACTATTTGATCATTGTTTATGAGAGACAATTAAGCAAATAAATTCTACATAATTCACCTCGTCCCAAAGTAGGCTTAACTTTGGGGTATCAGTCACCGGATGTATTATTGTAAATATATCTATATATATAAAATTAAAAGTCCTGACTGACTTAACTATAATATCAACGCACAGCCCAAACCGCTGGGTCTATAGATTCCAAATTTGGAATGTAGGTAACTTACGACGTCTAGGGGTGTAAGAAAGGATTTTTCAAAAATCCCACGGGAAAGCGAGATATATGCAAACGAATTTGCGATTTTACTAGTATTAATACATGGAAAACACCCAGACTCGAGAAAAAACACAAAATAATGCCATCACATAAATATTTGCTCTCCGAGTGAGAACCGAAGTAGGCGAATCACTACTAACGCGTCTCGTTAGACGCAAAATTTTACAGCCAATTTTATAGAAAGAGCATCTCTTGTCACATGTAACACGTCTGGCATTCATACACAAACACCTAGGAGAAGGTATTCGCATTCGTGACACATAATAGGTCTAATTATTTGATTGTTACTATAAATACAAACTGTTAATAGGGCTTGTGAAGTGTGCCGGTGCCTCAGTCGCATCGTGTTGCATCTACGAGTGTTTTCAATTAACTGCCTCTAGACACCGCTTGGAGCAATTTTAACACCGACTGCCTGAAAGCAAACGTGTCGCAGTACTCGCAGTCAAGGTCTTTAAAGATAAAATTTTTGAGCAGTCAGAGCAATTTGTGCATTATCCGGTGTAGAAGTCGAAGGGCGGGTTTACTATGAGAGAGTATAAAAAAAATTTGAAGTCACAGCATACCGAATCCTTAGTACCTACGTATGTACTACAGAAAGAAGACAATATTATAAAAACAATTCATTATGAAGACCGGTTTTATTGAAGTAAGCAATCTTATCTACATATTTCGCTTCAACAACCCATGTTTGTCAAGTATTGACGCTTATTTGAGTACAAATCGTTTCGGTTGCCATGCTGATTTGGAAAATAAATATTGTTTTCTCTCCGTCTCCCTATTCTCTACAAAATGTTGATTGTTAAAACATACCGGATTTCTCTCTCAGGGGGTTCGCGATGTATTCTGCGAGTGAAAGTTCTTTTTGCCATCAGGTGTTTGTAGCATATTCGATTGAGACAAAACTTAATCTCAAATCAGGATTTCTTAAACTTTTTATAGTCACGTAAATAATAATTTATTGTCAAAGAATAATTTATATATGGTAAATGCCTAGTTGTGGGACATGCCTTCATTTTATTTTGGACTATAACAACTAGGAGTAGGAAGGGTGGATAAATCGGAGTCAGTGACATCTAGTGAAGTTTTGAGGAAATTAATTTTCATTACGTCGGGCTTTGTCTACGTAAATAGAGATAACTTTTTTCCTGATATCTGACTTCAATGAAATAAGCCTATATTTTGCTCCAAGCTCTATATTTCTGTATAAACAGCATTAAAATCAATTAAGTCAACTACGAAGATGTCTGCGTACAAACAGACAGACAAACAAAAAAATAAAAAAATAGCTTTTATTTCTTTTCTTTTAACGTTCCAATTTTTGCCAATTATATTCAATGTACAGACATACCGGGGTCTACTGTTTTATTATAATAGATAATGCTACAACCTCAATTAAATATTAGGGGAAAATAGGTTCTGCACAACGAATATGCCAGCGAGTTATAAAGAAATACATAGATTTGATAAATGGCATGGATATTTTGAATCTATATCGTATTTCCAGTTAAATATCTGGTTCTGACATAGCAACAAGAGTACGAAGTGAACGATTCATATCGGTGTCGCTGGGAAAGAGCGTACATACATTGCGATTGACATACGATGTAGTAAAAAAACCTTTTCTAGTGTACCTTCGTGCGTGGTCATTTCTAAACTGTTAGAGATATCGGGGAACAATCCTCTCACAGAATAGCGTACTACTAACTACTCCATTATACCTTTTTGTTGAAATTCCTACCCCTATCCCTTCTTCCCTTTTATGAGTAGATAGAAACGTTGAACTGATGTAGGTGATATTCGAATAATGACCATATCAACTCGACGAGCTCGTGAAAAAGTATTTAAAAATATTCAATTTCCCAAGTAAAAGTTGTCCTTTTTCACTGGGAAATAGAATCTTGTAGTTCTTAGTTCTTTTATCAATGCGTCTGCAATCCATACTATCCTTATACTATCCTACAGAGTTGCAAACTAGACCGTAATAATGCTCTTTTACTGAAAGCCAAGTTTGGTGATTCAATCGTTTGAATTCTAACGAGATTAATGAAAGCAATTTATATTGCATCTGACCAATTCTATTGGACTTCTATTGGTTTGAAATAGGATTTATTATACGTTTGTAACTGTTTTTATTTTTTATTAATTGTTATGTTCCGATTCGGGTGTACTAACACCCTCTTCTGAGACATCGGACTGTTGCGGGAGCGTAGAGCTCTCACCACCAAAAATTTACAGTGTCACTGTTTGTAACATACTATGTACCGATATTTATATTACACTAGCTACTGCCCGCGGTGTTACCTGCGTTTAATTTTATGCACAGCAGCGCCATCTTTATCAGACTTTTGACCAAATCCCACGGGAATCGCGTACATTTCGGGATAAAAAGTATCCTATGTGTTAATCCAAGGTATCAGCTACCTACAGACCAAATATCATAAAAATTGGCCTAGCCATTCGAGCGTGAAGAGGTAAGAAACTTACACATAAACATTCGCCTTTATAATATTAGTAGGATGGGATGGATCATATTAGGTACCTAGTATAGATATTTTCTTTGAAGTAGGTATGTCGATTTTTACACTAGAAACGTTATGTTGTTTTCTAAAAGGGAGAGGTATTAGTCATTGTGTAAACATGACGGGAATGATATGTGAAAATAGTGCCAAGTCAACCAACAACCTGAGTTTTTTTTTTCAAACAGCCGGTGAAGATTTCACAGTTTCCGCATCAAATTCTTCTCTGGCTACTGTATTGGAGGAAAATGGAAAAAAGATGTCCTATCTATCTTTCATGTTTCGCTTTCCCACACTTCACTTCACTACTTTCTTCCTTTATCTGCCATATACAAGTAGTAATTATTGAGTATAAAACAATAAAAAATATCTAAATATCCCTCTAACAACGTATCTCTCAAATAAAAGAAGTTAAAATTTTGTCATCCATTCAAATAAATATTATCTAAATCGTTCATACAAAATAAAAGCAAAAATTTAACGTCACTTTATAAAGTATTTTTGAATAAAGTATTATTACTTTTAGTTTTCACGACACATTGTGGGACATTAATGTCTGTTCATAAAATAAACAAATTAACAAAAATACCATTATTTTAAAATGTAAAACTGTTATCAGACTAAAATAAACTCATTTAGGAATCACAATAAAATATTTACTTTAAAAATTATGAGTCTGGAATTTAAATTGCCAGACCTAAAATAATATCGTTTTGTTTGGCTTTTAAAAACTCGTTCTTTTTCATCTTCAAACAAAATAATATTAATATTTATTTTCACATAAAAATATGTTGTTTTAATATATTATGTATTAGAAATTTGTCTATTTTATTTACTAAAATAATATTAATGTCAAGAGTTTATGTTTTGTTACTAATATTTGATAACCTATCGCCTAAATAAAATGATTATATCTTTAAAGTTTATTTTTGAAATTTAAAAAAAATAAACACATTCATAAAAAAATTTCGATACAAAAATTTCAAAGTATGCTACTTAATTTAATTTGTGTATTTATTTTATTTTTATTGTTATTGTTTTTTTAGTGTAATAAAACAATATTAGTTTATTTTAAATAATTTTTATTTAAATAATATATTTTAAGGTTTTTTTATTTATTTTAAGATTTTGTAGTTTATATTATGGCTTTCATAAAATTTGATAGACTCGGTGACGACTGCCGTAATCAGTTCATTCTGTGGAATACAGCAGCTCTGAAAAGTTGACCTTAAATAGTCCTATAGTCCCCGAAGCGCGATAATTCTACCAGTAAAATTAATTACCACAGATTATGGTAATAAATTCAATGGAAGGGGCGTTTAATTGTGTCTATCGGCAACCGATTGAAGTACCTATTTGTCTCAGTAAAACTAAATTGAGGAACTTGACAGAGATTGTTTATAGCCCAAGCAAATTAAGCCGAATTGGCACAGTTATACCTTATGGAGTCCAGGACAACATAATAAAAGTCCTCGAGTTTGGGGGGGTCACAGGTCCCATTTGTCACGTTTTTGCTCATATCTCAAAAGTCTGTACAATTAGCATAATGATTGCTTCAGATAAAAGTTTCAACATAACATTTTCTACCGATTTGGTCATATTAGTTTAACTCTACGATCAATACTTTAGAAGCTGCAGGCTGTTTAAATTGACAAAGAGATTAAAAAAATGATTTTTTCATTAAAACCGGACAAGTGCCTTTCGGCCCACGCACTGTGTAGGGATCCATATTTACTATGCTTTGCTTGCTGACAGATGAGTGCAATGTCATATTCTATGACATTTGACTATTACTACAACTAGAAAAGCCTACTGAATCGTATTACTTTGAAACTTTTGGCAGAAGCAATCATTATGCTAATTGTATAGACTTTCGAGATGTAAGCGAAAATTTGACAAAAGGGACCTTTGAATACCCCCAAACCGTTAGCGGACCCCCCAAGGACTTTTAGTGCTTTTAGTATGTTGTTCTGGACTCTATAAGGTATAACTGTGCCAATTTAAAAAAACTACACGCATTATTTAGGCTGATTTTATTAATTTTCTTGAACTATTATCAAAATTAATTATTATATTGTGTAATAATATTTATAATCATGTATGTTTAACATTTTTTTTATTTACTAGCCCCTTGTAGTTTAACCCTGCGTTCACGCAATGTTGATGTTTAATTGCCTAGTGCCGTAGCTAGACTCACAACAAGCTTCCTAAAAAAAACATTTTACTTCTAACTCCGCTTCTTTTTCTAACTTCGCTCAACTTCCCGAGACTGTATATAGTCTAAGGATATTTGTAGGAACGTACCTATTACAAAACCGCTATCACCTTTTGGTGCTGACGTCACGTCCTCAATATCCGAACGGAACCCTTTGTTAAACATCAGAAATCAATTAACCCGTTTATTTGCACCTTATTTCCTGCTTTATCGTATTTTCTATTGCCTGCGGTGTTTCATTATTAATGGCGGCTTCCTATTATCAAGTTTGAGGTTCAAATTATTGATCGCATCTTGTTAAAATAAGGCGAGGTACGCACTAGAGAGACAATTACAGAAGTGGTAAGTGCTACATGTCCGCATGTAACTGACTGTGCTATCTAACAGCTGCGTTAACTATTTGGTTTGTGCAATGTTGTATTCTATTACAATTTTTTTTAAAGAAACAATTTTAGAGTAAATAGCAATAATAAATAAGACTGTGATTTAATTTCTGGGTATTCACAAATTAGCCAACTTATCTATCATAATTAGCCAGTTGCCTGCTCCTATGTATGTCTTGCTCAATTCTATCCACGAAATGGGGTTCCCTACTTTCCACATCTATTTTCCTACCGTCGACAGCTTTTTTTGAGAGCCAAAAAAACAAAATATCCGCCGATTAAAAGCTGTCAATAGTACACCAAAACGAATGGAACTATTTGTAGATAAAATAAATGAAAATCCACACCTATCATTGGCGTACTCGATAAACACGAACCACGCACACTATAGTCACTAGTTTTATGTTACAGTAACAAAATGGCGTTTAAGTTACAACACTAGTGTGGACCCGACTTAAGGCAGATCTTATGTAACAATTAGTTCTGTCAACCCTTGTCTCTTAAAGCCTCTTTTTTGTCCCGGAAAATGTGGTACGCACGCCATGTCGCCCCTTAGTTGCGTTTTCATAGTTGTGTGAGAAAAAAATGCAATAAAATTTTCGGTAACTTTACCTTATGGGAAAACCTACCTATAATATTTTTTTAGGGTACTGAGTGGCCACCCAGCTGGAGGTCGGACGTCGTAAAATGTGGGCGGGCCGTATGCTTGTTTGCTGCCGCAGTGAAATAAAAAAAAGGGCGCGCTTTCTGGTACGCGATCGCAATTCCAGAATCCTCTTGCCCCAGCGACCATTCGGTAGGCGCTATATCATGCCCACTGCCACTTCAACTTGCTCATCCATTGAGCTATGTCGATCACTTTCGTTCTGCTGTAGCAGAATGACAGATGAGGAGATCTGTAGATCTCCTCGGTTCGAAGCAATGAGGAGATCTGTACATCTCCTCATTGCTTCGAACCTGTAGAGAAACTCTCTCCATAGCTTGAGCCTTTCATGAAAGTGCGGTAAGTGGTTACCGTTTCCTATAAACATCAGATTCCTTTTAGCAATAAGGCTGCCTTGTTGCTATTACATTAGTCTGTAAGCAGTTTTATGTATAGTGTGTCCTACTGATGTGAATCGCAAATAAAGCATGTTCTATCTATCTATCTAACATCAGCAACGTTGCTGATGTTACATTGATAGCCTCCTAAGGCTATCAATGTATTTTCCGCTACAAGTAAGGGTGGAAATACTGAAATTGACCTCGTATAATCTGGTGTAACTAGGATCCTTTGACAATTCACCCAAATAAGCTTAATGTCATCTCTGAGGTGTTCAAGGGGATTATTAAAAGATCAGTGACCTCCAGTGTAAATGTCTCATAGAGGGTTATTTCGGGGGTATGAATTTATAATTATAATTTATTATTAAGTATAAACTCTATTCTTATAAGGTTACAGTTTATTTTCGTTTGATGGAATTATGTAATATAGAAATAAACGCAGATGTAAATGTTGCGCTCTGTCACACTAATTGATTGGCGAAATATCGCATCTTTTCACACCGTGTACACATCGCCAATTTTGTCAAGGTATTTGCGTCATCTATTTATATTTATGCCTAAGAGAGGGCTATTGGTGGTTTATTATAGTGATAAATATAGCCACTCAACTCGAGGTCGTCAAATCCAATGAACGGGAGTGAGCTAACGAAATTGATCAATAACAACGGATTCTGAGCTATATCAAAATAATTGATAGTAAAATCTAACAATATTTCTCGCAAGAAAACCGACAGCGTTTGACATGGATAGTCAAAAACAGAATTTCTCGACAAAGTTTTTTGACATTATCATTTTTTTTTCTGTGGACTTTCACAGGCACTTTATTTACAATGGTACATATTTTAAATACTATTGACAAAGTAAAATGCCAAACTCTGTCAATGTCATTTTTAAACATTAGATTACTCTAGTACCAGTGTCTCTGTGTGAATTGGGTATAAGTGATTTAATATAAACTTCATTATTTAGTTATTACTTCGCGTTTGTTTGATACTCAAATTCTTTTACTACTACAACTAAAAGTGTGAAAATGAAAAATGTAAACCTAATAGTATTCCTGTCAGTCCGTTTCGTTCCGTCTGTTGACTGTAACAAAACAAAACCATCTCGTTTACCGTCTAACAAATATTATCTTTCAGACCGCAGGCTTCGTCCAATCGAGAAGTCCCGAGAGGATGAATTATTACCGTAACCAATGATATAGGGTGTGGAAATCGTGATTTTCTGATATATTTTTCAGGAATATAATACTGTTATAGATTATACCTACTGCTGATGGCATTTTTTTATTAAGTACTAGTTTTTCTCCGCGGCTTCGCTCCAACAAAAAAAAACAACCCATAACGCGATTTGTGGCGCCATCTGTTGGCCCATCCCATACAGCGCCCTCTATGGTAGAAAAAATATTTTCCCATTGGAATGACATACTTTCACGGGATAAACGATAATATGTTGGGCTCTGTACCCCTGACAATATTATACAAATTTTCATAATGATCGGCTGATTAGTCAAGCAGTGAAGGAATAAAAAACAAACAAATAAACTCACTTTCTCATTTATATATTAGTATGATTCTCATTTATAATATTAGTATGAAGTATGATACATTCAATTTTTGCAAAAGTGCATTATAAACTTGAGATTAAATCCCTAATATTATGATCTATATAATAAAGAGAGGACGCTCCAACGAGCGATGATGCAGTGACGACATTCAAAGAGTGACGGGAAGAAATTGGAAAGAGAAGCAACAGACAGAACGAAGAAAAGATTTACAAGAAAACTTTTGCTCGTCAAAATAATTTTTTATCCTACTAGTACTTCGACTTGAATAGCCTGTTGACAAGAAGTGTCTGCAAAAAACTCAAGGTATAAAACGTAGCGCAAAAGCTACACAAAAAGTTCAATCAAGGTAGGAAGGTCTCTAAACGCGCATAATCTGCAGCACTAATAAGGTAAGCAAGTAATAGTGCCGTGCGCTGTGAAACTTATGATGTATGCAATTACCAATGATGTATGCAAACCATATTATCAGTTTCAGTTAGACCGTGGCGTCACCGTCAAGCATCGGTTTTAAACACCATAGTTTTGCATATGGCTAAAATTCTTGAATTTGCACTTTTTTCTTGCGAGTGCTTTATTAGTGTCTGCCGAAAGTTTAGGTTTAGGTATTTCCCTGGATCTAGCTCATTTAATTTTCATAAAAGCTCTACTTCCAAATTTCATTTTCAAA
This sequence comes from Endotricha flammealis, assembly GCA_905163395.2. Lineage (NCBI taxonomy): Eukaryota > Metazoa > Arthropoda > Insecta > Lepidoptera > Pyralidae > Endotricha > Endotricha flammealis. Next base: position 10,216,809 of record LR990869.1, on the reverse strand, counting down.
AATTAAACAGATTTATGCTAGTCTCTGTTTATTTCGTGCGAAATTGATAATGAGAGCAAAAATAGTACAATATAATTATGTCGTTATACATGATACAAGTTAACTTTGCCACCAAAATTATAACTATATGGTAGCAAGTTCAAAGTGTGACTACATTAGCCCAGTTTCCAATTCCAATTTGGAACAGAAGGCAGTGCGGCAAGCTTGTTACGGGCTAGTATTCCAACTGCATTTTAGTTCCACCAAGTTGCATAATTTGTTGAAACAATCACGAAGCCTCCGAGTTTATGTACGAATTTCAATTTTTATGTTGTTTTTGTTATTTGAAATGCACTTGTTATATAAATTTTGAAAATATTTTATATTTTATAAAATAGTTTTTTTGTTTGTTTGTTTGTTATTCCTTCACGGCTTAACTAATCATCCGATCATTATGAAAATTTGTATACATATTGTCAGGGGTATAGAGCCCAACATAGGCTACTTTTTATTCCGTGAAAGAATGTCTATCTAATAGGAAAATATTTTTTCTACTATAGAGGGCGCTGTATCGGCCAACAGATGGTGCCACAAGTCGCGCTATGGGTTGTTTTGTTGTCAAACGCGATCTATCTGTGTCATAAAATTAACGCGAGCGAAGCCGCGGGGAAAAGCTAGTAATTTATATAACACAATCCAATTTAAAGTTAACGGTGTGAGCCTTCCATAAGCGGTTTGAGCCTTCAGCTCCCGCATCTGCTCGGTGGAAGTAGCACAAGATCGCAGCGAACAAAATTAAAAACAAAGCATGGGCCTGCTTGCTTTGAAATAATGCCATCTTCTTTCTCAATAGAATGGACATCTTCGGATCTTAATTGATATTTCCTAAAAAACCAAGGCGATATGACCCTTTAACACTCAGATGGGCAGGTATATTTAACACAATGCATTTCCTGAAGTAAAAACACAAGAAGACCAAGGACACAGTCTGATGCGCTGGTCTGATCAAATCCGCATCACTCTCGACAGCAATTTTTATATGATTAAAGATTTCTAAATATTGCGTGAAGGGATTTACTTGAAAATTTATTTATCAACAGTATCCATATTGTACTATGTAATTACAAATTTTCAAGTAAATCCCTTCACGCAATATTTAGAAATCTTTAATCATATATACAGGGGGGGGGGAGGGGGGGGTTAGTCTACTCCTTTGTTGACTGTACACAAGGCAAAATGACATGTGTAGATTAAAAAAACGCCACTGCTAAAAAATACATTCAGAAAATACGAAACGAACATGTAAAAGTTTCACAAAGGGATCGAACCTATGACCTCTGAAACCCAAAATGAAACCTACATTTTATTGGTTACAACAACAATGAACATTGAAGAATATTTTGGTTTTTCAAAGGTCTGAGAACGTATTAATGAATCATGGAATTTATGATCGGTGACACCCACTAAACGGGACGGGTAGTCTTAGTCGTACACTCTTATATAAATAATAGAATAGGATCAAGTTCTGAGGACAGTTTAGATATTTCTAAATTGTGGTTGTTTATGAATAAAGTAGTGAAATGAAATGAAATCGTTTATTTCAGAAATTAGACCTTCACAGGCACTTTTTCTTGTCATTTACAATTTGTATATTTGTATAAAGAAAATAAACTACGTTATATACTACCACCATTTCGGACGCAAGCAAAATGGCCACCGGTAAAAAAAATGGCGAAAGAAACCCGGTTACGGCCTTTTTTGTCATTTAGCAATTTTTTTTTCTTTCACTCGTTTGTTACAATGTAGTCATACATTTATAAGAATAAATAAAATACATATCCAGGTACATACAGAAATCAAGCACTAAACGCGGGAAGTCGATCCAAATAGCGCTATGGTCAAATCCTAAATATGTCGAATATGTAGATGTTAATAAAGCGAGTAAACCAGTCCTCCAAGATGACAACCACAACTGAGTGGATTTTTATTATTATTTTTTGAACTGCTTGCATCAAACCCGCCACACATTCCCACCGATGTGTCTCCTGTGTAACCAGGATCGACAAAGCCGACCTCAGACTGATAATGAGCGATGAAGCTTATTGACGTCCCGGGGGAGAAACTACAGCTGTCTTGGAACTCATAACGAATTTAATCAGAAAGAATTTAGTCGGAGTAGGAAGTATTGAAAGGATTTCTTCAAAGTGCTTGCATCAGTCACAGAACGTCGGCGTGAAGAAGGAAACGGGCAGACTTCTCCGGGGTAGACACGTGTTTCGCCTTTACAGGAGTCCTCAACAAACCTAGAAAAAGATTTAGATAATTGGACCGAATTGTAAAATGAACTGTCGAAGAGAACGCGAAGACGATAGCAAATGACGAGACAATGTAAAACATTACAGAAGCAAAAATAATAATTGAGATCAAAGTCAATTTTCAATATTATTTAAATATACTGAAGTAGATACCTACTTAAGAATAAGATCTTTTGTGACCTACTTCGAGGAATATTATTCAAACGTCGTGATCTATTCGCGACGGGAGCGATAAACTTGGTCACCCTGACAAATGACACAAGTTTGCTCATTTTTCATTTTTTTTTTCACGAATCATTGACAAAGTTGTAATGGTCTTACACCGGTGAATATCAAAATAATAACATTTTACTTTAATCTTAGTTTTATTTTGTATTATAATTCTTTCATCTATATCTATCTACTTCTGTTACTAAGTAGTGTAGTGTATTAGTCATTCCATGGTTAACTCCACATATTTGCGTAGTTCGGCAAGAACGAGAACGTAGTCGGGCTCGGTTTACTACGTCTTTATTTTCCCTTTGTTTTTTAACTTCGTGCGCACTTCTCTTCGATTAACTTCGTGGAAGTGTACAGCACATACTAATAATGTTATTATTATTTTTAATGCATGTATAATAACGCTTTATGCGTATGCATTGCAGTGTATGTAAAAACTGGCAATTTTTTTCAATTCACTCTATCAGGAAAAATAGCTGAACAGAATTTAATGTATATAAAATTTATGTATTAGACCTTCGGTTGATAAGAGATTACATGTAGCCAATGACATAATTGTAAAAAATTTCAAAGTTAAATAAATTGAATTGATAAAATATTGGTAAACAAAATTATGCTGCATTTATGAAAACATAGTCAGAAGTCGGCGAGTCTTCTAGTTATATCGAATATCGAAGGCAATACCAAACCGTAAAGTTCACTTGACTCGAAAACTTGGCCCATTTCGTATAAGTCACTTTCAACTTGTTTGTTTGGAAAATGGAACTATTGATAACTTTGTTGTTCGAATTTGAAATTTGAAAGTTTAAACTAACATTTTGTTAACATTGCATAAATAGAACTGTAACTTGAAAAAATTGGTAATTTTTTCAAGTTACAGTTCAAAGATAGTATACAGAATGTTCTTAAAAAATAGTAAAAAAATAAAGTCTTTGGTCCTGCTGAGTCCTGCATCATCTTGATTCACTGTCATATCTTCCAATATGATACAAAGGTGCAAAATTAACTATGTATATAACTTTATTCCTACTTCGCTTTTAATGATATACATCTTTATGAAGTATACGTGGAATCTGAAGAAGAAAGAATGTAGAAGATTGCATTTATTATTATTTTATTTTCTTTGAGGGGGGGGGGGGGCGGGGGAGATGCAAAGAAATACTTCTTCGAGGTTTTTACTTTTATTGACAAACTCTTTGTCAATGTTTTAAGAAGAAGAGGATGTATGACGTTTTTGGTTTTGAAAAAGTGATTTGTCTATTATTTGTGTTTTTTTTTTAAATTAAAAATTAATATAATAATAAAATTGAATTTGATGTTTCTCTAATAAACTAACAAAGAACAACTCAACAGTTTTATTATTAAACAATACATCTATTTATATGTATGTAACTTTATTCCTACTTCGCTTTAAATGACAATCAACACAAGCTTACGAGAATACCTGTATTATTCTGTATTTATGTATTCTGTATGTATTGTATTCATCGCCGCAATCGAGGACTTCTACACTCCCAATGGTTCACTGGTAGAGAATGCAGCCTATTATATCAGTTCTTTGTGGTCAATAAATAATAATAGTCGGCATGATTAAGTTATAATGTAAAATTTTAACTATATTTTTATTTCTTCATATTATTAGAATGAAGAGTCCTGTAATTCAATATAAGTACTTTTACCAATTCTATTATGTCTGTCATCTTAGCGATACAATATATCGTCGGGGATAGTGCACAGGATACCGCGTATCTGAAAAATGTAGCCAAATTCTAATTTCGTTTTGTATTGTTGTAGAGACTGACTTCATTATTTTAATTCCTATATTTCTATTGTTAATATTGCACGGAATACAAATGAAAATCTTTATGCAATTTTTTTACCAAAATCTATTGAAAAAAATAAATTATAAAGTTTTAATTTTCTCCTGTAAAATTATCTGGAGTGTCGAAACGCGCTCCCTACATGTAGTATATTTGCGGATTTGCACTATCCCCGATGATATTCTTAAACTAACTCTTAAATTGACTAGAGCCATGTGAGAGCATACAACTGTCTCACGACTTTATTAGTAGTAATATTTCATACAGTTTCATAGCGAATGCAAAACAAAAAACATTTCTTCTCTCCCATAAGAAAAAATATACAATGAAAATGTATCATAATTTATTTTTTCACTCATATGTCTCTATTTTGTTTCAGGTAAGAAATATGATTATGGAAATATCACATGTATATGAAAAAACGGCGAAGATTTTTTTTTCAAGTTTATTTGTAAGGTATGTTTGTTATTTGTAGCTTTATTGTTTTAACACATTTTTTGTAAAAAAAAAACAAGAATTATAATATTTTTAATTATGATAATGGACATGGAGAAAACATGGGTTGAGGTGAATTTCCTATTTTCATATTCTAAAATTCACCATTATATTTTGAAGGAAGGCCTTCATTTATAAATTCTTCCTAATATTATAAATGCGAAAATTTGTAAGTATTGATGTTTGTGACTCTTTAACGCTTAAACGGTATGACAGATTTGTTTCAAATTTGATACATGGGTAGTTTATAACCTGGATTAACACAAAGGATAGTTTTTATCCCGGATATCAGTCTGGAAACAGAAACAGGACCGGTGGTCGAGTGGCTAGCAATGGTCACTTTATCCCAAGTGCCGCGGGTTCGAATCCTGAGCAAGGCAAACATTTTTGTGCATGAACATGTCTTGGTCTGGATGTTTTCTATGTATAATAAGTATTTATTTACAAAAAAAAGTATTTATAAGTATATTTATCAGCAATCTAGTACCCATAGCTTAGTTGCTTAGTTTGGGACTAGATGGCGTTGTGTGATTCCTCCAAGAATATAAAAAAAAAACACCGGTAGGCCGCGGCTAAAACTATGGGCATCAGCTAGTAATTTACTTAAGTACAAGTACCTAATATAAAGCTTAAATTGAATTGCCATTTCTTAAGACGTTAAGTCGAATTTAGTCCTTCAGACACTTGGGATCGCGTTAAAATGTAATCAAAATCAAATGAAATTGAAATAAATCGGCTGGGTCCTATTCAATTACTTTGTAAAGAAGTCCAAAAGAAGAGAAAATTAAATAAGAAAACGTATTTAGAAACAGTAGAGCGTTTGAGGTCTCCTTGACCGGGGAAGCACCACCCTCTCACAGAATATAGGCGTCAAGTATTCGCATTTCATTTCGTGAAATAGGGATCCGGAAACCCAACCCCTCATATATTCCCTTCTTCAACTCTTAATGACGGAAAATACCTTGAATCTTTCATCATTAAGACATGAATTTTATATAAAAAAATATATTTTTGATTTTTTAAAGACTAGGTTAACGTTTTTTTAACAAAGTTTTATTTTATGAATACTTAACCGTTAACTTAACAGTTAACCTTTTGTGACGGTCTTTCTGGCTATTCTATCTATCTTGGATGTTTCAACCAAAAGTCATCCTAACGATGGTCCTGCTATCCTCGAGCCGACTGTACAATATGTAATTATGTATATGATGTACTATGGTGCTAATTCAGTTGTACATTTAACTAGACTCAACAAATTTTGACAGGACTAGAAGTGTTGCTATCCTTGTCACTAATTGTGAACTAAGGAAGGACAACAACACCTTTGGTCCTGTCAAAATTAGTTTAGTCTAGTTAAATGTACAACAGAATTAGCACCAATGTCTAAGTCTAGTCGTATTTCCCGTGAGCTTTCTATAAAACGCAACAATGAAATGAAAATGTCTTTGTTGGACATCTCTTGGCCCTCGACTACACAACGGAAAACTACAATCTTACCTTTTTGCTTTTTGACCGTCACGATTTCCTGCAGACGTGATCTCAGAGGTCACGTACAAAGAAGTAAAATTAGATGTAGATAAACCAAAGAGATAAACCAACAGAAACGAATTTTTAGATTTCCTTTTGTAAATGATATTTTTATTAGTTTTTTTCAATGTTTATTGCTATATTCCGGGATGATAAAGATTCGGAAGAGCTTGTAAATGCCTATGCTAACTATAATATTCTAAATGAGAAAGTGAGTTTGTTTGTTTGTTATTCCTTCACGGTTTAACTAATCATCTGATCATTATGAAAATTTGTTTACATATTGTCAGGGGTACAGAGCCCAACATAGGCGACTTTTTATCCCGTGTATGTCATTCCAATGGGAAAATATTTTTTCTACTATAGAGGGCGCTGTATCGGCCAACAGATGGCGCCACAAGTCGCGCCGTGGGTTTTGTTGTCAAACGAGATCTATGTCGTAAAATTAACCGCGAGCGAAGCCGCGCGGAGAAGCTAGTTTGAAATAAAGAGAAGTTTGATATACGACTCTTGATTAACTTTCTTATTAACCCGTCGCTCTTTCGAAGCGTGAGTTACGAACAAAATGCGTTCTACGGTTAGATCACTTCACGCGTGTTGTATGTAACCTAACTTGTTTTGTTTTAAACTTTACGAATATTCTAATAAACAGTCTATGGTTAGAAAAAAAATGCTAACGCCTATCTGTTTCCCTAACAGCCGTTCCTGAAAAGCATTTTTAAAGTTAATTACACATTCTACATTAAAGCTGTCACTGTCAAACAAGAAGAAAATAGCTTAAGATTTAATGTGGACTTAAAATACTACTTAATATTATTAAGGCGAAAGCTTGTGTGTATGTTTGTTACTACTTCACGCTCAAATGGCTGGACCAATGTTTATGATATTTGGTATGTAGGTAGCTGATACTTTGGACTAATACATAGGGTACTTTTTATCCCGAAAAGTACGTGATTCCCGTATTATTTGATAAAAAGTCTCATATAGATGGCGCTGCAGTGCATAAAATTACGGGTAACACCGCGGGCAACACCCAGTTAAAAATAAAATGCGTTTCAAAAACTGTCTGTATAACTATAATGTATTATCTACTCGCCTTCCAATATTGTATGCATTTTCGATCTAACACTGCTCATACCAAAATCAGTATAATTAATGCTAATGAATAAGCCATTATGGAAATCTAATTAAACTATTATATACCTATAACTGTATAATAATTATGTTATGTCTGGTGACGTCACTGTCTAGTAATTCTCTTAGCAATTTGGTTTACGCCTTATTCGGCTCGGTATAATTAAAGTGACGCAGTAAAAATGAACTATAAAATAATATTATTAGGTACTAGGGTAGAGCACTAGTCGTGGGACACTTAAGGTGGTACGTTTATAATACCTATAATGTACGTTTATAGGGAAAAATATACATCGTGAACATTCATAATAAGAAGAGCTATTATTTATAATTTTTTTGATAATTTATTCAGTAGGTAGAAATATTGTATTGGTTCTCGCCAAGTCAATTTTCACGAAAATTCTATGCAATTTGTAAAAAACCCCAAAAAATTTGAATTTCCCGTGCGGAAAGAGACATACCACCTTAAGCGGATTTCTTTAAAGACACTAGAGATAAAGTGAAGAGTGGAACCATTAATTATTCGTTACAATACAATACAATACTTTATTTGCTCAAAATGTGGGTATAATAGATGTTACAAAATAAGCAAGGTTCCATCACATTTACCAAAATAATAAGGCATGCAAATATACAATTTTTAAAAACATAATTGAAATAATGAATGTATAATTGAGTAATTAATTTAATCGTATTATTTTATTATAAATGAAATTGAATTAAAATTATATTAGTAATCATGCAAAAGTAAAAAAGAAAATGTAATTCAGATACAAATTCATGGCAGCACCGTCACGCATTGAGAAATTCACTAATTGAGTAAAATCTTTTTATTTGTAACCATTTCCGCAATGCTGTCCCAAATCTGCTTTTTGGTAGTTCCTTAATGGAATCTGGTATGCCATTAAAGATCTTTATGCACATCGCGTACGAGTTGTCATGACACCGCTTCGTCCTAGGGACGATATCAAAAACCAACCTATTTTGATTTCTCGTATTTCGAGAGTATACATCCCTTGCTTCTCGAAAGTTCTGATAATTTTCTTTAACATATTTTCCTACTTCTAGTATGTAAAGGCAAGGAAAAGGAAGAATATTCAGTTCAGAGAAGTATCTTCGACTTGATATATCTGGTGCTATATTGCAAATTGCTCTTATGCATCGTTTTTGAGATATGAACGCCTTATTTTAATTAAATGTGCTGTTTCCCCAGACCAGAAGACCATACCTGAGTACAGATTCTACATAAGCATGATACGCTACAATGGCGGCACTTCTGCTTCCTACTCTCGTTAATTTCATTAGAGCATAAGAGAATTTATTTATTTTATTACATACTTTATCCACATGATCCTTCCAGTCCAGCTTTTCATCTAATATTAGTCCTAAGAATGTTACATTTGTAGAGCAAGTCAAAATTTGTCCGTTATAATCAATGTTTATGGTTTGGTTTTTAAAATTATTATAGTTCATTATATTTGTTTTGCAAAGATTTAATTGTAAATTATTATTATTTAGCCATAGATTAATAGATGTCAGGGTATCTTTTATATCATTGTAATGTCGTGTTAAATTTTCTCGTTTGTTTGTTGTAACAATAACGGAGATATCATCTGCGAATAAGATTGTTCTATGATTAGTTAGTTCGGCTATTTCGTTTATGTATAGCAGGAACAGTAAAGGTCCCAGCACACTGCCCTGAGGGACTCCAAATTTGTTTTCCACAGGATCAGATCTATGTGTTTGTATTATCCCATCTGAGTTTAATTGTGTAACTTCTACACTTTGACATCTATGCTATCTATGTTAATTCAGCACTTAATTCGGCATAATTTATTTTGATATAATTTTTTTTAAAAGACCTAAAATCTAGTCAACTTCGCCAGCTATTAGCAATTTTTGAACACTGTGATGAAAAGGGAAAGAATTGAGATTATTTATAAGTCAAAAAATCACTTCCTAGTTCTTTTAAAATCCAAAAGAAAAGAAGCGTCTCCGTAACGAGACTGGAAAGCAATCTTGACGTATTGAAATGCAATCATGCATATTACGTTTCTCTTCTTCTTAGAATTGCCGATCCGAAATTTATTACGAATGGCGGGATCCGCTCTAAGTAGTGGGGTCAGTCGGCCACTTCCCGAAAATTGTTACTCGACTGGCCCCATTTGGTTCAGTCGGCCAATTCAAAAATAGTCATCCGCAACTGACCCCCCTTGGGCCAATTCTCCGTGGGGCCACTCAGTGATCAACTTGCTAAACCTAAGGAATGGACAAAGATCTCACCGAGTTCCAGAACCCAGAAGGGAAATCAGACCTATCTTGGAATAAACAAAATAAATCTTAACATAGTATAAAATGAAGTCGCTTCCGTTGTCTGTTTGTTCATTTGACAGGCCCGGTGGTCGAGTGGCTGGCAATGGTCACTTTATCCCAAGGGCCCCGGGTTCGAATCCTGCGCAAGGCAAACATTTGTTTGCCTTGGTCTGGGTGTTTTCTATGTATAATAAGTATTTATTTACAAAAAATAAGTATTTAAGTATATTTACCAGCAATCTAGTACCCATAGTCCAGGCTTAGGAGTGGCTTAGGAGTGGAATGGAATGTACATGTGTGCAAGCAAGATATATAATTTTGTGGATTTTCCTATTAGCTTGAGTTACATCCAGGCACTGCACAGGTAACCATATTTAATCACGTCGAACTAACACCAAAACTACTCATAAAAACCATAAATTTTGTAAAAATAAGTGGGATTTGTTTTAACATAACTGACGTTAGGGCGATACAAGCCCATAGCGTGTATTTGGAAAATGGTCTCGTCTATCTATCTCGCTCTAACAAACGCGTATGCTATATGATCTATCTCTTTTGGATTTCCAATCTTCTTACGCTAGTAAGTTATAATAAATCTATGGTTATTATCATAAAGAATATAAGTCAACTAGACTTACTACAAAATACTGTAGTTTGGACCGATGTTCTCGACTAGAGCCATTTGATACGACCTACATACTTTAGATTTTTCTTGAAGCCATCGCATCTCACTAACAATTTTAATATTGCACTTATTGAAATTCAAACTTATAGAAAAGAGTTAATTATTTGGGGTATTAACTTTTTACTCTGCATTGCGATATACCAATATCATTAATTTTGTTTTAGATAGATAATATTATAATACCATACCGTATTATTATATTGTCCCCCTGTGGCTGTCATCAACGGTTTCAGGTTGCGAGATAGAAAGTCAAAGGACTTGGTCGAACATTGCTTTAAGTGAATCGAAATAACTTACGTGTGCCATCCACCTTGACAGGCACACCCAAATAAGTTAGGTGTGCCGTCGAGGTGTTTAAACCCTTCAGGATTTAAGAGGTTTCATCTGATGGCAAGTGGTTACCGCTGCCCCTAAATGCTACCAATGCATTGCTCGCTATAAGGAAGGCATGTATAAGAAAAAGAAAGGTGTAACAACCTGAGATACAGGAATTATCTTAGTTCAGTTGCCAACTCACCATAGTATTCATAAATGTAACAACAATATCTGTATATATATAAGAGAGGTAGGGCACAGCGGATAATCCGCTCAAATCGGAGCAGCCCGTCTGGGGAAGGACCTCCACCTTACAGAAGATCGTAGCCAAATAGCATTGGTCTCGGCCATGTTGTGTTCCTACGGTGAGTAAGGTCTTCAGAGCTCCACTTGGGGGGGTTGGGAGGGTTGGCAACGCGTGAGTGATACCCCCGGTATTGCTTACGTCTATAGGCTACGGTACCATCAGGCCGACCGTATGCTTGTTTGCCACCTGTGTGGTATAAAAAAATAAAAAAATATATATAATTATATTTAGTTGTCTGTTTTTATGGTGAGAAAAACAGACAACTAAATATATATAAAAAATGAAAGGAGTAGAGATTCCATTACTGCTGTCACTAACCGAACGAATATTCTGTGAGAAATTGGTACTTTCACGGTCCAGCACAACAGTGATTATTGACTGTGAGTTGTAATGTCAGCTAAATTCACCCTTTTTGGTACAAAAAAAGTCTACACAACTAGTTTAGTGAGAGGAGAACAATCCGTTTCAAACTGGCTATCAATATTTTATGAAGCGTACTGAAAAAGGCCAAGTTTCATTTTAAAATGAATTGCACTGAATTCAGGAATTGGTCAAAGTGGTATTACCCGAAAATAGAGAGACACTCGTTGAATAATGAATGTCCCATTCATGCAGTAAAGCATGCGAAATTTATACGAATCTGAACTTTAACCCAAAGGAATAGATTACAATTTGCTTGACACAGACCCGGATATCCACTATTTGACATTTTTCGATCAAATAAGTAATGTTGTATCGTGTTTTCTATGCCTGAAAGTTCAATTTCCTGTGACCGTTCACGGCTGGATTTCCAGGCTTTTCGATGAAAAATGTAAATAAACTGTTACAATTATGAGAAATCTCACTTGATTGAGGGTTTTTATATAAGTTACGGTTAAAAATTAGATTTGAGTTTTAAAAATAATCATAAATAGAAAATATACTGTTCTTTTTATTATGTTTATTTTATGTTTCGTTATTCTCTCCTGATCTAATATGCATCATTAATTTACTCGAGAAGGACTGTTACAAAAAATGTTTTAGTTAAGCCTAGGTTGATCTTTGTTTGTTATAAGGGGGGGTCCCGAGGTTTATTTGAGAGGCCTACTTTATTCTTGTTTGTTATTGTTTACTGAATATTTGATCTTATAAGTAATTTTCGTTTAAAATAAAGACTAAGTATACGTAAAATTAATAAATTTGTCATGAAAATTGTTTCCAACAAAATAAAGCTATCAACCATTTAGATTGACTGAAACACTTCTCGTTTTGTTAACTTGTAACTTTTCGTATTAACCATTTATCTTTTTTAAAACAAGCTCTGAAACAAATCGAGGGGTTCCAAGGCCTTATCAAATTAAATACGACCAAAAAGAGTCAGAAGATAATTAATATCTAACCGAAATTCAATAAAACGAAGAAAAGTAAAAAAGTTATATGAGTTTTTGTCGCGTTAAGCGGAAAAGTTAAATAAAGTCATTTCGTTGGAAATAATTTGAATGATGAATGACCGGGTCAAGTTTGTTTGGGAATTGTAATTCAACAAGTTTATACATTGTCATCTTTGACCCAAGTCAAGCAACGGTGAAAGCTGTTAGAAATTGTTTCATTATCTCATGTTCCTACCATCCCATGACGATAGAGAACACAATAGATTAAGAGAGGTAGGGCACAGCGGATAATCCGCTCAAATCGGAGCAGTCCATCTGGGGAAGGACGTCCACCTTACAGAAGATCGTAGCCAAATAGCATTGGTCTCGGCCATGTTGTATTCCTACGGTGAGTAAGTCTTCAGAGCTCCACTTGGGGGGGTTGCGAGGGTTGGCAACGCGTGAGTGATACCCCCGCAAGCGTCTATCTATAGGCTACGGTGATGCTTACCACCAGGCGGGCCGTATGCTTGTTTGCCTTAGTGATATAAAAAAAATAGATCTATACCGGAGTTAGATAACTCTAGCGTTTGTGAAAAATCGATTATTGATGCGTCATCGGTTACACAATTATTCGATTTTTGTTATGAATCGAACAGCCAGCAACCTGGTGCGGAGATTTGACGCGAAACCCATGTCGAACTTCCTTGAACACTATAGGCATAAACACCAGGACAATAGATATCAAGACACACATGATACTAGTTGATTTAACAAAGACAGAGGTGTCTACTGTAAGTAGCTAGTAATCAACTGACCAGCTATTTCTCTTTCTAATTTAAAACATAGAAACCTCTGATAGTTCGTTGCGTGAGAATTAATCATTCCACATTTGCGATTCCACCACCTTGGGTACATTTATATGATGTGGAACATCAATAACAATTTGGTTGACCACATCTGTCACTTGCTCCACATTTATAACATATTCATATAACGTAGCTCCCATAAAGAATCGCCCTTATATTATATTCATACGTCAGACTCAGTGGACCCAACTTATAATTTTATTTTGCTAACTTTTTAAGCCAGTTCGAGAAATTAGGTCGATATTTACTTTATAATCGTAAAAAGTTTATTGTTATGAACCTATTATTAGTTAGTCATGATGAAAAATGGATTTATGGCAATTTTAAAAATCTATGAACCAAAGAAATTTTTAAAAATCTATGTAATATAGAAAAATAAATACAAAAATTATAAAATTATAAATTAATGGCAGTCGCTTAAAATAGAAACGAGTTACATAAAATAGAGCCAGATTTTTTTAACTTTTTTATTTGGCTATTCGGATCCCACAGTTGGGTAGCCTACCGTCCCTCACTTCAATCCCAGAGCTGAGACCTTATGCCGTATTCGGTTGACAATGACCAGAGAATTCAATACTGAAAAAGTGAGTTTGTTTGTTTGTTCCTAATCAGCCGATCATTATGAAAATTTGTATACATATAATATTGTCTGGGGTACAGAGCCCAACATAGGCCACTTGTAAAAGTAATAATTCCAATGGGAAAATAATTTTTCTACTATAGTGGGCGCTGTATGGGATGGACTATCGGCCAAGAGATGGCGCCACAAGTCGCGCTATGGGTTGTTTTGTTGTCAAAGGACAAAAGCGAAGCCCGCGGGGAAAAGCTAAAATACATAAACCTTCAACATTCTTTTCATATCCTCATGTATCGTTAGTATTGGGCTATTAGTCTTTATAACCGTCTATGTATAAGAAACGTAGGTGTTCCATTATATGGCAAACAATGAAAAGTTACGGTAACTTTTCCACTTTGTTTGCTTACAATATAATAAAGAAGATTTTCTTAAAATATTAACTTAAATCTTTTCGGAAATACTCGTGACTTGGACGGTGCGATAAATATGTTCGACTAGCTTTTGCTCGCGGCTTTCTTTTCCGTGTAGACGGGCCCTTAGTAGGTAGATATTATATTTTTAATCTTTATTAATTGTAACGAGTATTGATTGCATACAGGCAATAATTACAGAAAAGATTAATGATAGGGGCTCACCAATATGTCATTATAATGTATTGGCTTTTGTTCACTCTGAATTTATACGATAAGCTCATTTAATTGAATGCTATTTTGGGTATTAATGTGTAATCATACCATTGATAAAAGTAATAGTTTTTTGTGTCTCACAATACAAATACATTTGTAAACTTACACAAGATAACTAGCACGAACTGAATATAAGTAATGAATTAAAATTAATGAGAAAGTATAAATGAGAGTCTGGTATCTTTCATTTTAATTTCTTTCATGGTAAACATATACTCATAATTAGTTATAATATATAAAATAATACTCCAGACCGTCGACATAAAAGTATAGACAAGCTGTCCGATACTGAGATTTTGCGGCATTGCGATGGTGCACATGCACACCACCACCCTTCAGTCATTTGCGAGCGAGAGACAGAAGCAGTGGTGTCCAATTGACAATTTTTATTTAACAGATCGTTTTTTGTCTTTTTTTTAACAGATCGTTTTTTGTCAATTGGACACCACTGCTTCTGTCGCTCGCTCACAACTGACCCAAAGGTGGTATGCATGTGCACCATCTCATTGCTGCAAAATCTCAGTACCGGCCAGCTTGTCTATACTTATATGTTTACCCCTCGTGGAGATGGACTCGTAGTACCCGGGAGCTACTACGAAACGTTAATCCGATATTTCGGCCGAAGTATCGGAAGAATTTTAACCGTGAAATACAAGGTATTTCATGGTTATTTCAGTAATTCCTTGAATTCTATCCATGAAATACCTTGTACTTTATGGTTATTTTAGTAGTTCATTGCATTATAATCATAAAATAACTTGTATTTCACGGTTAAAATTCTTCCGATACTTCGGCCGAAGTATCGGATTTAAGTTTCGTAGTAGCCCTCCCGTACTCTGATATCGTAGTTACCTAGTCCCAACTGCGCCACCGGCTGTCTAACATGATTCAGCGATCCGCTTTGGAGTTTCCTGCTTTTCCACAGGCATACTCTTTCTATGGTATAACGTTGAGTTTACCCTCAATTTCCTTTACACGCACATTAAGACATCATTCATCATTCACTTGCCATGCTCCCATCATTTTATGTCGGAGCATGTCTTCTTTTCCATTACATAACAAGGAATAAGAAAAATCATATATGTACTTCTCTACATAATAAACAAAGTCTTTCGCCGCGTATGTCCAGGCAAACTAACGTCCGTCTGTTCGCGATTTGAAAAAAATCTTCTGAACCGCTTTTCATACAATTTTCAATTCTAGATAAAGTGGTTCTTGGAAGGAGTAAGGATTGTGTATTTGTAAATGTTTTGTTTACTTTTGAATTAAATGTGACGATATTCGTTGAAGGTGTCGTTATAAACAACTGAATGACAGTAGATTTTCAGACGTAAAAAGGTTTTTAACTAATAAATAATACATAAATAATATATTTTATTCACAAAAAAGTCAAATATTCATAAATGTTTGTCCGACGTGACCAAATAAGCAATCGAGGTATCGATCATTTTCATACTCTATATTATTAATTTGTTGAACTTCCCAACTTCTGTTTATATTCGCGGTTTATCTAGTAGATGCTGAAATAATTATAGTTATCAATATAGTTCAGTGAAATTGGTTACAGTCATTAATTCGAACTTTACTTAGTCGAGACAACGGTCTTGTTTCAATTAAGCGCCGTTGGATTTAGGGACAATCCTCTAAGGATTAAATCCCTTATAATTTTTTTAGTAAGCGATATAATATGTATCTTTATTTATATAAATAAAATTATAGTGTCCGTTTGTCAAAATAATATTTTCAATTAAATTATAATCTGTAAATTCATTTCAATTGATTTAACTATATATAAACGCACAGCCCAAATCGCTGGGTTTAGAGACTCCAAATTTGGAATGTAGGTTCCTTACTTGGGGTGTACTAAGAAAGGATATTCCCGCGGGAAAGCGAGATATACGCAAACGTAGTGCGAGGGTTTTACTAGTCTATATAACAGAAAATCGTGTTAGTTACACTATTTATAACTCAAGAACGGCTGAAGCGATTTGGCTGAAAATTGGTGGAGAGGTAGCTTAGAACCAGGAGAAGGACATAGGGTAGGGTAGGGTAGGGTAGGGTAGGGTAGGTAGGGGTACCTCTAAGGCAGAACTAAGTACGCCGGGTCAGCTAGTTTTTTATAATTATCATTTCTAGGGTGCTTAATAGTGCATATTTTATTAGGGCACAGTTATTATAATACTTATTTTTTAATTTTTTTTAATGTCATACTGTAGACTTACAAGCAAGTGGGCCCCCTGATGGAAAGGGGTCACCGCCGCCTATGGACATCAGTAACACCAGGGGCGCTACCAATGCGTTGTCCACCAAGGAAGTTGGAGAAAAGGAAGGAGGACGGCAAGGGAAAGGAGGAGGGGGAAAGACGGGATAGGGAAGGAGTTGGGCTTCCGGATCTCTCACTCACCGAACGAAACGCATTGCTGCTTCACGTCGATATTCTGTGAGAGTGGTAATTCCCAGGTCGAGCTAGCCCATTTCATAATAATAATACTATTAATTTTATTGTTGTATCGAATTTCATAGTCACTGAATTTATCTGTTTTTCCTACGTCCTCTCAGAGTTGAGACAGTGTTTTTATTTCATGCAAATAGCTCCCGTTTTTTTATTATTTCATATACAGTTATAGTATTATGGATTACATTTTCATAGTATACAATGAAGTCGCTTTCACTGTCTGTATGTCCGTATGTATGCATAAATACGCATCAGATGTTGATGCGATTTTTTAAAATAAATAGAGTGATTCAAGAGAAAGGTTTATATATATATATTTTTTTTTTTTTTAGGGACCAATCACACATATTGAGCTAGCCCCAAAGTAAGTTCGAAACTTGTGTTATGGGATACTAACTCAACGATACTATATATTATAACAAATACACATATAGATAAACATCCAAGACCCGAGGCCAATCAGAAAAAGTTCGTTTTTCATCATAACCAGACCGAATTCGAACCCGGGACCTCCTGGGTGGCGGTCTGGCGTGGTAACCATTACGCCACGGAGGTCGTCAAATACATACAAAAATTCCCACGGGAAAGCGGGCTACACACAAAAGTTGCACGGATTTCGCTAGTAATATATATATCATAGTTTTAGTCCGGAAATCACCTCTGGAGCAGGAACAACTTGATTGCTTGGGTAAAGCGGTTATGTAGGCTGATCATCGTGTACTACATAATTAACAGGTTTCCGTTAAGCTTTAGAACTCTACAAATAAAGCTGAATTTCGCTTTTCCTGTAATATTGAACGTATGTATGACAATTAATTTGTTCAAGCAAGATATAATGTTTGTCACAAATATTGTTTCGGTAACTGTAATATTTGCGCACGATATTATTGCACACAATAATTAAATTAATTGATAACACCGCCTATGTTTGGCTATTCAGTCAACTGAGGTGACTAATCACTGAATTCTGATATTTACATTTTGTTTGAGCTTCCTACGTAACTATTTTTATGTTTATGAAAATGTTACCAAAGTCTATCCTAACTAATATTATGTGAAAGTGAGGTTTTGGCCTCGTTCGTCCTCGGATTTTGTCCCACATTCCTAAAAATGTCTAGTTCATCCTCTATCGGTTTGATATGCCCTCTGTACAGCCGATGATTATAAAAAAAAATGTATAAATATTGTCAGGGGCACAGAGAAGCACATATGCTATGAAACGATCAAAGATTTCCGAATATGCACAGTACTTGCAGAGTTTTCTTTCTACAGACATAAAAACTCATACATTTTATTTACTAACTGTTACCCGCGGCTCCGCCCGCCTGGTCAAGGGTAAATGTCAATAATTTTTCCCATGGGAATCTCTTTATCCGGTGGGAAAAAAAGTAGCCTTATGTCACTCTCCATACCTTAAATTATCCCCGTTAAAAAATTATGATAAATAATGTTATACTTTTTTTCCCCGTGGGAATGAGATGTTTTTCCGGGATAAAAAGTAGCCTATGTCACTCTCCAGACCTTAATCTATCCCTAATAAAAAAAATCATATCAATCCGTTTATTACTTTTTGAAGGGAGGACCAACAAACAAACAAACACACTTTCACATTTATAATATTAGTATAGAAGTAAGGATTTATTTGTTGTATAAAAACAGTCATTTAAGAAATATCACATTTCGTATTCTCTTACATATCTCTCTTCCATTTTTCATAATTCATAATTTTGTATTTAATATACAATTAGGACGGGATCCTAAAATCGGATTAATGACCGCCAAAAATTGCAAGTATCATTTCGAGACATAATATTTAGATTATTGGAGTTAACCTCACCCCGTTCTGTTCAAGCGGTAATAAATAAAACCCTTTATATGTTCACATAAATTTAATTCTGTTTTGAGTAAAATGGGTGTTCATAACCAGAGCTTCTCACTATAATTTAGTTAGAACTATTATGATCCCGAAAAGGAAAGTACCATGAATTATGCATAAGTGAGGTTTGTATTAAAATACAGATTAACTATTAAACATTTGCATAGATTAAACAAATTTGGTTTCTGTGTATTCGACTGTATTAATTTCCAAAATATTGATTCGGTAGGGTCGCTGCTACCTCTTTAATATACTCCTAGAATTTTGCGGAAACACCGATATTTAGATGGAACGACAGTCTCGCCAGCCAAAGTGCATACACGAGTGCTTGTGTGCTTCAAAGTTGCGATTGATAAAGTACATTATTTACTTAGTTTATTTTATAATGAAAATGTTGACTGGCACTTTTGCACGAAGATTTCATGTGACACTGCATTGGTCTCAATTTGACTGATGAAATATTAACGAATATTGGCACTTTTTTACGAAGATTTATTTGAACATTGCACTGGTGTTAATTTTATTGACTGATGAATTGAAATATTGGTTCTCGCCATTTCTTTATCTGGTGGCAGTTTTTAAAAAAATAATAATGGATGTTACTTTTTCAGTACGACTGGTACGACGTCGCATAGGCAATGTTGTGCCTGTTCTTTTACTCTTTATGTGAATAACAAAGACAGATGATTCGAGGAAAACTGATAGCATCGGTTTTCCACTTATTTCAGTGAAATGCGGAACCCAACAGCGAAATGTAATTCCCGAAATAGGATTCCGTTATGATGTGTGACGTAATAGCCCACTAAAGGTTATATTCGCAAGTTATATCTTACTTTTGTTTAAGAAGGAAACTCTCGTATTTTTTCTATAAATTGATGTATTAGCTTTCTTTTCCTTTTATATTTGATAATATTTATTAAGGTTAAGAGCTGAGAACGTGTGTTAACGCATGTTAGGCAATAATAACCCCTAGTATCAGGATGAATTAACGATTTTTGAAGTGGCAGAGTATTTATTTTTTAAATTGGTTCGATCGGAAAACCACCCCAGATTATCGGCATGTAGCTACATTACGTTTCGTTCGGTGAGTCAGAGATCCGAAAGCCCAGCTGCTTTCCTGTGCCCTTTCTTGTAGCTAGGTCGTTTATTCCATTTCATTAAAACCTACTTCAAAGGTTGCAATGATGTTTAATCCTAAGGATTTTATTGAAATATTTGCACGCCCTTTCGAGGGTAGATTGGAAACTTATTTTTATGTAACCTTATTTTCGCAAATAAAATTATCTTTATCTTTAAGCTATCTATATTTATCTTTAAACATTGGTTTTTAAATAGATATTGTAAACAGGGGTTTCATCTTCTTGTCTACATTATATAAAAATGTTTTAACCTGTGTAGGGCAGTTTATAGGATTTTCTAATTAACAAAGAAAATGGCGATGAAGGAGATCATTTCCTTGAAATCCGCTCGTCCAAGAAATTGCATTTCGAAGACTTGTGACCTAATCTACCCCTCTACCATGAAACGAAATTCCGAAATACGGACTAATGTTTCGTTGAATTCTAACGAGTTTTGAACGTTATTCTAACTATTGTTGACAGGACTACGTATTTCGTTGTTTCGGATGTACACTTTCATGGTTGCCCCCCTAGTTCTTGTTACTCCTCTGGTTTGTAAAAATCTTGCAGTTGTATAATTAAAAAATCTACAAATCCTAATGTCCATGAAATGTATTAGCTAACGGATTAAAACTTAAATGAAGAAAAATGCGAAAAAGAAAGAAATTTCAAGCTGAAAAAGAATAATGTAACTACTTTTATTAAATACTTTTTAGACGATAAAACACTGTGTTGCACTTCATGTTCAGAGTCTCGATTCGATTTTTCGTTTAAAAGGCTTTGTTTGACGGAGTTCGAAAAAAGTTAGCGCACTCTTTCAATTTAAATATTTTTATAATTAATGATTTTTAATAATAATCCCATTGCGACGAAGCACAGACGTTCATTTTTTTGGTCTACCTTCATTTTATCTGTGATTCACAATAGATACACACTGTCATTTGTATTCATATTTTAGAAAATACGTGTAATAGAATGGCGAGTCTACAAAAGTAACATACCATATGCAGGAAGATCTGGAGCGATATTTTTCCTTAATAAGAATGCCGTAGATGCATCTAACCCAAAATCTGAGAGTGGGTATGACAATGTATTTTGATTCACATAAGAGAATTTCGTTTTTAAACTAATAACACATTCATGTATTCATATTTCCACAATGCCGCTGCCGGAGCTGAGATTAAACCAGGCTGTATTACACTTTTCGTGGATTCCTGCCTTTTTGTTACGTATCATTCGTCTGAATTTGTCTCAAGTCTAATGTTGATTGTTTATGTTACGATACTAAAATGAGAATACCATATAAATAAAATAAAATATGATGTATGGTGTTTTTATTATTATCATGAGCCTGGAGGGCTACTACGAACCGTAAATCCGATACTTCGGCCGAAGTATTGCAAAAATTTTAAACTTCGAATACAAGGTATTTCATGGTTATAATTCAACGAACTACTAAAATATTCATAAAGTACAAGGTATTTCATGGATAGAATTCAAGGAATTACTAAAATAACCATGAAAAACCTTGTAATTCATAGTTAAAATTCTTCCGATACTTCGCCCGAAGTATCGGATATACGTTTCGTAGTAGCCCTCCAGAGTCCATTGGCTTCTATTATTTACGATCCTCCGATATTATAATTTCCGTATACTACTCTCTGCTCTCCTTTTTTGAGGTCGATGGTCCATCTGGTACTTCCAGATGGACCATCGACCTCAAAAAAGGACTGGACATCTTCGATTTTTGTATCGTTTTTCCCCATACCCCGTCATCACTCTGAGACTATCCTCCTGCGTTTGCCATCAGTGGCAGATGCATGTGGCCCTAACCAAATGTACATTGATTTTGTTTAAATTTTAACACTCCTGCAACTGTGTACCATCTCCCAACAACATAAACACTCATTGAAAATTTAATTGAAATAACAAAATTTGTGGAAAAGTGCCTGAAAATACAGACTGCAGTTTCAGTACTTTGTTATTCAATAAATTGCAATTAAATGGCTACCAACGACTCAGTTTCTTCTCCGATTTTTTATGGTAACCCGAGTCTCGTTTGCCTATCCTACCCTGCGTACTATACCTATATTTCTTACATAAAAAAAGAACAAAACAAGAAGGCTACTTAAGAGTAAAAGAAATGGGAAAAGAAAACCGTTCTTTTATCTTTTGTAAATCAATTATGGAATTGGATACTGAATTACACATTAAAAGGGATGTTAACGTTCTTTCCCTTGGTTTTTTTCAACCAAAACAACCCAGTTTTATAACTAAAGAGTAAAATGAGTCTTTACGGTCACATTAAATCGCCCGACCAAAGTTTTTTAATGAGATCTGTGTAAATAAGGACGGGGCATCTACTTGGTGAAATAAACTCACATTATCGGATGCACTGTGAGTGAAGGAAAAGTTTAGAGATATTTTATAGCATATCTAAGGGTCCAGATTTGACGAATGCGCCGCGAAGTGCCATGAATAGCCGGTCGACGATCCAATACGCGAGCCAAATACGCGCGGCAGAATCTCGATCCAATGGAGTGTTTGATGTGGACCTTGCCTCCCGCGAGACATGTCCACATCAAACGGCTAATGGCTAGCTTGCGAAATATTCGCGATCTGCGTACTTGGACGTATTGCAATTAATTAGTTTAAAACACCGATTTCGACATCACTCGCGTAAATCACCACACGGTTTACTGAGTTGAGCAGTCAAATCGTTTTAATCTCAAATGCATAAATCCAATAATCGTGTCCATCTAGGCATCGATCGTTCACATGAACGCGCATTACCGCACGGCACCGCGCATCTGTATGTTGATGGGATCTATCATACAAATGTTGACATGCTCATGTGAACTAGGATTCATAACACGAATTTAAAATATATTGCTACATGGTGTCACACTGTCACTAATTATAAAATTTATGACAAAATTAATCTCCTTTACAAATAAAGAGGGCCATTCTGAAATTGCAATCCTTTGTTCCTATCGTTGATCATTATGTTCCAGAGGGCGCCACCATTGTCTTGAAATGTCCATAAATTCAGCTGCGACAACCAACACCGATGCCATTGTGCAAAATCAATTCCAATAAGTAATTTAGATTGAAATATGCAATGAAATTCTACTCGTGGTTTTCATCTCGATATTTTTAGAGATAACGGGGAAAATTTTGACGTAAATGTACAGGTGTCGCAAGCTGTAGATATTACTTCGTGATAAAATTGATTCCCAATTCAATTTTATGAAGGTTAAAATTTGTATAAGCTTGTGATGTTGGAGTTAGGGTGTTATTCTTATGTTGGTTTGGAAGTGTACTTTTCATTGACAGTACATTTCTTGACATATTATAATTTGTTTTTTCTTTCTCAAAAAATATGCCCATTGTGCTGTGCTAATTTTGTAGGCGATAAAATCCATAGTAGGTAGTCCTAGTTTTTGTTTTTAGTGTTAATTTTAATTCCACATTAGTTTAACAGTAACTAACAGCGATAATATAATGTGTCATTTACTTTAAAAAATATATTTATTTAGGGACTTTGGTCCAAAAAAGACATGACAGTCCCATCGTATCTTTATCTAAATAGCATACTTAGATATATTTTTACAAAAATGGTTTTGAACAATTCACTGGTAGTTGCATAATGAGTTTCAAACGATTAATTTATTAACTTTGTGGTTAACTAATTAAGTCTTA
This sequence comes from Endotricha flammealis, assembly GCA_905163395.2. Taxonomy (NCBI): domain Eukaryota; kingdom Metazoa; phylum Arthropoda; class Insecta; order Lepidoptera; family Pyralidae; genus Endotricha; species Endotricha flammealis. The sequence continues at coordinate 10,193,068 of LR990869.1, read as the reverse complement.
TAAATTGTTTTCTTTTCTTAAGTATAAACTTTAGTGAAGTTAATCAAAATCTCTGGATCACTGAAGTCCGAACCGAAGCTTTTAATTAAAAGTCTTGCCTTTATATTTTTTACGTAGAATTAAATTGTAATTGTCATTTAACGGAAAGTTAGTAATTAAATTGTTCAATTAGATAGCGTGTATAATTAAAGATTTTTTTTTCCTACCAACCACTATCGCCATTATCAATCTCGATTAATGGATATTGTGGATTTTTTTCCCACTATCCTATTATACATTTTGAACTGTGATTTTGAGCCATAAAGTTAACACGTCACACATCACTTCGCAAAATGACTAATGGAGATACTGGGACCATGATCTATAGTTGACGACCTCCGTGGCGTAATGGTTACCACGCCGGACCGCCACCCAGGAGATCCCGGGTTCGAAGCCCGTATGTATTTGATATAAAATAGAGTATCGTTGAGTTAGTATCCCATAACACAAGTTTCGAACTTACTTTGGGGCTAACTCAATCTGGTGATCTGTCCCTATATATTTATTTATTAGAACAGGTATTCCCAATGTCTCCATGGATCATGACAATGGGGATCACCACCAAATATCGGAGCAGATCGATCATTTAAGCTACTCAACGGATTTTTAGTTTTCAGCAATAGACAGAGTGATTCAAGAGGGAGGTTTTTATGTAGTGGTCAAACAAAAACATATAGGTACTCGTATATCAACAACGGAATTTCGCAGGTAAGACCGCGGTCATCACCTAGTCAGTAATAAATGTATGTAATTTATTTTTCACAACGTAGGGTCCTAACCAGATCCGATGGCACTTGGAGGATCCTCAAAAACCTAGAGGTAGAAGATCACACCGACCACAATATTATGGGAGAGGCCAAAGGCCACAGACTCCGATGGCTGGGCCACCTGGAGAGAATGGGGGAAGATCGTGGGGCGAAGAAGGCGTATGTGGGAAAACCCATTGGCCGTAGACCAGTAGGTCGCCCCAGATACCGCTGGAGCGACGCCGTGGAAGCCGATCTCCGCTAACTTCAAGCTGGAGACTGGCGAAGCATGGCTCAAGATCGGAAGAAATGGCGTTCTCTTGTGTCGGAGGCCAAGACTCACTTTGGTTCGCTGAGCCATTGGAGTAAGTAAGTAAGTAATTTATTTTTCAATATTGTATTTTTATCCCTAAACAAATGAACACGATAATACTTTTACTGTCCGCCAAGAAACTGCTTAGCGGAATGTATGTTTTGTAAAATTTGTGTCCTATTTGTAAATAAAAAAAAAATAAAAAAAAAATCATATCTCGAATTTTAAAACAATTATATAACAAACAGAATATGTCTAAGTCATGATTACTTATATGCAAACTATGACAATATCTTTATAGTATGCACCCCTATATCACTAACCTAGTTCCTCACTCACTTGATACCTTGATATGTGCAACGTTACTAGGCTTTTGGTATCCATTGTGATCCAGTCGAGCGTTGACGTTAGTCGCTCGGCGACCGTGGCGCGGGAATCTCGCGCGCAAATATACGGTGAATTTAAATTTGAAAGTTGAATTTTTCAAATATTGTGTAGTGAACTCCGTTTTTGTTTTTTAATTTGACCTGTTTATAATAGTGTGTGTTAGTGCATTTGTTTATACGAAGTTCTACTTTGTTGCAGGTATATAATTTTATTTTTTAATTGTTATTATTTAGTATTAGTAATAACAAAATAATATTTTTATTAATCGTTATTTAGGTTCTTTTCGAGGTGACAAGCGCATGGAATGTTAAATAGAATAAAAAGTTATTAAATTTTCAAAAAATTTTTTTTTTGTATAAGTTTACTAATTGAAAATTTATTAGTTATTTTTGTAAGGTAGAGTTTTTTTTTGTAAAATAGAAAACTAGTGCGTAAAATGGAAGCTGATATAAGTTGAAATCATATTCTTTCATTGTCTTCCATGGGTACTACATATATTACTCTGTGGACTGATTTAATTACAGGAAAATAACGCTGTTTCTGCGATCTAAATAGGAATGTACGTCTTTATAACTGATAATAGTTCATTAGAAAATATTTTTGATATAAAATAGTTAATTTTACCGTACCTCATATAATTTTAATACCTGGACGTAAGGGTTCAATTAAGATCACTTTGTTTGAAGTCTAAAATTGTACCAATATACGAAAATATCTATTTTTGTATTATGTTTAAGGACACCTTCTCTAACACACCTTCACACTGAACTTAGCAACATCTATTTGAGGTTCCAACAAAAGGGCAAGACTAAGTTTGGACCGCCATTTGACTAAATTGTCTTAGAATAATACCTAGATTAGTTTTGAGATTTGTCAATTCACTTAAGGTTTGTAAGGACAATTCTCTATGGCTTAAAGTGTTAGAGTGGTCTAATTGAAATTTCAAACAACTATTTCTAGTTAAAACAGTTAAAGTGTGGTGTGTTGTGTTGCGACAGATCTGTTTCATATAGTCACAAACGGTGAAGTGAAAAATACTATATATTTTTCAAAATTTTCCTTTACTCAACCTTAAACACGGTATTGAGCTGAACTTTCAAAGAAAAGGAAGTTATGTGGAGATACCTGGAAATAGAATATTAGTCTCATGATACTCGCTCAAATCATTCTTTCGAAGACTTGCCTGAGATTGTACTGTCAAGAGCATGTCAACCTTTACATATCGGACTTTGTAGCACTCTTCAGTTCTATGTCATAAGAGCCCAATTTGTACTGCAAGTGTAAAGTTCAATTTGCTGACTGTATGATAATTATACATATTCCGCATCGTAAGATAATATCTTTGTATCGCTTGGTATGAGTTGATCTCATCGCGTAGATTCTCATGATGAAAAGAATTAAAATCAGGAGGGCTAACTACGAAACGTAAAACCGATACTTTGGCCGAAGTATCGGAAGAATTTTAAATGTGAAATACAAGGTATTTCATGGTTGTAATTCAACGAAATATTAAAATAACCATAAAGTACAAGGTATTTCATGCATACAATTCAAGGAATTACCAAAATAACCATGAAAAAACCTTGAATTTGAAAGTTAAAAATTTTCCGATACTTCGGCCGTATTTACGTTTCGTAGTAGACCTCCTAGTCTCAATCACAGACGCTATTTCATTTTTTATTTTTTTTAAACAACACAGGTGGCAAACAAGCATACGGTCGACCTGATGGTAAGCCGTCACCGTAGCCTATAGACGTTTGCAATACAGGTGGTATCACTCATGCGTTGGTAACCCTCCCAACCCCCCCAAGTGGAGCTCTGGAGACCTTACTGACCGTAGGAACACAACATGGCCGAGACCCATTATTTGGCTACGATCTTCTGTAAGGTCCTTCCCCAGACGGGCTGCTCCGATTTGAGCGGATTATCCGCTGTGCCCTACCTCTCTTAGATCGTTCGTTATAAATTTTGTATGAGCTAGATAGAGATAGAGTTACTTTATATTATGAGAATAGATGTATAACAATGATTTTTGTATTTAACCCTTTAGAAGTCAAATTAAAAGTACCAATACTTTTTTGGAACTGTTTTTATTTATGTAATAATATAAGAATAATAAAACATGATAACAAACAAAAAATGGAAAAAGAAATGTTTTCAGGAAATTACAGGGGTGTACTCAAATGAGTACACTGACAGCCTAAGTATGAAAATTTTCGAAACACGCTTTTTTGACACATAGTGTTTTAGACACTTCTTACATTGCCAGCGTACTCTGGAATGACAAAGGACACACCGCAGCTGTTTTTCAATTTTTGCAGGATAGTGTCCGATTCCATCTTTAGGCAGGCTTTCAACCACAGACGCAGACTGGCGCGACTTTCTTTGTTCACCTTGGCGTAAATAATATCGTGCGATATGACGACGGAACATGAGTTGATCCATGGGACTTTCATTACTCATTACGTGTAATCGCCAGGAGTTAGCAATAACCATGTCCAACATATATGTAAATAATACCCACCACCACTTTTTCCCTTTTATATAGCAATTCTATACAGCGAGATAGACTGATCGAGTTCATCAACTCCGCCCATGTTCTTGTTATAATTTTGGAACAAACGTGGTATGGCCACGTCTGTCTTCTCCCGCTTTATTGGACACCATCTCTTGACAGTCCCTAGTGGTTCGATGATATCGTAGTTGGTTGCCATTGTGCACACACTATTGTCTTTCCACTTCACCAATAGGATCTCACTTTCCTTGTCAAACCGGTAGTCATAAGAGGCCCGCTCTTTCTTTTTCATTTCGTTTTTACTAATCAGTGGATATTTCTTGGTTCTATTTTCTCGTACAGTTCCTGTAGCGCGGTAGCCAAAGTTTTTCAAGTCAACTAATAGATCGAAGCTGGTAATACAATTGTCGAAAAACACGTTGTGATTTGCTGGGGTACATTTCAGTTTTTCCAAGTAAAAGTACGCTGAGAAGCTGAAGTGTATGAAGGGGTGCATTTACGCCAGGTTGGTATAAGTTGACGGGTAATACCTTGTCTTCTTCTTTTAGCCGCTAGCGGTTCGTCATCACTGTCATCGCTATCACTATCAACGTTACCACCGTCCTCGTTGTTTGTAAATATCTCTATAGTACCAGGCACGTCGTGTGGCATGGATGACGTAGCCATGTCCTCATCGGCCCCTTCCTCTTCATCAGTCAATGCACTTGGATCAGGTGGTATGATAGCCATATCAAATTCTTCATTTCATCACATAAAATTGCATCAATAGCTTCTTCAAGCCCTTTGTAGTCATTTTGAGCTGTAAATTGTCGTTTGCTCATTGTTTAGAACCTGAAGAAAAAAAATACCAATGGATGTTGTCACTGTACTCAACTGAGTACAGTGTGGTTTACGTTACTGTAGTTTTATTGTGATTATAAATATTCGATTATATTATTGATTATTACTTACTATGACACCTCTTTTGTAGGAACGAAAAGTTAAAACAAATGAATAATTAGTATTTATTTCAATATTTCCAATATAGTTTTATTATTATGTTCTTCAACACACTAGCAGCTTACAAAGCTGATGCGTGTGCATCTTGATGCTTGGAGATTTTGTCGAGACGATTTTTAAAGCTGTTTACTGATGGTGCACCAACAACATTCTCCGGAAGTTGGTTCCATTCTGTAATCACTTGATTGGTTATAAAATGCTGAAGAGGATTTCTCCTTGCTGGTATGCGACTATACTACTACTAGACTAGACGATAGTTCACTTATCTGCACAGTGTTTCCGAGTTACGACTTCAAATGATATTTTTATGGTAAATATCACACTACCCTCCAAATTGTTATCGGTGAATTTGAACAGTCTTACTATAGAGTAGAAATAACAAGACAGCGATTGTCAATCGTTTGAAATTTATATTCTACGTTTAGGAATATATGCTGTACTCAATTGAGTACGGTGACTTCTAAAGGGTTAATGACAAAAATCGTTCGAATGTCGGGTCAATCTCATTCTGCCTCATTAATCATTTCATTTTGCAATTTGAGATTGACGTGGAATTTCAGGGGCTCGATGTCGTCGCTGTGTCTCGCACTCTAATATGAACACGCAAGTCAAGCGACGTCGACCCTTGCCAATATTTGGATGGGTTTCGTTGTCTCGAGCTTCTCCGTGCTTCGGAGGGCACGGTCCCGGCTGTTATCAGTAGATGACAGTCGTTGAGCCAAGTCGGTGGTCGTCGGGCGGCTTGAAAACACCGGCCTCTGCCAATCCGCATTGGAGCAGCGTGGCAGAGTACGCTCTAGTCCCCTTCGATTGGAGGGAGACCCGTATCCCTGCAGTGGGATGATTATGGGTTGATATGATGATGGAATTTGAATGATTTTTGTGACGAGAATGGAGCCTTTGATTTTTAGATTTAAATTGATGTGTGACAAGAACAATTGCTAACTCGACAGTCGCACGATAATTGCTGTCAAAAACATTATGTGTTATAATTTGTCAAATAAACAATAAATTTGTCTCGTTTATTCTTTTGTGTGTGTATCATGAATTTCGAGGCAATTGGGAATTAACAGGAGTTATAACAATGAAATACAATGTGACGTAATTTACGGGAATGTTATTCTGTAGTTAATTGGTTATTTTTGAATTATGTAACATGTTTGCATTACGTGCCATGTTGGTTTGAGAAATAATATGTTATGTAGTTTTCCCAGCAATTTTTAAAAGGTGACAAATGTTTTTTTTAATACAAAGTTGCTAAAATGAAAAGCAAAATCAATCATGAAGCAAAACTTCAGGCATCATGGACTTAAATGTATGTAGTAATTTTTTTTAATGGAAAAAGTAGCCTCCTAGTGTCTCCTAGGATCTCCTAGGGTCTTTTGCTACGACACCAGGCAATTACGGCTCTCATCGCCAAAAAATTTAAAGTGTATGCCTAGGGGGGGTCCAGAGCTCGAATTTCGACCTAGGGCGACATTGGGGGTACGCGATCGAATTGGAGTCAATGTGTGACATAAACCAACATAATTTAAATAACAAATTACAGTACAGGTAAAAGAAACAAATTATAAATAGATCTGGGGGCACGGTAGTGCCCCCGCCAAGACGAGCCAAGCGGAGCGCAAGGGCACTACCTACCTTTTCTCGAAACGTTTCGTCGTTTTTTTGAACTCTCATAACTTTGGTTTGGATGATGCTAAATAGTTAAAAATTTCAAGATATAATGGCACCAGTACAATAATTAAACATACAAAGTTTGAATGTCGTAGCTTTGCAAGCTTTGACTAAAATGTAGAGTATGTGAAGTTAGGCCTGGTAAAGTAAGGGCGCATAGATCAAGAATCTTGGCTCTACATGAGATCTGACCACTTTTTCATAGATTTTGATTAAGGCAGACTCGTCTTGGCAACATTTTTACATGAAAATGTTTTTGGTGGGATAATCTATACTAAATAGCTATATCAATAGCTGTATACTAATAAAAAAAGGTTACTATTGACTGCGTATTAACCGAACAATAAATACGCCGTCCGTCCCCCACAGGCGTCGTAATTTCCTGGCTGTCAGTCTAATGGTACTCGAATTGTGTACAGTGTATTTTGCTGAAAGACGATATTTTTGTAGTTTTTTTTTAGGGTTCCATAGTAAAATACGAACCCTTATAGTTTCGCTCAATGATCTCCTGGCACAGGCATTAATATTGCCTAAAAGGAGGTCTCGGCATCTAGCTGTAGTTTTAAATGTTCGTTTTTCCGTCTATCCGCGGTCTAGCTCCAAGACGATTACTAAGTTTTTTTATACCAGAAAGAGGGCAAACAAGCATACGGCCGGGCTGATGGTAAGCCGTCACCGTAGCCTATAAACAAAATGGTAGAAAAAAATGTAGAATATATTTTTTTAAATGTTTCTACATGTAAATTTGGAATGATTTTTTGCGCTTACCCATGGTGTATACCCAATACCCATGTCATTGGATAGCTCTCTCGAAACCATTGGGGATGTGGGAAAATCATTTTTCGATTCAATGATCCGTTTTCGATTATATTTGACGTGCTAATTTTTGTTGGACACGGTGGAATCCACCTATCTGCGAGACTATTGTGTTTAGAAATTTAAAAAATCGTTGTGTTAGTCCATAATATTATAGCAAAAATAGGAAAACTGTCATAAATTACGTGAGCACTACTACATAATTACTGAGTAATAAATAACTGACAATACAAAAAAAAAAAACATTCAGACCAAGTCAAACGATTTGTTCATGCACATTGCACAGACCTTATACATGTTTGCTTGAGCGGGATTTGAATCCACAGTTCTGGGGATAAAATATAGCCTTTTATAGCTACCTAACATAATAATGCAATATGCATATCTTTATAGAGTTTGTGAAAAATAAATTTATGAAAATATACTATCGACTACCACTATAATTTTAAGGAATTCTGAATCTTTTTTTACCATCTAATAAAAATATGAAAAGCGAACTTGTGTCTTATATCATACAGAATATTTTATCATACGAAAGGTTCAAGAGTAACTCGTTAACTATGCTACTTGTTTCAAAGGTAGTCTTGCTAGTTTTACCTATCCATCCACATGAAGTCTGAGTTTCTTTGTGTTCCGAACTAAATATTTTATGGACTGGTCATTCATGGGTAAAGGATCCAATTTTACCCTTAACCGTAATGCGGTCATTGATACTGAAATTAATTTGCTTTTCTAAATGGTGATAGTAAAAATAAATGTTCAGTGCTTTCTTTTGTAGAAGAAGGGCGCAAATGAACATGCGGGTCACATAATGGTTAGTAATTATCGCTGATGGAACACAGAGACCTCAGGCGAGTATATACCTTTAAGCATAACCCACAAAACCATATTGTATGAATTTTGAAAGTATTTTTAAAAGAAAAATTACACCGCCCACGATCTTTACACCTTCACTTAAAATCTGGCCGAATGCTCTTTCGATTTGAATGATTTTTTTACGAACATAGTTTATGACTCTATCTATCTATATATATCTATATCTATGAATGATGAAGGGAGATCGTTTTAGACCCATTGCACCAAGTGGCGAGACAAATGCAGTAACGCATTACCTGGCTATAAACAAAAAAAGATAACTTACATTACGCAAGTAATGTATACCATGATTGAGGAACGTTAAAATGCTTCATCATAAATGTTATTTGATATTATGAAACGAAAACATCATTAACAAAATTGGGAATCCTTTCAGAATATTATATTAAAATTTTGAAATATTAATTTCTCGCGGGACTATTTTCAACTCAATTTGTGGGTATGTTTACTTTAGTTACGTCGTATCGATGAAACTATCGAGTGATATTTATATTCTAGTCAAATGGCAAATGTTATTCATCGAAAATCTGGGTTATGTTCTGGTCATGACGTTTAACGCTTTTCCATACAAAAATTACGTAAAAATGACATACTCCATTTTCTAAAATGCATTTATTCACACTTGACATACATTTTCTTTTATAGTTTGACAGTGAGTGCCATAATACAATGATAGCATAAACTTTGAAAAATTTGATTTTGAACAATTCACCGAGAGAGTCAAAATTTTAATGAAATTGATAAAAAATAAACAACTTGGCTAGTGAGGTAGCTTTTACTTCCTTATGCCTTTTTAATAACCTCTTTCGTAAAGGCACGATTCTATTAGACACGTTACTTGTATACAAATTGCGTACAACTTGAACAAAACTGCTACAACTTGTATGGTAGTTTAAACTAGTACATTTTTTATTCCAGTGTTAGCAGCTGCTACTTCTGTACTTCTGGAACTTTTACACTTTCGAAAACATGTTTCTAATGCAGGCAACTTGAGAGTAAATGTGACGTCATTCTTTCACAGGTTTCTAGTTCAGTTAAAATATAATATAGACTAAATGTAATACTTGGGATTGCTTACAAAATGCTTTGTCCTGATTGATTGACTGATTGACGAATCAACGCACAGCCTAAACGGATGATCGTAGGGACCTGAAACTTGGAGGATTCTTTGTATGATGTAGACATTCAATAATGAAAGGATTTTCCTAAAATCCTATGGGACAGCGAGATATACGTAAACGAAGTTTGCGCGGGTTTCATTTTCAGCACTTTCAGCCAATTTTTTTAACTTAGTATGTTAAAGTAGTTTTTGAGATGTCGTGTTTAATGTTTTAATGTAAAACTATAATCTTATTAACTATCTCTCTCACTAATTATCGATATTAAAGCATGTAATATAACATTGGATTGAATTTTTTATGTTGTTTCTTGAAAGTATAAAATACACTTTCAATATAAGTACAATCTATTCCGATAAACCCCCACGATGTTTAGTATATTTTAGAGCGTCATCGCAGTTGAAGTTAAATGAAAATTCTACATACAGTTTGTATCGATGTATAGTTTTCGTGTATACAATCTTTCGGGTGTATCGTATTTACCTACTTTAAATTGATTTAAGTAACCTTTCAGAAACTTTTTCAATTATAAATGGAAAAGTTGAGGTCCGTGTGGTGAACCCATCCTTTCAAGATTCAAGTTTAGGTTCTTTTTATTAAATCAACCCGATTCTACGTATATTAAATTCGCGGGTTAGGTGATGTGATGATAACTTTCTTGCCTTTCCTTATTTCGGAGACTTTGCCAGTAAGTGGTCAAGTAAGTAAGTAGGGCACACATAATAAAATATTTCCCGCAGCGGTGAAAAGGGTGGTAGACAATCAGGTTTTTAGTTGGTATGCCCCTTAATAGGCGGAGTGCCCGACATACCCCCGTCCCCCGTGTCGGCGCTCCAAACTCCAAACGGCGGAACATGCAGCAATGCATTTTTCAGACTTTAAAAAAGGTAAAGTTAGTAGGTATAGTATTAAGTTAGAATGCCTTCAACGACGAGTCGACGGGGCGCGCCCTTGGGATTACTTTGGGAAGAATTTACAACCCTATCATCACAGGTCTATAAGGTGTGAATACACTAACTAACTTGGTCACGTATCAATTGGGTATCGTATAAGTTATTTAGTCAGTCACGCAATCGCATCCGTAATAAAGGTCCGAACTCAGAAAGTAAACGTTTAGACTAAGAACAATACAATCCGAAGCCCATATAAGTTTGAGACTTTGTTTCTATTTGTTGTCCAATCACGTAACGTTTGTATGTAATTCAGGATTTTACGAATTACCCACTGGATATTTCGCACACAATTTTCGAAATTACGTATTTGAGCCAGTTAATTTAAATTTCAAATATTGCTACCGAAAAATACCCGCCAAGCTGACGTAAGAATGGCGGGTCTACCTTTCTTCGGCTATAATATCTTCATACACAGATTTTTTTATACAAGAGTAAACAGTAGAAGTAGATGCTTACATTCTTTCAAACATAATTCATTGAAATCTCATCGACACTGGTCATCTTAACGTTTGTGCTACCTACATGACGTTATTAAAATACCCACTTATTAATAAACAGAGGTTTTCAAAGTAAAATTTACATAAAAATTATAAATTACTAATAAAAACCCAGATCAATCTCACGACTAATGCTACTGCCACAAATTCAGAACTGCCTTTCAAATTAGCCTCCCGATGATTCCTCGCAAAGGTCCAATTAGGAATTCTAATAAATCATTAGTGTTAATATGAAGCCAAGTTCTTTCTTGAAATTCACAAGTTTCTTAATAAAAGTATAACATCAAAATTGGTTCTGTTAATTTTAGGAAAAAGAAAAAAATATACTTCAAAATTCACAGGTTATTAATATTCTTAAAACGACTAAGTATTGTAGTAGGGACGTGCGTATTGTTTTTTTTTTAATATACCGTACGAGCACTAACAGCATTCTAAAAGCGTTATCGGGCAGGTTGGATTGCCAAATATTTTTGGATCAAATTCCATAACACCATGTAACTCTCTTTTTAAAACTACTAGCAAAGGTTAAAGTGCTGTATTACTAACAAATAGATCTATGAAATCTGAATAAAAATAATTTATCTATTTAAATAAAATTCAAAGTTCTGACTGTTTTTTTTAATACTAAGGTGGCAACTATATATCTACGCACAGCCCAAACCACTGGGTCTAGAGATTCCAAATTTGGAATGTAGGTTCTTTACGACGTCTAGGGGTGTACTAAGAAAGGATTTTTCAAAATTCCCACGGAAAAGCGAGATATACGCAAACGAAGTTGCTAGTATTTTACTAGTTATTAAATATAGGTCCAGAAACAAAAGTTTATAGTTCTTATCCCGGTAATCACCCCAGAGCAACTGGTTACGTGAATAAAACCGCGGGTGCTAGTTTTAAAATACCTGAAAAAAAATCATTTTTTAAAATTCATAACGTCATGATCCCTTTTGACAGCAGAAAGTTGAGAGAACGGAATTGAATTAGCAACGATCACCGTCACAAGAAGTCTTGATAATGGCGCCTGCGATTGAATTTTCTTTACGATTCTTAATTTATCACGAATCAAAGAAGTATTTTCTTTTAAGAAACGTCGTTTTTTCACGCCTATAAAAATAAAATTATCTGAATTCTTGAATAAGTTGTTGAAAATCAATTTTTTTTATACTAAAGATTTATTTAAATAATTTGTAATGATGTTAACAAATTATATCAATGTTTTCTTTTTAAATTCATTATAAAAATAAAAAAATATATATATTTATCATAATAATTTTAGAAACCTTGGCACCGGCGCAACCAAACACTCTATTAGTTTGAAATCTTTGAATTAGTAACATTTCTGCCTGTCAATATAATTACTTGGGTCCTGTCGATACCAGCAACTAAAACAAAATTCGTGCTTTAATTAATAAACGACAACTTGAGAGGGAAATTCTAAAATTAAGACTTTTTATGAAAACATACCTGAATAAAACATGTAGGTGAGATGTATCTCCCTCTCCGTCAGGTTATGTCAATAATATGAAAGTACTTACCAGAAAGAATTATTATCGGTTTATTTTGTTTTAACTTAATTTGTTCTTTGTAAATTCTACGATGGAAAGACTTTTTATAATTTTCTATTTTTGTTCCTTTATTATTGCCATTTATTTTTAAAACAGTTCTGTGTTCTTTTTCATTTTCATATTTTTATTTCTAAAATGTATTCGTTAACCCCCATGAATATTTTAAAAGGATCAAGACTAATAAAACAGGTAGGACTTTAAACAAAATGCCCTCCCATATTAAATACAATTTTCGCCGACATCGCATTGAGAATAATATATGAAATTACTGTAAAATCCTTCACATTTACGAAATAGAGATAAATTGGGAGTGGGGAGGGCTTGGGGAAAATGCTGACTCATTTTTAAGCCACTTTCACATCTACTGCGGAGCTTGATGACGTCTTTGTATGCCAAAAATGAATGAGCACGCAGGTCGAATGCCTACACCAGAGAAGGTTTGGCATGGGTTTTAGACTGTCGAGCTTCTTCGTTTTCTGTTTAAACGACTTCGTTGCGCCGGCGACTGTAACTTCGGTTTAAAGAATTTATTTACTCATAAGAACATTTTTTTTACATGGTTCACTTAAATGAGCAATTCACAATATATATATATATTTTTTTAACATAATAGTATCTATGTGGGCAGTCGGATCTTCGTAGACACTTCTAGATCGACAACACCGATTAATCCGAGAATATTATATGTGTAATTCTGCTTTAGATTAAAGATTTTAGTATTTTATATAATAACGGTGTGTGAGTCAGTTTATCATAGTGGAATAGTGTTTTTATGGCTTTGTTTTGTGCAATCTTTAAAGTCTTAAGGTTAGTTTTTGATGAACACCCCCACACTTCAATCAAATAGTCCAAATTAGATTTTATCATTGAATTATAAATCATTGGTCGTATATTTCGCGGTATGCAGTTTGCAGTTTGTTTGTAACTTTTTTATTGTTAACGCAGTTTACAACATATTATGTTTTGGTTGCCGTGAGGCTAATGTGCGTTTTCACTAACGGACGCTAGGAGGCTATAAGTCACTAGCGTCTGGCTAAATCCTGTAAAACACTGACAAGTTAACCAGCAGTTGAAACAATTTATGGAAAGCACGCGAAAGTAATAGTAGTATAAAGTAACATCGGCAGATATCATATGCAGATACGTAACGGTAAAGACATAAAAAATTTCATTACAAACACTTTCTATTGCCTCATCTGTGCTTTCGTTCACAAAATACGCCCTCATGAATGTTTCAATGTAATCTTGAATTACAAAATACGTCACAGCACAATATATGGATGAAAATTTCTTATCGTTTTATGGAACTGAGGGTACAGAGACGTTTTATATTTAAAACAGGGTAGGATTCGTGATCATGTATCTTTGACAGAATGAAATTTATGTAACTTGTTTCATTGGATCTTTTCTTATTTAGTTTTTTGTTTATTTAAATAATGTTTTCATCATTATTTTTTCCAAAGAAAATACTAGCATAGGTACCTATTAATGTTATTAGGGTTATGTTCCCGGAAATGTATACAATTCCTAGGAAATGTGTATTATAAAGGGAGCCCCGCTCCCTTCGGTCGCTCGGCTTGGGTCACAAGTTAACCCTAACTTAACCCAGCACCTAACCTAACTTTGTTTGATGAACAACGTGTTTAATTATTTTATTTACTGATATTTCTGATTCTCTGGGCTAGGTTAGGTTTAGCTTGTGACCGTCAAAACCCGAGCGACCGAAGGGAGCGACGCCACCTTTATAATAACACATTTCCTAGGAATTGTATACAGTTCCGGTAACAGTTATACTAACAAGTGACCTACCTATCAAAATATCGTATTTTTGCGCGTCCATCTTGCCAAAAAAATAAAACTTATTAAGCAAAGCCCGAGCATTCCAGACCAAGATGCAGTATCAGCTAGAAAATTAAACACTTTGATAGAAATCGAATGAAAATTTCCCGTTGTCACAAAAACTCTAATGTCTTTTAGCGGATTGCTTTTCCCGAATTTACTTCTGTGGGTAAATAGGGGAAAAGACATGTCACCCTAAAGCCAAAAAAAACGGACAAAGATTTATTTTATGGGATAGGAAAATACTCTAACCAATTCCGACGTTTACAGACAGCCTAAATCGTTTTTACGTGTGAGAATGCCTTGTCATTTGGCTTATTGGCAGAAAAACATGTCAATGTATCTCTTGTGAATCTTGTAATCAATCACTGAATTTATTTGGCGTTAACTTACCCTAAATAAAATAGTACTTTGACCTCGAGTTTCAAAGACTAGCGGAGTATCTTTTGGTTCGTCTTCTACAGAAGTTGAGATGGATGCAGATAAGAGTTGTTTTGTATAATTTATGAAATTTTGTTGCATGAAACAAACTTCACTTTTCTTTTGTCTTCTGACTTTGTGCTAACTTTTTACTTCGGTCAACCTCGCTAGAATATAAAGATAGCGTCAAGAAAACGTCATCTTTATAAAGCGTCAAATCAGCTTACATTTAAATAACGCATAATTATTATATTTTCCATAAATGAATTAAAAGTTTATGAAAGGATAAAATTTTAATTAAAAGTAAGTGCACTTAATGAATTAAAAGTGAGTGGTTGTTATGAAAAATTAATCCTTTTACTAATTAGGTTAGGAGCTCGTGTCTCTTTCGTCGATGTATCCAATTATAAAAGAAAAAGAAAAAATGTTTTAATTTAAAAAGAACCAGTGGTTATGAAATAAAAGCAAGAAGTCCAATGACTTCAGAGATTTTTCAAGGCCCCGTAATAAATTAAGCAAAGGTTTCCCTTTGCAATTTGAAAAATGAATAACGGAACGGAATGTTTCATTTCAGGGATTGGTTGTGTACGAAGAGGGTTAAAGAATTAAAATCCGATTTTTTTTTTTACCGATCATCTTTTTTATCGTAAGGGAATTATAATTAGTGCTTATCATTTGAGAAATTATTTTCTTTGTTATGGCATTTTGTTTTTGCCTCGAGTTTGAGTGTTTTTTTGCCTAATTAGTATTTGGATCAGATTTTCTTGAAATTAATAATGTCAAAAAGTTTGTTTCGTGTATAAACAATAATTTCGTTGTCAACATGATTGCGCATTTCAAATAAAATATGCATTATATCAATTGTTTCTATGGGATAAGTTCGAGCGGTCTTAGTTTACTTTAACAACTCTACACAGTACACATTAAACGAACACGACTTTTGTTTCAATTTGACTTTGGGTCTTGTGAATTTTCGAGGAAATGTTTTGAAGTAGCTACCTTTTCCAAAATTAGTAAAATCCATAAAGTCGTTCTTGAGAATGATAAATGTTATGACATAAGTAATAAAAGTCTATGAATAAAAGGAGAGTTATGTGGCTTCGTCTGATTATATCTCTATCTCTCTTCAGCTAGTTCTACACTCTCGGGAAGTTGAGTGAAGTGAAGTTAGGCACGAAGTTATACAGACAAAGAAAAAATTATGACGAAGTAAGACGATGAGCCTGTCCACCCTCTAGTTTTTGGTCAACTTCGCGATAGTAAAGAATTTGAGAACGTATTCGAACTCTATTTGATAAGCACAGAAACGACTGAAAAATAACATGAAAGTAACGTTCCTAAAGATATCGATATTACGAGTGAACAATAATTTTATTTACTCGAAACATATAAAAGGAGAATAGCGTGTTAAATAATAAATTTTGACAAGCCTATAACATACAATTAATTACGCTGTAATATCCGTAATCCATTGACCGTTCCAGCTTCCATGCACTCTGGCCACAGGCTAACACCGCCACAGTGCCCGCAAACCGCACAAATTTGGTTTGGGTCGGATATAACTCGATAATGAACCGAATTACTTATTGTCGAGATATCAATGTAAAAAGACATAAATATGGGCTTTTAAGCAATAGTTATAGTACCGGTTTCAGAATTTCCTGTTAATCATCTGTTAGAACTTTTTTCATAGAAATTCTTATTCTCAGTTTTTGTATGATATTAAAAAAATCTAACAGATAAGTTACTCGGATTTTATCATGATCATTGTGAAATCGTCTCTTAGTGTATTAATTAATGTTACCTATATGTTACCAGTGAAGGTCCCAACAAATTCGGTCCAGTCGTTACGTTGATTAGCCTGATCTAAAATTTGCAAAAAAAGATTTAAACAGACACAATTTTATTTATTTTTCACAACTTTCACCATACTCTTTATGATGTGAAAAACCAATATATTCACCAAAGGGTTGCCTCGTTGACGTCTCCGTTCATTGTTATGCAAGACACGTGTAGTTCAGCTGAAACGATAAACGGGACACATGGACGCATAGATTTGTCGCAACACGACGTGAGCCATGCCAAGTATTGTGTACCGGGCATATGTGCGAACGTGCCCTGGGCTAAGTGAAGAACAGTATGTTGACATGTCCATGTAAATGACAGTTGAGAATGAGCTGACGATTAGCAAGAGCTGGTATAGTATGTGAAATCACAATTAGGACGTCATAACATGAGGTAAATTGACGACCTCCGTGGCGTAATGGTTACCACGCCAGACCGCCACCCAGGAGGTCCCGGGTTCGACCCCCGGTCCGGTCATGATGAAAAACGAACTTTTTCTGATTGCCCTCGGGTCTTGGATGTTTATCTATGTATGTATTTGTTATAGAATACAATATCGTTGAGTTAGTATCCCATAACACAAGTTTCGAACTTACTTTGGGGCTAGCTCAATCTGTATGAATTGTCCCTATATATTTATTTATTTATATTTATTATTTAATTGATATCTCTGACACTCGATCCTATGTTTTGATTAGATCGTAATAACTGCCTTCTTGTCGAGGATTAGGACGTAGCACTGTCACACATATTTTCAGACGAAAATATGTGTGTGACTCGGTCTGCAACTCCGACTTCTTCGACATCATCCCCTTTCTTCGTGTTATCTTTAAACGTGCGCAACTGCAATCCACTATCACATCCATCTTGGTGAAGAAGGTGAAATAAATGTATTTCGGTAATTAATATTCTAAAAGGTTTTTGTTGTTGTATCAGCTGTGTGGTTTTTTAACCCATTGACATCGGAGAAATTGAAATAATTATGTCTGCGAAACATACCGGATTCCAAAAAAGTGCAGAATCAAACTTATCTTCTAGTAACGCCAAAATACTATCCATCAGCCGATTTATATGTTTGGTTCATCTCACACAGATAATATAAGGTGGGTTTAGCAATATGACCGCCCAAACGAACTTGGGTACCCACTGTAAATAAAAGTAGTGATGTTTAGGGAATAACTAAGTTTATAGAACATAAAACGTGTTCGGGGAAGTAATAATATAGTTGCAGAATTCCAATGAATGTAGGTAAGGGTAAATTCGAACTAAAATGGCAACGCGCGGCAGATTTATAATAAGTACAAATTGTACAACCGTTTGAAAGACTGGAGTTCAATCCCCTACGAACCTTATACTTAAAGTCTAACTTTTTATTAGCTGCAGTAAAATGACGTTTTGTGGGTTGCCGGACATTGTAATTTGTATGTTGAATGACATTTAGATGACATTTAGAAACGTCATTTTACTGCAGCTAATAAAAAGTTAGACTATAGCACATGAGTAAAAATAAACCGCGGAACAGAGGCTAAACTTCATACAATGTCGCTGCGATGAGTACACGCACACAAGCATGTGTACGTGACGAGCGCTTTGAGGACACGCAATACACGCGCCTCATGCTTGTGTGCGTGTCCTCGGCGCGCGACGTTGTATGGAAGTGCAGCCTCTGTCCGTCAGTTTATTTACTCATGTGACTATAGTGTTCATAAATAATCAAGGCTGCAAGCTTGAGACATGTCGGCACTAGTTGGCAGGTTCCAAAAAATTTTGCTATTTCCCTTAAGTAGATTTGTCGTGCTTAAAGTCCGTAAAGTTCATTGAACGTCGTTGAAAACTTGACCATACGTGCTCAAGTTATACTTACTAGTTTTACTTTGCACTCTTTAGGATTAACTAACTAAGTAGATACTAACATTTTGCTGTAACTTTCGCACTTAATTTATTTTTCTTAAGTATAACGTGCTAAAATAGATTTTAGTTAATCATTTGTATCTACAACTAGAACTAGAACTAGAGAACTAAAACATCTGTTTTAGTTCTCATTTCGCTACACATTTCAAAATTTCTTGCATTCAATAGCATAAATCATTTATTTCTATATCAAGATAAGCCACTTCGATGTGTATTAGCCTTAAGGGTGTAAACAAGAAAAGGCTTGTAGTTTATCCTTGCTCTTGGGAAATTCAGTTTCTCTAGTTGCGATTACTTGTTCTTCTATTCTTGAATTGAACTTTGCCAATACGTCGTCGCTTCATCAAATTATTTTCTGTTGTATTTTATTTTACAACTAGGTAAGTTGGATTGTTTGGAACTATGGTTTATGAGAACAAGCGAAATCCATGAAATTCTTAATGAACCGATAGTCAAATAAGAAATAAATATTCATGGATCTGAAGAAAGTGAATCAACGTGCAGGGCTACTAACTATCCCAGAAACCATACGTAGTCTAATAACACTGATCGCATGATGAAAACGTTTTTTTTATTTAGAGTTTCGTAAGAGATTCATAATATCGTATAGGAGGTTGAGCAGGATAGAAGACCACTGTTTTTTTTAATTGGAGGAGGCCAGTATTCACTTTGTGTTGTTAAGTCAGCGTTGTAAGCCTTGCTTTACTTGTGATAAAAAAAATGATTGAAAAAATATGACAAGACGACAGCTATAATATTTTATCATATGTAAACAAATCTCTATAGTATATTTCATACATATTTTAACAACCATGAGGGTAACTTGATAAACATCTTTATAGTATGCTGCTTTATGGTTTTACGTAAACATTTTTACTCGTGAAAAGTGTCTTACAAAATAGAATACGTCACGTATAACATATAAAAAAGTTTTAAAGAAAAGCTATAGCAACGTTTTGAAATGACAACGATAAAGCATACACTACACTGTTTACAACAAAGTTAAAAACAGTGTAGTCAATAAGTTTCACATGTATTAATAAGTTTCGCTTGGATTGGTATGAAACCTCTTGTTTACACTATTTTAAAATTAGTTTTCAACCCAATGTTTAAAACCAAGTAGCAAAGAAATAAGGTAGTTACACAGCAGGATCTACCATTGAAAAGAGAAACGTCAGAGAAATCCCAAATACGACATTTTGTATTAAGATTGTGTAAAAAGTACATGCAGAACAATCGAACAATACTGTGTATTTTTTTTACACTCGGAAAACTAATTTATTTGCGTATTACAAACCGAGTGTTAAACACAGCGTAATGGTTGAAAAAGCATTCGTTGCAATCGTAAATGAAAAGAATAAAGTAAGGTGAATCCAAAAGTTCGTAGCCTAATCAAGAAAACAACTTTTATCAAACAAAAAGATATTTTTATTTTTCGACATATTCACCATGAAGTTCAACACACTTCCTCCATCTGTCTTGTAATTTATTTATACCTTCGAAAAAAAATGATTCCTCGAGGTCCTGAAAATACTCGTCTACTGCAGCAGTCACCTCCTCATTTGTCGAAAATTTCGAGCCCCCTAAATGTTTTTTTAAATTTGGAAATAGATGGAAGTCCGACGGAGCCAAATCTGGTGAATAAGGAGGGTGGGGCAGCAATTCGAAGCCACAGTTATGAATTTCGGCCATTGATTCTACGGAGGTGTGGACGCGGGCATTATCCTGATGAAACAAAATTTTTTTACTGATCATTCCAGGACGTTTCTCTTTGATCCTTTCTCGCAGTTGTCTCAGAAGGTTACAGTAGTATGCAGAATTTATTGTTTCGCCTTTTGGTAAATAATCAACCAAAATAACTCCTCTTGCATCCCAAAAAACAGATGCCATAACTTTGTTGGTCGACAAAACTACCTTAGCCTTCTTGGGAGTCGGTGAACCAGATCTTTTCCATTGTTTAGACTGCTGCTTGGACTCAGGCGTATAATGATGGACCCAGCTTTCGTCCATTGCACAAAACGTGATAAAAACTCATCGGGATCTGCCTCAAAAAGCTCTAAACAGTCACGTCAAATAGTAAAACGAACTCTTTTCTGGTCTGCTGAAAGCAATTTAGGCACCCATCTCGCCGACACCTTGTGAAAACCCAATTCTTGGGTTATTATGTTTTGTACTTGGCCATAACCAATGGCAGTGATCTCAGCAATGTTACTGATGGTTAATCTTCGGTCCCCTAATACAAGATCACAAATTTTATCCACGTTTTCCTTGGTGGTGGAGGTTGAAGGCCTTCCGCTTCTAGGTGCATCTTCGACGCTCTCCCGACCCCGTTTCAATTCAGCTACCCACTTTTTTACACATGAATATGATGGAGCAGATCCTTCTAAAGTACTGACCATGTCTTCATGAATTTGCTTTGGTGTTAATCCCTTCTTATGCAGGTATTTGATCACGGCACGCAGTTCAATTTTTTCCATGACGGGAAACCTTTAACGACTCACTTTAGATAAAAAATCATAAAAATAATAATGACAGTTATAGTCACTTGTAAGTTTGCACGCTTACTAATAAATATACACGCTTCAAGATGAGGGTATTTTAAAAACAATAATTACTTGTTTACTATATGCGGCTACGAACTTTAGGATCCACCCTCGTAAAAAACAAAATCTAATATTTTACATGTATATCGTGGTAAGGGTCTGTAATTCGATATAGTATTATTTATAACGTCGTTTCGGTTTTGGTCATTTAGCGGCAATCCTCATCCTCACGCCGCCGCCGGCGCCGCCGCCCTCTTGTCATATATCGTAAGGGACCCTTAACAATGGACTTTACCACACCCTTATATAAATCCTCCAACAGTCAGCTTGAAACGTATTTAAAAAAAAATTAGGTTGATATATCTGTTTTTAAGTTCGACAGAATATTCTTGGACGAATCACACAACGCCATCCAGTCCCAAACTAAGCTTGTACTATGGGTACTAGATGCTGATAAATAGACATCGGATTATATGCACTATCAAAATGCCAAAATATGCATGCAAATATGCACTAAAAAGGTGCGAAATATGCACAAAATATGCACAATCAAAAAACCATTTATTATTACAATTTACGTTTATTTTTATATGTTATACATATATTCATATTAGTTATTGTTATAATTCTTGTGACAATAAACAATAACATATTTTTCCAGGTTTTCTACGGAAAACTTGTGACGTTTGTCACTTAATATTAATTTATAGGCTGAAAATGACCTTTCGACGTCAACTGACGTTACCGGACAGAACTTGAAATTTGGCGCCATTTCTGCAGAGATTTCTACAGGCAGAGTTAGTCCGGTGCCGTTGATAAATGCGTCAATTTTCTTTCCGCTTAACACGTATAACTACTGAAATATGCACTATCAATGAAAAAGTACCAAAATATACAATAACGCTATAAAAATGGAATTAAATGCATTTGCATATGCAAACATGCAAATGCATATAATCCGATGTCTACTGATAAATATACTTTTGCTGATAAATTAGTTGTCAATGGTGCTAATTCTGTTGTGTTGTACATTTAACTAGACTAAACTAATTTTGACAGGGCTAAAGGTGTTGTTGTCCTTCCTTGGTTTACAATTAGTGACAAGGATAGCAACTCTTCTAGTCCTGTCAAAATTAGTTTAGTCTTGCTAAATGTACAACAGAATTAGCACCAATATAAACTAAAGCAGAAAGGAAGAGATAGCTTGGGACTTTATGTGATTTTAAATTTAAAATGTGTTTCAGAAACTGCCTGTATGACCAATATGACCATACCAATCCAGTCCGGCAGTTTGTAATAACAAGTAAGAATACTGTCACTGAAGTAAGAATACTGTCACTGAAGTAAGAATACTGAAAGTAACTTGTTTGTCATCTTAGTGGTAGGTATAAAGTACATCTAATTTCTATTAAGGTTGAAATGATAAATAAGACCAATTTTAATATAAAGGTGCATAATGAAGGTATTTATCTTATCACTTTTTGGTCAATTAAATTAATGGCTCCCGAAAAAGGATCCTTTTCTAAAATGTACATTTAGAATTATGGGAGGACAAATAGTCCCATTTCTTTTCCCAGTGGTCATTATGCTTCATACTTCGGCCGAAGTATCGGAAGAATTTTAACTATGAATTACAAGTTTTTTTCATGGTTATTTTAGTAATTCCTTGAATTATAACCATGAAATACCCTGTACTTTATGGTTATTTTAGTAGTTCGTTGAATTATAACCATGAAATACCTTGTATTCGAAGTTTAAATTTGTCATGTATGCCCCCCCCCCCCCCCCCCCCCAAGTGGAGCTCTGGAGACCTTACTCACCGTAGGAACACAACATGGCCGAGACCAATGCTAATGGCTACGATCTTCTGTAAGGTGGAGGTCCTTCCCCAGACGGGCTGCTCCGATTTGAGCGGATTATCCGCTGTGCCCTACCTCTCTTCTTCAATATTAGTGTACAACATGACAAGAGAACGTGCCTATGAAGGCCTACTCTTTGAATAAAGATTTTCATTTATATCTAAATCTCAATGTTTAGGCAAACAACTTTAATTAAATAAGACCAGCGAATATATTTTTTGCAGTTTCATAATATTCGTTCCCATAGATATTTCCGAAAATCCGTTCCTAATACTCACTATGAAACTTTCCTACTTAGTCTGTTCTGGTTAAATTCGTCCTGAATTTCGGGGCCGTTCGAGTTATTCCCCCGTGACGTCAATAAGCTCCATTGCTTATTGTCAATCTGTGGTCGCTGTTGTTAACACGTTCCCTGTCCACTGAACCATAATAGTTCAGGAAACGTGCCGTCGGAATGTATGACTACGTTTATGAGTCATATTATATGGCTCTAGAGACCAGTACCTACAGTACAAATTATTCCCTATACAAGGGAATAATTTCACGACTAGGACTCTATTGTCTTTACTAGAGACTAGGACGATCATAAAGTAAAAAAAAAACCACCAGAATATATAATTATTATAAAGAGACAAAATTTGTATTTTTGCTTATTTTATAAATAAACTCTTTAATCATACTATTCATGTTATAAATGAGAAAATGAGTTTGTTTGTTATTCCTTCACGGCTTGACTAATCAGCCGATCATTATGAAAATTTGTATATATTATTATACTGTCAGGGGTAGGGGTTTTTGCCCCTTGAAAGTGTGTCATTCCAATGGGAAAATATTTTTTCTACTATAGAGGGCGCTGTATGGGATGGGCTATCGGCCAACAGATGGCGCCACAAGTCGCGCTATGGATTGTTTTGTTATGACATAAAAATAACGCGATAGAAGCCGCTGGTAACAGCTAGTTATGAATAAACTCAAAATGCGCAACGGGCAGCGAGAAGCTATCGGACCGTAGGACATGCCGCTGCCTGCGCTCTTGCGGGAACTCCCCCTTGGGAATTGGAGGCCGGGGTCTTGTCGGCCGTGTACCACTGGACGGCGGAGCAGAAAGCGCACGGACAGCGCCCCGCTCCGGTGGAGATAAGCTCCATAAGATGTGAAGCGCGGGAGTCCATGATAGACACGTGGAAAGCAGATATGGGCCGCGCACGATCCGGGCTAAGAACTCTCAACGCCATTGGCCCGGTGGTCGACGAATGGGTGGAGAGGCCGCACGGATCCCTAACATACCGTTTGGCGCAGATACTATCCGGACACGGTTGCTTCGAATCGTATCTGCACCGAATCGGAAAAGAGGAATCCCCGTCGTGCCATAAATGCGGTGCGGCGGAAGACACGGCGCAGCATACACTCGAGACTTGCACAGGTTGGGAGGAGCAGCGTCGTGTCTTAAGTGCAGTTGTAGGTCGGGATCTTTCGCTCCCAAACTTGGTCAAAGTCATGATTGGGAGCGAAAGGGCCTGGAAAGCCGTTGCCGCCTTCTGCGAAGATGTAATGCTACAGAAGGAGGCGGCAGAACGAGAAAGGGAGAATGATCCCCTAGCGGCCCCGTGCCGCAGACGCAGAAGTGGAGCGAGAAGGCGTATCTATAACCGCTCTTTACTCGCTCCCGACGTTGGCCCGCGGGTCAGAGGTGCGGGGGCACCCCAGCCTGCATCGCACAGGCCACCGTCGCCGATTGGGAATAGTTCGGCGCTCCCAGCTACTCCCATCCGCCTCCCGCAAGGGAGACATGTAGGGCCCATACAATAAGGGCGATTGCCGGAAGTGTCGTGGAAGTTAAGGCTCCGCTGTACCCATGACACTCCCACTCTGGCAATGAAAGAGCGCCGCGGGGTTTAGTGGGTGCGAGTCCCACACAGGCCCTCCGTCCCCCGGTGGAGGGTATCGTGCATAAGGCATTCCCCGCGTAAAAAAAAAAAATGAATAAACTCAAAAACTGCTCGACCGATTTAAAAAATTCTTTCACCGTTGGAAAGTTACATTAACCCCGGGTACCATAGGCTATATTATATTTTCAAAAAATTAGGGGTCCTTAGTAAAATCCATGCGATTCGAAGCCAGGCAGTCCGCTAGTTACTTATATATTTTTTTAAAGAAACCAATTGGACTTACGGGGTGATTTTGCTTTTCTGTTTGAAATAGGGAACGTGTTAACAGATATCTAAATAGGTCATCAGCCTCAGACAAATTTACTTTTCTCCGGATGTAATCTTTTATTTTCTAAAAAAAGTTTAGTCAAATCTGATATAAAGGGAATGGAAAAAGTTTTGAGAAAGGTTAACAGATAAACGATAAAGTGATTTTTTACACGAGGAACTAGGTTTCTTGATAGTAACTTGGAAGAAAAACGATATTTTTAATTAAAGGGGGTCGTATAATTTTAGAAAATGAAGAGATGAAACGGATATCCGGTATCCGGCCTATCCGGCCTAAATCTAATATCCGCCCGGGTAGTATGCGGCCGGATATCGGGTTTGAAAAAATACATACAATATACTATAACTAATAGTAATAATATCACCTCAAACTCAAACAACAACAGCACGTTTCTTTCTAACCTCAAAATGAGATCGTTTGTAAACAACTCAATAGGCAATGAAACACTAGCTAGCTTCACTTCACCCACGAAAGTGCCCCCCGAACTTAGCTGAGTCCTCCCGACGCACGACCGAACGTTCATGCGGTTCGCTCTTGTCAAGTCGCCATAATATGCTACCAAGCTGGCAAACAAGCATCACTAAACAAGCATGGTAAGCATCACCGTAGCCTATAGACGCTTGCAATACCGGGGTTATCACTCACGCGTTGCCAACCTCCCCCCAAGTGGAGCTTTGGAGACCTTACTCACCGTAGGAACACAACATGGCCGAGACCAATGCTATTTGGCTACGATCTTCTTTACGGTGGAGGTCGTTCCCCAGACGGGTTGCTCTGATTTGAGCGGATTATCCGCTGTGCCCTACCTCCTACCAAATCCACCATTCGGCTTCGGATATCCGGCTATCCGGCTTCTAGTTTGGCCGAATATCCGGTATTCGGCAAAACGACTATCCGTTTCAACTCTATATACATTACTATGTAATACGATCGATAAAAATAAGGGTAATGTCCAGTTGTCGGATATGCCACTTAATTTTCTTTTGGATTTTAAAAGAAAGATGCGATTTTGTAATTATATTATTACTAGCTTTTCCCCGCGTCTTTTATGACATAGGTAGATGTCGTATGACAACAAAACAACCCATAGCGCGACTTGTGGAGGAATGTGTTGGCCGATACAGCGCCCTCTATAGTAGAAAAAATATTTTCCCATTGGAATGACATACTTTCACGGGATAAAAAGTAGCCTATGTTGGGCTCTGTACCCCTGACAATATTTATACAAATTTTCATATTGATCGGCTGATTAGTTAAGCCGTGAAGGAATAACAAACAAACAAACAAACTCACTTTCTCATTTATAATATTAGTTAGGAAGTTAGGAAAAGTTAATATTTTCTAATAGACAATCTATTAGAAAATATTAACTTTTCCTAACTTCCTAAATAACATATTTGTATTACGACGACGTTGCACGACTAGGCACACTACATGAGTTTATATAAAGCATTTTAAACACTTTCAGTTATCAGAGACAATTAGCGGGAATCATTTTGTAATAAGATTGCAATCCCATTTGTGCAAGATAAATTGCCTCTCGTATTCCCATTTATCTAACTGGGAATCGTCTGCGGGGGACCGAGCTACTTTTCTGTCAAGATGACAGATTCACTGTCTGCACTACAATGTAGGTCGAGTCGATACGCTGCAATATTATTCTGAACTCATTGATGAAAAAAAAAACGTTTTATATCTAAGAATTTAAGAACACAATGTTGATGTAGAGTAAAATAGTAGATTTTACAACAAGTGCACAAAACGAATCATTTCTATCCGAGACTTTTAGACGCCACTTTTTTTTAAAATCTTACGATTAAATTAGGCTTGGGCTGCAGACCTATACAGCCTACTATTAAATTAATTTTGTAATAAAACAATTTTCTTAAATTAATTAAATAACCTACCGTACTTTAATTTAAATTTTAATATCTTTTATGACTTAAAAACACATAAGGCAAATAAATTAAAGAAAATATTATAAAATAACAAATTTTATCTCTGAACTTTTTATTGTGTTTGGCTGTATGGCTCATTTCCTTTGCCTTAATATAGATACATTTAAGAGTAGATACGTTTTTGCCCTTGTGCACAAAATTCGATTTTGTGCAGCCTATATCCTGCGCAAATAAGCATTTTCTGAGCATGAGAAGTGAAAAGTATATTTATTAATGGAATGTAACAAAATAATACAAATTTCGTTATGTATTCTTTTTTTGGCGCTGGCAACACTAGGTCGTAGACTAGTACGTAAAAATTCTATTATTATTCGTGGTATGATTTAAAAAAATATAATTTGGTATGAAATAAAATAGATACGTTACCAGCGCAATTCCTTTAGCTGCCAATTATTCTGTCAATCCATTGCTGCTTAAAGTCTCAATGAAATCAATTTCTTTGACAAAAAAAAAAGAACTGTGATAACACGAATTGTTTATCTTCAAACAAAACTCAATTTATGCGAAATAGAAAGAAAATTTTCATCGTAATTTCCAATATACAGATCCAAATAAATATTTTTTATGAAGGTTCAGAATTGACGGATCCTTCACAGACGCTGTCAGGGTATAAGTGATGATTTTGTTTACCGTCTGCTTTATAAGATAGATGGTTTGGGTAAATGTCTTCGTAGAATTATCCTTACTCCGATATTGCTGAGAGGCGGTTTGTTTTTGGCACTGGTGTTTATTTCATTTTCTTTTTAACTACCTACTCCTTTTGGAAGTGTTTTGACTGGCGTTAGTTGCACTTACATGGCTGGGTAATGGTGATCCAAAGAGATTTTATCATCATCATTCATCATCATCTCAGCCACAAGAATTTCCACTGCTGCCAAACGCCCCCAGTATGACCGGATGGTAGCGGCCTGTATATGCGGCTCACTGCTTCTTTCCTTAGTTCATCCGACCTCGCTGATTGCGGAGATTTTATATAAATGTTAAATGTATTAAATATATATTTGTAAACGATTTATAGGAGAAAAAAAAGTACTTAGAGAAGAGCCTGTTCCAGTTTTGTATCAAAAATAACAAAACATCTAATAAAAAATATCTAAACACTCATTAAATAAAACCAAGACGTTGTTGGGTAAGGAGATCGCGTATTTTATCATGTTTTTTCATTACAACTTGCAAAGGGCTCACACTCAATAAATAATTCAGTAATTAAAGGGACGCCCGCATCTTATTACACGGAATATCTTACAAAGACGGTTAATTAAATGCTTTTCATATAAGCCCACTTGAATATGGTTTTAGATTTTGTACATAATATTTTGTTTATGAAGCTTTGTGGTGTATTCGACATGTTATTATCTCGTTTTCCTCTTAGTGGTTTTGTTTCGATAATTAGGAATAACCCCTCAGGGTATATTCTGACTTGTTACTTAATTCTGATCAACATTTTTCTACAAACCTTGACTTCAGAGCGTGTTTTTCATTCTGTGATTGTAATTATCGGTTAGGGTTTTGCGTAGTTGGACGAAAGGTGCAATTTAAACTTTCACACAATCCTCATAAAACCATGTCGATGCACTCTTTTATTTACCAAAATTCATTTTGCCATTTTAGCAGACAATGTAAACAAACTCAACTTCGAACCATTAAATTTTTAGTATGAGTGGCTAACTGTGGCCGCTAAGGCGACTACGACAAGTGACCGCTACTGCAGAGTGGCCACCTTCATACGTTTATACGAGTTTGTTTTCATGAAACCATTCTCGTTGTAGTCTTTTTCATTGCGGCCACGACCGTACAATGCGTTACGGCATCTTTATTTTCTTTCTTTTCTATTAGAACTAAAGTAGGCATGTATATTATACACATGTAGTATAATATGAAACAGTATAATAATATATTATAATACAGAAAGGTATATGTGTATTATATACAGCCAAACTTTAATATAACTTATTAATTACGAAATATTAAATCACTGTCGCACATACAATGCACATTTTGAATGCTAATTGCATTCCTGGTACAACAACCTGAAATGCAGCTTTCAATGTAAATTTGTATAGACGAAACATGGTTTCAGATTAATGTTGTAGTACAACAAATTATTAAACTAATTGAATTACTAATAATATTTTCTATATTGAGTTAATAGAGAAATAATTTGAATTGATATTCTGCTACTAAAATTTGTACGTTGTATCTAGTATTATTATATCAAAATATTCATTTATTTTTGATAAAAAAACTGATGATTTTATTTTATAACTAGCTTTTTTGCCCGCGACTTCGTCCGAGTGAAGTTCCGGACCCGTTCCCGTGGGAGCCATATTGAATTTCGGGAAAAGCTTATAGCCCATGTCACTCCCTGATAATGTAGCTATCTAGTGAGTAAAGAATTTTTGAAATCGGTCCAGTAGTTTCGAAGCCTATTCAATGCAAACAAACAATCAAATCTTTCCTCTTTATAATATTAGGTAGGTACCTAGTTTAAAAGTAAATATTAGTATAGATTTCGTCAGCTAATAGGTACTCGTTAACTAGTAGATTAAAGTCTACATAACCGTGATAGTTGTTCTTAAGTTCCCGTTTTGTCTCGATTCTGGGTTTTGGATTTGTTTCATGTAAAAAAATATGTAATCTGTATAAGTAATTTTATATTCGTTATCTTGTTATCTTGTACATATACATACATATACGTATTACAGCCTTGCAGCGGTGTTCAACTATTATGGATATAAAGATAATTATTTACCTCTAAGTGTGGTACATTATGATGTTACAAATAGTTCTAAACACTTAGTATCCTCAGATGTTGCAAAGGTAGATCACAGAATATTGTATGAAGTACACAATTTATTTCTGCCATGTCGATTTTCCTTGACTATGTTTACCACGTCACCTCACTCACAACTCTATACTAACTGCATTCATGGATCGCAATTTCGTGAAATCTTATTTCAAAACTTTTACTACAGACTGCGTTGAGGCTTACAAAATAATATTTCTACATAATATTTATAAGGCATATAATATTTCATTACCGTGCTCGATATTAGATTTGTGTCATAAATTCTATTAAGAATGTCGTCCTTTCCCATCCCAAAACCAATATAAAATTTTATAGAATGGTCAGTAATATGGTAAAAAATGCCGATTTAGATATTTTACCATTTTTGATCCGACACTGAACTATTAAAATGAAACGATATTTTAGGAAAGTACGATAATTCAATTTAAAAAAAATATATTTTGTCGTAAAACTTGATTCATAAAATTATTGGGAATGGATCCAGAGTTGTGTCTCATTTTCTTTTGTTTATTTATTAATTTAGTTAATACATTTTTTATACGTTTTAAATCAAACACGTAGGTATTAAATAAAAATATATACTTCTAATTTAGAAGTACGAGTTGCGACTTAAATAAAATTTATATTATTAGTTCTAAATAGGAAACAGGAATTGCTACTTTGGAAAATTAGGTTTTTACTTTTTAATATTTTTGTGTAACAGATTACGATCTTGATAAAAGCTTGTAACATACGAAAAATTACTGTTAAGTTAAACGGATCAACGATTTGCATATTCATTAATCTCACTTTGTTTCTAAAATTTCATTATAAACGTTTACGAGGCTTTAAAACGATATTAATTTTGCCATGACGTGATATGGTGACAATGACCGGTGAGTGACGTTGCTGTGTTATGGAAATTCATATTAGACCACGGGTGGAAACTAGGTTATTAATATATAAAGGATGTAACATTATTTTAGAAAATGCCACTAGTAGCTTTACATCGTAGCTAAGTTGACCGCAGTGAAGTTAAGTTAGGCTTGAAGGAAAAGTGAAGACGACGTAGAATAAAATTACGAAGTAACTATTTATTAATCTTTAGTAGAACAAAGAACCTAGAACCTAAGAAGTCTATACTCTAGTTTTTGTTAGTAATTTCTTAATTTACACAGCTTTGCGTAACCAAATTTTCATTTAAAAAAAAAAAAAAATCGCTACGTAAAATCAGCCGCGGAAGTGCGATCGATTATTTTCGGCAATGTGTTTACACGCTTATTCTTGGTTCCGTGTGTCGTGCAGTTGAGGCAGATGTTAAGGCGTGTACGCACGAGCGAACACGAACATGGTGAACACGAACACGGAACATGTGGTTCGTACGTGTGGACGTAAATTAGCAAAGCGAACATGAACACCTACAAACATAGTTCTACTTGTGTTCGCGCGCAACCACTCACGACCGAACAAGAACATGGTGTCGAACAAAAGAGGCTACCAAGCCTTACTCTGTTGGTTCGATGTTCGTGTTAACAATGTTCTTGCTCGGTCGTGCTGAGAACATCGTCCACACAGAACAACCAAATTGAATCGACACGAACACTTTTGACGAACAAATTGATTGATGTTCGTTAGTGGTACGCACGTGCAAACAAAGTGTTCGTGTTTGATGTTCACCATATTCGTGTTCGGTCGTGCGTACACGCCTTTACACAGTTTCATTATAAAATGTAACAGCGGGCGGACTTTTTGCGTTGCAAATGTTGCAATGCGGCAAGACGAGTTTACAGGTCAACTGGTGGTATAATGTGATCACCGAGACCCACCATTACCTTTTATTATGATGCTAGCTCTAAACTCTTGCGAAGTTAAGCGAAAACGAGTGTGGACGGACTCATCGTCCTACTTTGTTGCACTTTACTTCACTTCGATCAACTTCGCAAGATCAACAGCATTGAATTAGCATTATAACAAAATGACGCATACCAATATCCCTCTTCTCTACAGCACACAAAATTAGGGAATATTTTTTTGTGTAAGGATCATCCGACCTATATAGATACATGCACTTCATCTGTTTATGAGACTCTTTTTAACGTTAAATCCTCTTTATCCTGGCGTTAGTCAGGCGTCGGCATTGTGGGCACTCAAAATTCATGACAATTGTTTGAAACGCATTGCTACTTTGTGTTCTTCATGATTACACATGACGCCGACGCGGAGGGGCTCTTAGTTATTTACACAGAAGGTAGATAATATACAAAATAAATTCCCATGAGAACCAGACTAATGGGAACTCGAGACGTAGGTATCTGTTAGTAAATAAATAAAAATTCAAAATCTAATCTGTCAACGACATAGTTATATTTCGCTCCAATTTCGGCCCTATGCAATAAAACAAAATTGAAAATGTTTACAATCCCTTGTTTACGTTGATACAACCAATTTCGACTTGATATCTTAATTGGAACCTTGTTGCTTGAGGAACAAAATCCATTTTTCGATGTCAGTAGAACAATTATTTGTAAGGCCCTTGACAAACAGTGTCCTATCGCAAAGTTCAGACGATAAAGCATAACGTTCGCAAGTGTCGCTAAGTGCTAAGTCAACACAGCTGGAGTTTCACTTTTATTGGATTTACAGTCAAAGTGACTTTAATGGAAATAATTTAAATGAATTTGTATACCTATCCTTTATAATAAAGGCCAAGTGCGTGTCGGGCGTCGGGCTTACAGTGTAGAGTACCGTATTTGCTACGCTTTGCTTGCTTGCACATGAGCCGGGCCACGAACAGTGTAGAGTTCCGTATTTGCTACGCTTTGCTTGCTTGCATATGAGTCGGGCCACGAACAGTGTAGAGTTCCGTATTTGCTACGCTTTGCTTGTTTGCTTATGAGTCGGGCCACGAACAGTGTAGAGTACTGTATTTGCTACGCTTTGCTTGCTTGCATATGAGCCGGGCCACGAACAGTGTAGAGTACCGTATTTGCTACGCTTTGCTTGCTTGCATATGAGTCGGGCCACGAACAGTGTAGAGTTCCGTATTTGCTACGCTTTGCTTGTTTGCATATGAGTCGGGCCACGAACAGTGTAGAGTTCCGTATTTGCTACGCTTTGCTTGTTTGCATATGAGTCGGGCCACGAACAGTGTAGAGTTCCGTATTTGCTACGCTTTGCTTGTTTCCATATGAGTCGGGCCACGAACAATGTAGAGTACCGTATTTGCTACGCTTTGCTTGCTTGCATATGAGTCGGGCCACGAACAGTGTAGAGTTCCGTATTTGCTACGCTTTGCTTGTTTGCATATGAGTCGGGCCACGAACAGTGTAGAGTTCCGTATTTGCTACGCTTTGCTTGTTTCCATATGAGTCGGGCCACGAACAATGTAGAGTTCCGTATTTGCTACGCTTTGCTTGCTTGCATATGAGCCGGGCCACGAACAGTGTAGAGTACCGTATTTGCTACGCTTTGCTTGTTTGCTTATGAGTCGGGCCACGAGCAGTGTAGAGTTCCGTATTTGCTACGCTTTGCTTGCTTGCATATGAGTCGGGCCACGAACAGTGTAGAGTTCCGTATTTGCTACGCTTTGCTTGTTTGCTTATGAGTCGGGCCACGAGCAGTGTAGAGTTCCGTATTTGCTACGCTTTGCTTGCTTGCATATGAGAAGGGCCACGAACAGTGTAGAGTTCCGTATTTGCTACGCTTTGCTTGTTTGCATATGAGTCGGGCCACGAGCAGTGTAGAGTTCCGTATTTGCTACGCTTTGCTTGTTTGCATATGAGTCGGGCCACGAACAGTGTAGAGTTCCGTATTTTGCTATGCTTACTTGTAGCTTGCAGATGAGTGCAATGTCATTTCTATGACATGTGAACGTTTTTATAAAAGAAATTATAATTTATAAGTTCGTTGTTACTCGGCATCTTAGAGTCTAATTAACCATGATAGTTTTTTTATTTCCTTTTATGAACTAGGTACTTACGTTGATAGTGAGGGCCGAAGTAAGCATGTTAATCCATACTAATATTATAAATGGGAAAGTGTGTGTGTCTGTTTGTTTGTCCGTCTTTCACGGCAAAACGGAGCGACGAATTGACGTGATTTTTTAAGTGGGGATAGTTGAAGGGATGGAGAGTGCATAGGCTACTTTTTGTCTCTTTCTAACCCCCCCCTTACTTCCCTAAAATGGGGGGTGGAAGTTTATATGGATTTTCAAGGTTGAAAGCTAAAAATTAGTATGCGGACTATTTGTGACTGACAAAAAAATCGGTCATCTTTTTTTTTTCGAAACCTCCCCCAAACCCCTCAAAAGAGGGGGTGAAATGTTATATGGAACTTTTCGCATTTTTCAACGTAGGAAGCAAGAGGAACCGTGTTACCCCGAATTTAACGTGTATTAATTATTATTAATTTAGCTAGTTGTAAATAATTCGCAAACGGATTTAAACCAACGTTCTCTGTCACAAAGTAGTTTTGTCTGATTTAAAATTCAAACAAAAAAGTCATAAAGTTTATTGGTTAGGGTACAAATACAAACAAATTAAAACTACCTTAAATAGCAAAGAATATAATCGCTTCAGAACTCATCAAAAGTTTTCAACGATTGCATCTTCGCAATTTTCACTAGAAATATGAATTTAATCGCTTCAATGCATTTGAATCTTATTAAAAACTTCTGATCTTTATTGGTTCTCTGTTTATTATACCTACTAAATATTACCAAAGTAGAACTAGTAATAATGATAGAACCAATATTAATGTTCCAGCCTCAAAGAGATTCAATGCTCTATTCTTGAATGAATCATACAGCACTATCTAGTACCAAGCTAAGCAAAGCTTATACTATAGGTATGGATACTTGCTGATAAATATGATATTATGTAGTATGTTCTAAAATTAAATGAAAGTAAAATCAACAATAGAATAAATAAAAAAAAAAAAAAAAAATAGTTTTCATTGTTCTTTTGTTTTAGACTACATATCGATCGGGATGTAGTCGAATTGGGTCGAGGTGGTCATGCGAGGAAGTAGCCCTAACGATCCGAAAGGAGGTTGTCAATGATCAGACAGGTATTACTCTAAGGCTGCTGTTATTACTTGCTATCGGCAGTACTATTATGAATTCTGTGCTATTGGTTTATGTAGACATAGTGTAAGGGCTTTTTCCACTACTCCGGCATCCGATTTTTATCGGTCCGGTAATTGCCAGTCCTATGTAGAAATTCATACTTTAGACATAAAACCGGATGCCGGAGTAGTGGAGAAGCGCGTATACAAAGTATAAATTTCTACATTAGTGGAAACCCCTTAGAGGTTTTTTTTTAATTTTATAAAACCTAATTTTTATAATCCTGGCCGACATCTCTTTTTCTGTCACATGTTTTTGTGACTGACCATTAAAAAATGTTAAAAGATTTCTAATAGTGTATTTTCCTTGTGTAAAAATAAAATACTCTCTTAAATAGATTTTTATTTAAATCTGTCCTTATAACACATAAGCCTCCCCAAAACATTTTCAGTATGACCGGCTCGCAGCGGTCTGTGTCCAGTCACTTACTGCGACTTTCCTTAAATCGTTTGACAACAAAAAAAATTGAGGAACGCTTATTATTACTATTTTAGTAAAATGTATTTTATTTTAGAAAGAAAAAATACTTATTCATTGTTTTAGTAAACATGCAAAAAGTTAAAAAAAAATACGAATAAACGTAAAATAAAAAAATGTAGTCAACAAAGTCTTTAATTCAATCAAATATTTTTAAATGATTAAATGTAAATATTTCGTGTTCATACTTTATACCAAGATAAGGATTTGCATTATATTAATTAAATTTAATTTCGTATCTCTTGGGATTGCAAAATAGCAACTGTTGGAGAACTTTTTAAGATTCTGCCGAGTTTCAAGATGTTAATCCAGATATAGACTGACTTGAATTTCTGCTTCGTTTCGTTTTGTTTAGTTTATTATATCAAAACGGTTTGTAAGCAAGTCCATGTTATTTGAAATTAAAACGTTAAATGATAAATAAGGGAAATAAATAAATTTAAATAAGAATTTAGGATTTTGCATGAAATGCCGAAAATCCTTTGTAAATTTAGAAAATATTTTTAAGTGAAAAATTTCACCGGTTCGAACGCAGGTCCTCTCGAAATCCGACCGGGTGCTCTTTCCTTTGTATAATCAGTAGAATGCCGCAGCCAATCGACTTCCTCTATAACTTATAGCAGCATATGTCAGACATAATGTTGAATGTTCTTAATGCCATGTTGTGGTCCTACGGTCAGTAAGGTAGACTAGGAAAAACTAGGCAGATGCTTAGATTTTTAAAGCCATAGATATGGCTAAAAGAGCCGTTTATATAAATAGCTAATTTAACTTGTTGGCCGTGACGTTCTTGGTACTTTATATTCGGTTGTATACTATGTAATGTAGAAAATCTCATTAAAAATAATACGTTGAGTCACGTCACGATTTCAGGACCCGTTCAATTAAGTTTTCCAATCTGGAGGAAATTGCTTAACCACAAAACCTTTTGTTTTAATATTTCTTAAATGTAATAAAATCATAAGACTAAGAGTTATACATCGAGTAAGTGCGTATCCTCCCTCCCTTTCCCTTTTGAAGAGTTATGTATATAGAGGAAACAATGGCTACTAGTCTAATAAAATTAAAATATTAATACAAAAAGCAAGAGAGGTAGGGCACAGCGGATAATCCGCTCCAATCGCAGCAGCCCGCCTGGGGAGGACCTCCACCTTACAGAAGATAGTAGCCAAATAACATTCGTCTAGGCCATGTTGGTTCCTACGGTGAGTAAAGTCTCCAGAGCTCCACTTGGGGGGGTTGGAAGGGTTGGCAACGCGTGAGTGATACCTCCGGTATTGCAAGCGTCTATAGGCTACGGTGACGGCAGGCCGGCCGTATGCTTGTTTGCCACCTTTGTGGTATAAAAAAAATTAAGCAAATCATGCATACAAAATATCCAAATCGAAACAAACAGTTTATGCACACAAATTCATATTCTATTCATGTGAACAATGATATCTCTTGTATGGATTTCAAACCCGCGATTCCTTATGGGAATAGCAAATTGATAGCCGCTCGAATACCGGTCTTGTCAGTCTAATCCCGTCTCTGTACCAAAACTTATATGGTATAGAATAGTTAAATCTAAGGACATTCTACAATACTACATACTACATTCTACAATTTTCTGAGTCAAAACGCTTACAAAATTTATTAAGAATTGTGAATTGAATATGCTCTTGATAAATATAATTTAATCTTGCAAATACAGGGGTCTAGGCTCCGAATATGAATATTTTGTCCCATTCGGTGTCGAGACCCTTGGCCCGTGGGGTCCTTGCTATAAGACTTTTTAAGGAAATTGCAAAAAGGTTAGTCGACATCACAGGAGACCGAAGAGCTGGCAGCTACCTCGGACAAAGAATTAGTCCAGCTATTCAAAGGGGGAACGCTGCCAGTATCTTAGGAACCTTGCCTAAAAGGAACTCCTTTTAATAATATATTTTAGTTATTTTATTATATTTTTAAGGTTTTTAGTTTTAGGTTCATTTAATCTTATCCGATCACCTTTATAAGAAAAGTAATCGAAATACAGGATTTATTTAATGAATCCGTTTATAAGCGCATTAACCCAAACATAATAAATATTTGTTTGACGACCGCCGTGGCGTAATGGTTACCACGCCGGACCGCCACCCAGGAGGTCCCGGGTTCGATCCCCGGTCGGGTCATGATGAAAAACAAACTTTTTCTGATTGGCCTCGAGTCTTGGATGTTTATTTGTTATAAATAATAGTATCGTTGAGTTAGTATCCCATAACACAAGTTTCGAACTTACTTTGGGGCTAGCTCAATCTGTGTGATTTGTCTCTAGGTATATATTGTATATTTTTATTTCTTACTAGCTGTACCCGCGGCTTCGCCCGCGTGGATACTGCCTTTCCCGTGGGAATTCTATAAATTGCCGTCTTTATTCTTGTCAGCATCATAAAGGGAACCCATAAACAAAATTCCAGCTTTCTAGGTTGAGCGCCTGCGATAATACTCTTACAGTCCTATTTACTCCCTTTCCCGTAGGAATTCTATAAATTGTCGTCTTTATATTTGTCAACATCATAAAGGGAACCTCTATACAAAATTCCAACTTTCTAGGTTGAGCGCCTGCGTTAATACACTTACAGTTCTATTACTCCCTTTCCCGCGGGAATTCTATAGATTGCCGTCTTTATCCTAGTCAACATCATAAAAAGGGAACCTCTATACAAAATTTCAGCTTTCTAGGTTGTGCGCCTGCGATAATACTCTTACAGTCCTATTACTCCCTTTCCCGTGGGAATTCTATAGATTGCCGTCTTTCTCTTTAACAACATCTCATTTCTCATGTTTGGTAATGTTTATTTTTCTATTAAGTATTATTATTTTTATATATAGGCATACCGCGGAAGACCAGCGTTGTGGATCATCACTTGATCCATGACACATGCTGAGCGGAGGCCCTTTTGGTGCATTTATATGTAGTATGTAGTGTCTATTGTATATTATTTTATTTGTGAAATAATGTAACCAAATAAACGATTTTTCTTTCTTTCTTTCTTTCTTTCTTTCTTTTTAGGTTGTGCGCCTGCTATAATACACTTATAGTCCTATTACTCTCTTTCCCGTGGGAATTCTATAAAACCCCATCTTTATTCTTGTCAAAAGAACCTCTATACAAAATTCCAGCTTTCTAGGTTGAGCGCCATACATATTTTTTGGGTAACTTGAACCGTTTATGCAGCGCACGCAACGGAAGCCCTAATAATTTTCCTCGTTTTTTCAACATTTCTCACTGATGCTTCGCTTCTATTGGTCGCAGCGTAATGTTATATAGTCTAAACCCTTCCTCGATAAATGGACTATCCAACACAAAAATATTTTATTTATATTTATTTATATATTTTTTCAATTCGAACCAGTAGTTCCTGAGATTAGCGTGTTCAAATAAACAAACAAACAAATTCTTCAGCTTTATATATTAGTTTTGATTTTTAAACAGCGACACCTAGCGTAATAGATTTAAAGTGCTTTAATTTTCGCGTGATATTTAGGTATAATTTGATGAAAACGTAATCTAGCGTAGAATAGAAAGAAATTGAATTAATTTCGGTAAGCGCGTAAATTTTTCCCTATAACTTCTAAAGTATCTATTTAAATTATATGGTGTAAAGATTATAATAATGTACATGAAATGCTTAAGGTAACTATAACGTAGTTAACTGGATAAGGATTAATACTGTTTACGTCAAAATCGGTTTCCAAATTCCCCATTATTACTCGGAAATCGCTTTTTTGGAGACATAAATAAGAGGAATGTCCTATAATTTTTGTATTGTTATATCTCAAAGGGTTAAGACAGCTTTAGACTTAGACAGCGTTAGACTGAGATTTAGGTCTCCAAAAAAGTCCGCGATAGCAAAGGTATATTTATCGTTTACGTACAACTTACCATAAAATAAAAAGCTATTTCCGAGTAATAATGCGGAAATTGGAAACCGATTTTGACGTATACAGTATTTAATCCTTATCCAGTTAACTACGTTAGTTACCTTAAGCATTTCATATACATTATTATAATCTTTACACCATATAATTTAAATAGATACTTTAGAAGTTATAGCAAAAAATTGACGCGCTTGCCAAAATGAATTCAAGTTCTTTCTATTCTACGCTAGATGGCGCTATTTCCGCATATTACTCGGAAATCGCTTTTTATTTTATATTAAGTTATCCGTAAACGATAAATATATGCTATCGCAGACTTTTTTTGAGACCTAAATAAGAGGAATGTCCTATAATTTTTGTATTGTTATATTTCAAAGGGTTTAGACAGCGTTAGACTTAGACAGCGTTAGACTGACATTTAGGTTTCCAAAAAAGTCCGCGATCTCTTCTTCTTCTTCTTCATCAGCATGTATTCGCCCACCGTTGGGCATATGCCTCTCCATGTTTCCTCCATAGTGCACGGCTCCCCGTGTCTCTCATCCACGTCGCTCCTAGCTCCTTCGTGAAATCGTCAGCCCACCTGGCTGGTGGCCTGCCAACACTTCTTCTCCCCAGTCGAGGTCTCCACTCTAGAACGCATTTGCTCCATCTCTCATCTTCTCGGCGCCCCAGATGTCCAGCCCACGCCCATTTTAGTTTGGCTACGCGGTATCCAATATCCACGACTTTGGTTCTTTGTCGTATGGTCTCATTTCTTACTCTGTCGCGTAGAGATATACCGAGCATGCTGCGTTCCATGTGTCTTTGGGTGACTTTAAGGTTGTGGACCATTCCGCTGGTAAGAATCCACGTTTCACACCCATACGTCATAACGGGTAACACGCATTGGTTAAACACTTTGTTCTTTAGTGATTGTGGTAGTTTAGACTTGAAAACAGAGTTGAGTTTTCCAAATGCTGCCCACCCCAGCCGTTTTCTTCTGCTGATCTCTGCCATCAACGAGTCCCGTCCAAATTTTATCACCTGACCCAGGTAGACATACTCCTGCACCTGCTCTAACGGTTGACCGTCTAATGAAATGGGATGGCTTTTAATGTCTTCCGAAGCCATCACTTTGGTTTTTTCCATATTCATTTTCAGTCCTATTCGTAGAGACGCTTGATATAGGTCTTGCATCATTTGTTGCAAGTCTTGCACCGACTCTGCTATAATAACTAAGTCGTCTGCGTAGCGGAGGTGGTGTAGGTATGTACCATTGATATTTATTCCCTTCCCATCCCAGTTCAAGGTTTTGAATACATCTTCGATGGCGTTAGTGAAGAGTTTTGGTGATATTACATCTCCCTGCCTGACTCCTTTTTGCACTGGGATAGGATTAGTTAGATCTTCTAATTGGACTGTCATTGCGTTTTTGTAGAGGTTTTTCAGTATCTGTATGTAACGGTAGTCGATATGGCACCTTTGAAGTGATTGTGTTACGGCCCAGTGTTCTACTGAATCGAACGCCTTCTCATAGTCCACGTATGCGAGGTATAAGGGTCTGTTGTATTCCTCTGCTTTCTGTATAATCTGTCTCATTGTGAATATATGATCAATTGTTCCGAACCCCTTTCTGAAGCCGGCTTGTTCCTTGGGTTGATATTCATCCAGTCTTTGTGCCAGCCGCGTTGTGACGACTCTTGAAAAAACCTTGTACACTTGGCTAAGCAGAGATATCGGCCTATAGTTTTTTAGTAGTGCCTTATCGCCTTTTTTATGGAAAAGCAGCACCCTACTGTTCGTCCATTCATTTGGAATTTCACCAGTAAATAGGATCTCATTAAAGAGTAGTCGGAGTTCCTTAACAACAGCACTGCCGCCTGCTTGTAGTAGCTCTACAGATATACCATCCTGTCCTGGTGCCTTGCTCTTTTTGAGTTGTTTAAGAGCCTGTCTTATCTCATATGTGCTGAATTCCGGAATATCTTCCGTGTAGTGGCGCCTCAAGTGCGCGCGTTTATCTTGTGGATGGTTAATGGTAGGTTCTGGCACTGTGGATGTATATAGCTCTCTATAAAACTCCTCTGTGATCTTCTGCATTTCATGGCTATCGCTTGTCAAGCTGCCATTTTCTTGTTTTAGCGCATTAATCCTATTTGAGCTGTTTGCTCGTTGAAATACTTTGAGGCCTCTGTTTTTTTCTATCAGGTCCTGGATCTGTTTAGTATTCCTTTTACGGATGTCGCGTTTAATAGCTTTCTTTATTTTGCGGTTTAGCTCCCTGTGCATACTGTTGTTGTGTTGGTCCCCCTCCACCTCTCGCCTCATTTGCAGTAGTTTTGCAGTTTCCTCTGAGACACCTAGCTTAGGTTTCGTTGCTTTCCTGAAATAGCTCTTAGCCATCTGGGTGATGTTCCCTGCAAAACGGATGTATTTAGTTTCGAGATTATCCTCAAAGTGTTCGGTTGCAGAGCGTTGTAGGGTTTCTGTTACCATATTCTCGAAGACTTCATCAATACCATCAGGTATTTGCAGTTTCCCAATTGGCTTGTTCATGAGCCTGCATCTCTCTAATCTTGTGTTCAGAATTATTTTCCCTCGAACTAGTCTGTGGTCGCTACCCGTTTGAAATCTGTTGAGAGTTGATACGTCCATGAAGATTTTTTTATTATTGGTTATAATCAAATCTATCTCATTCTTAATTTGTCCGCCTGGGCTAGCCCAGGTCCATTTTCTCTTTGGTTTTTTCTTAAAGAATGAGTTCATAGCGAACAGATTATTGGCTTCAAGGTAATTAAGTAGC
This sequence comes from Endotricha flammealis, assembly GCA_905163395.2. Taxonomy (NCBI): domain Eukaryota; kingdom Metazoa; phylum Arthropoda; class Insecta; order Lepidoptera; family Pyralidae; genus Endotricha; species Endotricha flammealis. Next base: position 10,150,903 of record LR990869.1, on the reverse strand, counting down.
GTTTCTCCACGTGAGTTCCGGTCGCCAAAGCCAAAGGTCCTATACTGTTTTCATTGCTGCGCCTGGAGCCTATTTTGGCGTTGAAGTCTCCCATGATAATTTGGAAGTGAGATCTTTGCCCTGCATTTCTAGCTTTCGACATGTCGTCGTAGAACATCTCCATCTCTTCGTCGTTGTGTGAGCTAGTCGGTGCATAGATCTGTATGATCTTTAGGCAGTATCTTTTATTCAAGCGTAGTATTACATATGCTACCCGAGGTGATATGCTGGTGAGATCTACAATGTGCCTCGCTACTGTATTTTTTATGATAAATCCTACGCCGCCATATGAGCTGTCTTGTTCGCCTCTGAAGTAAAATAGGTCTCCGGATTTTAGTCTAATAGTGCCTTCCCCCTTTCTTCGTGTTTCACTTAACCCTACTATGTCGTATTTTATTTTCTCCAGTTCCATTTCAAGCTCTTCCAGGTGTTCTTGCTTTCTCAGAGTCCTTGTATTGTACGTAGCCAGGGTCATTTGTGTTTTTTGGCAGCCCGGTTTCGCCCAGTGATTCTTCGCACCCCTGGCCCTGCTTTCACCCCGACAGCTGCCGTGGCCGGAGCCAACAGGGCCGCTGGGAACTCGGGGCCATGCTTTTGTCGTGCTTTCCATTGGAGGTTATTAGCCCGATACTTACCACGTCGGCCACACGTCTTGGTAAGTGTCACAGTTTTAGAGGAGATTTCCCACCCTCTCGGCTCGTGGTTGCCGTCTCTGGTTTGGACCAGAGGGGATCGGGTTATTTACCGCCGCCCGATACTCGGCGTTGCGTTGCTTCTCATTTAGCACCACCCGGGGAGCACGTGTAGGGTGGTTTAGGTTAAGATCGGTTATACCTACGGACGCGAGAAGCATTACCCCCCGCTACTATTGATGCGCTTGCCAAAATGAATTCAAGTTCTTTCTATTCTACGCTAGATGGCGCTATTTCCGCATTATTACTCGAAAATCGCTTTTTATTTTATAGTAAGTTATCCGTAAACGATAAATATATGCTATCGCGGACTTTTTTGGAGACCTAAATAAGAGGAATGTCCTATAATTTTTGTATTGTTATATCTCAAAGGGTTTAGACAGCGTTTTCGTCGACAGCTCCCAAGCGGGTCCATTTTTTCCGACACTCCCAACAATAATCTTTATATTTCAGCCAATTTACACAAAATCGTGACAAATTTTATACATAAACCTTCCTCATGAACCAGGCTATCCGTTGGTAAAAACCGCAAGAAAATCCGTTAGGTAGTTTTTGAGTTTATCGCGAACAGACAGACAGACAGACGCGCGGGAGGACTTTGTTTTATAATATGTAAGGATATCCCCACTCCATAAAAAACACATCAAAAGACTTTTCTGGATAGGTCGTTTCGATTACTAATTTTCCTTTCTTTTCTTCTTATACACATCTGTGTGGTCGTGGTTGCGCAGATGAGGTACACAGAGAGATGTTTATTCAGTCGTAAACTTTCCCGAGGATTCTTTACTTTTATTTGATAGATACTTTCTTGGTGAAATTAATATTTTCGAAATCGAATCTTTTTGCCATGTCAATTTTAGTTACAGAGTTTTATCAATATTCGAGTCGGATTTATCTTTAACTAGTGAAACCCGCGCAACTTCGTTTGCGTGTATTTATTTTTGCACAGCAGCGCCATCTATATCAGACTTTTGATCAAATCCGTAAAAATAAAAAGTAACCTATGTATTAATCCAAAGTATCAGCTACCTACATACCAAAAATCATAAATATTAGCCCAGCCGTTTGAGCGTGAAGAACAAACATACATATAACTTTCGCCTTTATAATATTAATAGGATAAAACTCGTTACGTACTACGTGCTGATAGTCGTGGAAGAATTTTTGAAGTGAAATCTTTAGCGGCGTTGTGCATTTTTTGGGATGGGTAAATAATATTAAACTGGCGTCAGGATACATGACCTGTAGCGACGGAATCCGCGGTGAGATGCCAAAATTGCATACAATCTTGGCATCACTTCACTTTCGATTTAACAAATGATGCTTATAGAAAACAGCTGCTGATCGAAAATTCGTAAGACGGAGGGAGTTGTTATAGTGGTATCTATCGGTAAATATTGGAACTTTTTAGTTCACAGAGTTTACAGTAAATCCCGTTTAGTGAAGTCAATAATTTGTTGCAATGCCACTGAGTTTTATTAAAATTCGTTATGCTTTGTTGTAGGTAGTGTATAGTTTTATTCAAGTAAAACACTCTATAATGTAATCGTTTCTCTTTACAAATTCAGATTGAAATGCAATGTACGAATATTACATATAATACGACATAAAGTCGCAAATAGTATTTATTTTGGTAGCATGTTGAATGTTGTGGATTATGTACTGTGGGGTAAGCCAATTCGCAATTTTTCATAAGGAAAATGTACTTTGTTCCATATTGAATTTTGGATGCAATTCGATACCATAATATCCGATGTTTCTTTGGCTACAGCATTAAATCCAAGAGGAAATCCAAAACGCGACAAAGACATGAATTATTTGGAAAAATTTTGTTGATGTATTGAAAGTTTTACGTCGACTGACACCATGAAGGATTGGCACCATTTTGTAAATAGCATAAGGACTCTTTTTGAAAAGCGCGATTGATACCATGGTCCTAATTAAAACATTATTTTTTTGACTTTGTCGATTGGAACCAAATACATTTTTATTCTAACTGAACAGTTATGTACAAAAGTGCTTACGTGTGTACTTGACAAGTATATTATTGTATTTTTTTATTAAACCTTTATCATTATGATCACATAAACATTTCCTTTGCTTCTCATATCTTAAGTTTGAAGAAACATAAAACGTTATATTCACGAAGTCCCTATAAAGATATTTTTAGAAACGTATCAATAAAAATATTGTTATTCCAGATTCATAGCGATAATAAAATTATATTAGATTGTGTAGTCTATGGGGCGATATCATTAATCAATCAACGTTTTATTTCGTATGATGGCTCAATAAAACCGTGGGTGGGCTAAACGATAAATAATATTTTGTACTGTTTTTTCCTGTTTTATATTTTTTAATTTACCATACACTGACAAGTTCAGTTGACGCCCGCCGCTGCAAATGCGCTGCAAAATAATAATCGTGGGTACAGACTACTGTAACGTAACATTTAATGTAACAGAATTCCCATAGTGTGGACGCCTTGCGTGCACGAACGGTGCACACTACGCGCACATACCGAACATTCAACTCGTGCTCGCCGCGCTCGATGTGGGAAAAAAACACAACATAAAACAGCGCTGCGTCTACACAATGAAATGCACATGTTACGTTACTTACGTTACAGCAGTCTGTACATATTGCTACCATAAGATTTCACACTGTTACACATTTTCATGATAATAAATTTATTCAGGAGTGTTATCCTTTCAGTATTGTTGATGCTATGACCTCTTTCTCATACGGTCAATGTAGCGTATTTGCCATTCACGGTGCACTGTGTTTACTGACGTCAGTCCAATTGGGTCACAGTCATAACAATAACTTGGTCACTGCGCTGTGCGGGCAATTTGGATTTCGGATTCGTTGGAGCGAATTATTGTGTCCTAAATCCGTATAGAGTTAGTTTTTTTCAAAGTATTACTATGTATTTATTATAATACGATTTGTGTGAAGTTAATCTGATAAATTATTGTGTACTAGGTATTATTTTTTTATTATATTTGTATTTGTATGAGACGGAAGGAATGGAATTGCTATGTTGAGATTTTTAGTGGGGCGATGATCTTTTTGTCATTTTTTTTAATGTCTAAAAATAATTTCAAACTAGGAGAATTTAGATTAAAACGCATTTCTGCTACTGGCCTGCTGTGAGTATGATTGTTTTTTTTTTAAACTTATTTAAAATTATTTTTTACGTCCCGTTTTATTTTGGCATCTCTCTCTCCGTTACCACATTACTGAGAGGGAAAGCCAGTCAATCCTGCCTACTAATTTAATTCTGATTAAATTCATTGTGAGTTCCAAGTCAGTGCTGAGCCTTTTCCCTTGGGACGTCATAAACCTCCATTGCTCATTGTTAATCTGTGGTCGTCGTTCTTACTGATTACAAAACACACTGAAACACAGTGGTGCCGACGTGTTGTTGTTATCAAGCGGTTTTACTTCTGTTAATCAAGAATAAAATAACAATTTGTTCTTTTTAATATATACTCTACATATATATACTCTTTTCAATATAAAAAATTCGTTCAATAATCATAAGTAAAAATTGTAAGTCCACTATGCATGCAGTGACAACCTATAATTAAGACTGCACTGAACTCTCAAATATCTAGATTTAAGACTATGTAAGAATTGTGTGTATGTCTTGTTGGTAGTCCATAAATAAATAAATAAAAATAAAATAAAATAAATAATATATCTATTGTTGATTAGGAATGGTTTGCATACCGCAAATACAAGTTTTTTTAGTGCTAAAGTTTTTTGACTGAACACAATAAAGTCAATTTTATAGCAACACTATAGAAACATTACAGGTTTATACAAAGTTACTAAAAAGTCTATTCTTAAAGTAGAAATGTCCAAATATCCTTTCTTTCTGACGACGTAGCATATCTATAATATAAAAAACCGGGCAAGTACTTGTCGGGCCACGCACAATGTAGGGTTCCGTATTTGCTACGCTTTGCTTGCTTGCAGATAAGTACAATGCCATATTCTATGACATTTTAATTCGTCGGCTATTACTCGGTAACTAGTAAAGCCTACTTAACCGTTATAGTTTTCATTGAAAGCTCAGCCTATGGACTACTACCATGACTTTTTTCAAATTTCTAAACAAGACTTTCGGAGATAGAGGGGGGAGACCACCGTGCAAAACGAAAATTGACACGATAAATGTAAATAATTCCGAAACGGATCATTGTATCGAAAAATGATCTTCCCACACCCTCGATGTTTTAAAGAGACCTATGTAACGATAGCCCTCAACATAGGGTAACCAGAAAAAAAAAACATTTCCACTTTACATGTAGGCCCACCCCAAAAACAAATATTTTTCACAATTTTGTTCCAGCACTTTGTTAGCATTGATAATATGTGTATACATACAAAATTACAGCTCTCTAGCATTAAGTGTCTAAGCGCCAGACCGCGGACAGATGGACAGACAGACGGACATGGCGAAACTATAAGGGTTCCATGTACTTTACTACGGAACCCTAAAAATGAATCGCTGAGTGTTTTGCTCAGCGCAAATCTCAAGAACAGCCGAACCGATTTCGCTAATTCTTTTTTTAGAATATTCCTTGAAGTACGAGTATGGTTCTTACTGGGAGAAAAAAATAGAAATTCCCACGGGAAAGCGGGATATACGCAAACGAAGTTGCGCGGGTTTTGCTAGTTAATTATAAAGTCTGTGGCGTACTCAAGTCAAACCATCTAATATCATCTTGTAATTTTAATATAATCCTGTCACGTAACCAAATTAGACAATCCATTATGGTTGAAAGATAGCGTTTTTATAAGACGCTTTTTCTAAACATTGAATAAAAATGTAATTTTCCATCTTTTTAATAAAAAATAAGTCCTCTTTCAATTAAAAATGACTCATACGAAGTATAAAGAGGAAATCGTATCTAAATTAAATAAATTGAGTAATATTATTATGTTTTGATATAGATCCTACGAAATTTTGTGAGTGAAACGTGGACGTAGCTTGGTTTCTTTGGACTGTCTGATCCCACCGAGCATAATGTTTTAGTAGTAGTTGAATGAAAGATATCCTTTCATGATTATACCCATTATATTATCCACGTTCTATCAGTTGTCGCTTAGATTCTGCCCATGGGGTCGTTTTTATACTTTTTTCAATATTTGGTCTCCGTCTCCCAATATGTTATTTGTTCATACTTGTGTGGTACTACTAAAATGTGGAGCGGGCTGCTTGCTCATGTCTTTATTTCATCCTATGATACCGGGTTTTTCAAACGCGTAAAAAAGTTTTCAGGCCGACAAGGAGAGACTAATCGGGGACTACGCTTCTTCGGTGCCGATGGTTCTCACTTCTGGACTCTCAACATCAGGTGTAGAGTCAACTTGTTTTGGTCAAATAAAAAAAATGTTGCTCCACATCTAACATTATTACTCGTTTTGGCACATATGTCTACAAATATAGTAAAAATATATTGTGTGAAAACTGTAAAGAACTGCAGAAGTCATTTGAAAGAATGGTTCATCAGACACTATCGTTTTGGCAGTGCGCCATGTCGTCAAAAGTGCTATATATATAATGGCCTATAGCAATCTCGTAGGCTTCATTCTCACATTTTTGTCTCTCTCTTATTTAAACTATGTAAAAGAGATAGAATATTGCACAACGATAAAATTTTGTAGCAGAATTATGCGGAAACACGTCCAGCACAGCTGCAAAACGGTTTTCCAGATTTTTTAAACTATTCACGTTGAATTTAGATTTCAGATTGGAAAAGGTATTATAATATCAAAATTGGTTTTGACTTCAATGCAATAGCATAGCAGTGATTGAATTGAATTATTGGTCTATGGTTAGATTTTGTGGTTGCGTGTCTAACCACTGCCTTGAGTATAGTCAAACATTTATGTGCTGTTGGCAAACTGTTGTGTTTGTGTGATCGAGACATAATGAACTAACATGAATTATATGCGCTATGATAACATTTAGACCGAAAGAGACAGACAACAATCCAAACCAAGTTATGAAAACACAACCGCAGTTAGTTGGACAAGTTTAAATACTGCATCAATATCCTCTGTACTTCAGAGAACACGTTAAGTTCTTATTTATTTCTTTCTGTTATAAAAGACAGTCTTTACAGCCAGACCATGACTGCTGGCAACGCGCGGCGGTGTCTGCAAGCCATGTGACGCTTTGTGTTTGGGGCACGCGTACATTTTGTTCCTTCCTTGCCCACCGATCTGCGCTGCTCTCCAAAAATCGCTCGTGTTATTAAACCTTTTAGTACATTTGTTTTTACATCTGACCGCCCCGCTCTAAGCCGTCGTTGATAGCGGCGAGCTTGTAGCCAGGCTGTTATACAGCCTAATGGATTGTTAACAGAGTTTCTACCTAGATATTAAAATATACAAATAACTCTTCTAATTTATTTCCATCTATTCTCTACTAGGAATCGATGCTTTTGTAAGCATTTTTAATGAGCTTTATAATAAAGGACGTGACCCTCTTTTAAGGAAGCTCTGTAATGCGCAATTTATTTTAGAATTTTTATGAAAAAGATAATTATTTTTTAAGCTGATTATAAAAATAAGGTAATAGGTACATATTACTAATAATTTAAAATAATAAGGTATACCTAGACATAAAACGGAGTAGGTATATTTTTTACGATATTATTGACCCGAAAGGTCCAGAGCGTTCCGCTTTTTGACAGAATAAGAAGAAAAAAGCAAACAGGAAGTATTTGGACTTATTCACCAAAAAAATGAGACACAATTTACACAAAGTTTTTTTGTACCTATAGTAAATATTGATGATTGAATAAAAGAATAAGACTTACAAAATAAATATAAAGGTTTTCCTCCTATATGAAGTCTACAGACGTATACCTACAAGTTCAACGATGTACGTTATTTTCCTTATTTTGCCAACTTCCGATGTATCTTCTGACATGTTGTCAAAACCTATTGTTTTTGTTAACGGTGTGTTTTTCCATTTTTAGGGTTCCGTAGTAAACTAACTCTTATAATTTTACCATGTCCGTCTCTTCATATGTTCTTCAGTCCGCGGTCTAAGCTGTACGTTGTATTTGGCAAGTAGACACGTATTAAAACAAAACATATTATAACTGGAGATTTAATATGTCATTGCAATGTAGGCGTCTTTATGCTACTCACGACAGTCTCTCAAGGAAGTAGTACAGTCTTCGTGAACAGAAATCAAAATTATGATAATATATCAGAGCATTCATGTGGCTTATTCGTATGAGTTCTCCGCGTCATCAAGGCATCTGAAACTCAAGCATAAACTAGCAAACTTCTACATACATTTTGCTAGCGAAATCAACGTCAATAGAGCAAATATGTTAGCTCAGCTAGCGACATTATAAACTTCCTGACTGTGAGTATTTGATGAATTTCTCTTGAAGTGCTTTTTGAGTTAGAATCCGCTGGGAGCAACCGCTTTGCCAGTAGAATTAATTGAAAGCACTACGTCTAATAAGCACCTAAAGCAGAAGCAAACTGATGAAATATTAGTATATAAATATTAGTAGTTAGTCAGCCAATGAAAAAGGTGAGCAGGTCCGTAAATATGATTCAAATTTTATTTATCTACACTATTCATCCAGCGGCTTTCCTTAGGTCGTCTGACCACCTTGTAGGCGGTCATCCTACGATGCGCTTTCTGGTACGTGGTCGCCATTCCAGAAAGGAAAGTCACAGGAAGCCGCTGGATGCTGGCCGCTGCCAGCAGGTTGCATTGGAGGCATTTGGGGGAGGCCTATGTCCAGCATTTTTAATGAGACGACGAGAGATGGACTTCTTGTGGCTGAGATTATGATGATGATACTATTCATATTATTGCATTATGTAATTAAAAGTTTCATAATATTTTTTACATTTATTGGCGTGAAAACCTTTATTCTTAGTTCTCTAGTCGCCTCTTTCATTGGCTGGCTGAACTTAGACGACTTATATAGGTTATAGGAGTTCTTAGAATAGCCTATATTACTTATTACTAGACTTCAGTCATATGCCTTGTTTCAAATTGTCTCTCTTGTTGCTTAGGAAAGTTATTTTATTCCTTTCTACTTCTTTTAATATGTATATATAAACGTTGTGATTTTCAAGATTGTTTTTTGTGCAAAATCAACTACAAATACCACCCGTAGGGAAAAGTTTAACATACAAACTTACATTTCCATTAGTAAGACACGTTTCTTTAGAACTTCATAGTTTTCTATCTAGTTCTAAAAATATCACGTCACCTCACAATGCAAACAAAAGGGGTAAGATTGAATTTACATAGTACCTACATAAAAGACTTTGGTAGTGTAAACATGATTTCGGAGTCGTGCTCTAGAATTTTCTGAGACATATTACAAAAGTTGATTGTCTTTTCTTGAGTTAGAGTGAAAAGTGGATTTATTTTAAGTAGTAGAGAACAAAAAAGGGTCACCTTATGATAAGCAATCATAACTGTTCATTTTGTTATAAATCTCAGAATTATTATGAGTCGAAATGTTTGATACGAAAATAACATACTGTATTGTATTGTATACTGATTTTCAAAAAGCTTTTGACAGGGTGGACCACAAGTTGCTACTGGAGAAGCTTGCCTTCAACGGTATTCGGGGTAATCTTTGGAGGTGGTTTAAATCTTACATCTCTAACAGAACTCAGAAGGTGGTGATTAACGGTTGCGAGTCTGCTTATGTTTCCATTACTTCCGGTATCCAGCAGGGTTCCTTAATGGGCCCCTTGCTATTTATTATTTTTATTAATTAATTTATTTATTTATTTAAGGACCTCCAACAAAAAATACACATTACAATCATAGGAACTTATACTAAGGTTACAATTCGACGTGTTTTTTTAATTATAGGAGACCACAACATGCAAATTTAAAGTCTGACAATAGATGTAAAGGCTACGTTACACAATAATTTAGTTGTAATTTGTATGAAAAAGATTAATGACGTACACCATTGTTTTAAATTTTGCAATTACCTTTTATATGCGGACGACATAAAGATTTTTCATACTATTGACAATATTCAAGATCACTACAAATTTCAGGATGATTTAATAGATTCTCAGAATACTGTGTTAAAAATAAATTACGCTTAAGCATTAGTAAATGTAAATCTATAACTTTCACTAAAAAACATAATATAAGTAGTTATCCGTATGAGTTATGTGGCATTCGTCTCGAGTCCGTCGAGTCTATCAAGGATCTCGGGGTAATATTGGATACAAAACTACATTTGGATGTCCACATAGATAATATAATCGCTAAAGCCTTCAAAATGTATGGATTTGTCATGAGATCTGGTTCTAACTTCACCCGACCATCAACCTTTCTTCACATGTATACATCCCTCATTCGTTCACAATTAGAGTACGCTGTGCCTGTGTGGAATCCTTTATATAACAAATATATAAATGCACTGGAAATTGTACAAAAACGATTCTTACGCACTATGCATTACAAATGCTGTCACAAACGACTGTCATACGAGGTCCACAACATGTTAACTTTAGAATCTAGAAGAGTGCAGCTCGAAACAATGCTTCTCTATGATATTTGTCATAATAGGTACGACTGTATCCCGCTCCATAACAAATTATGCTACAGGGTTCCTTTTAGAACACATTGTCGAAATGTCTGTCAATTATTTGCCACCACTACTTGTCGTACCAATGCTGGGAAACGCTCGCCTCTTTATAGATTAGTAGACACATATAATAAGAAATTTAACTCAATTGACATACTTGTTACGCATATTGGCACTTTCAAAAAAACGATAATAGCTCAACTCAAAACATAGCACCTGTTTGCTCACAAAACCTTTATATTTATATTGTTTTTTAGTTTAAAAATGTATTTATATATATACATATATATTATTGTTAAACCTCTGCCCGGAGTTGCCTTTTTGAACTAAAAATTATGCTATGATTTTTTAATTTTAACTTTAATAAATAAAAAATAATAAATAAAATATTTAAAACTATCCTAATAAATAAAGTATACTATTAAACTAAACTACATATTATACATAGAAGGAACTCCTTCCCGGAGTTTCCCGGATTTTTTTCTTTCTTTCTATCACCACACCGATACTTTTCTGTATTATTATCTGTGGTCATCGGAGTTGGTGGCACGATATTTGTGCAATTTATAGCTACGTTTATTAATGTGTTTTCGTGTACACTGTTTGTTGATCCTAAAATAAATAAATAAATAAATAAATAAACATAACGAATCTAACATACTTGTTATAGTTAAGCGAAAATGAGATTGATAATAACTCGATAAAGAAATATATGCAAATAACGGTAGCTGGTGTAGGCTGTGAAGTGGATCTCATAACATTAATAAGGAACATGTTTGTCATCGCGGTCTGTGAACACAATTTTAAAGTTGACGCAATCGCTAGTCAAAAGTATGCAGAACCCATTCCACGACATAAATTATTTTCTATCGGAACTATCACACGTTCCCACCGCACTGCGTCAATATAGCCAGTATTTATTAACTATGACTACATATTGATAATAAATAGTGAATTATAGTGACATCCCAGGAGAAAAGTTATAGTGAGGTTGTCCCGCAGCTTTGTTAATTAGATGATTCACGCAACTTCGTTTTTTGAAAACATTTTTCATTGTTGCTTCACTCCTTTTGGTCATGGCGTGATGTTATACAGATTAGACTTTTTAAAATAAATATCTTAAGTACAACCCAAAAAAAAGGACGGGTTGCACTCCAGGAGTGCCGGCAGAAGTGATAAAATCAACGTTGTGCATTTTTGAATATTTAGGAATGGTTAGGGAATCTTACGCTTTTTCTATCAGCCTACGGATCTGACGCAAGTTTAACATTTTTTACCCATCTAAAAAAAGTGCAAAACGCCGCTAAAGAAGTTTTCACTTCAAAAAATATCGAATAATTTAACCAGTACTTCCTGAATGTAGCGTATTCAACAAAAAAATCAGTTATTTAATATTGTCCATATAATTTATTTTGAACAGAACACTTCAACAATTCTAATATTAATACTATATTAACATTCATACTATTTTGCTAAATTGTGTCATTATTGTTTCAGGTAAATTACAAAATGTAATGCATTGGGTATTAACGCATCCATTGTGAGCTCAATTCGCTCTAATTGCTATCTGGGGTGACGCTGAATATTTAGAGGCTTACACATCACCTATATTACTGTCTCACTGGAGCTCAGGTAAATTGTTTGATATAAATTTTATAACATCTAAAGGTACCTACTGATCTTTATTCACTTTGTGTATTTCCTGCATTGATGTCAATTTCGAGTTAGCTGGTTGTCAATATTTCCATTACACATGACTGTCACTTGACAACAGTCAGACAGTTGTTGGGCAAAAAATATTGCTAGTGTTAATAATAACAATAAAATTATCTGTCGTCAGCCTTTAAAGGCGTGTACGCACGACAGAACACGAACATGGTGAACATCGAACACGAACACTTTGTTCGCACGTGCGTACCACTAACGAACATGGAACATGGTGAACATGAACAATTTGTTCGTCAAAAGTGTTCGTGTCGATACAATTTGGTTGTTCTGTGTGGACGATGTTCTCAGCACGACCGAGCAAGAATATTGTTAATACGAACATCGAACCAAAAGAGTAAGGCTTGGTAGCCTCTTTTGTTCGACACCATGTTCTTGTTCGGTCGTGAGTGGTTGCGCGCGAACACAAGTAGAACTATGTTTGTAGGTGTTCATGTTTTTTTTTTGCTAATTTACGTCCACACGTGCAAACCACATGTTCCGTGTTCGTGTTCGATGTTCACCATGTTCGTGTTCGGTCGTGCGTGCACGCCTTGAGTGTTACGCCAGAACAAAATCTAGTGTCATAATAACTAACCCATGATCCGATGTTGGTGCAAAATTAATAAATAAAATTAAATAAACAGTTGTTTGTTGACAACAGTGGGGTCGGATGACTCGGATGTACGTTGTTATAAAATAAATTGCTAGAATCAGTATGTAGTTATTGTAATGGAATTGTTAATAAAACCATAAAAACGATTATCTTAAACTCAAGCGAATCTTATCCAGAATAAATTGGCTTCTGGCACTCATCCAAAATTCAAATCTTCGTATCAAGAATCGAATCACGTAACGTCGTTCTCGACATGTCACAAAAATTCACGAACATTCAGGAGGTCTATTCTGGATACCGTAAATGTAAATGCGGTGAAATTTTGTAAAAATTGAACTCGTTTTGATCGGGATACAAACTGTCAACTATAAATTAGGTTATCAAGTACCCGTGTACAAACAAACAAATCCGTAAACTCGTTTTGACATTGGAAATGTCTTTTCGTTCGCTTCAGTATAGGCATCGATTTCACGAAAAAGTGCGATCCCCTTATATCTCGGAGAGTTGTGAAGATATGATATTCATAAAAGGCTCAAAAGACGCGTATTCACGAGAGCTGTAAGGTGCAAAAAGAATTATTTGAGAAAGTCAAAAACGAAAAAAGTTAAGACCGAAATTGTGAAAATAAATATCATTTCTTTCCAAATTTTTGATTTTGGCGCTCGATATTTTGGAAACGAAGAATGATATCAAAAATTTGAGAAAAACTCGTCTGGACAATTTAGTCAGCTATAATTTGAGCCTAAAACAAAGATGATGGGGTTAAGAGTATGCCCTGTAGCTTAACCTTTTTGAACAAAGTCAAAAACGTTGTAGTTTTATTTTGTAACCTTTTCCTTATCCCATTGCTGGGATACGGGTCTCCCTTCAGTCGAAGGTGATTAGAGCGTACTCTGCCACGCTGCTCCAATGATGGATTGGCAGAGGTCGGTGTTTTCAAACCGCCCTAAGGCCACCGACTTGGCTTAACGACTGTCATCCATCGATAACAGCCGGGACCGACGGCTTAACCCTTTATAGGACATAAGCATCTAGGGTAGATAAAAAAAACTATGTATTTAGATTTTTTTTATGTTTTATGTAATGTAAACACGGTGGTAAAAATATTCCCTGTGGCTTGAGGTTCTGAGGTCTGCTGAGTACCAGATATATTGGGTAAAATTTCAAATCTTGCTGCCCGCCTAGAACGATCGCGTTGGGATGGAACGACGGAGGACGGAGGGATAGATGAAAAATCAACAGATGAACTGCCAGGTTCGACTTTCGAGAGGTATTATGCTGCTAGGTGGATCAGGTGTCGGTGCCATAGGCCTGTCATTAGGCTCGTCATAGTTTTTTAGGATCGTTCAATACAGTATCAAAACCATCATCAGATACATCGGGAAGACAAAATATGTCTTCCAATTCGTTGACTATTTGTAAATCTATAAACATATAATAAAACAGTAGACCCCGATATGTCTGAACATATTTGGCAAAAATGGAGAGGGAACCGTTAGAGAAAGGTAACAAAAGCAAAAAAAAATTTTTTTTGTCTGTCTGTTTGAACGCGCACATCTTCTAAATTACTGAATGGATTTTAATGCTGTTTTAACCTTAGGAAGGTAGAGCTCGGCTTGGAGCAGAATATAGGTTTTGTCGCATTTAAATCGGATGTCAGGAAAATAAGTTATGGTCATTTAAAGGTCTCTACCCTGACTATGCAAGAAAAAAATATTTCTCGCACTTACAAACTTGAGACTTGGTACACCATAACTACCGACAACAGACTAAACCGGACCGGACCGAACCGGACCGAACCGAACCGAACCGGACCGAACCGAATCGAATCGGATGTCAGGAATAGAAGTTATCATTTAAATTTTCAACAGCCTAAGAATTTTAAAATTGTCACTCACTGCAGAGTCGGAATCGCCCGATATCTCATAACGACCATTTTTAAATTCAGTAGCACTGTGTATGAAAGTTTTTTTTTACTTGAGTTAACCATTTAAAATGTTGTTCCTCTCAAATTCACTAGATGGCACTGTTAGATTCTGAATCGCACTATGAAAGTTTTTTAGTATAACTGAGCTGACGATTTCAATTTTAATATAATTTTAATTTTTCATAATTATTTTACATTAGGTATTTTGATTAGGTACGATAAAATGAAATAAACCACAGCGGCGAGCAAATAGACAATGAGCAATAAAGAACACTGACGTCTCGGGGAAAAACTATAGCAGTAGTAATAGGAGACTGTTAAACCCGTCTATACTATTTAATTATAGTCATAAGTCCAATTCCACACGGGCGAAGCCGCGGGCATAGCTAGTCGTTAAGTATTCTCTACTCCTACTCATTTGCCAGATAGTCTGTAATAAGCAAAAAAGGAAATAGGATTAACGTGGTCCGAGAGTCTCTTCGCGAGTTTTTCAAAAGCACTAATATTCTCACGGTGGCATCTCAGTGCATTCTTGACAGCATCATGTTTGTTCGTAAAAACATTCATGACTATGACCAGGTGTGGATATTCATAATTTCAATACGCGTCACAGAAATAAATTAGCTGCTCCTAAATTCAGGCTTAGGAAAGCGGGCAAGTTATTTATGATTCAAAGTTTGCATTATCTATATATATAAAATGCTTTGTCCTGACTGACTGACTGACTGACTGACTGACTGACTGAGAATCAACGCACAGCCTAAACCGCTCATCGTAAAAATCTGAAACTTGGCAGGTGGAACTATTATAAGACGTAGGCGTCCGATAAGAAAGGATTTTTCGAAATTCGAACTCTAAGGGGGTAAAAAAGGGGGGTAAAGTTACTATGGGACAACTTGATTCCTTGGTCCAATCTACTTCAAATTTTGCATAAAAATTGTTTATGAGAATTGATGGAAGATGTGATTTTTATTTTATTGAAATTCTTGAAAAAAATGTATTTTGTGGGTAATTTTCTTCGAGTTGATATCAATACTCATACTCCTTAGTCCTTTTGATTTCAATTACATTTCATTTTGACACATCCGTGAAGTGAAGTGTATCATCTGTCATGTAACAGGGGTGGAAACAAGTCAGTAAAGTCAGTAAAAGTCAGTTTTTTTGAAGGCAGTCAGTAAAAGTCAGTTTTTTCAAAATTTGGTCAGTAAAGTCAGTATATCCAGGATCTCAGCAAAAGTCTTCTTCAAAAATGTGTCTCATTCTTCTTTCAATTTGATTTCGTGTTTATTAATTTGATGATACTTTTCGATATATTTCTGTGTTGTATTTTTGCTTTATCCAGGGGTACTCTTGTTCAATTTGCTTATCCCGCGAATTGACTTTTGAGTGCATGGGTATGCAACCCCGGATATCTAGAGCTGCGATTTTGCTTCCTCCCATTCCCTCTCCAGCAAATCGCATCCCTTTTAAAGGTCTGTACCCTAAGCACGAAAAACATTCGAATTCGTATCGTCTACGTAAAATTTCTCGCTACGATTACGCACTCGATACGCTTACGTCCAATGTCGGTAGCACGAAAATTATTGCGATCGCTATCGTAAGCTCGCAAGTTGCTCGCAAGTAACTCGATACGATTTGAATGAACAATGAACAAATGAATGAATGACGCGTTCCGAAATCTAAACATGAGTATTATTATGTAAATAGAATTTATAAATGTGCCAAATAAATAAGGTTTTTTACGTCTAATACTATAAATTCGTATTATAATAGTGATCTATTATACAAATAAGCACAATATTCCCCTAAAAACAATAAATTTTACATTATTTTACGAAATTAATATTTGTTGTGAGTTATGACAGAAGTTCGTTTTGGAACGTCTACTTACTGGCGGACGCTGGCGGCATTTTTTGCAATTTTTGAGTTTTATCAAACTTTGCGGTAAGTGGAGTGATTGGAATTTGCCTTCCACTTCCCAAGAAAGACCACAGCTACAGGAGACAGAGATAGAGTACATACGAAGTTCACCTGTAGCGGCCCAACAACCTGCATCTTCCCCAAAATGGAAAGCACCACCGAAGAAAATAAAAAAAAACATTAAATCCAAGGCAGATTCCTGCAGAGACGCGTTTTTAGGGGCTGAAAAGAATGCGAGAGAATATGAAAAAGAGCGTGATAGAATGTATTTTGAATTAGAAAGAGAGCGGATTCGCCAGAGAGACATTGAGCTTACTTTACAAGCTCAATGGCTACAATTTTTGAAAGAAGCGATGGATGTCTTAAAGGTATATTTGGAAGGGAGAAAGTGAATGAGAGGGTTTGAAAGAAAATTAATATGTACAGCTACCTATTTATAGAGTTAGGTTTTTTTGTTTTATTTTTTTTAATTTAAGAATTGTTCTATATACGTATTATAAGTAATTTAAGTTAGCATTAATTTTATGTTCTAGTAATTAATCTTATATGTATAAAATAAAATCCATATTATTTAAAAGTGAAATATATTTTTATTAAAAATAAATACCTATTTTACTTGGTTGGTGCAGTTCTTTCAAATTATCCTAATAAATTGTAATATAAATTAATTTCTGACTTTAGATCCACAATTTGTGTTAACTTAATTAATACATTTAAAAATCAAGTATTTGTAATAAAAATAAATATCTTGTCGTTGGTATTTGAAGGCTACCCTAATCTAATAAGAGTTGAAAAAAATCAGTTCAATTGAGAACTTCCTCCGTTTTTTGAAGTCGATTAAAAAATAACATAAATGCTTCAAATGCTATCTACATGTCCATATGGCGTTTCATTGCTTTGTGATTGGGCTGGTGTGTAATGAATTCTATTGATTCTATCAACTAAAAGATTTCTCAAAGCTCTGCCTCTAAACAAGTCATCCCTCGCGTCTTCATCCTCATAATATGGTATATTTTCTTGTCTTACGAATGCTTCCCTTTCGATTTCTTCATCATCTGGGTCTGGTATATTATAATTGAGTGCTATGTTGTGTAGTACGCAGCAAGCCGTTATTATTCTTGCACATTTCTCAGGCTTATAATGTAGAGTCCGATGTTTACTGACGCAACGCCACCTATTTTTGAGTCTGCCAAAGGTATTTTCTATTGTGACTCTGGCTCTTCCATGAATAGAAGTATACTTAGCCTCTGGACTCCCTTCTACTGTATCAGGAATGGGCGTCATCAGCCAAGGCCGCTGGGGATAACCGGAGTCTCCTAGAAAGTAATATAATGAATAAATATAGGGGACATTTTGCAAAAAGTTCCCAAACTAGGCTAAGCCTATACTATGGATATCAGAGACCGATATGTTGTACTATAGTACTATTAGAAATATCTAATACTTGCCTATCTATTTGGCGCAGCGCTAGTGACTGCTTTCTGCGTCTTGGGTTGTGGGTTCGATTCCCACCCAGGATAAATGTTTGTTCATCTATACGAATAACACTGACACAGAACAAATATTTATACATCACACTAACATTTATCCTTGGTAGGAATCGAACCCATAACTCACGGCACAGAAACCAGAGTCACTACCACTGCGCCAAATAGATAGGCAAGTATTATAGTGCAACAGATAAAATTGAATAATTTAAATAAATTAGGTATATTGTTAGGTACCTACCTAATAACCAGACTTGTTCATTATTGCGATGTAGGTTCTGCATGAAATTATTAACTGCACTATTCTCCCATACAAATGCGTCATGTGTTGCTCCACCATATTTAGGATTAACATTGAGTATGCGGCAGTCGCTGTCACATATCTATAAAACAATTGTTATGGGTGAGCAGTAATAAATGAATTTTTAATGACAAATAGGCGCCTGCGCTGCTTCTGCCCCGATGGATTAATAAGAAAAATCTTTCTTTTATTATATTTATAACTTGCTGTTATTTTAACGATAGTCATAGAAATTACTAACATAACATTTGGGCTATATAATCTTACCATTTGAACATTTAGGGAATGGAAATGTTTTCTGCAAAAGAATAAATGTTCAATTTCTTTATTGGGTGTAAATATGTGGAAATGTGATCCGTCGATACAACCAATAACTCCTGGAATACCAAATCGTGTGTAAAATCTGAAAAATAAACAATATAATTTTTGTAAGTTACAGTTTTTTTTTCAAAAATCAGAACTCTCCCATTGTGTGTTATAATAATTAAAATATTTTATGGGCACAATAAGCAACAAGTAGAATTTCGTTTTAGAAGTTTTAAAAGAATATTAAATACCTTTGTTTAATAGATTCTCGTTCCAATCTTGTTACAGGAAATTTTATGAATTTATTCAGTATCGCAGGAGTATTTAAAGCATTTGTGACTTCTTTTACATATTTACTAACTGTAGTTTGTCCTAAATGTTTACCCATACCAACCATTCTTTGGTATGAGCCCGTTCTATAAAATGACAAGGCACACAGAATCTGTAACAAATAAAATGTTTATTATAAATAACTTACAACATTTGTATACCTAAAAAAGGTACAAGTTAATTTGTGGAATGTGATCCAAGTGGGTACTTACCTTATGTTCCACTTGGACTCGCTTGGTCGACTTAAGTGTCGTGTTGGCCTGTAGCTCTCGACTTAAAAAAATAAATGCGTCTCTAGTAAGCCCATATCTTTTCCAAAATTCTGTGTCATTAATTTCAGCAGGATTCAATTTTTTTCCAAGACAAGCTCTCATCTGAATATCCCTGTGTTTAAGATACAAACGAATAAGTCTAATTTGAAATAAATAATAATAATGAATATAGGGGATATTTCACACAGTCATCAAGCATTTTACAGGGGTTATTGTACAGGGTTACAATGGGAATCAGAAACTTCAGAGACTGTTTTTTTTTACATATGTAGATAAATAATAAACAGAAAGACAAAAATTCATGTTTATCGCACAAACATTAAATTTGTCCTGGGTGGGAATCGAACCCACGACCTCTACCACTGCGCCAAGTAGGCTGTCCACTAAAAATTACTAAGTAACAAAGGGTTTAATGCTTACCGTTTAATTTCATGTTCCTCATTCCTAATTTCGTCTATTAGCCGCCACGCAAGGTAATAATTAATAGTTGGACGTCTAAACCTTCTCAACATGTTATTTTCATACACTAATACACTTCACAATCAAATAAAACTTAAATATAAAAATCAATAAGCACTGCTCGAATAATCTCTCACTGTCAATTTGCAAGTGAGTAAAAATTCGATATCCAGACTTCGAATGTTACGATACCGTACGTCAAAATTAAGTTCGTGCTACAATGCTACATACAGAGTTGATTAAACGTTACGTGAACTGTTCGATCGCGATACGCTTACGCTACGCGCCAAATGTCAAACCGTTTGTGCTTATGTTTTTTAGTTCTCGTTACGTCCGTTGAGGCGCTGTACAAGTTTCCATACTAAATTTCTCGATGACGATACGAATACGCAAACGATACGAATTCGAATGTTTTTCGTGCTTAGGGTACTGGTCAGACAGTCGGCAGCGGTGCGTGACAGCGACGACGGGATGCTGGCGCGGCCAGCGGCGGAATAGTCACGCACTGCGGGCGTGATCACGTCCCATCCCGCCGCGCCCCGTCTTGCCAGCTGTCTGACCAGACCTTGAGGTGAACACAGCTACAAGAAAAATGAAACCACGCAGGCATCTGGCACGGTGATTAATTAAATTATAACCTAGACGCTTGATGCTAGAAAGCTGTAATTTGGAATGTATACGCATATTAACAATGCTAACAAAGTGGTATAATAAAATTTTTAAAAATATATATTTTTTGGATGCTCCGCTACATGTAAAGTTTTAATGAAAATTTTATTTCGCGCCGACCCCATGTTGTGGGGTATTGTTACATAGCTTTCTTAAAAACATCGAGGGTGTGGGAAAATCATTTTCCGATACAAAGCTCCGTTTGCGAATTGCATTTAACGTGCCAATTTTAGTTTTGCACGGTGCCCCCCTCCCTTTATCTCCGAAAGTCTTATGTTTAGCAATTTGAAAAAATCATGGTAGTAGTCCATATAGTGAACCTACTATAACGGGAGGCTCTACTAATTACCGAGTAATAGCCAACGAACTTTTAAAAGTAAAATTTATTTGACACACAAGTATCATACAAATAATCGTACAAATGTCATAGGATATGGCATTGTACTCATACTCACTGCAAGCAAGAAATACGTAGCCAATACGGAACCCCGCTTTGTGCGTGGCCCGACACGTACTTGCCCGGTTTTTTTCTTTATTACTTATCTCTTGATCCTTCACAATCCTTTGTGAATATTGTGATATTAAGCACATAATATGCAACACATTAAAGGCTAGAACAGTCCGGCGAAGGATAAAAAAAGTCAGTATTTGGTCAGTATGTCATTAGGTTTTGGTCAGTAAAGTCAGTAATTTTAGACCTTGATAGCGCTTCCACCCCTGGTAATTATAAATTGTGAATATTCAATTATAATGTCGTCTATTTATTCTGTTTGTGATATCGGAAAAACAGCTAAAATTCTAACTATGTATAAAGCGGACTGAATCATATTCATCGATAATAAATAGTAAGTAATTAAATATTAAATTTTATAATATTAGACAGGGTTCAAGTTAAATTGGTCAATGGTTAAATGGCATACATATTGATATTGTCTCTTTCTCACTTATAGGAAATCTCATTACGTCGACTCGCTCTATTATTTCGTAGATATTTGACAGGGGTCAAGTTAAATTGGTCAATGGTTAAATGGCATATTGATATTGTCTCTTTCTCACTTATAGGAAATATCATTACGTCGACTCGCTCTATTATTTCGTAGTGTTGTTCTAAGGATGGTTGTAGGCTGAGGTTGTAGGTATTTTTTACGGAAGTGGTTGGAAAACAAGCTCAGGAATATGGATCATTTGATATTAGGTGATCACCGTCGACTATGGAGCACATAGATTCTAGGGTACCTGACCCGTTGCCGACCCATAACAGGAAAAGACAGGATTTATAGCGAGAAATAGTATAAGGAAGGAGTTAGATTTTTTTAATACAACAAAGGTGGCAAACAAGAATTTCGGATATTTCACTCTCCGAACGAAACACATTGCTGCTTCACGTCAATATTCTGTAAGAGTTTCACCGGTCGGGCTAGCCTATTTCATAAACGCCCACTCCAAAGATTGTAATGAGAAGTATTTAAATAGAAAAATAATCATGTATACATAATATGAAAATGTTTTGTCTTGACCGTAGAGACCTGAAATTTGGGTGTGTGATGTAGGCAACAGATAAGAAAGAATTTTTTGAAATTGACACGGGAAAGCGGGATAAACGCAAACGAAGTTGCGCGGGTTTCTCTAGTCTATATATATAAAATGCTTTGTCCTGACTGACTGACTGACTGACTGAGAATCAACGCACAGCCTAAACCGCTCATCGTAAAAATCTGAAACTTGGCAGGTGGACCTATTATATGACGTAGGCGTCCGATAAGAAAGGATTTTTCGAAATTCGAACTCTAAGGGGGTGAAAAAGGGGGGTAAAGTTACTATGGGAGAACTTGATTCCTTGGTCTAGGAAATCTCATTACGTCGACTCGCTCTATTATTTCGTAGTGTTGTTGTAGGCTGAGGTTGTAGGTATTGAATTACCGATATACTTATGCATTTTTTTACGGAAGTGGTTGGAAAACAAGCTCAGGAATATGGATCATTTGATATTAGGTGATTACCGTCGACTATGGAGCACTTAGATTCTAGGGTCCCTAACCCGTTGCCGACCTATAACAGGAAAAAACAGGATATAGCGAGAAATAGTATAAGGAATGAGTTAGATTTTTTTTATATCAAAAAGGTGACAAATAAGAATTTCGGATATTTCACTACCTTAACGAAACGCATTGCTGCTTCACGTCAATATTCTGTAAAAGGGTGGCTCTTCACTGGTCGGGCTAGCCTATTTCATAAACGCCCACTCCAAAGATTGTAATGAGAAGTATAAAAATAGAAAAACATCTATACATATGACAATTTTTTGGATGTGTTCTGAAAAGTGTGGTGTATGATGTAGGCAACCGATATGAAAGGATTTTTTAAAATTCCCACGGGAAAGAATAAACGCACACGAAGTTGCGCGGGTTTCTCTAGTGTATAATAAAATTCCAGAATATATAAAAAAAATTGCCCAATAATCGATTTAAATAAAATGTCAAAAATTCTTAACCAGTAAAGCGTACTATACTATCAACGAGTATCTAAATGAAAGGTCTCCCTGGCAAAGGTGAAATGCTAAAACTTGTTGTGAAAAGCCAGTAAATGTTCAATAAATTACTTAAATAAAAAATTGTGTTCAATATTATTGTAATATGTACACGTGTCGTAGTGTTATCCAAATGAGGCTGTTTTTTATATTATTTACATTTTAATATAATTTAGATTAAATAATTGGTGACAAGGATGTTAATGTGTACGGGCACGTCATACTCGCAAATTGTCCAAACTGGCGGTGGCGTTGTGGGTCGGGTTACTGTTGTTCCCTTCAATATTGTTCATAATATTGTTGATGGTGAGCCCAGTAATGGGGGCTGGCAGGCTGACTCTCACGTCAACTCGAAAATACACGAGAACGATTGCTGCCTTGCGGGCCTGGTCTGCTCCTATCTTTAACACCGATTTAGAATTTTATATTTTAGATTTAATTTTATGAATGGCACTATTTATTGACGTAATGTTGCATGTACCTAGTTTTAAATTTTATGGTAAAAAAAACACAATATATTTATAAATGCCAAAAAAGAGCGTAACAGGTTTTCTTTCGCCATTTATTTTACCAGTGGTCATTTTGCTTTTGTTTCCGAAATAGACGGAGACTCGCATAGTCAAAAAGTTATCAGATCTCATGTAGAGCCAAGCTTCTAACTCTACACGCCCTACCTCTACAAGGCCTAACTTCACAAACTCTACACTTGCAAGTGACGAAATCGGGGGTTTTAAGACATTAATAAAATCTAAAGTATAATAGCTACGATATTCAAACTTTATGTTTAATCATTGTACTGGTGTCATTATATCTTGAAATTTTTAACTATTTAGCATCATCCAAAACAAAGTTATGAGAGTTCAAAAAAACGACGAAACGTTTCGAGAAAAGGTAGGTAGTGCTCGTCTCGTGCGAGATTTATACAAATCATTTATTACAACTGTATACTCTGACAAGAGAACGTGTTTGTGAAAGCTTATTCTCTAAATAAAGTTTTGAATTAGAATTTGGTCACCCCACGGGCAAAGGGAATATTTTTACACCACAAAAAAAGAGTGTAAGAAAGGCCTCGAAAAACTTATTCCAAATGCAATATACATAAGACATTAAGTTTAATAACAACTTATCTTTCGAAAGTCGCAAAATTTGAAGATGCATAAAGATTTAACAGCAGGTGTCGAAATTCAGTTGTTTTTAAACTTGTAACTGTCACAGATAAAAAAAATATTATGACGTCCGTTCTTAACTCCTAGATAAAAAAAAATAATATGAAATCCACAATTTGTTGCCATAGGAATAAATTCGATCACTAGTTTCGTTTTCAAAAAAAATCCAAAAAAATATGATGGGAAATAATATATTCCCGCTGCCTTATAAAGAAAGGGTCGTGCCCACGGGTCGTGCCCTCCGAAGCACGGAGAAGCTCAAGATAACAAAACCTATCCAGACGCTGGCTAGGGTCGATGTTGCTTAACTTGCGTGTTCATATTAGAGTGCGACACACCACACAGCAACGCCATCGAGCTCCTCCGACGCCATCGAGCTCCTCGTCGCTCAGCGACAATATTTTTTCGAATTCCGTAGATTCATTTCCAATGTGCACGATAGTCGTGTGAAGCACGAAATCTGTGAATTTTTTAAAGAAGTTAGTTTGGATGATATTATTATGTGTGGAAAAGATATTACTGTAGAGATGATGAATTAATGAAGAAACTTACATACCCTTTCGTGCCACGTGGTCCACTCTATCATAATGTCCACCGTAGCGTTACGTCCACAGTATCATAATGTCCACCCTTCATTAAAAAAAAACGTGGACCACGTGGTACAAAAGGGTCGTAACAACTCAACACAAAATAGGAAAGGTACGAAGAAGGAGAATTTGTCATGGATACGTAAATGAAGAGAGTATAATGTAAATTACGATTCATCCTGTGGGAAAAGTCACGAGATTATATTACTTTTTTTAGGTTTAATCGAAGTTTCAAGAAAGAGTAGGCCTCAACTTTAGAGGCACAAAGAAAGCTTTTAATGCTGCTGTATGCTGCATTGTAAGTACAATACACAAAATGTCCGCAGCATAGAAAAAAAAAATAGTCGCGATTGTAAGACGTGCTTTAAAGTCGTGCAAAGGACACTCAGAGTCGAGCCTAGGGCTACATGTCACATGGTGTGGATGCAAGAAGGTTAGATGCGGTTTCTTTGAACTCTTTTTTTCTGAAATGGCCCCGTTTTTCTTTTGCTGACTTGAATTTAGAATGGTGTAGATGTTCTAGATAATGACACAACATAAATATAAATAAAAAATACAGAGTTACTTGTTTACAGCTGGTTCGCGGATTTGTTAGTTACTTTGATAATACTCGTAATTTATTTTTTAATTAAACTTGAATGGTCTTTATTGTTTTTTGTAGATAATGAAAATAAGCTGCACTAAATAATGCAAAGTACCTAATGTTATATATTTTACTGGTTGTTTCTGCGGGAAAGAATAGGGTACATGTAGGTAGGTATATAAATTATAAACTTTAAAAAAAAGTTACCGAATTTTGTTAAAAATACCATCATCATCACTCGTCCATTCAACTTTGATGTAGACTACGTTTTGTGTTGAGACTTGAGAGCAGTCTACGTGTCGTTTATAAAACTACTTTTAAAGTAACATTTTAATCTTAGTTCCTATTTTGTTTTTTAAATAAATGAACTGACGTTTTGCATTTTTCTCACTTCTTTATTAATTCTTTCCCGGAGATTACGGTATGAAAAAGCGAAGTGGCTTATATCTCAACCGTTGGACAATATAATCCAGCGCATCTGCACACTAATGAACGTTGCAGCTGAATTTATTAACCAAGAATATTAAATCCTCTGTGACATTGAAAACTTGAGCCGAAGCCCGTGCCAAGTGTCAAACAGTAAATTAAATAAACTTATTATTCTGTTAGACGCACGCATGTCAGAATTGAATTAAAAACGGTCTAGAATCCCAACGATTTTATAATTGTAACCTGGGCCCTTATTTTCGTAACAAAAATTCTGATACTCACGAAAGGTATTCTCGTAAGCATTTTTGAAATTAGTTTACTCTTGGCATATAGCCGGTACCATTTTTGTCTAGGAAAACAGTAGTTGTTTGTAGCGAAAATAACAAATAATACCAATATTAGTTTTTCTTAGTGTTCTGATAAACTTTCTGATTACCCGTGAAGGTGACACAAGTTTGTACTTATACAGGCCAGTCAACCTTCATTGACTTAGATGTTCCAGTTGGTTTGCAGAGACAAAATTTCGTTTACATTTCGTATTTCATTTCCATTTTAGTTTTAATGTTTCAAGTAAATCAAGAGCTAATTAATGGGGGAATATAAACCCAGGTTTTAATCGATTTTTTAACTGTTGCTAATAGCCTGTCTATCAGTTGATGTATGATTCTGATAGTGTTTTGATTGGACAGTTGTTATCTGACAAATAAACTAAATGGAACATTTAACGAATCAGCATTCGGTTGAGCAGATCCATAGTACCCATTATAGTTTTATTTTTAAATATTTTTTTTAAATAAAAAAAAATAAGGAAATGGTTAGAACAATGCGTTTTGTATTTTGTTAGCTACGATACTACAAAAAAAACACACACTTTAACCCTATATTTCTCTTTTTTTGGTCGGGGGTTAAAATATCACCTCTCTTTTTGTCACTATACGGTTAAAATAAGACACTCATCCAATTTCATCTGATAAAAATGAGATCCCTGATCTCATTACGACACGTGTATGGCATCAGCAATTTGTATTACAACGATGATAACAGTACCATAATACTTCAATATGTATGTTAACGTATTCTTAGACAGTAAATTTCTGCAGTTTAATAAGAAAACTGGAAATTGGGGAAGCATTTTACACGTTTGTGATTTATTTTTGAAATATGCATTGATAAATGGAAAGTAGAGGATAGTAAGTTTACAGATTGAAATAGAAATGAACTATGCGATTCTTGGCCAGGTGGAAAGTAGTCGATGGGCCAAGGCGCTCACGGAATATGGCTAAGGCAAGAGTAGAAAATGATCATACAGTTTAGTCAGATAACATTGGGCGTCTGACGGTACCCCATAATGAGGAAGAAAGGGTTTGATCTTTTCACTTAACAAACAAAATTGCGAGAGACTCCTGTTCAAGGCAGCTCATTTACGGTTACCAGTTCAAAATATCAGCATAGTAAGTATGAAGTACCACCCTCTCACAGAATATCGACGTGATGCAGCAATGCCTTTGTTCGGTGAGTGAGAGATCCGGAAGCCCAACTCCTTCCCTATCCCTTCTTTTCCCCCTCCTTCTTTCCCTTCCCTTCCTTTCCAACCTCCTTGGTGGACAACGCATTGGTAGCGCCCCTGGTGTTACTGATGTCCAAAGGCAGCGTTGACCACTTTCCATCAGGTGGTCCGCTTGCTTGTTTGTCTAGTGTTTGGCATAAAAAAATATAAATAAAAATATATCAAAGGAAAAATGCCATATCCATAATATCAATCCATGGCGAT
Organism: Endotricha flammealis; assembly: GCA_905163395.2. NCBI lineage: Eukaryota > Metazoa > Arthropoda > Insecta > Lepidoptera > Pyralidae > Endotricha > Endotricha flammealis. The sequence continues at coordinate 10,123,501 of LR990869.1, read as the reverse complement.
ATGGGACTGCCATTGGGGCGGAATACACCCTTTGAAGAAAGTGCCGACTGCTGTAAAAAAAGACTTGAAAACTGCTAACTGCAGGAAAAGGCGCACGTGTGGTCGATATATCAGGATTATGAGTACTTCAAAGGTTTAGAAAGGTTCAATAAGTGGTCTAGGTATAATAGTAGTTTTACTTGAGAATAGTTTTGTAAACTCATACTGAAAACATTTTAATAAGTTCTATTTTATTTAATATGGATTATGTCACATATTGGCAAATAAAATAAACATATATAAAAAAAAAAAAAGTAATCTTACCTTTGCATATAAAATATGATAACTTTATTCAGACTCACTACAAACAACTTCGAATAATGACACACACATGTTAATATTCCGAAACTTTAGAAGTAATAAAGAATATTTAAGCGACACTAAAATATTCGTCTGGAGTAACAGACGTATTTGTGTACAATGTGTACAAAGTTCAACATACTGTATTTGAGAGCATCCCTGGATAATAGCTTGAGAGACCAGTGCATTCACCCCAACAAATTGTAGCTTTAATAATACTTCTCAAACAAGTAACACGAGGTGAAGTTACACGAGGACATAATATTATTAGAATACTAGCGAAACCCGCGCAACTTCGTTTGCTTGTTTCTATATACCAAATCCTACGGGTATCGCGTATTTTTTGGGATAAAAAGATACCCTACGTGTTAATCCAAGGTATCAGCTACCTACATACCAATATCATAAAAATTGGCCAACCCATGTGTGCGTGAAGAAGTAACAAACATACTCACAACACTTTCGTCTTTATTATTGCGATACTCAAGATTGAGTATTTTTACTTGAGAAACCTGCAATATGCGAAAACGGGCCACCGACCACACCACCGGCACAGTGTGATAATGAGTACTCCACCGGTGCCCAGAGTCCATCTTAGACTGCGCTTAGACGCAGTGTTATAAAATGTGGCGGTTTCATAACTGATTGATATATGCGTCGCACGGGCTGCGGGGCGGGCTCAGTCGGCCGCAATTATTTTACGACGTAGGCCCTTAACATTTGTTTTTTCCAAGTTGCCTGAAATTGTTTTGACATTGGAAATGTCTTTTCGTTCGCTTCAGTATAGGCTTCGATTTCACGAAAAAGTGCGATCCCCTTATATCTCGGAGAGTTGTGAAGATATGATATTCATAAAAGGCTCAAAAGACGCGTATTCACGAGAGCCGTAAGGTGCAAAAAGAATTATTTGAGAAAATAAAAAACGAAAAAAGTTATGGCCGAAATTGTGAAAATAAATATCATTTCTTTCCGAATTTTTGATTTTGGCGCTCGATATTTTGGAAACGAAGAATGATATCAAAAATTTGAGAAAATTTTGTCTGGACAATTTAGTCAGCTATAATTTGAGCCTAAAACAAAGATGATCGGGTTAAGAGTTTGCCCTGTAGCTTAACCTTTTTGAACAAAGTCAAAAACGTTGTAGTTTTATTTTGTAACCTTTTCCTTATCCCGACTTTATCGTCGCTCATCATCATCATCATATCAACTCATAATCATCCCATTGCTCGGATATGGGTCTCCCTTCAGTCGAAGGTGATTAGAGCGTACTCTGCCACGCTGCTCCAATGATGGATTGGCAGAGGTCGGTGTTTTCAAACCGCCCTAAGGCCACCGACTTGGCTTAACGACTGTCATCCATCGATAACAGCCGGGACCGACGGCTTAACCCTTTATAGGACATAAGCATCTAGGGTAGATAAAAAAAACTATGTATTTAGATTTTTTTTATGTTTTATGTAATGTAAACACGGTGGTAAAAATATTCCCTGTGGCTTGAGGTTCTGAGGTCTGCTGAGTACCAGATATATTGGGTAAAATTTCAAATCTTGCTGCCCGCCTAGAACGATCGCGTTGGGATGGGACGACGGAGGACGGAGGGATAGATGAAAAATCAACAGATGAACTGCTAGGTTCGACTTTCGAGAGGTATTATGCTGCTAGGTGGATCAGGTGTCGGTGCCATAGGCCTGTCATTAGGCTCGTCATAGTTTTTTACGATCGTTCAATACAGTATCAAAACCATCATCAGATACATCGGGAAGACAAAATATGTCTTCCAATTCGTTGACTATTTGTAAATCTATATACATATAATAAAACAGTAGATCCCGATATGTCTCAACATATTTGGCAAAAATGGAGAGGGAACAGTTAGAGAAAGGTAACAAAAGCAAAAAAAATTGTTTTTTGTCTGTCTGTTTTAACGCGCACATCTTCTAAATTACTGAATGGATTTTAATGCTGTTTTAACTTAAGGAAGATAGAGCTCGGCTTGGAGCAGAATATAGGTTTTGTCGCATTTAAATCGGATGTCAGGAAAATAAGTTATGGTCATTTAAAGGTCTCTACCCTGACTATGTAAGAAAAAAATATTTCTCGCACTTACAAACTTGAGACTTGGTACACCATAACTACCGACAACAGACTAAACCGGACCGAACCGAACCGAACCGGACCGAACCGAATCGAACCGGATGTCAGGAATAGAAGTTACCCTCATTTAAATTTTCAACAGCCTAAGAATTTTAAAATTGTCACTCACTGCAGAGTCGGAATCGCCCGATATCTCCTAACGACCATTTTTAAATTCAGTAGCACTGTGTATGAAAGTTTTTTTTTTCTTGAGTTAACCATTTAAAATTTTGTTCCTCTCAAATTCACTAGATGGCACTGTTAGATTCTGAATCGCACTATGAAAGTTTTTTAGTATAACTGAGCTGACGATTTCAATTTTAATATAATTTAAATTTTTCATAATTGTTTTACATTAGGTATTTTGATTAGGTACGATAAAATTAAATAAAACACAGCGGCGAGCAAATAGACAATGAGCAATAAAGAACACTGATGTCTCGGGGAAAAACTATAGCAGTAGTAATAGGAGACTGTTAAATCCGTCTATACTATTATAGTCATAAGCCCAATTCCACACGGGCGAAGCCGCGGGCATAGCTAGTCGTTAAGTATTCTCTACTCCTACTCATTTGCCAGATAGTCTGTAATAAGCAAAAAAGGAAATAGGCTTAACGTGGTCCGAGAGTCTATTCGCGAGTTTTTCAAAAGCACTAATATTCTCACGGTGGCATCACAGTGCATTCTTGACAGCATCATGTTTGTTCGTAAAAACATTCATGACTATAACCAGGTGTGGATATTCATAATTTCAATACGCGTCACAGAAATAAATTAGCTGCTCCTAAATTCAGGCTTAGGAAAGCGGGCAAGTTATTTATGATTCAAAGTTTGCATTATGTATAATAAAATTTCAGAATATATAAAAAAAATTGCCCAATAATCGATTTAAATAAAATGTCAAAAATTCTTAACCAGTAAAGCTTACTATACTATCAACGAGTATCTAAATGAAAGGTCTCCCTGGCCCCCTTGCAAAGGTGAAATGCTAAAACTTGTCGTGAAAAGCCAGTAAATATTCAATAAATTACCTAAATAAAAAATTGTGTTCAATATTGTAATAATGTACACGCGTCGTAGTGTTATCCAAATGGGGCTGTTTTTTATATTATTTACATTTTAATATAATTTAGATTAAATAATTGGTGACAAGGATGTTAATGTGTACGACGTCATACTCGCAAATTGTCCAAACTGGCGGTGGCGTTGTGGGTCGGGTTACTGTTGTTCCCTTCAATATTGTTCATAATATTGTTGATGGTGAGCCCAGTAATGGGGGCTGGCAGGCTGACTCTCACGTCAACTCGAAAATACACGAGAACGGTTGCTGCCTTGCGGGCCTGGTCTGCTCCTATCTTTAACACCGATTTAGCATTTTATATTTTAGATTTAATTTTATGAATGGCACTATTTATTGACGTAATGTTGCATGTACCTAGTTTTAAATTTTATGGTAAAAAAACACGATATATTTATAAATGCCAAAAAAGACCGTAACAGGTTTTCTTTCGCCATTTATTTTACCAGTGGTCATTTTGCTTTTGTTTCCGAAATAGACGTAGTAGTATATAGAGTAGATTAATCCCACCAAAAACATTTTCATGTAAAATGTTGCCAAGACGAGACCATAATGACTCGCATAGTCAAAAAGTTATCAGATCTCATGTAAAGCCAAGCTTCTACCTCTACACGCCCTACCTCTACAAGGCCTAACTTCACAAAATCTACACTTGCAAGTGACGAAATCGGGGGTTTTAAGACATTAATAAAATCTAAAGTATAATAGCTACGACATTCAAACTTTATGTTCAATGATTGTACTGGTGTCATTATATCTTGAAATTTGTAACTATTTAGCATCATCCAAAACAATGTTATGAGAGTTCAAAAAAACGACGAAACGTTTCGAGAAAAGGTAGGTAGTGCTCGTCTCGTGCGAGATTTATACAAATCATTTATTACAACTGTATACTCTGACAAGAGAACGTGTTTGTGAAAGCTTATTCTCTAAATAAAGTTTGGAATTAGAATTTGGTCACCCCACGGGCAAAGGGAATATTTTTACACCACAAAAAAAGAGTGTAAGAAAGGCCTCGAACAACTTATTCCAAATGCAATATACATAAGACATTAAGTTTAATAACAACTTATCTTTCGAAAGTCGCAAAATTTGAAGATGCATAAAGATTTAACAGCAGGTGTCGAAATTCAGTTGTTTTTAAACTTGTTACTGTCACAGATAAAAACAATATTATGACGTCCGTTCTTAACTCCTAGATAAAAAATGTTAATATGAAATCCACAATTTGTTTCCATAGGAATAAATTCGATCACTAATTTCGTTTTCAAAAAAAAAAAAAAAAATGGTGGGAAATATATTCCCGCTGCCTTATAAAGAAAGGGTCGTGCCTACGGGTCGTGCCCTCCGAAGCACGGAGAAGCTCAAGATAACAAAACCTATCCAGACGCTGGCTAGGGTCGATGTTGCTTAACTTGCGTGTTCATATTAGAGTGCGACACACCACACAGCAACGCCATCGAGCTCCTCCGATGCCATCGAGCTCCTCGTCGCTCAGCGACAATATTTTTTCGAATTCCGTAGATTCATTTCCAATGTGCACGATAGTCGTGTGAAGCACGAAATCTGTGAATTTTTTAATGTTATTATGTCAGTCAAAGTTATATTCTCGTATGTGAGAAAATATTATGTTTAAAATTAAATTAGGTTTCTGTGCAAACTTTCGGGAAATCTTTAACAAAATTTTCTTAATAAATAAACACTATTTTCTTATAAGAAAACTTTTCGTAATGTTCGTTTTGTTTACTTTCATTTTGTGAGGTTACGTACACTCTGTAAAAAAAAACAAGCATATGTAGATGTTAAACATAATAAAAAAAATAAAAAAAAAAAAATAAAAAAAAAAAAAAATAAAAAAAAAAATTATTAATGTTTTAAGTACCTAGCTCTGTTACAGAGCAACATAAAACATAATACCTATTATGTTTATAAAGCGTATTTAGTGAACTGCACCAAAAAATTAACCAACCGCTAGGGGGAAAGGATTATACATAAATTTACTTATAATATATTTCTGAATAAATTCGTTGTCAGTTCAAAGGTGGTTCAAAATCAGCTGTAGTTTCTTCCCCAGAACGTCAATAAGCTTCATTGTTTATTGTCAATCTGAGGTCGCCACTCTTGATCCTGGCTTTTCAGAAGTTAAATGTGTTGTAGGTTTGCTCCGTGTTTTTTTAAATTTTTTATTCCTATTATTACAAACCCTTTAACAAAAAATTCCTATTATAATCTAAATAGTATGTTAATGAAGTGCTATTATCTCACTGCCCTGGATGTGCCGATAATAGCTCTAATGAATATTAATGCCATTGATTGAATGTTAAGTGTTTATCAATTATAGCAATCTATACATCCTTAGGGATTGTTGATTAGGTAAATTGTAACACTTCAGGTATAATAGAAATAAGAATTCTGGAAATTTCTTGTCAAGTAGTTGTAACTTGTACAAGCTTGGCGCAAACGGGCCAACCACAGCGGCTGCGCGCGCTACCGCTAAATTTGTCGTAGTAGTCTCAGAAGCGAGCGACAGCCATCTTTTTAAGAGAGTAGGACGTAGGTAGGGCACATCGAATAATCCGCTCAAATCGGGCAGCCCGCCTGGGGAAGGACCTCCACCTTACTGAAGATCGTAGCCAAATAGCATTGGTCTCGGCACTCTCGGCCATGCTGTGTTCCTACGGTGAGTAAGGTCTCCAGAGCTTCACTTGGGGGGACTGGCAACGCGTGAGTGATACCCCCGGTATTGCAAATGTCTTTAGGCTACAGTGACGGCTTACCATCAGGCCGGCCGTAGGCTTGTTTGTGGTATATAAAAAAACCTGGTGTTATGAAACCGCCACATTTTATAACACTGCGTCTAAGCGCAGTCTATGATGGACTCTGGCCACCGGTGGAGGACTCATTATTATACTGTGCCCGTGGTCAGTGGCCCGTTTTCGCCGACACTTACCCCGTCGTCGGTCGTCGGCGAATAATCTACAAAGCTCTTTGCATGATAATTAAATACTGATTGCTTTTCGATGTATCTTTCGAGCAAGAGTAACACAATGATATGTAAAATAATATTCAAGCACCCAATGTGTTGTGACGTCCGTAATGAACTTTGTAGTATCAATAATCAATCCTTCAATCCTATCCAATTATATCTATAAGTCATAGTCTGTCTTACTAGAGAAAAATACGGGTAGTCATATTCATAGTAACACATAATACATCTGCGTGGACGGCAGGGTTAAATCTCGCACTTATATGGACACAGTTGAACTATATTGTGAGATTGTGACCCGCACAATGGGGCTCTCTGACCCGACGTCAGTGTGATAACGAATGGGCCCCAAATAGATTGCATGATGATTGATGTGGGCCCGCCTTTATGGGATTTACAACAAAAAAACGAATTCATTTGTTTAGGGAGCTATCGTATTTTGAATTGGTTGTGAAGGGTTGCCCTTGTTTTAATGAAATACGTATCAAATAATTAAAATTCAGAGTACTTATTGTCGTAACAATAATATGAGTAAAATTGAGCCTCGATTCCATCTCTCATCTAATTGACTGAGGTAACATCTGAGGTATTTTCGTAAAAATTAAATTGAGAAAATCTTCATGTATAATCAAGGTTATTAAAGTTACCAAAAAAGTTAAATGACAATTTCTAAATAATAACATAGTAATTTAGACAAAAAATGAGACTGAAGCGGTACTGACGATTTGGAAAAAATAAATTATTAATCCATTTAAGTGCAATAAACCCCTTTCTCTTTCCTACATCACAAATGAAACCTCTGTACAAAAATTCTTTTCGTCTAAAACTCGAAAGGTTTGGGTGTATAAGATTCAGTGAAGACTTCTATTTTCTTCGTGAAGTCTCATTTCGAAAGTTATTTTACCTATATTTTACAGCATCTCAATATAAGTATCGGATATCTTGACCTCTTACATAAAATCATAAAACTTTAATAAAACCCTTGAAATAAAATTCGTAGCTTCCAAGCTTACAAACAGTTTTGATAGATCGACTATTCTCGTAAAAGGGTATCGGTTATTTTTATACCTGTTAATAAACTTAGTGCAATCGTGTTTCCGGGCACTTCTAACAAATAAAATATATCCCCTTTTACTTCTCTAGCATATCAGCAAACACCAAAACAGAAAAAGTAACTGTGGTGTGTGTGCTGTAATAAATATTTTAAACTGTGATTTGATATTTATTTTTGCAACGGCAACGTCAATAGTTTTTCAACAATATCATTAGCAACTGAGAATTTAGTAGTTAATAACTTTTAGATTTTGTCTTTCTACGAACAGGCGTGAAATAATGTGAATTAAAAAGTTAACATACAAGTGCAAAACTGCGACAAAAGTTGGACATAGACAAACTTTGTCTCAACTCCCCACGGCTTAGTCGGGCGAACTAGTGAGATTAACCTCGGGATCCGTTGGCACCAGCACGTAAATCTTTTTAGTATTGTGTATGGGCTCACCTCAAGTCCTGTTCCAATCTAACTTCGAGAGGATAAAGCCACAAAATTTTTTTTCGTTGCTTCAGTTGTTTATTAGTATGGACGATTTATCTATTAACATGAAATTTTTGTGACTTGCTTCTCTCACACTCCGATATATATTAGGACAGGGTTTCAGGTTAACCTTGCTTTTAAATCTCGGTGTGTAGTTACAGCGGAATAATTTTTCTTCATAATCATAGTGACACTAGTATCACTTTAAATAAAGATTCAGCTAACAATTTCGGGAACTTAAACCTTTACGTGGAGTAAATGCGGTTCGATCTTTCCTATCCAGAGGGTAAAACATACCTTCTTTAAATTAGGTACTACACATGATCGACGATCATTTCACCCGTCGGCTAAAAGAAAAACATACCATAAATATTGTAGTTATATCATTTAGCATAGCGCTACATTCACCACGTATTGTGGTATATAATATAATAAACATAGCATTACAACCGAATGCAATGTGGCGTTGATTACGCATTGTACCAAAATTACTAATAAGTATTCAACGGTTGATTAAACACTAGTGGAATATCGGAATTTTGTGAAAAGATTAACCGTTTAATTACACGTCGTACTATTAGTAAATTGGACTATAGTAAAGCGACTGCATAGATCAAATGATGTGGGCTACTACGAAACGTAAATCCGATACTTCGGCCAAAGTATCGGAAGAATTTTAACTATGAAATACAAGTTTTTTCATGGTTATTTTAGTAATTCCTTAAACTGTATGCATGAAATACGTTGTACTTTATGGTTATTTTAGTAGTTCGTTGAATTATAACCCATGAAAGACCTTGTATTTCACGTTTAAAATTCTCCCTCCTGGTTCTGACCTTCTGATAGCCGCAATTAGTGTCCACTGCGATTTGGCTGATAGTCACTGACTTGGATTATTTCAATTAATTCTGACAGTTAGGTTTGTAACTAAAGACCGTCCTTCAGAAAACACGTCTTATGTCACCATTTCCTGTTGGACCAACTGCTACGCACAACTAATTTTGGCACAACTAAAATTGTGTGTGTGATGACGTGTGATTTCAAGAATTGTTGGTTTTCTGAAGCATCAGCGACAGCCTTAACTGCGAATAAGAGTATATTTATGCCTTAAATTTTATATGACGCTCGCAATCTTATTTATTATTTTGCAAGCGGGAGTTCATTTAACCGGAAATGTTTTTGCCGGCCCAAAAGTTAGTACCTAGTTGACCCCGAGCAATTGCAAATATTTACGACCTCTGCGTTTGCCATCCGAAAACTCTATTTGTTACAAAACGAAACGAATTTTAATTAAGTTAAAAGTCAAGGGAAAAGATATATCTTATTTTCTCCAGATCTTTAAAACAAATTTAAAAACTGGAAATCTTTACTTTGTACTACACCATCATCTGAATTCGGCTGTGAGAGCATCTTTTTGAGCATCATCATAATTTCACTGTATTATTTACTTCTAGCCGGTAAACCTCATCGTTATCTCAGTAGTTCGTAAAATTAGAATATCACTAACAGTGTTAGCTTCAGAATAGATTGAACAAATTTAACTTCAAAAAAAAAGTTAAGGCTAGTCTTTTGTCCACAATTCAGTAATTGTCGTCATAGTAGTATATTATATTGTATTCTGTATCTATAGTAACTAAATATTAGTAAGTATGTATTGTATTCTTACATGATATGTACCTTTATGTTGTTTAGTATATGTAATTATCAGTATATATATGTTATTATGACAAACCCTTATTATATCTATTATTTATTGTATGTAATTTATTTTATAACCGCATTCATGTATATCTGCACTACCCAAAGGTTGACTGGTAGATAATGCTGTTAGCGTTAAGTCCGCCTTTTGTACCCTTATATTGTGGTCAATAAAGTTTAAATAAATAAATAAATAAGAAAAATTTCGCCGATTTGCAACTGTACTCAAGATTATGCCTTGAAAATTTTCATAAAGTTTCAGCATTTAAAATGCATTAACGTGAATCTGCTATGCGGACGAAACGTTCAAAACTTTGCGATAGCTGAGTGGTTTGTAACTGTGCGACCACTTTGTTTGTTTATTGTATATTGCATCGTTGTTATAATAATGACTGTACTTTATGTAGGTACTAATAAATAATAAGTTTGCCTTCTACTTCATGTACAAATATTTGAAGAACTTATTTGGTTAATATGCGTTTACACTTCAGGCTCACTTTACAATAATTACAGATGTGCGAAGAAGCTGAGCAGTCAAGGAGAAGGAAAATCACGTTATTCCTTTGACGTTGAAGTCACCGTCAAAATATGATGAGAATGACGTAATGGATCTCTGGTCGAAAAGTAACCTTAGATTTAGCTATCCTTTGCGGAAGCTGCTGAAGCTGAAGTCTTTAAGAATACTTACAGGATCGAGGGTTATACTATACATGAACGAATCATATAAAAACGTCATGTCATTTTAGTCTTAGCATCGATTTCATTATGATTGGGTAACCCGAAAGCTGACGCTTTCCCGTTGTCTTTATCATTTAATATTGACATGAGATGATAATCTATATGAAAGTCTGTACCTACGTACCTTTTATAAGTACGCAACTTCAAAAGGGTATCAACAAATTTGTCCCCTCAAATAAATTGCGGCCCCCCACACTTAGGAAAATTACTAAGCTATTAGCGAAGTTTCGCAACTAATTAGCACTGTATACGTATGGCTGATGGAGTGTAGGGATAATATGCGATCGAGATTTCATGGATATTTTATAGAGATTAAACAAAGTAAAGATTGTAAGCTGTATTAATAAACGATTAGTGTAAATTTGTTATGGAAATCAACAACAATTTTTCGCTTATCTTTTTTCCTCTTCATGTAATTTTTCTTAAGAATGACAGTGATAAAAATGATTTGGTTAAGCTTTTGCTATTCTACGTTTATTAATAAAGGGCTTTAACATTTTTCTTGTCGCCGCAAGACTGGATCATCAGAGCAACTTTAAACTTTGATCCATTTTAAGTCACCTGTGTTTATTCACAATCCCGTCATCCCCATGATCACCATCATCACTTTCACCACCTTTATTCTCTCTTAATAGTACAGTAATACATTTTAATACACATTTTTGTCCGCAATTTTTGGGACAGGAATCACGTACTTTTTGTATCCTTTCTCCTATATAGAACAATGATAGTACATTCCAAACAGATGTAGTCTAAAACATTTCACATATAAATAGTTCTTGGAATAATATATTTTATACAAAATTTTCTAAAAATACATTCATTTTATATTGATATCTACATCCATTCAATCAGATTACTCGTGAAGGAGTAATGTCGACGAACCCTCGTCCCTTATTGTGTCTCTTTGAAAATCGAAGTAACATTTGGAATTATACTAATCTGCAAGTTGATACTTTCGTCCTTTTGTTATAAAAGTCAAACAAAGGTTTTACTAACTTTTTACGAAACACAATCTAAATAGAGATTGACATAATTTTTATTTTGCTTAATAAATGCAAGAGATGAGTTAACTTTTTAAAGAGAAATAATCAATGAGAATTTTGCGTTTTTATGACAAAGCTAAAGACTACTCTGCTAACTTATGTATTTTTAATGATTATACTAGAACTTTTTAAATGATTTATGAGATAAAATGTATACATAAATTGCATAATTTAAGGTGGTCAGACGACCCATTTCTATCATGCCAACACAGAATTCAACGCCACTTCTTTAAAACTTTTTAGTTCCTCATTTTGTCAACTCTAAGGGCATTTTTACTGAGTATTTTTTAGAATCATATTGATCCCTGAAAATGAGAAAAGTCGCAGGAAGCCCTGGAAGCAGGTCGCTGCCAGCCGGTCTTACTGGAAGTATCTCCTTGTGGCTGAGACGATGATGATGAAATCATTATACTGAGAGACCGTTTATGCTAATGCAGTCTGATATTTCCTCTACTATCGAAACACCCTATGGCAGTTACGAGCGTTGGAAAAGCTATTTAGAAGTAAGGCGTCGGTCCTGACGACACTTTTAGTTTATTAGTTTGTGGTATCACTAACTTCGTGAATCAATTTATGGTATATAATAAGTTTATTTCTCAACAGCTCTCCGCATGAAGATAATTATTTTATAATAATTATGTTCCTTGAAGCGTATAAAATAGTGACCTGGGAACTAAGTCTTCCTAGACTGGCCTGTGGAATACAGGACTGAGAACAACTGAGACTCCATTCTTCATGGGTTGGACCTATCCTTCTATCTCCACTCGTCTTGAACTACTCGTTGGTTTGTGATCTTCTGCTTTTGAAACCGTTCAATACTCAAAATATGCCATTTGGTTTTAAATCTTTCTGGCCACAAACTAGTAGTGATGCCTACTTCTTATTATTATAATTATTATTATACATTTGTATTTAATTAATTTAAACTTCTTTTTTAAATGAGCAGTCTTATTTAGCACATCTACTTTTTGAATGTTCAAATAACAATAATTCTTAATTGAGAGGAAATAAAATATACATTTTTTTTACGAGAAACTTAGCCATGTTTTTCTTCAAATAAATGAAATCTTAAGCTAATAATATAAGCTATAATAATTATCTATATTATACAAGTAGTTTTGCTGAATTTTTACCATTGCCTACGAATATAATATATTTTCCCGTAAAATATCACATAAAACAAAATGGCCGTTTCGGTACTTTAACTTTATTACCACATACCAGAGATCGTGTGATCATAAACCTTCAGATATGCGACAGATAGCCCTCGTAGATATAGTGATAAGACATAGCACCATTCAGCCCTCTCGGAATTGGAGCATGAGTTATAAAACCTTTTCTGAGTAGGTACATATTTGTCACGAAAATGTAATAAAGTAATAGTCATCAATTTTAATATTATTCTTATAGTATTTTGATGATAGTGGAGAATTAACAGTTTAGCCTGTTAACATAGAGAAACATTATTAAATATATATAAATATTATTATTAATCTTAGCAGCAGAGAGGGATAATTGGAGAAGGAGAAGAGAGGTCTTTGCCTAGAAGTGCGACATAAATGGCTAATAAAAATATAAGTAATGACAATACATATTATACTCTTATTTTGTACATAAAAAAACTCAATTACACAGTAAATTGTAGACAATTTAAGACTATCACTGTTGACATCAAATTCAATTAATTAGATTGAGATGCCTCTCAAGACGGACTTTCGGCTTCGTTGGAGTAAAAGAAAATTGCGTGGGTAGTTAGTGCGTAGGCGAGTTACTGTATACGATACTTTTTTTATTTCGAAGTGTAGGCGGCACAATTATTGACTAAGAACCTTTATAGTAGCTTTTAGTACTACCCACTCTTTATAGAAATTCGCTATTTTAAGTGCGAAACACACAGGATGGAGCAGGCGCTGCTAGGGGGCGCGAGTCTGAAACGAAACAAATTCCGTTTGGTTAAATAAACTTCAGAAAAGGGATGTGGGTCGGCTGATGTTTATAAAGGTGCCAACCCGCGCCCTACCTGTAACCGTGTGCCTTCTGAGATTCGTGCTTTACGATTGCTTTAAAAAACCAGAAACAAGATAGCTCTTACTGTCATCGGCAATAGAATCATTATGAGAGATTGGTTTGCCCTAGAAGTAAAATCTTTTCACAGAATATTGAAGTAAAGATGTGTTTATCTCTTTCCAACGTTCTTTCTCTTTTCTTTCTTCTTATCCATTTACTTTTTTCTCTCTCTGACGTATGAGACACACCGGGGTGAAATAAACAAAAGACACCGGTAGTCAACAAAATAATATATATATTTACTAAATATTTAAAATGAATTGCAAAAAAGAAGTTAATTAACAAAAAATTTGAACCTGGGCACGGTTCGGTAAGGCCGTCTAGCTGTACTTCGAGGAAAGTTAGGTACTTCCCTGGGCGTGACGGTGCATAAAATGAGTATGTTGCTCGATGCCAGCTGATCCACAATCGAATCGAAGAGTTGTGTCGACGTCGACCCTTTATGGCTCAGCCCCAAACTTGGACCCTGGAATTTATAATCGAAACTCCTACATCAAACAGCTCATTAAACGAGCTCCGCGGCTAGCACTAGCGTCACAAAAGAAATACCTAACGTGAAGTAAGTGGAGTGGAGTGCGCAGCCAAAAGCGGAGCTTACAATAAAATTATTAAAGGCCGTTAAATATTACCACAAACAATAGCATAAAAATAATAATAAAAATAAAAGTACGCAATAGCATAAGCGTTGCAAAGACAAAGAACAAAGGAAAACAGCCGTTGAGAATTTAAAATAAAATATGTGTTCACACTCACCCGAACAGGGGTATAAATTATCACTTTCACTAAATTAATATTGAGTACTTATGACTCCTCAAGAGTATGTATTGTTTTAATTTTAATTATAATATTTTAAAGTATAATATTTTAAAACAAACGCAAGGCCACTCAATCAAAATGAGATTTCTAAGGCGAGGTGCGTGTACGCTCGTCGCAAGACACAAAGCAGCAGTGGGGCGCGGCGCGGCGGCGCGACGGCGGCACGGCGGCGGCCGACGGCCGGCGGCGTTAAGCGAAACCGGTTACGCGTAGGCCGAGGCGTTTAGAGACCCGCGACGTTGGCGCTCGGTTTTAAAAACCATTTATATTTAATGTCTTAATAATGTTAATTTATTTAATTTATGTAGTTAATTTTTAATAATATAACCATAAATACGTTGCAACGTTACACGTAGTGTGCAATTCCTTATCGAGTTTAACTTCTCTTTTCCAACGTTCTCTCATTTCTTTCTTCTTTCATCAGTACTTTTTACTTCTTAGGTATTTACTACACTATTTTTATTTCTTAGGTATTTATAAAATATTATGAAGCAATAGGGTAAGATTTATTGGTATTAATGGCGTTCTAGTTTCCACTATAACCGGACCACGATTGTTGGCAGCAATTAAGCAGTTTAATGGCAGAGCGAAGCGTGACTTTGGGTGGTAATTGTTTTGTAATATCTATTCGCTTGATATGAAGCACTTGGTTTTGATAAATTAAATTAATTTTCATTAATGCTATACATACATTATAATAACTGTCCAATATAAAGGAATGCAAGCGGAGTAATGTTTATAATAATAATATAATATAGTGAGTCTTTTAAAAAGTCCACAAACAATCAATTTATGAAACGCATTTTAATGTCACATTAAATTCCAAACTATCTCTTTTATTTCTTCTTAAAGCCAGTGACAGACAATATAATTTGACATTAACTTTAAAAATGGTTATGAGCAATTCACCATCAGTTAGTCAAATTGTATTTTTTTTTTAAATGTGAACTCAGCAAACGCATGTAAAAGTGTCGCACGTAGAATCCAAAATTGGGAAATGTTGAAAAAAAAATTTTTGATGACAAGTTTTAAGTTCAAAAAATTAATTCATCTTGCAGTTTGCACCATGAACGCAAAGGTTATGGAAGTATGAGAGCTCTATTGTGCTGTTTTCACATGACCTTTTCAGTATATGTTTTTAATAACTTTATGAAAATACGGTTCAAACAAATACTCAGCACGTCATTCACAGTCCGACCCCACTCAGATCGCGAATCTATAGAGGCGATCTTTTATCTAATACCCCACTTCCTAAACACTTGCCTTTATCAAAGACCCTTTGAAGGTTCTCATATGAGTTAAATACACAAAATTACGCACTACTTATAAAATACGACGTACAAAGAATTTCATCTCCTTATTTTTATTTTTCTTTGTTATATTTTTTTCTGTGGTACCGAGCCTTAGTCACAGCCCGGACACTCCATAAAACGCGCGTGAAATTATTACCTATTTCTACTATATAGGCCAATGTCGTCTGTACACGCGCACACGTATGCGCATACACATTCGTTCACTAAACGCAAACCTTTGCGACTGCACCTACCACGATACCCGCCTGGGTGAATTGGTCGCGTTTCGTGCGTCGACAGTACGTTGAGGTAACGCGATTCGGTGCGGGGCATAGAGTGGCCATTCTACCTCGGGTTATTACTTATGCTATGCCTTAGTGCAGTAGTGAGTGTTCATATTTTATTTCTTACTAGCTGTGCTCCGTTTTTGAAACATTTTTCAATGATGCTTCGCTCCTATTGGTGGCAGCGTAATATTATATAGCTTAACGCCTTCCTCGACAAATGGACTATCCAAAACAAAAAGAATTTTTCAATTCGAATCGTTCCTGAGATTAGCACGTTCAAACATACAAACAAACTCTTCAGCTTTAAATATAAGTATATAGATTTTTCATCGACATAAAAGCATAGACAAGACAAGCTGTCCGAGATTACTATACCGTACTGAGATTTTGCGGTGCACCATCGCAATGCCGAAAAATCTCAGTAACGGAAAGCTTGTCTATACTATAAGTCGATGTTTTTTTATTAATATTTTTTACTTTGCGTAATAATATGCCTTATACAAACAAATTCGTATTTAATAGCCAAATCATAATTTTATTTGCTTTATGTTTGTTTTATGTTATGACATATATTTACCAGTTACAGAAATTCGAATAAAAATACGAAAATATTTTAATTCGTAAATTGAACTCGATATCACATGGAATATTGAGTTGCACGATACCAGTCTCCATTTTACTGGCCTAGTTTCATAAAAATGGTAAAACTCGAATAATTATTGAACGTACTATTCGAAAATTCAGGCATCCATGGTCACAACCTTTTTAACTACACTCTACCGCAATAAAATTTTCAGCTTCAACTACTTCTAGTTCTCAAACGAGGTGTCAATAATTGGCTCTGCTAACTTAGAGAGGACAACTTCGAAAGAGAATAAATTTTTAAAGCTGAAGTTGAACAGATCTAAGGAAAAGTTTATTGTCCTAAATATGCTGGCCGAAAAGTTTGACACGCGACGGTAATAGAAAAAAAAGAAATGTGTAAAGCAACCTCACTACGAACATGACTAGCGAAATATTAAAATTTTTCGGCTCACGAAATTCAGAAACCAATTTCGAATTCACTCGGAACAGTTGGAATGGAATGAGAGTATTTAAACATTGAGTTTAAATAAAATAAAAAACCGGGCAAGTACGTGTCGGGCCACGTTCAATGTATTTTTCAAATCGGTTAAACAAACAATCAAATCTTTCCTCTTTATAATATTAATGTACAAACAACCTACATATTATTAAAAACTCATATTTTTTATTATTATTATACACAAAAATCATCCGTGTAATATAAACGCCATGAAAGTACACTTCAACGTATTTTAACTAATCGTCTCCGGGGGAACACGAAATCGTGTCGGAAACTTTTAACCCCTGTTTCCTCCTGTTACGAATTCCAGGCGATAACGTATCGCATTCGACTTTCGAAAACGATTATCGTGCTATTATCACTGAGTGCAAACAAAGTGGCGTTTACTGTAAGTAATTTTGTTTTTAACGAATTTTTGTTGAAATAGTGCTTGTTTTTTTTATTTATACATCTGGTCGGATTGTGACGAGAGAAGGCTTAGTCTCTGAATAAAATATTTGATTCTTGATTCTTTGATGTAAAATAAAATGTCTTTGGTAATATACCTTTACATGTGAATTTAAAAAAAAAACATGCTACTCGATTATTTACATCACAAGAGATTTTTTCTCAAAATTTTTAGCCTTCTAAGTACAAGAGTTGGTCTGGCCAAACACTACGTGCTGGATAAACAGATTAAAATTTGTTAAACCAGAAAATTTATATGTATAATTATTTTTAAAAATGCTAAATTACTATGTCCAGAAATACACATCTATAAATTAATAATTTCTGTGTAATTTTGATCAATAATTTATCGGTTAGTTAGGTTTTCCAGAATTTGTTAAGACTTCGTGATTTTATTCATAAGTTTATGCGAGAGACTGGCGAAATCTCACAATGTCTAATGGTCTTTTGCCTTTTATATCTGTGTGAAGTTATGAAAAAGAAACTTTTTTTTAAATTTTTGTCACAGTCTACGAAAATATATTTATAATGTTACGAACCACTCTCGTTTTAAGTTAGCAGTAAAGTTTACTGCGTCATTTGGAGTTTATTAAGTTCTACGTTTTCGTCAAAAAAATGAAAAAAAATCATCCTTATAACATAAGCGACATTATAGCATTTTTTGTTTGTGTTTGTGCAAACAAAATGTGAATTGAGAAGTGATTATTGGTTTTATTGGTGTGGTGTTTCCTTAAAACATTATAGAATTTTCTGCGTATAAAAATATGAGTGTGTGTGTAAAAAAATATAAATTGAGAACTGATTATGGGATTATGGCTTGGTAATGTTTCTACAACAAACAGCCATTTTCTGAAACGAATGTACATTCTACATGACGTCTTAAGCTACCTCTTTTTGCAATTAATGATTTTCAGCAATTCACGCAACACGCACGCAATAGGCAACAATTTAGATATATAAAACAATGTTGTACTTATTTATGACTTAAGATGAATAATTTGTTGTTGACAATGATAAAAATGTTCAACGGTGCTTAACATCAGACTAAAAAACAAGTAAAAAAATGAAGAAAATAGTAAATGAGAAATAAGTTGTAAAAGTTGTTAAAAGACGCCATTATTTAAATCCGTAGCATCGTCTAGTAACCAATGAAGCTTTAAAAAGTGCATCACGACTTCGGTTTAAGAATGTAGTTTTATGGTGCTATTAAATTGTGAATCTAACAAAATGTTCAAAGTAGGTACTAAAATGTATATTCTATAAAAAGATCTGGCGTTTGTAGTTTTGAACTGGCCAGAAATACTTAAAATTTTATACATTTGTATAATAAAATTGTATGTCTACCAAGGATGAGATGGTCAGACGACATCGTAATCGTTAACACAGACTGGTCTGTGAGAGCTCTGGACAGGGACGTGTGGATGGAAGAATGGGAGGTTTTTTTCCCAGTAGTAGGACATACATTTCTATAAAAAAAATGTCTATCCATCTATCGTCCGTTTCTTCTGGCTAGACACGTTCTCTGCTAGAAAATATTAATTTCACTAAAATCTCACTTGCAAACGTTACAGTTAGGTACGTGTTGAAGCATTAAGCTTTTATTTTTTTCCCTGGAATGAGAACAACAGTATTGTTTGCTACTCATAAACAAAACAATCAAGATATAAACAGGCACGTCTTTTCTCCTTTAGACTTTTAGCGTCGTATAAAAAGACTTTTTGATCTGCATAACAATCGTCTGCAAAAAATGGGCCTTTATTCCATTTACCAACTAAACCAATAACGAATCCAAATAAATCCATTTTCTCTGTCCCATTTTTCCAGATTTCCATTCCCACGGTTTCATATACCGCTTCGTACTTAATATTTCCCAATATCGAGACCGTTATCATCTCGTAAATATTTATAGGAGCATGTAGACTGAAGATTAAAGGGGTTGAAAAACTAGGGGGTGAATGTGGCTGTTGGCTTTTTTATGAACTGTTACCTGGTTCACATTGTTCCTAAAAGTTTAGCGTGATAATATACGCTAAACCTATACGACGTCCAAGTCACCTAAGAAGTGTCCAAAATATCCGAAAAGGGAAGAGGTGGTGGAGAGCACTACCAAAATTAATCAATCAAGTTGTACAAAATCTCCGCTCCGTTTCAATGGACACCGATTTCAAAACTAGTTTTAAATAAAGATACCTATTTAAATGCAAAACGTGACGGAAGATATCAGAAACAAATAAAAATTTATTACAGGAGACCGAAGAGCTGGCAGTTACCTCGACCAAAGAATTAGTCTAGCTATTCAAAGGGGGAACGCTGCTATTTTAGTTATTAAGTATATTATATTTTTTAAGGTTTTTAGTTTTAGGTACATTATAATTTACCTATGTTTATAATAATATGTTTAGTTTAGTTTTAATTTTGTTCTATTCATTACTATGTTAATTATCTGTTTAATAAAGATTTATGTTTAGTATAAAAAATAAAAAATAAATCTTGAAGAGTTTTTATGTTAACAAAATAAGTTTATACTTTCTTCTAGGAACTGAGATTAAGTATAGGTGTATGTTTAGCATACCTTTTAAAATGTTGGAAAAAATGGTTGAAGATGGCGAGAGGGTGAAAAGTGAAGTGAATAACAGTAAAGTATAAAATAGACGTAGGTATAGAACATAGACAATTTGAGTTATAAAAATAAAATGTTTATCAAAAAACACATTTCATTTCACGTTAATAGTAAAAATACTTTTGACTTATATGACAAAAAAGTTAATCTCTTCCACCCCTCACTTTTTATTTCTTTTTAACGTTTCTGCCGTAAAGCTTTAACCATATTCTGTTATAAACGTTTTAGAGGAATTCTCTATACCAACGGCTCTAATAAAAAAAAAACTTACTTCTAAAAAAACGACTTGTACGGCATTCATATAAACTATATAATTCTTATTATAAAAAGCAAAAATATCATTCGTGCCTTTTACATTCACCTTATCAGAAGTCAGTCAAAGATAAAAAAATATTATTTCATACTAAAATACTATGTCTTTTATAATGTCTACATAGTTTATTAAATAAATATTGGTTCTGTGTCAGGATCGAACCTACCTTTTGACCATAGAACCGTGGAAATACTAGTTCACTACTAACTGAATACCCTTTCAAATTTATCAAGGGACATCACAAAAGACATGCCTGAAGGAATTCGTTAAAAGCTAGACCTCTATAGTATTATAACTGTTCCGATTAATAAAAAGGGGTTTGATTGATGAGAAAAAGTTTTACAAGACCAAAAATGGTACCCTGATCACAATAAAGGCAAAACCTTTTATACCCATTGTAAAATATTCTTCAGTTATCCTTTTCTGTATACTTATTTAGCTTGAATGATGAGTTTTAAGACTTTACTTTGTTAATACATATTAAAATGGAAGAGTAATTCCCGAAACAAATTGTATGAAATTTGTATGACTTAATCTTATTCGTTGGTGTTGGTAAAAAGAAGCATAACTCTATCTGTTGCAAGATATTTAGTTGGTAGTTTGAGACTTAGGGAATCACTTAGGATAAGATGAGTGTGAGTGAATAAAACCAGTTCGTTTGTTAATAACTAAATCACTATTATCAAGCCTAGATTCTAGATAATACAGTAGCAAAGTTGTGGTATTAAAAAAATATGGTAAGTAAGTAAGTCTCCAAGATTACCAGTAAAATGTTTTTAAAAAGTAAAACGACAAAATTTTCCGAATATTTTTTAGTAGGAATGCGATTATACTAAAACCATCAAAATCCCTGCGGAAATTGAAGCACTTCCGATCGATTAGTCTCCGGACTACTGACTAATGGATTCAAGATTCCATCAAACATCGAACTAAGATCGAAATTAATCATTTATTTAAGATCTGCCCAGTACAAGTCAAGTATTACTTTTAATACTTACGACGTACCTACTATTATTATGATCTGCGCTATAGATGTAAAACGCACTGCAAGTTAAAATCTTTATGTGTAAGAAGTAATATAAGCTTACCAAGATAAGAAAACTTTCAGTAGAAACGACTGTTAGATTAGAGACAGAAACATGCAAACATGAGACTAACCATAGTCGTAAGGAAGACCATAGATTCCATGGAAGAATGAGATCAAGAGGATACGTGTAGCAACTGAATGTTTATTTTCTATAAGAAGATATGCATACTAATTACAAAATACCCCAGAAGAAAACGAATACATGGAAATTGGTTAAAGTACCAATAAAAATATTATAAAAATAATGTGAAACCACAAACGCAATTTCAATAAGTGCAAGTTAGTAAGATATTGGAGTGGTAAACTTTATGATATACGAGAGGTGAGTTCAAGATACATTGTAGAAACCAATATGTCTTAGTTTAGTGCTCATTTGAGAAACCGTAAAGCAGAGACTGCAACTGTGCTACATCTAAAATACCTTTATACACAGTACCTAATTATATGGCTGGCCTGATTTAAATTCTGGAGACGTTACATTAAACCGTGATTTATTTATTCGTGTATAGTTAAACAATGTTTTGTTACTGTCTTTTTTGAGGAGAATCAGATGAAGTATGAAAGTGACAAAACATTTAACTATACACGCATTACACAACGTTTATTAGTAAGGGGGTTAGATATATTTACAATTAATATACGGACGACAATATCCTGAGAAAACCCACACGTATACGAAATTGCATTCGCAAGGAAAGGCATGGCGTCTTTCAGGTTATGGTGATTTGATGGCAGTGTAAAAAATATAAATTTTATTTAATTCAAAGAATTTTCTCAGCGGATTCAGAGATAGGAAAATTAAAACAGTAGGTCTGATAGATAGAATTGATGATCCTGGTAGTCTATGTATGGGAATTATAAAATCAAAGTCAATGAAAATGACCTCTGCTTATAAAATACCTGAAATACTATTATATTACGTAAACTGTAGTAATGTAGTGTTTATTACACTTGAATATACAAGTAAGGAGTTTAAATTGCTCCATCCCTCGGCCTGACTTGTAATATCCGGCCTGAGAACTCATTTTGTCGATCGCATGTCGAAGTAAACGTCTGATAGCTTTTCCTTTCCTCTCATTGAGTTTAAAACGAATATTTTTGTAACATTCATGTGAAAATGATCGTAATTGATACTAATGCTTAAGGCAAATGAAATTTTGTAAACGAAAATTTATTCGTGAGAAATATAGCTTCAACCACAGCTTCAACCCACATTACCACTTGTATCGTAAGGTATTATAAGTTTTACTTTTTATTTGATAGCATAGTATTAGTCAGCTGTAACGAAATATAGAAGTTTGTCACATATGTCGAGTGTATTACATAAAGTGCATGTCTAATATCAGTATTATCTGTAAATATCTTAAAACTTCAACAATAGTATTAGGTTACTAATGAGTGCAAAATTTTGATTTGATATCAATATAAATTTTTGTAACATAGTAATTTTATATCATGTTCCTTCAACAAGAATACAATTAAATTCCTTATATAAATTCTAACCCTCCCACACACTACCATTTATCCTATTGTAACACCTCCACAATTCTCAGCAGAATTTATTCCATACAATCAATTCAATTGAATTTTCTATACAGTTGGACGATCCACACAATACGTCTTGCATAACCCAGCCTGACCCCAAACTTCCTGAAAGGATTATCGTTACGGGAAAATAGACCATTTTTAAAGGCGCAGTTTTAAAAATAAGCCTTAGGTACAAGACGTAGAGACGAAACTTTATTAGCACGAAATCTGTTTGAAAGTATCAAAATGTCATTTCATTACGGTTTATAGTTAAAATTTGGGTTATTACTGTGTTATTTAACTTTCTTCATTGGTGACTTTCCCACTTACCATTCACAATTATTATTATATATTAAACTTCTCTCAAAGAGCAAGGTTTCACCGGCACAAAACACTTTGTCTTACTTTATTTTTACTTTCCTTTAGTATTTTAACTTCGGTCAACTTTGCGATAGTGTAGAGTACGGATATTCGTTACTGTCATTTAATTGTATCGTATTATACAAAGAATATTTTGCGTATATTTTAAAATCACAACCGTCCCATAATATTATACCCTCATTTGGAATAAATATTATGCTCCCCAGACTGGAGACTTCAATCGGATTCTTACAAATCGGATTTCCTTGCGAAAGGAATAATATTTTTTCAGTCGTTGCGAATGTCAGTTCTTGACGATAAAGAAATCTATTCAAAAGAAGACTAGATTCATCTTGAATCTTTTTAGCAGTTGGTACAAAATGAAAAAAATACATCGTCTTTACAAACGTGACGAAGACACAACGCGTAATAGCCTGACTATAATTAGTAAGGTTGTTTGATGAGGAAAGAAAACACGTTAAGTCTCTTCACATCCTTGTGATATAACTGCACAATTCGCACAATATCTTCGGGTTCCAAGATTTGAGGACGGATATTATTAAAGTTAATAGTTAGTAAACACGGCAAGCACAAAATCATAAAATAAAATGTTCATGCACCTTAGAATCGAAGAGTGTTACCACCTACGGGTAACTGAGTCACAGAGAATATACAGGTTATAGGTCCTATTCCTTAAAACTGGTTAAACTAGAGTCATTTGCATCAAATTAGCCCCCATCAATAGGGGGTCGAAAGTGACCGGTCACCGAGATATTGGTGTTTAAAAGTAGTATGAAGTTTTTAATAAAATAAAAAAATCTTCAAACTGCAAACATAAATTTTGATTTTCTTTAACATAGGATACCAGGGAAGGCTTCTGGACATATCCTGTATTGCTAATGGTGCCTTTTAAGGAAAAAAATTGGAACAGTAGGGTATCTTTCATCTAGGAAATCTGCTATCTGCTACGTGTTATGACAATTTTTTTTCTATTGGTCCATAATTAATCAATAATTTTACCTTTTTTTTTCAAAGGTCATGATATTCCGCAGTTATCTACATAATTTGTAGGACAAGTGTCATAAATTTTTTTCGTGTAATCCATGTCGATGGTAGTAGGTGCGAAAAAAGTATTTAAAATTTTGTCACTTAAGACCATAACCTGTCATCTGTCCGTACAGAATATGTTAGGATAGGAAAATAGAATATACGATGTTTTAATTAGAAATAAAATATTTGTACCTTTATATTATTATCACTTCAATTTATTCAAAATACTTAATCCTAAATTCAATAAGACGTAATAAGTTGGAATTTAAGTAAATCGTGCGTTATTTTGGACCACACAGCAGAAGTTCATTCGTGTTTACGCCTGAAAAGATTCGCGTAATGGCTTCTAGCTGACTTGAAGACGGATAATGTAAAGCCATCTACAAAGTCATATCAGAGTTGTTTCAGCTTCGTTCAGATCTACGAACACCGTATATGGCAGAGAGAGAGACGTAATAGTATACACATAAAGTGTCATTATAATTAAACAAATAAAAAAATATATTTTTCTACATCCATGTTAACTCCAGTTCAAAATTCAAAAGAAATAAATTCAGATGAGCGACGAACGAGGCACGACATATCACTAAAAATAAGTTTTACAAAGAGAGTAACTGAAAGTTTTGGTCTATTATTTGGACGAGATTGAAATTGAAGCCAAAATAGTCAAAAACGAACCGAAAAAGTTCATTCAATCTGTTTCGGTGTTTATATAGCAAAACAATTCTGTCACCAAAAATATTGATACTAGGATATATTCTTGTTATTTTCGTAAGTTGACGGAATCCTGTGAGAAATATGGCGAAAACGACGCTACTGTTGCCACATTGGATGCAGTGACATTGAACGATGTGGAGTGGCTGCTGCCATCTCTAGAATTCAGCAGGAAATCAGACCTTCGGTTCGATACCATGATATTGTCAGCCAATAAACATTAAAGGCTTGAAAGCTTTAGATAACAGAATTGTTTAAAACAGAAAATAAATTATTGAAATACGTCCCTCAGATAGAATTGAAACAGAGATAAACTGTCTAACTCTGAAAGCTATTCAGTATTGGCCTCCGATGCTTAATTTGTGATTTGACTTTCCAAATTGTTTGTTAAACAATATTTATACCTTATTTATGAATATGCCAATTGTATTTGAATTTTGTAAGACTGCTTTCAAAGCTAATTAGTGTATTAAGAAAACATGGTTTGTTTGATATTATTAATTTAACGTAAATATAATTTATTCGAATAAGTCATTTCGAATCTTCTATTTTTTTGTATCATTCGAGAGTAATGATTGAAGTTATCACTTGTTGGGTAATACGAGACTTACTAAGGAAGGTTTAGTGTGTAAGGACATAGCCGTGAGAAGCCTACTAAATTAAATTATTTAGAAGATACCCTTGTTTTGGATTTGGTCTTTGTCTACCGAGACTGCTGGAACTAATGCCTTTTTCAACGCTCTCCTTCGAATTCTACTCCCTTCTGCCTCCTCCTGCCTGCCGTTCTAAAAGCATAATTTCATCCCATCCCATCCGGCACCCAAGAGCACAAAATCATAATTATTTTCGTACTTAAATTAAATTCTTTATAACTTAAATTACACTATATTTATTTTTGAAATATTATATCAAAACTCAATTACGGTACGAATAAATATTTTTGCTGAATGCAAGGGAACATTTTCCGTAGCCATTCCGTAGGCTATCAATTGAGAACTGGAATGTTTGTGTTTCTTTAAAATACCTTTGTGCAATTTGATTTAACAAAATTCTTTTTTGTTTTTAATATTTTTATTCATTCCTTATATATCTAGGAATTCCTTAGGTACTACACTTCACTAGCAATTACGCTTTCATCAAAACTTTTTAAATAGTATTCTCTTGTTTTGCGAAATAATAGCATTAAAGTGAGTGTATACTAAAAGCGGTATTTAGAGTCTGAACATTAGCTTGCTTTTAGTTCTACGATAACAGAGCTGGTTTGTTTTGTATGTTTACATTTACTTATGTTCACAGCAACTTCAATTTAATCATATTACTTGCTACTAATTATATAACTATTGTCATAAGAGCAAAACTTTATAATGTGCATACAAAAACAAAGTTCGTCGGTCTATTAAAATGTGAAAAAGTACGTACAGTCAGGTGCACATCGAGCTTTACACTTGCAGTTCAATTTTGCCTCTTATGACATAGAACTTAAGAACGGTACAAAGTCCAATATGTAAAGGTCGAACTGCTCTTGACTGTACCTATAAATAAAAATGTCTGGATAGCTAAAAAAAAACTAAAAAAAAATAATCAAAATCTTTTAAACACATTTGTAAAGCCAAACAAATATCTGTTTGTTAAGAACTATCGTAAAAAATTCTTTTAGATAATAAAAAAAAATTGTCATGGCAATTGTCCGCTTGTTAATATTATATTTTTAATTCCCCCTACATAATTTGTTTTGATGGAGGCCTACGTCTATTGGACTTCGTGTGACTGAGATGATGATGATTACGATTAAGTATAATATTAGAGAATCCATGTAATAATACACCAAAACCCAATTAGTTCATAATAAAAATAATGTCTAACTAGTGTATTGCATATTATCTAACATATTCTTCAGAGTCACTGACTTCTCTTATTGCAAATACAATGAAAACTTCAATATTATACCAATCTGTTATATCAACAACAAATTGCATTTTCTCTAGCATCTGTCCCAGTGGATATAGAATGCAGTGCTTACCCCTATACTGAGTAAATCAGATGGCGAAACAGCACTTTACTTTGATTGCATGAGAGTGCAGCCACCCGACTACTTTCCTAGCACGAGCTAAGTTGTGGTTTTACCCGTATGGCAGATTTACTCTACATCCAAGAAAACCATTAGTTCATAGTTTATAGTTTATCTATATATATAAAATGCTTTGTCCTGACTGACTGACTGACTGACTGACTGACTGAGAATCAACGCACAGCCTAAACCGCTCATCGTAAAAATCTGAAATTTGGCAGGTGGAACTATTATAAGACGTAGGCGTCCGATAAGAAAGGATTTTTCGAAATTCGAACTCTAAGGGGGTAAAAAAGGGGGGTAAAGTTACTATGGGACAACTTGATTCCTTGGTCCAATCTACTTCAAATTTTGCATAAAAATTGTTAAAGAGAATTGATGGAAGATGTGATTCTTATTTTATTGAAATTTTTGAAAAAAATGTATTTTGTGGGTAATTCTCTTCGAGTTGATATCAATACTCATACTCCTTAGTGCTTTTGATTTCAATTAGGTACATTTCATTTTGACACATCCGTGAAGTGAAGTGTATCATCTGTCATGTAATTATAAATTGTGAATATTCAATCATAATATCGTCTATTTATTCTGTTTGTGATATCGGAAAAACAACTAAAATTCTAACTATGTATGTACAAAACGGACTGAATCATATTCATCGATAATAAATAGTAAGTAATTAAATATTAAATTTTATAATATTTGACAGGGTTCAAGTTAAATTGGTCAATGGTTAAATGGCAAACATTTTGATATTGTCTCTTTCTCACTTAAAGGAAATCTCATTACGTCGACTCGCTCTATTATTTCGTAGTGTTGTTGTAGGTATTGAATTACCGATATACTTATAATTTTTTTTTACGGAAGTGGTTGGAAAACAAGCTCAGGAATATGGATAAATAAATAAATAAATATTGTAGGGACAAATCACACAGATTGAGCTAGCCCCAAAGTAAGTTCGAAACTTGTGTTATGGGATACTAACTCAGCGATTTTATATTTTATAACAAATACATATATAGATAAACATCCAAGACCCGAGGCCAATCAGAAAAAGTTCGTTTTTCATCATGACCCGACCGGGGATCGAACCCGGGACCTCCTGGGTGGCGGTCTGGCGTGGTAACCATTACGCCACGGAGGTCGTCAAATCATTTGATATTAGGTGATTACCGTCGACTATGGAGCACATAGATTCTAGGGTCCCTAACCCGTTGCCGACCTATAACAGGAAAAAACAGGATATAGCGAGAAATAGTATAAGGAATGAGTTAGATTTTTTTTTATACCACAAAGGTGACAAACAAGAATTTCGGATATTTCACTCCCCGAACGAAATGCTTCACGTCAATATTCTGTAAAAGGGTGGCTCTTCACCGGTCGGGCTAGCCTATTTCGTAAACGCCCACTCCAAAGATTGTAATGAGAAGTATAAAAATAGAAAAAAAAAATCTATACATATGACAATTTTTTGGGTGTGTTCTGAAAAGTGTGGTGTATGATGTAGGCAACCGATATGAAAGGATTTTTTGGAATTCCCACGGGAAAGGATAAACGCACACGAAGTTGCGCGGGTTCCTCTAGTAATATTATAAATGAGAAAGTGAGTTTGTTTGTTATTCCTTCACGGCTTGACTAAGCAGCCGATCATTATGAAAATTTGCATACATATTGTTAGGGGTACAGAGCCCAACATAGGCTACTTTTTATCCCGTGAAAGTATGTCATTACAATGGGAAAATATTTTTTCTACTATAGAGGGCGCTGTATCGGCCAACAGATGGCGCCACAAGTCGCGCTATGGGTTGTTTTGTTGTCAAACGAGATCTATGTCATAAAATTAACGCGAGCGAAGCTGCGGGCAAAAGCTAGTTAGTTCATAGTATACAAAATGTAAAATGAAATCTTGATAAGGTCTACTTGAATTCTGATGGCACGTAGATTAAGAAGAGACAGACACATCTTTATTGACTTCTCGTGGATAAAACGATTTTAAAACTAACTTTGAACTCAAAAAGAGTTTAACGATGACAGTTGAAAGGGTTTTGAAATGTTAAACCTATCTATTTAGTGGTAAAAATCATCTGAATTGTCGTGTTGAATCCATTGATTTTCACAAAACACTAACAATAAATAGTATTAAAATACATTAATATCTATCTGCAACCTATCTGTAACCTACATTGTACAGGAACAGACATGGTCTTATCTGACTGATATAAGTCGACGTTAGTTCCTAGCTACACTATGCTCCTTTGTTAATAGTTGTTCCAGATCCGATGAGGCTTAACGAGTTTTCAAATTGCCGAACTGCAAGTGCCTAAATCGTCTCAGCTTATCATACTGGTAGTTCTAAGTTGACTGTAGCCTTAGAAGACACATTTCAAATAATATCCAAATTATAATAATCTCTATCAATTCTTGCACTTAATTTAGGACACGTAGTCTTAATTAATAATGATACTTATGATATTTGCTACTTATTTTGGTCCCGAATATGATTGTTGAATTTGAATCTGTGTAAACAAAATTTGTGTTATTTAGTAATACTACTGTAAGTATTATAATATCTGTGGTAAGTAATACTTAAATAATTAATCAACGCATTTTAACAAAAACTTAAGAATCCGACGTAAATGATTAACCAAAAAAACTATAGAATGCGATCGCCTGAAATTTTAAAATGTACTTGAAGTTCAAAATTTTAACACGCTATGTGGATAAAGTGCCTGACGTTTTACGTGCACTATTTCGAGCTTTAATACTAACATAGGTACGGAAACGCAACGTGATAATTGAGTTGAATAATCCGATTGTGAACCCGACGAAGTATCAATATCGGGACGTTTTAACATAAATTACATTCCTGTATAATTGAAGCACAAATTGTGGATGACATGAAGCTAAAATTACGCTACCAATAGAAAGGGTATGGGGAGAGGTTATGATAGGTATTTAACATTTCTACATAATCATCATTTCAACCAATAATCATCCTGGTGCAGTGATATGGGTCTCTCTTCAATCGAAGGAGATTAGAGCGTACTCTTATGCGGTTTGGCAGTATTTTCCACGACCTGAAGGCCACCGTCTTGGCTTTAACAACTGTATGATAGTAAACAACAGCTCATAGCATTAGGTCCCAATAGTAGCGTAACAATAGACCGTGGTGCTCGGCAATCGAGCCTCACTTGATTTGCCATCTCTCTAGGGTATAATGCCTTTTGCTTCAAATTGCTGTTTCTCACGTAGTTGTTAAGGAGGGAAGTCCTTTCAATACTTCCTACTCCGACTATCTTCTTTCTGATTAAATTCGTTGTGAGTTCCAAGACAGCTGTAGTTTATTCCCCGGGACGTCAATAAGCTTCATTGCTTATTGTCTATCTGAGGTCGCCGTTGTTGATCCTGGCTACACAGGAGACACAGTGGTGGGAATGTGTGGTGGGCTTGTCCCGATTTAACAACTGTCCTCATCCGTGCCCTCCGAAACACGGAGAAGATAGTGATTCTAGATGATGTCATCATCATAACATTCATCATTTTAATGATAGATTACGCAACAAAATAAATGAATTCATTTTAATATATTCTTTATAAAAACGTGTGGTATTTTTGTCGCTTTATTGTAAACGCTTGAACAACAATAAACAGTAGGCCCTCTTTATTTGGGTGACAAATATTCCAAGGACTACCGTAAAATGTTTCATGTTCATTTGTACAAATTTACTACATCGCTCAGGTGCGTTCAATGCCGTAACTTTCTTTCCCCTTATAGACTATCCCCCAAACCTTATTATTTATACCAAATTGCCTTTTTGGAAGATTATAATATTAGTACCTATTTATCATCTAAATTTGATAATAAATAACTTCTTAAAATTCTTTCTAGTATCATTTTAAACAGCTAAACTAAATTTCCAGGTGACACACTTCTTACACATTTGTATATTGGATTTAACACTAACAGTAACGTTGTTACGAACTACATCAGACTTTTTGATAAATTGTAATTTTTATATTTTGATATGTTATTTGTCTATACTTGTCTTTTCTATTGATTTTTCTGCCTCTGTTACCTTTTATTTTACACTAGCGAAACCCGCGCAACTTCGTTTGCGTGTATCCCGCTTTCCCGTGGGAATTTTTTAATTTTTCTCTCCGTAAGAACCATCCTCGTACTTCAAGGAATATTCTAAAAAAAAAAACAGCCAAATCGGTCAAGCCGTTTTCATGTTATGTCGTGACAACGGAAAACGGGTTTCATTTTTATATATATAGATTAAGGTCTTTTCTCATTTTATTGATATGAAATATATCGTGTATAATTTTATTATATCAATGTCAAATTGACACCCCTATATTATAAACGCAGATGTTTTAATCAATCAATTTGTATTAGTTGCTTCTAATCCTGTAAACAAGAGACGGTGTTATTTTCGTGGAATAGCCTCATAATAAAATATCGATGGTCAACACAATTCTGTGAAAGGTATTACTAGTGTAGTTAACAGACCTCGCTTGTGGTTTCAGTCCTAAATACACAATCATTAGTAATCGGACCCTTTGATTTATTTCACATACATTTAGATACTGTTCGATCAATACTTTCTACCCTGTAAATACTCCTTTGCGTTTGAAATAGATTGAAGTGATTCAACAGCGGATTGGTAGCCCCATTACAAGAATTATCATCATTTCAACCCATAATCTCTCTTCAATAGACTAGTTGCCGTAAAAAATGTAATTAGTCCGTCTTTTAGATTATTCAAAAATAAGGGCAACTCATTTTTTCATTTGTAAATTAGACCAAAAATGACAAAGATATAGCCCACTAAAGTTACGTGTGACGTCACGCAGTGTGGCATTTTTCGCAAGTGTGACGTCAAAGGCTAGGCCCATTCCTAAATTTTTATGCCTTGTATCTTTGTTATTTTTTGTTTAATCGAAAAAAGAAAAAATACGTGTCCAATATTTATTTATAAACTAAAATACGGACTAAATATAATGTAATTATTTTGACCCTGGAAACAACCCTATTCTAATATTAGAGCGTACTCTCCCATGCTGCTCCAATGCAGATTGGCGGAGGGCGGTGCTTTCAAGTTACCCGAAGGCCACCGACGAATCAGTTGTCAGACTCTTCGATGAATGTATGTGTGGAAAATAATATAGGTATAGGTAAATAATTTTTCTCACGGATCACCATATTTCTATTTCTATCTATCTCCGTGGCGTAATGGTTACCACGCCAGACCGCCACCCAGGAGGTCCCGGGTTCGATCCCCGGTCGGGTCATGATAAAAACTTTTTCTGATTGGCCTCGGGTCTTGAATGTTTATCTATATTTGTATTTGTTATAAAAATATAATATCGTTGAGTTAGTATCCCATAACACAAGTTTCGAACTTACTTTGGGGCTAGCTCAATCTGTATGAATTGTCCCTATTTATTTATATTTATTTATATAAAACATATGAGCGACATACATGTGTGTAAACTTGTAAATTTTCTTCATTAGGACCATATCCTCTCATAAGTCACGTGACTCCGTGAAACAAAGAGGACTAACTAGTCGGAAACACCGCCATTTCCTTCTGACGTGACGGGTTGTAAATTTTTAACTACATCCTTTAACCATTTGTCTTCACGACATTGTTCTACATGTACCTTTGTTTCAATCTCAGTAAATAATTAAATTGAAAGAAATGTAATGGATGAAAGGAAAAAAAAATTATCTTCATGCCATTTAAGTGCTTACGTTCGGCACTCTCATCGAACACACAAGACAAGCAACGTCGACCCTAGCTAGTGCATGGATGGGTGCTTCTCCGTGCTTCGGAGGGCAAAGTAAGCCGTCAATTAAATACCGGTTGTTATCGATAGATGACAGTCATTAAGCTCAGTCAGTGGCCTCCAGGCTTCTTGAAATCTCGATGCCACCCAGGAGGTCTAGGTAGTCACTGGCCTCTTGTCAATTCACATGGGAATGTATTATATGTACACAAGAATCACTATAAGTAAGAGTAACTATTATAATATAATCTGTGCCACTTGCTTATTTTACAACATTTTATTTTCTTTGCTTTTAGGTGGCGGCGTGGGCGGCCAAGGCGTGTCGGTTTCTACTCAGGTAAGCTTAAAATTTAATCGCTTTAGGGAATACTAAGTAATCTTTGAAACGAGTAAGGGTTGAGCCCTGTACAGTAGCAAGAAACTGCTTTTTTCATGCATCCTTTTGTTTAGAAGGAACTCGAATGCTACAGCATTTCTCATACGATCGAGTTTTTTTTTACAATATATACAAATTTAATAACACAGATTGAGCTAGCCCCAAAGTAAGTTCGAAACTTGTGTTATAGGATCAACGATACTATATTTTATAACAAAATACATATTATACAGATCATCCAAGACCCAGGCCAATCAGAAAAAGTTCGTTTTTCATCATGACCTGACCGGGATTCGAACCAGGGACCTCCTGGGTGGCAATCTGGCATGGTAACCAATACGCCACGGAGGTCGTAAATGGTACAAAGTTTAGAGCACTAATAAATGCCACTCAGTGCTGCCAGGCGAGGCTCAGCAGTAAAGAGTTATGTATCATATTAAGAATTATTACAATACAAAACTTTTTGTAGCTACTGAAATGTCTAAAGAGTCTTAAGTTATTGTAGGCCATTGGCCTCTACGAGATATGGAATAATAAGTTGGAACTTATTAGTGACAAAGTTTATGTGAGACATAAAAACAACTGTGTTAGGTTAAGTTGATAGTAAAAGACATAAGATGCAATATTAAGTTTATGGCTTTAAAGGACAAACGAAATTCAAAGAAAACGTTTAAAGTCTAAGCCTTCACAGGCACTTTTTCTACATTTGTATAATAAAACAGATGCAAAATACGAAAGTCATGGAATACTCACAAAATAATCTAAACTAAATTAAATAAGTCTAATTGTGTTCTATAGGACAAACGAAATGATATAAAACCATTCATTCAAAGACTAGACCTTCATATGCACTTCCTACTACTTAAGCTACTCTATTATGGTAATCCTATTCTGGAATCAAAGGAAAAATAGCAACCGGCTGAAGAAAAGATTAGTCTGATTCCTCGTTTCAAACGAATGTATAGGTACGCAAGTGAACTAAATCTAATTTCCCCATGCTTCGGAGGACATATTTATATTTATTTTGTATGATTATTTTTATATTACATATTTTTATGTTGAACCTTATTTCAAGCTCTTCTTTATTAGATAATAATTCTAGATTGAATATAATTTCAATTTTCTTTTGTAACTGGAAATCTGATAAAATATGGCATCCCTACTATAAATGCGAGAAAAATATTCTTATCTTAAAGAAAAGTTTGAAGGACGAAGGATTTTTCCAAATTGGGTTCGACGCCGTTCAATTGATCCAGGGTGTAGTAAATTGACTGCGACACGGTTTGGTTTAAGCGTTGCGATATTGACTCGGTCGTAGAAAGTGTCTTGAGGTATTTGTTTCCGTGAATAGGACGGTAATGACAAGCGTTGTTTGTAAAATAAAATCATTTTTTTGCAAGTAGATTTATAGGAAATACTTTTGTACGGAAAAAAAAATATTTATCCTAACAGCTCTTCGGCGTAAATGGTCTGTTGACAGCCTGTATAGGACACCCAAACTGATAAGAAAGTTTACAATGGGATTAATGTATTGGAAAGCGGGTAATGACTGCCAAATGCTTGAAAAGCTATAAATATTATAATGACCAAATTATAAACATTATCAACACGGGTCCTAGCTCGGGCATATGTTTCTCCATTCGATAGATACCAAATCTTAAGACTATGAAAGAAAATTGTCATTTTAATGTTCTGATAAGTTTCTCTCCAACAGCATTCTACTATATTATTTCCAAATCACAAAGGCTTGCCTTAAACATTTTAATACAAAATATACTCATCTTTCAATTCTAGCACGTCTGTATAATACAAAAGCTATCTGAATAAACTTGGGGAAAACTATGTCAATAAGTAATCTAACTCTTTTACACAAAAATAGTTTCCCGTTTGGCGTATTTCCTGTCGTCTCTCTTGTTTCAGTGAGAAAGATAAGGACAAACAAAATGAGTGTTCTTATATAAATGTGATGTAATGCGTGCGTTGAGTAGTGATTCAGAGGTACAAAAGAATATGAATCCTTCATTCTAGACGTTTTTATCTTGATTTATGAGATGGAATTGATTTTGATTCATATGAGAAAAAATTTACATTTTCGAGACAATTTTGATTTCTCACCTTTATCTATTACAATATTATGAGCATTCGAGACTATCTTCTTCTTAGTTTTCCTTTCCTCACCACTGGATGTAGGCCTCCTTCAAATTCTGTCAGTGTATCCATTTTGCTTTGGCCATTTTATATGTATCAAATACAGCATTAATTGTGGTCTGCCGCGCCCTTGAGATTCATGGTTATGTTTGAAATAAAATTGTTGGTATTTCACCTAATATTTGTATGGTTAAATTCTTCCGTGACTTTCGTGAAATTGCTTGCCAAATAGTAGGTGATCAATTGACATTCGGCAAGAATTCGAATGTATGGATGAGGCTTTATGTCGCTATTTACATTATGATAGTAACAGATGCCACCCCTGAAGTTCCGGATCAACATGGCACATTCATATAACATGAACAAAAGATATTGCTCTATAAAACCAAGCCTAGTTTACTTTCCAAATCAACTTAAAAAGTGTCATAAAAATTGCAATACAAGTGAGTGGCTGATAAACTTTATGTCCTTCAAAATATTTTCCCTTCACGCCTAAGGTTGAACAAAGATCCATTTTGCGATGCGATTTTCTTATAATGAAATTCCTTTGGAAGCATAAAGACTCGCGAAAACCCTTTATTTCAGGACTCCAGGTGTCCGCTCACTTATAGCCCTTTAATTTATAAACGTATAGCGTGATTTTAATAATGTTTTTGTAAAAATAACCAGATTCAAATAAAAAGTTTGTACGTAATGATTAATATACCTATGCGTATAGAGGTGTTTCTTTAAAAAAATAAGCGTAAGCAAGGTAGGGTAGAGAGAGAAGAGAGAGACAAGAGACCGAGTTTTATAAATTATTTATTAAATAGCACCTATTTATTACCAGTACCATTTTTTTTTTTTTACATACCTTTATGGAAATCTTTTTTGTTTTTCAAGCCGTTTTGAAAATTAGTAAGGAAAAAAATATAAATAAATTTGTTAGATATCATTGTTTAAAGTCATAATATATTTTTTTTATTACCACAGGCAAGCATCTTTATACTACATATTGGTTCTTGATTGTTCTTTTTCTTTAAAAAGCTAGTTTTAACCCATGCGAACTTTCACAACTTGCGCCGCCTAAAATTACAAGATCTTTAGAGCCGTCCCTTTTAGACGTATTCATTTTCTCATTGAATAATTATTCCTTGCTATTTAAATTTTTTATAAGCGTTTTGTTTTAAATTAAAGTCTGTCGCGAAAATTTTGGCCATGAGTGGGGAAACATCTTGGAAAGTTTTCATAATAAGTTTACCTTGTCTGATAAACTATCCGATTTGTTATAACAGTATTTGTAAACTGTTGGGTGCTTAGTAGTTTTACTCTATTCTATTTTAAACATTAATTTTGCAGGACATTAATTTTCAAAAGTTTCGTTTATTTTACCTAATTTTAATGTCAAATACGAATTAATTATCTCAAAATTAGAGTTATCTTTCCATAAAATACTCGTATGTAGTTATACAAAAGCATTGCAATTTATTGAAAAAATAAGCAAGGTATAACATAAAAATATTTCTAATAAATTCTAAAGTACCTAACGTCATTTATTTTCGGAATTTAGATTCACAATATATCGTCTGTCAACCGGAACTTGGCAAGAAAACTATTAGTTTGCTTGAGTACCATCTATTTTCAAGGCATGTTGCAGCTGTGGCGAAGCAAAAAGATTACAAGCGATCAATTTCCACCCCGTAGTTGTGGTATACAAACTGATCGTTAGTTACCAACCTTTCGTATCAAATGGCATCATTTAATTAAACTTGTACTATTAATTTAGTGTGTTCACATAACCGCGCGGCGGTTTGTTGGCCGCGGCACAGAATAAATGATATTACGGTTTGGCCTGGTTTTTTGTAAAATAATAATATTTCACTTCTTACTTACCCGCACTGATTTCACAATAGATATACCTACCTAACGTTAAGTGCCATGCCATTAGGTTTCATTAATTTAATTTAAAAACGCTGAATATAAAGAAAAACAGCGACTACGCCTTACCTACCTACCTACCTAGGATTGTTAAAAACGAAAATTATTAAATAAACAATTATGTACTTCGTTTAATTAAATCGTGTTTATTGTTATTAAAAAATATTAACGTCAACACATTTAACTTTTTGTGAATAATTATTGAACTATTCATAAAATTAAACTTAGCAAGAAGTAAACTCAAATATAAAGCCTAGATAATATAAAGTGCAGTGACTAAAAGCTTTGTCATGTTTTAAGTGCATTAAGTTTCCAACAGTACTCTAAACTACATAAAACTTCTGTCGCTAACAGTTTGAAGGCGTTGTCTGCATCTGTAATTCTGATTCTAGATATCTTTTTTCATTTCAAAGGAAATTTTTAAGCTTAGGTAAAAAAAAAATTTAAATATAGAGATTAAATCCAGTGTAGACAGTGGTTTTATACCAAACTTAAAGTTTTTTCTTGTCGACACTGTTTTAAATCTCAAACCAATGTGTTGTCAACACTGTTTTAAATATCAGTTTCAAACCAATGTTTTAAACGGTATAGCTCAGATTTTTATTACTGCTGCTTATGTACATACAACGAACCATTTCAAAATCGAGTTTTTATCACCGAGTATCTGTCACTAAATTGTGAAATCAGCGAGACAGATGATTTTATTATCAGAATAGACCTGCTAAAGGATTATTCTGCCATAAATTAATGTCAAAAGTATGTTAAAGTAAAAAAAATATACTTTGAAAAAATATTTAATTAAATTTTCATATTTAATTAAATTAAGTGCGGTGTGAAATATTTGAAAACAACAAACCATTAATCTCGTGAAAAGTCACAACTAAAATTTTCCGGAAATGGACAAAGTTTCATAGTGAACCAAATTCCCAGTACTCACTTGATATAATAGTAAAGTTAAATTAGAACTAGAAAATTTGAAATATTATTTTTACTAATATAAATACCTTATGACCGTAGCACAAAGGCATAAATCATTTTGTATGTACCGAATGGTACCGACACATTATTATACTAAGATATTTAAAGGCCAACTTTCATTGCCTTTAGAGAGAGTGAAAGAGAGAAGGGTCTCTATTGTGGACTCCATTGTTGTTTGAAGTGTAACGATAAGACGTTGGGCCGGTTTGTTTGAATCATGACATTATGAAAATGTCAGTGATTTTCAGATTGCCTTAAAATATTGACAGCTAATTCACAGTCGACTTGGTTGGGAAATTCAAGAAATGAGTGATTTGATACGACTACAACCTTTTTAAAATTAAGGCGCTGCGCAAATGTGTTTCCGGTTACCAACACAGGACACTTTTTAATCATCATGAGTAGTATGCAGTGATCGTTCAATATCCGCTGAGATTAGTAGTGTCACTCGTGACCGCGAGTACCAACAGTGAAAAGTGCTTACGCATCACAACAAAGTCGTCGCGTCGCGAACGACCGAACCGCGATGACCTAGAATAAAACTTCGTGCAAGGTATGTAGTTTACATACAATATATAACTCTGTTAAGGCGACGTTCTCACTACCTTAACAATGAGTACTCCAACCAAATCAATCTCAATAAAAACTGATACAGAGCGATTATTATATGATAATTATAAGGCAGAAAGGGATGAACGTCTGAAACAGGCGAGCCTTATCGAAGACCTGAGGAGTCAAATCGCAAACCTACAGCAGCAGCTACAAAGTGCTCTGGAGCCTAAGCCGGCGACAGTCCCAGAGGCGCCAGTTCATGCCGTATATGATACTGACGAGGAAGAACTGGCGAGAGAAACAGAATGGATAAGAACAAAATCCCGTAAAAAAAGGAGAATGAACTCATCACCCTCTGCCTCGCCGCCAGAAAAGGAAAACACAAACCCGGAAAAGGTAAAGAAAGTTCCCCCGCCGCCTCCCATCATAGTGGATGGCATAAAAAATTACCAAGATTTCTATGACTTTTTGTCAAGAGATCAATCAGCTGGCACATTCACTATAAAGATGCTGAACGGTGACAGCGTCAAAATAAACGCCTGTAATGAGGAGTCGTACAGAGCTGTGGTACATATACTAACCACCAACAATTGCCTTTGGCATTCGTACGAAAATAAGCAGGAAAGACCAATTAGGGTAATGGTAAAAAAATTACCCTTTACATGCAAGCCAGAGAGAATTGTAGAAGATCTTAAGTCTAAGGGCCTACAAATTGAAAATGCCGTGAACAAGTTAAGTTGGAAAAGTAAAGAGCCACTAAACATGTTCATGCTAACCTTCAGCAATAAGGAGGAAATCAATAAGATTTATGAAATTAAATCAATATTAGGATGCATAGTTGATATACAACCACTCAAATCGCCAAAACTCATTCCTCAATGCAAGAGATGTCAGGCTTACGGACACACCCATATGTATTGCTCTAAAGAGCCAAGGTGTGTAAAATGCACCGGTCGTCATCTGACCAAAGATTGCACAAAACCTCTACAAGAAAAACCAAAGTGTGTACACTGCGGGGAAGCTCATCCAGCTAACTACAGAGGTTGCATGGTAGCCAAAGAGATGCAGAAACTAAGAAATAAGTCTGCCAAGAAACAGTCTACCCACAGTAAAACAGCTCCTATCACACTGCAAAAATCCAGTGAAAAGATAAATACAATCGTAAGTAAAAATGTGTCTTACGCCCAGACTGCTGCTAAAAATTCAATGAGTTCTCAACGCCAGCAAACTAATTCAAACGAGAACAAGCTAGACGAAATACTAAAGCTCGTGTCGTCATTTGATGCCCGCTTGAAAAAAATTGAAAACAGCACGAAAAGTGCTACTCTTATTGCCAAAAAATGATTGACCACCTTAAGATCATGGCCTGGAACTGTAACGGACTACTGAACCACCAGAACGAATTGCAAGTAGTCCTAGATATAGAAAACATTGATGTGTGCTTAGTGTCAGAAACACATTTCACAAAAGAATCCCACGTCACATTCAAAGGCTATAAAGTCTATCAAGCATTACACCCAGCAAATAAAGGAAGAGGTGGCAGTGCTATCATTGTTAAAGAAAAAATCCAACACCAGGAAGATATCAAACATGAAACACCAGAGGTTCAATGTATAGCAGTCCGCTTGAACACAAAACAGTATTCCTTAACTGTGGCAGCTATATACTGTCCACCTCGTTATACTATTCATAAAGACGAATATATCAATATATTACAAACACTTGGTGAAAGATTCATATTAGGAGGCGACTTCAATGCTAAGAACACGCATTGGGGTTCCAGACTAACGACATCAAAAGGAAGAGAACTTATGCATGCCATAACAGAAATGAAATGTGACGTGGCGTCAACAGGATCTCCTACATACTGGCCAACGGACCCAACAAGAGTCCCTGACCTTATAGACTTTTTTATTTATAGAAATTTATCGTCTAATTATTTAAGAACTGAACAGAGCTTTGACATGAACTCTGATCACTCAGCTATATACCTAGAGATAAGTGAGAAAGTATTAAATAAGGAAACTAATCCACGTTTAGTCAATAAATATACTGACTGGGAGAGTTTTAAATTAGATTTAGATAATCACATTGACCTCAGGGTACCGTTAAAAACTCCGGAGCAGTTAAATACAGATTTGGAGAAATTTGTTACTCTAATACAACAAACAGGTTGGAAAAATACTCCTAGCATTAGAAAGAGAACCTCAAAAAACATCTACCCAAGAGAAATCAAAGATTTAATAACAGTAAAAAGAAGGCAGAGAAATGTATGGCACCAAACTAGATCTCCAGAAGATAAAAGGAAGTTAAATAATCTAACCAAACAGCTGAAAAGACTAATTCAAAGCTATATTGACGAGTCTACTAATACTTATCTCCAAAGATTAAGCAATGATCGTAGCACAGATTACTCACTCTGGAAAGCTACCAAGTGTATGAAAAGACCAATCAATCATATACCGCCTATCAAAACTGAACAAGGGTTGTGGGCTGTTAGCAACGAACAAAAAGCTACATTATTCGCAAAACATTTAGAGAGCATATTCCAACCAAACGAAAGCGAAAACAATAGCGAATTGGTTAACGATATCTTTATAAATGAAAACAGCGATAAAACCAATGAGCAAACAAACATCAGACTGGTGACTCCAAGGGAAGTCCGACGTGAAATTCGTCAACACATTAACCCAAAAAAATCACCAGGTTTTGATCTCATATCTACTACATAACTACATAACCTCCCGAGAAAGGCATTAGTAAAATTAACAAACATTATAAACGCAGCATTAAGGCTAAAATATGTACCTGACTTGTGGAAAGTCGCTGAAGTAATCATGATAGCGAAACCGGGAAAATCGCTGAATGAGGTTACGTCATACAGACCAATCTCCTTGTTGCCTATTATGTCAAAATTGTTTGAAAAACTGTTATTAAAAAGACTGAAACCCATAATAGAGGCGAAAAACCTGATCCCAGAGCATCAATTTGGTTTCAGAGAAAAACACTCAACAATAGACCAAGTTCACAGAATTACGAATGTAATCGAAAAAACTCTCGAAGATAAAAAAGTGTGCTCTACTGTCTTCCTAGATGTAGCACAAGCTTTTGACAAGGTATGGCACGAAGGACTCATTAAAAAACTTAAGAGAATGCTACCCACACAATACATAGATATAATAAAATCATATATATCGGAAAGAGTATTTAGAGTAAGGCAAGAAAATGCATATTCAGAAATTAAGAAGATAAAAGCCGGAGTACCGCAGGGCAGTGTATTAGGTCCGGTCCTGTACCTATTGTACACCAGTGATATTCCGGAATTAGATAATAACACTCTTGCAACCTTTGCTGACGACACCGCTATAATGGCAGTTGGAAGCACTCATGAGGAAGCAGCAGAGAAAGTTCAAATAGCTGTTACTAGAGTTCACGACTGGACAAAAACATGGAGAATCAAACTCAATGAATCTAAATCAGTTCACGTCAACTTTACAAATAAACACGATCAATATTGCCCAGTGTACATTAATCAAAAGCGTATACCTTACGAAAACACAGCCAAGTATTTGGGTATGACGCTCGACGCGAAGCTCCGCTGGAAAGCTCACGTCAAAAAGAAAAGATGTGAACTTGATATACGGTTCAATAAGATGAATTGGTTACTAGGAAGACACTCCACCCTGTCGGTTCGAAACAAAATACTACTGTACAAACAAGTCCTAATGCCAGTATGGACTTATGGCATACAGCTGTGGGGCTGTACCAAAAAGAGCAACACTAAAATAATTCAGAGATTCCAAAATAAAAAAGTACTGAGGGCTATTGTGAATGCGCCATGGTACATAAGAAACGACCATCTACACCGAGACCTTAACATACCAATGGTCAACAATGTCATCCAAAAAAATGCAGAAGCACATGAGAATAGATTGCTTCATCATGTGAACGTAGAGGCGATCCAGCTCCTCGACAATACGGACATAGTGAGACGACTTAAAAGAACTAAACCATTTGAATTAGT
Organism: Endotricha flammealis; assembly: GCA_905163395.2. Taxonomy (NCBI): domain Eukaryota; kingdom Metazoa; phylum Arthropoda; class Insecta; order Lepidoptera; family Pyralidae; genus Endotricha; species Endotricha flammealis. Next base: position 10,080,432 of record LR990869.1, on the reverse strand, counting down.
GTAGTGATTAATGACAATATTTATGTGTTAATATAGTGTAAACAAAGACACATGAACAAAGTGACTTCCCCTTAATAGAGACAGTAAGAAAAGTGCCGATGGACACATTCTTATATTACAATTTTATAAAACTAGGTCAATGTAAAATTACTCATTAGTCTATGTTTAGGCTAGATTGTAATTATATTAGCGTATTTAATAATTAATATTAGTATGCTACAAACAAAAAAAAAAAAAAATGAGTAGTATGCGACTGGACTCAAAAAATGTTACGAATGCACAGGGAGTAGATGATTTCATACTGGAGGGCTACTACGAAACGTAAATCCGATACTTCGGCCGAAGTATCGGATTTAGGTTTTGTATTTAACCTTGAAACACAAGGTATTTCATGGTTATAATTCAACGAACACTAAACTAGCCATAAAGTACAAGGTATTTCATGGATAGAATGTAAGGAATCACTAAAATAACCATGAAATTATATTTAAAATTATTATTTAAAATTTATTTAAAATTCTTCCGATACTTTGACCGAAGTATCGGATTTACGTTTCGTAGCAGCCCTCCAGGTCATATAGAAATCAAATATTCATCGGTAGCGTGTATCTGACACAAGACACAAAAAGTGTCGACGTTTGCGCCCTCGCTTAGATTAACAAGACGTTGCTTTAGTCAAAATAAAAAAAAAGTTAAACACAATTGCGCTGACACTCATTATCACGTTTCCTTAGTTTCGTATTAAACCTTTATTTTTGCAAAGAGGTCGTGCTTTTCTATTTTTATTGTACACATTTTATTTAAATATCTCCTGTTTACTGAGAATGAGGCGCAAAAAGTCCCATTTGTGAACGGACGAGGACGAAAATTTCATTTAGATGCGATAGTACGTCCGATAACGATAAAGTGACGGGCTTTTAATAGATTTTTCTCGCGTTTAATTCACTTTTTCCCCGTTTTACCTACTTCCATAATTATTTCGTAGGCGAAAATTCAAATATAAAGTCAGGTGAGTTTTTTCGACGTCCATTAAATTCTTCGTAAATTGCTGATGGAGTGATTAAAACGCTATATTTTAGAAAAGAATGTTACAAAATAATTGAAAAATATTTTTATTATTTTACTTATTGAATAATAATTGTTTTTCTTTTAGATGATCAATATAGATTTTAGTGGTTTTTTGGTGATTTAGTCAGATTTAGCATCTAGAGTGTCGAAACATTCAATTTTTTTACATAGATAAGCATTTACATAGGTAACATAACTAGTGAAAGGATGTGTCTTTACCTGCGTAATCCATACTTCTAACTTATTCCTCCCTTTCTACGGGGAAATAAGAAGTAGGTATGTGTTTACCACGTCATCTGTGTCACGTACATCATTTTAATTGTTAAAAAAATAAAAATAATATTGCGGTTTCATATATTTTTTAAATAAAATAATGCAGCTTATTGTTACTCGCTCATAATGTATCTTTCTATTTGTGAAAGATTTCTTAAATCAGTTTACATCCTATGACAATTTTATTTATCTATTTTTTTGAGTTAAATGGTCGGTAACGCGCGAGTGATACTGTCATAGTTGCAAGGGTCCATGGGCTACACGGTGACCACTTACCATCAGGCGAGTCGCATGTTTGTTTGCCATTTTAGTGGTAAAAAAAAAGATTTATTATAAAATGGACACGGTATTAGTTACCATTATCTTCAACAATTAATTAAAATACACTGTAACACTGATAATGTATTTAGAGGCGCTTAAATAATTACAAGCGTTAAATCTAATCACTTCAATATAAATAAAGAGGAGGTGACACTCCCCGAGACAATGGCGATAGTTAATACAGCCTATATTTTAAGACGTTTAATTAAAACGAACACGGTGTCTTCATAATATACTACTTTATCTTTTAAATTAAAAGAAAAGAATAAATAAATATATAGGGACAATTCATACAGATTGAGCTAGCCCCAAAGTAAGTTCAAAACTTGTGTTATGGGATACTAACTCAACGATATTATATTTTTATAACAAATACAAATATAGATAAACATCCAAGACCCGAGGCCAATCAGAAAAAGTTCGTTTTCATCATGACCCGACCAGGGATCGAACCCGGGACCTCCTGGGTGGCGGTCTGGCGGAAGAAAAATATTAATAAAAAAAATAACTTTAAACTTCTTAGAAATTTGTCACCATACATCGTGGTTTATAATGGTGTGTATATTTTCTCACCTTTCTCTATTTAACATTTTTAAATAATGCACATCAAGTCTCATAATATATGTATCTGATTCAAATAGAAAAAGAGGACATAAACCTCTCCTAACTAAAATTACACCTAAATATTTAAAAGAAAATAAAAGAAAAAAAGAAAACTATAAGCAATTTACGTTAGGTACCTTGTAGTTTCATGCATAAAAGTCTATCAGATATCTACTAAGTGCCATTAATTACTTCACAGTTTTATGTGTATAGTACAATGAGGCTAGATCCCTTGAAGCGTTGGAAATAGCCGGCTATAATAGAGCTTGGGAAGTTGAGCTCATTAAGAGTCTTAATTGTGTCCTACTATGCAATTTTATAGTGACGTAGATCTAAATATAAACGTGTTCATAAATCTACGTTTACAACAATATATCTTAGTTGTGCAGCCAATTTACGTTCAAAATAGTTGTGTTTTGATAACGCAAAGTTTTTGAGTTTACGTAATATCTACTAATTAAAGCTTAATATTGTTTGTTTTTAATATCTTTCGAATGAATATTGCAAATAGATTCGCAGGTATTTTTTTTATACCACAAAGTTGGCAAACAAGCATACGGCCCGCCTGATGGTAAGCATCACCGTAGCCTATAGACGCTTGCAATACCGGGGGTATCACTCACGCGTTGCCAACCCTCCCAAACCCCCCAAGTGGAGCTCTGGAGACCTTACTTACCGTAGGAACACAACATGGCCGAGACCAATGCTATTTGGCTACGATCTTCTGTAAGGTGGAGGTCCTTCCCCAGACGGGCTGCTCCGATTTGAGCGGATTATCCGCTCCAATGTAATACCCGATTTTCACAACTATAAGTTTTACTAGCTTGTGTCCACGGGTTCACTCGCGATAAATGATAGAAAACCTATCCATGGCATTATTTATGGTGCCATTTTGTTGGCCATCGCATGAATTGTATGATTTGGCGATTGAAGCGCGCCATCCAAAAAAAAAATTTATTTTCAATTTCCCATTAAGAATCACGGGATAAAAGGTATCTTGACCTCGGTAGTCCTGACAATATGCTTACAAATATTTATAATGAACGGCTGCATAGTCACGGAGTGAATGAATAAAAAACAAACCAGGATTAGGATTAAGATTATCATTAGAGAATTATGGCACAAATAATGATAGATAGATCGAATAAGCTTTATTTGCAACACACAATCAAGTAATACTCGTACAGTAAACAGTAAATTCAACAAGGCGGCATTATTGCTCAAAGCAATCTTTTCAAGGCAACCAAATTATGTTAGGTATGTTTCCTAAAACATACATTTGCTTCACTTCACGAATAAAATGTGACACAAACTTTGTGCAAATGAAGTAACGAAGTGCTAGTTTATTCATTAAAAGTCTATATTTTCCTCCCAATATTAGATCATTGTTATAGTGGCTAGTAAACAAAATGGAGACGCACGCTTATATAAAATGCAAATGCTTGACAATTTGCATTTCAAATTACAGATTAAATCGCCTGCATCCAAACTTTTGTATTGTCTCTTTCTACGAATATGTATTTAAATTATTCAGAATTGAAAAAGACAATAATTGTTTACTTGTTTGCTAACATTAATCATCATCCCAACATTCGTCAGAAAATCTGATATCGAATTCAGCAAGTTTTGAGATTTAATGTCTCCTCCAAATATTTCGTTAAAACCAAATTAAAAATGCGACTATGTTCCTCATAGTAAAGTAAAAGACTTTAGAAATTATACAAATCAAAACAGTTCTACGACTTTTTATAAATACTTTTCTTATAAGAATCTAATAAAAAACGTTATTACAAGAATTACAACAAACAATTGAAACGTTAGAACAAAACAAATGAAAGCAATATTAAACTGTACTCAAAGAGACACTAGCTTCCAGTACTTTGCACAATAAAGGGCGCTGTTTCTCGGCTGCTTCAAACAAAGTCGATAAGAGAGCAATTGTTGAACTTCGGTCAATAATTGCAAGCGCTGGGTCATTTGCATTTCAGATCGTCGCTACCGAGGATTTTATAGCATCCAAACTTAGAGCAATGTTATCGTGATAAAAGTTTTAGTGTTTATACAGATTAATCTATAGTATTGTTAGTTAGTAATAGATAAAACAAATATATAAATAAGTTCTACACATTTCACACAGGGCAGTCTGGTCACATAGTACCTAAGCTAGGCTTATCCTGCTTGTGGTTATAGGAACCAGACAACGGTTGTATTTTGACGACCTCCGACCTCGTGGCGTACTGGTTGCCACGCCGCCGGACCGCCACCCAAGGGGTCCCGGGTTCGAATCCCAATCCAAGGAGCCTCGGGTCTTGGATGTTTATCTATATATGTATTTGTTATAAAAATATAGTATCGTTTAGTTAGTATCCCATAACACAAGTTTCGTTCTTACTTTGGGGCTAGCTCAATCTGTGTGATCTGTGTGTATTACTAGAAAATAACATACTCATGGAGTAATATAATTATCATTAGTGTAGATATTAAATTATAATGATCAAGCAAGTTACAAGCACATATCGATTTATTCTCATATTGCTATGGACAAAGGAAATTATTAACACGTGTCGGCTTGACACTGCGGCTACAATGCATGTAGGCAAATTACGGGAACATACAACGTAATTTAGTACAGACCATAATACCAACATAGTAACCATTTGATTGTGTTAAAATTAATAAATATTTTATAAGTAAATAAAAGGTCAGAATCTATAAGCTCTTGAAGTTCAAATTCCATAACTTGCTAGCGAACAAGCTGGCGACATTGCCTGTAAAATTTTGTCCCATGTCTAAATATTTTAGGACTCTACTCAAAAAAAAAAAGTAAAAAAAATATGTATGTCGAATTAAGAACTGAGTAAATTAAAAAATCTGATATTGTCGTTAGTATTAACATGTACAAAAGTTGACAAATATTTTCAAAAAAATTCGCTTAAATGTCCCACGACGGGAATTTACCATACTTTTATTTTAAAAGTTAATTTATTATTTACAGGCGGACATAGCACATTCGGCGAAAGGTTACGAATCAGAGGATGAGAACGCCGGCAGAAAGCGGCACAGGGCCAACGACGAGCGGCCAACCAGCAAGACCACTATGTACTCAAAGCAGGTATAACGTCGTCTAACGGTATAGCGAGCGAGCGAGCCTGTGCGAACCTCATTTCACGTTTCATACTATGGTTCACGCCGCTAACTAAAAGCCAGACATAAATGGCAAGTGTCCCTTTCATACATGTATGAAAGAACAAATGAATGGCGTCGAGGCGGCGCACGACGATTGCTTGCCATCGAGTGCACTTTCCGGCATGTTTCTGTCTGGCTTGCGTCACGAGACAAACTACGACGCGACCAAAATATCCGACAATGACAGCAATACTGCGCACTGTTCGCGGTGTGAGCCAACTCATGAAAAGAGATGATGCTCGCTCGGTTCGCTCAAACTTTATTGAAAATAATAAATAAATTAATTTTAATTTCGTTTAGGAATTCCGGGAACAATACTGCATCAACAACAAACAACTGGATCTGTTGGAACTGGAGAAATCCAAGAAGGACAGGTTTCTCGGATGCCTCTCGCAGTACCACATCGAGAGTCCATGCTCACGAGCCAACAGGTATTTGTATATTATTTATATTTTTGTTTTACTGTGTCCCTGTTTGTTCAAATTAATGGGTCAGTAACACTGCTTAATTCTGTCTCAATAATTATAGATTCATTGGAGAATTTCAAGAAACATTCTGAGTATGCACAGTACTATACCTACCATGGAAAAGTCATGGTCTTAAATATTTTTAATCTATTTTCTCTTTTACACAAAAATGTGTTAAGACATTTTTTTTTTAATTTGATTAATAAAATTCCTCTATAATTGAAAGTATTGAAACATCTCTTTCAAAAATATTTGAATAAAATACACAACATACTTGTATAATCATTTCAACTTTATTTGAATGTGTGTGAAAAAATATTTTCACTTCAAATGAAATCCTACATCACAGGTGGTCAACTCCATATAAACTAAACGTAGTTCAACCCTAAATAATATAGATGGCGTTAAGAGTATCGATTTGTAATTGAAGATTATGTAAATCCAAAATAAAGTAAAATTGCGCACTGAAAACAATATTTTAATAGTTTTTATAATTTTATAATTAAATGCAATCCTGAAAATAACGAAGAATGTACTGTAAAATAAAATTGGTTAATTTTGTTTCGTAATTTATTACTAAATATTTCACTTGATGTCACAAACTCACAACAGATGTCGCTTTCTTTAAAACAATAAGATAGATAGGTTTATAGGTTTATATAGATAGATGGCGCTAAATTTAATTCTTGACAAGCAAATCAAATTATTATATAAAATAAATTATAAATATATATTTTTTTCTTTTAGTACCTACCTATATTTTTTTTGCATTGTGTTAAACATTTGATTTACAAATACTTTTCTTTTACAAAATTATCTCATACTTACCATTTTTCGTTTTGTTTTACAATTTTATTGTAAGTTTTTTTATCTTTCATTTCAATAATACTTTCAATTTTTCAAAGTAGACTTCTTTACATAATATTATTGTGTTAAATTCGTATAAGTTGGTACCTACTAACAAAGTTATTATCACGAGGCGCGTGCGACGTTGCGACAACGTCATCATGGCGCAAAGCGCATGCTACGCGACGACGTTGGCACACCGTCACACCGCCTGCTTCTGCATTCGCGCGCTCGGTTTATGTCTGCGTGGATTGAATTGATGCGCGTAGCGTAGTTGCGCAACGCTGGTAGGTACAGTCACCTCCATAAATATGTAATCACTTTGATCCTGGACAGCGAACAGTGAATCGATTTTGTCAGTTTTCACAACTTTTTCGAAGTTGCATATTAGAATTCAGACTACCCTAACTAACATTACCATACAACATACCAAAAACGCAGAACTACATCACGCTTTGCGAATTTAGCCTCGTTTTTTTGTATAATTCCAACAGCCTAATGATCCTAAATAAATTTCTAATCCAATCTAAAAACAATCCAAGTCAGGTGCACGTCGAGCTTTATACTTGCAGTACCTACATTTATAGCTCATAAAACAGACACAAAATCCAATGTAAAGGTCGACCTGTTTTTTTTTATATCACTAAGGTGACAAACAAGCATACGGCCGCCTGATGGTAAGCAGTCAACTCTTGACGGTACGTGTACATAGATACATACATCTTACTACTTTAAATTACAAAATCGTCCGAGTCGCATAAATCAAAATTTGAAAGTAGTAAACTCGGACACGGATCAGTTTTTTGTATCCGAGTTGCTCCACTTGACTATTATAATAGAGTCGGCAACGCATCCATAGGAATAATGTGATACGGTATGTAACCGTCTGCCACCTTAGTGGTATAAAAAATATTTTATTTTTAATTTACTTTCGCATTTATAATATTCGTAAGGATAAGGACTACTCAGATCTGCAGACTGCGCCTGCGCGGCTTTTGTGGTGCGGCATTTTTGTTGTTATATTTTGTTTTTTACCTTGAATAAACGATTTAAAAAAACCGGGCAAGTACGTGTCGGGCCACGCACAATGCAGGGTTCCGTATTGGCTACGCATTTCTTGCTTGCAGATGAGTACAATGCCATATAGGTACTATGACATTTATACGTTTTCGTCAAATAAATTTTACTTCATAAGTTCGTCGGCTATTACTCGGTAACTAGTAGAGCTTACATAACCGTTATAGTTTTCCTTGTAGGCCCAAAAAAAAATATTTTTCAAAATTTTGTTCTACCACTTTGTTAGCATTGTTTATATGAGTGTAGGACCGAGGACGGACAGATGGACATGGCGAAACTATAAGGGTTCCTTGTAGTTTACTACGGAACCCTAAAAACTTATTTTTGAAATATCAAAAGTAGGTATTTACATATAACTATTTGCAAAACGGCACGGCAATATTAGCTAAAGATTCAATCTACAAGCCGAGTACGACGCGCCGCGACGACGACGATGACGAGCGAACGGCGCGATGCGGCGCCGTCGGCGGGGCGCGGCGCGTGGCGGCGCGCCTGCGGTACTGTGCGGGCACGCAAGAAGCCGTTCACGGGGGGGCTGCCTCCGTCGCGCGCCCTAAAGCGCCTCCCTCGCCGCCGAAACGCATTTCATTCACCTTAATTTGCACTCGGTGTTCTAAGTAGGTAGATACATTATGGGTTAAATAGATAGGCAAAAAGCAGAAATAAAAACATTGTAAACGACAATAATAAAATTGACCATCAAGTAGATACTATACTACCTATTTACACTAACTTTTTAAAAATATGGCATTGCCCGTAATTAGGTAGGTATCTATACTTACTTTCTACTTATCGTAAATATGAATTTACCTGATGCGTGCAAGATGTACGATTACAAATGTGTAATTTAAGACGACCTCCGTGGCGTAATGGTTACCACGCCAGACCGCCACCCAGGAGGTCCCGGGTTCGATCCCCGGTCGGGTCATGATGAAAAACGAACTTTTTCGAATTTTATTATTTAAGTAATAAGTAAGTACATACCTATAATCTAATTTTGAAAAAAAAAACGGATTAGTGCTCTGATTATTTGACGGCACTACTGCCATCTATTGGTTCGACTGTAAGCGCAAAAGCATTTTAGTTGTCTGTGATGTTTTTTTCGGGCGACATCTAGTTTTCCATTTTGGTACTAAAAATTGCCCGAGCAATAAGCGCACTTAGAACTGCTACGTTTAATGTATGGAGTGAGCTATCTGTACTGTTAAGTATTATAATATCTGTGCCTACATGAACTCAGGTATTCCAGTTAAATGAATTAACGTATACGCTTTGTATATTCTGGAAAATTACTGGAAGTATTCATAAAGTAAAATACTGTAATTTAATTACATTAAATATGTACAAAGTTGTTAAATTATTTAAATTTTTATCACTTTTTAGGTTTTCCAATTTCTTTCCTTTTTCTTCTTATTCCATTTTCTTGTAGCGGGTAATAGGTGGACATATCCACTTTCCATCAGGAATACTTTCAAATCATATCATATCAACCCAGAATAGGCAGGGATACGGGTCTCCCTTCAATCAAAGGGGACTAGAGCGTACTCTGCCACGCTGCTCCAATGCGGATTGGCAGAGGCCGGTGTTTTCAAGCCGCCCGAAGGCCACCGACTTGGCTTTACCTCGGCTTTCGGGACCGGCGGCTTAGCGTGCCTTGCGAAGCACGGAGAATTTTCAAATGCCTTAGTATAAATTTAACTTTGTCATGAATATAGCGAATTCATTGTTATACTTTAAGAATAATAAATACATTTAATTACTTTATCAAGTTTGAATAGACAAAAGTTTATTGTACTTCCTACCAAGTTTGGATTTCGAGAGATTGTTATCGAAGATTATTATCGTCTGAAGGAGTTCAGTCTTCGAACTAAAGTTATTGTGAAGTGACTTTCAGAACTTAAGCTTTCCCTTTTTTGAAAAGATTAAAATTACAATATAGGACTATCAGACGGTTTCTGAAACACGTTTTTCAAATAATGATATAATAAATTATAGCTTTCACTGTCAAACTAAAGAAGAAATGTATGTTCTGCTGACTGGTACCCATTTTATGACCAGCTTGCTGTACTAATAGTTGAAAAAATAAGATCCTAATATAAAATGTTACTTATACAACAAATAGTATTGATTTATTATCGTTTGCTGGTCGGCTCGACCCCAGGGTCTTATAAACAGTTATTCCTCCATGCATAAAATATGAACCAACTTTCCATTTGTATATCAATACAGAAAATACGATACCCAAGTTCCAAATACACAAGGCCTACACAAATTGTAATAAAGTCAGGCCATTTTAGATTTAAAGTTACGCAAAGTCTTTTCTTAGCTTGGACTTGGCGAATAGCGAAAATTTAATCGTCTGCAACGAGCTTAGTTGACTAACCTGTGAATGATTAACGGAAACAAGGTGAAATTGATCGGTGACTGCGCTTCCTGTCCGCGGTGCCGGGTCTCACTTCTGGACTTGACTACTGTTCATCATCAGGTGGAGTGGAGTCAATTTGTTTAGATAAATAAAATAAAAATGAAAAAATAAGGTTCAGTCAATTGGTCAACTCATTATATGAATCTGTCGCAAACTTATACAGCACGCGCTGCGCTGTTTGGATACTCGTAATGCATGTAAAAAAATAACTGTCTATCTAGACTGCTGTGGTCTTACTTATGCTACTAAGTATATGGGGCAATTGCGGGAGCGGAGCGGTCACCTTGTCAGCTACCTACCTGGGATGCCCCAGAGGGGGGGGGGGGGGGGGGGGGGTTCATAGATGGTCGAAACTGGAGACAAATAGACTGATACTTAATGTTGGTTTAATTAGTACGAAGCTAATTCAAACCACCAACAGTTAAGTAGCTTAACAAGCGATCTGCCTTACAGTGGTATATTGTACTATCGGTTTTTGAGATAAGACTCTTGTAATATTTTTTAATTAGAATAATTAATTCCAGTTCACATAAACATAAAACGATAATTATATTTACATTTTGTATGTCCGATCCCGAAGCATTTTAACTGCGGCCAGACACAAATCTAAACTGGATAAAACTCAATTCCCTTAAGTGACTTACAATTATGTTCTCATCTTAAAAAGATACAATTTAATGTTATTTCCATTAGGGAGAAATAAAAATGACCTTTCTAATTCATGGGCGGACCCTTAAGTTGATTTCCGAAATAAATGGGGACCTCTTTCGAAACGTAAAGGTAACAAATTGGGCATTTTATTATTCTGCACCCTTGTAATAGTATTAGGACTCAACTAGGGGTGAAAGTTGGCATTGGAATATTTTGAAGTGCACATTTTATCCCGTGCTCTTTCTGTTTGACCTTTTTCACAGGCCTCTAAAATGTTACGATAAATATGTGAGTGAACTGCCTTTGACTAGGTGTTCTATGTAAGCGAGAAACGTGATAATATAAAAATTTTGTAAGTACAAAACTAGAAATCGGTATTAAATTATCTCTTTATTTATTTATTTGCGTTTGTTATATATTGAGGTTTCGTTACCAATATTCTGCGAGTGATCCCTAGGTCCAATTTATATTGTCAAGCCATGATATCATATTCGTCTTTTTTTCTGGTGACCCAATTTATATTTCCACAGGAAAATCACTCATTCGTCAGATTACAATAAAAAATAATCTTTCAGTTGTTCTTTTATTTACATTAATCTCCTTATTAATATACAAGAGTTTATGCCGACTATAACTTTTGAGGATTGTGAAGGGATAGTTAGTATTATCCTGTAGGTACTAAATGGCACAGTTCCCTTTGAATTAAGTATGCAAGGTAAAAATTTAAGTCATAATGACTCGACAAGTAGTAATAATAATGTGTTCGTTAATGCTATCGTTTTGCAGATTATTTGTCGCTTCCGTAGGACAATGGATTTAATCTCATGAATCTAACATAGTATGTATGTGAGAATATAATATCAGATCTGCGCTTGTGTCTTTGACATCTCACTGTGCTTAGTAATATGAGCGTCGAGCAATATGTTTTGGACACATGTGACCTTCATATTCCAACGCTCTGGAGACTCTGAGATTGAGAATTATTATAAATTTTATAAGGCTTTCCGTTGCTGAAAATAAAAATAAAATATATAATTTGTATAGTTTCCGACGCATCTTGAGTATGTGTTAGCCCCTTCGCACACAAGGCGACGCAAGTCTCCGATACTCGGCGATTTTAGTATCCAAGCGACTACCGCCATACAAGTCCATTGAGGTTCGTACGTAGGTACACTCGCGTCGTTGGATGCTAAAAAAGTATCGGAGACTTGCGTCGTCTTGTGTGCGAAGGGGCTTACATTAAAAGTCAGAAATATTCTACATTTTTAGGCTATGCAAAATATTAGAACAACAGAAAAGAAAAACTCTATTTTGTTTTTAATATGATTTAGACTAGTATTTTTTGTTTTCTGTTTTATGTGCAATGTGTAAGATTTTATTTTATTTTATTTACAGAGCATCATTTCTATCCGTGTGTGTCCGTCGTCGAGTGCCCTCAGATGAGAATCTCAACACCGACTATGCACCAATACAGCGGTATCCAAGGTAAGAAATTCTTCATCTGAATTCAGAATATTCTTATTACCGTGCACAAAGCAACTGGTTATTTATTGTGCAATTTCTACATGGATAGATAATTATTACATTTAATAGGTACAATAGCAACTCAATAGAGTTGCTATTAGAGTATACACTCTTGATAAATTAAATTAACCATGTCTTGACGATAAGCCTTGTAAGAATTTGGTTAGTGATATTTTTTATTTTTCTTTATTACAAACAAAGTCTTTGTAGGTAAATGCAAGATATTTTTGACAACAATATATAGAAAAAGAGTAATATTTTAGTACAATTCTCATCTACCTCACAAAAATTACTTGTGTGTTTAAAGATAATCCCAAGATTTCTCAACAAAGACGTCTGATGGGGCTCAGATTGCAAATGTTTGATGTAACAAAGAAATACATTAATCCCTTATAATCGTCGTAACAAAGACTACGGAAGTATCTCATAAAATAGACATATTTATATATTTTATACTTTATTTCACCTGCCTAGTCGATAAACCTGTCTCAGGAATAAAAGTTATAATCCGAAAGACTTTGTAATAGACCGATTGGAATAAAAAGTTTGACTTGGACAGTAGAACGTTTCGCCTTTGACTTAACAACTGTTGGTATAACATTTACCAACAGTAGGCTATTGACAATAGATAATAGTCTAATGCCCGTTGTCACCAACGCAACGCCTTCTAGCAGTAGGAATTGCCTTATGACATCAATGTTATAAATTGTTCCAGTCAGGTTATTCCTAACGCTACGAGGCGTTGGTGACGGGCATTAAAATAGTCAGATTATGGAGGCATTTGTGATAGCTATAATGATAATGATCGACAAAATATCATTTTCTTATCAGGTTCGGTCAACCCTCCCCGGCTCCACCCGAGCTTTGTGCATACGACGCCGAACTGGAATGCTCGTATTTCCGCCGCAGGCCCCGCTCCGTGTGCAGCCAGCCTGACCCGAAGCGGTACACATGGATGCCTGAAGATGAAGACTTCACCCGGATGGAGTGGCCAGGGTTAGTATTACCTAAATTTAAGTCAAATTTATATCATGTTCATATTGCACGTTCATGAAAAGATGGATTGAGTGTGTGAAAGAATGTGACGGTCGAGATGACGAATGTTAGGGCTAAGTAGAAAATATTAACATGCTGTACCGACCCCACGTACAGTGGGATAAGGGTACGAAGAAAGAGAAGTTGCATGTTCATGAGATTCAAACGTCAGATACACATGTTTTCCGACATAACGCTCAACAGTGACGCACAGAGTTCTGCAACATGGCGCGCATAACGTGACGCGGAACTCATTTCTATACATCTAAAAAGTCCTACAACTTTGTCCCCGAGACTTGTTATGGATGAGCGTTGAATACGAGGCTTCAATTAATATAATATTATTACCTATGTGTTGTCTATTTCTATGCTAAGGTTTTTATTTAATGACGTAACGATATTGATAGTAGTGATGCATTCTGCGTTTGAACGAAACGCATTGGGGTAGTCCGGAAATACTATCTTTCTATTGCCTACAAATAGAACGACAACAACAGTTCGACGGCTCACGAGAATTCTTATGCTATTTAGCACGCATATTCGTTTTCACAACTTCTTTATGCTGAGCACGCCGTTGTGTACCACTGCACAAACCGCTTCCATATCCTTCCCTTCTCTATTTTTTTTTCTTTCACTTAGTCTAAAAAGAATACTTAGAAAATAAGGCTAGCTTGTTACAAGGAACAGGCACGTAGTTCAGAACGACATTAAATTCTTCCAAAATAGTTGTTTCCAAATGTTTGGAAGCAATTGGCGACATCTGGGTAACAATGAAATTACTACAGTGATTCAGTTCATAGTTTCGGCCATTTTGGTGTACTTTGTAAGCGCCGCATGTCGTTATCCCTTCCTTTGTATTTCTTCTATATGTATTTTAATTTGGAAATGGCTGTTTTCTATCTGTACATAGTAAAGCTGGCTATGTCTGATTTTACACTAATTCTTCTTAAACCACGCAATGGTTACTACTGTAATTTTTTAGTTTAGATAGCGTAGTGTAATTCGTCCAGGAATATTTATATTTATTTATTATAATTGACCACGTTACCAAAATAAACAATGCATACAAATTCATTTGTTTGCATTTCATATCCATAATTTGGAATCCAAAATAATGCGCGACCCTTCATTTACATAAACAAAATCCGACCCTCCTTAGGAATAAAATGTAGACTATCATAAATTGATCTTTGTGTTTTTATTTTTTTATTTTTGTACGTCTTCTCTAATCTCTCTCTCTCTCTAATCATAATCTAGTAGGGTTCTTGTTTGCTTAAGTACCTTAATTGTATATTAAGATTTAACTGGTTAATGGAATCATCAACCTACTCGTGAAACACCAGAAAATAGAACTTCTAAAACTGTGGCGTCATTTGACACATCATTAACTCATTGCCTACCTAATAGATGTTTTCAACTATTTGATTTTATCATTTTACATATTATGTAACTAGTTTTTTTTTATAATGGATAATAAAAGCTAGATTTTAAGCAGGTATTTTTTGTCAGTTTTTTTTTTCATCTTTATTTGTAAGAATTTTAAAAATGTCACACAAAACACTCAATTTATGTAATAAATAATATACTAACTGGAACTTATCGGGAACCTGTGAATTTGGCTTTAAATATTTTTCATTTGCCTTTTTCAGTTCGGTAATAGAAGATAACGCGGTGTGGCCGCAAAATTATAATGTCGACCAAATCGCGTCTGTAAGCCGAGGAGGCTCCTTACCTAGACCGCCTATGATGCCGTAAGTATTAATTATATAATTTAAGTACGTAATGGTAAATATTTATATGAAGCTACTACAAATTCAGCCAATCGACAGTACTGCCGATGACGATTCAATGCATACCTTTTTTTAAATAATTTCATATTATATTTTTTTATATTTAAATATAGGACAAATATTTTTAGGATACAAAAAAATTATTAAAAAAGCAATAGAATTGTCGTTGTCTCAGTTTTTTCCAATTTACAATCTTATTTTAAATACAATTCATTTATACAGTAGTAAATATGTTACATACATATTCTTCACCCGCTCATATGAATAATTTAAGCCAATCTTGTATAAAAAAATGTAGCATTTCCTACATTTTCCCGCTCCGCCATTTCTGAAAACGTATTCATTTGGGGGTTAAAAAGTTAGACATACGGACGGAGTTATAATTAAGGCACATACATGTGCACGTTCCCTCATTAAACTGATAACTGACATGCAACTAAGAACATGTCAGATGCTTGCCTACGAGTATGACCGGACAAGTGCGTGTTAAACGTTCTAAATGAGTACTATTCAGAGATTGCTAGGATTATTTTCTAACAAAAATAACGACGTGCTTACAGAAAAAAAAACTTCGCGACCTTATAGAAACAAAAACACATTTCAGAACGTTTTTTGGTATCGAACTTGTTATCACACCGTGCTACGGTTTAACCATTTCTGTTTTTTATTGGTTCAGTTGTATTTATTACGAAATTGCATATATTTTGTGTTAATTTTATATTTTCTGTCATTGTGATTTGTATCTTATTAATACCATTTTAAAAGAGCAAGTGCTAAGTTTCTTAGCACAAATCTGCCGTCTGAACTGGTGGTAGGAAAAAATTGTGACGATTCGAAAGAGCCTATTTGAATAAAAATATTTTGAATTTGAATTTTGAATTTGAACAAATAAATTAAAAAAAAGATCAAACTTTGTTTCTTCCGATATTTCTTATGGTAATAAAAAAAGGAAAAACTTGATTTCTTCCGATATCGTGCAGAATTTATTTATTTATCCAGGTATAGGTACTATTCGAAAGGTAAACTAGGAGAAAAGACTCAGTTCTATGAGTTATCGGTCACTTGTACCATTATAGAGACAGAAGTTATTAACAACACACTTACTTATTTAGTTCAGGAAGAGAAACTTTATTTGAAAGCTTTGCTTGCAAGTTAGAAACTGCACTTACATTATAATAATATTATAGTCTGTGCGAATTGTAAGGTAACTTTTGCTTTAAAAACAAGTAGCAGAATCGAGGTGAGTGGTTCTCTTGACAGGAGCTTTATACCCACTGAACGGTGTATTGTCATTGTATATTTTAAACTTTCGCGTTTTGAACACATTATTATTGAAAAACGTCTTGTGTAAAAACAGGTAAGTTTAAGTGCTCGTTCAAGCCCCGTTTTTAGTCAATAGTAAAGTGTATTGTCATATTTTATTATCAAATGTAAAATCATTAAATTGAATTTAGGAATCCTAATTTATACTTACGACGATAGCTTTTTCAGTTAACAAAATCCCTGAATTATTTATTAACATTTATTAAAGTAACACAGAATGAGAAAAAAATGAGAAAAAAAAAAATTGTCGCCTAATGCCTTTTTTTTTTGCATTTTTAAATTTAATTACATAATATTGTATTTTTTATAATGCACAAAATATGTAGTATTTTCTTATAGATTTATAATATTATAAACGCAACATTGTGGAAACGTAGCCCTTACCCTCTACAGCCCTTATAAATTGCAAGTCATTTTTACAGATTATCTCAGCGGTCCTTGTAGCGGTTACATAAAGTACCAAATAAAACAAAAAACGGTTTGGAAATAATAAATTGGATACATTTCTAAAGCACTTCAGGATACATTTTTGATTATAAAGAATTAATGAAATAAAAATATACTTCATATTGGTAGATTTATCGTAATTAAGTCACAAAGTAGCCTACAGATCCACAAGTTGTTTCGCTTATTGAAGGAGAGTCTTCTATCCTTGTATAAAACCCAAGTATTGTATTGACTTCACGTAATTTATGCAATAACTTTTTACAGTTGTCCCGCTCACACACCGATACCCCCGCCACCCCCGCCGCCACCTCTCACAATCCCACCGCACAGGTAAACCTACTATTGCTAGATTTGTTAGCTATTAAAGAATTAAAAAAAATTGTATTCGTAGAAAGCCAGCTTAGTACACCATGGTAGATAATAATATTTGTATCGTGAGCACGGCGGTCACTTAACTCACCAGTAACCGTATCTTCCTAACAATAAAGTAGAAATACCCACCTATATTATAAAAGGAGAGGCAGAATTACAGACTGATCTAACTTATTAGCGATGACACAGCCGAAACCAGTGTGACCAGAACTTCTCTTAACGCCATTATAGTCACTGCAATCGCATCTGCAACGCCACACTACAACACACCACAGAAGCTAAGTTTTTGGTGTAATATTTCAATTTGTTTTTTCATCGTTTTCAGAACAAAACACGTGTCATTTGCAAGATCCCATACATTAACTACGTTTGATGACTCAGTAATGCCAGCTGCTGTCGGAGGCAATAGGTTCCGAAGAGATTGCGAGAGGCTCATTGATGGAAGAGTGGTTAAGGTTGGTAAATTAAAAAATAATAATGAAATAAGTTATTTGATTGCTTTCATTAATAAAGACATCCTAGTTGAGAATACTCTACTCTACAATACTCGTCTGAAAAATTCTAGGCAAATTTTAGTCTGAAATTTAGCTCTGACTTCTGACAAGAAGACTTGTTTACTTCTGACAAGAAGTCAGAGCAAAACTTCATATAGACTAGAATTTGCTTCATTTGTAATACACAAGCCAAAATTATTATATTAGGCATGGAATAACTTACAGAGTACAGACAAGTATTGTAGAGTAGAGTATTCTCAACTAGGATGTCTTTCTGACTGGGTCTGTGACAGTAGACGAAGTATGTCTACCTCCTCTACTGTCACAGTCCCAGTCTGATAGCCGTTGTAACAGAATATTCAGTGTGTTCGCCCAGCCGCTACATTTACATCAGACGATGGTCTATTTTGATATTGGCATGCAAAAGAATTTCCTGTAAATGTACATGCAACACTTGATTTAAAAATACTAAACGTGTTACGCGTAGAGAAAAATAATTATAATAAAAAATCTGTTTCAATTACAGCCAGAAGCGAAACAGACATATGCAACGTTGCCAGTCATGTATCAACCATTTCCACCATACCAGCAGTTTATAGCGACGCAAGCAGCCCCTGCTCCCGCAACATTGCATTACCCTGGCCAATTCGCCACATTACCTGCCCATCCCACTCAGTCAATACAGAGACCTACGCAAACGGAACAGCCTAAAGTTGTTGTATTAGGTAGGAATATTGCCTTTATTTTATTCTTTTCACTTAGTAGATAGGTATATAATATAATTATTGATTTAATGGCTTGTTTATTTTTTAAAGTTTCAATGTCCAAATTATTATTCAACTGATAAATATGAAATATCATAAATCGTCAGTTGCTATTTCTTATCACCTGTTAACGTTTTCTGCTGAACATAATGCCAAGGACTTCTGTGCTTGCATCATACAAGACAAACTTTATAATTATGATCAATGTATACGCCATAATTATAGAGCTTGAATCTTTCCTCTTTTTATATCACTTTCTGTTTTGATCATCATGATGATAACAACATTCGTTTTACTTAGATACACTTAATATGTAATCACATTTTAATCGTTCATAAATTAATTTGCAGATTCAATAAAAAAAGGTGTAATGAGGACACAAGCGACACAGACTGAAGTATGTTTAGGAAGAAAACCACTGCCCCCGAATTATTTATCATTGAGTCCGCGAACTATTAAAAGAGTGAGTTAAATTTATAATTGTAAGTTTGTAGAACCTGATAACAATTTCTGCATATCGGTATTATCGTTACTCTGCTCTCATTCTAGGTAAAAATGGTAGCAGCAGGTGTACAGACCAATGGCATTACAGTAGGTGTCAGAAGATTAACGAAATCTTTCTCAGAAGTTGGTGGAGATAGACTAGCTGGTAGAGATACTGAAAATGATATCAATGTAGCAGTGGAAAGGTAACCAAGTTTTCTATTTGTTACAATTTGAATCTATACTAATATGTATAATTATCATATTTATTTGATCATTCGCAGCTTCATTGGAGTGGATCATGATAAACTACATAGAACTCAATCAGAAGAACCGCCAAGATCTCCTCGTTCACCTACAGCTATGATGCCGCCTTCCCCTATCATGCAAAGAATGGACTCTGACGAGGTTACTTCTTCTTCACTTAAATCTGTTGCTTCATCCCAATTAGACAAATCTTCTGAACTCAGCGCACTTCAAAGACAAGCACAAGAATATTTTCAGCAGAATTTTCAATTTATACATGAGAGCGATAGAGATGATACTATTGATGATGACATAGAAACAATAGAAAAGAGTATGGCTTTAAATCGTAGAAACTTGGAATATCTTCAACAAGAAATAGCCAAACAAGCTAAAGGAGAGAGATCGCTCAGATCAATTCTCTCAAAAAGTACCAGTGATGCTTCACAAAAGACTGTAAATTCTTCGCACCCTTTTTCAAAAACTTCTACATTCCAATCAGAACCATCCACAGAAACATCTGCCACAACTACCGATGATAGTGAGAAAAATGAAAGAGAAATAATTATAGACTTCGAACCAAGGCCAGACGAAGATGCCATACCATTTACCACGCTGAACAGAAAAATTAGAAAATTACAAAAAACTTTATCAGAGGGAGAAATTCTTTTAGATGTGTAAGTAATAATGTTTTATTTATTATATGATTATATTATTATTTTCTGTTGTATCCGTTTATCAAATAATTTTATTTGAATACATAATATTTGCAGAAGGAAAACCGAATTACAAGCAAACGGTGATGTAAAAGACGCTCCATTAGTTATGTCCACAAGTCAAGAAAATATGACTAGAGAAGACCGAGAAAGAGAGGCAATGTATAGACAATACATTGGACAGAATTATACACAAACGCCCATAAAAGACGAAGGCATTTTTGGATTCGAACCAGACGGTTCATTTAGGTAAAGAGCTTTATAATAATTGTTTATATATACCTAGAGCTATTAAAGCACATAGAAAAAAAAAACTCATTGCACACAACACTTTCATATCCACAATCACAAACTTTTTTATACAATGTTACCTTGATACAGTATAGTCTGTCCTAGTTTTCCATACACGCCTTTTACCTTGTACTTCTGCGAAATCCTATATGCTTCGAAAATTGTATGCAGTGCTTCCATCCATTCTCATCCATGTGATTCTCTTCATAGTTCTTCCGACGGGAATGCACCATACGAAGATTTTCATGAAAAGTACATTAGTTACAAGCATGAACCGTTTAGAAATCGAAGCGTAAGTTTCGAAGAGCGCACAGAAATTATCAATAAAACGGACGATATTCCTGAAAACAGGTATGCACGATACGATTGAAATCATATTTGGCTTTTGCGATGCTGCTTCCTGTAGGTTAGGTATAACACGAGTAACGTGCTTCTAGTTAAAGAATATAATATTAAATTAGATATTTATAGATCTTTGTAACGTACCAAAACGGTCTCGAATCTCAAAATCAATTAATTATATTAACTAACATTTTCGTACATATTACCCCCATTTTTTTAGTTTATGCATGTGATTCCTATTTTTAGTACCGCCAAATCCAGTCCAGGGTCTCCAGAACCTGAAAGTGTTGCTGTGGAAGTGGAACAGAAAGCGAAAAGAACTGTTGTTTTAAATAACATAGCTACTATTCTTACTCCTTTGGACAAAGTATCTCCTTGTGCATCTAATGAGTCATTGACAGTAGATCAAAGCAGGTATACAGGAAGTTCATTACTATAATATTACTGGTAATACGATTCCAAAACTCTTAACTTAACAACTTTTTTATTTCCAGAGATCATTCCGATGGCATGTGGAATGAATCACAGGCGACCGTTTTGCAAGTAGACTCGGGAACTGAAAATGGCACCGTGATTAGGTAACTAAACTTTTAAGTCAGAAGCAGTTTTTATATAAAAATACTTAATAATTAAATTAAATTTTCAGTTCCTCAGATCTTAGCTCATTAGCAGCATCACCAGGAGCACTTGCACTATTAACACCAACATCCAGAAGGAAGCAGTTATTGTTATTACAACATCAGCAACGGTCATCACTAGATACGGATGCCTTAGATGAAGAATTTGATGCTTCCCAAGTATGTAGAATTATAATTTTAATTAAAAAAATGTAATTACTTTATACAGTGATATTCTAATATTTTGTTTGACACTTACAGAGTCAATCGCCAACTTCGCCGAGAAATAAATTGGATACATCTAGTTCAAGTTCAGCTCAAGCCAGATCTTCCTTATCACCGCCTGCAGTAGTCCCTAATATAACATTACCTATAACTAAACAACCAACTTCTAAACCGAAATCTGTATCACCTATGGGACCTATAAAAGTAACCCCAAATCCTGCTATTGCTATAACTCATCCCAGTTTAGATTTAGCTGACGTACCATTCAAAAGAACTCCAAGCTTTATAAATAAAAAGAGAGAAAGAGCATTGAGTCCATCTAGAAGAAAGGATTTGCAAAAGAAAGCTCAACAAAAAGAACCAAATGGAACGTTACCAAATCAAATTGTTGAGTCACCATGTGAACCACCACTAACCAAGGGAGCAAGCAGCGAAACTAGTTTAGCTAGAACTGATTCTGGAAAAATAAATACTACAGATGTATCAGAAAGTACGACAACCACTGAAGATTATGTCACAGCTAACTCTGACAGTTCAAAAAAGAGCAATAGCAAAAATCCAAATCAAAGTATGTATGTTAACATATTGTATGCTACATTTCCCATCTCTTTTTTAATGAGTTCAAGTCTTTTCATATTTTTCAGCTCCAGAAAATAATAAGGCACAAGAAGGCTCATCTTTTGAAAGTGCGTCAAGTTTATACTCTTCAACTCGAACGGAAAATATTGCGGAAGATTTAATTGTTCCAAGTTATTCACCGCCTTTACAAATTAGCGACGATTTTATTGTACCAGACTTAGTATCACCACCTTTACCTATACCAGATAGAATACCACGAACAGTCGAGAGAATTGAAGTAAAAGCAGACATTAATCCGACCATTCAACACGTTAAGAGAGATAAGACTGAAATTATTAAACATAGTGATGATATCGCTAAAATATCTAAAGTAAGTTTCATACCACTAATGGACGCCATAAATTCAATAATAAATTTAATTTTGTCTTATTTATAGTTAAGAGATAAAATGGATGTTATCAAACGCGTCCTCGTTAGGCCACACGAGAGCCCGTGACAGCCGGCCGTTGTATGAACCGCTTTCTCATTGCATGCCATTACCCCAACAGTTCATAGAATTATACCTCGACTGAAGTTGTTTGTATATGTTATGTATTTCAGCGCACTTCAAGAGATACAATAAGTGGAAAAAGTAGTTCCAGTGGCAGTTATAGTATAGGTGGATCAAATCCTAATGTTACTGAAGATATAGATAAAACTCCAACAGAAAAAAATAATGACTTGCTTGAAAAACTAGAAACCAAAGTAAAGGAGGATAAGGTTATAAGTCCAATGACAGAAAAAGAGCAGCAAGTTCCTAAGATGATGGTAATTGCTGATTTAATTTAAATATAAAAAAAATTACCTATTTTGTATGTGTACTTATTTACTAAACTTTTTAGGGTTCATTATCAGACGACGAAAGAAGTGTTCATTATTCATCATCGGGATATTATGAAAGTCCTGTTGAAGACGACGACGATGGTGGTCTAAGTATGATAATATGCATAATATTATAGAATATCTGTAAATTGTTCTCATCTAATAGTTTATTTTATATTTTCAGCATATAAACATTCCCAGAGATATAGAACTACAGCTAGACAAAAATCTTGGTTAGAAGAAAAAAGGAGGAAAAAGAAGGCGTTTACGTTAGAATTTTCAAAGTCCTATGATGATTCCGTCTCCACCTCTCAAGACGATTGGGGTAAAAAAGCGAAGGATCCAGATTCTGTCAGTCAAAAGTCTGAACGTAGTATTTTTAAACCATCAAACGTTAAATCGCCCTTGGACGAAAAAGCACCTGAGGTTAGAAAGAAAAAGACTCACTTTGCAGAAAAAACGAAAAGTGTACAATCTTCTCCAAGGGAACCGATGGATGTCGAGAAGTCTATAAGAGAAAAGAATAGTAAAGAAAAAGAAACGTACTCTAAACGACCACAAGAAAGAGAAAGATACGTGAAAAGAACTAAATTGAAAGCTAAAAGCCCAACTCAAAGTAAAGCTATTGATGGTGGTCATAATTACAGACCTCAACATTATGACAGACGTGAAGGTATGGGATCAAATATGAAATTACATCTTAACATTCCTACTTCTGATGATTCTAGTGAACAGTACAGAAAAGATGGTATGTCCATTATCACATAATACAATATAACTTTTGATGTAATATGTAAATAACTATAAAACTATTATGTATTGCAGGTACCGGTAATGGAAACATATCTCCAAGAAAACATAGACGCTTGAGAGACAGCCCAAGAAGAAAAACTGGAAATAATTCTAATTCTGTTAAATCTCCAACAACAGCCAACAATCATTCCAGTTATAGGTACTCATTATTTAATTATTGTCAAAGTCAAATATAATATTTAAAAAAAATCTATATCTAATCTATACATTTGTTTATATAAAAAAAAAATCACTATACGTTAATTTTGTATGTGTACAGTTGTATTAACAAAGTATTTAGTTGTAGGCCACGAAGAAAAAGCGGCTCTAATGAAAGCATATCATTACCTGGTAGTCTTCCTCGGAGAAAGCAATCAATACCAACTATACCACATTTAAGTTCACTAGAAGCAGAAGACATAGAAACAACTAGAACTTTGGCTAGTGCAGGTTCCAGATTGACACCGTTACGATACGTTAAAAGTCCAACTACCTCTCCAAGACACCATCGGAAACAAGACAAAGGTACTTACTGAAACATTATTTCTAACGATAAATACATGCGTTTTTAATGTTAAAAATAAAATAAAAATACACCGAAAGCTTACAACTCAGACAATTTGTATTCGTTAATTTTTGGACATTGCAAAACAAGCCCTAACCAATGTGCGTATTTAACATTCTGGTAACCATGGTTATTGATATATTCTTGCGCAGATGATAAATTTGCAAAAGCAGCGTCTGCAGAATCCCTACGGTCAGTGTCTCCAGGATCAGATTCTGTGTTTTATTCAGAACAAACTGAGCAAAGCCTGGCTGGTGCTGAGTGTGAAGCCAAAGCCCATTGTTTACACTGTGGCAAAGAAGTTCATATTATAACAGCTACGCACGAACACGAGAGTAGGACATCAAAAACCTCTCATACAGATGTAAGTACTAAACATAGTTTAATTGTAGGTATCGCTACGCACGGTTAGAATTCTATATTTGATACACGTTCGCTCGCAAGAAGTGCAATGTCATATTATTTCATAGTTTTCATAAAGAAAATATCATTGTAAAAGTTTCGTCTCGTCTCGTCGTTCGTCCTTCATAGAACTAGTTGCAAAAGAACCTCTATAATAAAAAGACTTTATCTTACTACACTACACCGCACCGTGTGTTGGTCGCAGAAAGAATAATAGTCGCACTTTACGTCAAGGACACTTACCCCCAAAACACACTTTGTTAGCATAATAAAATTATATTTAATTTTATTATGCTAACAATTTTGCAAAAAATTATTATGTGTATACAACTATCCAATAGCTAGACTGCGACGAGATGGACACGACAAAACTACTCGTATAATAATTCTTTGTTTACCACGGAAACCAAAAAAGAAAGATTTCAATAATTCCTAACTAAAAAACATGCGAAAGAGCTAGGCCACTTTGAATAAATAGGTATAATATAAGTATTTTGTCCTTAACAGCTACTTTTACATTTTGTCATATTATTTTAGGAGTCATATGCAGATGCCACTCCAGATATAGTCCCAGCACCAGCAGGGTTTGCGGACTCACCATCTTGCATGACTTCTAAGAAGCATGCAAGCGGAGCTCGCTTATATAAAAAATTAGACAAAAGATACCGTTCTGAAGATAAAACAAGACATCACTATAGAAGCAAACAAGATGTTAGAGCAAAGGTTGGTATGAGATAGAGTTAAATAAATAAATAGTTAAAATAAATCAGGCAGGACAGGACTTAGAATACTACAAAAAATATAGTAATTTGGCCGCTTATGTAGACTGACAAAGTAGAATGTTGAAAAGAACACCATCTATCTTCACTTTATAACATGTATAAGTTACTGATACGGTTACTATCAATATCTCTTGTAATGTTTTATAGTCTGAAGAAAGAGGTAAAGAGGAATATGCTGCTACGGAAAAACCTCAAGATACTCGAATAGCCCGATCAGCTGGAAACAGTTTGGATAAATTGGCTAGTTCTGGAGGTGCAGATCCTGATGGTAAAATATTTGATTATGCACTGGCTTTTAACGCATGTAGAGTAGACTATAGATAGGATAAAGAAACGCCTAAAGAAATTAAACGTGATTAATATTTTAACCGTGTTTTGACTGATAATATTTCTATAGGCGCTGGAAATATTTGAAATAACTTTAATTTGGCATGAATCGAAATGTCATAATCTTAATGATATTCTTAATCCTTACAATAACTCTATAGAACAAGAAGAATGCTCTGGGAGTTCAGAGGGTGCTGATGGCACTCGTGAAGAGCGTGGTGTATATGCTGCTCCATGGTGGTGTGGAAATTGGATCTTACTCTCTGAAAATGATGACCATTGGACACGGATACCTCCAGGTAAAAAAGTACAATTAATTTAAGTAAAGTAATTTTACCATGAAAAGATTTTAAAAAAATCGAGCTTCTTTGAAGGTACTTCGGTATTAACAAAGAGTCATTGATAAATAATTTTAAATCATTGCAGATGTAATAGACACAACAGAAGGTGGTAAAGATGACCCAACAGAATCAGAGAGTGAGTTCAATAAGAGATATGTTGCACTAACTCATAGACTCGTTCATAGACGAGCTTGTATTGAACTGAACAGGAGACAAGCAGATAATAGTTTTGGTGAGTTATCTTAAAAATAACATTCTTAAACGACACACAGAACCTGTGTGGGAGCAGCTCTATTCCGTTTGATATTATGTATATGAATTTCACGGAACACACACTTGTGCAGGTCAAGCATTAACTAACATATAAATTACATAATTACATAATCGTCAGAATTGCACCTGTCCTCTGAGATAAAAATTAATTAGTAACTGCACGTTACTATATTATGTCCGTTTACATGTATCTTTTCCTTTATTTGATTTACATAACAGTTTCTCACTATTAATTTTTAACTTTTAATGAGACTTTATTTTTCATGCAAAATAAACCCATTTTTTTCTGTTGTGTTTTTTTATTTATTAATTTGATATAATAAATTATTGTACTAAGTAAAAAACTATTTACTTCCGTAGTAATTGTCTATTCACAACGGTATACTATATCCGTAAATATGAAGCGAAAACCAAATATTTTGACCTTGTCCACTGTCCACTTGAGGAATTCAAATATTTTTACTTCTTCTTTACATCATCGATCAAAATTTCTGATTTGAATACAAGTACTAGTAAACATTAAAATTGAAAAGGTCAGTCCTTATCATTCAATCAAGCCTATTCGTGTATTGGAACACTTAAATTAAAACTACGAATTATGCAAAGGAAGTAATTTACTATATTCGTTCCGTTTCACGTGCCCTTCAGTCTACTCATTACAGATTTAACGTGTGGTTACGTCATTTACTAACGCGTGCGTTAACTGTTCCACTTCTATAACAGTGACGTGCCCGTATATTTCTGGTACTCTCACTATTTAAATAGCGTCACCTATTATTTTAAGATTGTCCCCTGAATTCTTTAGCTTATCTTCGATATTGGCACTACGCTCATCCTGTGATGTAATAATCAATAAAGTTAAGAAACAGCTTCTATTTTTACCCTTCAATACAATGTACTATTATACTACTCGTATTTTTTGACCTTGGAATGATAAGGTTAATGCAGTTTAATATATGTATATCAAAATTACTGTCAGTAAAAGCGGTCAATTCTCTAGCTGATAATGAACGGCGCTCAAGCAAACTAAATTTAATTCTGAAAGCATTTTCTAACGTCAGTCTTCAGTTGTTAAAGACACGCGACTGTGGCCAGATGATATTTTTACGTTTAACGTGGCAAAAGGTTCAGTTTGTATTGATTTTGCGTCGGGAACTTGTTTAGGAAAATCGTTTATTTTATGATTGACGTAATTTCGTATGTAGTTCATGCGCGGTGAGTTAATTTTGTGGCAAACCAGGTCAACGTCGACCGAAGTTCAAGAACATTTGATAGCACTTTAGAGCCTGTCAACAACATGGGGCATTCCTGTAAGTTTCGCTTTTATATAATTTCTTTTATTTTATTCAGTTATTTCGGAATAGTATTTTAAACTTTTGTTTCCTTTTCATTTATTTTTAGTTAGAGACGTATTGACGAGCCCTAAGGGAAGCCTCAGGCAGAAATTAGAGGAGATCTTCAAATTAATGTTGGTGGTCTGGTGCCGACAGTGTCAAGTTAATAAGCTCGTAGCTGCAGAACATTGTGGTAATATTTAGACCAATGTTCCAACTTAATTAACAATAATAGACATCAGAATTATTTCATTATTTCTATTACTAACAAATGCCGTAAATTCGAATTCACGTATCGGTGTTTATTGTGTTTCAGATAACAATTAATAGACATACATTTTATTATACGCTTAGAAAAAATATATTTATCTAACTTCTACATACGTTTTATGTCTAACATTTTCAACTTTTTCTACTTGACCTTTACTTTCATACACAAATTTTGTACCTACATACCTATCCTTGGTTTTTGTGCTAATTGATTTTGTTATTTTATTCTATGCGTAATGTATTCGTTAGTAGTATTTCCTTATTACACAAAATACGTCTATTAGTGTAGGTAAGTAACATGTATTCTATGAATGAACATTCAGACTTACCCATTGGATTTTCGCCAAAACATTTAGCGAAAGTGATTTTTGTAGGAAAACATTATGGTATTCCCGTTCCAGATATCAAGTGCACAATGTATGTCAGGGTCGATTTTCTTCTTTCTTTATTACCGTCTCTCGGCCACATTTTTATGATTTAGATAGCTAGAGGATTAATGCTTTTTAAATAAACATTACACCCATGAGCAGGAAATGATCTGCACACTAGTGCTCAAAGGGATGCAAATATCGGAAGAATAATATTTCTCTTCGGAACTTTGTTTTAACTAATTAGCAGATACATATTCTAAAGAAGAAGGTGAGGTAGAAGTAGCTCTGCACATTTTACAGCACTTACTGTGTTGAAGTTGCTTAATAATTCAAAGAATTTCTACATAGTCGACGACTTCCTACGATCAAAATACCTTTACAGTAAATTCCTTTTCAGAAAGCGACAAAACTGTCGTCGTCAGACGTGGTAATGAAGAGTTTGGCTTTAGAATCCATGGGAGCAAACCAGTCGTAGTTTCGGCGATCGAACCCGACACACCAGCTGAGACCTCTGGTCTAGAAGTTGGAGACATAGTCATTGCTGTCAATGGTACGCTTTTAAAATGTTTTGGAAACTTCTTACGGACCTGTCTCGCAAGTACTTACTAAGTTTTGTCAGTCAGATAAAGTGACTGATTTACTATAATTTATCGACAATTTATCTAACTATCTAAAATTTATTTAAGAGCATTTACTCCTCGGAAATTTATCTTGTTTGTATAATGGTAGGTAATCTTACCCTATAATTCTTCCTCTTTATTTATAATGAAAGAATCACTTTCGCATTTCATTTAACGTTTCTCAAGAATCACAATGAAAAAAAAGATTTTTTGTAATACTTGGTTTATCTTCTTATGTAATTTTTGTTTCAGGTATCAATGTTTTAGATAAAACCCATTCTGAAGTTGTCAAAATAGCACACTCTGGATCAGAAATACTAGAATTAGATGTAAGTTGAAATTACATTCTTAAATTAGTATTTTCTTGTACAGCGTTCATAAAACATTCCTCAAAAATGCTTCCTAGATTTATCTAAAATTTATTTTTACCTCGTTGGGTGCAGGCTGCTGCCAATCTGTCATGCTGGAGACGTTTGGGGAAGGCCTATGTTCAGCAGTGGACTTTTTGTGGCTGAGATGATAATATAATTTTTACTTTAAATAATTGAAACAAATGTTTTTGAACTGTTTCAGGTCGCACGAACATGCGAAGTGGTAGCATCTCTAGCTCATGAAGGTGGTCCAGCAGCATTATATTCAGGGTATCTATGGCGAGCAGCTCCAGTAAGACCACATCATCCACCACGGTGGACAAGAAGATGGTTCGTTTTGAAAAGGGATAACTGTTTATACTACTACAAAACGGATTCAGTAAGTTATTTTTGGATATTTTGTTTACTGATGTTAACGACTAGACGATGATAAAACACAGTAGTAAACTTTTTTGGTCAATAATGTTTTTCGTTTTAATTAGCAATTAAACATTTTAATTCTGATACTATACTTCCGCCATGAGTAAGTTAATTATAAATCTAAAACCAACATAATTGCAATCATATAGTTTAAAAATAATAATAAAATGTCGTATTAAGTACAGTCTAACTAATGCAAGGCAGCCTTTATTTATTAGTTGTAATTTTTTACTGCACCTATTCTTTCTTATTTTTTGTCTTTCTAATTAACAGTTAAACTCTAATTCTATCACTTAAATATCACAATACGAATACAAACATCATACTGTAATTGTGTTACTATACAACCTGTTATAAATTCTTCTTCACAACTTTCTCCGACTCTTTTATTATTATTTTTTTCTTTATTAGATCGTTACGTGAAATTGTATTTACGGTATGATTATTAAAACCTTGTGGCAAAAAAATGCAAAAAAATATTAATAAATGTCAATATTGTCAATGCAATAAAACGAGATGGTAGTATACTTCTTCAGCATATTTTGAACAATGTATTTAATTTATTTGGTGAAGAAATACCTATTATATTACTTTAAGAGTTAAAACAAACATTTTTTTTTCAGAGTATTCACCCCGTTGGTGCTCTAATGTTAGTAAATTATCAATTAACCGAAGAAGATGTAGGTAGACAGCATGGCTTTCGACTCCAGCGTGGAGGAGGTACCAGGCTCCAGCTTGCAGCTGATGCAGCTGAGGCAGCGGCAAGATGGCGAGCTGTTCTTGCCCATGCTATTGATGCTAGTAACCAGGTTAGCAGAATAAAATTTGTAAGACGGAATGCAGCAATTTATAAATAAGACTAATTTGTACCGTGCACACACAGCGCGTGATTTTTTTTTTTATACCACACAGGTGGCAAACAAGCATACGGTCGGCCTGATGGTAAGCCTATAGGCTACGGTGACCGTAGCCTATAGACGTAAGCAATACCGGGGGTATCACTCACGCGTTGCCAACCCTCCCAACCCCCCCAAGTGGAGCTCTGGAGACCTTACTCACCGTAGGAACACAACATGGCCCAGACCAATGCTATTTGGCTACGATCTTCTGTAAGGTGGAGGTGGTGATGCATCTATATTTAAAAAGAATAATTAATAGTCATTAGCTACCTATTTTGATGAAAACGATATTTTTGAGTTCTTTTAATATATTTTTGCTATAAGCTACAAAACTGTATTCAATGATATTGGGTAAATAAAAAAGTCGCTAAACGATGAAGTTGAAATGTGAGCGAAAGTAATAATAAATAGAAAAGAACCATGGCAGTAGATTAGCACGATGAAGAAATGTGAGCCCTCTATGAAAGCAAAGGAGAAAGTATTTAATTTGTAAAAGCATGTAAAGGAATACTTCTCTACTTTACGCTTGAATGGCGACGCAAGCATTACTCCATACATTTACTAGATGGCGCTCCTGTGAACAGTTATAAATTTTAATGTTAGTTTTAGATATTCTATCTTAAAAATACTTAATATTCGACATTAGAGCAAATAAAAAATAGTATTTGAAAAAGTTTTTTTTAATATTTTGGTCTAAAACGATTCCGTCTGACAACTCACTGTATTTTTGCAATATTTCGTGGATGCCGTTTCAGTATGATATATTTTTCTCGCCTTGTTGCAGAGGGATGGTTGGCTGGAAGTAACAATGAGAAATATGAAGTTACCACCATCATCTATACCTCGACCTGATTGCTTCGGGTATCTATTGAAGCTCGGCTCAAAATGGAAATCGTGGGCGAAAAGATATTGCGTGTTGAAAGATGCCTGTCTTTATTTCTACAATGATGGAAACAGCAAAAGCGCATTTGGTAAGTGGGTGTACAAAGACATTTTTTTAATCAGTCTTTTACGAGTTCCTTCGAATCGTGTCTTTTTTCTTTCACCAATCTTGAATCTTTCTTTTCAAATTTGTTGGGACTCAAATAGTGTATCGGATTTATTTGTCAAATTGACAGTTTTTTTCAACATTTTTATATTCGATTTTTTCAAAATGTTTTATTTTATTCTTGTCAGGATGTTCAAAATTAACGTTTTTCTTTAGTTTATTTTACCCGATATGTTCTCTGCTTGTTTTATGTTAGAGACCGCTAACTTATTCTGTCCTTCTCTTCTATAAAAAATCAAATAGCTACTCTTTTGAATATTCTTTAAGGATTAACTCACTTGAGTCTACCTGGGGTATATAAATCAAAGAATTAGCTTATCGAAACTGTCATAGATCTCTTTTGTTTGAAAACAAAAGAACCGTTAACTTGGATAACAAAAAAAGAACTTTATTGTTTATTGTGATTATTTTATCTCCTAAATTCAAGCGTATTTTGGTAGTTGAAAACACCATAAAACGGTTTGTTACCAGAAATTTGTAATAATGAAGTACAGGTAAAAATTTAACAGTAGATTAGATTGAGTAGGCACAAACAGAAATTCTTTATCAAAAAACTTTTTTTTCGTGAATTTTTCGGGTGCACAATCTTTGCATTTGGCAAAAAAATTAGTGTGCTATTCTAAACTACTATCTATCTATTTACACATTTAGTACAATACCATTGCATTGGGAGTATCTCATCTGTATAAAGATTTAATAAGAAAACAGAATACTAATGTTAGTAAAGACATTAAATATATTTTTTGTCGTAGTATATAGTTATGTGATTGCACTTGTTATAAATTACGTCTTATTTTAATTTTCATTATATCTACAGGTATGGCGTGCCTTCACGGATACAGAATACAGACATGCGCTCCAGGCGGGAAGAAATATGCATTTGAAGTAATGCCCACGGAACCAAAACAACGACACTTTTACTTCCATACCGAATCCGAAATGGATAGAAAACGGTCAGTACTTTGTTAATATAAAATTAACCGTACACTTCACACTGACGGCGTTAGCGTTTAAGCTCAATGGGGAAGAAAACGCAAAGCTAATAGCAGATGTCGCTGCGCTCGCTTGACTCGAATTCAATATCTGTCACCTGTCAGTTTGTTTAGTTCTTCGCATAAATTACCACATTACCGCGTTTATATTATTTCTTTTCTTGATCAAACATAACTATGTATTCAACATGGTCTATTCATAGCAGAACTGTCGCCTTTATAATCAGATGCCAGAAAATGTTCTGAACATAACCTCAAATTGTTCGTAGCAACCTTCTCCCAAAGTCTTCTCATTCGCAAATTCTTAGGAAAAGAATGGTTAACATTATTATTGCACCCAATTACAGCACAACGAGGCATTTTTGTAATAAAAAATATTTTTCACATTCGACATAAAATTTTGTATGATATTTGACGTAACTTGAACGTTGTTTTGAGTCAAGCGATATCAGCGCTACTAGCGGCTAAACTTGGCAGTTTTCTTCCCCATTACTATGACAGCGTAGCGTAAACACTACGACAACGTAGCGTAGATGCCGTGATCACGTAGCATAGATGCCTCAGTTTCGCAGCGCAAAGCCACTACAATGCTACAAACGCTTAGCGTCTGCGCGATAGCAGTGTAACTGTACAATTTGTCAATTGATGTAGTCGATATCTAATTTATACTATCTTTACAGATGGATGGCAGCCCTGGAATACTCGATAGATCGGTGGATGAAGGCTGGTTGACGACGACAAATAGGATCTGAAGATTCATTCGATGTCTTATAATTATAACCCAAAACATTTCTGTTATTTTTATTACCGTTTCCTACCCATCCGAAAAAATCAAAGTCAAATTATAACAATGTCTTTTTTACCAATATTATTGTAATTAAATCAGGTCACTTTTAGAAGAAACTGAAAAGGGAATAAAAAAATTGAAATCTTAACCTGCAATGGATAATAGTATGTACCTATCAATAGAAAATTTAACCATACGCAACTGATTCATTAGTGAAAATTATGTAGCTGTAATGCCTGACTAAGGTAATAGTTTTTTTTTATAGGCATGATTCATTTCTCCGTCCTATTTTATTAAAAAATATTATGTGGTTATACCTGTTCTTTTTTTTTATTGACACAAATCACAAATTCCTTCCCTTTAGTTTATTTAACTCCTCCTCCACACCCTCTTATATTGACCTTTTCACAAAATGTTAAATATCCAAATTTATAAATTAATGCATATTTATTTATGAAGTAGTTAAGAATTAAGAAACTTATTTATAATCTGTTAAAATTGCCCTATCATTATTAATTCGGTAATTGCAACGACGCATCGAAAACAGAAGAAGATTTATGAAGTTAGCATTAAACTGTATTAAAATTTAAATAGACAAATATTAGAGATCCAATACAGAGATCCAGATTTACATTGTATTAACTCGAAAACAATTATTATTTTGAACACCAAATTGTTCGAACTTCTTATTCCATTTCGAATCTCGAGTAAAAGGAAGAACTTTTTGAGTTCATACTTTGTTCATCAAATACACAAAATAAAGTATTTTATACCAGATACGACTGATAAACATGAGACTAAGCGCATTGTAAAATAAATGGATCTAATGAGAGAGTAAATGAAAAGGATTATGCAATGATTATAATGAATATTAAATCATAAGGTGGTAATAGTAAGGTCTTAATGGAGATAATACGAGATGTAACCATAAAAAGTTAAAGAACTGCCAATAGTGAATTTTTTCAACTAGACAAGGAGTATGAAGAAATGTTGGATATAGATTATTGAATTAAAGAGGAAAGGATAGCACAAATAATGTAAATTGGAACGTAATCAAATCGAATAGACACCATAAACTGAGGGTTGATTAATCTAAACTGAGGGTTTACTATTCGAATATTTTATCGTAATCATGATAACTGGGATCATTGTGATGACAATTTTGAAAATGTAAACGAAAATAAATAATTATATCAAATAATTGCAACCATGGAGCATCTTGAAAATAAAAATGTTGAATTTAAAAGTCCAGAAAACAGTAGAAAATAGTGATAAAGCTTGATACCGTTATAAAAATAGAAATTTTGACGATCAGTATTGTAGAAAAAATGTAAGCCAAAATAATATTCCTATTACAATATTATTGTATTAATTAGATGTGAATCGTAGTACTTAGGTATATACGAATATTTATGTGCCAAAGCCTGGTGATTAGTAATATTGTAGTTAGTGGTTTTGACTTTATTGAAGAGCACAGTAAATTAAATTTGTAAAGCATTTTTATGTTTTATCTGTAACCCTTTGTATTCCATGTGATTATTGTCAGTGTTGTGAATTTTGACATTTGTTATTAAACATTATAACTTTCTAATTTCGATGTAAGGACGTTTGTTTCGTACATTTGTATATACTGCTCGTTTGAGGGTTACAGAAGTATAAAATTTTTCAATAAAATGATATTTTAGCTAATAAATTTTAGTGTAAGATGCAGAATAAAATCCCTTTAGAGTGTGGTCCATATTAGTGACTTAAAATTGTGCATTAAAATTGATAAAAATATAATTGGGATTCCTCCCAACAAAGGTATGTATATAAATAATCATGTAAAAGCTCAAATATATATAAATGATAAAATAAAAAGACTTGAGATTAAAGAAAATTCGGCAAAAGCATAGAGTAGTCATGTATATTAGTGTGTGTTAAATTAAATAGTCGTTTAAAATATTGAAATGAAACTGTTTAAAATTGTCGCAAATTTATAAATGCACGTTATATGAGTATAGTTTATTGTCTATTGGTAATTCATAGAATTTATCAACTTAAAAACATAATAAAATAGTTATTAATGTGTTCAGTAAATAAGTATTTCAGGTTTGCAGAGTTAATCAGTTGAAAACTTTTAAAATATTTAACCCATGTTTTAGTGAATATGTAAAGCCAAATAATTTCAGTGATAATATGCCAAAATATATATAAATTATTGTAATTATGCATTGTATTTTACGAGCGACGAGATTGAAACATTTGGGACGAAGAATTGTAACGTCTAAAAATTATAGACAATTTTTTAAATATATATGTGAACGTATGAATAGATTTCGTTGTAATAAACAATTAAAAATAACAAAAATATTTTATTTAACAAAAACATAGAATTATTTACTCGTAGGTTTGAAAGACAAGAGGCGTTGAGAATTTCATTGAAAAACATCGCTACACCCACGCTATTCAAAATAAAGAAACTTTATCAATTAGCAACTATAGCCGAAATCCATGATTCCAATCCAAGTTTCGAGGGTGGTGTTAATTTACACGACTTATAAGCTACTAACACGAAAAATAAACAATACAGCGATATCCTTCCCTTTTTTACTGCTCCTAAAGAAAAAACAGTATGGAAGGCTTCGGTCAGCGGCGTGGGGGAGGGGACGGTACGGGAGCGCTAGCCGCTACTGCCTCTGACGCGACGCAGGCGGTAGTACGCGCGCTCTACTCCCACCAGCCGCGCGCCAACTGCGCACACGCAGCCTTCGCGTTCCAACTGATAAAACTAAAGTGAACACAGACTACAAAGTGGATTTCAGTGAATAAACTTGTATTAGTGAATTGAAGTGTCATACATCAAGTCTTAGTGTGGACAGGTGAAATACCTCGTTACGGCAATAACTTTTCGCCCGCCACGGTATCTATTAACTGTTTATGGCCTGTACAGTGCGTC
Organism: Endotricha flammealis; assembly: GCA_905163395.2. Lineage (NCBI taxonomy): Eukaryota > Metazoa > Arthropoda > Insecta > Lepidoptera > Pyralidae > Endotricha > Endotricha flammealis. The sequence continues at coordinate 10,043,877 of LR990869.1, read as the reverse complement.
TATTGTTGTGTGCGCTTCCACTAATCTGTTCACCTGTTTCGGCGTCACCTACTGCAGTTGGACTGTGAAATGTGACAAAAAATTGCAATGAGCCCCCATTGTCGTGCGGATCCCGGGTTTGTAAACTTTGTGGGTTGACTACCTGATACTGCAGCGTTGGACACATCTGACAATCGATCGTGCAACACGTCGACTTGTGAGTTCACTAATGATTTTTTGTTATGAATTGGGTAATTTAATACAACGGATGTGGAATAAATTGGGTAGGCAGGGTGCGCTTGAACGCGGCTACCTGTTTTATGTGGTCATGTGTTTGATAAATGCATGTTTATTGTTTTCATAGCAGATGTTGCTTTACTTGGTGAAGGAAATAAAACAATTCTGAGAAATAACGGGCATGCGGTTTACTCCATTGTTCTCATGTCTAACACAGACATTTATCCATGACTTCCTGCCACCGTGTTCAGCGGTAATTACCTTAGTAGGTATTTTGTGTTTTATCATCCTAATATTATGCATGTGAAAGTTTGAATATCTGTTAATTAATCACCCAAAAGCTCCTAGATAGATTTGAAGTTTTGAATGTTTGACATTCAGATAATATAAAATCTGAATTTCATACATAAATAATCCCCCAGACGATAATCCTCAAAATATTCCCATAAGATATCCAATTAACCATAAGCATGGTAAAATTATATCCACGCAAGATAACCCACGGGTTCTGGAAGTTCTGTATATTTTTAACGTGATTATTAACTTTAATTACATCTATAACTCTGTTTACTTGTTTTATAGCTAACATAGTTATTGATATATCATTTACATCAGTATAATGACTACTTATCGATTAGGCAATCTTATGAGCAATTATACAAAATTTATTATCTCCCATGAATAATTTGCATGAAATCATAAGGTCTATTACAAACTTACTTATGTACCAAGAGAGTATTCACCTTCTAATAATGCTATGGATCACAAGCCTCTCACTATTGAATATAAAAGTTCAGTTCAAGTAACTGAAGATATAGTTCAAATAACTGAAGATATAACACGGTTTACAAATTGACTTGAGTTGATATCAAATTTAAAATCAAATTATATGCATCAAAGTATAAAAAGTCCGGCAGCTAGATGGTCGATGTCAGGCAAAACGATGGTTAAAGATATTGAAACGATGGCGCAGATATTATTATGCAGATGGCTGATGTTGATGATATCAAATAAAATGATAGCTGTTATAAAAATCAATGAATTTAAAATAAAGTTAACGGTATTTCATTAAACAAAATTGTTCCTGCTCTTAATGATAAGAAAGATTTCACAATAATTTATGCACATACTAAAACATAAAACGAATTCAATAATATTATGTAAATCGTAGACGACCAAGAACATGTGTATTGGCACATTCAAGCTTAAATTTTAATCATGCCTAATCCATTGAAAATTCTACTAATAGTTTTACACCAATCATAACCAAATATGGCATGGACATAGATATTTATGATATACTAGGCTAGGATTAGTTAGAACACGTCACTGCGTAATGATTTATAGAACAAGATATTGTATTAAATGAATCTCGTAAACCATGTAAATATATATACGCACAAAATCACATCTATAATATAATAAAAGTGTAAAATATATAATAAAATTGCTATACAGGCCAGCAGTTAAATGCTGACCAGAAATAAAAGTTTCTTACCAGCTGCCTCTGCAACTAGAGTTTCACTGTATTTACCGACAAAGCGGAGGCAATGCATACATATAAACGTACATATAAGACTGTGTAATAAAGAATGCAGTATCTAAAACTATCGTAATTTGAATATTGGTTCAGGATCATAATAAATACGACTTATGAGAAATAATAGGCAAATGGCATATCCTATTGCTAATCCGAGCAATTATGATAATAAAGTGGCCGGAATGAAGCAAACTACTTTAATAACAGTAGAGTCAGGTTATTATCAGATTGCCGAGCAAATAGTAGTTAATCTTCACCATCAACTGATAACTGTAATCTAATCATATGAAGATGTTTATCAGAAAATAGCTTTGCGGCACCAAAAACAAATTCTACGAAACGTTACACCAATAAAGTAAATTGCATTACTTGTAGAATGTTGATTGCCCGTTGTAAATCTACATTATGTATAGCCTGATCAGGGCCTTTGATACTATATACCTACTCAGTATTTATCCTGACAGTTTTATTTAAATTTGTTAGTCCTAGATGCTGGCCCAGTTGGATTCTACTTTTTTCCTTAGTAAAAGGATTTGGCAATGCTCTTTTGATATAATAAAATCTTATGATCTGAGTGAGTAGAGGTGTAAATTTTAATTATCGTTTCTTGATTAAATCGGTGGGGTAAGGGTACAAACCTATTGGACACCTCTACCTATTAAACGTTGCGCCTTTGGGACTTTGGAGGGATGAGTTCGATGATTATGAAATAACTAGCCAGGACAAAATAAAAAATAATTGGAGAAATTTGAGGGGAACAATATTCTGCTGCAAGAATCGGTGAAAGGCTAAAAAATATTCATTACATGCATTTGAGAATACATAGCAATGATTTTTGTAGCTGACTATAATGAAATTAACCAAAAACCAACAAATGTTATATAAATTAGAAAAATAAACAGTGATGTCATCATTTTCTATGCTAAATGAGAAAGTGTATATTGGGTGTTAGGTGCAATTAAAATGTCATGTAGGTACGAGTGATGTGATAATTTAACTTCATCTCCTTGCATAATATTAAGATCACAATGAAATATACAGTGTGAAATAGCGGGCACGTGTAAAAACTTTACGAGCGGTCATGAATCTCGATCCATAAATTTCAATCCATTTCAACGTTGCTTGTAATTAATGTTAATTTTTATCGTATTAGTAATTTAATAACACCAGCTCATAAAGCTGTGGTATTCAGAGTGTTAATACTTGGCCCTAATTAAGGAAAACCACATTATAGTCACGTCAATGATTCGTGAATATCGTCTAGTTATAGTAGGTAATTATTACTTGTAATTTAATACTACAATTGTATAAGAGGATATCAGGATATTATACTGGTGCAGTAGAGGGTAAAGTCAAAATTCGAGTAGAAAGAAAACATGCATATTAATATGCGAATAAGACAACGATAAAACTATAAAAAACGATAAGGGTCTAAAAGTAAAAAGGACAAACGATTAATTAGCTTTGATGATAATAATATGTAACACATACCAAGATTTTGTTACTTTAAGTTGTGGGAACTTGGCGCCTAAATTATGCTTAAAAACAACCTGTGACACAATGTCATCAAGGTAATAAACAACTAACGTTAGTACTGGGAACTTCGTAGTATGCTCTGAGATGTTCACATCCTAACAGAAAAGGTTAAAATATTCCTTTTAAATTTTTCATGTTATTGAAATGACCGGTATTACATGGCAGAGAATGGTACTTACTGCAATGCCTGCATACATATTCATATCTCTAAATTCTCGAACCGAAACAGAGATAAAAGTAGTTTTACTGCTTCGGAGCAAGTAAGATGGTAGAAACTCGATCAGACCGACAGAACGAGACAGTAGATAGAAAGCTGCGAGTGCGAGCGAGAGGGATCGGAAATCAGAAGGCTTTTACGGTAGAGCGGGCAACGCTCAGTGAAATGTGGGTCCACTCCACTCGCCTTATTTTCGATCTCGCTTGAATAAATTGATTCTAAGATTAATCTTTTGTAGTTCTTCGAAGTAGAGTAGGTAATTTTTATATTATTTTTATGAATACTGATTTTGATATCTGTAATATTTTTATTTTTGATAATAGGTGTAATATCCGCTAATTAGGGTGAAAGATAAATGCTCGTAAATCAGTCTTCGGTATAATTATTTATCTACCTTCATATTAATATTCGCAATATTCGAGTCAAGATATTATTAGTTAAAGAACTCGATTTCATGTATTTATTAATGATGAAAAGTAATTTAATTTTTATCGTGGCTTCGAATAAATTTTAAACTTTGTAATGTAAAACCGTTAGCAATTAAACTAGCACATTAGAGACTGCTTGCTACCATCAACTAGTCAGAATGAATAGTCGCTATCAATTACCAATCACATAAACCATAGATCCAAATAATATGATAAAATAATATAGATACAAACACATAAGTAAAGAAAAAAGAAGACAGTCTAAGATAAAACATATACTTATAAGTGTAGGTTTCTACACTGTCAATTCTTTGTTGTTTTGATGGTCTTTTTGTTTAAAAAGACCATCAAAACAACAAAGAATTGACATAAGCTGCCACAATCATAGCACAATCGTCCATAAATGACCGGGAACATATAAAATGACATAAAGTGACAGACACCGGAAACTTTATGAAAACAACCGAGACACGAGGTAGTAAAATTAAACGTCAGTTTTATTGTCCCAACTCACGATACTCAAATGGAAATAGCCAGACCGATCGTAAATCTTGGAATAGCAATCTTTTCAGAGACATTAAATGTACTAAATAAGTGTATGAATGGATAGATAAATAGCTTCTTCAGAACTGCAAATTGAAAATCTTAACTGATTAAAAGCTGAAAATAGAAATCAATGTCTGAACCTTTTTCTCCGTTAGCCCATCGTTGTAATCCTACTCGTATACTGCAAAGACGTCTTACTTATGTCTCCATTTGTTCTTATCTAGAGTTCAGTCCATCAGAAAGCCATCTTTTTGGTCTGCGTACATACCTCGTCTGCCATAAAGTATCAAAAATTTTTAAATTTTGTAACTTAAAGCTAAACAGAACCGTTAAACGTTATAGGTTGTACATAATACTTATCACAGAAAGTTATTTTCTTTTAATTAATAATGACTAACTTTATATTTAAGTAACTAATAACTATGTTTACGTACTATACCTACCTCAAAAGAAATATAAAAATCAACAATTTACATTGGTCTTTTTTCTGTTGCAAAAGTCGAATCACCTTTAAGATAATTTTGTAGGAACAATAAATCAAGTACTGACACTAATATTGGCTCTAAATCGAAATCCGGTCTTCATTTGCATTTTCTGATATCTCCAGAAGCTGACTGATATCAAGAGTATATTAATGACAGATATATTAGACAGTTAATCCATTGCTTTATTTTAAGCTGATTGACTGATGATATTATTATTGTCCACAATTATCTTTAGAGATATCCAAACTTAAGTAACAAAATTTACCATCTTCAAACATAATTGTTTTTTATTCTGAATATATTACCCATCTATTATTTTTAATTAAGATAAGAAGCCATATTGTCTCCAAATTCTAAACATATTCAAATTGAGATATAGAGTAGACACCGTGAGAAATGGTTCATTATGGTAATCATTAACTGGAAACAATGTACAGCTAACAGCTACTTAATTAGGCATGTTAGTCGATCCATAAATCTGAATGTTCAACACCTGCATGGTAAGTAATGCAATGAGACTATAGATATCTCACAAGCATGTTTAAATTGCCTCATTCTTAATTTCGATATAATCAAAGTGATTGACATCATGTACTAAATGTAATACACATAATACCTACCAGGTCGTTCTATTTCGCATCACGGAACTGCGAAATGATAAATGGTTACCATAGCTTTATGCCCCTGGGCTAAATAATAATGAGTACAAAACAAAGATAACTATGATCAAGGTGTTATTGTAACACGTTTGTTTTTTTACTTTCAGGTTTATAGGACGTGATGTCGGACAATGGAAGTACGGTTGTATCTCGGGCATCTACACCACGCCCTACTCCTGATACTCCAGTAAATGCCCCTTTAAGATCAAGACATGATCAGTTCCTTGCAAGTTCATCGGAAAGGGCACAACAACGACCATCGTCGAATGGTCGTAATCCTGCTGGAAACTTTGACTCACCACCTTTACCTTATCATAGACAGATGACCTCTGGGTCTCTACTCACAACTACTCATCGTGAATCCTCTGCCTTTGTTCCTGTAGTCCCTACTAGATCTATGCATCCCGTTATATACCCAAACGAAATGCACCCAGCCTTAATACCTTCAGAAATTATAGAGAGAGAAAGAATGATGGAAAGAGACCGATCAGAGCCAGCCAAAGGTTCGCCTGATAGAGCTTCTGGAAATTTTCCTAAAAGGAATTCTTTTGATTTAATGGCTATGATGGTGGAGAAGAGAAAAGAAGTAGCATTAAGAGAAGCGGCAGCTGCTATGCTACTTCCACATCATAGAACATCATCTATAGAAGGCATTATGTCAGATGGAACGTCACAGCCTCCGATTTATGGCCCTCCGGGAGCATTTCTTGCTGCGCCTGGTCCTTCCCCAACAGCTGCTGGCAGTTTCACATTTCCTGGCGCAGGATTATTTCCTCCAGGAGCGGGTCCCCATCAAATGCATCCACATTTAGATCGGCGATTGTTACGGGCACCAGGCAGGGCATCAAGACCGAAGAAGCAATTTATTTGTAAATTTTGCAATCGACAGTTCACAAAATCATATAACTTACTCATCCATGAAAGAACTCACACGGATGAACGGCCATATTCCTGTGACATTTGTGGGAAAGCATTTAGAAGACAAGACCATCTACGAGACCACAGGTACGTAATTTCCACTTCATTAAAATACGAATTTATTATTTATACAGGAAGCTATGTCGCAATTACCAAGCAAATTATAGTAGTCGATGGAGTCTTGCACATTTTAATTTTCTACTACGTTGATCATAACTTGTACACCTAATTTATATGCACGTAACGAGCAGCCCGGTGTAACTCAAGTTGCAGATGTTAAGCCGACTGTAGCCGTATCCGCTCTGCTACTTGGAAACGGAATATTTATAAAGTCTTTTAATCATAATGTTAGTTTCTGGGAAATCTGTATCTTGATTAATAGTAAAATGTGGTTGTACTTTAACAACCGACTGCCAGTTATGAAGCCGAAAAAAACAGACGCCTAGCATCGCATACCATTTGCTGAGCTATGGCTGAGGCACGTTGAGCTATTGGTCAGTTCTTTAGATTTTAGATAAGAGTAGAATGATATATACGCGTCTGATTCTGTTTATGACAGATAAAAACGAACTGATGGACTTTAAAGCGTATTGTTAGTTTTAGATTATCATTGAAAATGACGATTATTGATTTGTTTCTTAGTCATTAAACGTTTGCTTTTAGTTTAGTAACTAAAACTTTATTGACGTTTAAACTAATATCCGATTTCATGTATAGGTACATGAAATCGGATCTATCATTTTTTTATAAAATTTCTTACATTTGATTTATACTCAATGCATGTAAGGTTACATTCAATCAGGTTTTACTTTAAACGTAACTATAAAACATATAACGAATGCTCGGGTTCTTTGGGTCGACGCCTTTTTCAACGAATCAAACACTTTTATAGTGAGCTATAAAATTGGACAGGCACGATGTGATTGGAGGATTAACGCTACCAATCATTTAATGATTTTACTACAAAATTTTAATAGTCCCTTTAGATATTTCGATTAAATTGATCCGAAAAAAACATCATTTTAAACTTGATCGCTCGTTTATAATTTTGATGATCTATAAATTTTAACTTAGTATACATTATAATAATTTTTTTAAAGTCAAATTGTCGAATAAAATAGTTTGCCAAAATTTTATGTCTGTCATAAAAAAGGTTTGAAAGGAACTAAAAACAAGATGCGGAATACAAATAACCAGTTTCTTTTAAACATAAATATTATATTTATTCATGTTCTTGAGTCATAATTAATAATTTTTAACAGAATAATATATTGTTAGTTAAAACTAGAAAGCTTTTATTAGGAAGTATTACTATAAAAGCTGGCATTCCTTTTCATAATGGGAAGGTGACTATTTCAATAGATATTGAAATGGTTTATAATAATAAGGAAAACAAAATAACTGAAACAACACTTAGTATTGAATCATTTGCTTAAAACCTATTGCGCCGTACAGGCAAAATTTATATATTTTTATAATGTCAACGTTACTGAGATATTTTTTTGTGGAAAATTACAACTTTTCTTTAAACATTTCGTCGCTATAAACACAAAGTCAAAGCACCTTGCACCGTACTTATGTTCTACGACAGAGGGTCTGAAATCCCAATGTAAGCAGTATAGGTTTTCTTGCTTGACAACAAGTTTGAACCTACCAAAAAATAAGAGGGGATTCATACAAAGTTACGACGATAATAGTCGTAAATAACAATTTAGTGTAAATCGATCCGAGATCTAATTTATATATATTTTAATAGTTTCGATATTGAGCGTTTTATATTCATGCTAGCAATTATAGAGGATAATGTTTTTAAATAAGTATTAGCATTTATTAAAACACTTTTCTTAATGGATAGTTAACAAGCTTTAAAAATAGAACCTATTTTGGTTTAAACAGCTTTAGAATAAATTCTAAACTGTGATATATTTTTTTAAAATTGCGTTTTAATAATTATATAAAGGTCTTTATTATCTTTAATACTAAAATAATATTACAACTAAACTTAATAGTATATAAATAAATAATTCAAGAGGGTTAGGGAACAGCGGATAATCCGGCCGTTTGGGGAAGAATGTTGTGTTCCTACGGTGAGTAAGCGCCAGAGCTCCACTTTGGGTTGGGAGGGTTGCCAACCCTAAAAAAAATTATCTTTCTACTTAAAAATTGTCGGAAAGTTAGTCAACGCTGTGATAGTATTCCATTCACAACATACCATTAGCAAACGAATCATTTCCCAGCGAGCAAAACCAAATCTTGTAAAACGTAACTATAAAAAATTTAACAGAATGATTTTTGATGGATCCTACATAGGAATATTCGTCTCACATTAAGTTTTTTCTTCACAATTGTAATTAGTTTAAATTCTGATGACTCATCGAATTCTATTGGTGCGGCTTCGTAATAGAACGCGGCTGAGCGCGGCAATTGGTTGGCTTGTACTTTTAGAAAGAAAAGTTTTATAAAAATTTATTCAATTACAATTTTATTTGTATTTTTTAACAAAATTGCAATGTTTTTATTTAGTTTTTAGGTTAATTTTTTTCTATTAACCTATTCCACTAAGTGGCACAACTGTAACTTACTAGCAAGTGGTAAAATAAAATGCGGGATGGTTTGGTTTTCTCAATTTATCGCGGTCAAACGAGATCTATGTTACTCAATATTTAAGCTAGTGTACCTATTACATAAAGTAGAATTTCCTTACAATGAAGTTGAATTTGTACAAGGTACTAGCCGAAGTCGTGCTATTAGGTATGTACTTGCACAGTTGTAACTCGACTGTACTTCAAAATACTAGTAATTTAGTCAATGGTACAATCGCGTTATCGTTTTAAAATATAAGATTGTGTTATTGAAATAAATTCGTGACAAGAACTGCAATAACTTGACCAATTTCGTCATTTTAACTGTTTTTTTTTACTTTTAAAGCGAAATAAGGTCGCTAATACTACAACTTTTTAATAACAGTGATATTTTACGTAGGTTTTTTTTACCCAGATCCATAAATAAATTTATATTAAGTATATTATTATAGGGAATCACAGATTGAGCTAGCCCCAAAGTAAGTTCCGAGACTTGTGTTATGGCTAACTCAAATTTTCTTTTTAACCAGAAACTCAATATAACTATTGAGTTACTGACTCATAAAATAAAAAATGACCTCGTCATACAGTCACGGTGCATTTACTTTTTGTCGCATGCATTATGATTGCCTTTATAATCGAGGTGCATCGCATAAAGGCTGCATAATGCCCGGTTATTATACCCCGCGTCGTAATTAATAACCTTAAAGAAAAATCAACGCCTTTGACCCATCAAGGACAAGCTTACACTGTTATTTGGTGATTCTTCGAAAATAACTAAACTATACATCAATTTCTTGCAGATACTATTAAAAATCACTATAGAGCTTCATGAATATTTATGTTAAGACTTTTTTTATTAGTCTGGTCCAACTGGGCAAAGCCCTTTAAATAAGTCTTATGCAAATATAAAACAACGTTTTAACGATACACGCTTATCGAAGATCGATTCATGATCAGAATTTTTCAAGCAAATTTTGTGAAAGACGACCTGGTCAAATAATGAGCCGATGTTTTCCTTTGATGCCATATCAGCAATACCCAGGTATAATTACATGAATAAATTGATGCTTTAATTTTCTTTTGCGCAGCCGCATATTCGTTTTAACTTTAATAACATAGTTATCTTATTTTTGCATAATATTAAAATTATTCCTTTTAGCGCTAAAGCTTTTAGATTTTTGAAAAATCGCAGTATAGTGTCTTTAAATATTTTTCTTTTGCAAATACTTTAGTAGAAGTCGGTCCAACAGGAAATGGTGAAACAAAATTAAAATTGTTTAAATAAATTTTATATTTTCGACTAGAGAAACCCGCGCAACTTCGTTTGCGTTTATCCCGCTTTCCCGTGGGAATTTCAAAAAATTTTTTCTTATCGGTTGCCTACATCACACACCCAAATTTCAGGTCTCTACGGTCAAGACAAAAAATTTTCATATGTATACATGATTATTTTTTATTTAAATACTATTTACAATCTTTGGAGTGGGCGTTTATGAAATAGGCTAGTCCGACCGTTGAAGTACCACCCTTATACAGAATATTGATGTGAAGCAGCAATGCGTTCGGAGAGTGAAATATCCGAAATTCTTGTTTGGTCACCTTTGTGGTATAAAAAAAATCTAACTCCTTCCTTATACTATTTCTCGCTATATATCCTGTCTTTTCCTGTTATAGGTCGGCAACGGGTCAGGGACCCTAGAATCTATGTGCTCCATAGTCGACGGTAATCACCTAATATCAAATGATCCATATTCCTGAGCTTGTTTTCCAACCACTTCCGTAAAAAAAATGTATAAGTATATGGGTATTTCAATACCTACACCCTCAGCCTACAACCATCCCTACAACAACACTACGAAATATTAGAGCGAGTCGACGTAATGAGATTTCCTATAAGTGAGAAAGAGACAATATCAATATGCCATTTAACCATTGACCAATTTAACTTGAACCCTGTCAAATATTATAAAATTTAATATTTAATTACTTACTATTTATTATGGATGAATATGATTCAGTCCGCTTTATACATAGTTACAATTTTAGCTGTTTTTCCGATATCACAAACAGAATAAATAGACGACATTATGATTGAATATTCGCAATTTATAATTACATGACAGATGACACACTTCACTTCACGGATGTGTCAAAATGAAATGTAATTGAATCAAAAGCACTAAGGAGTATGAGTATTGATATGAAATCGAAGAAAATTACCCACAAAATACACATTTTTCAAGAATTTCAATAAAATAAGAATCACGTCTTCCATCAATTCTCTTATACAATTTTTATGCAAAATTTGAAGTAGATTGGACCAAGGAATCAAGTTGTCCCATAGTAACTTTACCCCCCTTTTTCACCCCCTTAGAGTTCGAATTTCGAAAAATCCTTTCTTATCGGACGCCTTCGTCATATAATAGGTCCACCTGCCAAGTTTCAGATTTTTACGATGAGCGGTTTAGGCTGTGCGTTGATTCTCAGTCAGTCAGTCAGTCAGTCAGTCAGTCAGTCAGTCAGTCAGTCAGTCAGTCAGTCAGGACAAAGCATTTTATATATATAGATTAATTTTATTGAGAAAATCATAGATGAACATACCAAACCAAAAGTACAGCTACATTACGTTTTTATTACATGTAAAGATATCCAATCAAGCGAGCCTACAAATACGACTATTAATAAAAGTCCGTCGATTGCTGTTTCCCATCAGAAATGAGATGTGAGTAAACACATAGGCACATAACAACAACATTCACACCACAAACCTGTAGTACAACTCATAACTATACACAACACAGATATAATATTAGTAGACGCGTATAGTACACTACCATCATTAATTTTCTACAGCAAGCTGAGCAATTTCTTATATGAAAAACTGGTTCGTGAGGTATCTCATGTGAAACAGGCATTTATATCAGCCTTTCTCTAGCAACCCTTTTAAATGGCGTCCATTATATCATTGCCATAATTTACTTTTGCACTATTTATTTTTACTTTAATATCATTAGTATCAAATATCATTTCCTCTCTCGGAGTCGAGTTCCGCAGACTTATTTCTGCATTGAACATTTTATCTTCGGGCTCATATGCAATTATGATTCGTCCGAGACCACATATAATGGGGACCGGCAAACCTCCACTCGTTCCGATCGCTCAAGGGGCCACAGCAAAAAGGGATATCAAATTAATACTGAATCCATAATAAATCAAAGGCAGGCAGGTGGACTTGGTCGCGAGAACAAGAGTTTCGCCTACGGACAAATTTAGAAATTATCGTCTTCGAACCAATTGGATCATAACATTGAATTTTCTGAACGGTTTTCGAAAAATGCTTAATTTAGTAGGAATTTGTGTTATCCAAATCAGATGCTATCTAAAGTTATTCCTTTTATTTTTCTCCGGGCAAGTTCTTTTGTCACGCAATCTGAATTATTCAACAAGGAAATATCTTTCAGAATTAATATGCCTTATTTTAGAGTTAAAGGTTCTAAATTGTATATTTACAATTTAGAATTCTTTAAATCGTGATCCTCAAATTGTTGATTTTGATGAGGTTTTCGTATAAATAACAAGTTTAATTATAACGTGTAATAAAAAACTTAGGTATCTATTCGATTTGTTCGCCAAATCAAATTCATTTGTTGAGAAATAGTCAAAATTGATTGGTCTAATGGTTGTGCTGGTTCCCTCCATATACATACCTCCGTTTGAAATAATCGTGACCGAGGTTGTAGAATAATTAGCCAGTAACGCCGTACGCGAGTCCGTTCGTCGATTTCACAGTTTCTTATTGCCTTTTGAAAGTTCTCTTTGGCCGTGCTTAAAAACTGTTGCGCAATTTTTTGGTTCACTCTACTTGACTCGGCGGTAAGGACGTATTTTTATGTATGTTCATCCTGTGCACCTGCGGCCCTGAATGTCTGTTTACCGTGAGATATATTTAAAATCGTATTTGGATGAGTATCATGAGAAAGATCCAGAAAATTATGAACACGCATAGCACATGAAAAACATTAATTTCTGCAGATTTATAATCTTGAACTGGTAGATGTGCAAAAATATTCACGGTTTTAAACATCACGACTTTGCTTAAAATTTATTTGAAATTATACGATCATTGAAAATGAATATGAATTTTAATGGTGACATTACTATACACAAATATATTGTTTAAAGCGGAGCTGTGCTAAAAGTGAATGCAAATTTTTAAAATTATTCGGATGCCAATTATTGTCGAGCCGATATGGCCGGGACAGGTAAAGGTATTATTTAAATTATCTCCGAATCGTTCGCGTGTTAGTTTACCAAACACTTTTTTGTCGTTGCACCGAACCAATTAAGCTAAGTATTCGCGTGATTCGGATTCTGAGATAATCCTTACCTTAAGGAACACTTTAAAGAAAATAAAAATTTGCATTATTATATTTTAAGAATTTTGAGACTGTTTTAATGTTAGTTTAGTTATCTGTGGTAATGAAATAAGAAGTCAATGGAGGTTGTGTTTATATAATCAAAATAAAAACTTTGGTTTTCAATTAACTTTCCGGCGGTACAATCAATTCCATTAATCATACTTTAGCTATCGCAAAAACGGAAAGTAATACTTACTCGTAATCTGAGAACCTGTCTCTTAAAGTTGAAATGTTTGTAACGTTACAGTATTTTAGGGTTCGGTAAATTTAATGCAGAAAGTTTTAATACAATTACGGTCAACATATATGCACAGTTAATGGAGTAAAATGGATCCTAGGGGAAAGTGTGGATTGGTCGAAGTTTCAATTCTCGCTTCAGAACAAATATTTTAAAGAGATTTTTCAGTTTCATTAGAGTCATGACCGTAACTTATTTATATACGTATTAAAAATACAATAATTTAAGGTAGTATTAAGTACATTTCAAATTGAATATTATTTAATAACATCCTAAGTAAAGGCATTATAAATATGATTTAAATGTTGAGTTCAAAAGGTATTTTTTTCTTTTTAGATACCAAAGGATATATTCAAATTAAATTATGTCACTTTAATCCGCAGAGGAATGCCACGATCCGGTTCCTTTGATTCGAATGCTTCAAAACTCATATTTCAATGAATTAAAAATTTATACTTATATATTTTTATTCTTTATTTACTACTGACTTAGTTTAAGGACGTATGTCACAGCAACTTAAACAATAGGAAATTTTATTCTATAACGAATACCAGAACCTTAAAAGTTTACCTTGTAGATCTCTATCAAAACTAGTCTTTATAGCGATGGAATAAAGGTCATAACAGTCAGAACAATAATCTTAATTCTCAAGCGTGGGCTGACAAGATGTATGCTTATCGTCGATTTAGCATTTCTTTGCTACTTAATCCAGTTTTTAAAAGCCATTAAAGCTTGTAGTAGCTCCATGTAATGCTAGTTTTGTGGCACTACTATTATGTGAACTATGTGTTGATTTATTGTTTTGTTTCATCTTGCCACATCCTGCTAATATTAGTTTTTTTAACTTTATTTAAATTTATTTTATTGAAGAGTTCTTTGTTACGTTCAATACGTTTTTAAAGTATGGTACTTATCCGCTTGCTCAAGAGAGCTTAGCCTAAAATATTTCCGAGTAGTTTCGAGGAGTCTCAGGGCAAACAGTGACCGGTTGGTTGTCCAAACAAACGCAACGCCTGAGGAACGGTACCACTATGGCCTCTAATACTCAAGCCCACACCGCTCGACAAGAATATTTGTATTTACATTACATCCTCTGATATTTGTATGTGAATATTGTAATCTCAAGCCTGAACCCAGTTTGTCCATCTATTTTAAAATTCAATCCTTTTGACCCGTGACTCTGTGGTATTTGTCAACGAAGCACCACACAATCGGCCTTTAGTGAGCCCAAAAACAAGTTTTGAAAGTATTCTACGTTATATAGTTACCATTGTTATTTATGAAGTTATGGAAGAAAGGTATCCCAGGCGACTTTCCGTATGTCCATTAATCATACGACGACGTCTACCACAGATAAAATCCGTTGTGACACACATACAAACGAAGACAGTATACACACATGTGCAGCTATCGAACCAGGTAGAGATCCTCGATCTTTCCAGAACTACATACACATTGTAAATAACAGTATATTTATGATACCAACATAATTGAAGGCAAACACATAGAACATAATATTAGTGGTGAATATTATGAAATATGATATGTAAGTGTCGATTTAAAGTTATATGATAGTACACACATCGACTTTACTGCGCTTATAGTAGAGTTCAATTTTAAGTAAACTAAAAAAGAAATAAACCTGTCCCGTTTCAAAGATTGAGATAACTTCGAAAATATTTTAGAAACGTACGTGAGAGAAGTAAACAACATTTAAATTGTAGAAGTAAAGTTGATGTTATCTGTGCAATGGCTATCCACGGGATTTTAAACCCATACTGCCGTTCGACCGGTTGTCCTTGGAGGATTGAACCCTTGACTTGATAGCCATGACTTTCCCGCATATTTGCTTTATGGCAAATGTAAAACATGAAAAATATAATGCAGCCAAATCCAATTTAGCATTTGAGAAAGAAAACATTAAAATCTTCGAAACGAATTTGTTTCCCACGAACATAGAAGATACAGGTAGCATAATAGACATAGATTGAGAAAAAATCTCTCATAATCCCGTTAACAAAGTATCTCATCGGAAGAATTCACTCAAAAAGATGGCTTAGCAGACTGTGCCCAGTTTCAAAAGGAAATAATCACGTTATTTATTACCAAACTCTCAGAGCAACCATCTTTAATCTGTTCTAAGCACGTACAAACCGATTTTATGGGAGATTAAAAGCGCTGATCGATTTTTGAAAACTTTTTCGGATGGCAATAAACATTTATTAGTCGTCTTAGATTCAAAACTAGATTTTAAACTAATGCAAGCGATTACTGACTTAACTGGTGATTACTTATATTTTTTGTTTCTTTTCGAATCTAGGTAATAAATAATTCGTTAGTTTCTAATTAGTATACTATATTATTTATCTTATTTTTACGACTTGTCTCAGTTTACGTTTTTTGTTATAAAAATAATAGAGGATGTAACTACAACATAGTGATTATTTCAAATTCTTGGACATGTTATTGAAGATAGTTTTATTCATTTACGACACTTTGAAGTTCTCTATAATTAAGGTTTCCAATATTATTGGCCTTAATAGATACTGTTATGTTACGTTATAAAATACAACTTGAGTAGTACATACATTCGAATCTTATCTTTGATTTTAGGGTAAATGAATGATAAAATAGATGAATCATTATAAAATAATGGTTAATTTTAAAGTCAAAACGTAATTAGCACAATATTAAAACGTAAAGACTGTCAAAACTAGCTGGCTTTACTAATTAAATTTAAATAAACATACATTCTAATTAATTCTAATATTAAATTCTAATGACCACACTTACTAGCAACATCTTATAAACATCCTAAAGCAATAAACCGAAATCAAAATTTATATACATATTTTCCCACATGAGAAGATCCAATAAAACTACTATGTCAGACGATTATAGACGATTACAGTCAATTACATCCACCACTAAAAATGGATTTACGATGAAACCAAAATTAACACTGAACCCCAGTCTGATTGCAGCTTCTCATATCATAAATCAAAAAATAGATTTAACAAAACAAAATCGTAGTAAGGATTCTTACTCTAATTGGATTTGTACGTAGTGAACCTATCAGTATGCTTTGATTAATGGTATCTGAGGACTCAGTATAATTGCCAAGCGAGACGATCATGAATCAACTGCTTGAGTTATAAATCTGATAATTGGAACAAGTTTTGAACGAATGAAATTATTTTCTAACATACGAGATAAATAAAGGTAACGCTCTAGCTCGTCTAGTTTTATTAGAGTACCAGTTAAATGTTATAGATTATAATAATATATACCAGGGCAACGGCTAGAGAGCACTGGAGAAGCGTCTTATCTACTGACAAGAATAAAAAATTATTCAAATATGAACTAGGAGTACACATAATGTAGGTAGAGAGAATGTTAATGCAAAGTTGTATCATGAACTAAGATAATTATGGAAAAGATCACGATCTTTCTACATGAGAGAAAGAAATGCTCATTAAAATTTCATAGTATAGTCGTAAAACGTTTTTTCTTCCAAGTTTTGTTAGTTCTTGACTTGTTTTAATTGGTTCTTGACCGAATCCAAAATGCACTATTTACTGTTTTGCCCCTATATAATATCTAAAGTGGTACGAACGTTTTCCCCAACGCCTCCTAGGTAGCGAGGAAATAACCTAAAGAGACAAATTTGTATGACATTTTGATGACTAAGGTTATTCCTACCGCTAACGTCGGTGAAAACGGGAATTCGAATTTTCAGGGTTGGATGAATAAGTTACATACTTGGATTATAGGCATTTATGGCAATGTTAGTTCCTTATAAAAATCTTGTTGTTTAGTTCTTATGGACCTGCCACTTGTGATATCGTAGAATAAAACTCCATCAAACAATATGTGAACCGTAAAAAACTGTTTAGCCATCCAAGCGCGATCATTATCATGATACTCTAGACTTGTGTGTATCAAATATCTTACCATTTTTTTCTTCCAAATCCGTGAGGCGCCATTTTTTGAGTGATGCAAACAAAATCAAAAGGATGATTGATTTCTTGTTTTTGTTTTGATTAGTACCTCTTTGTAAATAAAACAATGATTTTTTAACTTTGAACATTATCTTAATATTAAACATTCAAACCAAAAATATTTATTAAAATATAATAATTTTCAAATTCTAATTAAGTATTGTTGAAGCGATAAATCCTAATAAAAATAAAATACGGGCTTTTGCAATCTAAGTATGAAAATTAGTTAATATTCTAGAAAAAGCTTTGTGGCTTTTAGAAGGGATGGTAAGGAATCACCTGATCTTGCACTGGACCCTCGGACAGAGTCAAGTACGCAGCACAATGAATGTTTGAGTCAGTCAGAGGTGAAATTGAGTGTGAAGCGGCAGCGGCCAGCCGTCGCTCCCATTACGTCGCTTGGGCTGCGTATGCGCCGACAAACCGGCTCCGGATGCTGTGATGTAGGTAGTTGGCATGAGAGACTGTTAAACATTTTGTATATTTTACATATCATCATCAGAAAAATATACCTATATAAGAATAGAATGTAGTATTGCAGCAGTGGAAATGATAATTTGTCGAGGTATTTTGAATAATAAACGTAAGCCATGAAAACATAGAGCACAATAGAGCAAGAGTTTCCTTTAATATCTAAACACGGGTATACAAGTGTAAAATTTTGCCTAAGAGTTTCCTTCAAAGTTGAAGGAAACTCTTGTGCAAAATTAAAGTTCTCTAGCTTCAACAATGTTCATTTTTTCGATTTCAGCACAACGATGTTGAGTTAGTCAGGTTAGCCAGCACTAGCCTGTTATATTTTATAAAAAATTTGCAGTTTATATTTCAAAGAATAACCTAAATTTTAACGAGAAAGCAATTTTTATTACAAAAATGCCAATAACGTCCATTCTAAACGAAATGGCCGTCTACTTACCACAAGACTTTGAACCAACCTCTTCGCCGCGCTCCATTAGTATTTTCCATTTATTTTTTGTCCACGTACCTGTCCGACTTTTGGGGATTTGACTTTTTATAACGTCGGCGCGCGACGAATACAGAATTTCTTTAGTATACAACGGAAAATAAATGATGGAGCGTGGAACTATTCCTTGAGGTCGACTGTATTATTTTTCGATTAAGTTTTTATACATGTCGAAAAACCTTGTTTATATTGCTTCCATTATAGGACACTGGCTTTTGTCAATAATAGCAATAAAAAACGCAATTGGCTAACTAAGAGCTATCTTTTATTCCGTATACTCATCTTAATGTATGCGATGTAATTATAAAGTCTATGGAAACTAACATTCACGGCAAGAAGGAACTTTTATTCTTATTATGTGATAGTATATCCACTATGCATTTATTTCTATACTTTACTAAAAAAAGAAATTCTATTTGGTACGAAAAAAATACTAATTAGGAACATAGGTATTTGACATTATCCCTCTGCCGAAGCATTTATTCTTAGTGAAACTGCTGCTCATTACGGCATTACGACCACTCAAGCACTATCTATTGTCACAGATAAAGCGAAAGCCTCTCACCGACGTAGGTAGCCTCTGGATCATTACCGAGGACTCACCGTCTAGTACGTTAATGAGTCATTGTAGTGCCCGAACCATGATTGAAAGCAACGCCTACATGGAATCTATTAAATGCGCAACGCAGCCATAGTAATGGTATGCTTTTATCCAATATTATCTTTTAAATTTTAATTATAACTATATTTAAAAAAATATATTATCGACAACTACTAATTTTAAATAAAACTGTGTTGTAGCATAAATTTTAGTCTTATCTTGACGTTATTATCATGTTGGATAGACATGATGAGGTCTTAAATAGTTTTTTTTTCTTGTAAGATAAAGAAAAATAGTATATTAACTATGTATTTTTTAACCAAAAATGATTTTAGTCCTGAATCGCATAAGTAAAATCGAACAAAAGGTTATTTATTCATTTCAATATACTTAGCAAAAAAAATACAGCTCCGTTTATTGACGTCTCATTTTGTTGAGAGCAACAAAAAGTTGTGTCTAATGCGAATGCTAATATGGCTCGAGTTGTTACGAAAATATTCGTGTGACCGACGCTTTGCCTCATTAGCATTATGTCATATACTACAAGAAAACATTTAGCTACTGCCAACACGGGTTCCAAACATCATATTTTATAAATATTAGAATTGCATGCTGATGCTAATTTGAAATATACCGAATTTAATATTTGAATACATAATGTTAAAAGAAAAAATAACATGTCCGTCGTCCATAACTAGATGATCGCATTTTACATAAAAGGCTTCGTAACTATGGAAGCACTGAATACTGTAAATAGAAACCTAGACTGTTTCTCAAAGCTTCTGACTCAACAAACACCACTTAGACTGCTGCCATTCTAATGTTAATTAGTTGAAAGTCAAGAAAGGCGTTGGCGTAGTCACTACTGACGCTTAGATATTAGTAGCGCAACAATAAGTCGACTTAAAGGAAACCAGCTTTAGTTGGTTGTAAAGAGATAAAACGTTGCGTGGGCTTGCACGACAAGTCAACTCAAGCACAGTTGCTTAAGTACGGCTTTTATGTATCCTAATGTGGAGAGGACTTCTTCTGTGCGACACTGGTCAAGAATTATTTTAACGTTTACTTTAAGGACCATTTTCATATCATGCTTTTTTTCATCAACATTTTTTATGTCAAAAGATATCAAATTTAACATGTTTCGAAGTTGTTTCCCTAATGTAAGTAATACTTTTCCAAACTTAATAGCGCTATCTTTAATCTCAATGTGTGGTTAATATATTACTTAAACAGTTGAACACATTAATTCAAAATTGGCGTATTTTAATTTTCAAAATGCAAAAGTAACTGATTTTGATATCTGCTTAGCAAATCTTAGAGAAAACCCAACATGATTATCATAAAATACTCAAGCTTTTAGTTTCCATGTTGAATTTAATATCGTTAAGTCAATAGAGAATGTAGAATGGTCAATAAAATTATATTCTGATGCACCTTGCCTGAAAATCGAACGATTTTGAATAACAAAATCTGCTACCTCATTATACAAATTGCAGGATTATGTTAATATAAGCTATTTATAAGCGGTTTTGATTTACTTATGTGGCAGTATGTTGTGTGTAACCATTTCTGAGAGTAAATTTATGTGTTTTATCTCGCTACCGTTTTTCGTTTGTGTGGGTTTTGCAAAGAACAACTAGCTAATTAAAGTTGCGTTACTCATTACCATATTATCATAAATTCGGCGCCTTTGTCTTACTGATATTTATGTTTAGAATTACTTAATTTAATTGGAATGAAGTCATCATTTAGAATGTTAAGATCAACGTCCTATTTTAGAATTAATTATGTTTTTTTGCTTTAATATTTACGACTTCATTCAACTCAAAATGGGTGGAACAAAGTGTTATTTTTTTTCTAATATTTTCTTTTAATAATATAGTAATATACGAACATTTTGTTCATTAACTTTGTAAAATATAAACTAATCTAGGCGATGGAGGCTTAGATGTGGAGATGAGCTAGGCTGAGAGGGGACCGCGCGTGCGCGGAGGGGAGATCGGGCAGTGACCCACGTCTCAGCATTCCAACGCGCGCAACGGATGAACCAACCTGCTCTCTTTACTTTTAAGTAGAAATATACGAAAACGATTAAAGATATTGAGAACGATACAATACTTCACGCAATCGATGCTTGAGATTATTATTTTTTATTTATACTATTTCTATTGCAACAATTTGTATAAAGTTGAATTTACCAATTTTTCTAAATCTAAAACTTGATCCTAATATAATATAATCAATGAATAAATAATTGTTTGATCTATATTAGTTTGTCCACATTGTATCATACAGGGTACATACATCATTACATTCATTATATATGCATGTGTTTGTACGTCTAATGAAAAAGATAAGCTTAAATATATTGGTGTCCAGTTGACTGACTCTATCTCGTATTTAGATTTGGTACAGTAAAAAAATGTAGTGATAGAAATTGATTCTCTTCGACGCCTGTTGTTCATAGACTCGTGAACTTTTTAAATATATATTTTTTAAATTGACTTATTACCATTTAGTATGTCAAAATGTTTGCAACAGCGTATCGAAATCTAAATTATTGACTAAGAGATACAAAAAACGTTTAACAAATGTTACTGAGGATTGATGAATTTTCTAAAATATTTTTAATCTAATGATTTTAAACCCCCTGTATTATAATCTAACGTTTGTATCTGTAGCAAGCGCTTGATTGCCAGATATCTTTAATATACAGAACGAATTAAAAACCAAAACGATTTAACCTGAATCGATCGGTTGAATATCTCATCAACGTTTATAATATTCCAAAGTCTTTATGTTGTTTATTACTTTTGTCGAAGTCGGAAATTTCAACATCAAACGAACCATACACGTATATTTTTGACATCATATTCCGAGTGCTGTCACAACGCTGTGTACCGTTTGCAAAACGAGGACGATTTTGAGAACCTGTTCTTTGGCAAATATCGTCGCTTCAATGAACTCCGCTCTGTACGTGCTGTGTTTTTTATGCTGTCGTTTTTATTTCATTGCCACTTTTAGTACTATTCCGTCGTTTTTATCAATTACTTTTTTATTTTCTATATCATCATAAGTCATTTCCTCAATTCCAATGGCGCCAGCTAAGTAAGTTCCTTCCACCCAAAAAGCATTACCAGTAACCGTAATGGAAATATTTTTTAATGTAAGCCATTAGCGCGAGACCTCGGTCCTCTCTGTAATTTCGATCGACGCTTTTTTTAATCTTCGCTCCGTGCCGTGATGGGATTCTGAGCGACTGTCCATCGTGATCCTTATCTTGAAGTTTAATAAGAAGAGACAGACGTTACTTATATTTTATTTAATGTCAGAATTGATCGAACTGGTGCGATAAGACAGTTGGGAGGGAAAGATTTGTTTATGTCATTAATTACCTGTATTCTTTTATATTTATTTCCTTTATGAATGTGTCTCCTAAGCTTAATAATTGTTTATGTAGACTGGATTGCCTTTACTTGGATGTGTGTTTGTTTCAAGACTTTGGGTAGCTCAGTATTGTTTGTATAAGTGAGAATGGTTGGTTTTATAGTTCCGGCTGGTGCGAGTCGGGCATTTTCAATGTAACGTGGTAATTGGCTTGTTAATTTGAATCTAGCGGCTGTTCCTTTGATGTTTAGTGAAGTTGTCTGACGGCTATTTCCGAATAAGTCATTGAATAGTCCTAATCTTAGACGTTTCTACTTATATTAATTTCATTACCAACTTTAACTTATTATGAGTAATATAATTTAAATCCGCGCCATATTTTTAATTAAAATTACGATTTAAATTTCTTTTACGACTCGTAATTACTTTTAGTTCAGTATAAGTTCGAAGACTCGTTTTCTTAGTTTAATAATTATTTTTATACTATCATAAAGTTTTACTCCGCCATCCATCCACTAATTGTATGAAGATGTTTCAAATGTAATTTAATCCAGATATTTTATCGAGACCCATTTAGAAACAGGTTAATATAAGTGATGATCTGGAACCTAATTGGTCTTTTTTTTGTATTTATAACGAAAAAAAGTATTATATATGCAAGTTGTAAAAGGCGACTAGTAGGATGTTGCGTCTATGATTAGGAGTATAGGGTAGTAGGGCCTATTTTATTACATGCGCATAGGCGTGACATAAAAGGACAGTGTTTAGACAACTCTTGTACGGTTTTGATAATTTTTGAACAACTTATTAACAAGTTATAAAGCAGCTCCCAAATCTACTTTTTCACAAAACATGAAGTCAATTTTAAATTAATCTTTGCCTAAAAGCTTTTTGAATCGTCTCTTATTTTTTATCACCATTTTCGAAAAGTTCACTGATTATTGTAGTCTCTTTCCTCTATGATTACAAACACTACGTCAACATGTCCATATAAAAGCGTAGATGTTTCAAGAAACTAGTATTCCTAGTAAAATGAAAACGTATTGACATCACCGGTACATTAAAACGTGGTGCGTTAGCTCCGAGACTTGTGTACTTTGTATGAAACCGGTTCCCCCTGTCAGTCAAACGTTCGCGTTTTGGAGGCGATGTGACCTGCTAGTATCCATTCATAGATTCTATATAATAAAATTGACTTTCGTTTTGTATGTAACAGAAACTATGAAGTTTTTAAAAATTCACATCGTTAATGACTCTTCTTTTCTTATGCTTTCCAAAATTGGTGTCAACTGCAAGTGAGCTGGTGTCAATGGTTTTACGGTCACTGCTTAACAGCAACTGCCATCTATCGACCGCTGGGAAAAACAACCTTAAACACTTGGCGCTCCATGTAGTTAATCGTGTAATTCGTGTACCTAATTTTTGATACTCGAGTAGATATCTATTTTATTTTTTTATTTTTATATAGGGACAATTCATACAGATTGAGCTAGCCCCAAAGTAAGTTCGAAACTTGTGTTATGGGATACTAACTCAACGATATTATATTTTATAACAAATACATATTTAGATAAACATCCAAGACCCAAGGCCAATTAGAAAAAGTTCGTTTTTATCGTGACCCGACCGGGGATCGAACCCGGGACCTCCTGAGTAGCGGTCTGGCGTGGTATTACGCCACGGAGGTCGTCAATCTATTGAATTAAGATATTATAAAATTAGGTGAAAAAGCCAAACTACTTAATAGAAATAAAACTTTGTTAAATGGAATCGTCCTTAACAATGTGTGAGACTATACAGAATTTCTTCTGACTGAAAATTTCAGATTTGCTTCAATACGAACAAAACTACAAAGAGCTAATGGTATTAGGGTCTTGTTTTCTTAGAAATAAAAAGTTGGGATAGCACCTAAAAACTTTCCAATTAAGCATATTTGCTAAATCGAATCTACCAGTCAATATAAGGATTAATTATTTGTAAAAAATTAGTACGTTATACTAAAACTAAAGTTGTTACGCAAGATAATCAACTCAGTGAAATTTTAAATAAATAAAGGTACAAAAAAATATATTATAGTTATATAATATAGAGTCAACTTTGACTTTGAAATATTTCCTTTCACAGATCTCATTAATACCAATCGTGTCTGTAAATAATAAAGAACAATATTAAATTACCCGTGAAATCGCATTTAAGGTCAGTCATTGGTAATTTTGCGGAAATCTTAGTTAACTGCTCAAATATTGAAATGAATTTAACAGGTAAACGTGGCATCAAATTCAACTAAGATTTTAAAGATTATTTTAGTCATTTCACGCTTTTAATCTCAGGGAAAGAAGATTTCAAATATCTTGCTAACACATTCGAAACTTTTGGAAGTAGCTATAGCTTGGTCGTACGTAGCCCAAATCACGAAACCAATATTAAATATCTGTCTTTTTGCGACATTCAAGGTTTGGAAGTAGTATAGCTAGGTCTTAGCCCAAATCACAAAACCAATATTAAATATCTGTCTTTTTGCGACATTCAAGGTTTGGAAGTAGTATAGCTAGGTCGTAGCCCAAATCACGAAACCAATATTAAATTTCTTTTCTGCGACTATTTGCATACTAGAATTGGCATCCTTTTTCATAAAATTGCGTTAGTTAAGAACCAAGAAGACTTTATGATAATGACTCATTTACCTAGCAAGTACTTTTATAAGAATTTGATTTCTTTTAAAATTTAATTCTTTCTTAGCTACACCATGAAACCCAAAACGTTATTGCCTTAGTTCTAGTAATGGAAGGAGAGGTCATTACCCGTTTTTTGTTTATTTTTCCGTGATGTAATGATATATTATTTACGTGGCGCATTCTTTGCATGACAAGCTAAGGAATTTCTGGAGTCATCATCATTAAAATGAGTTCTGAAGGCGGCTGTGTTTCAATTAGATTTTTTGTCATACTCATGGGTGCTCACGATTAACTCAAAGATTATTTTGCGTGGTGGTTATAATAGAAAATAATTCTATTCACGTTTTTGTTTGCCACGCCATTCTTTGTGTGCAAGTGGAACAATTTAATCGCGAAACAAAAAATACACATTTTAATAAATTTTTTTGTTCCTTCCATTTATTGAGTTTCAAAATGAATTAAATTAAGCAATTATTTATGAAGACCGTAAAGTTTTAATTAGTTCATTTAAAATCATGGATCACATAATGACTAGATCCTGTCAGTGGTAAAGATTGAGACTAGGCACTTTGCATGCTTACATTCTTTACATTACGTTAACAATGTAATTAATAATTAAATCAAAATTGTATTTGAAATAGAATTAAAAATATATCATAAAAGTTACTTTTGGAATTACGAGTAGACGGGCATGGAAAGACGCACTGACCTTAAATAATAGAAGGCATGAAGGAAGAAGTGTAAAACATAGTCGGCCTAGAATTAATTTGCCAAAACTTGTTTCATTTATTGCTGATAAATTCCGGTTACCGCTTTGTCGGATAAAATCTATTAAGACCTTATAAACGTTACTTTATCTGACGGATAAACTATCCGAAATTAAAGACATAAGCCCTAAGTGTATCATAATTGATTATTCGATCATTTAAAATCAAAAAGCCAGTTTCAAAATAGTTTTATTTGTGAAACCAACAATAGTTATCGTTGAACACGCTAATTCACTTCCTTTATTGATTCAATAAATACTAAAAATTTGATTAGTTTCCTCAAAAGTCAAAACTCATGCTGTAAATTATATTGATAAAAGAATTTATGTAGGAAACATTTCCTGCTGCATAATTAAACACAGTTTGAAATGTATAGGCAAATATATGTATTTCATTATACGCTAGCTGATTTATAAGCATCTTAATTACAGCTTGTTTTAATGTAGTCATCAATTTAGATTTACTTGTCTGAAGGACTATTAATAATCACGAATAGAGCGCAGTTCAAATTAAGGTTTGAAGTTGTCTAGAACTGTCAGAGACTATGAAAATAATAATACTAAGTATGTAGCACAGCTTCACCTGGTTTAAGATACATAATTATAAAGACTATATCTATGAGATAAAATGTAACTTTGTTTAAATAGAGAATAATTTAAGGAAACCTATTAAAAGACAATGCAGATAAAACTATCTTCTTATAATAATAAAGTCGATGGAAAACCGATAGTCTTCCCTATATTATTAATTATAGTACGTCCACAAGAGTAGTAACTCAATACAGGCACTGTTAATAATATTAATCGCAGCGATTGGCCACAAAATGCGTTTAACGTAATTCGATTCGGCCAAACTGGAACTCTTGTGGAACGGAACCATTATAACTTGGCCTTCCTCTCTCTTCTCTCAAGTCGTTTACCGCGTCATGCCGGGGTATTGCAAAGTTTTAGCAAGGATCTATAAGAATTGGTGAGATTGTAACTACTCTCGCGCATACATCGTCGTCGGTCTTGCCTTGAGACTAAAGGCTCAAGTTACTCGGATCACGTTCAAGGTGCGTCTGTATCGTTTAGCGGTGGACGTTTTAAGTATAATTTTTAAAGCTCAAAAAGAAACGTCTGTTCAAGCAGAATATTAGTATCTGTTAGACTTTTCGGAAAACATTGACAACATATTTCATAATAATTTTATTAACATTCCAATAAACTAGTAACTAGTTAAAATCGAATCATCTTAATAGCCTATATCCAATCAAAGTTTCTGTTTTATTTTTCTACAGCATGTTGCAATGGAATATCATAAATAAACTCAACTCATATCTGCAAAACTTGTGTTCGAATTTACTCCGCCCATCTTCAGACATTTAATTAAACCGCGATATTTTATGGCACGAATCATTAAATCGTTCCAGGAGAGCATCCCAACAGTAATAACATATTGCGCTCATTTAAAAAGAACACTAATTAATTTTCACTTTCTCTGTTACAGGTACATACATTCGAAGGAGAAACCGTTCAAGTGCACAGAATGTGGAAAAGGATTTTGTCAATCAAGAACACTGGCTGTTCACAAAATACTTCATATGGAGGAATCTCCACACAAATGTCCTGTTTGCAGTCGCAGTTTCAATCAAAGGTCCAATCTGAAGACACATTTACTTACTCATACGGATCACAAACCATACGAATGCAATTCTTGTGGGAAAGTATTCAGAAGAAATTGCGATTTACGACGGCACGCGCTTACTCATGCAGTAGGAGATGTCCCACCAGGAGATGTTCTAGACGTTGGCGAAGAAGATATTGGCAGACCCGGCTCCCCTGTTGAACCAGGATTTGATGACGAAGATCCTGAATTGTCTTCACCAGAACACTCACCCGTTAGACGTGCACGCTCATCATCAATCGAAAGCATTGGAAGAGAACAAAGTGAAGAACGGCCGAGAAGAACTTCGCCTTCTCCAGTGGAACGTACTCATTGTCATCATAATGAACCAAGAGATAGGGCAAGCCCTTACACTATGCGTCCTCAGTATCCTGAAAAACTACGTATGCCATCTGATATGTATGAGAAACGTCGATACACTTCTGATGAAATAATGGAAAAAGAAATGCGATTCTCTGAAGCACCTGAACAGCAGGTAAGGCATCCACAGTTACAGATACGCAGAGATTTACATCAAGTTCAACCGTTAGATTCGGCTAAAATGGGCCAAATGGCAAGCCCACCTATAGATCCTGGGCCATCAGGAATGTATTTGACAACGTATCGAAAGAGAAGCCATCCATTAGATATTGGAGAGAATATGAGAACGTGTGCAGCTGTTTATAGAAGTCGTTCCCCAGAACCAACAAATTTAACGATGCCTAGACAACCGATGGGGAATGGCGAAGTCGTTGTGGGAATGCCACCGACAATGATTGGAATGTCTTCATATCACAAATTTGGCTTGCCTATGCCTCCTCCACATCCTCAAATGGCTTATGGTCCCGTCCCCCATAACGTACTAGGACCTCAACAGACAGTCGCCCAAGATTTGATAGTAAAACATGCTCCTCCTAAAGACACGACTCCCAGTACATCAACGACTGTTACCAGCTGTAAAGACGGACAGCAGGCAACTGTACCCGAGTCGGAAGACAATTCAAGCTCCATTGCTAATGGCATTAAGAATATAGTTGGTATTCAACTGAATCTGAATCCTAAACCTGGAACAAGTCAGTCCAGTGGACCGAAAAAAGGTTTTAGTATAGCAGATATTATGAGGCGTTAATGTTAATAGATGTAAAATACTTAAACATACTGTGCATGTAGATGATTTTATTATTAAGGTTATACGGTATGCTGAAAATTCTTTCACATAAAATTTTATAGAGCTAATTGGCAAATTAATCAGGTTTTTTTTTCGAAAGAGTCTATATCAAAATATTCTGTCTTTTCAGTATTTGGTGTCATGTTTTATGAATGAAATAATTTTCAGTATTCTCGTATTGTAATGCAATGTTAAGGTTAGGCTAACTATTATGAAGTATTATTAGTTAAAGTTCATTATTATGATTGTAAAATTGTTAGAGGTATGATTGTATGTATTCGCAATGTGGATTTGGTTTTCGTAAAGATCTCATAAATGGTTTGTTTGTGCAGTGTTTTGTTTACCTCCAAATTTTAAAAATTTAGTTTATCAAAATTCTTAGACGATACTTTTTTATATTTTATTTGATTATTTTATTGTTGAATGTGCTATGGTTAGGGTATGTTTCATCATTTACTGATAAGTACTCGTCAGATAAATTTACAGTTGTTGTAGTATATTGACGGTTTTTATCTGGGAGTTAAGCTATCTGTAACGGCAAAACAGACCCTTAAAGAACAAAACAGTATGCAATTTATGAAATCCATCAGTGCTATTGGACATAATGTTACTTTAGTAAGGTTAAATGTTTTTGACTTTTAGAGAAAATAAGAAGCGACTGGTTCTTTATAGTTAAAACAGGTGTTATTTATTATTTAGTTATTCTATAAGTTTTTTAAGGACATAAAATAAAATATTGCAGGTATTTTGTAACCGTGATTTAATATAAGTTATAGAATTTAACTGGATTTGTATATATTTATAAAAATTGGTCTCAATTGCAAAATGTACCTACCTATCTAAAATCGTATGAAATTTGAGAATTGTTATTATTTTATTTTTACATATTCTGTAAAAAAAAAACTTTTTGGATGTATCGATTTTTTTTTTAAATATTTTTCCACGTATTTTTCTGAAAAATAAAATTATAATATAAGTGACAGATATATTTTTGCTCAGATATAATTAAATATACTTTTATTGTACATTCGTATTTTAATATTAAATAAATATGAAGTAAATAATTTGTGTTATTTTTTCATTAATTTTTAAAAAACTTTATGGAGAACTCCAGTCGTTACTCTTGTCCAACTAAATAAACAGGCAACTGCAATGACGAATACAATATGTATATAATAAAAAAAATACTTCGTTCCTTTGAGAGCACATCAATCAGTGTGATTTAGGCCTCGGTCGTCCCTCAAAATTCGTCCTCCATAATGAATATCCCAGGTCGTCCCCCATAATTAAATTTTATAGGCCTAAGTCGTCCCGAAATTTAATTTTTAATATTTTATTCCCGTCTCGTCCCTTTTCATAAGCCTTATACGTCCCTCGTTTTTTTTGTATGAGTAATCTCGAAATTTGTGTCGCTAGATGACATACATTAAATACCTATCCTCAGTCTCATCTCAGTCGTCGATAATCTACCTAGGCTCAACCGAATCTGAAAACGCTTAGATCAGTTAACCCATGATCATCCCATAAGTCATCATCATCATATCAATTTATCGATTAAAGGAAACAGAAAATATTGATGATCTTTCAAACATCTATCAACCAATAACAATTAAATATTTAATGTCTGTCAGCTAATTGTAAAATACAATAAAATTGCAACGGAATAGCTTATAATAAAAAGCCTAAGTAGTCTTCGTGGGTTTCATTGCCCATTGTCATTTTGCAGTTAATAATTTTGTTTACACAGCTACACGACGAAACTAGATAGATTGTAGAAGATCAAACAAACCTCTATCGTACCACTACTGTTGGGATTTGACACTACACTCTCGTTCAAGTTAGCAAGGAGTTCTTCAAATCTTAGAACTTAGGTCCAAAGATCGAAAACAATCGGAAGTCGCTCGATGCGAGATAAGATGTTCATGAGAGATCGTGACTTTCTACTGATTCGTTTTCGCTCAACTTCTTCTTTATAACCTGGAATAACACATAGAATGATAGGTTTTTACATCACCCCAGGAACCGAAACTGATTTCGCCGGTAAAACAGCAGGAATCAGCTAGTAGCTGTGTGTAGTGCTATAAAAATATAATCTAAAATGTTTTCTAATTACCGTATGAGTGAACACGTCAGTATGTCAGATAAAGTTTGCATGTTCAGTAACTAGAAATTAATTTACATGTTTCATACGCACGTTATTATTTGAATTTCGCCACTGTCTGATAGTAATGGAGTAATTAAAAAAATAGATTTCTTTATTGGAGTATCAGTATTCGTAGGGTTGTCAAAAAATACTGATTTACAAATTATATCAGCTGTCTACGTTCAGTTGTGAATCCTCTGTCACCAATACCTTTCTAGGACTGTAACTTTTAAATTCTTTTCAACCTTGGGATTTTAGTTCTTTTAGATTTAGATTATCCTATTTTCCTTTGTCCATCCATTGAAATATAGAAATAGTATGCAGACAAATGCACATAATTAAAAAAAAAATGTAATTACTTATATGTATAATGAACTACCTGTATTATGAAAATTAATAAAGAAGAAGAATAACAGCAAAGCAGACACAGAAGATTGAAAAAGACAATGTGACATTAACAAAATATAAAAGTAATAAACGATCAAAAAAGTATTTGTACTTCCAGCCTCATGGCTAGTTCGTAACAGTTATATTAAACAAAAACTTTTTTTTAAATCGCCAACCCTACTATCAGTACAAAACTCGATCAACGTAATTGATTGCCACTTCACATCGGTGCTTTCACCTCGAATCGGATTAAAATATCGAGAAACGACACTCGATCGTAAAGATATTTTTTTATTATTTTTTATTCGGCGGCAAGCGATTTGCATAAAGTCCCAAGTAGCCATCTGTACGGCCGACGCTGCACCGTAAAATGATGCTCGTAAAAGAAACACCTTTTTGCGTGTAGACAAAGATACAGGGGCATTAATTTTACTTCGTTGTATTAATTCGTGGCTCGTGTTCTGTTATACTCAACGCCGAAGGCTGGCTCACAGTTTATAAAACAATTGAAACATTATGAGTTTCGAACTTCGTGTTATGACTGCAGTTGACTGCACACACCAGGAGAATTCGCGTTCAGTATAGCTCTTATTTGTTTTTCATTTTAAATAATTAGATTGACTTTTTAGAAAAACTTAAATGGCAACTCTACAAAAACTTCTATAGAATCGCATGGTTTAAAAGTTTGTTGACTAAAATGGTATTAAATGATATTTCTGATGAGGTTAAAATTTTTGCCATGATGTTATGGTGTATAAAGGTTGTGACAAAAATGCGATTGGCCATTTATACTATAAGTTGAGATAAAAGGGTTTGCAGAGGTTAATAATCATTTTTGAACTTTGCTGTTTTACGACTACTTTTAAAGAAGCAATTCATGCGGAGTTTATTAAAATATGCTTTTTTAAATTTGCTTCCATTACCAGTTAATATAAACCTTTATTAGTTATTTATTACTGGCCAGCATTCTCCTACTACTTAAAACCTAGTAGAAGAAAATTTTATGGAAATCTTATCTGCCACATTCATTTATGCTATTTTATGACTATCCAGGCCTATATCCAGCAATAGACCTCTTGTGGCTGAGATTATGCTGAAGATGGATAACTATCCAGCAACGTAGTGTAGAACGTAGAGTGGTAGTGTATGTATAAAATGGTCTAGTTTGACCGGGGACATACCACCCTCTTACATAAATTTCGGCGTAAAGCAGTAAGGTCTCCTTCTCTTCCTATTCCTTTCGTTGTCACAGGCTACGCATTGGCATAGAATAAGTAATAACATTGGTAGCATTTGGTATTCCTGTTGTTCATAATTCATTGGCGTGATAACTTCCTATTCCATCTAATTTATTTCTGGTTAGTGAAACCCTCAACTTCGTTTGCGTGTATTTATTTATGCACAGCAGCGCCATCTTTATCTTTAGATCAAATCTTACGGGAATCGCGTACTTTTCAAGATAAAAAGTGTCATATGTACTAATCCAAGTTATCAGCTACCTACATACCAAATATCATAAATATTGGCCCAACCATTTGACAAGCACACACAAAACTTTCACCTTTATAATATTAGTAGGATTAAATTCGTTGCTAGTTACAAGACAGATATAGTTTCTCTCCCGGGACGTCAATAATCTCGTCAATCTGAGGTCGCAGTAGTTGATCCTGGGTCTACAGGAGACACAAAGTGGTGGGAATGTGTAGTGGGTTTGTCCCGATGATAGAGTTAACATACTTTTATTTTGAAACGATGACTGTTTTTTTTTAATTCTTCGAATGGAAATTAGGTCTTCATTTCCCATTCAAAAGAGAATGAATTATTACAATGATATTCTAGAAGGTAAACACGTCAGTTTCGGCAACACACAAGAAATCGAGTTCCGAATAATCGCAAATCTAAAGTGTGGAAGGAATTTTAAGTGAATTCATAATGTTTTACTCGCTATGACAACTGGGAAACCCATATAGGTAATCTAAACCACTGTATGGTACGTGACGAGAAAATTTTAGAATTAACTAGATACCTACTTATGGAGTAAACACACAGTTCAGAAGGATGTAAAGCTTGTCATTAAGTTTTATGCAACGATTTTTTATCGCACTGTTGTGATAGCTTTTTTTCTCTCATTCTGAAACTTTACACTGTTTTACACTGTCTTTTCTTTTCAGTTACTATATTTTG
Organism: Endotricha flammealis; assembly: GCA_905163395.2. Classification (NCBI taxonomy): domain Eukaryota; kingdom Metazoa; phylum Arthropoda; class Insecta; order Lepidoptera; family Pyralidae; genus Endotricha; species Endotricha flammealis. Next base: position 10,010,170 of record LR990869.1, on the reverse strand, counting down.
TAAGTATTTTTCTTTGTTATTTTCTAAGCTTAAAAGAAAGCCCATAAAGTTAAAAGTATGAAGTACAAGCATAATAATTAGTACGAACCCACTTGTCTACACTGTTTTAAATCTCGTTTGGAAACGAGAATTTTTTCAGACCAATGTATTTTTTTAAAAACTGTATATATAGCTTAGTTCAAGAACATGGCATAGAATTGGAATGAACTACGCGTCAAAAATTTGGACTCAGTTTATAAAACAAATTGAAAGTCGATTGTCGTTATGCACTGAGTAATGAGTATGAGTTTCGAACTTCGTTTTACGTCTGCGCGAATCAGTCGTGTTGGCGACTAGTATACTAGTGAATCACAATATTAAAATTATACGATATTCTTAAGAGCTGTATGTATCTAGTACTGCTCAGTTGCGTACTGAATACACTATATCTTTTGTCACAAATGACTCAATGGTTTCATGTCTTTTTCTTGTAAATGTTGCTGGTAATGATACTATGATTGGCCGGAAATTAAAACATTTTATATTGATACCGTGGGAATGAGAGGTTAACGTGTAACTCCTAACTTCTTACATCCGACATATTATTTCCCAGTTTAGATAAGGACTATCTCAAAGTATATCAAATACTATTAATATAAGGTTTGGTTGATTTTTTTTATTATTTTATACATATAATAAAACAATAGACCCCGATATGTCTGTACTTTGAACATATTTGGCAAAAATGGAGAGGGAATAGTTAGAGAAAAGTAATAAAAGCGAAAAAATTTTTTTTTATATTTTTTGTCTGCCTGTCTGTCTGTTTGAACGCGCACATCTTCTAAGTTACTGAACGGATTTTAATGCAGTTTTCACAGGAAGATAGAGCTCGGCTTGGAGCAGAATATAAGCTTTGTTTCATTTAAATCGCATGACAGGAAAAGGAGTTATCCTTATTTGAACATTTCAGGCGGACGAAGTCGCGGGTTTTATATAAATGTGAAAGTTTAGACATTTTCTATATTTTGTATATATCTTACTAAATAATAAATACTTTCTTAAACTAATTCTTGTTACATAGGGAAAAACGATCCGATATTTTGTTTGAAATATTAATTTTCACTGAAATTCAGCACTGAACGTTCATTTACAATTAGGTTATTTTGTTTTTTCAATAAAAAAAATCTTTCATTTTCAATAGGTATCCATGGTTGAGTAGGGTCAAAAGTAAAACGTTACGTAATATATATTTACATATTTACAAAAGTAGAACGAGACATAAACCTCTGTCGAGCTACATTATCGGCAAGCATGATCCTTCCGAAACCGACAGAGTTTACACACTGAATAAGGTTTTAAAAACTTCATATAGAACTAACTATTACATGACAATACTATTACATTGGTAACGTGTTTTGTCCCTGTCTAAACTATCTAAGTTTTAAGTCACAGCATGCCAGAGAGATAAAGATCAAATAAAAAATAAAAGGTATTAATGTTAGGAGACCACTACTCAGTGGTTTTAATTAACAAAGATTTATTACCATCCTGTACTAGAGATAATGATAAACTAGATTTGTAACACTTACAACCAATTTCTCAAACGTATTTTAATTCTACGTTACGTCTCTAGCTATCTCTTCTTTACCTCTTTAGTTGGACAGTGACAGGTATAACTGAATGTGTCATTAACTTTAAAAATGTGTTTTAGAAACTGGCTGTTATAGTACCCAAGACCTTTAAGAGAGGTAGGGCACAGCGGATAAACCGCTCAAATCGGAGCAGCCCGTCTGGGAAGGACCTCCACCTTACAGAAGATCGTAGCCAAATAGCATTGGTCTTGGCCATGCTGTGTTCCTGCGGTAAGTAAGGTCTCCAGAGCTCCACTTGGGGGGGGTTGTGGGGTTGGTGGGCAAAGCGTAAGTGATACCCCCGGTATTGCAAGCGTCTATATATACGGTGATGCTTACCATCAGGCGGGCCGTATGCTTGTTTGCCACCTTAGTAGTGTAAAAAAACTAGGTAACTACGCGTCAAAATTTGGACTCACAGTTTATAAAACAATTGAAAATCGATTGTCGTTATGATAAGTTAAAAGTATGAGTTTTGGCGAGTAATAGTAGGTATAGTTACTTTATTTTCTTGTGGAATCCTAGTACAGTTAAGCGTAAGGCTTTTTTGTACGATTTAGGCGTTATGGCACATGTAAGAAAAAAGAGAATAATAATTTATGTAAATTTAACGTGATCCCGACTATATTATTATTTTCCAATTACATACTTAATGTGTAGTTAGTAACAATTATAGTTATTACAGAAATATTTTTTGACATAAACATATTAAAATGAGAAAAAAATACATTTATGTAGGTATTAAATTTTAATTAATATTTTTTTTGGAAATGAAAGGTTGTTTTTGATTAGATTTTTTTTCTTGTCATATAATGAATTATGAATAGACGGTTGATTTACTACGTTAATAGTATAAGTACTTTACAATCCATTTACGCTATATTTAGAAATCTTTAATCATATTTGATTTTTGGCGAAAGGTCCCGGGTTCGAATCCCGGTCGGGTCATGATAAAAACGAACTTTTTCTGATTGGCCTCGGGTCTTGGATGTTTATCTATTTATGTATTCGTTGTAAAATATAGTATCGTTGAATTAGTATCCCATAACACAAGTTTCGAACTGACTTTGGCTAGCTCAATCTGTGTGATTGTCCCTATATATTTATACCCTATATATTTATGGCCCGGGTCAGCCCTTTTTTTTGTTCACTGTAGGTACTAATACCATTTCAGTAGTGAGTTTTATTAACCTTAACAATAATTTAAATTGTAATGTTGGTAACAAAGCATATTGCCTAATTTCATTGACCATTTCTCTTTCTCAGTCAATATTTACGAATAAATAGCAAAAGTGACTGTACTGAACTAAAGCGAATGCCTATCTTAGGCTCGCTATCAGTAGATCTACCGAACTAGTCGCAATGTCGGGCTTGGTATGGTTCGACAACAAAAACTGTGAATTGAAAACATAATATTCTATTTTATAAATTGATTTCGAAGTAGCAGCGTCCATGAAAAAAATTCAAGTGTTACACATACATATTGTTACGAACTAGCCATCAGGCTGGAAGCGTACATACTTTTTATACATTATTAATTTGATACATTATTTTTTTACTTTTTAACATTTTGATATCTGTCATATTATTTTTTTCATTCTTAATGCTATTTTTCATACATCTCTATTATTTTTCATTAGATTTATTTTACTTCTGAACTCTAACCCTTCCGCTTCACTCCTAGGATAGAATCCTACATTATTATTATGCTAGCTCTACACTCAAGACTGCTTGAGTGTAGAGCTGAAGTTAAAAGACTGCTGTAGAGTGAAGTTAGAAGACAAAGAATAAAAAACCGATGAAGAGACATCCACACTCGTTTTCGCTCAATTTCGCAAGAACGTGGAACAAGAATGTACATACATTTTTTTCTCGAGAATAACCTAGCCTCTAAACATTGAGATGACAAGATATCATTTCAGAAAACTGAACTAAAAAGATTTCTGTTATTCTAATTTAGAACACAGGAGTTATTGAATTTAATAAAATTCTCCGACGCCATTGCTATCGTTGTGTCAATAGTTGTGGGTATAGCTTGATGTAGTAAGTAGATACCTACGTATTAGTTGAACGGCACTAGCCACTCGGACCGCTTTGACCGTTCTTATATCCCATTGCAAAGGTATAGGGATGTCTAATCTTAATAAACCTTTCAAAACTATATAAAAGGGGAAGCTGTCATAATTAAGATCACGCAATATTTGTAGTTTAGAAAAATTGATTATCGCGTGTCACTTTTCCACATACAAAACCAAATAGAGCCACTGAATTTGGAAGAATGTTTTCCATATGATTTTCCCCTAAGGCCTATTCGCCATTGGACTGATCGTTGACCGAGATATTTTTGTGTATTTGTTGAGTGTTATCCATTTGCTAACAATCCGTCTTATAATTCCCACAGAAGCACGAGTTAAAATTTCTCCATAACCATCTAAATAGTTCACTCAGTTTACAACGGATCTCCTCGGCACTAAAATACCGTTAAACCTTTAAAGAATGCTTGATCAAAATTGTCATGTCTTGTTAACAACTTATCCTTTTGTCAACCCTGGTAAACTGATACATTCTTCTGGTCTAATTAAAACGGTGCAGGAACCCTTTTATCTCACCGAAGACATGGTTACGGCAGTGCAACACGCGAACTCTCATTTCGCCCTGATAAACTTTATTAAAAATATGGGCTAAATTTTTGCAAGCGAAACTTGTGCGTGCCGAATACTTTAAATTCATTTTAAAATGTTTTTCTTCTTGTTATATATATTGTTTCTTGCCAATGCCATTCGTAAATATATGATTCTATCGGAATGGCAATATCCCCACAATCTTTGCCAAAGGCACTGGCAAAAATACTCATTTTGATATCCCCTTCAATGTTGGTGTATGAAATAGTTTGCAGAATAACCCATACCTTTGTAATACATAATGTTGTGTACTTAATCGCAATAAAGGGATTTGTGACTCATGTTAATTTTATATAGAACTAGCTGCCCGGCTTCGCCCGGGTACTGTTTCGTTTTTTTTTTCATCTTTCTGAGAGATTTTCTTAATATTTTTTTCCGTAAGAACCTTGTACAGAGTATTAGAAAACTACAAAAAAAAAAATCAGCCAAATCGGTCAAGCCGTTTTCATGTTATGTCGTGACAACGGAAAACGGGTTTCATTTTTATATATATAGATTAAACAGACGATTGATTGGAACTTGTGTCAACGCAAAGTGGAACAGAATATACTTGGACTGCCATCTGATGATAGAACAGATGAAAAACAAGGTTAGCTTGCATTTATAGAGAAATACAATTTCTCGGGCATCGGAGTGGGAAAATCAATAGTCTAATTCTAGACAAAAAGCAAAATCTGGTAATAAAATTAATGTGCAATGTAAAAAAACATAGAAAAGAAATAGATGATTTTCTCATACAACCCGACGATGAATACGACAAATAAATACATTCACACGTGCACTCTTTTTTACTTATCCTACCATAATTATTTTATATCTAAATATAAAGATTCCAATAATAAATTATTTAAGTGTATATTCAACTTTTTTTATACAATTTTACGATTTCCATAGAATGCAATCCATAATCTATACAGTCATGCCGTTTATATTGGCCCTAGTTTATGCTATGTAGGAGGTAAACAGGCGTTATTATGGTGAAACCTTTTATAAGTGGGGTAAAATTTCACCCACACAATCAAAATTATCACTTGGCATGGTAAACAAAATCAATCTTTTAAAATATGATTAAACCTAAAACTTAAATATTTCTAACAGAAAAGACCAATCGACTGTATTAGGATAAAAACGATTGATGACAGAAATATGTATATGTTATATTGTGTGTTCTGGTGTAACGTGAAATTCTCGATGTGTAGGTGACACCACGAAACACAAAATAGAACAGGAAGCTGTACTTCTTGATTTATCAGACACTAGTCTTGCCCCGGTCAGTGGTAGTCTTACCCCAACTTTCACATCACTAAAATACAATAATTTTAGTAGGCCAATTCTCTTTAAACCCACTACAGCAGCCCGTCTCAAGTTGCTCAGAACCAGTTTCGTTGCCTTTATAGTGCAGACCGCCTGCGCTGCAGCTTGCATAGTGTGACCACACAGTATCATAAATGTAAAATTTTACATAATATATTTTATACCACTAAGGTGGCAAACAAGCATAGTGCCCGCCTGATGGTAAGCAGTCACCGTAGCCTATGGTCGCTTGCAATACCGGGGGTATCATTCACGCGATTGTTTAAAAAAAAAACACTGTGGTTCTCTTTAGTTTTACATGGGAATTCAGAGAACTGCACCTGGTAAAGATCATTGGATAAAACGGAGAGAGGACTTAGCTCAAACTTATGCTATCGGAACTGGGCTGACTTGAAAGTAAGTATTTCTTGAAGGAAACAAAGTGGTGGGAATGTATTATCATCGACGCACTACACAGGAGAAAATAGCCGTAGGTATTTCCTGTCAATATGTAGCGTAACTTCTTGTGGCTGAGATTATGACGTAGCGGTATGAACAGAACATAATTTTCTACCCCTGTGTTTCGTGTAGCTATTACAGTCAGGTTACACTTGCAGTACAATTTTGGCTCTTATGACATAGAACTTAAGAACGGTATAAAGTCCAATATGTAAAGGTCGACCTGCTCTTGACTGTACCAACGACAGCGATCATAGTTTGACAAAAAAATAGCGACGGTACAAATATTAACATTTATTAATACTCTCAACAAAAATCCAAGCTATCTGGTCACCTTACACTTTACAGACACTTCGTATTAAATTATATACGTAAGTTAATAACGATACAAGCTATTTTAGAGTTTACTCTAATAGCGTATCGTAGAGGCCTTAATTAAACTGAAAGGAATTGCACAAATTGTACATCATAATGTAATTAAAGATGATATATTCATTGGCATTTTGCAATTAATTACGTACTTATTCTTTTACAACTTAAATGTGTAAAAGCAACAAGTTTTTATAAAATTAAATGCACGTGAAGGTTCTATCTATCGGTTATAAATAACTGCTTTTCTGTTACAAGTTTTGGCCTGATTGAACGGGACAAGTCCACATTCCCACCGCTGTGTCTACTGTACATACGAGGGGGGGGACTCAGATTGACAATAAGCAATAAAGCTTATTGACGTCCTGGGGGAGAAACTACAGCTGTCTTGGAACTCACGACGAATTTAATCAGAAAGAAGAAAGAAAATAGACGGAGTAGTAAGTATTGAAAGGACTGATTAATCATCAAATATGTTCCGTCTAGAGTCTAGAAAAAGTGTCCTGGGATCCCTAGGGTCTAGACTCTAGACCTAGGGATCCCAGGACACTTTTATTTTCTTTCCAAATAAACACGGACGATTATTGATAATATTTTTCATTCGAGTCAAAAAAGCTTTATAAAATTCTAAGTTTCCACTGATTTATTTTTCGTATTCGTACTCTTTGGAAATTCAGGCCAAAAATTTACATAATACCACAGCGTAAATGTTAGTTTTTATACCTTGTAGACAAAATAGGTATTACAAAATGGTAAAAAAAAATGAAATTATCATTAAAGTATATATTAAGTAAATGCCTGTACTCAGTAACCTATTGTATTCCAATGTTGAGGAAAATGTATTTTATTCCTTTCTTCTTCTAAAAGTTGTATCACTGTCTCTTTCACTCGCTAAGTAATCATAACTCCATCTGTCCTTGTCTTCAAACAATGCATACTATCTACAACAAAAAGAATAAGGTAAGTAAGTGTTGTCTGTAACTTTGTTGTGATATTTATCGATAAGTCAGGTTAGTTTATCGATAGCTTGATATCCGATAGTAACTACATAGTTTATAGTTTCACGGTAAAAGTTATAAAGTTTAGTAATTCTAAGAAGTGGTGGTTTTTTTAATACAGGTGCCAAACTGAACGATAATTTCTGAATGTCAAAATTTTTCTGAATAGAACTAATTTTATACGGTTATGATATTTTTCGTGATTCAATTTTCAGGGTTCCATTTCCAAAGGATTCGCCTTCGCTGCCCGTCCGTCTGTCTGTCACCATGCTGTATCTCATAAATCGTGATAGCCAGACAGTCGAAATTTTCACAAATGAAGTATTTCTGTTGCCGCAATTTTAAGTATTTAATTTTAATCTTATTTATAATCCCACCTTAACCTACGTTTCAGTAAAATAAGGTGAATTTAATTTTATAACAAAGACTGACTTTATGGTTACTTATTCCTCATAATGACAAATTAACTTTTCCATTTTACTATTTATTACACTACAACACATGAAGACAATTTACGACAAGTAATAAAATTTTGCAATAAGCATATTTAAAATGAATAAATCTTGTACATAAATACCTATCTACCGACGTTGACGCTAGAAAGCAATTAATGAAAAGCGTGCTAACTTTACATTAATTCCAGTAGCATTCACGTGACAAAAACCGATTCTATTCCGATTCAAATTCAATCGCTGTCTCACTCATACAAAATAGGAATTGAACGGGACAGTGAGTGTGTTTAAATCCAAATAGAATCGGTTTTTGTTACTTGAATTGCCCCCCAGGCAAGCTGCATTTTAAAATGAGATGATGATGATGTGATGATGATGAATTTTTGAATAGATCTTAAATACCTATTTAGAAATGCATTTGCTATGTCCCTGTTGAAGCTCTATAGGTCTCAGTTCTCACCGTTTCGGATAAGAAAAAATGTGACCTTCGTTCGAACTAAAATAAAAAAAACAACACAATATCGGGATCGACGGGAACTTTTATACAATGAAAAAAAATATTAAAAAGACGAACATTTTAAAAATATTTTATACCTAATTTAATATCAATATCGTATAATATTTTTGAATAAATTAAAACATCATTTATTAATTTTAAATTGGCGTAATTGTTTCCAAGCCAGACCGCCACCCAGGAGGTCCCGGGATCGAATCCCAGTCGGGTCATGATGAAAAACGAACTTTTTCTGATTGGCCTCGAGTCTTGGATGTTTATCTATATATGTATTTGTTATAAAATATAGTATCGTTGAAGTTATCCCATTACACAAGTTTCCAACTTACTTTGGGGCTAGCTCAATCTGTGTGATTTGTCCCAATATATTTATATTTATTTATTTTTAAATAAAACATCGATATTTAAATATCGATAGTCGAAATACAAGCAACCCTTTGAGCTACTGCCACAAAAAATATTTTATCGTGCACGGGGCAGCCTAAAAAAACAAACGAATGGTAAGTCACTCGCGCCGTCTGCCGGCATAAAAAGGAAAGTTATTATTTTTTTGTCACAGACTCGGGTTAGGAGGCGGTCAACGTATTGTGGACGTTGGGCAAGTGTTTCTAAAACTGGACACATACAAAAGTGGTTTTGAATTTTATTTCATATTTTTTATGCTTAAAGAAAAACGAGATCATCTACAAAAGCTATCTTCGGTTCTTAGGAAAAAAAGGTTGCCTTAGGAAAAAACGGTTGGATTTCTATTAGAGAAAAATATTTTTTGTAATGATTACTTCTGACTCCTGACGACCTCCGTGGCATAATGGTTACCATGCCAGACCGCCACCCAGGAGGTCCCGGGTTCGATCCCCGGTCGGGTCATGATGAAAAACGAACTTTTTCTGATTGGCCTCGGGTCTTGGATGTTTATCTATATATGTATTTGTTATAAAATATAATATCGTTGAGTTAGTATCCCATAACACAAGTTTCGAACTTACTTTGGAACTAGCTCAATCTATATGAATTGTCCCCATATATTTATTTATTTTATTAGAAAGATTACGTTTAAAGATAATTATAGGTAATTAGATGTCTGTTATTCAAGATTTTAGTATCATTTTGGGCTTCATTTCCTCAAATTAGTTTGGAGTTATAACCACAATCCAATTTGTCGTGTGGCAGCCTGGCAGCATAAAAATTGCAATATTTACAAGAGTTCTAGTTAAATAATACAATAAGTACAAGGCATTTGAATGTTCCATTTCAAATACAATCACAGTCATGCGGTTGAAATAAGTACAGTCTTATGTAACATTACGTCAGTTACATAAACTAAATGATCATAAATTCATCTACTCATTCTATTATGTTCAACAAATGACATCTAGAATATCCATATTTATTTAGTTACTGAATTTCGTTTCAATTTTATAATACAAAATTAAACGTAAATTATAAACATTTACTTATAAAATATAAGTAAATGTTCAAAACTCAAATTTCACGAACTTTAGATGTCTTGATGAACAATAATAACAGCGTCAGTAGTTCTTTTTTCTTAAAGCTTTTATTTAACTTGCACTGTATGTATGTAAGGGTGGAATCTTGGAACGATCTTATTAAATGCGTTTAGTAGGCTGTGTGTTATAATATCTAATTTATTATTTACGTATTGATTTTATGAAGAAAAAATGATTTTATAAATAAACTATGTAGATATGACGTAAAACTTTGAGTATCATTGCAAAACAGTATGGAGGGCGCATATTTAAACGTTTTGAAACCTTATACAGCACACTAAACAAATTATCTAACATTTAAAATAAGTATTATAAATAGGGGAATAATAAAATAAAATAAAATATTTCGTATTGTTGAATTAATGACATTTTTATATTCAATTGTAGTTACTAAACAACTCTTACACTTACTTTACACTGTCTGATGGCAGATAAGTGGCTACTGTCATTTATGTTCAAAAACTGATTACTTAACTTAATTATGTTTTTTTTATTATTGAATGTTTTCTAGTACAAGATAAATGAAATAAAACACAAGATAAAACAAATATAGGTTTCGTCTTATCGCGGCTGTGACTGTGAGGCACATAACATTTTATTCAAGACTAGTGGTCTAACTAGATTATTTACCGTTCTTGGTTCAAATCCTTATTAGAGTTTTCGGATTTAGGGGGAAAGGCCCAAATGCTAGCAGTTATAAGGAGTGTTATGAAAAATAAAATAAAACAATGCTTTTGTTCGATTTTGGTATTAAGCCATCACTTTTTTGGTCATAAGATATTTGTACAGTCAAGAGCGGGTTGACCTTTACATATTGGACTTTTTACCATTTTTTAATTTCTATGTCATACATACCTAAGAGCCAAAATACTGTAAGTGTTAAGCTCAACGTGCACCTGACTGTACATTTTTTTTTAATTCTAACAATTGTATTGTATAACTTAGAAGTCATTCATAGATTGTAAATGAAATTATTATTTACAAATAAATAAACAAATAAATAAATAAATATATAGGGACAATTCATACAGATTGAGCTAGCCCCAAAGTAATCGAAACTTGTGTTATGGGATACTAACTCAACGATATTATATTTTTATAACAAATACATATATAGATAAACATCCAAGACCCGAGGCCAATCAGAAAAAGTTCGTTTTTCATCATGACCCGACCGGGGATCGAACCCGGAACCTCCTGGGTGGCGGTCTGGCGTGGTAACCATTACGCCACGGAGGTCGTCAAACAAAGCATCAACTGTTATAAAAATAGAGTGAAAATATGTTACTTAGGTGCACATGTACACATCTATATATTTGAAAACGTCTTCCATCAAAATGGTGTACTCATCAAGACGGGCAAAACGAGAAAACGTGGTTAGTATTAAATATTTTTTTTATTAAGTATCACAGAATAACCCCAAAATCATAGCCATATCAATCATTTTATCTGCCATCTTGTCATGATCACAGGGCATGCGCGTCCCGCCCTCCCGCAGCGCGCTCCGCCCTACACCCCGGGAGGTATGGGGTTGTAGGGGTGAAACGGGAGCGAGCTTAAAGGGTATGTACTGAAATGGGTGTTTTTGGAAGCAATGCATAGCGTAGTAATCTATAAAATCATGACACACAAGATACCTTTGCAATTCCATCCATCTAATATATTTCTTATTAAATTCATTGTGATTCAGTTTTAGTTTTCCTCCTGATATGCCAATGAACTACTACATTGTTGCGGACACGAGCCGATTTTGTAAATAAATAAATTGATTATGTTTTAATTATGTTTTACCCTAGTTTTACGGTTTTATTGAACACTTTGATGATCGGAATTATGTGATTATTTAGTTTAAGTTTAAATACCTTTGTTTTACATTAGAATAAGCTAATTAGATTACGTAATTAGATGTAACATGGATATTTTCACTATTTACGTGCACTATTTACGTGTACGATTGGATATACACGTTTAGGTTGAGGCTTTTAGTTGCAAAGTTTTGCCTGAAGCAGCGCCACGAGAATTCGTCCACCTGAGTTGTAAAATCTTGCCGTGGCGCTAGTAAATGAAATTGGTAATAATTTTGGCTTATGATCTTCAATTGTTTTGTGTGTTTACTGTCTTGAATATGTACGGATAGTTAACAATTAATGTGTAAAAGGTTGGTTACGTCATAGAGTATGTGTGATCAATAACATTAGCGATGTAAACGTTAAGAATACGACGTTATTGATCAATTTCGTATCCACTTTTACGTTTTGCATGTATAATTTAAGGTTTACGTGTTTATTTCGGATATTAGTTTTGTGTAGTTACTGTTAATATATCGCTTATATGGAAACAGCGTGTTAGTTAGTTAGAATAACCACGAATATGGAGTTATAAGTAACTAATTGTAGAATGTAGAGCGCGATAAGCGATATGTGCATAGTGACTTTTTGCCCGAAATGTCGTCGGAAATTGTCGCAAATTACACGAAAATTATCTCGCCTCCGATTGGTCCGCATGAGGGCCAAATATTGGCTATAAATATGTCAGGGTAGCTCGGTACTGTTACAGTCCAACACAGCTCTTCAGAGAGTGAACAACACCGAGCTACACTACCAAGAAAGAAATAGTATTGTTTTAAATGAAGATAGAAATAGTACTCAAGAATAAATACAGTCCATTGATGTTAAAAGAAGCAAACCTCGTTTTCCTTTCCGGTATATGGTTCCTGGTGACCATTGCCTACCCATTGCCGCAGAACCATCAGTTTGTCCTTCGAGCCGGATCACGGTTCGAGGTTTGACAAGGCGTCTTTAGACGCAGGCGTCTTTCGACGTGAAAAACCTGGCGTCTTTCGACGTGAAGATCTTTACGCAAAGTTGTGCGAAGCATATTGGCGACGCACACAGCGCAGAACGCAGCGCTGATACGTGTATTGCCGCACGCTGCTAAGTGTAGCGAGCACGTATACTTTGTGGTCGACTTTGGGTCGTTTTACGATCGAAGTCGTCCGTCGACGTAAAGTTGTGCGAAGCATATTGGCGACGCACACAGCGCAGAACGTAGCGCTGATATGTGTCTTGCCGAACGCCGTTAGGTGTAGCGAGCACGTATACTTTGCCGTCGACCTTGGGTCGTTTTACGATCGAAGCTGGTATATCCGAAGAACACCGAACGGTGCGACGTGCGACCGACGGGTTTTATTGAAGATCACCCAACGGTGCGACGACGTCGAGCAACAGGCAGCCAAACGGTTGCGTTGTACTTCGGATCGACGAGACTACGAGCCGCCGTGCAAGACTCTCGTCACGTAGTGTAGTAAGGTTAAGTGTTAGTTGTCAATTGTTAGGGTAGTAGGTGGCACGGGTATGCCAACCACGCGTGGTATGAGAGCGTTTGAGGATCCACCCGCGTCGCCGTCGACTGCGAATGCCGCAGCGACCGCCGCGTTAGGTAACATCGCGAACGTAGAAGATGCGCGGACGAACGCCGCGATGACTACAACCGCGACCGATATAGGCCCAGTCCGTAGGGAAAGTAGGGCACCTTCTGTGCGATCACAGCGTTCCACGGCTTCAGCGGTTGCACGAATAAGGCAAGCCGAGTTGGAAGCCGAAGAACAGCTGGCGGATCTACAGCGTCGGGAATTTCAGTTACAAGCGGATTTGATTAGGAAACGGTTAGCTGCGGACGTCGCTACCATTAGAGAGGAGACGGACCGCGATAGTGTAGGCGGTAACGAACCAGCGGACGCAGAACGTCGCGTTTCCGACTGGTTGCAGCAGAATCCCAAGCCGATGACTGGGCAAGCTGAACAACGGTTCTCGGAGTGGTTACATAACACTCACATACGAGGGGAGCGCGTTGATGTCGAAACCACGGGATATCGGGATAGTTCACCGACGGCGCAGGAACATAGGCGCGACCGATCGGGCGATAGAGCTATACCTAACCGGGTAACTTTTGGCGCAACGCCGCGTAGAGACGAGTCGCCGACGCCGGCACGGTCTCGGGACTTCGGGGCAGATAGGTTAGCTGACGTTTTGGAGAAGCTGTCTAGGGATAGGGCTCCGTCACGATTGCGGGACTTGCCGATATTCAGCGGCGCCATTGTAGAATGGATGCCTTTCAAAGCCGCGATGGAACAATCGACAAAACTGCACCGAATTAGTGAAGCAGAAAACCTAGATCGGCTCCGATCGTGCCTACGCGGGCAGGCGCGTGAGGAAGTTGCCGCGCAACTTTATACGGCGACCGACCCGAAGGTCGTAATGCAGACGCTGGAACAGAGTTACGGGCAACCAGAAGCCATTATTGATAGGGCACTCGAGGACATTAAAAAGTTGCCGCGTCTGGGCACTACCGCAGGTGACCTTAACACCTTCGCAGTACGCCTTCAGAGTATCGTAACGGTCTTGTCATGCGTGGATGAGTACGGATACCTGCAAAATCCAATGTTAGCGCGGCAGGTTACGGACAAATTGGGTCAGAACATTAGAATGCGGTGGTGCGATCACGCCGCCAAGATATAATAATCAATATCAATATAATAAGCTATCTAATGCAAGAAGCGAATAAAGGGGTGCGGTACTCATATTCGCCGTCGACCGCAGCGACAACGGCGCAATCAGTAGCAACGCCGGCCAACAGGAACGCGACAGTGGCGTTTCCGCGCGGGCGAGCGGACAGATCACGGGTTAGGGTGTATGCAACCGCGAACGCTAACGAAGTCCACGCGAACAAAGCGACCGCGAACGCAAACCGAGCGACCACGAACGCGAACGAAGTTCGCAAACGTGAATGTTTGTGTTGCGGAGCTAAACACGATACGTTCCGGTGTCCAAAAGTTGTAAAAATGGAGACGCATGAAAGATGGGAGTGGGCGAAGGAAGTAGGCGTCTGTTTCCTGTGTCTGAATGACAAACACAGAAGAGTCAAGTGTAAAGCGAAAAGGTGCGGTATAGGCGAGTGCCGATCGCCGCATCACGCTTTATTACACGTGACTTACGCGCCCGCGGCGAAAGAAGAAGATAGTGCAATAACCGCGGTCACGCACTTAAGTAGGAACACCGAGGTGTTACTTAAAGTTTGTCCGATCGTGATTAGGGGCAAAGATGGTAGAGACGTGGATACGTTTGCCATGTTTGATGAGGGCTCTACCATCACACTCGTTAACGACGAGTTAGCTACCGCGATCGGGGCCACAGGGCCGGAGAGGGCGTTGCGTATACACGGCGTAACATCAACACAGCGGGAGCCAGCCAGTAGGGTGGTTTCCCTAGCGATACGGGGAAAGGCGGAAAATAATTTCTATTCAGTAACGGCACGAACGGTCCGTAACCTATCCCTGGGAAGCCAAACTATTCGGCGGGACGTTTTACTTACTCCGCATCTGCAACAGCTGTCGGAAAGCGACGTGTGTTACGCAAACGCGAGTCCGGGAATTTTAATAGGTGCGGATAATTGGCACTTAATAGTGACACGCCGAGACGCGCTCGGGGCGGTTATGTCCGTGTTCGATCCGCTGGGGTTACTTAGTCCATACACGATTACTGCTAAGATTATGCTGCAGGAATTATGGAAAAAGAGCGTAGGTTGGGACGAGCCCATACCCGCGGAGGAAGGCCGTAGCTTTAGGGAATGGATAGACGATTTGAAATACGTCGAAAGCATACGGATTCCGCGGTGCTACGAAATTCATAACGTGACGAATAGGGAGTTACACGTATTTGCCGACGCCAGCGAGCAGGCATACGCCGCGGTAGCATATTGGCGTATGACACGCTTGGACGGATCAATAGGCGTCACGTTGGTAGCCGGCAAGGCCAAAGTGGCCCCTTTAAAGACACAAAGCATTCCACGATTGGAATTGCAGGCGGCACTAATAGGCGCTCGTTTAGCAAAAGATGTACTCACGGGACATAAAGCGAATACGAACGTAACTTATTGGTCCGATTCCAAAACTTGTTTGCATTGGATACGAAATGACTCGGCTCGGTACACGCCATATGTGGCTCACCGTTTGGGCGAAATAGCGGAGTTAACGAGCCCGGAGCATTGGCGATGGGTGCCTACGAGCCATAACGTAGCGGATGATGCAACAAGGACTGGAAACACGAATATGTCGGATGCCGATCGGTGGTTTAGGGGCCCGAGTTTTCTTTATCTCGATGAATCCGAGTGGCCGATTGAGTCGTCCGTACCGAGCACGGACTCGACGATGGAAACTGTAATGCACGCGTCCGAATCTGCCGACCCTTTCATACGATTTGAGCGTTTCTCATCGTATCAGAGGTTGCGGCGGGCCATAGCATACGTATTGCTGTTTCGCGACAAATGTAGGCGTCGGGCCACGTGTCTTAACGCGGACCATTTAGCTGAAGCGGAACGGATTATAACTCGCGAAGCGCAGAACGAAAGCTTCTATAACGAGATGCGTCGACTAGAAAAGGGAACGGCAATTGATAGGTCGAGTAACATCCGAAAGTTAGACCCGGTATATGTAGATGGTTTATTGCGCTTGAACAGTAGGATTCGCATAACGAGCGGTTTGCCAGCGGGATTACGGAATCCGCCTATTTTAGACGGTAGGCACTCACTCGCGAAGCTATTGATCAAGCGCGAACACGAAACCAATGGTCACATAGGTACGGAACACCTAGTGAACAATATGCGACAAGCGTACTGGATAACGCGGGTACGAGCAGCTGTAAAGAGCGTTACAGCAAAATGCGGAATATGCGCGCTACGAAGAGCGCGACCCCCCGTCCCAGTGAAGGGAAACCTGCCTATCGATAGGCTCGCGGCGTATGTTAGGCCTTTTAGTAAATGCGGTCTTGACGCTTTCGGGCCAATGTGGGTCGTAATAGGTAGGCGACGCGAAAAACGATGGGGCTTGCTTTTCACATGCATGGTGACACGCGCCATACATGTGGAAATGATCGCGTCTCTGAGTACGGATTCCGCAATTATGGCGATGCGGCGTATGGCGGCCCGCCGGGGATGGCCAAGTACTTTTCTGTCAGACAACGGTACTAACTTTCGCGGCGCTGACATAGAACTCAATGCAGCGATGAAAGAATGGCGCGAAACGTTAGGCGAATATGTAACCGCGAAGAAGGTATATTGGAAGTTTATTGACCCCGGTGGTCCGAATCAGGGCGGCGCCTGGAAAAGAATGATACGTAGTGTAAAGACGGCATTAGCGGTCGTTTTACACGAGCGAGCGCCTCGAGAGGAAGCATTGTCCACGCTCCTCGCGGAAATTGAGTATACAGTAAATTCGCGCCCACTCACACACGTATCAGTCGACCCAGACGACGAGGAGGCTCTCACTCCTAACCACTTTTTGTTAGGCACCGCGAACGGTGTACCGATTTTAGGTAGGAGCGAGTTGGCCGACCGACGGGCGTGGCGCGCGGCACAAGCGTTAGCAGATATGTTCGGGCCAGGTAGAGAAGGTCTACCCGGGACCAGACGGCGTCGTTCGCAGTGTTGACGTGCGCACGCGTGGTGGAATCTTCAGGCGACCTGTTAGACGGCTCATAGTCCTCCCAACGAGGGAAAGGGGCTGCGGAGTCCTTCGCCGAGGGGAGGATGTTGCGGACACGAGCCGATTTTGTAAATAAATAAATTGATTATGTTTTAATTATGTTTTACCCTAGTTTTACGGTTTTATTGAACACTTTGATGATCGGAATTATGTGATTATTTAGTTTAAGTTTAAATACCTTTGTTTTACATTAGAATAAGCTAATTAGATTACGTAATTAGATGTAACATGGATATTTTCACTATTTACGTGCACTATTTACGTGTACGATTGGATATACACGTTTAGGTTGAGGCTTTTAGTTGCAAAGTTTTGCCTGAAGCAGCGCCACGAGAATTCGTCCACCTGAGTTGTAAAATCTTGCCGTGGCGCTAGTAAATGAAATTGGTAATAATTTTGGCTTATGATCTTCAATTGTTTTGTGTGTTTACTGTCTTGAATATGTACGGATAGTTAACAATTAATGTGTAAAAGGTTGGTTACGTCATAGAGTATGTGTGATCAATAACATTAGCGATGTAAACGTTAAGAATACGACGTTATTGATCAATTTCGTATCCACTTTTACGTTTTGCATGTATAATTTAAGGTTTACGTGTTTATTTCGGATATTAGTTTTGTGTAGTTACTGTTAATATATCGCTTATATGGAAACAGCGTGTTAGTTAGTTAGAATAACCACGAATATGGAGTTATAAGTTACTAATTGTAGAATGTAGAGCGCGATAAGCGATATGTGCATAGTGACTTTTTGCCCGAAATGTCGTCGGAAATTGTCGCAAATTACACGAAAATTATCTCGCCTCCGATTGGTCCGCATGAGGGCCAAATATTGGCTATAAATATGTCAGGGTAGCTCGGTACTGTTACAGTCCAACACAGCTCTTCAGAGAGTGAACAACACCGAGCTACACTACCAAGAAAGAAATAGTATTGTTTTAAATGAAGATAGAAATAGTACTCAAGAATAAATACAGTCCATTGATGTTAAAAGAAGCAAACCTCGTTTTCCTTTCCGGTATATGGTTCCTGGTGACCATTGCCTACCCATTGCCGCAGAACCATCATACATATTATTATTGTAAAGTGTTCTTTCTGTGGAAATAAATCTCACTAATATTATAAATGTGAAAAGTGAGTTTGTTATTTCTTCACGGCTTGACTAAGCAGTCGATCATTATGAAAATTTGTATACATATTGTCAGGGGTACAGAACCCAACATATATTTTTTATCCCGTGAAAGTATGTCATTCTAATGCGAAAATATTTTTTCTACTATAGAGGGCGCTGTATGGGATGGGCTATCGCCCAACAGATGGCGCCACAAGTCGCGCTATGGGCGGTTTTGTTTTCAAACGAGATATATGTTATAAAATTACCCACGAGCGAAGCTAGTAAATAAATAAATATTAAATGCTTTTTCCTGAATGATTAGTTGGCTGACGAATCAACGCACAGCCTAAACCTCTGCTCGTAGATCATAGAACGAGCATACGCGCTCTACCGCGAAGTAGATACCTGAAACTTGTACGGTGTATTCTTTACATGACGTAGGCAAGGCATCCGATATGAAAGGATTTCCGAAATTCTCACGGAAAAGCGGGATATATTATCTATATATATAAAAGGAGAAGCTGACTGACTGACTGACAATCAACGCAGGGCCTAAACTATAAGGGTTCGAAACTTGAAATTTTGAACAGGGATTCCTTTTATAATGTAGGGGAGCACTAAGAAAGGATTTTTCAAAATTTCCACGGGAAAGCGAGATATACGCACACGAAGTTGCGAGGGATTTACTAGTATAGCTTTAAGCTTCAGTGCTGTTTCTGTGGAAATAAATAAATATCTATATACAGGCTGACTTTTCAAAGCGTTGCCATTTTTTTAAATAAGCTCTATATTATTGTAATTATATTTATTCGTAGTAACCTTTGAAAAACATGAACTTGAAACAGTGGTGGTTCTTCCAATAAAGCCGAAAAGTCGGACTTGGCCTACTAAAATACGGATATAATAAAAAAAAATGCTTTTTACGTCAATCGAATTTGCTCCTGATTCTTAGTCCCTCCTCAAAAAATTGCAACCCCTTGATAAGTCACTCTGAATATAAAAGAAAGTCGTGTTAGTTACACTATCTAAAACTCAAGAACGGCAGAAGCGATTTGGCTGAAACTTGGTGGAGAGGTAGCTTAGAACCAAGAGAAGGACATAGGATAGGGTAGGGTAGGATGAGGTAGTGCCTCTAAGGTGGAACAAAGTTCGCCGGGTCAGCTAGTACCTATTATATAAAAGCTAGTATGGACAAAGCCGCTGGCTATATTTAATTTATCGTATTTACAAGCCCACACAAAACGTAATCACTCACTACCAATACACTCCGTGACAAAATCACGGTATCAATTTCGGACGCAATATTGCCTACAGTGTGCAAACAGATTGATCCCTGTGTTTAGGGTTGACACTTGACACCGTAAAAAGTACGTTTCTTTGTTTAAATTAAGGTCATAAGCTGACAGTAAAGTCTCAAATGCTAGCAATATTCCATCTTGTCAGCAACGCCAACGTAATGAAAAATTAAAAAGTTCAAGCTATTGTTTGCTATGTTAATAATTTCAAGTGAATATATCTGTACCTAGAAATGTTTATATCGTTCTCTTATTTATATATGAGCATTATTCGTAATTAAAACATATTTTTGTCTGCTTAACCTCTTAAAATCACTGCCGATAAGTGGTACTGTGGTGCTGATAATTGGATTAGCTAAATGTTATTTACGAAAAGCCACGACACGAGGCGCTTAGCGTATAATGTATTTATATCTACATGATTTCCACAAAAGTTGACAACCCTAAATTATATTTGTTGACACGACCGGGGCTCAGTAATGAATGGATCTGATTAAGTAGCCTCGCAACGCAATCACGGACACTACTAAATTACGTACGTGTCGATGAAATAACCTATAGGTAGGGTATAGTTACGAAGTAGATATCATACATATATGTAATGTGTAGTGATCTAACTTCTCTTTAATCCAATTTACAGCCATTTTCTGAAACGAATTTTAGTTTTAGTTTGACATTGACAGCTGTAAAATGTGTAACCTACCTAATTATCTTCTAATTATATTTAAAAATGCGTATTACAAATTGGCTCTTAGACGTGTGCGATACACAGGCCACACAGCATCACCATTCAGCTCTTGAAGTTGTCTGCTTTTCTCATATTCAGAGTTGTTAGAATTTTAAGTTAGACACATACAACAAAGTGATCCTCTAGACTAGCTAGAGGTTCCGTTTTTTCTTTGTGAGATACGGAAACTTAAACGATTTTGTAAAAGACACCTACCATATGCATGCGAAACGCTGAATAGTTGCGTATATGCGTCTCAACTCAAACAAAATGGTTGTTTTCTTGCCACAGTATAGAAGTTAAACACAATTCAAAGAATAAAATGTAAGCAACATAATTGTAGCACCGATCGGTGTGGTCGGGACGAGTAAACACATAAATCGACGCGCCAAATTAGCCAATAAAATTTGCCAGCACTATTAATGATCTATTTGGCACGTACCGTCAAAGTTATTGCAATAATTAATGTGGTACCGTTTATAGTCCCTACATAAAAATTCTGGATGATAAGCTGTAATAGGAGTTTATTTATTTATCCTTACTAATATTATAAATGAGAAAGTGAGTTTGTGTGTCTGTTTGTTTAGGTAAGTATAAGTACTACGTAGTACTATTATCTATTCTGTGGTACTACTATTTATGTATTCTCTTTTTTTTCAAGGTCGCGGGTCCTGGTGCCCTGAGATACAGGCCTCGGCTTAGTTCAGGCTCCAGTCTCTCCCTATCTAATAACTGTATTATATGTCTTGTTAAATTACCACCTAAGCCTTTGATTGTGGAGAGAAAATAAACGTTTTATTATTTGCTTGTTATTCCTTCACGGCTTGACTAAGCAGCCGATCATTATGAAAATTTGCATACATATTGTTAGGAGTACAGGGCCCAACCCAACATAGGCTACTTTTTATCCCGTGAAAGTATGTCGTTCCAATGGTAAAATAATTTTACTACTATAGAGGGCGCTGTATCGGCCAACAGATGGCGCCACAAGTCGCACTATGGGTTGTTTTGCTGTCTAACGCAACATAGATCTCTATGTTATAAAATTAACACGAGCGAAACCGCGGGGAAACTATTTCACATTAAATATCTCACAGACAAAGACCTCGTCTGATGGTAATGAGATTCACGAAAACATTTTAAAGATAACGTTAGGTATGTATACATTAAACTTTGGCTGTCACTGTCCAACTAAAAAAAAATTAGCTTTAGATTTTATGTGGAACATTAAAGTGCATATCTGCAACTGGATGTTAGAATTTTATAAGATTATGGAGTTTAAAAATGTACCTATTGAACATTGAACAAATACAAGTTCAAGTCCAAGTCTAGCCAGGTGGATAACACCTAGAGTACGACTTGGATAATGATGAATGTCAATTTTTATTATAATGAAAGCGCCATCTATAGACTACAGCTCGTACTACATAAAAAACAAACAGCTTGATGGGTACAAGATTATTGATAATTGTATTTTAGTTCGGCGCACTACCAATAGATGGCGCAAAACATATTCAATATTTTTAATGAAAAGAATATTTTACCAACAAAATAAGATCGAATATGTAATAATACAAAAAAGTTAAAACTGAAAAGTATTTTTGTTCTCGAAAATAATAATGTAAATTTATTATTAATAATAATAATCGTTAAATATTGCAACCGGCGCCATCTGTTATATCTTATTGTTACTTCTTTCTATAAATCGACGTAGAAGGTATGACTGAAATGTACAGTTTCGATTTAAGTTCATAGAATTGACCAGAGATGGCGGTATTATCTCTCTTCATATTTTTTATTTTATTTCGAACTAGCTTTTTTGCCCGCGACTTCGTCCGCGTGAAGTTCCGGATCCGTTCCCGTGGGAACCACATTGAATTACGGGAAAAGCTATAGCCTATGTCACTCCCTGATAATGTAGCTTTCTATACTGTTGTAAGAATTTTTGAAATCGGTCCAGTAGTTTCGGAGCCTATTCATGCAAACAAACAAACAA
This sequence comes from Endotricha flammealis, assembly GCA_905163395.2. NCBI lineage: Eukaryota > Metazoa > Arthropoda > Insecta > Lepidoptera > Pyralidae > Endotricha > Endotricha flammealis. The sequence continues at coordinate 9,987,617 of LR990869.1, read as the reverse complement.
TCAAATCTTTCCTCTTTATACATATAGGTAGTATAGATAAGTATGTATGTATTTGAATAAATTTATAAGATATTATGTAATAGCTTACTATTTACTTTGCAGACAGTTGCAAAACAAACGTCATAATAATAAATTATTATTCTACTAATATTATGAACGCGAAAGTTTTCGAGGATGTTTGTATGTATGGATGTTTGATAATCTTTCTTTGCTTGATAGATTTGCTTCAAAGGTACCCGGGTAGTTTATAATCTGGATTAACACATAGGATAGTTTTTATCTTCGAGATCAGCCTGGGAACGGAAACCATCGTGATTTCGCGGGCGAAACCACGGGCATCAGCTATTAGGTTCATAATAATATTTACTGATGATTGTATTGATTTTATGCTGTAATTTATACCAAACCATTTATTTTCAATCTGCTGAAACTTTGTAATACAAATTGTCAATTTCTCCCAACTCGGCGCCCCCTAAAAATTTGCATGCAGAAGCGCCACTTCAAAGGTAACTGTTGATAACTACCTTCCTATGAAGTTTATTACGATTTATTTCTTATTTTATCGAAAAACCTATCTTATGAATTCGTTCATAAGGTATAAATTCTTAAGTGAAAATATTTTACGAAGGTTTTCGCGTTTTCCATGGTTGTATTTTTCCACAAAGAAATTTCAACTTTATCATTTGAAAAATAGACATTAATTTTGTATGTTTTAGCAAGATCTTTTGATACAGACTTCCTCAGATTGGCTTATCTCGCAGTGGGGTTGAAGTAGAGGGTGGTTTAACTCAATTTTGTACCGGTGAATGAGTTTTGGTAGCCGCCAGCCATCTTGCCTGGTTCTGATTCAAATAGGGTAGAAAATGTATTTAAAGTTGAATAGGTAAGGTAAGATATTTCTGGTAGTTACAAAACAGAAGATATTTTTTATTTTTTATATCATTATGAAGATCATCATCATTATGGAAACGGGTCTCCACCATGGTTTGGAGAAGTATCATAATTTAAGCTCCAGAAAAGGTGATACATAGTCAAGCGTTTAGTTTATATAGGTACTCTTACTTACTAATAAAACCTATCCGACAAACCCCTGTAATTTTTTGATTTCAGCGTGTGTGGTTGGATTCTCTGTTGATGGCATGCGGTCCGGAGGTAGGAGGGAAGAGTCATAAGAGAGGTAGGGCACAGCGGATAATCCGCTCAAATCGGAGCAGCCCGTCTGGGGAAAGACCTCCACCTTACAGAAGATCGTAGTCAAATAGCATTGGTCTCGGCCATGCTGTGTTCCTACGGTGAGTAAGGTTTCCAGAGCACCACTTGAGGTGGGGGGTTGGGAGGGTTGGCAACGCGTGAGTGATTGCAAGCGTCTATATGATACGGTGGTGCTTACCGTCAGGCGGGCCGTATGCTTGTTTGCCACCTTAGTAGTATAAAAAAATGGTCGCTGTTGACATCACCTCAAATAATTCATCTGACCACAGCTGTATAATTAGTTGGACACACAAAAGGAGGCAAAATCTCTCCTTAGGCTTAGGAACACATGCCGGTCTGCTTAGGCCCTCACATAAAATCATTATCATCAGTCCAAACTCATCTCCTTGTCGAAATATGCATGCATTGTATAGCAGATAACTGCATAATTTCTCTGGTCGTCCGTAATAACTTCCACTAATCCATTTGCCTGCCAATTGACAATCAGTTTAATCAAGAAGATTTAAGTATGTAATAATGACATAGTAGTGATTCTCATGTATTCGTGCGTGATTGTATATTTATCATAATATTCAAATATGATAAATAATCCCTGTCACCGTTCATCTTTTTATGATAAAAGATATTCCGGCATTACGGAAATGTCTTTTACAAAATGCCGAAAATGCGAAGTCTTTATCAAATCGGATGACACTTTGACTAATCATTATAAAATTTCTTGAAAGGTACACAGGTAAATTACATTTAGACAAGTTGGACTTCCAAATATCACATTTACCGAACGAAACGCATTGCTGCTGCACGCCTATATTCTCTGAAAGGGTGATATTTCCCCGATCGATCTAGCTCATTTCATAAATGCTCTAATATTCCAAAAATTACTTCTATATGCGTTTATAACTAGCGGTAGCATACTAAAGCTATACCTTAAAAGTATAAAAAATACAATCGAATGCAAACAAACAGATTGAGACATCCGACAAACTTACACCTGATGCTATCATCTTTAGTTGTCAGAAAACGACAGTAATGTAAACAGACTCCACCTGATATCACTTTCCCACACTATTTTCTAGGCTTATGCGTAAAATGGTATAAGAATGATTTTTACGTTTTTGTATGAACTGCATTTTGGAGCGGCGCAATGTCGGTGTCAATACATAAACTGACCCTGATATAATGGACTATTTAATGCTTTATGTGATGTACATTTGAGTCTATTGTTTTTTTATTAATTAATTAATATTTTATTTTATTTTATTTAGAAAACTTACATCTATTTACAAATTATAAATAAATACTTAATATACCAAAAATATGAATTTTCGCTGTTATGCAACAGTTTAAATAATTTTGCTATCTACTTTACATTAAATCATATCCTAAATATATAAGTAGATACACATATCTACTTATATTTTTTGTGTACATCACAAGGAAAAAGTATAACAAGGAAAACATAATTTCTGAATAATAACATACGTAATCGAGGTAGTCAGAGTGTCTGGAACTAAATCGTACGATATCAAAATGATAAAAGATTCTGAATCACTGACATCAGGAAATGACAACTTCTACAGTAGAATATCAGTTGTAATAGCAAATAATTTTTTTGGTTAACTTCCTCAAGGATATAAAATTATTATTATAATAATATTTTTTGTCAGATTTCGCTCCAGGTAACTCGTTGCTGCTGGGGCCTGGTAGAGTTGTTGTTAAGTAATTAACGCTGGTTAAGTACCGGTATAATACGTAAGGTATGTATTTATGTCATAGTTAAAGGTCGATATGCAGTTTCTTTGCGGAATGACTGGTTTATCCTAGGTTTGACCAAAGCCTTCGGGCTAACCCCGAAATAATTAGGTTAGGTTAGATTAAGTCAGACCTGACTAGTCAAACCTAGGATCGCCGGAGCTTCGAGGATTGACTATAACATATACACATACCTTACCTATTAAACAAGTGATTCCAAAAGAAGAGAAGAGAAAGAGGAGAGAGGGGAGGAAGACCTCTCTGCAAAAAAACGTTACCCGCCTCGAAGTTCGCAGGAAAGAAAGAGAGGGATAAAGGAGTGTTGAGTCTTCAGATGTCACCGTGTGAAATGTATACTTTGTTTCTTTAAAATGTAAAAAAGAATTAATTCCATAAATTAGAATTTGATACTTACTAAGTGTACATAATTTATTTCTAAGTTATGATTTTCAATCTTTATTTTTATTACATTTCATTAAGTCGGTGGCCTTAGGGCGGTTTGAAAACACCGGCCTCTGCCAATCCGCATTGGAGCAACGTGGCAGAGTACGCTCTAATCACCTTCGATTGAAGGGAGACCCGTATCTCAGCAGTGGGATGATTATGGGTTGATATGATGAAGATACTCTGAGCACTTCAATGTTTCTCTTTTCCTATCTTCCACAATATTAAATTTGAATAACCATTTTCAAATTCATTGTTTGCAAAAAATACGAGGACAGACTAACAAAACTATTTTAAACAATGTAAAAATAAATTCAATCCATAAATCGTAATTTTATACTTGCTACATTATACTTCTAGGGTTTTTGTAATCATCTTTAGAGGAGAGAAGTTATTTTCTCATGGTGTCGTATCGATGTTTGGAGATAGTAGCTTCCTTCATACGGGTCACTCCACTTAACTGATAACAGATATTGACGAATATAGTAAACAGTTGATCGGTAGCTTTGAAACTTTATAGTACAAAGTGTACGCAGAGTTTCGGATTGTGGCTATTTGATAACCTTTTTAATTAAAAACCCGTTAATACCTATTTTTATACTAGAAGCCCGCGGAAATCCCATTCCGGTATCCAGGAGAAAACTCACATAATATGCTAATCTGGGTTATAAATTATCTGTATATGTCAAGCCGTTTTTAAGTAAAAGATCAGTAAAAAACATCCACACATCCATACACATTTATATAAACTCTTGTTTATAATATTAGTAAGATTATTTTTTGTACTAACCTGACTATCACCTAAGTATATCGTCTATTTCTAAATTATTATAAATAAATTGATGTTGATAGCTATCACCAGATGGATTTCCCACGATATCCCAGTTAACCTAATCTTTTCTTAACCAGGTCAGTTAGCACTTTTGTTTATCGCAATTGAGAGATTATGGTGCATTCTGTCTGCATTGAATCCGTTCGATTGAATAGATCCGTATCCCTGCCATTACATTATACTTCAATGATCCCTGCAGGGATGATTATGGGTTGATATGATGGCGCATTCAAATTTTTACTGGTCAGTGGTTCCCGTATAGTTAATTCTAAGTAGTTATGTAGCAAATAGTGTTAAGTACGGGTAAGCTGATGTCATTGTTTTCAAATCACCTGACGGTAATCTATCAGCAACAATCGGGACTCGGGAAACTCGAGATTTTAACCAATCCAAATACTGTCTGACGTCAGCGTTGCTTAATTTGTTCATTCAGTTTTGATACAACAACGCTTTCCGACATAGACATGGTTGTGGGAATATGTGGCGAGTCCCGAGAGTACGCGTCGTGTGAATAAAATGTAGACCCATTTTATCTTAAATTTTTTCGCACGCAACAAAATAATGTGGGTAATATTTATATAGTGATAACTAGAGACTAAGACATGGTATCTACATCGCAACCGTATATTCTCACTGTCAACTATTTAAACTAGATTGTGTTAAATTATAATAAGGCTAAATTTTGCTAACTCTCACGCGTTTAACTTTGATAAGATAATGACGGTGTGACGTTTTATATTATGAGTTCCGTAGTTTTAAATGATAAAATAATTTTATAAGAAAAATCTATCTATCTCTCAAACGACGTGCTTAGCTGTGTTATATCCATATGAAATGAAATGAAATGAAATGAAATCGTTTATTTCAGAAATTAGACCTTCACAGGCACTTTTTCTTGTCATTTACAATTTGTATATATGTATAAAGAGAATATACTACGTTATATACTACCACCATTTCGGACACAAGCAAAATGGCCACCGGTAAAAGAAATGGCGAAAGAAACCCGGTTACGGCCTTTTTTCATACTCACTAATATAGGTAAGCTGTATTGTATATTCATCCATGCTCATTAATATAGGTAAGCTGTGTTGTATATTCATCCATACCCACTAATATATGTAAGCTGTATTGTATATTCATCCATGCCCACTAATATAGGTAAGCTGTAATGTATATTCATCCATGCCCACTAATATAGGTAAGCTGTATTGTATATTCATCCATGCCCACTAATATAGGTAAGCTGTATTGTATATTCATCCATACCCACTAATATAGGTAAGCTGTATTGTATATTCATTCATACGCACTAATATAGGTAAGCTGTATTGTATATTCATCCATGCTCACTAATATAGGTAAGCTGTATTGTATATTCATCCTACGCACTAACATAGTAGTAGAACCCGCGAGTTTGTCCGAGCAAGTTGTTGTCTTTGATAATATTTTCCGTTCCAATATCATTGAATTTCACTGGAAATCATGTGCCAAGTATGTTGGTACGGAATAATAATTCCTTGTTTTAATATAAATAAAATACAATGTACATAAAAGTTAATTAAAATATTATGTCCTTAAAAAATATGGAATCTATCAATCTGAATTCAATTTGACTGTACCCTAAAAATTAAGTAGGATAAGAATGATATTTATTTGCTTATCAAATATTTGACTTGAATTTGATAGTGAAATAATTTCTAAACGTTCATGGACTTGAAAAATGTTCGTATCCATTTATTGAGTACCTCTAATCTCATTGTCAAAATCAAATTCCCATGAGAATATGAAAAAAAAAATTTGAACATTCATTCATATTATGGTTGTTGGTTGTCATATGGGACGTGCTTATTGTTGTTAACTACTTTTATTTTTAAATACATCTATCTAATATTAGATGTGATTCTTTTGTTTGCACAAAGTATAGCATTAATTACTTTTTTGTTTGTTGTTTGTTATTTACTGTGCCGACGATCTCACCTGGTGAGTTGAGAGTCCGCGGTGACGGGCTCTACACTCTCTCGAAGTTGACCGAAGTGAAGTAAAGTCAGGCACGAAGATAGAAGTCAAAGTAAACGAAGAAGAAGAACGAAGAGCCGTCCGCCCGCACTCTCATTTTCACTCGACTTAAAAAGTGTAGAGCATTAAGCATGTCATATCAACTCATGTCATGTCATATCAATTTAGCTATTTTAAAGGCAATAGCAAAGTTCTCATTTTCATTTAATAATTTATCAAATAGAACCTACTTTAGCACTCACAAAACCAGTTTCCACAACTGCCACGTGCCTCAAACTAAAAAAAAATGTTAAAATTGAAAGCTTTTACGATCGCTTACCAAGAAACGACACCGACAATACAAAGTTTGCGAATTCTAACCAAACTGCGAATAGTTCGGTTTTGTATTTTATTTATTTAGTTTTTTGCACTTAACACTTGTTAAAATTATGAATAGTCTTTACAATTTTAACAGTGTTAAAAAAACAATTGTTGCATCAAAAGAACTAAATATAATTGTAGGCCTTTTGTTTTATGTATATTTTGATTAACTATGTACTTGTATAATTATTAATCTGGACATGAATCAAAAAAGATCACAACGTAAAAAAGACACAGTATTTACTTAATATGTGTTGAATAAGAATAGTACTTAAATTTTAATACAATCAGCGCTAGTGTATCGTATTTGCTCATGTTAGTAATAATATCAAAAATGATACACCGATGATGCTGAAAGGGTTAAGGTAACCATCATGACTTTCATGACGCAGGCGAGTAGAGAGCTTCTACAGCATCGAGATATAAGTCGTTAGTAAATTAATATGTCAGATGTTCTACAGGAATACCTCTTCGTCTGAAAAAAATAGTATAGTATTAGTGGTAAGGATGGTGTTGGTGATAGATGAAGAACAAAGGGATGAATATTTAAAAAACAATAATGAGATGTGATAATTTACTTTGCTTAAACATAAATATATAACAGTGTGAATGATGAGGTGGCTTTAAAAAAAATATACGTTCTCATGCTCTCAAATATTTTTACATACACTTTGAGAAGTGACTCAAGCACTTGTTTTTAGACAAAAACCCTAAATGTCACCATAAACAGCGATGTCAAAAAATACTGTAAACAAAAAAATGATTTAGTAAGAAGTCGACTATTATTTTGGACCTTCCTAAAATATGCACAATAATGATCCGTAGAGAATTATTATTTTGTGTCTATTTTTCTATTATTTTTAAATTGTTTTATAACTTTACGGCGCGGCGCGTGGATGGAGCACGCCGTATAGTCAGTACAAAAGGATACAACCCACTTTGAATCTTATATTTATGTGAATAAGTTGCATATTTAGATATTTTTGTAAAATTGTGTTGGGTATAGCAAGTAACGGACGACACAGCAGTAAAACTATTTCGTCTACTACACTTTTGCTTTGTGAACGAAGAAGACCTCAAATGAGAGACATTGATTAAAAACATGTTTAAATCTCGATTCGCATACCCACTTCACGCTGATATTCAGTGAAAGGGTGGTACTTCCCCCGTCAAGCTAGCCATTTCACAAATTTCGATGCTCTACCACCCAAAGAACTAGGAAAACGCTGAACAGAAGTGAATTATAATTGTGTGACAAATAGTTCTATGGTAACACTGCAAGCATTGTCTTTTTAATTCTTAATTTTAGTTTTTATTGTTAGTTTAGTTTTTATTTAGTTCCATAATTAATTTTCATATTATGTTTGACAAAAATATCATAATTTATGGTCAAATAATTTTAGAGATTACCGAAAGAAGTCTAGTTTCAAAATGATTGATTTCGATTCTAAGTTGTCATACTGAACCTTGGAATAATTACATCGAAGTACAGTTAGACAGTCTATTTCAATTTTTCACACTCAATCAAGATAATGATTTAGGCTTTGAAAACTGACGTCCGACGTCCAAGCAACAGCGGGGCGCACATTAACAAAATACAAAAACTTAACATGCATTAAATGCAATCACTATTTGTACCCAAACAAAACTATTAACGTGGACACATTAACTTAAACAATATTAACAATAGACGACAATAAGTCGCTCGTGTCCCTCTTTGTTTACAAAGGAAAACCATTAAAAATTTATTGACCAGTGACTGAGAAACAGATTTTTTGATTTTACCAAGAATTTGGCAAACGTTAATTATAGGTAATGGGAATTGACGTAGTATTGCGTTTTTTATAACTGTCGACTTTAGTTCATACGGTATAAAAAATCATCAATAGGTAAGTATTTTTTTCAAGTTTAAGTTATTAAAAACGTTGCCATCATCAACTAACAACTCATCTCTGCTGGGATACATACAGGTCTTCCTTGAATATGAAGATTTGAAATTTTATACATATGCCACAGTGTAAGAACATATCTGACTGTACATACTACTATGACAATTTACTGCGAATTAGATTGAACAAGTCGAGTTTTTACACCAAAAGACCAAAACATAACATTGCAAGACATGTCTACTAACCTATTTGAAGGGGCGATTGAAGTAAGAATAAAAAGAAATTTAAAAATTATCTAATAGGATATTTTGGGTAAGTTCATAAATGCTTTACAAGCATTTATGAACTTACCCAATTATACTTATACTATTCGTCTAACTACAGGTGGTTTCTGTATGAATAAATCAAAAGTAGCAGCTGTTTATTACAAATAATTTATTACTTAAAAATTTTGACCTACCGTTTTTACTACCACGCCACCCTCTGGCGTTTATCGTAATAAAATCGATTTAAAATCGGTCGGTTTATAAAGAGAACTCTGTAGAACAATTAGTTACTGCTGTTTTTGCTCGAGGAAATAAAAAAAAGTTTATAGTTCGATTTAGTTAAACACGTTTTGTCAATACGCTACCCTTTGATTTTTAAGTTTGTAATACAACATTTTAAATCACTTGCTTGAGACGAAAATGATTCTTATAACAACGTGTTAGAAGTGTTACTTTAGAAATTTTTTGTCACAGATAAGCTTGCACAAGTATACCAGAGTGTTCTTATGATTGACACTTTATTACTGGCACCTAAACTAAAATTTATAGTGTGACCAATTCGCAGAACGTCTGTTTCCTTAATAAAACCCTTTTAATGGTTTACAACGCACTTTGTTAATATAAAATCGGGTGACAGATGACAATAATGCTGGACATCTTTTGTATAAACGTATTTATCGTTGCGATACTGCTAATGTGTCATATAGATTTCAAAGAGTAGATCAGAGGCAGATTTGTTGGGTTTCTGAGTCTTGTAAATTTATACCTCATTTATTTATTAATAGTAAAGATATCTATTTCACTTTATTCTTAGCTAAAAAAAAGTGAAATACGAAAGTGACAAATCAAATTTTAGTTAGACCTTGGTTGATTTTTGTTTATTAATAATCTAAACTATTTTTTTAAATATAGCTTTCGCCCGAGACACTTACCGACGTTTCTGTTCCCGGAGAAAATAAAAAAAAACTTTCTATTACAAACCTTCTACAAGAATCGTTGATGAAAAGCAAATTGTCTAATATTATTTAAATTTATTATACATATTTAGATAGACTCAGTTCAGTTAGATTTTATTTAAAAAACGAATAAAAGTCTCTTCAATGTAATACTTTAACAACCCAACAACTTCAAGCACTCGACCCCTCAAGTAGCATAAGGGTGTAATAATTACTACTTAAAATTCCTGAAAACTTGTAACACATGTAGCTTCTCGTGTTATCTCTCCAACCTCACTTATGGAAAGATAAAACCACTCATACTTTTTAGTTGCACACCCTTATTTTTTGACATACGATGTAAAAAATCTTCAAGGTTCAAATTATTTTGAATCGCCAATTCTTATAAGATTAAAAAAGTAAATTCAGAGTGTAGGCCTTTATAGACACTTTCTCAAGTCAAAGAGTAAATACAATAAAATAATTAATTTGTTTGAATGTAGTAATTTTTGGGTTATCCATATAATACAGTACAATACAATACAAATTGTTCAAATGCTGTTGATGGGTTCAACTGTAAACTCTATTTTATATCATTAACACGGTGTCATGGAAATCATATAACTTTATTATCTGAATAATTAATTATTTATATTTGTTTTTATGTACATAACTTACACACATCCTTTTGGATTACAACCTAGTTCATTATTATTAGTTGTATTTGTAGTAGTTGTAATCTGTCTTGTATGGAAATAAATAAATAAATAAAAATGCAAGCGTTGATGTCCAAATCCAAAATTATAGGAGATATCGGAAAACCCACAAAGAGACCGGGTCCATTTTTAATAAAAACATTAGCTAATAGTTCTTTTACACAGAAACAGAATCAATACGCCGTATACCTACACACCGTACCAAACCAATACACCACACAAAGTGACGAAAATAAGGATAATACTTCAAACTAAAAAAAAGGGCTCATTTATAACGAATTTGTTCGAAATGTATTATTTTTAAATTCTAACACGAAGTCAATTAAAGCGTTAGTTGGTTTGTCTGAAAATTAACGATGTTAATGCCATGGTTAAATGTATCTCAGCATCTGCTCTCCCCACGAGATAATCACTACCCACTTCACACCGTCACCTTTCTAAGTAAAGTGCTGATAAAGTGAAAATGTTCACAGGATAGGTGTTTGCTGTTATGAACGTGTATTTTTAGCACTCCAAGATGGAGATTAAGATGGCAGCTTTGTCAAATTCCCTGATAATATTATCTGTACAATTTTTTTAGCACATTTAAGACCGTTTTCACCAACCATCAGATAAATTGACAGTTTTCAGACAAATAGGCTAATGTCCAAGTGCTTAGGTGATGAAGCAGAATGTAATTTTCAACAATCAGTCATAACGTGGCCGTATTTTAAATCTCTAGAAAGTTTTTTAGATAGGGTTACCTCAAGGTTGTAGTTTAGGACCATCCATATTCTTGTATGACATATTCTTTGCGTTTTTTAAACAAACAAAAATCAATAATTTCTATAACCAAATGCTTCTCAAACGCCATGAGAGAGTTACATTTACGCCCATTTAAAAGCAATCAAGATTAACACCAAATGATTTCCCATACATGATTTTAATCATAATATGCCGTTACATTTAGTGCAGAGGGCGGCTTCTGATAAGGGAGCCAGATGCTAGCATGCATACGCCCACCGATCATATTACTTTGATATGCGTATTATTCAGATAATCAAAAAAATGTTGTGACTAACTGGAACGTCATTTTGTGCCTGTCACTCAACATTAGATAGAATCAAGATAGCCTGGAACGTTTTTATGATTTTTCAACAATTTAACTGACAGATAGTCTAGGAACGTTCCTGGAATAGAATTAGGACTTCGTAAATCCGATGTCTACTCTATTTGCAAAATGAGGTTATATTAATTTAAAAAGGTTAACGAAGTGAAGATTAGAGAACATAGATGAAGGATGAAATGATTCAATTTATCTGCACTGCAAAACAGAGAGGAGAGAGAGACCTCTCTACAGACGAAAAAGTTAAGATTTTTTCATTTATTTAATTTCGTAAAGACAAAACAAATCGTGAACACGTTGCTCCATTACATCCACAATTAGAAACTAACATAACTCATAATTTACTATATTTTTTGCGCAACCAACCAATTTCACGAGCTATTTACACCCTGTAGGATCAACCCATCAAAATTGACGTTTCGCTGAATTTAGTCGAAAAATCAAAACTACCGAAAACCAGACACACTTAACACAGAAGTCGCACTCTCACATTTCAAACTGTCACATGTGTTTGTCATTTTTAAATATGATTTGCGTGTGTTCCAAATGTATCGGGTTTTTGTCCTTTTTTAATGCATATTAATTTAATATTTGCTAGCTGCTACTGAGATTCTACGAGACCAGCTGCAGATAAGTACCTACCATATATTACTTTAAATCAATATTTTTCAAGTAAAGTAGAAAATAAGGTTGCAAACAATGATGCCCTATCTGGGCAATTTATCGTAAAATGTGCAGATGCAGCTTGAAAATCAGACAATGCAATTGATTTTGAAACAAAAAGCCCTTTACTACTTGTAAAATAATTTTGAAATACCTACAATAAAAACGGTGTGTATCTACTACAGTAATGACCACTACGATAAGGCACTACAATTTTTTGTAGATAAGTAAACCATAGTACAGTTCGGGACTGGGGTTCCCACAACTTTAGATTTTGAAAAAATGCACGTCCCGAATCAATTTCAATCTAAATTCATATTGTCTAACATCGACCTTCAAAATGCAAAGAAACCAAAACCGTTCTCTTCACGCACATCTATGCACACATTGTCATCACCCGATACCCCGCTAAGCTACAGTTAAGAGTGTTTTTCACCAATAATTACTTTGGTGAACAATCTTTTCTATACTTTATTGAAATGGTCAAAACAAGGCACGCTTACAGTGTACATACCACGCGCCATTGTTTGATCTCTTCACGCTTTTGACACCACAGTTTGTCAAAATTTCGGTTTCAATTTCTCGGAACGAGAACATTTGTGTTGTCACGATTCTCGAGCCCCGTTATACAACTTACGCCCCTCAGTTCCAACGTTCCAATCTGTCGACAGTTAGGAGGATTTTTTTCTAAGAAGTTTTATGAGAGTTAATAAATATTTCAAATGGTCCACTTTATTGGAGCAAACTTCCATGGTAGTCGATAACTGTTCTTACTTTCAACGAAATATTTGTCCCATTGTGTGTTGATACAAAATATAACAAACTTATTTGTTTGAGACCAATAAACAGTTTCGCTTTTACATATTTTATAAAATTCAAGCTTCAGGGTCGTAAATTATAACCTAAACCTAAAAACTTGACTAAAATTAATTGGTGACAATCATAATTCGTCATTTTAGATTCGATCTGCTAAATGTATGCAATGGCTCATACATTTAGCAGATCGAATCTATACATATAAAACTGGGCAAGTGCGTGTCGGGCCACGCACAGCGTAGGATTCTGTATTTCCTTCACTTTACTTGCTTTGAGATGAGTGAAATGTCATATTCACATGACATTTGTACGTTTTTAATGAAAGAACATCTATTTTATAAGTTCGTCAGCTATTACTCGGTTACTAGTAGAGCCTACTTAAACGAACCTTTTGTTTCTTTTGAACACCAAGGATTCAAACATGTACACATACATTCAGGTTTACATAATAATTATATATGTTTGCACTCATTTGGCAATCACAAAAATGAATCATTATATTGTCAAGTAAAATTTACGGAAGTCGCCTTGAAACTTATATTGTTATATCATACCTATTACTAAACAATGAAATATTTTCTATAACTTCATAAACAATAAATAAAACTGTCTCAGTGAAAGTACTTTAATATGAACCCTTCTACTCATAATAGGCGTTGCAAATGACACAATACTAACAGGATTTCACTTTTACATCCTAATTACCCCTTCTATGCTGAAGACAGTTCTTTTACGGCAATAAAATAGAATTTATGACTTACACAGTTTCGCGCAAAGGGCACAAAAGTTTGTTAACAATTTGTCCAAGGCTGTTCTGTTACTAATAAATGCAACTCTTTCATAGCGGTCCCTTTAAGAACCGTTCAGTTACGGTGAGCAAAAGGGTAAATAATGATTTTAGTTTTAACAGCAAATTATAAGAAAGCATATAGAAATTTTAAACTATTGACTTAGAAATAAAGTAGAATTTTGCATTCGTTGCAATTTGGTGGATCTTCGCGCAATTTAGATATTTTACACTTTTTATTGCATAGACATTTTACATTTGGCAGACAGTTATATAATAAACCCGTTACTTATAAGCAGAAATTGCATTTTTACAAATACCCTTTTAAGTGAGGTTTTAGTTGTTAAAATTGCAAAAGGGTTGCCATTTTACGAAAAAGGGTTTTAAGTATTTTGATGTTTTACCGTAATGATTGTTTGTCTAAATGGTTATTTCAATTTATTGTAAAACGCATTTTGCAGAACAACAATAAACAGACAAAAGTTATTTTTGTACTTAGGTAAAGTTGTTTTAAAGTAACACATAATATTTGTTGAGATCACTGTTTCCTGTTGGACCAACTGCTACGCACAACTAATTTTGGCACAACTAAAAGTATTCCTGATGGTATGGACATTTCATTAGAAGTGGATATAAAGCTATTTTGAAAGTTGATGAACACACAAGAGAAAACGAAAACAATGTCATAAATGTCAAGGATGACAAAGAAATAGAGATAATAGTCGATATGTCGAAATATTAAATATAGTGCAGTTACATGCTTTTCTCATTCTACTCATAGTGATGGAAGGGAACGTGCAATTAGAAATTTAGAAAAGACATCACATGATCGCATGATTTTGTGATTTGCCTCGTACAGATAGACTATATAATACAGGTGGCTAATAAATTTTGTGGGGTCTACGAACTGGATAGATTATTCATGCAAAATGTAAAAGGGTATGAACCAAAATTTTAATATTAAGTAAAATATTATGATACCTTATTCACGTTACAATCTACCTCTTTTTGTTTTAGCAATAGATAGCATTTTTTTTTTAATTTGATATGTTAGTGTCCAGAAACATCATTCCGTTCATAAATAAGTTCATATTTCATGCCAATATACAAAATATTTTTAATATTATAATTTTGCATACAAAGCAATATTAAAATTTACATTCACCCTTCGGTATACTACATCAGCATTTTTTCTGAAGCCTTTAGGTTCATAGCGGCCTCATTTACCGTAACGCAACAAAATGTAAACAGTAACATTGTCGGTACTTTCAAAGCAATATAATTGTAACGGAAGAAAGTAGCCAGTTATAAAAGATACAGAACGGTCCATCATAAAACTCCTTATTTTAGAAATGTTAACTGTTAGCTTGCTGTAAAGATATGAACCGATACACAAGATGTCTAAGATATTGGAGCAATTAATAATAAGAATGATTTCTTTACAAAAAGTAGACAAGAACGCATTTTGTTTGGAATTGTTTAATTAAAATTAAATGCGTACCTATATCTAATTGATCGAACTGTCATCTAGTCATATACTAATTTTATCTACACATGACTTTCATGTAGATATTGGAGCAGCAACTATTAAACAATTATTTTAAAAATCACTAGACTAGCGATATTATTGTAAAAAGTATTTAAAGTTAGTAGTAAACCTTAAAAACGTTGTATGTAGATATTATAATGTAATATCTATAGGCATTGCCAAGTCAAACATGACTTGGCGAAGCCATATGGAAGAGTTTTGTTCATGTTATGAACGAAGTTCCACGTGTCACACATAGTAATCATACAAGTTTTGATAATTTAATTGTTGGATAAATATTTCAGTACAAAATGAACGTTGTATACCATAACTAGATCAATTTAAGCATCAGATGGCTTTGGCGAAAGTCCATTTGCTGAAGTTACTGTTATTTTAACTTCTCAGTCCCCGTTATGTTCCCGTTTAGTAGTCAAAAAGTAAAGAAAAATAAAGCAATTATAACAATTTTTTATCAAAATTTCTCCCAAAAAAAGATCCTTTTGCGCCTTTTCGCACAATAAAAATTTCACCGAGCGAACTCTCTCGCCATTTTAACCCTGCAATAAAACGTTTTTTTACTTAATCTTTTGCGCAATCGCAAAAACTTTTATGTATCTAGGATTTCCTTTGCGATAGGCCGCTAATGTGTTTTAGTTACTTAGCTTTACAATTCGGAACTTTACAATGTTACGCGACAGTAGGAGAGAATTAGTTTATTGTAGGGAAAAATGGATGTTTACAACCACATTGTTCTACCATTTTGTATTTTGCTTTTGTGAATTGTCTGAGGTGCCGAATGGCGACGGCCGCGATGGCACATTGTCTATTTATTTTAGGTTCTAGGGATACGTGCGCCACTTTTTATTTAGGGCAAAATATTACGCAAAGATTTTTACTCGCAAATGTTTTTAAGATTTTATGACTTAAGCACTTTTCGTCGTGGTGGTCTTTTATAAAATTAAATTCATATCAACAATGTAATGACTAATGATTTTACATTTAAAAAAAAGTGTGTAGAACCTTAGTTCGAGAATTTTAAAAGAGAAAAGAATTTTTAGCTTTTTCGCCCTTTATAATTAAATCAGTTCGTCCTACTTTCCCGATTTTTATGGGTCTTTTACGGGTTAGAAGGTAACCAATCTACATTTATATATCGCACCACTGGTGGAAGATAGTCGCAACCCCAATTATGTCATTTTTTTTTTATTACACCAAAAAATCAAGAAAATTGTATTACATCTTGTCAATTTTTTTCATAAAATTTATCTCAAAAATGAAATAAATAAATGGAAATATTTAAAATCCTGCAACATAAAATTTTACTAAATTCCCATATAATAACGAAGTTGATACATTTGCACTTGAACTAGCAATAAAATTCCATGCGACTATTATCATATTCAATCTTACGTAAATGTTGAACGAAAACTTTTGAATAAAACTTGTCACAACTAATTGTTGAATACTTGTTTTAGGATACAATTATGTAGGTGTCGGTGTGTAAGTTTAGTTGCTTATTTCTTCTACGAGACCTATAATGATATTATTTTAAGTAACAAATGTCACTTATTTTTTCTAGGTAGAATTTGGAAGTGGTTTAAACATAAATAGAGATTTCTACGTTACATTTTGTTTTACATATTTCGTAATTATTGAAAATTATTTATTATCCGAGTATTTTAATACAATTACGTAAAATCAACAATGATTTTAAGTTATAAATCTTTGTAAAGATTTTCAGATATTGGCAGTGGAGCGTTATATAATCGAGATAAAACAGAGGCCCTCTCTATATCTTCACAACCTGATGTTTTCTTTCTTCTTCCGACCCTATTACAACGTTTTGTGTCTACAATTATTGGTGTTTCATCCTCGAAGTCATATCTTATCAGCAGGATTCCAGGTGACAAAGGATCTGCTGAAACCTCTTTTACCTTTGTCCAATGAACTTTTTCTCCTGACGCTTCCTTTGCCCATTAGTATTATTAGTTATTAGTCTTTTAAAATCCAAAAAGTCTTCCTGTGACATTTCTTTTACGTTATATTTCTGTCCTCGTACTTTAGCATTCCTAATAATTGCGTAAATTTCTTCAGGAATATATATATATATATATGCATGAATGCATAGAGTCAGTCCCCTTCATTCTGCGTATGGCCTTTCTGTAAAATCCTATGCGTGATTTTTACACCCAGTTTTACTGCTGCATGGACATATAACGCAAACACAAATCTGTTTCTGTTTTGCCCACTGCAATTATCCGAGTAAAATGATACTTCTTCAATTCCTCTGTCGGCTTCAGCTTTTAGATAAGCCCATAAACAGCTGGCTATCTCGTTAGCTCCTCTTTTTGCTATCTCGCCATGCAACGAAAAGTGTAATAGATCATATCAATTTGTTTCCTTGCAAAGAGTCTCATTATCTCCGAGAATATTTGGATGAAAAACTGAATTGTGCGAAAATGTATCGCCTTTACGTGGATTGGATGAACAATAATCCACAATATCCAAATGTCCAGTTGGTAACAGTTGGCGATGGTATTACCATATCTTCTGCACAAAATTTAATATAGGCTTTTTTCACCCGAAAAAAGATAAATGCTCTTTGTACGAAGAGGCAGACTCAGAAAGGAAGGATCAATTAAAAGTGGAGTATGAAGTGCATATGAAGAATAAAGAGCTTGTAAGAAAAATTAAGGACGAAGAAAAGGAGAATTCGGACGCAACTACAAAAACAGTTGCCCGTTTTGATTTAGAAAAGGTGTTGAGTCTGCCCCAGTCTGAAGTTGGGGTATTTAATTATAAAAGAAAATATCCTGTTTACAACTTTACAATTTATAATATTTTGATAAAAAGTGGCTACTGTTACGTTTGGCATGGCGAGATAGCAAAAAGAGGAGCTAACGAGATAGCCAGCTGTTTATGGGCTTATCTAAAAGCTGAAGCCGACAGAGGAATTGAAGAAGTATAATTTTACTCGGATAATTGCAGTGGGCAAAACCGAAACAGATTTGTGTTTGCGTTATATGTCCATGCAGCAGTAAAATTGGGTGTCAAAATCACGCATAGGTTTTTACAGAAAGGCCATACGCAGAATGAAGGGGACTCTATGCATTCATGAATTGAGAAAAGCAAGAAAAACCATGTTTTGTATATTCCTGAAGAAATTTACGCAATTATTAGGAATGCTAAAGTACGAGGACAGAAATATAACGTAAAAGAAATGTCACAGGAAGACTTTTTGGATTTTAAAAGACTAATAATACTAATGGGCAAAGGAAGCGTCAGGAGAAAAATGTTCATTGGACAAAGGTAAAAGAGGTTTCAGCAGATCCTTTGTCACCTGGAATCCTGCTGATAAGATATGACTTCGAGGATGAAACACCAATAATTGTAGATACAAAACGTTGTAATAGGGTCGGAAGAAGAAAGAAAACATCAGGTTGTGAAGATATGGAGAGGGCCTCTGTTTTATCTCGATTATTTAGCGCTCCACTGCCTAAATCTGAAAATCTTTACAAAGATTTAATAAGTTTGTGTAGAGGTAACCATATCCCATTGCATTATCAGAACTTTTATAAAAATTTGCGCCCGCAATCTGCACGTAATGAGAATAATTCTAATGTCGATAGCGATGAATCCGAATAGACACATAATTTTGTATGATTTGTTGATTAAACACCATGCCAAGCAATAATTTAGAAGTTAAAATGTTGTTGATTTTATAAGTTGATTATAAAAGCATTAATTAAAAATAGATTTATTTATATCATACGTTCCCAACTGTGTATGTTACACATACATAATAATATCATAAAACAATAATTAAATGAAACCTGAATAAAATAATATACATAATAAGCAGCCACTGTTTCTGAAGTAAGTAAACAAAGGATGAAGTAGGAACAGTCTTATTTTATGTAATTTAATAAATAATTATTACAGTTAATTGATTATTAGAAGGAATGTCGCTCGTTTCGTCATGAAAATAGGATTTTCATGAAAAACAATAGATTACTACGCAAAAATCTTTGTAATTTTTCATTTTAAGTAAAGCTATAACTCCAAATATAACTTTAAGTAAAGGAATCTTTCAGAAGGAAAAAGTGCGCAACTGATCTTACACAAATGAGTTGTTCGTGGAAGAAGCGTGTAAACCACACTTACGCATTGAATGCACTACCGAATTAGGGCATGAATAAAGAGTTATCTACAGTAATATCAAACAGCCAATTACCGTCCCCATGTCAATAATGCAATATTTACAATTACTGCTACGGATAATTTATTATGCTTCGAGGAATATTTATGCAACGCTCTTTTGTAAGTTTTTCTCTATGTACATTGTGTAAGTGTTGAACATAAAAATATGGTGACTAGACAGCTAGTTTTTATTATCATTTGCTGTATACCACATATTTTTAGGACAAAAGATGTATTTTCTAGACAGTTTTTTTACGCTCCTGAAAAGTTGCTATTTTTCACTTATGACTTTCTTCCAGGAATGGTGCGATATATAAAATGATTTTTCCCGAATGTCTGACTGATTGACGGATCAACGCATAAATCACTAATCGTAAAAACCTGAAACTTAGAGGATGTAATCCCGGTAAGACACCCGATAAGAAGGGATTTTCCCAAATTCCCACGAGATAGACGGATGCACGCAAAGTTGTGCTTAGTTTCGCAAGTGTCTTTATAAATATCGTTAGAATTACAGAACTTTAGTGTTCAGTCAAAATCCCACTCCCCATATTCACGTCACTTTGTAACTTCCTCCCTGTTTATAAGCGTATAATGGAACTAATTTGTTGTTCAAATAAGGGGATCCTTAATACATAAACATCAATTGTGACACTTCTTAACATTCGTTTCATCTTGTTTTTATAAACCTTATCCACATAGCTATAATGACCATAACTAAAGAACACAACTGAATAAGTTGAAATTGGTCTAAAATTGGGCATTCTTTGGACACGTCCTACAGGCATTGTCGCTTTAGTTTCATTGTTAGCACAAAATTACTGCAAATTCGTGTTAATTGCTATCGTGATTTTAGCTTTATGTTTTGGATTTATTTTATTACTAATGTGCATAATTGATTCTTGCTTAAATTAATTATTATGAACGTAAATAATAATTAGAGACGACAATTTTTTTTATTCTTCATATAATATTATTCCATTTCCTAAACCATTATGTTTTCAAGTCGCCTGAAGTCTACAGACTTGGCTTAACGACAGTCATCCATCGACATGAGCTGAGACCGACGAGTTTGCTTTACATTTTTAATGCTGCATACAGCGACGCCATCGAGCTCCTCCAATAATGGGATTGTGTGATAAAAATTCGTGCTTTTTAGATTATAACGTATTTATAAAACAATTATGATAAAATTACGAATTGTAGTGATAACTAACTTTTTAACATTTTACACATGGCATTCATAACTTACAGGTGACAGGTGAAATTAGGACGAAATGATATCAAGAGTAAACAAAAGACTTGAAAACTTCAGGTTAAACAAATTCTCTAAATTTTATGCACGAATTGCCTTGCCTTATTATCTGCATTTTTAATACTACATACACCTACTTAAAGTTGGCATGTTAGCAAAATATCAAAGTACCATTATCGGATGACTTATCTACATTTTTTTTTAAACATTTTGTGCTCTGTGTGACAAGTTTTGCTGCCATCTGTAGCAAATTGTTCATAATACATTTTCTAGATCAATAAGCATGTATGTCACTTTTCAATAGTACTTACATTGATACTTAAATTGGAACTGTCAAGTGTGCAATCGATGTGTGATGTGATGACTACTGAAGTGTGATTTGTACAAAAAATGTTTTTGTATAAAGCGTTGTGAGGTCTACGTAGTGGAGTAGCGTGGATTATACAATTTGAAATTAAACTTGCGTGAAATTGCGTCATTTTATTGAAACTAGTGTCAAATTGTGGTGAATGTGGTATCAATTCATTGACAGTGTATACTTCTTAATGCAACCGTGCGAAAATAAACTTAAAATTTTATGTTAAATTGCCATTATTGTTTGCTTGTCAACGGAACGCTTTTAAGGTCATGTTTAATGCTACTTTAGCGATATTTTGTTATTTTTTTGTATGAGTTTCTGCAAAGGATGGAAATGAAAACTAGGTCCTCATGTTAGAACCTAGTTTTCATGTCTATAGGTAATAAACATAGACTCACGGATCATCATTCTTCTGTTGTTTTGTGTTCTATAGTTTGTGATGGGAATAAGATTCTCTCTCATTTGGGTCAGTTTTAAGTTAAGCAACAATGACGCCAGCCATTATTTGGATTGGTTAAAAATAATCTTGAGTTTCTCCGTGAATTGGAGGGCACGACCATTGCTGATTACTTTTGATAGTCGTTAGGCCAAATCAGTGATCGTCCGGTATCCTGAAAACACTTAGACCACATAAACCCTAGTGGGCACCAATTAAACATACAAAACAAAGAACAACTACAAAAAGTTCGATATAATAATAGTCTTTTCATCAAATGGTATATTTAAGTAACATACATTTTCCCATAGAACTAATTGCTCTATCGAGTACCTGGACTATATTTACACTTGCATAGGAATAGTAAAACTTAAAAAGAGAGATTATGTTCACAGATCCTCGCTTTAAAATAAACTGCAAGATAATATAATGTGCCAAAACCACTTCTTGGGTGGTCTTAAGTGGCGTCAGAGCATGCTACATTTTGGTTTGTATGCTTAACCCAAATTTAGTTAAAATAAAGCACTTTGTGGCCTACAACATAAAGTTCAAAATATAACTAAATATTTACTTAACATAACCAAATATTTACACTTCTTTCTTTCGTATTTATGAATGAAATGTCCAATGTTTTTTCCGATGTGACGAAACTACAAAATGGATTTTACTAATGATTTTGGTTTTATTGTAAGAATATACACTTCTGTCATAGTTTCTGTTGATCCTGAGAATCATGGGACTGTTTGACAGACCTCATGACCTTAAAACAAAAGATTTAAAGTTAAGAGGATGGTTTCTAAATTCAGACAAATTTTCTCATCATCATGATGATAAATGCCTACAAACGTTTGCAGTATGACCAATTGCGAGCGAACTACATTCACCAACTTTCTGGGACTTACCCTTGTGTCTAATACTAATTAAAATCTGCTTGATGTCATTTAGAATGCCTCTCAAATTCATTTCAATATTTTTAGAGACTGAGTAGTGTATCAGCCAAGTCTGCAAAAAGCGTGAAAGACGACACATCAGCCGTAGGCATTTGAAATAGTAATTTTAAATTATCTACTACTGCTCTATCCTCTTGCGAAGTTGACAGAAGTGAAATGAAGTTAGACACGAAGTTAGAAGACAAGGGAAAAATTTATACGAACTAGGACGAAGGGCCCGTCCACATTCTCGATTTCGCTCAGCTTTGCGAGAGTGTAATGCCAGCATAAAACTATTAGCCACAACAAGACAGACAATATTGTTTGCAACTCCTTAAATGCTTTCATAGTCACAAGTAAACATGTTTGCGGCCTATTAGCTATTATCTATTATCAGGATTTCAAACCTATCTACAAGTTAAACATCAAAGATAGAAGCACGGTAGGAACACAGGAATGTCATCAGGCAACTGACTATTATAGCTGATATCGCAGAAAGCACTTCTGATTATAATACGCTGATTACCTAGGTCCCATTACATTACAACACCAACACATTAGCCGCCGACGTACAGTGAGGTCTGTTTGTGATGAAATTCATAAACTGAAGCGTTACAACCGAACTGAGTACTAGTTATTATATTAATTTATTGCAAGGCGGTGAAGACATATCTAACAAATGTCACCAAGTTTTGTTTTAATGTTATATAATTTTTATTTTAATGCTAGCTCTACAATCTGATGAAGTTGAGCGAAAACGAGTGTGGATCTTCGTCCTACGTCAGCTGAACTTTTCCTTTATCTTCTAACTTTTTTCACTTCATTTCAGTCAACTTCGCGAGAGTGTAGCCAGCAAAAAAACTCATTCGTGTTTTCAGAGTAAAAAACAATGTTACCTAAAAAAGAATCCTTTTTGAACAAGTTTCAATTAAAACACGAAAATATGACGATAATTCGATGACGTTTTCATATTATATCGATAAGGTCATCACAAGGTCAAAATTTCTGGCATACACAAAAAAAATACACAGACATAATATTTGCTAGATTTGAGCCTATAACTTATACCAAGCTTCATGATGTGATGTTGATAGACGTGCCGCCGCTTTGATAACAGCTGTCACAATACACCTTTGATGGTTGTTGTTTTTATTATGGTCTTGATACCTTTTGAAGGGCATGTAGTGATTGACGTAGGTAATTAGGTTATTCAGATCATATTTTGTTGTGGAGTGTTGGCCATTTATGTATGGAAAAATACATTTTATTATGCCGCCTCATAATATCAAATAACGCGGAATTCGATGTTTTCATTACCGAGGCGACTGCCAGATGTTATACATACTTACATCACATTACTCTGAAGCACGGAGAAGCTCGAGAGAATGAAACTCATCCAAACACTGGCTAGGGTCGACGTCGCTTGACTTGCGTGTTCCTATTAGAGTGCAACACACAGCCACATGAGTAAATAAACTGACGGAACAGAGACTTCACTCGCCGAGGACACGCACACAAGCATGTGTACGTGACGAGCGCTTTGAGGACACGCAATATACGCCTCATGCTTGTGTGCGTGTCCTCGGCGCGCGACGTTGTATGGAAGTGAAGTCTCTGTCCGTCAGTTTATTTACTCATGTGACACAGCGACGCCATCGAGCTCCTCATAAAAATAAGTATATTAATACAATTACAATTATTATTATAATATACAATGCAAATACGTAGGATTTTTTAAAAACATCAAACTGCAGATAAATAAAGCGGCTGACGAATGGTTACCATCGACTATGACCACACATCAGCAACACCAGGAGCGCTATCAGTAGTACTTCACGTCGATATTCCTTGAGAGGGTGATACTTTCTAGAATCAACCTAGCCTATGTTCTACCACTCTATTAAATAGATGTTATTTATATGAAAGGAGAAACTGACTGACTGACTGACATATCAACGCCGGGCCTAAACTATAAGGGTTAGAAACTTGAAATTTTGCACAAGGGTTCCTTTTATATATGAAGTTACGAGGGATTTACTAGTAATAAGACAAATAATATGGTATTCGTAGGCTTCACCCTGTAAAACCTTTGTCTGTGCAGAACTACTGTATTTTTTTACAATTCCTGAACTCAATCTCTTATATAATATTCAAATTAATGTGATTCTGTATAGTAAGGTAGGGAAAGTAAGGTAAGGAAATTAAAATTGCACTTTGATAATTATGGGCTTGTTTTTATGATATTTTGTCTGATACACTATGCATGCATCATAAACGCATTTCTCCGAAGACCCAGTTTATTTCTACCAAAATCGTTCATATTATTATCAATCGGCGACATCAAAGCATTCGCAATAAAATATATCATGCCTTACGTACGGCTACCGTAACGATTGTCGGCACTTTAGATCTATGATATCAGCGCACAGTGGCCCGATTATCAAATTTCCAGACATTAATAGCCAGTACTCACTGCTGTAGATGTCTTTTTGCATGCGTAGCGTAGATTATTATTTCGCAAAATCTTTAAAATAATTCCTACGTTTCGAATGCTTCTTAAGAGCTGGGCTCTTGTCGGTGCACATCCTCCATCTTCCTCTGTCTTTTGCGAATGCTTATGCTGCTCAAAATATTTTCAAGTGGACAATTTCGCAATGTCTGAAGACTTAGGTATACTTACTCAGAGAGTAATAGAGTGTTCCATACTTGGCATATCTCTTGTTGATCGTATACCGCAAATTCAATGAAGGTAGAAAGTGAATGAGGGCTGAAAATAAAAAGAAATGTGAAATGCGCATGCATTCATACGTCATGTTGAATTTCTCCTTGACTGACTAAATCCATTAAAGTTTAGGTTTAAAATCAACAATATATATTTTAAACCAAAATCTAAATGAAAAATAAATGGAGGAAAAGT
The DNA here is from genome assembly GCA_905163395.2 of Endotricha flammealis. Taxonomy (NCBI): domain Eukaryota; kingdom Metazoa; phylum Arthropoda; class Insecta; order Lepidoptera; family Pyralidae; genus Endotricha; species Endotricha flammealis. The sequence goes on along the minus strand of LR990869.1, from coordinate 9,962,198 downwards.
AATAAGGACAATTTTTTTCTGCGAATCACCATGTCTGCCCACTATGCGGCGGCACCCTTTGATCTGTTATCGAACACTTTGACTCATATCGACTACCTGTGTATTGTTCCATTTATATATTACGGATAATCTGTTGTGATAATGGGTGTCAACACAATAAGTGGTATGACTGCGAGTGCGTAGTTGTTTGAAAGAAATAAAATATACATTAGTTATTATAACTTTTCACTTCTCATGCTCAGAAAATGCTTATTTGCGCAGGATATAGGCTGCACAAAATCGAATTTTGTGCACAAGGGCAAAAACGTATCTACTCATAAATGTATCTATATTAAGGCAAAGGAAATAAGCCATACAGCCAAACACAACAAAAAGTTCAGAGATAGAACTTGTTATTTTATAATATTTACTTTAATTTATTTGCCTTATGTGTTTTTTAAGTCACAAAAGATTTAAATTAAAATTTAAATTAAAGTACGGTAGGTTATTTAATTAATTTAAGAAAATTATTTAATTACAAAATTAATTTAATAGTAGGCTGTATAGGTCTGCAGCCCAAGCCTAATTTCAATGTCGTAAGATTAATAAAAAATAGCGGCGGGAAACAGGTCTTGTTTTTCGTGCGTTTATTTATTTATTTCCTCGCAATCGAAGTGAAAAGCAGAGTTTATAACTCGTCCACAAAACCATTTCTATCCTCGACATTACTATCATATGTGTATATATGCTAAAAGTCTCGGACAGAAATGATTCGTTTTGTGCACTTGTTGTAAAATCTACTATTTAATACTGGCTTTTGTCCAACAGTGGACTTTTATTATATCAGCTTTTCCCCGCGGCTTCACTCGCGTTAATTTTATGACATAGATCTCGTTTGACAACAAAACAACCCATAGCGCGACTTGTGGCGCCATCTGTTAGCCGATAGCCCATCCCATAGAGCGCCCTGTTTAGTCAAGCCGTGAAGGGAATAACAAACAAACAAACAAACAAATTCACTTCATTTAAAATATTTGTATGATTTTTGTCTTTAGGTAAATTATTCTGGAAGGCCTTTTCTTCCTTTTTGGTATTACTTATTATTAATAATTAAGCCACTAGAATGGGTATCTATTGTAACGATTGTCCATAATGCGATCATGATATGAGTCGATAGTTTGTTGTCCTATGTCCGGTGATGATGGTATACAAACAAGCCAGCGGTCTATACTAACCTTAAAGAAAGTAGTTACCGCTGCAAATTAGGCATCGTTTCAATGTGAAGCACGGCAGTTGGGTTGTGGGTTGCGCACAAAATTCGTTGACTCTTGATTGATTAGTGCGGGCTGCACGAAGTCATCATACAATACAACACATTGGTTGCACCCAAACTGCATAGTGTGCCACATGCTTTAACTAAACAGCATGTTTCTTTAATGACGCTGTTGAAGTCGCAATATTGCTTTATATTATAAACCTTTATTTGAGCAACTAGCTTGTTTGTCACATCTAAATAAAAAATTATAATGGTGTCATGAATTTTTCGTCATACTCCAAAGCGTATTACTTACGTGTTATATCTAATCTTGTAGTAGATGTGATTTTGATTATTTCAAAGGAACTTTATGTTAAAGATAATAAACGCTTGTGAGATATTATCATAGTTAATGAAATAAAACAATAAGGTAATTTACGAGTACTTATTGGAATTTATAACAAACTAGCTGTTACCCGCGATTCCGCCCGCGTGGTCAAGGGAAAATGTCAATATTTTGTCCCATGGGATTTATCCCGTGGGAAAAAAGTAGCCTTATGTCCGTCTCCAGATCTTTTTTTTATACATTTTTTCCGTGGGAATGAGATGCTTTTCCGGAATAAAAAGTAGCCTATGTCACTGTCCAGACCTTAAGTCATCTCTGTTAAAAAAATCATGTCGGTACTTAGGTTCCTTTCGACGTGAAAGAATAACAAAAAAGTATATATTTTATTTTTTCCCGTGGGAATAAGATGTTCTTCGGGGATAAAAAGTAGCCTATGTCACTCTCCAGACCTTAAGCTATCCCCAATAAAAAATTCATATCAATCCGTTCATTACTTTCGACGTGAAAGAAGGACAAACAAACAAACACATTTTCACATTTATAATACTAGTGAAACCCGCGCAACTTCGTTTGTGTGAATTTATTTATACACAGCAGTCCTATTATTTCCGTTCCCGTGGGAATTTCGGGATAAAAAGTAACCTATGTGTTATTCCAGGTTATAAATAGTCTACCCGTATACCTTTATAATACTTATTAGTAGGATTAGTGTGGATAATAGACATTTCCAAATACCAGCGGCTATGGTTTATAAATACTGAAAAGAAATAAGAATGATTTTTTTAATGCAAATAATAAAAGTATGTATCTGGAACGGCGACGGAAAGTTAGGCGTAGGACAGCCCTAGGCCGACGAAAGCCGACAAGGTGGTCAGACCTAAGGAGTGTCTCTGTGCTCCATGGGTCCGGCACTTACCGTCAGGTGTCATGTTCATTTGCCATAACCTCTTCCACGAAAATTAAATGACATAAAAAAAATATCGGCTATTATTTTCATATAAGCAATTCTTCATTTGTGACTTTACATATTCACTCTGGTATTTTTCTCAGAAACTATACAATGTATTATGTTCTAGAGATCCATTTTTCTAAAATGCAGAGGTCACCTATTCATATGGTTACATTTGACCTTATATGGGCATGGGTTTATTTGTTTTACAACAAAAGAAGTATTATCTCTCAGCAGTTTGGGATTTAAAAGTCCATTGTTATTGATAACACTAAGACTAGACATATTATCAGTATTGAAAAAAACTTTTGTATGTTCTCAAAACTCGTCTGTCGGCATTTTCAAAGAAGACAGTGGCAACTTAGGCGCCTTTTAATACTATTCTTTGCATTGTTAGCTAATAGTTATGTTTACAACCAGTCCATTTTTTCAATGTCTATGTCTTTTATAGAGGAAATTGGAGCGATATACGTAATGGATGAGTAAATTTACCTGAATTTTGGGTTCACTTGGATTTTAGAAGGTTAATGTTGACATTAGAATAAGTAGAATAAAATCATTAGTCCCTTAGCAACGCAAGACCCAGCTTACCGAGTAACAAGCGAATTTACTCACTTTAAATTCTCCCGTTTTTTTTAAAAGAGGAAAAAAGCAGTCCGGTCTCCTAATAGCAGTTATTGCTGCACATGTATACCTGTAGTTCCAGAGGAATCATTCTCACTGACCGTTGTCTAAGACAAAATAAACTTAACTGGTAATAGACTGACGTTGTTATTATTGACTTTATTGGAGACACATCGGTTGTAAAACTCGTCCTTCACTGAACAGAAATCTCTACATGTTTCACACTTACATTCTGTGAGAGAATCTACAAATTAAAAACATAAGCAAGACTGTAGATAATGACCCCAATTATTGTCTAAATATTTAAAAGGTGCAAATACCAACGGCGTCATCCACAGGCCTAGTTAGATGGGCTCATCCACTAAGCATTGTATCCACGATTATAAGAAACTCATGAAAGTTAGTTAGTTTAGGCAAATACTATAGAAGACTAATACGCACAGCTCTTGACGTTTCTCATACAATGACTTGGCAACCTCCGTTCACCTCATGCCGCTAGGAGCGCTATAACATTTTGCATACAAAAAAACCTCCGTTCACCTCATGCCGCTAGGGGCGCTATAACATTTTGCATACAAAACGCACAAAAGTTTTGAAATCGTTTACCTCATGCCGCCCTCATGCCGTAGGGGCGCTAGTGTCGCGTCTTGCCCGAATTCTTCCGAAGCTGTGCGTATTAGTCTTCTATAGTATTTGGTTTAGGCTAATAATGGTTTATAATCTGGACACTTTAGAGTGCGTGTGAGGCCAAATTTTTTGATAAACGATTTTATTTCGCTCAGTTTATCTCGTGCTCAAATTCTCGCAACTCACAGTGACATACAAACCTCATCAGATCATAAAACTATCTATTTGAAGGTCTTCTAATCTCCTAAATTTACACGAGATAATAAAGCTAATTAAGTGTAATAAAATATATCTTTACTCAAACTAAGAAGTGTGCTGTAAATGTTTTTTATTTAATTAGTCTCTGGTTATTTGTAGCATATTTAATTTGTAATATGTATATGGCTACTTATTACTACTTGCCTTTATTTTTATTTTCATTTTTCAAAATTCAATATAGAAAACGAATATAGAATATTCTGGAACGTATTCGTATAAAAATGTTACTGTAAATGTCGGGCTGATTTAATCAAAGTCTGAGAAGATTTGGTTTAGAAATATAGGCGTGCATGTAAAAAGAAATTATCTTAAATAAAAAAAAAGGAAAGAAAAATGTGGGTTCGGTATAATATAAAAAAATAGTTTTGATTTTCACCAGCAAAATGAGGCCGCAGTGGGCCTGTGAAGGCTGATGACAATGATCATTAATACGAGAATTAAAATAAAAACATTACATTTTATTTATTTAATTAACTTTATTGACCACAATACACAAAGTACAAAACAATCAGCGGACTTAATGTTAATTGCATTCTCTACCAGTCAAGCATTTTAGTGTAGAAATTCACGATTTCGGCGATACTACGGATTACATGAATCTGTGAAGACATATTCCTGCAATTGCATGACTCTAAACCGTAACAATAATAAACAATACAAGAATTTAATATTAGAAATAGATGAAAAAACCGGCTGACATTTTTAATACATACAGAACTCTAAAGAGTGACGTCGAACAATCATTAAAAGATCTACTATCCTATAAATTTCAAGGTGTAAAAACACCACGATCACGTTTCCTTACAGCTTTACGTATTTTATGAGAAATTATTGTCTGTAATTTGATTACTGCCGAAAAAACCAGTTGTTAATATACGTAACGTATACGCACTAATCTTAATGACATGACGTATTTAATAACGAGTTAAAAATACGATTTTAAGGCAGTTTGTCCACATACACCGTCAACGGGACGTCACCGTCGTCCGTCACCCGAGCGCCGTCATCCCGGCCGCCGATTTATCGCTTAGTTCGCCGCTTCCGCTAGAACTCGGTCCGAGATTGTGACATTTGAGACGGCCCGAAGTGGTAGCAATACAAAACACTTGGCTGTTTGTCCACCGCGACCGTCACCGGGACGTCACCGAGAACGAGATTATTTCTGGCCGAGTTGAAGTTGACAAATTGACTGAACCACCGAGATCGTCGCGGTGGACAAACGATCGCCGTCACGTCAACTTCAATCTCGACGGAAATAATCTCGTTCTCGGTGACGTCCCGTTGACGATGTAGGTGGACAAACTGCCTTAGGAAATATTTTTTTATACCACTACGGTACTATAAGCATAAGATCCGCCTGATGGTAAGCAGGTTACCGTAGCCCATGGACGCTGGCAATGTAATATGGGTACTCTCGCGCGTTGCCGACCCTGTAAAACGTGGAGCTCTGGACAATATGTTATTATAAGACAATATTTTGTTTTAAGGGAAAGGCATGCAGGATACAGGCCGCTCCCAGGCGATCATATTGGAAGCATTTGGGGGAGGCACATGTCCAGTTGTGAATTTCTTTGGTGTATGTTGACGGAAAAATGTATCGTACATGTCATATTATCATAAAAATGAGACCCAAAATCACATCGTATTTGCAAACATTGGCTAGCATTTTATATGTAGCCCTTTCTAATTATGACAGCTCGGTGGCTCTATTGCTTTTCGTTTTGGTTAACTCTACCACAGACTTTGGAATACTGATGATTCGTAACCTTGATTATACGTAGGATAGTTTTTATACCAGAAATCACCTCGAGAACAACATAATTACATCAATGAAATCACTTATAAAGTAAAGTTAAACCAAGAATTAACTAAAACGTGTTTTGTCATTCTTGAGGAGAACAAAATAAAGTGCAAAAATACGTTTTAGTTATACCTTATCTGATATTTCACATTAAGGTTTTTTTTTTTTTTTTTATACCACACAGGTGGCAAACAAGCATACGGTCGGCCTGATGGTAAGCCGTCACCGTAGCCTATAGACGTAAGCAATACCGGGGGTATCACTCACGCGTTGCCAACCCTCCCAACAACCCCAAATGGAGCTCTGGAGACCTTACTCACCGTAGGAACACAACATGGCCGAGACCAATGTTATTTGGCTACGATCTTCTGTAAGGTGGAGGTCCTTCCCCAGACGGGCTGCTCCGATTTGAGCGGATTATCCGCTGTGCCCTACCTCTCTCAAAGGTAGATGTTTTATAAGCATGAATTTGATTATTATGATTGGGTTTCCCAACTTTGGAAATACCCACCCGTCCAACATCTTGGTGACTCCGATGGTAGAGACTATCCCAGTAGGTGCAAAGCCTACCTAAAAAACAGTAGGTAAAAAGCTAGTACAAAAGCCCTCAAAACCCCGCTATCTGCATTATTTCTCTATCTAATCATAATCATATAATTATAATTAGTCTATGTAGACTTGACGTCTTAAAATCCTTTTTATGTTATTCTTGGGCTGCCCCAGCTTGAAAATACCGGGTCATAATAATTCATAGTCAGGTGATCCGCTTACTTTTTTATTTTTATACAACACAGTTGGCAAACAAGCATACGGTCGACCTGATGGTAAGCCGTCACCGTAGCCTATAGACGTTTGCAATACCGGGGGTATCACTCACGCGTTGCCAACCCTCCCAACCCCCCCAAGTGGAGCTCTGGAGACCTTACTCACCGTAGGAACACAACATGGCCGAGACCAATGCTATTTGGCTACGATCTTCTGTAAGGTGGAGGTCCTTCCCCAGACGGGCTGCTCCGATTTGAGCGGATTATCCGATGTGCCTTACTTGTTTATCTTCGGAACAAGCCCACCACATACATATTCCCACTATTTCCCGCCGTTGTGTCTTAGATAAAATAAATAAGTTTTGGAACTCACAACGAAAAATCAGTAAGAATAAGATTGAGTATGAGATGACACAGGTGACTGTCATAAAAAATATCTGACAAATAATCTAACTGGAGCTTAATGGCAACTGTTGAAGCAGATGATAAAGCAAAATATAAAATGTATGGAAATATATATTTCCCTGCATTTTATATTTCTTAAAATTATACACTAAATTATGATTCTTTTAAAAATCATTTTGCATATTAGAGTCAAAGATTATAAAATATGCAATATTTCTCACAATTATTCTCATAATTGACTTCTTTGTTGTTCTATTTAGATTGCATTTATAGATTGTGAATGCAGTGCTTTGATGCTTTAAATATAGACAAATATTTTTATGAAAGGGTTCAGTAATGAGTTTTTCTTCACGTTCCATGTCCCCTCATATCCCTTACTAGCTACTCTTACTTTTCTACATAACGCCCAATAATTTAATAAAAGTTAACTTTAGTTTGTATTATACTAAGTATAAATTCTCTAAGGTATTAATTTTATAGTTAACTAGCTGACCCGTGCCCACTTTTTTTTTTTTTTTTATAAAACTTCGTTGGGTGGGCATAATGTTAATAATCCTTTTTTAGTACAGGCGTTCGTAAGAAACGCTTTCATTCGACCGTTTTTTCTCCGATTTACTTTGCAAAACCGACTACCACGTAAAAGCCTTTTTATTTTTCGGTTTTTTATATAACCTATGACACTCAGCAATAATGTGGCTTTCTATTGGTGAAAGAATTTTTAAAATCGGTTCAGTAGATCCCGAGATTACCCCTTACAATTTAACAAATATACAAACACACAAACTTCTTTATAATATTAGTATAGATTTATGAAACTTTTTTTTCAATTCAGATGGCTTTGTTTTTTTGGTCACATTCGATTAACACGTTCGAATGTGACCAAAAAAACTCGTACTAAGCACTCGGATCTTTCTCTTACAGAACGAAACGTATAGCTGATTTACGGCGATATTATGAGTGTGAGAGTTTCTAAGTTTACTTCCTAGCTAACCTAATTAATAAATGCTCTATAACTCTACTAGTACAGTCAAGAGCAGGTTGACCTTTACATATTGGACTTTGTACCGTTCAGTTGTATGTCATAAGAGCCAAAATTGTAATGCAAATGTAAAGCTCAACGTGCACCTGACTGTACTAGAGATTGGTTTTGAACTTTATCAAAATCTGCAGCTCAAATTCTCGTAACAAAAATTATTCAAATCTCATGGAAATATTCGCTATCCCGCTGTGTTTCTATTTTGTATGAGTGAGACAGATTGACATTGATACTAGATTTGAAAGATTTTTGTTGCGAGCCACTGTCGTTTTATTTCACTTATATAACAGAGTTTAATTAAAATATCTAAAAAAAAAAATATAATTTATTTGGAACACTTAACAACAATAACTTACTTATAGCTAATTGTGTCCCAAATGGGTCTCCACTCAGCATATGACGTGACACGAGTACCACGACGCTGGTTTTCCGTGGAAACCGTGTTATATCATTCAGAGGTGCCCGACATCGAGCAAACAATAGCTCCTAAAATATAATATATGTATTATAAATATATACATAACAAACACATTATTAAATAATACACATACAATAAAATAAATATTATTAGTATAATAAGTAATATTAATAATTATTAATCGTTTATTTATAAACGTTTACTTTTGCTCTATTCAGCTTTTTGTAAATTTAATAGATATTTTTTATATTTTATTTTTTATACCTATCTCGAATGTTCATTATCAACAAATTTAGAAACCTAATCCTGTAAGCCTTATTCATAAACTATAACGTACTAAATGGCTCTGTTTTGCTATTTGACTTGAAACAGAAGCCATATATAAATATTTTGATAAGAAACTGCTAATATATATGTTTATATAAAAAATATATTATGTTATTATGCTCGGGAATAACAATTGAATTCGTGTTTTATAGAGATTTCAGTATGACAAAGAATAAAAATATATGTATTAAAAATTAAATGAAGATGGTGCACAGGTGGACAGGTTAGCTATGGAAGATGTTCTAGGAAATGGAATTTATTTACTCGTAAGAACATTTACATACATGGTTCACTTAAATGAGTAATTTTAAAAATAATATTATTTAATATTTATGTGGGCATAGTCTTCATAGACAATTCAAGATCCAAACTTACTGAAAACCGGGTAAAGATTTTGTGTTTTTTTGTTGGCAAACAAGCATACGACCCGCCTGATGGTAAGCGTGACTGCTTACCATCAGGCGGGTCGTAGTCCATGGACGCTTACAACACCACCGGGGGTATCACTCGCTATTACTTTGTCAACCCCTGTATCTAACGAAAAGACCTCGGTAGGGATCTCATTCCACAATCGCGTTCTCGGGAGGAAACTTTTATAAATACACATTTTATATGATACCTACATACTATGTATTAAGATTTTAATCTTTGTGTTTCACATCAAAATCCGTTCAGACGATTTAGTGCGATGGGGTTACTAAAATGCTTACTTTCATAATTATTAATATCAAATATTTTGTAGTCGAGAAAGTGCCTATGTGGGCCAAGTCTCTCAATAAACGATTTGAGTTTGACTAGTAAATTATATTTATTAGAACATTTTCAACGGTAGCGTGAGAAAAAATACCCAACAAAGAGCCCCAAAGAGAGAAATAATAAGGTTCTTTTGTGTCTTAAATGAATGTGTATTATTAATAACTAATGTTTATATAAACTAAATATGTCTATTAATCTTGTTTAATCAAAATGTTTACAATATTTTGTATAGTACAAAAGATTCATTGCCAAGGTACGAATCACACATCCCATAAACGATCATAACAAGTCAACTTCCAGACTTAACAAGATATCTAGTTGCTTATGACCCTTACATGCCAATTCTAAAAGTCACAATTCTCAAAAAATATATCAACGAATTTTAAACTTTAAATGTTTGAAATTAAGAATTAAAATTATATGGTGAATAGTAATTTGATATCATTGTTCCACGGGTTGGCTTGTGTTTGTGTCGGTACGTTTGATGTTCGTACTATGGATCGTACAAAGGATGCCGCGCCGTGTTCGGTGTCCCTCACCCACCTGACCGATGTTTGCGCATACGCGAGTGATCATAGGGTTGTCGTAGGCGTCATACATTCATAATCCGCTGAGATGATGGTTTTCTAAAAAAAAATAAGGCATCGTAGTATAGAATATCTATGATAGTTTCTAAAACCTCCGTTTTTTTCGTGGTCCCAAAATTAGCTAACATTTTATAATTAGTGTTTTTCTTGTTCGTGATCTTACTATTTATAAAATTAAAAAAAAACGGGCAAGTACGTGTGGGCCACGCACGATGTAGGGTTCCGTATTGGCTTTTTACTTATTTCTTGCTTGCAGATGAGTACAATGCTATATTCTATGACATTTGCACGTTTTCGTCAAAGAAATTTTATGTCATAAGTTCGTCGGCTATTCCTCGGTAACTAGTAGTGCCTACTTAACCGTTATAGTTTTTCTTATAGGTTCACTATATGGGCTACTACCATAATTTACAAATAATTTAATTTACAAAGACTTTCGGAGATAGATAAGGGGGACGGGACCACCGTGCAAAACGTGTAAATAATTTGCAAACAAAATTTCATTCCCACTTTACCTGTAGGCAGCCCAAAAACAAAAATTTTCAAAATTTTGTTCTACCACTTCGTTAGCATTGGTAATAGTATACATTCCAAATTACAGCTTTCTAGCATCAAGCGGACGGACAGACGAACATGGCGAAACTATAAAGGTTCCAGGTTAGACAGCAAAATGGTAACTGGTAAAAGAAATGGCAAAGAAAAAAATGAGTAATTCAAACTTGGACCTTTAGCACCCGTGGCACCCGCCTACGTCATACATGGAACACCATCCCTGTATGACGTAGGCACCCGAAAGGATTTTCCTAAATTCTTTGTTTTTCTTATAGAAATTAACTGGTTAGTTTGGCTTACTGCTCATTCACTGCATTGGACAAGGGTGGATTCTCACGCCCAAACCACTCGTTCACATCCATGAATGTATTGGGATGAGGAAATAAATAAATTTAAAGAATCGCCAACCCTACGATATGGTAACATGCGACCGCAATGTCAAAGTTATGGATTATAAGCTTTGACCAAATAGTGAGGCGCAGGGTCGTTTTGTACATACATACATGTAATATACCTACATGTTAAAACTTAAAGAATGAAATATGACATGTTTGTCTTACAATACAACCTTTCTGAAGTCGATGGGTAGATGATAAAGATGATTCTTGGATATGATAGGTCATTATGCGATTTGCAAAAATCCTGTTACCTGTATTTTATGGAGGAGGTTATTAGGCGACATGGAAGTTTATTTTACTTAATTCTCGTCAATTTCATTCATACTCATTATCATTAACATCGTCATTTTGATACTAATTATCTGTAAGAAATATATTTATATTTAAACACTTCTTTTGTAATTACTCTTACATGAGACAAAGTAGTAAGTAAATTCAAATTTATTTTTTATTTAATTTAATTCAGAATTTTAAATAAAATAAATGAAAATGAAATCGTTTATTCCGATTAGAGAGAAGGTCTTTTATCATGTTGTACATTTTATATAATATAATAATAATAATATAGTTTTATTTCTCTCGGATTGGTATTACAGTACAGGTGTGGCAAAATTAAAGTTATAATAATTATATTTATAATTATAGTCTGCATAATGGTTGATCTCATTTTAAATGATTCATATTATTATAAAATAAGCTACCATATTATATTCGGTGAACAAATTACATCATCGTCTGTCACGATGATTAGATACTTGAATTAATAAGTAAATTGATTAGTAAGCAGATTTATCACAGCCAATTTATTAATCACTGGACATTTTCCTTATTCGTCTACTTATTCTTGTCAAAAATTGTAAACTATATTTAATTGGGGTTGCGACAAACGTAAACAAAGAAAGATGCTCTTTAAAGTTGATCACGTAGATATATTAGTATGCCCACTTGTGTAACAAAAGTACGTTTACTGTGAAACACTGAACATATCATCATCATCATCATCTTCTCAGCCTCAAGAAGGTTCACTGCTGGACATAGGCCTCCCTGAAACGCTTCCAGTACGACTGGCTGGCAGTGGCCTGCTTTCAGAGGCTGATTATTGGTTATTTTTCAAAAATATGTTTTTTAAAGTTTTTTATAAATCTTTATTAATTTAATGAAAGGGAAGCCCCCTTTTTTAAATAAACCCTTTTTTAAATAAAGAAAAGCTAAAATAATTTACAATATCGTTTACAATATTATGTTCATCATATTTACATGAAGTTCATCACACTTAAATGATCAAGTTTCAATAGGTGTACAGTCGGTTTCTGAAACGCATTTTAATTTTACGTATTGTCAAGCTATCTCTTTTTTTCTTCTTTAGTTTGACAGTGATAGCTGTAATATAATGTGGCATTAAAACTGGCTGATAGACTTTAGAACATGAAGTTATAGTTATTAGCTCTGCATTTGTTAATTGATGAAGATGTCTAAATGTCTCGTACATCTGTTTAAAATTAATGAATATTGATCAGTTACATATTTAATATGCCGTAAAACATTAGGCAATCAATTTATCATTTATTAACGAATTTAATTAGTGGTAATTAAGTTAATTCATATTTAATCAATTTAATTGAAGTCCAATAATGTCAATGAAATAAAATTCTTTATGAAGATAAGTTACATATTGATAAATTTCTTTTAAAGAAAATTATTTTGAGCATGACATTTGGAGCATGGTAGTGTTTCCGCCAAGATAAATCTAAGAAAATAAATATCATAAATCTAAATATTTTTTTCTGACATTGTTGTTGTTCATTAATTTAAATCCCATGTTGATATTGAATTTGAAATAAAGTACAGTCAAGACCATAAACAGGTATGAAGGGCAGAGAATTAAAACAAACATTCTGATACTAAAGTGACAATATGAATATTAAAGACAAATAAAAATCGTTAATATTCTTTTAAGCTGTATTAGAAAGCCAGACTTGAAATCCACGCCCTGTTTGCTTTTTTAGCCATATAAATGTTATGCTTAAAATCAAATACATTGAATCTAGACTAGACTACGTCTACATCATTATCTTATTTAACTTTCACTGTTGCTCTTAAACGGTGCACAATAGAGGTTGTGGAATACCTACATAAAGACAGACAAATTACAAAGTGAACCGAACAAAGTACATCCACAAAGACTTGCCTACAAAACGAAATTACGAGAGCAATTCACTCACCTAATAGCTTCACTAGGGACGCTGTGTCACCAAAAATCTGCATTGGAGAAACACAGCATCGAAACGACGCAAATATAACCCCGGTTTACAATGGTAAAGTTCTAAAAGCAACTTCGGTAAAAGCAAAGAAGGACCTTGTCAAAGTAAACGCAGAAGTAGTTCAACCGATTTGCGAGCGTTGCCGATCGATTCCGAAGGCAGAGCTCGGTAGGCTCCGCCTTCTGGGAGGTGTTGCTGCCGCTTCGGGAGCCGACACAGGCGCCCGGCCGCCGCGGTGCCTTTGATGTACTCCCCCCTTGCAACGCAAGCGCAGACCGAGATAACAAACGCACACAAACTCATAACGCCTCGCGCGCTCTCTCAAGCCGGTTGTCAGTTCACAAACCGGTTTGGCAGTGACGACACAGGTGACCAAAGTGCTCAGTACACAGTGCCCTAGTGTTTAGTTTTGATGGATTGTTATACAGTGGACATGGAAGATAAGCCATACAGTGTGGATAGTTCGGACGATATTAACATTGAAGAGGAAGAGGAGCATATTGAGGAAAATCACAGTAAGTTTATTTAGTTTGTTTAGAGTTTAGTTAAGTTTTTTTTTTTCAAAACATTTCATAGTGACGTATATTTTTTTAATACTAAAATATTTGATTTTAATGGCAAACATGCATACATGCTAAGTTACAATGATACAACAACAATGTTAGTTTAATTTAATATTAAAGTAAAATTTCACTTTTATGGTTTGACAAAAGAGCTTTGCTGTAAACCAAATTTACAAAATCTACGTTACAATAGACAACACGATATTGAATTTAACTTTTATCTTTGTGTTGTTTTAGTATTTTAACTTTTTTTGGCTAACGCATACTCAAATTTTAATATCTCCTCTATCAAAATTTGGATTTTTAGAAATACATAATTTTTATAAACATTTTTAGCAAGTTGAACCTATTTTGTTTCATTTTACTTAGGGATTGCTTTTCATCTTCACAGGCTACCCGCCCGATTTTCCTATCGAAGCCCTAGTGAAGCTCGAGCGCCCATCGCCTCCATTGCCGACGCCGCCACATACGCCCACCGACGACACGCCTCCCGCAGTCGTTATCTCCCGCCACCAACCCGCCTGGAATCCTTCACCCCAACCCTACCCCACTTACCCCAGACCAGCTATGCAGACACCCTATCCTTACGACAAAGTACCAGTTCCTAATACATACAATCATCCAATGTCAGCCTATGTGCAAGCACAAGTCGCGGCATTGCCTCCGTCGGCGCCGTATCACGCAATGCTGGTCAATCAATGGATTAGAAACGCTGCGTTATACCAGCACTCATTGAGATATCCCGGAGTTATGCAGAGAATGCCAGGAAGGAATCCACCGCCGATGCGAGCGCCGGGAGTGCCAGGGACAAGGCCAAAAAAGCAGTTCATTTGCAAATACTGCAATCGACAATTTACTAAGTCCTACAACCTTCTCATTCACGAAAGGACGCATACTGATGAGAGACCCTACTCCTGTGACATCTGCGGCAAAGCGTTCCGGAGACAAGACCACCTAAGAGACCATAGGTATGTAAAGGTTTTTTAATAACGATTTTAAGGTTTCGAATTTCAAGTAACGGATGTTGATCAAGTTATCTAGCAGACATGTTTAATTTAATGTTTCCACACTAATACCAACAACGTGATTTAGGATATGTTTCTTCGAGGCTTTGTCGACGATAACAGATTATAAAAAAAATTAAAAGTGTAAACCTTTTTGTGAGGTCGCGAGGCGGCGGCCGCACGCGCTCCACAACCGGTTTGATTCTTTACGATCACCATATCTGTCTTGGTCCGCCGGCGAACAAATTACACGTTATATTTCTTCGCTTTTACGAGACAAACTTATTTTTTCCTTTCACATGTCCCGTATATATTACCATCTAATACAGAATTGTTTCGATTTACGTTTCAAGACCATTATCAACACCTTATTGAGCTATAAAAGCCTGTTTAGTTGTTTGTTTACATTGAGTTCTGCTAGTCTTATCTCAAGTGAAAGTTTTAGCTTTAGACTTATCATTGTTTTTATTTTTCCAGGTACATTCATTCCAAGGAGAAGCCTTTCAAGTGCACTGAGTGTGGAAAAGGGTTCTGCCAATCGAGGACATTGGCGGTGCACAAAATTTTGCACATGGAAGAATCCCCTCACAAATGCCCAGTCTGCAACAAAAGTTTCAACCAAAGATCGAACTTGAAGACACATTTACTGACTCATAGTGACGTGAGCAAGCACCACTTGGATCATCTTGAGGGATGTCAAGAGGTGTCGTCAACAAGTCAGGTTGTAGAGAACTCATTATTAGACCTGTCGCATAAACCTTCCCCGCCGCCTTCTCAACCGCACCAACCACTTCCAAGCCCTCATAACTCACCAGTTGAAGCACCTAAAAAAACGTTAGGTTTTTCAATAGAAGATATTATGAGGCGTTAGTTTTAATTTGTATATTTAATTGTAAATATTTATTATTTTCTATTCAGAGTATTCAGTCGAGTTTCTCACGATCATTCCAAATTGTAGGCCAATTTTTATACAAATTGGTTAATCATTGTTATTGTCTTAATTAGTCATTAGTTGTCATAGTGTTGCTAAGTATTTACTTTGCCAAAGAAGTATCTTATTGACTGATTAGAATTTGTTTTCATTTTTGCATTCATTTCTATGTTCATTTAATATGCGGTTTATGTAGATGGTTTTCAATCACTTAAGTTTGTATCCGTAACCATTTAACAGACAGAATTTGGCTATATTTTATAATTTGATCTTTTTTTAAGACTAAAAGACTGAGATTGTTTATAGGTTATTGTTGTTATTTTTTCAAATGTTTAATAGTTTGTGATAGATTATATTAATTAGGTTTAAGTTTGTATTTTTTAACTAAAGTTACCGGAAAAGTATTACCTTCTTTAATAAGTTTATTTGATCCAAATTTTGTGGCTATGACAACTTCCAGATCATGTTCAAAGTAAGTTAGATATAAATTATTTATATTTAGGTAAAGAGTTTCAGTACAATCAGTAGTTTATAGTCGTGTACATTTATGTAAATATTTGTAAATCATAAATAGTTAAGTCACGGAGGCTACTTATGAAGAAATAATTTAAAAGAATAATAATTATAAAAATTCAAATTTTATTTTTTGTTTCATTTATCCAATTATTGTTTCTAGGACATCAGTATTATACTGAAGAATAATAAATAACAATGCTTTCAATTAATATATAATAAATCGATTAACTCAACTTTTTCTTAGTCTAATTAATTTACACTAGGTTTTTTCTATTCAAACAGTACGATTGCCGAACTTATTACAGTTGGAACGGTTATTTGGGTGTAGATTATACTTATGTCACAGAATATGTAGATAACAGAAGTCTTTAAAGATTCAAATTTTGGCCCACCTTAGACATAGTTTGTTTTTATTTTTTATTAGGGTACAACAAACAACATTACAATAAAAAATACTTATAAAGACCTTTTATACAGTAATTTTAGTTTTTTTTTGTGCCACAAAGTTGGCAAACCAGCATACGGCCGCCTGATGGCACTGATCGTAAGCATCACCGTAGCCTATAGACACGAAGTGCCTATAGACGATTGCAATACCGGGGGTATCACTCACGCGTTGCCAACCCTCCCAACCCCTCAAGTGGATACTCACCGAAGCTTACTCACCGTAGAAAAACAACATGGCCGAAACCAATGCTATTTGGCTACGATCTTCTGTAAGGTGGAGTTCCTTCCCCAGACGGACTGCTCCGATTTGAGCGGATTATCCGCTGTGCTCTACCAAACCTACCTACCTGTGTGTCACGTTCTTAGGTAACATTCACTTGCTAGGTTTTATTAATGGATCACAACATCGTACAAGGAATACCATCCAAGCTTCAGTCTTTACGATCAGTGGTTGATTCGTCGGTAGCCATGGATCGTAGTCAATCATTCGGAACAAAGCATTTTTTTATTATGTATAGATTATGAACCTTCTGTAACTATTTACTTTATGTAGAAAAGCTACGGTCCTGCAATACTAATCACGAAAATAATATAGCGTGCAAAAGTAATTATACTTGCACGTTACAATGTAATTTATATATTTACAAAGAAAGATATGAGTATGTACTTTCTGTTTTTTTGCAAGAAAGTTTAAACCTCTAAAAAAATTAGCAGGCAATCTCACACAGTTATCCATTTTTTGTGATAGAAAAAGACAAACGGTCTAGTAGGTAACCTGATATAAACAATCACCACTGCCCATGATAATCCTAATATTAAAAAACAATAGCTCATAGCATTAGGTCCCAATAGTAATGTAACAATAGACCATGGTATCGAGCCTCACTTGATTTGCCATCTCTCTAGGGTTAGAGGTTCTTACAATACTTCTTACTCCGACTATCTTCTTTCTGATTAAATTCGTTGTGAGTTCCAAGACAGTAGTCGTAGGAATGTGTGGTGGGCTTGCCCATGATAATCCATGACTACAAAAATCATGGATGCGTTTCTCACCTGTAAAGGAATGAAAGAGGAAAAAAACAGGGAGTGGGAAGCAGGACGCGTAGTAGGCTTCCGACTTTCTTACTCAACGTACGAAACTGGCTATTCTGGAAGATTCCATTTACGTGCCAATACCAGTTCACAGTAGTGCCTCGACTCAACCACTCAGAAAATTAACTAATTAAATTAGTAAATTAACCTTTAAAATTAATTATTTATAGGTATTACTTCAATGCTTATCCATAACTATCCTTATCCATTCTAACTAAGCCACAGTTATCTACAAAAATAACTTAAAATAATGTTATAAATTAAGTGCTAATGTATATAAATAGACATTTTGAATACTCTAAATTTTTAATGATAAAGTAAAAAATATTCTCATATTATATACTCATTTTGTAGAAAAAATAAGATACGCCGAGTAACTTTGACAGAAATCAACTATTAACCAATAGGATATAGAGTAAGTCTGAGGCGTCGAGATAACTAACAATAACAATATATTACGTGGGGCATAACATAATGAATATCATTAGACTATATGCATTATACAGCAAGTGATCCAAATTGTTAAATTGCATGTGATCTACTCACTAGACCGTAACGCCATCTAGTAGCAATACGTTGAACTATTAAAATGTCATTTGTCGCAACGCGATGTCGCTAGGCGTATTTAAATTGCACCTTCGAGAATTGGATGCTGGTTTACGAACTGACGTTATGTTGTTCTATACGATTACTTACAATATTAGTATTCAGCTTTAATCAATTTTAAAACTATGTCTGCATATTATTAAACTCAGTTTATCGAGTTATTCACTATTATTCAAAAGAATTAAATAAAAAAAGTGCAAAAGTAACACAACAGTGATAACTAAGACCTCGTTAACATAGATTTAATAATAGATTTGTATATTATTAAACTCAAAGTTGTTTAAAGCTGGTTATTTTATGTAGAAACGTGAATGTAAAGTTGTGCATTGGGAGTTTAGATATTAAAAACTATTTTAAATAAGCTCTATCAAAGAATAAAATACTATAAGATCCAACGATTAATTGCAAAAACAAAACAATCTAAATTTCACCTGAATCCCCAAAAACTGATTGATGATTGAGCCAAACTTGGCAATTTGGCAGTCAATGAAAATTGCAACAAATTCATAATGATTGCCGTATAAACGCCAAATCCAAGCTAAAATCGAGTTATTCCCATGACTATTCCGAATTCACCCAATCGAATAATCGTTTCAAAATCGCTTTTTGCCCTCTCAGCCCAATTAAAGTCGGATTAAAGATTATTTTGGGCTACGGCTATATTTCAAACGATTTTGAATGTCTGTGGAAAAACAATTGATTGACGGACACAATGATTTATTACTGTAATATTGATTTATAGAGATTAATTCAAGCTTCTATTCAATTAGTTATCATCAATTCAATTAAACGCGGAAGCTGACTAGTTAAAGAGTAATAGTTTAATTTATAGTAAACACTTAGCTGAATTTTGATAATAGAAAAATTGAGTTGAAAAATTCAACTGTTAATAGTTCTTGTTGCAATGTATTTTCATTATAGACAAGAGCTTCATACATTCTTGTTTTTCTCTCAAAGGGGTAATATAAATATAAGTGTGATTTTAAATAACTATTAACATAACCATTCTTATTAATTAGGCTGGGAAATCAAATAATTTTAATCAAATTTTCATTATAGAGTTTTATATTGAGTGTCAGAAGTTTCTTATTTATTTTCTACTCTCCACATTGACGTGCGTTTTGAAATCTTATCACATAGAAAACTAACTTTCACCAACAACCAAATCCATTATTTTTCATAGTAATAAAGAAAAGTATATTTTCCCATGCTCTACCGACCTGCACATAAAATTACGACCACACTATGACAATCATACGAAAAATTCCATACAGCGTACCGTATTATTACAAAAACGCGTACATTCCAAATTTTTTGTGTACAGTCAACAAAACAATGAGGTATTTAATGAAGATTGCATTTAGCCTTGGGCTAGTCGTAACGATCACCTGAAGTAGCCAACAGAACTCAGGAGAATTATATCGAGATTTATAACTACTTTATATATGATTGTGTTAGAAACTGATTATTTTGACGGTGATTTATGTTATGGCCCGAAGCGATATTTCGTTATTTTGAAACAAATTTAGAAATTGCTTGATTTATTATATGATAAAGTTAAGTTTTGATTTTGTTATATTGTTTGCGAGTTTTATAACATCTACAATGTCTGTAGAGGACAAGAGTTCAGAGGATAGATCATCTTATTTTTCTTCCATAATATCAATTCGAAAGTAACTCTGTCTGTTAGGTTAAAATGGCTCAATCAATTGAGATGTTTGGTATGGAGATAGTTAGAGACCCGTGAAAGGACACATGATAGTTTGTATTTCGGGAATCACCCTATATCTAAGGTAGGTATGTACTTAACAAACTGATTGTCAACTTTCTCAACGCTTTTCTCCCTATTCTATGTAGCAGGCAACACTGGTGTCAATGATGTTCATAGACAACGGTATCTACTTTCCATCAGTGGACCGTTTGCTTGCTTGCCCGCCATAAAAAATCAAATATATTTTCTACGGAGGGAAAAATTTTTTTTTTCACCGAATCTAAAAAACATCATTCATACATAGTATGGGTGAATGCTCATATTAAACATTATAGGGATCAAATTAAAGGTGTGTAAACGCAACCAACAGTCAAACAGCACGCGCCACCTGGCGGTAAACTCACGAAACTCACGCTATATTGATTGGCAGCTGTCAATCATCACAAATCATCGAACATAATAGGTTTCATTTCGGCCAATTAGAGCCCGTAGTCGCACCCACAGCGATGAAAAGGTATAACTGCTGTACAATGGCTAATATCCAGCATTACACGTGATACATTGCTATATAGGTTATCGAACATACAATTCGAGCTCATTCACGAACAACCGCATGGTTCTATTTCAAATAGTGTTGTTCGTTTGGTAACAATGCAGTATTTTTGTTTTATAACCAACGTACACATGAGGATGTTCTTAAAATTCAATGTTCGTCAAATTATACAATGTATTGTTTAAAAAACATACATATTTTTTACTTTTTACACAGTAGTTCGATTCTATTTTAATAGAAATGTTTATGGGATGGCATTAATGTTTCTCTGGAGTCTAAGTGTTTTCTATGTATAATAAGTTTATTTCTACATTAATAATATCCGTTGTATGGCTGGCACACATAACACAAGAAGATTCAGCCTAGCTAACTTTGAGACCAATTGGCGTGTGAATAAAAAAAACATGTTACAATATTCTATAACCGCAAAGTCTGTGTGTCACCAAATAACATTGAAGCTTTGGGCAGTTTGGGGTTGAAAAATATAACTTTTTGTGGCATTGCGTGATTCCATTGACTTTCTAAAACTTCTGTGTCATGATTAATATTTGTTTTAAAAATGGCCTTCGAAGGCTGATTTCATAGCCATTCAATTTAATATGAAGTTTTTTGAGATATTTATCAAAATATTCCTGTAATTTCCTATCAATCATTATTTGATTGATTGTTATTAGTAAATTGGTGTGAATATTCTCATATTAACAAACATAGGTACAGTGCGACAAACTTATCTGTGCCGGTGGCGAAATCTAGAACTAATGAATACGCCTTCAATACCAAATATTTCACCGCCTCCACCATCGCCATAGATAAGTTTGTGGGACTGTACCCATGTTTACTATCAGATCAGTTAAAGAGGGAACGAGAAAATTTTAATATATTTTTTTTTATACCACAAAGGTGGCAAACTAGCATACGGTCGGCCTGATGGTAAGCCGTCACCGTAGCTTATAGACGCTTGCAATACCGGGGGTATCACTCACGCGTTGCCAACCCTCCCAACCCCCCAAGTGGATCTCTGGAGACCTTACTCATCGTAGGAACACAACATGGCCGAGACTAATGCTATTTGACTACGATCTTCTGTAAGGTGTAGGTCCTTCCCCAGACGGGCTGCTCCGATTTGACCGGATAATCCGCGGTGCCTTACCTCTCTTAAAATATTAAAAATATGTTTTTTTTTACTATTTGAGAATTGTCAATAACAGAAGTATCACTTTAGATGTCATTCACCATATCAACCCATTATCATCCCACTGCTGGGATACGGCTCTCCCTTCAATCGAAGGTGATTAGAGCGTACTCTGCCACGCTACTCCAATGCGGATTGGCAGAGGCCGGTGTTTTCAAACCGCCCTAAGGTCACCGACTTGGCTTAACGACTGTCATCCATCGACAACAGCCGAGACCGACGGCTTAACGTGCCCTTCGAACTGACAAGCTCGAGATAACGAAACCCATCCAATTTTCTAGGGTCGACGTCGCTTAACTTGCGTTTGCGTTGCGTGTTCATATTAGAGAGCGACACACAGCTACGCCATCGAGCTCCTCGAGAAGTCATTACAAAGATCCAAACAACTGATAGCGACGGTTTATATTGACAAAACATCAACTTGGTTTGAAAAAAAAAAAACATTTATTTTGCAAGTAGATTTACAAGAAATACTTTTACACGTCATTTTTTTTAAATCCTACTAGCACTTCAGACGTGAATGGCCTGTTGAGAAGAAGTGCCGCAATTGTACTAAGGTGTCATCTTCTTCGATTGCTTACAGTACTCTGGCAGCTCTCTACTTTCTTTCTATTACAGGCATATGGTGTTTAACTTTACTGTGGATTAATAATATAATATCGCTGCAATTATCACGTTCTTGAAAACCATTCAATCGACAATATACGCTTATTAAAACGCCTTAACATTTTGAGCAAAAAAATGTTAACGTTATATTTCTAAAAATAACTATAATTTCAACCAAAAAATGACACGGTATGATTTAAGCCAAATTACATGTATAATTAATATCACAGCTGAATCTTTTATAATTGTTCCTTAGAACCAAATCTTATATAAATGCTATGAAATCCAACAATTATGGGCTCACCCTTTTCCAATTTTTGTTTGACGGGTCTATGTCAGTGCGGCCATAGGAAACCGTTACGTCACACCAAGTTAAAGAACCACTTACGAAAATATTATCTAGCTTTTATAACTTTTCATTAAGGTTCGAAATCGAATGGCCCTGTAGCGGATTTTGGTTTAATTATTTTTGTAAAAAAGCACCCAATCTACGCTTGCTTGTCAATTCAAGAATTTGACAAGGGATGTGGTCTACATAAAGCAATGTTTGACAACGAATTGTTTATGGGTATACCCTCTCATCAATAATAGCTCTAAGAGTGAAAGTGACATTAGCAAAAATATAAAATCTATTACATTCTTTCCGTTCATTGTGAGTTCCAATCATTTGTGAGGAAAAAATTTAGCTTTTTGATACGTCAATTAAACTTCATCGTTTGTGTATTCTAAAAGCAGGTGAAGTTGATGTTCCAAGCTCAGCTTTCTGTGATCAAATGGCCCAAGATGATGTGTACAAAATAATGTTACATTAAATTACTACTGTCACTGTCAAACTAAAGAAGAAAGACATGGAAATGAACTACTAAAGAAATGACTTGGTTAAAATTTAAAAACTTAAGATTAAAATGTATGTACAACTGGCTAGATAGCTTAAAATTGACAACGACTTTAAAAAATAGACCCTAGACAAGGTATAGAAACAGTCCATCACTTTGCCAATTGCTAATAATATTATACCAGTAATACATAGATAGAAGCAATCTTAATCAGAAAACATCAGCAAGCCTTCCCAGTAAAATCAGGTAAACCAAAAAATACGTGTTTCGAAACAGACGTATAATTATAAAAGATCAAATGTAAGGTGCGCAGTTTGGACCAGTTATTAAATGTTGAATTTGGGGGCAAATGCGGTTATAATAGTCTTGTATTCTGTCCAAGATATGTGAATAGATGTTTTAGGGTTCCAGAAAAATCGAGAAAGACAAAAATCATAATCATGTTCTCTTTTTTAAGTCTTACATAATATTACTTAGTTAAAAAAAAAAGTAAAAATAAGAAGTATTTAGTCTGTCACTGATTAACAAGATGGTTGAAAAGTAAAAAAATAAAGCTGGTACCTTTTGACCAAATCCTACGGAAATCGCGTACTTTTAGGGATAAAAATGTAACCCTATGTGTTAATCCAAAGTATTAGCTACCTACATACCAAATATCATAAAAATTGACCCAGCCATTTGAGCGTGAAGAGGTAACTAACATCACACAACTTTCGCCTTTAGAATATTAGTAGGATACCTACTTTCTATGCCTATTTGATATTATATATGTACGTTGAATACCTATTTGATATTACGAGAATTTATAGTGAAGACAAAACTAAGAACAAAATAACAAACTAGAATTATGCGGAACCAATAATAGTTTTTGTAGTTGATAGAAGATCATCCGTTCTTAAATTGCATAGTAATTTTGCAAGGTTTTGTGGTTACTGTCTTTTAATACGTGGGATGTGCTTTCCGCTAGCATTGTATTGTTTGAGAGATAAAAAACACTATGAATGGGATGATTTCATTACTAAAATAGCAGTTTGTGACATTTTTATGTTGCTATCAATGATTTATGAGTGGGACAAATTGATGCATTTTTGAAAAATTGCAGTATAATTTTGTTCAAATGGCCAATAAGAGTAATCATGGAATAGAATGCTGGATACCAAAAAATCATATTAAATAAGAACGAAATACAACGTTATAATATCAATTTATTGTACTTAAACGTAATGTGTAAGGTTTTCCCTATTTCTCTCTTTTTCCCTATTACCTCTTTATTTAAGTTTTAGAGTCCAGACTTATATACCTATTCCCTGTTGCTAGTATACCTAGCAGTAGTCATGACAACTGATTAAAACAAGTAGTTCTTCTGCAATTATGGCTATACTTATGCGAACCATCAAGGTATAAATTATTATTATTAATTATCAGTGCATGTGGTATTCACCTGTAATTATTTGTACATTTAAGTTTTTAATATAATGTCGTATTTTTAAAGCATGTATGGAATGATACAAATGTTGGTGGATCAATAAATAAAGCAGTATGTTTGGATATTGCAAAAAAAGAATTAATTTTAAATATCTTTGTGTAGTTTTTCATATCTATCTTCATTCCTAATAGGATTTCACATTTTCAATCTTAGTAATTTCATTTAATATTTTTTTTGCTATCGGTGTGGTTTTCGTAGCCACATTCATATCTATCTTCTATACAATTATTTGAGACGCCCAGTAAAGTACATCAGGTAATAAATACATATATAATTATATTAAGCATCAGATTCACAAACTTTGTGCGTCATATAAATCATAAAAATAATATTAATATGACATTGAAAAAAAAAACTCTTAGAAATGCCGCCGGGGTTCAGTAGGCAGGGGCAAATTTATTGGCGCCACCGTGGTTCCCAACAGGCCCATTGACCACAATGTCCAACCGCAAACTAATCAAACAACCAGTCATTAGACCGTCATTTTTGGAAATGACGAGAGAGGATAGACATTGAAACTTGGCAAAAGTTGCCATAGATGTTGATAACAGAGAAAGATTTCAAGCGAATTGTGCCTACGAGTCAAAAGACTCAGTGAGGATTGGTATATTATCATAAAGGTTTTTTTCCGAGTAGTTCAGTATTATAATGTTTGGATTGGCAAATGGATGCAAAAAGCGGAGGATCGCATTTTGTTGAAAGCATTGGTAAAGCATCCAGCAGGGGGTAGATACAGGCTGATAATAATGATGATGAAGCATCCATTTTAGATTTAGTTGCCAAGTGCAGCTGCCGGTTATACTGAAAGCGTTTGGAGGCCTATGTACAGCACTGAACTTCTTGCGGCTGAGATGATGATGAAACATATAAAAAAACAAATTTCGACATTGTTAAACTATTTTTTTTATCGTACCAAGTTATGAATGCAAAATACAGCTGATAAGGAACTGAAAAATCTTAAGAATTAATCTGAAAATAAAACTTACTTGCACATGCACATACATCATGTTGACTTCATGTTCCTGTGTTAGTTTATAGTGTCCTAAACAACCAATCAAACAAATGACAGTACTGTACAAAAATAATATTTGCCAAAATTATTAGGTGTTTACGTATGACATGTCAGAAAATATGGCATCCTTTGTTCATTTTAAACACCTATTATTATAAAAAGAACGATATTATACTTTTTGTATGATTTCATGAATGAGATTTTTAAATGTTACGGTTGCGAATTTGGAAGTTCTAATTTTGCAAATGAAAAAAAATATGGGCATCAGCTCCCAATGTTTAATGTCAGCGATTTAACTACTTACAAATTAGGTCCGGGTCTCTACATAATTATACTCAGTTAATTATTAGAGTGTCGTTAATTGGAGT
The DNA here is from genome assembly GCA_905163395.2 of Endotricha flammealis. NCBI lineage: Eukaryota > Metazoa > Arthropoda > Insecta > Lepidoptera > Pyralidae > Endotricha > Endotricha flammealis. The sequence continues at coordinate 9,935,932 of LR990869.1, read as the reverse complement.
CGTCATTAAATAGTAGATTATCTACAAAGTCACAAGTTGCAATTCCCTAAACTCAAAATCAAGATCGGACCGCATCCTATCTTGCTCATACAATACACAAAATGAGCGAGATAAAGAATGAGATTAAAAACTGGCTGAAAATGTTAACAAGATTGATTTATTACGAGAATGGAACAGCAGATAAACGAATTCATTTGTTTGTTGTTGACATACTTGTTCTTGATCGCAATGTTTTGAATTGGGAAATTATTACGACCCTAAGCAACTAAACTGCTGGGTCAACCAAATGATGGAAGCTCTGGTTCAGCTGTAAATCATTTTAAGGGACCTCAAGATACAGAGCTCACGATTCTTAAATTACATCAAGTTGAATTACTAAACTGGCCATGTGTAGCCCACGACACACTAAATTAAAAAGATGAACTGTCTGATTGTATTCATAGGTGGTCTAAACTACCAGTTAAAGTAGTTTTAGATAACATTTTAATGTTTAAGGCGCGTGCTGCGATCCTCATCAGACGACTTCGAAGTCTGGCCTGACCTATGTTTCTCGGCTCTTTAATGCTTGCTGGGAATCGTGTTATTTATTATTTATTAAGTATTATATATATTATAGGTATCATTAATTTGTATTGTGTATGTAAAAATACAAGTGCAGAAACTTACCATGACGGCCTCTTTTAAAATATACCTAACACATGTACTAATGATTGAGCAATAACATCAAAAATAAAACTTAAGAAGGACATGCAAAATAAAACAACGAGTAAACAAAAAGTCGCAGGAAACTTGATCCTAGATTATCTCGACCCAAAAACGACAACCGAAATCACCTGCAGTAACACCCAAAACGTTAAGAGGTCCTGCACGACTTTTGCCTTAAGCCAAGTTGCTTATTAGGGATGTACCCCGCACCTGTGTGAATATTTTCTTAATCCTCTAATTAGAGGTTCGCAGATCCAAAGACGGCCGAAGCCAAACGGTTGAGCGACTGTGGGGGCCATAAATTGTTCGACATTTGACCCCTTGCACCAAGTTTTTTGGAGAATTTGCCCTCGGGACGTTTCGAGCGTTTTGGAAAGTGTACAGAGTAGGGTATATCGTGTTTATGGATTTGAATGTTGTTTAGAATTAAAATTATACTTTGTAGATTTATTTTCAATTCACTTTGATTGATGACTTTAGCAATCAGCTGTATATAAATCTAAATAGCTATGCACATTATTTCTAATCCTACATTACTGATCATAAATCAGTTCATTTGGCCTTCAGCTTAATATTAATATTTGCTCAGGTGTAGTCCACTTCAGAAGTAATAACTTTAAAACCTACACGCTATTACAAACAATTAGTCAATGGACTAGCTTCAGCATTAATATGCCCTTTATTGTTTTATTAATACATAATCATCGATTGTAAATCATCTATATGGTACTAAATATCTGATCTCACATAATTCCGCCCACGAAGCTTCCCAGGCTGCTCTGTGGCCATAATGCCGAATATATTTATCGTGGCGATCGTCAACCGTGGCGGATTGCCTTAGGGCTCCCCGCCTCGGCCCCGATTCTTTCCCACGTGCTCTGAATGCTTGGATTGCGTGCGACCTCTTCTACCAACCGTCCTGTACAATATTACCATTATACCATTATAAAGACCACATACAAAATTATTTTCTTCGCCAACGTTATCCATATCTCCAGTACGTAAACACTTATGTTCGTTGTTGAAGTCTTCTGTGGTATAATTTATGGGTTGCTTGATGTAACCTGGATTACCACATACAGACGCCGGTGCTGCTGCAGTGGATCTACCGTTTGCTTCGGGCTAGATCTCGGTTCTCACCTTCGACTTTTATGACCGTGGGATTTTGTTCATTCACAATTTGGATGAGATTTTATTAATGATAAGTGAAACTTTCTTAATATTATATTATGTATATAAGTTTATTGATTTCTTTTTATTTATGTATAGATATACAGTGCCCTAACGCACGTCGTCTATATGACTCAAAAAAGCTTAATGGTTTGAATATTGCTAATATTGGCAATTTTGCATTTTAATATTTTGCATTAAGGAAAGACATAGAATATGGTTTCATGAATAATAATATACATTTCAACACTATGTAACTACAGTGGTTATATAAATGAACAAAGAAACCTTAATAATACGTATAGAAAAGAATGCAAGCCAAATGATTTCTCCCCGTCAGATTCCACAGAGAAAAAGTAAAAACATAATTCGAGAGACGTAATAGCCGTCCGTATTCATGGTAATAACGATACTAAGCTACGGAGGTGATTACAAGCGTTTACCGGATGATTCGGTAATCGGCATGCGGTAATATTGGGAAAATCGAATGAATTTAAGGAATTTCTGAAGGAACTTGGGGTTTAATCATATTGTCTGGACTGAAGTTTTTGAGAGATTCAATATTGTAGTATACTATTAAGGTAATGATAAGTCTGATGCTTAAAATATTTAAGTTAATATAATTAATGCATTCCAAAGAATATTTTATTTTATATAATAGTGTGTTTTAAGTAGGTATTTTTATAACTGCATAATGTTGGGCCTCTCTAGATCGATTAAAATTTTAAACAATCTGTATAATATAAATTAATATTTACTTATCCTTAACATAATTCCTAACATCTGCGAAATCAAATAAAATGAGTACCAACCGAAGTTCACAGAATTACAGAAATCTAATCAACTGACCTTATAATTTTGTAAGCACTATTAAAATAAGCAGAAATTTCCCCATAACCTTGTTACTGTTTTATTTTACTTTCATGGAAAACATTTCATAAGCGTTCATTAGTTACACCACCCCCAACTTTGTCGGCTCGATTAACTCGATTCGTTGCAGCCTACCGCCAATTTGGGTCAATTTTCGGCTAGCACAAAGAGTTGATGTTGTCCTAAAGATCATTGGTTGGTAATTAAAACAAATAGGGTCTAAGCGACCCGCCTGAGGCGCCACGGGGCGGCGACGGACGCGCGTCCCGCCGTCGCCGCGGGCCACCTACCCCCTCATTATAATCTTAATCTAATTATTGAATTTCTACAATGTTGTTGTTTACATTTTTTTCTAATTTGCTCCACTATACTTAGGAATGGATGCGTAAGCGCTAAATGGCACGTTTAGGCTCATATATCATACGGTGCGAGTCACTGCAGCGCCAGCCGAATGTTTCTCACGCCTGATTTTTTGTTGCGAACGATTTGATTTCGTCTCATCTGTGTATGCTGCGGTATCATAAGACATTATTATACGGTTTATGAGTTTGCCTCTAGATAATCAGACATTTTGTTGCATACCATCATTATTGTCTTTTTGGAAACATCTGGAATAAAGATTATGATGATGCTAAAGGCGTATGCGATCATTTTGTGTATGAATAAAAATGAATATAGTTCATGTTATGTTTCTATCAGTAATCATTTTAACACCTTAGTTTTGACTGGTAAGAAGAAGTAGGATGAACAGAAAAAAGCAAATAGTAATCAGAGTAGAATGTTTCGAAACATGTCAGAAAGGTCAGAAAGGATAGCTACAAGGTTATTATAATATAAAAGTTATAGAACATTTTCACCAAGGGAATAGCGAAAATTCTACAAGAATTTCTATAAGCAAAAAATCTAGAAGAAAAGCTAGACACAGAATGGCAAAAATAAAAAATAGTAACTTCAAAATCTTTAGTTTCAAGTTGGCAATCACACACAACTTACTAACTAAATTGTTATTAATATTTAAGTTTCGCAATCCACTTGAAATCCTGTAAAATACATCTAAATGCCTACTTAAACAATAAGCAGTTATTCTATCCAATCTTTCTCATGAATATTATTAATTTTAAAACTGCGTACAAGTTATTGACAACTCATTTGAATAGCTAAAATAGCTATGGTAGCCTCAGGCGATTTTAAGCTATCTCCAATGCATCGGAATTCTTCGCCTCTCCACGGCAAAGATCCTGTGATCCCCATTCATCATAGACGGTAACAACCTCTATGCAAAACACTGACGTGGCTGTCATCCTACGATATCTATATAGAGCTGCAACAGTGTGACAAGTTTAATATGGTGTGACATTAAGTTTTAAAATGTTCGGTGTAACTTTTTGGTTGAAAAATACTCTATCAAAATCTCAACAGAGTTATTAACAGTTAGTTTTGTTATTAACTTTTTTTTTATTATGTTATTAAAATTTTAAAAGTTATATTTACAGTTACCTCTGGCATTTAATCTCGCCAATAAACATTCCGAACGGTTGGTTGAACATAACTTAAAACATTGTAAAAGAAATCTAAGTGCCCGCGATGGTCCACAGAATAAAGCAATTTTTATTTTTATTACGTAAATAAAAAATAAAAACTTATCCAAATAATGATTTTGGTTTTATGGACCGTAATTAATTTTTTTTTAGATCATCCATCTTTTATGTTCCTTAACTAAAGTCTATGCAATACAATGATGTTATATTGATAATAATAGTCATATTTATTTCAGAACAATTTGTGTCAGTTTTCACCAACGCCTCCTAGCGTAGGAATAACCGTATGCCATACAAATGTCATAAAAATTTTCCAGTTATGTTATTACTACCGCTAGGAGGCGTTGGTGAAAACAAACATCAATGCTACATAAAAAAAGCATGGTTTGCTCTCTTTAAAAAATAAAAAAAGTCGCTGCCTACATTTTGTTACTCTATATAGATACTTTAAGTTTTATTATTTCATTTCATAATTTATACATACGTCGGATCATTATTTACTGTTTCGCCCGGGGACACGAGCCGGGTCAAAGATGCCACGACAAAAAATCACTACTATACCCAGTTTAATGGTCTGCGTTTAATGTTTGGGAAGGGGATGTTAATCTATACTTATAATATCGTTTTCGGATTGACTATCAAGGCTCAGCCAAAAGCTATTAAGCTTAGAAGTAAGAACTTTGAAGATTTTGATTGACTTATTTTTATAACGATATACCTAATTATTTATAGGTTACATTACATTACCTTGTGGTACTTATTCCCAAAGTAGGGAACTATTATTTAACTAGTGATGAAAAGTACAACTTGGTAACATATTATATCTTGCAAATCTGGCACTTTTCGAGATTTTTATTATAAGTTGACTGGTGACTTTAAGCAAATACTATAGACGAGTAATACGCACAGCTTCGGAAGAATTCGGGCAAGACGCGACACTAGCGCCCCTACGGCATGAGGGCGGCATGAGGTGAACGATTTCAAAACTTTTGTATGCAAAATGTTATAGCGCCCCTAGCGGCATGAGGTGAACTGTGCGTTTTGTATGCAAAATGTTATAGCGCCCCTAGCGGCATGAGGTGAACTGTGCGTTTTGTATGCAAAATGTTATAGCGCCCCTAGCGGCATGAGGTGAACGGAGGTTGCCAAGTCATTGTATGAGAAACGTCAAGAGCTGTGCGTATTACTCGTCTATAGTATTTGCTTTAAGTCACGTTCAGGAAACCTATCCTTCAGGTATTGTAAATTGACAGTTTTTTGACCGTTCTGTGATTTTACCAGTTTTTTACAGTTACTTACAAATAGGCTAATGGCGGAAACACACTACCGTGTCGGGGCCTGTCGTGTCGCGCCAGAAGCATATCGCGTTCATACATTTTATATGGTTAGGAGCACATTTGTAGGGCGTGTCGTGTCGTGACTCGCTCTGTCGTGGCGCGGACTGCTGGCCGCCGATTGCGCCACGGCGGTGGTGGGGGCTATGTCGCGACACGACACGCCCTGCAAATGTGTTTCTATACCCGCGCGCGGCTCGTGGCGCAAACAAGTGGACGCTTTTTTTAAAATTTGTTTTTGCAGCGTGATAATGAGTTACTAGTTAGTAGATTCCTGATAAATATACTTAAATACATTTTTTTGTAAATAAATACCATTATACATTATAGAAAACACCCAGACAAAGGCAAACACTGCGAGCTTCTGTTCAGAAATGAAAGAAATAAACGTCTGGCGTTTATTTCGTTCATTTCTGAACAGAATCGCGCCCCGACACGACACGTAAGTGTGCACACCCACCGTCACGACAGAGCGCGACACGACAGGCCCCGACACGGTAGTGTGTTTCCGCCATAAACAAGAAGTTATGAGGAACAAAACTTTAAAGTTTTTTTTAACCTAACTGATAAATACTGGCCAGAAAAAAAAACATACAATGAATAAAAAAATATTTTCAAAGTTCGTATAACACTCTAAAAATTCAAAATGAGATCATAAATATTTCAAATGAAGAATGAAGACGCGCTCTCCGTCTGCTCATTAATGCTCATTTGCTGGAATATTTACAGACCAATTATGTTATGATTCTCTTATTTATATGCGCGAAGTTGGATTCTTCTTTTTATTGTTGGCCACTATTCACTTGGAAAATATATTTTTAAATAATAAATTATCAAGTATTTTGAAAATATTATGGTAAAGTGTTGTACATATATTTTACTTAGTAAGTGAATTTAAGTGCCAAATTCATACTATTCATATATAAGAACCAGTATAATATGGTTTAATTAAACCGCTTAAGACGAAAGGATTTGGATTTTTTCCAGGATAAAAACGTTTAAATGAATATTCATTTAAACGTTTTTATCCTGGAAAAAATCCATAACAGTGAAAATAAACCATTAAGGGGTGGAAGTTAATAAATATGATTTGTTCCATGCGAAAATGTTGTTGCTAATGTGCTAAGCTACTAATGTACAAAAGACCTAAAGTACTATAGGCCTACCTAGTACTATATAGTTTATTTAAATTCTTACATACCCGTACATAGATCTTGATTGTGTCTAGATATGGCAATGCTCCCGTCTCAGCGGCTAGGCGCAGTAACAAGGGGAAGTGAGCAACATATCACTGGAAAACAACGCCCACACTTAGATACCATCGAATCAGATTAGGTGGCATTTCTAGAAATGTTAGGTCTTCGTATTATACATACAAAAAACTTTAAGTCTTATTTATTTGTATGTTAAAGTTGAGAATCAAATTGTTGTATGTTATCCATTTGAATAAGGTTTTATCTTTACTTGAGCGATGGGCAACATTAATCCTTCCGAATGCAAATGTAAATTAAATGTACTAGGACAAAGGTAGGGACTCGGAAAGACAGTTACTGTTTTGAAACAGAATACATGTCGCTAAGTATTATCTTTACTACAGACATCTAAACCTCGGTTTTCATAGTGGTTGTATCGTCGTAGAAGATTATTCATGTTCGCACTTTGATGTTAGAACTAAAATTTTGTATTCTGGCTGAGAAGGACCAGGCTCTTAGTCAAATGGCAAATGTCATTTATCGAATCGAAATAACAACGATGTGTTGTCAATATTAAAATACTCCAGACAGTATTAAAAATTGACCGCGATTGTTGGTAGCCGTCAAGCCAAGTAGGTGATTCGAAATACGGCCTGAAAACACTGAAAGCAGTTAACCACAATAAAAACTTTTGATTTTACTTTTTTTTTTACAAAGTTGGCAAACAAACATACGGCCCGCCTAATGGTAACCATCATCAGCCTATAGACGCTTGCAATACCGAGGGTATCACTCACGCGTTGCCAACCCTCCCAACCACCCCAAGTGGACTTCTGGAGATCTTACTCACCGTAGGTCACACAATATTACCGAGACCAATGCTATTTGGCTATGATCTTCCGTAAGGAGGAGATCCTTCCCCAGACAGGCTGCTCCGATTTGAGCTAATTGTCCGCTGTGCCCTACTTTTTTTAAAAAGGTAGGTCTTACATTTAGAAGGATACACTTTACACTAGACAATGTAAAGATGCAGTAAAAAAATGAATCAAAAATATCAACAAAAACACCACAGTTACCTACTGTGCTTGTTCCAAAAACGCCCAAAGCCTTATTTTGATCATTTATAAAATGTTGCGTGCGAACACAAGTAGCGAAGCAGACACGCAAACTAAGTGCGTGATTTAAACACGACTAACAATGACTAATGAGGCATATTATGGCAATCAATTTATTGGCCAATTGAGATATCTTAAAGGCGGCCCCTCACAAGGGAATATAAGTTTGTACCGTCTAGGTAATATCTAATCTAATTTAGTCCATTAGGTGTTCACGTAAAAGTAAGAGAAAACTTGAAATGTTGGGGGAAGGTCTTTGCCATGCAGTGGGACTCATATGGCTGCAAAAAAAAGTGCTCGCGAGTATATAATGTACCTACTCGTATACTGTTATGTGGGCAAAGAGCCAAGAAAAGGGGAAAAAATTTAAAGCGCGCAGGTTCGCAGGAGACTTCCGTAGTCGCCGACGCGACGTCACAGTTAATAAATAGTTACCCGACGCGACGGTGCTGTAGTTAATGAATTATCGACGAGTTAACGTGCTTATTGCGTTTTTATTTTAGCTCTACACTCTCGCGAAATTATACGAAAACGAGGATCCATCCTACTTTGGCTTCACTTTAACGGTAATTACGTGTCTAATTTCACTTCACTTCGGTCAACTTTGCGATAGTGTAGAGCTAGCATTACACTAATGTAATGTTCGAATTTAAACATTTACAGGCACGTGTTCCCAGTGTGAGGCCGCCTTAAAGCCAAAGGTAGCCTTTAGTGAGGACAAACACGCGATGGTTAATTTAATATTTTTTTCGTGATTTATTAGTAAACAGATACTAATAGTTTTATTTTTAAGACGCCCGTGGTGTTAACAAGCATTGCAATCCCGTTGTTACCGTTTTCGTGGGAAATGGCGATCGTTTTATTTCTAGAGTAACTTAATAGAAAAAATGGTAAGTGCGATGGTAGCTGAGCGAATAATGAACTATCCCATTAAACGTCTAATCAATTTGGAATTCTGTCGCAGGCATAACGTGGGTATATTGTTTTATTTAATGATAGAGATAAAGATAAGATAAAAGATAAAATAATTTATACAGAGACTAGGTACAAATAATATTATTCGTATAAAATAAATCTACTCTAAAAACCACCACCAATTCGGAAGCAAAAGCAAAATGGCCACTGGTAAAAAAAAGAAGAAGTTGGCAAACCGGGACGGGATACTTGATGGGAATTGAAAAGTGTCGCTGCCTCGTAAGGCGGCTGTGATACAAAAACTATGATATATGAGCACAGAGACACTAGGGGAGTCCCTGAGCCATTGCCAACCAATAACAAAAATAAAGGAGGAAATCAGAAGAAAGGAGATAGGAGAAGAGTTAGGGTTCTCATTCAACTAATGAAACGCATTGCAGCTATACAATGGTATTCTGTGAGAAGGTGGCACTTCGGTCGAGTCTATTCCCCGGTAGATCTATGCTAATAATACGACTGTTAAATCGATATTTGTAGATTCACCTAAAATGGTAAGCAGTAATAAATAAATGTTTAAATCTTAAAAAGGTTGTAATAAGTATTAAAGGTTCCCAATAGAACTATCGCGATCGTGTTTCTTCGCTCAATTATTATGCGTTTTCCTACCAGAGCGTATGTCGATGTACTTGATAATAACGTCTATGGGAATGCCAGTTTCATGATAAATCTATTTGGTGCCTTCTGAGTTCTGCCTCTATATTTATTCCTGTAATTTATATTTGAAAATCAATGGACTGTAGTGAATAAAAAATCTAACGTCATTTGTTTATAACGTCTGCCGTTTCCATACAAAATTAACGTTAAAAAAATATTTCTCTCTAAATTCTACAGATATACTCGATAAGAGGAGGAACTTTTGCTTCACTGTATGTATAGTATTGTACATAGATTCTTTTTAAACAATGTGCATTAAGATACCTATATTATTTGAGATTTCGATAGTTAACAATTTATTTTATGAAAATGTTAATGACAAAAACACTTCACAGTGCGTGGCTCGATATTGATTAAGTTTTTAAAACATAGTGAGTTACAAAGATATAATATGTAAATTATGACTAGAGAACGTGTTCGTGAAGGCTTATACTCTGAATAAACGATTTCATTTCATTCCAATGGAATACAACGTTACATCAATGTCTTTTTTGTATAAAAGATGTATTTATATACGTATGTAAGTACTGCCCTAAAGAAACCCATATCAATGTTCATCAAAGTACAGTCAGGGTAGAAAATGCATAATCATTACATAAGCGTGATCAGATAGTTGCACTACCGATGGGCGTGACGGAGCGGGGCGGGCGCCGCATTCTAAATTCAAATTGCCAGTTACAGCTCACGCGAACTAGTTGCATAGATAAAGGAAAGTTTAAAAAGTTTTTTTTTTCAAGTAAGCTAGACAGTAGTACTGTTATAAATTGGTTGAAATCACGCAAATGGCAAGATGAACGAGATGAGATAATTTTTTTTGACATTTCACATCTAGATAGATAGAAATATTTTTTTGTATCTCTGACACACTTAAGAGGGGTAGGGCACAGCGGATAATCCGCTTAAATCGGAGCAGCCTGCCTGGGGAAGGACCTTACAGAAGATCGTAGCCAAGTAACATAGGTCTAGCTAGGCCATGTTGTGTTCCTACGGTGAGTAAGGTCTCCAGAGCTCCACTTTGACACTTTAGAGGGTTGGTATAGGAGGGTTGGCAACGCGTGAGTGATATCTCCGGTATTGCAAGCGTCTATAGGCCACGGTGACAGTTTACCATCAGGCTGGCCGTATGCTTGTTTGCCACGTTTGTAGTTAAAAAAAATATATAAGTAAACAGAAAGTTGGCAGCAGCTCAGTGCTTTATTTTCTGGGGGAGCAAATAATTGTTTTTCAAACACCGCCTTTAAAGAATAGAGATGACGATGACGCGAGATGACAATCTACAATGTGAAAATACTTTAAGTGGCTTTGAGAGAGGATGGAGTTTGTTACTTTGAATTACATGAAGAAGGTAATCTTTCAAACTGCTAAATGAATTTAAATCAAGGTCAGTATCGAGGCGAGTGTAAAAAAATGACATTTTCATTAAATTATAATCATAAAATTATAAGTTTGAGAGCCTAATTATACTTAGTACAATCAATATAGTTTTCCCACTGCAATACACTGCACTGTATTTTATTTTACTTATTCAACTTTATAGACTAAAATATATAAGTACTCATACAATAGTTGCCAACTTTGTGGTATAAAAAAAAATGCGGCCTTAATGCTAAATTGCATTCACACTGTACTACCGTAGTCTAAGCATATGCTACTATTGCACAAATTCGCTCAATAAAAAGATATTAGACAACTAATAACGAACTAATGACACATTTTATAAACACGTCGATACGTTCCCAGGCTGGGAATCGAACCTCGGTCACGTCGGCCTATGCACAAATTACAAGTCGGCACCTGTACGTGACGATTGACAGTAATTTTGTTCTCACATGTAATAATAGTTTATTTAGAGGCCATGTGAGGTTCTATGTGTCATTTTAGTGTTAAACGAAGATGGCTGTATTTTTATTGGGGCCAGGAGAAAGGTGATAGAATATACGTCTATTTTGTTTTTTTAGACCAATCATCACCATCATCTCATTGTGGCTTTTAGAGTTCCGTAGTAAACTACAAGGAACCCTTATAGTTTCGCCATTTCCGTCTGTCCGTCTGTCCGTCCGCGGTCTAGCGCCTAGACGCTTCATGCTAGAAAGCTGTAATTTGGTATGTATACGCATATTAACAATGCTAACAAAGTGGTAGAATAAAATTTTGAAAAATATTTTTTTTCTTGTGCCTCCCCTACGTCTAAAATGGGAATGAACATTTTTTTTCGCGCCGACACCATGTTGTTGGGTTTCGTTAGATAGGTCTCTTAAAAACATCGAGGGTGTGGGAAGATCATTTTCCGATACCATGATCCGTTTGCGAATTAATTACATTTAACGTGCCAATTTTCGTTTCGCACGGTGGTCCCCCCTGCCCCCCTACTTAATTTTATTTTTTTATTTTTTTATGTTAGGTTCATTATAATTTATGTTTATAATAATATTTTTAGTTTAATTTTAATGTGTATCTTAATAAATAAAAAAAATGGAACTAATTACATATTATTTAATAAGTATTACATCAGAGATAATAAAAATATTTATGAAATAACTTATATAATGTATGTAATCCTCCCTTGAAAAGCCACCTACATGGATCAATGGTGAATTTAGTTTTATTGGTCTTCAGCATAGGCCAAAGCTATGCTCATCAGATATTCTAACTAAATGGATGAAATAAAATAAATTTAAAATAAAACCATCGAAAATTGTCATAAGTTATAACTTATTGAAAGCTTTTTGAAATACAAAGTTATCGATAAAGTGTTTTTATACGACAGATATGGAAATATATTCTGTAGTATGGGATTCAACCTTCTGAACACTCCGTAATATAATAATGACTTTTGTTCAATATTCAATCATCATAACAGTACGTCTCTAAAATAAATCTCACGATTTTTATTATCATTCTCATGTTTAAGCGAGGAGCAATGCCAAGCTTCCGATTAGCCAGTTCTCACAAACCATGAGAACTTCAATCAGATGGGCTATTTTAATGGTCTTATTATTGTACAGTGGTCCTCAAAGTTGGATAACTTGAAGAAAATCAAGAGTTATAAAAACCAGTGTAGTTTATTTCATAATGACGCTTTTATTTGCAACATTTTTTTATTATTTTTTATTACACTTTATTAACAGTGGATGTTCGCAGCTTTTCTCGGTATTATAAATAAAATTGAATTTCATTGCTTGATATGGGTAGTATTTATATTATCCATAACAAATAATATATTCAAATCAGATCAGCAGTGAATTAGCCCTTAAAGTTATAATAATGATAGTAATTTGATAGCGACATAGTGACCATTTTTAATAATAAATGCTTTTTCGACAATTTTCTTTAACTTAAATGGAGCTTGTGACACCGGGCTATAATCATTTTAAAATCATATTATTTCATTAGCATTGTGACGAACTGAGGAGCTCGATGGCGTCGCTGTGTGTCGCACTCTAATATGAACACGCAAGTTAAGCGACGTCAACCCTAGCCAGCGTTTGGATGGGTTTCGTTATCTCGAGCTTCTCCGTGCTTCGGAGGGCACGTTAAGCCGTCGGTCCCGGCTGTTGTCGATGGATGACAGTCGTTAAGCCAAGTCGGTGGCCTTAGGGCGGTTTGAAAACACCGGCCTCTGCCAATCCGCATTGGAGCAGCGTGGCAGAGTACGCTCTAATCACCTTCGATTGAAGGGAGACCCGTATCCCAGCAGTGGGATGATTATGGGTTGATATGATGATTGTGACGAACTAGCCATCAGGCTGGAAGCAGAAATACTCTTTCGATAGCTTTATTTTTTAAAATTCTGTTTATATAATTTGAAGTCTGTCAAATTGTTTTATTGTCGTTGTTTCTTCATTGTTCTTGCTTCTTTTCGATCCGCTCTCACTTCTCTTTAATGAAATGAAATGAAATGAAATGAAATGAAATGAAATGAAATGAAATGAAATGAAATGAAATATTTATTCACTTATATTTTGCTATTATATTATTTTACACTGAGCACTAGATATTCCACTTCTCTCCCTCTATCTTTTACAATCATTAAATTATTTTCTTATCAAAAATAACTTTTAACTATTATACATCAGTTTGAGAACCTCATTAAAGTACAATCAATATCATTTTCCCACTGCAATACGCTGTCATTAGTCATAAATTATATTTATTTTGTTTCGTGCTTTCGTCTCCGTAGCCCTTTGGAACAGAGGTCGTGGAGTTGATTTTGTAGTCGACTTGCAAATCAGAAATTAAATCATAATTTAGTATTTTTATTATATACTAATATTGTATTTAATAGTTACGTATATTTTTTAATAGCGAAATTACGAAATTTTGAAAAATCCTTTAAAAAAGGATCCGTATGTCATACAAAGGACACACCCTCCAAGTTATCTACGATCAAATTCAAATTCAAATTCATTTATTCTGATCTTATTCTGATCTGCAGTTTAGTTTGTGCGTTGATCTATTTATCAGTCAGTCCGTCGTTCAGGCAGGACAAACCATTTTATATGTATAGAATAGATGTATATAAATCACTAGCTATTGCCCGCGGCTCCGCCTGCGTGGCCAAGGGAAAATGTAAATATTTTATCCCATGGGAATCTATCACTCTCTAGACCTTAAATTATGCCCGTTCAAAAATTATGAAAAAATAATGTTACACTTTTTTTCCCGTGGGAATGAGATGTTTTTCCGGGATAAAAAGTAGACTATGTCATTCTTCAGACCTTAAATCATCTCTGTTAAAAAAATTATGTCGGTACTTAGGTTCCTTTCGACGTGAAAGAAGAACAAAATATTATTTACTTTATTTTTCCCGTGGGATTAAGATGTTTTTCCGGGATAAAAAGGGTAGCCTATGTCACCTCCAGACCTTAAACTATCCGTAATAAAAAAAACATATCAATCCGTTCATTACCTTCGACGTGAAGGAAGGACAAACAAACAAACACACTTTCACAATTATAATATTAGTATGGATATGGATGTAAGTTCGCGATCCACTGCCTACGACCATCATCAACAACAGGTGGAAATAAGAAGAAAATAGATAGAAAAGGAGTTTCTTGCACTCTCTCTCACCTCATTTAAATTTTTGAAAATTAAGAGCAAGAATATAAAAAACTACCGCTAAAAACACCGAAATAACAGTAAGGGCGGTGGCGTTTTTCCACTACTCCGGCATCCGATTTTTATCGGTCCGGTAATTGCCGGTCCGATGTAGAAATTCATACTTTAGACATAAAACCGGATGCCGGAGTAGTGGAGATGCGCCGTAACTTGTAAAATGTAATTTATCTTGATTAAGATCAAACACTACGCTAAAACAATTAGACCACCTACGTTTAACCTTGTTGATATTAAAAAAGCTATCCCTAATACATCCTATATTATTAGTATGGCATTTCTTTCTGATTAGCGTGGGAATAAATTTCGCGATTAAAAATTTATAAAAAAATATCCACTAAATTTGGTCAGAGTTGTGTTCCACAATGTCGATTATTGTTGGGTGCATCATTACTTTAACTATACAGAGTTGATAATACCAGTGTAAAATATGCTTAAATCATATTAATGTTGGCAATAGCGTAGCCAACCAGTACGCAATAACAAGGAGAGTGTATCTAAAATATTTCTACGCCAATTTGTTTAGAATAATGTAAATAAAAGCAGTTGTCATATTGAAAGTACTCGCAACTACGAGTTTGCATTGTTTTTCAAACTGAGTAAATATTGATGAAAAAATGAGAATAATATTCTTCTTAACAGTTGTTATGACAAGTATCGCTAGGATACGAAATTCTATCTGATTTCTTAGCTGTGTAATCGTGTAATGTAAAAAGTGGTGATGACGACGCCGACGGTAGGTTGAACGCTGAGCTTTCTCTTAAAACAATTTCATAATGTAAGTTTATTGACAGATATAAAGTTTACGTCATGGACCTAGAAAAAAAGGCGGACACCATCACTGAAACTAAAAAATGAAGCACCCATAGTAAGCCACCTCGCGTATACGTACGAACCGGCCGGCCTACTATGGTGTGAATGTGTGCGTGCCGGTCAGCCATTTCATACTCACACTTAGTTACGCGGCCGCCATTAGGGTGCTTCAATTCTTTCTTAGCAAGATTCCGTCCCCCTTTTTTCTAGGTCCATGGTTTACGCTATATAATTTTTTATACAGAGATGTAAAGTAACTCTTGTTCTTTACGTAAACAGAGGTCTATTACGAAATCTGTTACATTTAATTTTGTTATAAGTTTACTTGTCTTTTAAAAACATTAAATCCAATTTTATAATTTCGTTATTGAAACAAAAACAAACTTTGGAATATAAATACATATAATAATGTAGCTGGCAATATTACCAGCTCTATATAATTATAAATATGAATAAATCGATGTTCTTTTTTGGCTTGGCTGGCGCGGGACGGCTCGGCGCACGCGCTCTGGGTGGATTTTTTCACGTTTCTTCGCGATTAGGATGGTAAACTCCCATCGCGTTCTCTTTTATTGTTCCGACGTCGGCTTAAACACACAAAGGCGCTTTGAACGTTGTACTCTGTAGTTATAAAGTGAAAATTTTATAATACTTTTAAATAAGTGCTAATAAAATTTGTTATAACAATTTTTAAATAGTTTCTTATTGAATTATAATCTTAGAGAATTATTTTATAATTTTAGCTATGCTATAAAGTCGCGATTACACTGGCAAAAAATTTATTTACATATAGATACGCTAAATATATATTTTTTAATTTATAGTGGACCTATGTCCAGTGTGCAGAAAGCTATATATAGTCACTGTACTTTTTTTTGATGCTACAAAGGTGGCAAACAAGCATACGGCCCGCCTGATGGTAAGCATCACCGTAGCCAATAGACACTTGCAATACTGGGGGTATAACTCACGCGTTGCCGACCCTCCAAACCACCCCAAGTGGAGCTCTGTAGACCTTACTCACCGTAGGAACACAACATGGCCGAGACCATTGCTTAGCTACAATCTTCTGTAAGGTGGAGGTCCTTCCCCAGACGGGCTGCTCCGATTTGAGCGTATTATCCGCTGTGCCCTACCCCACCTTTACTGAAGATTTTTTAGTGAACATTGCAACAATGTTATAATGTGTCAAAGTACTAAAGTGACAGCATATTTATGCCACCGACTGTCCATCGACCTTAGAATAACACCTACACAAAATGGCGCGTGTTCAATATACCAATTAGATAATTAATTTTATAAAACGTAGGCGTGGCCGGCACACTATGGTGAATATTTAAAATTGTTTTTACTATGAAATCTATCAATTTGATTGTATTTTAGTCACGCTTTGTTTTACGCTATTTAACTAACGGACGTCGACGACTTTGTCTTTTACAGTAAGACATAAATACATATAAAGAAGTACAGTCAAAATACAAAAAATCCACACTTTTTCTCGTCAATGATTACATTACCTGACAGGCCCTGTGGTCGAGTGGCTAGCAATGGTCACTTTATCCCAATGGCTGGTTCGATTCCTGCGCAAGGCAAACATTTGTGTGCATGAATATGTCTGTTTGCCTTGGTCTGGGTGTTTTCTATGTTAAATAAGTATTTATTTACAAAAAAAAAAGTATTTAAGTATATTTATCAGCAATCTTGTACACATAGTACAAGCTTAGTTGCTTAGTTTGGGACTAGATGGCGTTGCGTGATTCGTCCAATAATATTTATTTATAACATTACAGTATTAAATTATTTATGTAACTAATCTACTCCATAAACTACTACCATTTCGGAAAGAAAAGCAAAATGACCACTGGTAAAAGAAATGGCGAAAGAAAACCAGTTACGGTCTTTTTTGTCATATAGAAACACATTTCCATTTTTTAAATAAAATACATACAAAAATTAAGTACCCACTAAACGCGGGATGTCGTTCCAAAAGTACTATGGTCAAATCTTAAGTCGAATATGTAGATGTTGATAAAACGAGCAGACAATCCCCAAGATGACCACAAGTCAACCAATGAAAGAGCTGACCAGGGTACAGAACTAAAAACAAATATAAAGTTAGGTAAGTATTATCTGAACAAGACCATATATTTTATTGATTTTATTTGTGTGTTTAGTACATAAAGTTTTATTCATAATTCATATTACAAATAATAAATAACGCTATGTTAATTATCATTATCATAATTTCCAATTAAAGTTAAAATCATTGGAATAGTAAAAATAAAATCGATTAATTTTATTAATATAGTTATTATGCTGATAAATTATAATGACTAATCAGTAGTTCGTAGTAACTTACTAATGTTATGGCGTTAATTAAATTTACCGTAATTAATTTAAATTATGTAAGACGATTATTAGAATAATTTACATTTAAAAAAAAATTGCTTACATGTTTTAAATATTTAATCGGTTCGTATGGTATACATTAATATTTTATTGAATCAATATTATCAATGAGATGTCCGATGGAGTTCTTCACCGTGAATAACCACGCAAGCTACGACAACTTTAGCCAGTAATTGGATGGGTTTTATTTTACTTAATCAATAGGTAGGTACTATTAATGAGAAACTCGATGGATCGTTCACGCAAACTAGGCAAGGACAACTCCAGCCAGTAATTGGATGGGTTGCAGTAAGTCAAGTAGTTCAAATAAGTGTTTTGTAGTCATGTTAAAGTGGACTGATTTTTATTTCGCATTTAATAGACCTATTTTATTATCGGGACCATTAACTTTGTTGCGCATGTAAAAATTTCGACGTAATGTCAAAATGTACGACCACAATTAATAAATTGGATGAGTTTGAAAAATTTCGAGTTTTTACATGATAACGAAGTATATACGTCAAGCTCTCGGTACAGACTGTTGTCGATAGATTACACTCGTTAAGCGAAGTCAAATGAAGATTGACATTTTCTGAGAAGCACACGAAACGAGTAATTAATTTCGCGTTAACAGTAATATGACTGGTACTGTAAAAATACCTACGTAAGTCTAGCTCTTGTGCACACATAAATTTTAAACAGTTAAGGCGAATTACTACGTTAATATTATTTGTTGAAATAATTATAATAAAGCTGTATCTTGTCTGTTCTTGTAATATTAGATAGATATTAAAATTATTTTTCGATTTTCTTCTTCTTTTTGTTTTCTTCTCAGCGGAAGCCAGTGTTCTCCAATCCAATCGGAATGCCACCGATTTCGCTTAACGACTGTCATTCATAAACATTCAGGAACCGACGGCTTGACATAGACGGCTAAACACGTAGCAGCACGAGATAACGAAACTCATCCATACACTGGCTAGGGTCGAATTTGCTTAACTTGTTCGTTTTAGAGTGCGACACACAGCGACGCCATCGAGCTCCACTTTAGAAACATTTTTTTTAATGTTATACTGCAGACAAACAGGCAAGTGGTCACCGCCGCCTAAGGACATCAGCAACACCAGGAGCGCTACCATTGCGTTGCCCACCTCTGATGAGACCGCCAATTTCTTTTTATATATTTTTTATACCACTAAGGTGGCAAACAAGCATTTGGCCCGCCTGATGGTAAGCAGCCTATGGACGCTTGCAATATCACTCGCGCGTTGCCGACACTGTAGGTATAAAGTGAAGCTCTGGAGACATTACTCACTGTAGGAACAGAACATCGCCGAGACCAATGTTATTTGGCTACGATTCTCTGTAAGGTGGAGGTCCTTCCCCAGACGGGCTGCTTCGATTTCAGCGGATTATCCGCTACGCCCTACTTCAAAAATCCACTCTTAAATAATCCCATGTCCATATGCTTTAATTGTGATGTTCGACGATTAAAATCTATGTTCTAAGTTTAGATTTATTACAGTCAATATGTACCCTTAAGTGACCCGTCCCGCGACCTAGTGCCCTTGCGCGCACGACGCCTGATTGGAATTTATCGCCCTCCTGCCCTGTAACTCGCGCGGCCTGCTCTTGAAAACTCTCATTCCTTTTGCGGCATTGAGAAATCAGAACTACGCTTTAAATATTTTCTTTTAAAATAATAAATCAGTAAAATTACTTCATTGTTTACAGTAAAATACGCTACTCTACGCTAAGTAATTTGCGCAAAAATTTTTGGTGTTTTACAAAGTTGATTGAAAATTTTGTTGTCATTCATTATTCGTTAATATATTTTAAATTTTAAGTACTTTTTTTTAACTACTAATCTCCTATAGGAAAACAAAAATATTCTTAGCTGGTAGGCGCGGCAAAATTTTCTTGATTTTTCATTTTCGACTTTTCATGAAAATGACGAAATATAAATTTAACTACAATCAAAATTGTATACCTTAATTAGGTGGTTTCGGAGACCAGACAATAATCAGTCAAATCATATGCGGAAAACTATTCCCTTTTAGCAACTTTCATGTAAGTACGGCCCTATATTATTTACAAAAAAAAATTAAGACAAAAAAAAAAAGAGAATCATATTGATTATGCCAAAACTCATAACGATGTCCTAATGATACTTGAGCTTAATCATAGTCCAGTAAAGTCGGTACACTCATCTTATCATGTAAAAGCTAATCGAAATTTGCTTACTTTTATTTTTTGTCCCATTCCCTCGCGAAGTTTCATGACACGCCTGGGGGCACGCTTCGTTTCCCACGATATTTTTTATGTGAAAAAAATATCTAACATAAGTAAAATAATACAAGTGAAATTATACTCTATCGGTTAAATAAGAAAGTTTATTTTTAAATATAACAACATGGCTTTTAAAACGTTTAAATGCTATTTAAGTCAAGTCGAGTAACATTCCTCTTTATGACAAATCGTCTTAAGAATTTAATATAATGTTAAAGAAATTTAAACTCTATTGCTTGGTATTAAAGGCTTTGATTATAACCTAATGAAGTGATTAGAAGTTCTTACGTGATTCTTAAAGAAATTTCTCTTAGCTCTTTTCGATATAGCACGCGTCAAAATGTTAAGATGATTTCATGTTACATTCAATAGTATAAGATCTAATTATGTAATGAAAAAATTTATAAAATAATTAAATTTTAAAGTGTATAAATACTACCATTAATGTTTAGTTATTCAATTAATTTTAGACAATAAATTATTTGTTATAATAATAATATAACACACAATCATTTTATTGCCAACTGCTCACTATTTATGTCAGTTATTTTCCATCAAACCTTACATTGTAGTTATACAAAAACTACAAAATTATCCAGAATTAAAAGTATACTATACTATAAAATGCTTTACCATTATTTATAAACTATTAAATAAACTATTAACTATTAAAGTGCAGTGCGATGCGCGCTCGGAAACGGACGCGCCCCGCAAATTGCATTATTACGAATTTATAATTCGCGAACAGCGCGGCTTGTCCGCTGCACGCTACCGCTGCTATGGGTTCCGCGCAACTCATAGCCAATGAACTGTTGGCGTTCATCAACCACGCCATCGACACTATGGACGAGATCAGCATCGTGCAGATCTGCAAGTCGAACTTCAATGAAGAAGAGATTTGCAGAAGCAAGGTGTTGCTCTACGAGGTGCTCGGCAAGATCGACCGTATGCCGTCCCGGCGAAGGGATGAGAAAGGAGAAAGAAGTCTTCAAGACATCATTTCGTTGCTGAAGACAACCGATCCAGACGACGTGCCCACTTTCGTGGCCAAGGAGCTGCATAAACTGCCCCCCGTCACTTTTGACCACGTCGACGTCACCAGGCTGCTCAAGGATATTACTACCCTGAAAGCCAGTCAGGCCGAGATGGTGCTTAGGTTAGAGGCTTCTGAATCTACCATCAACGAACTGCGTGCCGAATTATTTTCATTGAAAAATAATAATGATTCGGTAAGTAGGTCAAACGAGGCCGCTAATGTAAACACTCGTCGCGGAGCGCGAAACATGGACATTGGCAGTTTTGAGTCAGCGAAATCGGACGACTCGCCGCCGGCTGCCGTCGCTAGGTGCGATGCCCTTTGCCCCGCCGCCCGCTCCACACCTCAGGAGCAGATTTCACGCGTGTGTACGTCGACCCCTCGTGCATACGCTGCAGTTGCTGCTGCCATACCACCTCAGCAAAGCAAAGGGGAAAAGAAGAAGAGCAAGATGGCTCAACGTAAGGCTGTGCCACCTACACAACCACCTAGTCGACATTGCGACGAGGAAGGCTTCGTCAAGGTGGAAAGGAAGAAGAGGAAGCCAACCAGTCGAATCATCTTTTGCGTCCAGAGACACCATCGACGCAGGTGTACGTCTCCCGACTTCATTGGTCTACAACGGTCGAGGAGGTTGTAGACTACATCAGGAAGAAGACCAACTTCACGCTGAGGGTCGAAAGGTTGGAATCCCGCCACAGAACGAACTTCAATTCTTTTGTGGTGAGGGTGCCGACCCACCATCTTGAGACCTTCATGAAGGAGGACTTCTGGCCGCAGAGAGTCGTATTCCGGAGATTCCGAGGACGACTGCCAGCGGAGACCGCGCGCTACACGTCGCCGACACTACGTGTTAATAGTTAATTTTATTAAATTATAAGTGATATAATATGTATGTTAGTCTGTAAGGTATTTATAATATGAGCCCGTGTAATCTTTTACCTGTTGCTTGAAATAAAGATATATTATTATTATTATTATTAAAAATAGCCTGGATTAAAACAAATAGCATTGAGAAAACAGTGCAAGCCCAGATGGAGACAGAGATATTAATTGCCTACCTAAACTGACCTAAAGGATTGACAAAGCGTTACCTTGGACAGAGACGAGTGGGGAGAAAGAAGGCAATTGCCCTCCAGTGCGACATAACAGTGTCATAAAAAAACACTCAAGGTACATCCATAATGAGATAAATTTCAACTAAATCCGAAGAGTCGTTTTTGAGTGATTCCATTTAAATTGGTTCTCGTCGAACGTAAAATATGACAAGCTGTAATTATGTATTTTCAATTACATATTGAGTTAGTGAACACATCTTTACGGCTCATTGTACTGAGGCTCGTGCGTCCCGTCCGCCGACGTTCACGAAGCCATCTCGGTCAAATTCCACCGAGCCGCCGCCTTACAGTTATAGAAATAGCGGGAACGTAAGCATACCGAATTAATGAGTAGAATGTTATAGATCTAAGTTGATTAAGATAAAAGTAATATTAATGTTAATATAGAGCTGAGATTTAATAAAAGGAATTTGTCAATAAGTATAAATATTAGTTTTACTAGTTCATCTGTTATTACTTTTTGACACATTTATATTAGTTGGAAAATAAATTAATAACTTTCGATTTCGGTTTTCTGTGGTCATCTTTCAATGATTACTATGAATTAATTATATTGTGCTATAAATTAAATCATAATTTTCTTAACGACTGCTGGCTGGCGATCTTTTTTTTACTATTCAAATAGATCCACCAAAATGCAGCTACAATTTTTTTTTTTTTTAATTTGTTTGTTAGCAATATATGTTCCTCTCTCTCCTGAGCGAAAGCTTCCTTTTCTTTCCCCCACACATCCCAGGCCTGTACTCTCTATCACAGTTTTTATTAATATGTTACTATCGAAACGAGGAATGCTATAGTAGAGTCAATTAAAGAAGAACTTAAAGGCTGTATTAATCCTACATAAAGTAGAGTTAGATGTTTTTATTACAATTTTGGTAAGTTGCACGAGAAATTTTTCCAGATTATGATGTATGGCCATGGCTCTTGCTATCAAACTGAAAATGTGTTTCTGCGACTGGTTAAATTATGAATTTGAGGGTACATAGTATAAAAGGAATAGCTGATACATTATTTACAAGATAATGTTCTAATGTGTAAATAAGATTAGTATTTATTTAAGTTACAAATTGCATAGTTTTGTCAATAATATTTTTTTTTTCTAGCTGTAACTTTACCTAGCAGTGATGACATAGTAAAAATCTTTAAAAAGCAGACTGGAATATTATCGCTAATGCTTATGACAAAAAACCTCGGCCGTAAGTGTATGTGTATATGTATATTTATATTAGATCTCTCCTCCAACAATACGTAACAGGCAATTTTCCGTTACACGATTACAACTGTCATATCCAATAAAGATTTTAAGATGAAGTTAGTTCCTATGTTTCTTTAGTCTTCGCTTCGTATGATTGTGAAACATAGTCACAGATCACCACACAGACAATTCATACAGATTGAGCTAGCCCCAAAGTAAGTTCGAAACTTGTGTTATGCGATACTAACTCAACGATATTATATTTTATAACAAATACATATTATAGTTAAACATCCAAGACCCGAGGCCAATCAGAAAAAGTTCGTTTTTCATCATGACCCGACCGGGGATCGAACCCGGGACCTCCTGGCGGTCTGGCGTGGTAACCATTACGCCACGGAGGTCGTCAAAGGATGTTTACACATATTAAATTAAATTGTGCTAAGATAGAACAGAATCTTGTAAAATATATTTTTTGGGGGTACTTCCCCTTTGCAGGTAAGAACGAATTTTTGTTTTGCGTCCACCCGATAAATTGTGACTTGTTGTAGATCTCTTAAAAACATTGTAGATGGGTATATAATTTTTCGGTACAAATGATCCGTTTGCGAATTATTTACGTTTAACGCGATCATTTTTTTAAACCATTTTTTTAGGTGCATGTGAGTGGGTTTTTTTGTTCATCAGCTAAACGGCTATGGTCAGAAATTAAAATAAAATAATAATAGTAGTCCATAAAGTGAACCTAATAGGAAAACTAGTAGGCTCTACTAGATATTATGTAAAATAGTCATCATTATTATAATATTAAATTGCAATAATATGCAAGCAAACATATGAATAAAAATAATTGCAATCTATATCATAAATATGTAACCAATCGTATATTAAAAAATAGGTATCATTATAATATTACTTCTTGCACTTTTTTCTCAACAAGGCGACGAGATGGCAAATGAGTTTTTCGTCATAAACAACCGAGCTAGTCAAAGTCGCAAAAGTAATTAAATCTTACAATTGGATTGACATGTTATCTCTTCTATAATTAACATTATTAATGGTTATTTTAAATAGTATAAACATATATGTATAAAGGTAATTGCACGTTATATTTACTACCAACGACAGTTCGGTTGCCATAATTTTAAATTAATCGTCTCCACGGAACCGTCAAACATAATAAAACGATTCATAACAAGCGCCCATATTAATGTCAATGACAAACGTATAATAAATTATAAATTGTCTCCGCTATGTACAGTACCACAAACTTACCTGTACCGATGGCGGGGGCGCTAAGATCGAAGCTATTGAAGGTAATTGTTAAGATATTCAAGGCGTATTCATTAGTTCTAGTTTTGGCCACCTGCACGGATAAGTTTGTGGTACTGTACAAGCGACTTTAGAATCTTATTACAATTTGAACTCTATTTTTATGTTAATAAGGCATTTGTGTTTGATGAGTGCAATGCTGCATGTTTTGGTGTGAACTTATAGTGGTACATAAGTCAAGGGTCGAAGTCAAACGTTCGACAAACTACACCATTGTAGCGCCATTACAAAGCTCTCATGGCTGTAGATGAATACAAGTGTAAGTGAATTTCTTTAATATAAATTATACTGCATTAAAAAGAGCAAAAAAAAACATATAAACTATTGCCTTAGAATTAATGTTGTCAATTGTATTGTATTGTACAATCTGATTTAATTTTGGACAAAATCATTTTGGACAAAATCACGACCTAAAAGCAAATTAAAGAAAAGAAAAAATTAAGCAATTTAAAACTTTAATTTATTAGTTAAATGCGAACATAAATTTAAAATTGTCTTTTTACATTACATTTAATAATAAATTCAGAATTCAAAAGGAAACAATCTCCTTACAGCTTGTCTTAAATAGTGATGGATAGTAGTGAAAGTAGTGACAAGTCTAGTCCCATTAGTCAACTCATGCAAATTTTGATAGTCTTACATCACACTATCAAAATTTGCATGTTTATATACGAGTACTTTATAGGCCAGCGTTCAAGTCTCACTATGGGAAAAGACCTCACATTGTCCAACTTTCCATTGAGCACTGTCTATGTTTTCTTTAGTAGCCATTTGTGTCTCACTGCAGGGCAAAGGCCTCCCCCAACTTTTCCAACTGTCTATGTTAATGAAAAAAAAATTGTAAACTAACTGATGCCCGCGGTATTACCCGCGAAATCCTATTACTCCGTGCCCGGAATGATATGCGACATAAAAACTATCGTAGATAGATAGATAGATAAAACATTTATTCGTTTGCCACGGACAATACAATTTACATAACACAATTAACACTTATTACTAACTTACAATAACACAACAACAACTTAAATACAAACAATCCTGGCACATCCGCAGCAACGAAATGGTCGCACCTCAATGTATACTAATTGCTCGTACTGAGCAAAACACTGATTTTCAGTTGCAACCAATATGCGTATCTATCGTACAAAGGAAAGAGTTAACCAGATTTCGAAATATTGCGTGAAGGGATTTACTAGAAAAAATATTTATCAATAGTATTCATATTGTACTATGTAATTACAAAGTATCATAACGATGTTAGTATTATTCGCAAAAAAAATCTTTGTTCTCTCCCTGGTGACCCCTTTCATTGGTTGGACTGTACCAAACAATCATCAAATCAGAACATTTTTTAAGTGAAAGAGGATAACATCCATACATACAAATTGTCGCGTTTAAAATATTAGGAAGAATAAAATATTACTTACGTATCACTACATAAACACCGTCGGATCATTCGTCGGCCGCGTCGACAGCTCGTTGCGTTTGCCCGCGAGCGTCGCAAGCTATTTGTGAGTGTACCATCTATTGCTCTAGTTGAATTTATATCAGAGGTCGAAATACTCATTCCGACTTGTATATTAAAATATGTTTTGTTAACAATCATAACATTTTGACTTGTTCATCATCGCACGTCTTTTGTCCAACACTTCAGAATCAGAAGATTAAAGGTGGTGAAAATCAGAGATTTGCTCCCCCAACAAATAATGTACTGAGCTGCTGCCTCTTTGTATCACTGCACTGCAGCACACTGACCTTGTTAACTGTTTATTTCTGTAATTTTGTTTGCCTCAGAGATAATAAATAGCTAATAAATGATTTAGCTGTCTGTCAGGAGGCTCTATTTAAAAAAGGTAAAGTCTTGAACCTATCAACAATGAAAAGAATCAAGTGACAGATAGATACCGATTTTTTAGAATGTTTAAATTTTTTTTCCAGTTTAAATATAAATTCACATTCTTGTGGAAAATAAAAAATTTCATTTTGCTGAAATCTATACATATAATAAAACAGTAGACCTCGATAAGTCTGTACTTTGAACATATTTGACAAAAATGGAGAGGGAACAGTTAGAGAAAGGTAATAAAAGCGATTTTTTTTTTTAAATTTATTGTCTGTCTGTCTGTCTGTTTGAACGCGCACATCTTCTAAGTTACTGAACGGATTTTAATCCTGTTTCCACAGGGAGATAGAGCTCGGCTTGGAGCAGAATATAGGCTTTGTTTCATTTGAATCGCATGACAGGAAAAGGAGTTATCCTTATTTGAATATTTCACGCGGACGAAGTCGCGGGTAACAGCTCGTATAGATTTTTTTTTTTTTATTTATTTAAGAAACCAACAGCGTACAATAATATATTTAACATTTTCATGTTACATGCTATTCTTAAAGCTAATAATAGGTTTCTAATAATGTTCCAATTTTATAAATTCATTAAGGCAGTAATAACGCTCAATTACGCAGAATTCATATAAGTTTGTGAAGTACACAATACAAATACGCTACAATATGCTATGTAATAAGCTGAAAAAGAGAAAATTATATAAGTAAGTACCTGACCTTGATGCAAGGATATTTTGTGAAGTTTATTTTGTGTATTTTTGTGAAGAAATAAAAATTGCAACCTTTTTCACTTGATCATGGTCGTCAAAAACACTAAAATATTCATTATTTAACCATCACAAACTTGACGCTATGAAGATTGATTGACGCGGATAATCCGCTCAAATCGGGGGGCAGCCCGTCCGGGGAAGGACCTCCACCTTACAGAAGATCGTAGCCAAATAGCATTGGTCTCGGCCATGTTGTGTTCCTACGGTAAGTAAGGTCTCCGGAGCTCCACTTGGGGGGGTTGGGAGGGCTGGCAATGCGTTAGTGATACCGGTATTGCAAGCGTCTATAGGCTGCAGTGATGCCATCAGGCGGGCCGCTGCTTGTTTGCCACCAAAGGTTAATTATTACAGCTTAGATTATTTTAATCTTTATTTTAATTTTAATCCTTTCAATTGGGCGAAGGAGAGACATACAAAATGGTAGAGTAGAAACATTCGCAAAATGTTTTTCACTCGCCACAAAAGG
This sequence comes from Endotricha flammealis, assembly GCA_905163395.2. Classification (NCBI taxonomy): domain Eukaryota; kingdom Metazoa; phylum Arthropoda; class Insecta; order Lepidoptera; family Pyralidae; genus Endotricha; species Endotricha flammealis. The sequence continues at coordinate 9,908,008 of LR990869.1, read as the reverse complement.
AAACTTGTTAAGTTTTTGTAACGTCATACATTGTTAGTATATGAATATATTATGTATTATGTAAATTTTGATAGACAGGTGGTTTGATCGTTAATAAAATGCGAACAATTATAATATGTTAAATTTTAAGATTATCAACAGGAACCTTCATTGTTTTCCCAACTCATCTTATTTGCATACAGAGTTGCATCTGCATCGGCTGATCGATTCAACAGCGCTGAGATTGCATCGATGCCTCTTGCTTGACTCGATGTTTTGTTCGATTTATTTAGGGACGGCACAACAATATGGAAGACATAAAAAAGATTATTTTATTAAAATTTAAATAAAGATGTTGTAAATTATCTCTTTTTCGTTTGTTTTAAAAATCGAATTGTTTTCTATAATTAAATTAAATCTTAAATGTTTTTTAAATATTTTACTCGCACAGTATTGTGATGTGTATCATAATATTGAATCAACTTTTATTTATCGTAATTGTAACTTATGTCATTACCATTTTAAAAGAGCAAGTGCTAAGTTTCTTGCCGGTTCTTCTTAGCACAAATCTGCCGTCTGAACTGGTGGTAGGGAAAAAAGTGACGATTCGAAAGTGCTTGTAATATGCATATTTGAATAAAAATATTTTGATGTGATTTGATTTGATTCAACGAAATGCACCTGCTATAAAAATCATGATATTGTTTAATTTCATGCTGAATAAAAATATTTTCATGATATGCAAATATAATTTGGTGCGAGAATTCAATCAAAGTGTCCCACAGAAGATTTATAAATTCAACATTGAGGTACCTAGCTATAATTCACAATGGAAAAAGTTTAAAGTGAGACAGTGGGACTTGTGATAAACCTACAGTTTTTCATAGAGAATGTTTAATTTTAACAAATAAATGTTTATCTGAGTAACCGGTCAGGGTATTAAACTATTTTTCGTCGGTATGCCCCTCATTGGCTAGAGAGGAGAACCTGACAGACCCTCGTCGCTTCCCCAAGCGGCGGGACGTGCAGTAATGCATTTTCATCATGACTATAACCCAAAAAAAGTACCCACTTTTTTAGGATAAAAATAATTTACAACATTAAAGTAATTTACAACATCAAAAATATTAGAATGGGCAACCCTACAGTTCCCCCGTAACCCATTCAAAGATGTTTTGAAATTTAACACCATGTATAATTCGACGGTGTAGGTCCAAGTGGGTTTCGCCGACTGCCTATGATTACTTGGAGTAAACCATAGTTTTGATACAGACATGTAAAAAGCTTACAATTATAGGACGTTCCACGTTGGCTCTAAGTGTAGTGGTACATACTTTAGAAGAACTGCTAACTCAACTGGCTAAATAGTTAGAAACATATTACATTTTTATTGTATATAATCCACACAGCGCCATCTGGTCCCAAAGTATGTTAGGCTTAACCTTGCTTGTGTTATGTATGGGTAAATATTTACAAGTATTTATATATACTTACTAGCTTTTCCCCGCGGCCTAGCTCGCGTTAATTTTATGACATAGATCTCGTTTGACAACAAAACAACCCATAGCGCGACTTGTGGCGTCATCTGTCGGCCGATACAGCGCCCTCTATAGTAGAAAAAATATTTTCCCGTCGGAACGACATACTTTCACGGGATAAAAGTAGCCTATGTTAGGCTCTGTACCCCTAACAATATGTATGCAAATTTTCGTAATGATCGGCTGCTTAGTCAAGCCGTGAAGGAATAACAAACAAACAAACTCATTTATAATATTAGTAAGGATAAGGATAATACAAAGAAAACACCCAGACTCGAGACAAAAAAAATGCCATAACAGTAGCCCGTGCGGGAATCAAACCCGCACCTCTGTGCCCGCACCCTATAGTTTCGAATAGGATCACTACCAACGCACCAACGGCACCGGGCTGTTTAAAATATTCTCCTATCCCGTATATATACTATACTACGTACAATATGGAAACTAAATATTTCTTTCCTATCTAGATTCAATCTATACTCTCAAGTATTCCAGACGTTATAATATGTAAATTCATCCCAGATATACAAAATTTTGTATGTCGCGAATTAAGCAATATTTTATCTGTACGTTACTTGAATTATAATTACATTTTCGCCATGACTGGATAGGTAGAGCAAGGTGTGGTCTATAGTGACGTGACGGGGTTACTAAATAATGTCGATACCAGTTTTTAAAAAGATACCAATACCACTAATTCTTAAGCTGTCCATGTATACTGTATCTTTTGTGTAATGCAAATAAAGCTAAGTATATCCATCTATATTTTTGTAAATTTATTTACATAGAAATATTTGATTATTACAATGAAAGACTTTGCATAACATAACATTAGCTAGCTACCTACATAGATAACTTATTACTAAAAATCAAGCGACGACTTACAAAAACTTCTCATTTAAACAAACATTATCTAACACTGTAACTTTCTAGAAATATTTAACAATATTATGTTATTTTCAATAAAATTATATAATAATTTCTATCTAAATTAAAATGTTTTCTTTTCATTTTGGATACTCCATAATTCACTACTCTAATACTGTCAGAATCGGTAACCTAAAGTTAAATTCATTTCCATTCATTCATCAGTATTATAACAACATAAAATTATAACAGGAACCACAAAACCATTACAGAAACAAGACAAAACTCATTTTGCTCTTTAACATCAAGTACCAACTAAATCGGTATCGTATCCGGTATCAAATCGGCATTCAATAATCGCGTGAACCACAACACTATCCACACCGCAGGCTTGCGTGACCTCTGCCCTTCGTCCGCGCATCCCCCCTCCCCGCATACCCCACACATGCCTCGCCCGTAGCGATCCCGCCGCGCGCTCTTTTGGTATCGACGAAAAAAAATCGATACCAAAATCGCTCGATACAGTCACTACTCGATAAGCATTTAGTTTTTATTTGAACACGATCTTGTATATCGTGCTGTTTTGTTAAAATTAATTCTAAAGTTATAAAAGAACTTGTTTATACTAGGACTAAGTTTAAAAATAGATTTTTGAAGTGGTAAAGTTACTAAATCTGCATGATTGTGGATTCGATTCAACAGTAATTCGAAACATCAAAAAATCTTCGCAAAATTTTTTCGATGCGATTGTGGGAGAGAGAGATAGGCTTGAGTGAAAATCCGACCCCCCCCCCCCCCCCCCCCCCTTTCACACGCAAAAAGGGCATAGATGCCTATTTGCGGAGAAGGCCCGAACGACAACAAGTCCAAGTAAGGCCTACACGTAAATTTTATTTACAGAGCCCACCAGGTAAACTCTACTTAGTTGATATATAACTATAACTTTACTTTTAACCAAAACATTCGGTCGCATTCCACAGTTTAGATACTTAACAAAAAACGATAGTATATTACGTATTGTCAGGACAATTATGATCCTTGAATAATAAAAAAAACTAAGATAAGCACGTGTTCAAAAAACATATGTTCATCATTAAGCAGTTTAGAAATACCTCAAATTCCATGCATTGTTACATGAAAGGCATCGAATACCCGACAAAGTCGATTCGACTCAATTAAATCTTAATTCGTACAAAGGAGTCGATTAATGAAATTAAGTCGGCATTTACTCGACTAACCATCGAACGATTACAATAGCCTTAAATAGTAACAATCGAATGAAAAGATCGAAACTCACACTCACAACAAAAGACCTAACTAACCCGACGTATGGTGACTATTAAAATTTAATGACATGATTTATACAGAGAAAAAAACACGAGAAAAGGGTACGGTTACGATCCATTTTTCATATAACGCAGTTGGTAGCAAATGGGCAAATAAAAAATGTTTAACAGGGCCGACACTTTATGAAAAACGCGGTCCAACTGTGAGCGGCTTTGTCGTCGGCCAGAAATTTATTCATGCTTACCTGTTGAGCCCTGCCGTGAATAAAATATAAAGAATATTCCATTTTTCTGGATTCATATTGCGTAAGGTGTAGTGCAGAGCAAAAGTACTGTGCTGGTCAAGACATTCACTAATTTTAATCTTAATTGTCACAAATTGCTTTGAGATTTTTTCCTAATTTGTCGTTGTGGCTAAGCGCTCAAAGATGAACCCGACACATATTTTATTGTTGCTTTTATATTAGGATACGCTCACTGTCTTGTAATTTAAGTTTTTATCTCAGTAAGTGAATTTGTATATATTCTATAAGAGATAATAAAGTTTCTTAAACCTCTAAAATATCCTACGAAGTTTCTACTCTGTCTACCTGTGGACCTTAGTGATAACTTGAAATGCAATTGTCATTTTTCATGAATCGCCTCTTTAACCAAAAATTATAGTAATTATTATTCAAAAATTCACATAATTGATAGCTTTGTATTTTATTTAAGTTCAAATTGAGGAAGTAGAATAGCTTCAGCAGAAGTTAATATAGTCTCTCATAAATTTTATGTATCAAAATTACGTGCATTATAAACAATACAGTAACAAAAAATTAAGTATTGTAGGATATCAGGCGCCATGTTTAGTCTAAAGACTATAAAACCAGCCGCCTGCCGGCACGCGCTCTCTTTCGGCTCTCATCTCTCGCGGCGGACGGACCTATCGGTTATCGTATTTTCGTGTGACGTAGGAAGTGATTCGCTAGTCTTTGTTATAATTCGTAATTTTATGTTTCACAATCATTACATGTTCTTTGTGTTAATTTTGTTCATTACAAATTGTGATTAAATGACCTAATTATTAGATTTAAAGCCAACATTGTTTTTTTTTTAAGTAAAAATCCTCTTCGGATCTTATATCAGAAGTGGGATATAGGACTCTTGCCTTGACCGTTTTGCTAAAGCATTAATTTTCACATTTCATTTAATCACAAGCTAAAAATAGAACGAAGTTAAGACTACCTTCAGAATTTTGTTTTTTTTTTTCTTTAACTCGATTTAGTTTTGTTTTCACGCGTGAATATGCCTAAGGCACATAAATCTCGTAGTAAGTCGCGTAGCGAATCACACCGACGTCGTCACAAGCGTCGTAAATCGCGAAGACGCTCGCGGTCGCAAATTAGTCACCAACGATCACGTTCGCGATCTCGACCGACACCCTCGCCGCGGCGGTCGCTCTCGCCTTGTTTGTCACGGGATCGTCGGTCTAGTCCGAAAACGCTCGCCTCTCACTCAACGGACGTTAACACGCTGAATGCGATTTTAACTCGATTAGACGCGATAGAAAATAATCGTACGTCTACCCCCGCGTTACAATCCGATCTTTCAGTTCCATCCGTCGCTCAATCTCTCGTCGATGCAATCGCGGCCATTAATCCAGTGCGGTCTCATAATTATTACGTATCGAATTTCGACCCGTCTATCCACGACATCGATGCATGGTGTGACGAGGTTGACCGCGCTCAGTTGGTGAATAGATGGCATGATCAGGAATGTCTATCACGCGTGGCAGGATGTTTAAGGGGCGATGCTAGGACATGGCTAAACGAGTGGGTAACCGCCGATAGATCATGGACGGCTTTTAAACGCGAGTTTCGACCACTTTGCCCTAGGAAACTAGACTACGCGAATATATTGTTTGAGACGATGAACAAAACGTCCGATAAATACCCGTCTTACGCGGAATACGCGCGTCATACGCTCCTTCGTTTGCGTATTGTCAAGGGACTCAGTGAAGAACTGATGACCCAAATCGTGGTTCGCGGAATCAGTGACGCTCAAGTACGGGCGGCCGCAGCAAATGCGGACCTTTCTCCGGAAAACTTGGTTTCCTTCCTGGCTATCTATTTAAAGCCCAGTCAAAGCCAACCCCCACCGTCATCCCAGCCTAAGAAGAGGTTCGTTAATGAACGACCCGCTCCGTTCAAACCTAAGTGTTTCGCTTGTAATCAGACCGGTCATAAGAGCTACTCTTGCCCAAAACAAGTAAAACCTTCTGGTTCTAATGCAATAACGTGCACATTTTGTAAGAAAGTAGGCCATACAGAGGACAAGTGCTTTGCTAAGGAGAGGTCTGCATCGCGAAATACGCACAACGTCAATCTTTGTCGTGATCAGCTGGAAAGCACACGGAATACCGATGTTGTAACGGCTGTAGTGCAAGGCGTACCCGTTGACGTCCTTATCGACAGCGGCGCTCTTAACGTATCGTTGATATCCTCCGATGTTTTAAAACACTTGTCGTGTCTACTGAAACCCACTTGTTGTACTCTAAGAGGTATAAGCAATCATGAAATTATTGCTAAATCTTACGTTACTCTTACGATTGAGTTTAGTGATATTTCTTTAGAAGCCGATTTTATTGTAGTCCCCGCGGTTTGCATGTCGACACCGATTATAATTGGTACCGACATTCTGAATAGAGACGGAATTACATACGTTAGGACTAGGGACAAACAGTACCTTACACATACGGTTGACAAAACGCGTGTTGTTTCCGCGGTTCATACATCCAAGTCGGATATTAATACTCCCCTTCAGGGATCTGAACGACTAGCTTTAAATAAACTCATTGACGATTTTGCTAACTTTTTTATAACTGGTACGGCCACGACTACTGTTACTACAGGCGAGATGCACATAAATCTCACCAGCGAAACACCTGTCACTTATAGGCCTTACAAATTGTCTCTCGCCGAGAAAATAAAGGTTCGTGAAATCGTCAATGATCTCCTAAGCAAAGGGATAATCCGGGAATCGGAGTCCGAATACTCTAGTCCGATTATTCTGGTCAAGAAAAAGGATGGGTCTGACCGAATGTGTGTGGACTACCGCGCCCTCAACAGAATAACCGTGAAAGACCGCTACCCACTTCCGTTGATCGATGACCATATCGACCGGTTAGGCGATAAGAGCATAACACACTACTCCTCCCTTGATATGGCCACCGGATTTCACCAGATTAGAATCCACCCGTCGTCAATACATCGCACAGCATTCGTTACCCCTGAGGGTCATTTCGAGTACTTGAAAATGCCATATGGTTTGACCAATTCTCCCATCGTATACCAAAGAATCATCAATAAAACTCTCCGTAGGTTTATCGAACAAGGCAGAGTTTTAGTTTATATTGATGACGTGTTGTTGCTAAGCTCTAGTATAGACGAAGGCATTCAATTGCTACGTGAAGTGCTTACTACGTTAACTGCAGCCGGTTTTTCAATAAACTTACGTAAGTGTGCTTTTCTTACGAGCGAGATCGAATACTTAGGTAGGATAATTAGTCAGGGTCAGGTCAGGCCGAGCCCTCATAAGGTCAGAGCTTTGGTAGATACACCCCCACCGGAAAATGTCAAACAAGTCCGGCAGTTCCTAGGCCTGGCAGGGTACTTTAGAAAGTACATAGAAGGTTACGCAACGAGGACACTTTGTATCTCTCAACTTACCAGGAAGGGAGTTCCATTTAAGTGGGGTCCCGCTCAGGAGAAGGTTCGTCAGGAAATTATTTTAGTACTGACGAACGAACCCGTTCTAGCCATTTTTAACCCCAAACTCTCGACAGAAGTGCACACTGATGCGAGCCATATCGGTTACGGGGCTGTCCTTTTCCAGACCCATGAAAATGGCAACAAGAAGGTCGTGGCCTATTTCAGTAAGGTTACCCAGGGCGCAGAGAGTAGGTATCACTCCTATGAATTGGAGACCCTTGCTGTAGTGAGAGCACTACAAAACTTTCGGCATTACTTGATAGGTATTCAGTTTAAGATCGTAACCGACTGTAATGCCCTCAAATCCACCGAAAAAAAGAAGGATCTGCTCCCTCGGGTAGCGCGCTGGTGGATATACCTCCAGGACTTCACATTTGAGATTGTGTATCGGCGGGGAACGATGATGTCCCATGCCGACTTTTTAAGTAGGAATCCTCCTCGTGATGTTTACAACATCACGAAGCCTCGCAACTGGGCTCAAATCGCTCAAGCAGCAGATACCGAAACCCAAACCCTCCTTCGACAACTTAGTGAAGGAGCCCTTGATTCCACTCGATATGTCCAGCGTAATGATCTCCTGTACTACAAATATAATCCCATAGGCGAGGAGACTAGACTCCTATGTTACATACCCAAAGGACATCGTCTCAGTCTACTTCGCGTCTTTCATGACGAACTCGACCACGTTGGCTATGAAAAGACTTTAGACCTTATTCTCAAGCATTTTTGGTTCCCAGGCCTTAGGCAGTTCGTAAAGAAGTACATAGATCACTGCTTAGTGTGCATATCTAAAAAACGGGTACCAAGGGCCCCTCACCAAAATATTACCTCTTGGGAAAAACCAGAGGTACCATTCTCAGTAATACACTTGGATGTCCTTGGCCCTCTCCCAGAATCTAATGGATATAAGTTCGTGCTTATCCTTGTTGACGCCTTTACAAAATTTACGCTGCTTTATCCGCTACATAGACAAGAAGCGACGGAACTATTACGTGTAGTCTCAAATGCGATCTCTCTCTTTGGCGTCCCAAAGTTGATAGTGACAGACAAAGGTCGTATGTTCGAGTCCGCCAGGTTTGTCAGTTTTGTTACAGACATGGGTTCTGACATTCATTACATAACCCCCGAAATGCACCATGCGAATGGGCAAGTCGAGAGGTATGCTCGCACTGTTCTCAACATGATTCGCATCGCAGTTAATCACAAAGAGGCTTCCTGGTCCGATACCCTGTGGAAGTCGCAATTGACCATAAACATTACAAAGCAGAAAACGACGCAAGCATCTGCTTTGTATCTGATGATTGGTACCGAGGCTACAACTCCAATCATTCGATCACTGGTTCGCGACATAGCACTGGAAGACTCCCAAGCAAACCGTGAGACAAGAAGGGAATTGTGTAGGAGTCGAGCTACTGAGCTACTCAGGAAAAACCAGGCTCAGCAGGATGAGTATGCTAACCGGTGCAGACGCCCGCCTCGTGAATTCAATATTAATGATTTGGTGTTTGTAATTAAGTTTTCACAGGCGACAGGCAAGGTGGACTCAGGCATGCGCGGCCCCTACAAGGTCTTGCGGTCATTGCCGAGTGGTCGCTATGTGTTGCGACTGTTGAGTGGCTCCTACGGGAAAACCACACAGGCAGCGGCTGAATATATGGTGCCGTGGAAAGGAGAATGGTGTCCTGATACTTGTGCTGCATTCTTTGAGCGTGAGTACAGTGGCAATATATCTCTGAGAGAGAGAGATTGGTGTGAAATGAACAGACTGCGGGATGTTCATGTATAGGACGGACTGCGGGACGTTCCTATTGGTAAACACGCTGCGGTGTGTTGATTGGTCCTTGGGACTATGTATTGGCAGACTGCGGGATGCCAGTTGTCATGTAGAGGACGGACTGCGGGACGTTCCTATCGGTAAACAGACTGCAGGATGTTTACCCTACATGAATCTGTCTTGTGATGAATGTTAAATGGATCCATTTTGAGTGAATGTTAGGTGAATCATGAGATGAAGGATGAAAAGATAAGCCCCCTTGAAAGATTTGTGAAATCTCATGACTGGTTCATGGTGTTTCACGAGTCACATCACTAGTTTGTTAGATAGCGAGTATGTTAGACGACGTAGCGAGGAGGCCTTGATAGATTGATGCATGTGAGACTTAGGCAGACTTAGATACTCGTCAGGTCAATAACATGCTTTTCAATTACAGAGTCTGAGCGGGCGGAGAATACCGCTCTCATGGAGGACCCAGAGACGAGTTCAGTGACCACACCTGACTCGGACGAGGCCTCTGGGAACCCTCGTCTAGTTCAAGCTGAAGTCGAAGTACATGCACGGAGCATGCCAGATATTTCGGATGCTGTCGAGAACGACGCATTGTCAGGAGAAGCCGTGTAGGATATCAGGCGCCATGTTTAGTCTAAAGACTATAAAACCAGCCGCCTGCCGGCACGCGCTCTCTTTCGGCTCTCATCTCTCGCGGCGGACGGACCCATCGGTTATCGTATTTTGGTGTGACGTAGGAAGTGATTCGCTAGTCTTTGTTATAATTCGTAATTTTATGTTTCACAATCATTACATGTTCTTTGTGTTAATTTTGTTCATTACAAATTGTGATTAAATGACCTAATTATTAGATTTAAAGCCAACATTGTTTTTTTTTTAAGTAAAAATCCTCTTCGGATCTTATAGTATAGTCTTTATTTCAATAGATAACTTTTTGTTGATCAGGATGCAAATGCAAATTAATTTACCTTATTTAAATTTGCCGATAAATAACAAAAAACCTCAATATACAACAAAAATGATTGATTGATTACATTGTAGTCAACACTTTATTGATAACCGTTGATCGACCGTGCATAATTATGTTTTTAAAGGATTTTTACTAATGTAGTTAATTAAAATGGTATTTAAAATCACCTTCAAAAGTTATTGTTTTTTTTAATTATGCATATATTTTTGTCAACAATCCCATTGTCTGTTTCCAGGACTAATTTCGGAATAAAAGCTATTTTACGATATATATTATAAAGACTATTCTTCCCAGGTATACCTACTCAAATTAACTTCATACAAAATCCCACGTCAAACAGTGTCAACGGTTCAAGCGTTATAAGATGACAAACAGAGTTAGTATCGTTTCGAGTTTTCTTACATGGCGATAGATTGGTAGGTGTTACATCGCCTAAAGTGCGTTTATTATTCACAGGTAATGGTGAATTTATCGGTGATAGAAACTGTCGCAATGGTCCGAAGAGATTGCCTCCACCAGGATCATGCGCAATTGACGACATACAATATAGTTATTATAAAAATAAACCTACGAACGTACCTTTGATGAGGTAAACAAACCTCTTTTATTATTACGAAGAACACGGGGCGCACCAGCGGCCGCGCAGCGCAGCGCGCGTCAGCTGTTAAAAAATCATTATTTCGCAACCCGCCCGTACTAACGACACGAAATATTAATTGCTTTATTAAACGTTTACGCACAATACAATGATAAAAATTATTTATTCACAGTTAGAAAACACAGACAAATGAAATGTCATTTTCACCACTTGCTGCACTAAAAATTCAATTAAATAAATTAAAATCGAATTAACCATAGAGCTCAAATCGAACCGACCTCACGTCACGGGCACGGGGCGTGGGGAGGGAAGTGTTTTGTAGAGTTTGTGGATTTTGGTCCCAAAAATACAAATACAGTACTTTCTCGCGTCCGTGCATTCTGTAATAATATTTGGTCATTCTTATTGGTAGCCATCTCATTTATAATATTTTATAGAAATCAACAAAACAGAATCGAGAACATTAACATGGGCTATACAAAGGTGCCCTCGTTCCGAGTTTTATTGTAAATTACTTACGATTATTGTGACCAAGTATCGAGTGTTGTACTGTCAAATTTTTATTGAGATGTGATGCATAGTTGACACTGTTAAATAGACTTTTTATATATTCAAATTGTAAGGTTACCGTATCATTTTAGAACGCATAGTTGTATAATATGCATGACGCTTTTTTACGACGAACATCTCGACGAAATATAAAATATTATCTCGATAAAATATTTCTTGATTGCTTGTTTTTCTTGATTGTTGGGCAGCCGCGGCGAGTACCGGTACAGACTGCGTAATGGTAGAAAAGCTATTTGAAAAAGTCTTATAACAGAAATCAGCCTTTTTTAGAAACATATTTCTTAACTATGTTTTAAATGTATTTTTGTTCTTATAGAGCACTTATGATTTGGGTTAACTCGACTGGAAAACTACCCTCTCACATAGAACGGAGTGAAGCAGCAATGCGTTTTGTTCAGTGACTTGCAGATCTAGAAGCCCAGGGGCCCGATTCTACTAACACAAATGCACTAATGAACTCTCAATGGTGTCTCAATCGTGTCTCAAAAGAATGCCGATAGTGTATCAGTGGAATAGTTTTTGACTTTTGCTATGGACCTAAACAATAAGTTAAACATTATGTTATTGTTTAAGTCCATAACAAATGTCAAAAACGATGCATTTGTGTTAGTAGAATCGGGCCCCTCGTTTCCCTTTTTCTTATCTCGTCTCTCCCTCTCGTCATAAGCGACGGTAATCACTTTCCATCATGTTCGCTTGCTTGTTTTCCTGTGACAGACATAAAAAATAGCATTAAATATTTTTTTAAGTTCCTAATAGATGGGGGAATCCAAAAATTGCATATGTTTCATGCAAATCCCTCAAACCACTTTGCGTGAAAAAATAATAAAGACATACAGTCATGCTCCCTATACCCTCTTTCCCCTCCTTCTTTCCCTTCCCTTCCTCCTTCTTTTCCTCCAACTTCCTTGGTGTCCACCAGTTGGAGGAAAAGGTGAGAAACGCATTGGTAGCGCCCCTGGTGTTACTGATGTCCATAGGCGGCGGTGACCGCTTTCCATCAGGTTCGCTCCACTTCCGCCTGCTTATTTGTCTACTGTATGACAAAAATAAAATAAAATAAATTCTCATAGACTTTTGTGTTCGTAAATTATTAATAGTACATTTAAGCTATTATGTCAGAAATCAAACTCCGTATCCTGTCGACGCAGGTCGATAGGTTAACATCTGGCCAGTGTATGAACCACGACACTAATGTTATGTATCTATTCAATCAGCTATAACGCATGTTTCAAATCAATCATCAATTTGAATACATTTTCGTATCAGTTTATATCTAGTAACTTAATAAAAATCATTGTTGTTGATTGAAGGTATGAATAGAGTTATGTTTTGGTTGATTTTTCTGGTGATTTAGCAGTTGCTGGCTACTAGCAGCAAGATTGGGGGTTACATAGAATCTATAAACTCATTATCTGACGAACCATTACTACCTTCAGAATAAACCTCTCGTCTGAACTAGTCTTGGAAGAAAAAAAAAACTCGAAATTGTTTGAAATGGGCCTAATAGATTAAAACACTTTAAGGTGATTCATGAGGCAGTTTATTCCCACGCATATCTGAATTATGAAATCAGTTTCCACCAGCCTCAACCTTTCCTGCAAATACGATCTCGGAGCCTGTAAATCTGGAGCGTGACTTATTAGTTGGAGCTACCAGTGGATCTCCAGGACCTGCGAGTATTCTATAGGCAGCTATGGTTGTTCCTTGCAATACAATAAAACATAGTCCGTATCTGAAATAAGCCTTTTATACCTTTACATTACTGCTCACTCAGGTGGGGTGGAATCAAAACGTTTCGGAAAATTTTAAAAAAACCTCCAAATACATATACCTACTTGTCTAAAGTTTAAGCGAGATATTCGGACAATCGTGTTTTAATAACCGATTAATAACTATTGTTCAACCCAGAGACACGTTATTCAAATCATTTTTTGTCACAAAACGCACCACCGCCGAAAGGTGGCAATTAGTGACAGGTGCTCCCATTTCATAAATCTTCAAAATTCTTTTCAAAAAATAAACAAAAAAATATGGAAAAAATACTATTGTTCTGTATAAAGTTTACCCCTACGTTCTTTGTCACTGTCATGTTCGCTGCTACCCAATAATAAAGAAGAATACCTGGTGACATATGGGTAGGACCCTTTATATCAAAAATCATGATGACCTTAGCAAAACGCTCAAGATTTAACTTTTTGCTTATACGCCTTTTTTGCTATTAATGTTTGCATGAAGGCGACTCATTGTCTGTTAGAGATTTGGGAAAATAATTTAATAAACTCCATTGTTGGGTTTTTTTGGTTACACAATTTATTTTTATTGGATTTTGGAGGAAAACAACTGTTGTTTTAAGAGGATGTTGAAGATTCGTCACATAGTAAATCCGTCACGGAGAAAACACCTATGAAAAGTGAAGAATTGACTGTATGTACAGTACAATAATAACGAATTTACTTTATGACGAATATACAACAACCGTTTTAAGTATGGGATATGAATTTTATTTTGTTTAGGAGAGGCAAACAAACGCGCATATGATAATAATGCATCATGTGCGTTTAAGAAATTGTACCATGGCAGACCTGCCCTTACTCTTGAAGATAATTCCTCACGATCGCCATTGGATTGTTAATTTTAGGTACTCTTTACAGCTAAACTAGAGCTAACCAAATACTAAACTAAATCGGGTTGTATGCTAACCAAATAGTTAGTAAAGTATAAAATTTCAATGGTACGAACTAGGATTTTCTGTTAATTTTGCATTTGAAATTATACAGAATTGAAATCAAAATCGCGATTGCTATGCAGAGTAACCTAGCTGATGTCCTGAAATACAGGTTTTACCTATTTTTGGCATCAGTCTCGCACTAATCAAAACTACCAAAACTACACCTAGGTATACCTTCAATGTATTTCTTTAATTTTGTTAGTTTTTGTGGGAGAAAAATAAAGATTATCTATTTATTATTATTATGTAGGAAATTATTTCATAGTATAAGTCGAGTAGTTTTTTTTTTAAAGTAGCGCTTTTTAAAAAAATTCTTGTCATTATGAAATATTAATTAGAGATCGAGATACCGTGACTGAATATTTTGTAACAAAAATATTGTTCCTGGTGACACTAATTTATATAAAATTCCACCAGCAAATGGTAGTATCGAATCCTTTAATAGATTTGATAAATCTGTCTACAAGTTCCCAACTACGTAACTAACTAGACTGCGAGTTACTGCCGTTAGGACAGTTAAGTTGAACTTGAACTATAAATATATCAGGAACGTGAATAACTACTTGAATATTATACGGATTCCTGCAGTGGTCTTCATATTTCAGCACTCATTTTAAGTTACGGCTATTAATACTCACATATATATTTAAATGTAATATTCAAAAATATAGTACTGGTTTTATAGGATTGTAATCTTGAAGATAGACTCAAAAACAGACGAATTTTATTATAATTGCAGTGGTAGTCACGTAAAGAAATTAGTAGAGCCATTATGAATCGCAATGGTTTAGGAGCTCAAGTTAAGCAACATCAACGCTAGCCAGTGTTTGGATTGGTTTCACTATTTAATTTGTATGATCTACATTTGATATAGTAAAAATACGAAAATTTTGATCTACATTAAATACAGTAACATAGCGTTAAAAAAAAACAATATTAAAAAATTATCTGTTATGATATATTGTGCACCAATTCAAAGGAGTACCACTATATTCTGATCGTAACATATTGCCATCCCAATTAAGGGTGTGCTCCCCGCTGAGCCACTGACGGAGGCTCCATTTAAATAGCCAGGGCACGATTCGACCCTTCTAACCTTAACAAACAGAAATATAACCAATAACAAACCCTAATACAAGGAAATAGGTATAGTTGTAACGAAACACAAAAGTTTGTAGGTTACAAAAAACTATTAGATTTACCCTCCGGTCATTCTGCACAATCTCAATAACTTTCAACTGTTTCTACTGAGTTGACAAAGAGGAATTATGCAAAATGCATTACATTGATTGTTTGGACCTAATTAATTATGGGATGTCAAGACTCAGGAACTTGGACAGTGGATTGGCGTCGAGAATGTGGAACGACTGTTTATTTAGAATGGCTATCTTTAGTTATTCAATAATGGGCAATTCACGAAAGAAGAAAATAAAATCTAATATCTTTATAGACATTTAACAATTTTTTTTTCAAATTAAACTTCAGTTGGCTGACAATAGGTATTGATAAGGCAAACTATGACAAAGTAGAGATCAAACAAGAAATAGGTGTAATTTTATGATTTTCCAATATTAATCCAATATTAATATTAACAGTCCTTATTGTTACTTCTCTCGAGAAATATTGTTCGTTATAACTGAAACCATTACTTAAGAGAACTTAGGAAAACATCAGACAAAAAGCAAAAAGACAGAAATAGGATTACGCGAAAAGCGATCTTTATTTCAATATAACCAATAAAGTCTAATGTCTAAGAAATAGACGAAATGCATAAATAACTTCCACTCTTACTTGTCAAGTTTAGCAAGATTGTCTCCAAAGGAAACCTAACCTAAATCATTTTCCCACGACTTCTAATCGAGGATAAGGCTCTGGTTTTATTGCAGCGAGAAGCTATAAGCTGTTGGTTAGCTTTTCATATTAAACATTTTTTTTAGTTGAGTGACAATTTAGAACAATCAAACTGTTTCCTACTAATATTATAAAGGCGAAAGTTATGTGTATGTTTGTTACTTCTTCACGCTCAAATGGCTGAGCCAATATTTTGATATTTGGTATGTAGGTAGCTGATACCTTGGATTAACACATACGGTACTTTTTATCCCAAAAAGCACGCGATTCCCGTAGGATTTCATCAAAAGTCTGATATAGATGGCGCCACTGTGCATAAATAAATACACGCAAACGAAGTTGCGTGGGTGTCTTTGGTAACCCAGTTTCACAACATGATGAGATGACCTGTAAAGGCTGAATGGGCGAATAGTATTATTTATCGGTCTGAATTGAAAACATAGAATAATCGCTCCTCTACATAGAAAAAAACCTCTGTATTTTCTATAAAGTGGAGTGAAACCGCAAGTAAATAAAATAATTCGTTCTCTAAACTCGCTCCTCTTCGTCGACAAGACAGACGCCTTATTCTCCCACAGTACCTATTCCTAGTATGGTAACGCGATTGTCAGCTAATTAAAAGCAAACAAAATATATAATGCACATCGGTGCTATCGCAGAAGTCACGAAAGAGACGAATATGGCCTCAAGGTACAATTGATGGATAGGATTGACTGCTTTCGGTTTGGTGTAGAGTAATGCTGTTATAGAGACATTTTGGTGTAGTACAGTCAAGAGCAGGTTACACCTTTACATATCGGACTTGTACCATTATTAAGTTCTATGTCATAAGAGCCAAAATTGTACTGCAAGTGTAAAGCTCGACGTGCTCCTGACTGTACTGTGAACATTTGATCGCCAAAAATGTTGATGTATATTATTTAATTCTAAAAACGTAATGTTTCAGTGTGAAATAGAGACCCGTCTCATCACCCACTCTTACACCCGTATTTATAAAGAAGTAATTACTTGTTACTAAGTAATTACTTAATTAAGTCATTACTTGAGGCTAGAATTCTTAAGTACCAAATCTTATTCTATAGTCAAGTAATGTACGTTACTTATTTAAGCAATTGCTTAAGTAAAAGTCGACGCTTGATAGTTGTTTCTCACTGGCAACACTCCGTTGCTGCGTTACGTTTCATGAGAAGCAAAAATTCAGGTCTAGATTGTTTCCACATAGAATTGCATAGATTAAGTTAATATTACATTAATCATACTTTATAATGTAATTCTGATAAGATTATCGTTATACAAACTATTTTAACTATTTTTTTAAAACTTTTAGATAAACTAATTGTCTTTAAACAAAAAGGAATGCTTGTGGAAATGAAACGTTTCAGACGACATAATCCCTTCAATTTAAGGTGTTCATTTTTTAAACTTGGTTTAGTTAGTTACAGGATATTTTTAACTTTATATCATTACTAGCTAGTCAATTGTCAGTCCCTTGATTGTCAATGTCAGAAGTACGGGTTACTAACAAAATAACCTCACAATAAACGCAAAATTGACGTATTCTAGCGTGTTCTCAAGTCATAAGTAAAGGAAATGGTGACTATTACTTGGCTGAGAATTCTAACTTTTGACAGTTCTAACTTCACGCAATTACTAAACTATAGAATGAAAATCGCTACTTGAGTAGTTACTTTTACTCAAGTAACCACGTTTACTTCTTTATAAATACGGGTGTTAGACTTCTCAAAGTAAGGAGAGACAGACTTTGTGAATTTAGATGGACAAACAACTATTATAATGATTGGTTTATTTGTAGACTAATTTATTTTAAACAATTCCTGTATTTTTACAAAGGATGGCATGTTTTTGATTTTAGTATGGAATTCATTTACTATATATCAGTTACATTTCTAAAAGCATATCGATCACTCAAAAAATTCTCTATATTTAAACTACACTATATCCATTCATTCATTATTTTCCTTCATTACTAACATCAATTAATTTCTTTGTTCCAATGTGTCAGTCGAAAATTGAGAAGCAAACACTAGTTTCAAGTTTTTTTTTTACATCTCATTGACTGAGACAAACAATGTATGAATAACGACCTGTCTATTTATATGACGCTTAATGAGCAACGGAATAGTGTGGTCAAAACTAATAAGAAATGTAATAGGTGATGTTGTATTGATGTTTAATCTATAGTTTGGTTTGTTTCATTAATGTTTTGGGTTAAGAGCCTTCTCTCATAATGTTATTGTAAGTCCTGCGTTTGTGAATTTTGTCCGTAGTGTAAAAACGTGCGTCATTTATTTTTTCTGAGATAACTACACGTATTAACTGATAATACGCGCCCAAATTTAATAAAACAATTGAAAATCGATTTTCGTTATGCACTGAGTAATAAATATGAGTTTCGAACTTCGCTTTACGTCTGCGCGAGACAGCCGTATTGGCGGCTGGTATAGTTCGTAAATGGTTCTATAGGGCAGGCCTATGACCAGCAGTGGACTCTTCCAGCTGAGTTGATGATGATGACATGGCTACACCGCAGCAATAACCTTTCATGAACGTCAGTTAGGCAGTGGCCACATTGTGAAAATGTGAATGGAAACACGCCGAAGCGAGCGTAAACTAAACACAGTTTTTTTATATTCTCCAATTTTCCCTTCTCCATTCTCCTACCCAAAAACCAGATTGTTTTGCAATAATAATTTGTCCATTATTTATTGTCAATTTTAAGCAATGAACTATTAATTCACATCTCATTTAAACTAAAACAAAATTCTTTTACTGAAACATAAATCTCGTGAACGAATCATCATCCCAATTTCCCGAATCACCCTTTATAATGCCAACGAAACGATCAAATATATTTAATCATAAATATCTCATTAAAATTGCCATAAAATCGGCATGACAATGGAAAATGGTTGGCACTGATTTAAGAGTTACACGATGTCAAAGTAGCAAGTAAATCACGAGAGATCGTAACAGTAGTGATTTATAATAAGCAATTAAAAGGCTTATTTTAATGCAAATATATATTCAAGCTATTCTCGGTTTGGAGGTGACAGCAGAGACCCTACATATAGAGCTTATATAACTTTCTTCTATCTCCTATTCACAAATTAAACGTAATATATCAATTATTTCTCCGGAGAAATAAAACGAATTATAAAATAGATTATTCTTTAATATAATTCGTCTAATTCATAATATATTATAATAAATTCGCTCCGATCCGCTCAAATTCTGAGGATTGACCTCCACCTTAGCCAAATAGCCATTGGTCTCGGCCATGTTGTGTTCCTACGGTGAGTAAGTTTGGAGCTCCACTTGGGGTTGGCAACCGTGAGTGATACCCCCGGTGTTGCAAGCGTCTATAGGCTACGGTGACGGCTTACCATCAGGCCGGGGCCGTATGGTTGTTTGCCACCTTTGTGGTAAAATAAATATAATTCGTCGAAAGAATGCTGACACGTCTTAAGAATTACTAGGTAAGTAATCCATTTGAAATCCTTATAATCCCGCTGCCGATATAAGGACTCTGCGAACTGACCCTACATACCATGACCGTAACAGGACCGTAACCGTACCGGGACATGCAATAAAAATATATTTAGAAAGAATTTATATGAAACAATGCCCACTGAAATGATCCGTCACGAACAGTTTCATAAAACGTCGTTACGTGCACGGACGACGACGGACGGCGGCGCATCTTTTGACTCTTTTTAATTAAAATAAAGGTTGATTCATTCACACAAACAAATCAATATATTGTCCAATAACTATATATCTATATGAAACAGAATGAGATTATAGTAATTCGTCTCGCCGCATCGTTTCGGTCACCATAAAGCATTTTTTTGACAATATTTTTAAACATTTACACCGATAGAATTACGGGCTGTGTGTCATGTAAATCATTAGGTTTGAGGTTAAGTGACCCCCATCAAAGGGTTAAGACGACTCGCAAAAATAAGTACAGTAAGTAACAATTAAATTGGTTCATTAAATATCATTACAGATAGTTAAACGTCTTTTTTTTTAAATAATGACGTTTTTTTCTAATTAAACAACAAACATCAAAATAATTTAGCTATAGTATTATGTTATGTATTTGAAAATGGTTAAATTGCTTATATTTTTATTATTTTATAAAATAAATTCGTTCCTCCCGTCATCTGTGAGCTTGACCACAATAGAATTTAGAACGAATATTGATAATGTGTTTCATCATCAGTAATTTCTTTTCATGTATTTTTTTTAAACCAATTAGAATTTCTCATGAGTACAGTAACAACTCTTCGTATACGCCAAACCGCTAGTTCTATTATTTCTTATAGTTTAGTTTGTCAAAGCGTATACCGGCAGGTAATAAAAACATAGCTTTCGATATTCGAAATTGACACTTGTATAATCTTTATAGTCTGTACTGTTCTCTCTACTAATTTATAAGTTTACACATTTCTAATTAATATATTCTTCCTTTGCTACCACTGTTTTGTCTACTCAATTCTCCTATTTAAGTGGTTATGGGACCATATAAGTGCAAACATTTGATACGACGAAGTTAAAAAGTGAAATGTCTGCGACAAATTCTTCAGACGCCTGCTCGTCCAGTGAACGACCCTGCAGTTTCAAGAAGCTAATAGGTACCAATTTTAATATGTGGGTCTTCAGTATTCAATGTCTTTTACAAGACCTCGACCTATGGGATGTCGTTGAGCATCCTCATAATCCAGAAAACCAGGCCGAAGTCAGAAAAGACATTAAGGCGAGAGCTAAGATATGCCTGGCTTGTGATGAAAGCATATATCCTGTAATAAGGTCTGCCAAAAATGCTTTTGACACGTTCAACTGCTTGAAGAAGGCGTACGCTGACAGTGGCCTCACGAGACGACTGTCTCTTATGAAGAAACTGCTGGCCATCCAATATACGGAAAATAACATGCAGCAGTACATCACCAGCATGTTGAATACCCAACAAGAACTTCTGGCTATTAATTCTGGAGTTGATGACGAGTTTCTGGCTATCATCATCCTGGCTGGACTACCGGATTCTTTCAAACCGCTCGTCATGACTCTAGAACACTCCAGCATGCTCTTAACTTCGGAAAATGTAGTATCAGCACTCTTAAAGGAAAATAGCAAAGAACAGAGAGTACCGCTACCAGGACCTAGTAACACTGTGTTTAATACCCAAACGAATAAACTATTTTGTAAATACTGTAAAAAGTTAGGGCATGTAGTCTCACAGTGTAGAAATTTAAAGAACAAGAAAAATTCGGCAAACATTTCATTTATTAATACATCCGAATTCACACTTTCATCTTGTTTTGCTAATATTTCTTCTCATTCTCAAAACTGGTACATTGATTCTGGTGCAACTTCCCATATGTGTAATAGGAAAGAATGTTTTTCCACTATATCCCCACACATCATTCCTATTACAGTTGCCAACAACAATGAACTGTTGAGCCAAGGTAAAGGTACTGTACATATGAATATATCTATTAGTGTAAATAAAATTAGCGACGTCTTGTATATTCCTGGGTTAGCTACAAATCTACTATCTGTAAATAAAATAAACCAAAACGGTTTGGATGTTTTGTTTACATCTGACGGAGTCAAAATATTTCCGAAGGGTGGCTGTCAGGTGACAAGTTCTGTCATCGCCACTGGCTCTGTACATAGAGGTTTGTATAAATTAGACGTAAGTTCCGATAACCCGCATGCCATGCAGATTTCAACCAGAGAGTCTGGAATATTATGGCATAGACGTCTTGGTCATTTGAATGCCAATACCTTAAATATTTTAAAAAATAAAAATATTGGTATTAACTTTACGGGAAATCTTAGCACACCTTGTATTTCTTGTTTACAAGGTAAACTTTCGAGAAAGCCTTTTCCCAATTCTACCAGTAGGTCGAGTTGTGTGCTACAACTCATACATTCGGATCTTTGTGGTCCTATGAGTACACACTCGTGGGGCGGAGCCCTATACCTCCTAACTTTCACTGACGACTTCAGTCGTAAAACTTTCGGATATCTTTTAAAAACAAAAGCCGAAGTTTTTAGTAAGTTTGTAGAATTTAAACATTTAGTCGAAAACCAAACCAATCGAAAAATCAAAGTCCTGCGTACCGATAATGGTGGAGAGTTTGTAAACTGCAAATTTTCTACGTTTTTAAAAGAAAACGGAATTATCCACCAGACTACGATTCCATACACACCCCAACAAAATGGTGTTTCAGAGCGCGCTAATCGAACTATTATCGAAAAAGCTAGATGTATGCTCCAAGATTCGCAACTTTCGAAAGCGTACTGGGGAGAAGCGGTTAATACTGCCATATACCTAAAAAACCATACACCTACACAGGCCCTAAACAATCAAAACCCAGAAGTATTATGGTCTGGAATGAAAGTTAATCTTTCTCATTTGAAAGTTTTTGGATGTGAAGCTCATGTTCTCGTACCAAAAGAAAAACGTACGAAACTTGATGCCAAGACGCAAAAATGCATCTTTGTAGGGTATGCCACAGACAGCAAAGGGTATCGGCTAGTAGATTCACAGAATCCACGAGCGTTAATAGTCGCAAGAGACGTTGTCTTTATTGAGGACAAAACGCCGTCGGTTTCTGAATCCGCCTCAGTTCCAACCCCCATATCGACAGAAGTCCTAGTACCCATTTTTGAAGAAGTTCCACAAATGCAACCGAATACTGACTCTAGTGACCTTCAACCAGTGACATCCACAGAGTTGGACGATCCTGCTCCTAACACTGTATGTGATGATATTCCTCTACAGGCTCCTTCACCAGAATCTTCACAACCTGAAGCTACAGGAGAACCCATACCCGAACGGAGGTATCCTGCCAGGGACAGGCGTGCCCCTGACAGATACGCATGTAATGTAAATATAGGTATAAGTGGTGATATGGAACCTGAAACATACAAGGAGGTTACAGATCATCCTCAAAAGGAAGAATGGCACGAAGCCATGCATGCTGAATTTCACTCATTGCTGAAGCACGGAACTTGGACACTAGTTGACAGACCTAAAGATAGAAAAACAACAAAGTGCAAATGGGTATATAAACTCAAAAAGGACACAAGTGGAAATGTTGTGAAATACAAAGCTCGATTAGTAGCCAAGGGGTTTACCCAAGTTGCAGGAGAAGATTACGGCGAAACTTTTTCGCCCGTTGCTCGACTTTCCTCGGTTCGACTAGTTATGGCATTTGCTGCTGATTTAAATTGCAAAATCGACCACCTAGATGTGGAAACAGCATTTTTAAATGGCGATTTAGATGAAGAAATATACATGGAGCAACCTGAAGGCTTCTCCAATGACCCTAAGAATAAAGTGTGTCTACTCAAAAAGGCACTTTATGACTTGAAACAAGCTCCACGCCAGTGGAACAAGAAGGTTTGCCAAGCTATGGCTGGCCTCTCGCTCAAACAAGCCACAACAGAGCATTGTATATATTATAAAAGGGTCGGTAACGATTTCATAATCGTTGCAGTATTCGTTGATGATTTCTTTATCCTTTCAAATAGTGACAATCTCAAAATGCAATTCAAAGAGGACCTTAAGAAAATGTTCACAATAAAAGATTTAGGCCCTGTCAAAGATTGCCTTGGTATGAGAGTTACGCAAACTCAAAACTGCATAACACTCGACCAATCAAATTATATTCAAAAAATAATCGACAAATACAACATGAGCGATGCGATTTCTGTCACAACTCCTATGGAACCTGAACTTAAACTTAGTTTACCCGAAAAAGAAGACGAAATTGAAGTACCTTACCGGGAACTCATTGGCTCTCTAATGTACATTTGCATTGGAACGAGGCCTGACATTGCACACGCAGTCTCAGTTCTGTCCCAATTCAATGCACATTACGGGGGAGTACACTGGAAGGCGGCTAAAAGAGTTCTTAGATACCTAAAAGGTACTAAGGATCTCAGTCTTCGTTTTTGTAAAGGAACCAACCTGTTGTTGGTTACTGTGATGCTGATTATGGGAATAATATAGTGGACAGACGTTCCTTTACGGGATATGTATTTATGATGAGCGGAGCTGTCTGGATCCTGTCTCGTGGGAAGCGCGTAAACAGCGCACAGTAGCCCTGTCTACCACGGAGCCTTAGCAGAAGCTTGCAAAGAAGCAATGTACCTCAAAACTCTCATCGCTGAAGTCTTCGCTGTCACACATCCCATTGTCATCCACTCTGATAATCAAAGTTCCATAAAACTCGCTCATAATAACACGTATCACTCGCGTACCAAACACATCGACGTCAGACATCATTTCATTCGTGACGCACTTGCACAGCACCATTTTATCATCAAGTTCATTCCTACAAATGACATGGTTGCCGACATTCTAACCAAATCTTTGGCCAAATTAAAACACTGTAAGTGTACAAATTCTCTAGGCTTACGTTAGGTTAGATGTGTACATGTTCTTAGTAGGTAGGTGTTGTAGTGTTTAGGTATATTTTTAGTGTGGTGTTTGTTTGTTGTACATTTGTATATACATAGAGGGTGTTTTTATTACGGGGGGGTGTCAAAGCGTATACCGGCAGGTAATAAAAACATAGCTTTCGATATTCGAAATTGACACTTGTATAATCTTTATAGTCTGTACTGTTCTCTCTACTAATTTATAAGTTTACACATTTCTAATTAATATATTCTTCCTTTGCTACCACTGTTTTGTCTACTCAATTCTCCTATTTAAGTTAGTTAGTTATAAATTTGCAGTTTGTATAATCCCCAAGAATTTCCGAAAAAATAAAATAAAATTTTTAAGAAAAAAATAGTTACGGACGCGTCAATCACTTGTCAAGCACTATACTTTTAGTGAAAACGATCACTAGCGTTTCAATGGAGCCATAAAATATGGTGGTGCCGCTCGTGCCGACTTTCATGACGATTTACTGAGCATTCATTGTCATAATATCCAACCAAACTCCTGTGTAAACAAATGCCTTTTTGGCATTAGTACAAAATACTTTCCAATAAGTACGACTTACAGAGCTGTAAAGATTCCTATGTCTAAATTAAAAGTGGGATTAACATTGTTAACTAAAAGTTACTACTTGTACTTGGTGTCGAATTCAAAGTTGTTTGCGTAGACAGAGAAAACTATAGACAGCTACTAAGCGTGCCGCTGAAAGGGACAGAAAAAAAAGTACATACTAGATTTAGAGTTGCCAGGTAAGGATAAATTTACCCCAAACTCTCGATTTCCTTTTTGTATGTATAAAATTGACATGCTGATACTTAGTACTTTTTAAAGTTTTTAATCCATTAATAGAACTAACGAATACTTACCTATTAGTTTCAAAACATCGGGGACAAATCATAAAAATGAATGCGTGCGGATGCCAATAATTAAATCTTTATATAAGTATTGGTAGGTAGGTATTATATTATATGTATGTACACTTCAAGATAACAGGCATTTTTCAAATTCTCACTCATGAATTATATGTAAAAAAATTAAAAACTGCCCGTTTATTAAAGTAGTTTGTAGGAAATAAAATGAAAACAATCTAAAACATAATAGGATATTTTATTTTTATTATATTCACTAATTCGTCTTGATACCGCGAGTGACATTGAGTACTTAAAAATATAAAAACTTCTGTGATTTAAAACATATAAAGTATTGGAGTAGGTATCAAATAAAACATAATACACGGTGCATACACTTTACACTAAATCATGGAGTTTGTTTTTCCCTTTTGAGTGGTAATTTCATGCAGTCAGTTTTTTTTTTAAATTAGTTTTTAATAACAACTAAAGTTCTAATTTATTGGCCTTGGAAAAGTACTAATTTCGTGTGAACATTACGGATTATTTCTTTCGGTGTAAATTTTTGTTTAGTCGCATGGTGTATGCGTGTTTCAAAATAGTGCATTGCAATAGCTTTAATAAGTAACATTTTATGATTTCCAATCAATGGTTGACAATCAAAATGATCGTTTACAAAAATGTTAGAATTTGAACGTGTACATGCTTTGAAGCAATGGAAAACCATTTTTGGCAATAAGTTTTTCTCATTGTAGAAACAGAGACCTTTTTGAGAACGAGCTCGGAATATTTTTTCAGCTGATTCGCAAATTTTAAAAACATCATTAGAGGGATAAATAAGACCTCCCATATCTTTCGTCGCTATTATCCCTGCATATTTATTTGTGATCAAAGCAAGAAGGCAATCTTCACATTTTATGACCCTTCTTATTTTTCTCACAATAAAACCACCTATATAAGTTATTACTTCTTTGGTATAAACAGTCAACCTAGAAGGATCGGCTAAGTAATCATGATCATCGTCAATGACAGGTTCACTCTCTATAGATTCCAGAGTATCCTCTTCGCGGATGGATTTGGTGTATATATTAATTTTTTTTTCATGACGGATGTCACTGAACGTCAGGATTTTTATTTCTTCCAAGGGAATGCAATTGCCAGATGTGATGTGTTTAATCTCCCCGTGAATAACTAGACGTTTATATGCACTTTGAAACTGGATCGCAGTGGGGTTATTATTGAATCCACCTTTAGCGCGGATGGCACTGAAGAAGCATTCCAAATGATCTTGACTAAATTTATACGTGGGGATAAACCTCAGTGCCCCAGAAGCAATCAAATTTTGATAAATATTCTTAATGCTTTTAATACAAATTAAGAATCCAAAAAATCCAGTTCGTCTATTCGTGTTTAAAATTGGCTGCCCGTATAATTTAAGCAAGTACAAATAACTTTCCATATCATTTAAAAATGGCTCTATACTAGCAATGTTATTTTTGTTCATCGGTTTATGAAAACCAAATGTGTTGTAATTACGACTGTTTAATATGTCGAACAAATCATTTATGTTTTTGATGAATTCGACAGTGGCTTCAGAGTCATGAAATTCAGACAAACCTAGGTTTTTATCACAAAATGATATTGTTTTAGCAACAGAATCGCTTAAAGTCTGTGCAGCTAACCTAACTTTCATGATCTGTTTGGCAAAATTTATATGTTGATTACGTAATTTGTTTGCTAAGTGAAGCCCTTCATTTTGCTGTAATTCGTTAAGTTTTACTACATATTCCCAAGAAATAATTTGACCATTTAGATTAGTGAGCTCCTTTTTTACTCCTAATGTGTTCCTTACAAGTTTAAGCATGTGTGCTGGATCTAGGATGATAAAAACTTCTTGATCTCCTACTTGGAAGGAAGTTTTAAGAGTGGCGATGTTTCTGTAATCTAAGGTACACCCTAGAGTCTTGGCCATTGCAAAATTGGCTGGACATCCGTCAAAAGTAAAAGCAATTGTGTTTACACCAGACACAGTCAAAAGCTCGATACACTGTCTGACTAAATTCGCTTTCTGTTCACCACTGCAACCATCTACGAGGAAGTAGCCAACAGGAAATTTCCATGACTCGTTTACGGCGGTTACCATAAATACTAAAGCTTCTTTTGCAATAGCTACGCTGTCACCATCTAAGGATTGCCCAAAATTTACAAACCCTACACACTGTTTTCCATCCCACTGAACATGTTTGCGTATAGCCATTTCGTCCATACTAAGCGCACAATACAAAGTTTTACCCTGAGCTTGAGCACGCTTTACTAGAAGCTCAATGCAATGTAAAGATTCTTGGGTGAATCCAGGATTTGCATCAACGCTCTTGTACCAAGAGCGGAGTGTTGATGGATGAGGGAGGCAACTGTTAAAAGTTTTCCTCACGAAAGTATACGCACGTGGGCTGATAAAATGTAAACACAGGGCAAACTTTCGAAGAGATGGAGAGTATTTTCGTTTAGACAAATCTGGATTTAAGAATTTTTTCAGAAAATCTTTGTTTGTGGTGTCTATTGATGCAAGTAAATCACAATTTTCTTCAGAAACTAATAATTTTGACTTTAACTCCAACAGGATTTGTTCTAAATTTGCTACTTTTTTTGTTAATCTCCGACTTTTTTCTCGCAGGGCCTTTAATTTTTTCAATCGTCGCTCAGATGTTTTTTGTTCACTTTTCCATTTCCTTTTTAATGTTCGCGGGGTATAGTCAGGAGGACGTGAACTCTAAAAATAAAAATATTGGTTAGTTCCATGAAACTAACTTGATAACAATTATTATTATTGCTGATTGATTGATTATCTATTCATTATTATCATCAGATTACGAGAAGCCCATTATACTATAACAGTGCTGTTCAAATGGACTGTGCTCTATTAGTGTGTAATACGGTATAGTAATATAAGTACTTTTATTTATGAAGAAAAATAGTGTCAATTTTTGTTTTGTACTTACAGTCTCAGCTGCTCCAGGTGAATTTTGAGTATCTTTTTTGACCATCGACGATACAGATGTGCTTGCAGTGCAACTGATAACATTAGATTCATTCACCTAAAAATTTAAATGTATGAAGGTAAACATATCTATATATATAAAAGGAGAAGCTGACTGACTGACTGACTGACTGACTAACATATCAACGCAGGGCCTAAACTATAAGGGTTATAAACTTGAAATTTTGCACAGGGGTTCCTTTTATAACGTAAGGGAGCACTAAGAAAGGATTTTTCAAAATTCCCACGGGAAAGCGAGATATACGCAAACGAAGTTGCGAGGGATTTGCTAGTATGTATATATAACAATAATTATGAGATTTAATTACTTACACGATCTGTAATTGGGCTTTCATGACACACGATTTCATTTTTTTCCCCTTCCATTGGCTGGACAATATTGGGATGTGCAGAATCTGTAAGCTGTGATAGATATTTTCTTTAACAATATACTTTATATAAATAAATATCGAGTTTTGAACTGTTGAGCAACGACAAACAACAACGTTTGCGCCGGATTAAAGCATAAACTGAGTAACTGTTAGGTAATTGTTTAAAAATCATTAAGTTATTTTAAAATGAATACATTATTACCATATTGGGAACAGCATCAGGTTTGAGATATGTTCTTTTCACTTTCTTCAATAGCAGTTTTTTATCAAAGTGTTCACTACATATTTTTGAGCTAAGTTTTGGGATCCAATCCGTTCTTCTGGTAGCCGCAATCCACAAACTACGCAGCTCAGGATCACAAGGAAATCTAAAAATGACAAAACAAGATAAGGATATCGATATGATAGGGGGCAGCATTTTTTTCTAGAAATCTCCCCTTCTTTTGGTCTCATCTTATATCGGGGGGGGGGGGGGGGGGGCACTTACGAACACTTTTGGTCCTTTGTACCAACCCCGTGCCCCTGAGAAATTTGCAGTTTTGAAAATCCGCTTTTTTTCCAAATTGCGGATATCTCGAGAACGGTAGCGCACGGGGTTGGTGCAAAGGGCAAAAAGTGTTTGCAAGTGCCCCCCCCCCCCCCCCCCCCCCAACTCAATAAAACCCAAAAAAAGGAAAAAAAAACTTAAATTTTTGTTAAAAAAATAAATTGTCTCAAAAACTTTTTTTTCATGTTTTCTTGGCTTCTCATAGTGCGCCTAAGCCTGTACTCCAACTCTACTTCCTTGCCCCTAACGCGACTCTGACCGAAAATTACCTATTTTAGGGAAAATTTCCACCAAAAAAAATTGCAACACTGACTTGAAAGGTTATGTTAACAAAAATGTTAAAAATCTCACGCATTTTTCAAAATCATGATGAGACTTGATATCATTCGTCGAAAATAAACAAAAATTAGTATATTTAACTATGATAAATAGTAAAATAGTCGGGAATAATGTCTACTTACGAATGAAACGACAACCCACTAATTTTTCTCTCACTATCACTTTTACATCCCATTACACTGCACCGCACCATTTTCTACAGATGCAATCACCTCCAGGAACTTAATTATCACAAAACAGTTATTCGTAATTGAATAAACAAAACAAAAACTTTAAAATTAGATTTCACCTGCAGCAAACGTCAAAGTTTGTTTAGCAATTAAAGTTGCTGGCCTTGAAAAAACCGGCCACGCAGTGAGGGACAAAAAAATATTATCTTTGTCTCTTTTTTTTATCAGCCATGCGTATATGACCATCCTTTTCTATTGTAAGTGAAATAAAAAACATCCAGCAGTCTATAGTTTTCTCTGTCTACGGTTGTTTGTGAAAAGATTTTTTCCTGGCTGTCAAAGACCTGGGACTTTACTCTTCAAAATAATTCGTTACGTATAATAATAATCTTGACAGAATATACTAGCTAGAAATAATAATATAAACTAAACTAAATGAAATGGAATTGTGCGCTAACTACCTAATTAGTTAGTAAAGTGTAAAGTTTCAAGAGTAAAAAAATAGAATTACCCATTAATTTAAATTGAAACTACACAGAATTAAAATTAAAATTTCTGTTTACAAACCTTCACGGAGAAACCTTCACTGAAATTGTGCAATCAAATGTTAAAAACGTAGTTTATCAGTT
Organism: Endotricha flammealis; assembly: GCA_905163395.2. Classification (NCBI taxonomy): domain Eukaryota; kingdom Metazoa; phylum Arthropoda; class Insecta; order Lepidoptera; family Pyralidae; genus Endotricha; species Endotricha flammealis. The sequence continues at coordinate 9,877,633 of LR990869.1, read as the reverse complement.
ACTTAATTTATTATTATTAATTAGTATAGATTACACTACACACTGTTTTGTTAATAACAAACAATAGCAAGATTTCTCAATTTATAAATATTAGCTAAAAAAATGTTAGCTTCTCCTGTCTATCTGACAACATAACAAATGTATCCAAATGAATTCCCGTAAAACAGAAGTTATTATACTAACTAATTGTTTACATTTCCGATTCGGGATCACGAGCACGTTGAAAAAAAAACAAAGAATCATTAACCTCGAAAAAAAATAATTAAATTTTATAACATCCCCGCCTATTTTTGGCTACCATATCCACTCCCGTTTCATATTCTATTAAAACTTAATTAACTTTTTCTCGGAGTTATAAATTTTAATAAGTTTTCAACCGAAAAAGGACTCGATTTGTTTTGCTACTTCAAAACGTCACTTGTCCCTATGATAAATGTGTTCTTGTATGGTTTCGCCGACATATCGTTTTGCCGACAGAATTGCCATCGTCACGGGTGTTATACGAAATAGCCGGAGGTTGTTGTTCAATTAACTTCTTCCAAAGAATTATAAGCTTGGTGGTCGCCATTTGTTTTTCTTAATTTTGATAAAAGCATTTATCATCATTTTACTAGCTGTTTTTATATGACAGGTGATTCAGTTGGTAGTGATACCTTACCTACTTGAGTTTGCCCTCCTGTAACTTAAAAAAAATATCTTTAATTATCTTCATGTCGCATTTATTTGTTTATAAACAGGATATTTGTGACAGACAGCTTGTAATTATTTCCTGAAAAATTCGAAGGTTAGTTACAATCACATATTATGATCACTTTTGAGAGCGTTTATCAAATGGATATAGTTTTAATAAAAGTGTCAAATAAACAGGTATCTTTTTGACAGTTCTAGCACAATTTGTCGTTTTTTCATTGGCAAATAGAAGGAAAAAATGAAAGTGAAAAAACAAATAACCTATTCGGGACCTATGCCTAACTTCACTACAGTCAACTTCGAGACTGTAGAGGACCATGCAAGCAACGCCACGAACACAGATATAGATACAATATAGAATCAAAAAGGGAAAGATATAATAGTTTAGAATCAAAAAGAGAATTGCGTTAACAGCCAGTATAGAACAAGGCGTAGGAATGCGGTACGCAGGACATGCCTTGCGGCGATCAGCGTTCAGTGTGCGCGCACCATATTTCACGGTCCCACTCCAAGGTTTAGGGAACACCCGCTGTGCTTCTGAATTAAGTAAAAGCCTTCGAGCTCTTGTTTCTCGATACCTCTAGTTGGGTGTTAAGGCGTGTTATATGATTATGTAATTCAGATCATTTTGGTTTACAATGATTATATCGATTTGCACTTATTGTAGAAATTTGTATATTGACTTGTGTTTGTTGTAATGTCTTTCTGCCAAATATTTGCTATATTTTTTAATTATTTTTCATTGTGTGATGTGAATGCAATGAAGAAGTGTAAAAATGTTATGATAAGATGCATACAATTTGTTACTTAAAACGCTGTTCAAGTTAATGAGATTTATTTATTGTAAATAGTCGCGCGACAGAAGGACGACCAATTTGGAGGAGCTATTCGATCGAATCGAAACTATGCATAAAATAAGGATGACTGCAAAAATAAAACAAGTTCTATCTACATTAGGTTCGTCACTTAACAACAGAGTGCTTTTCTCATCAAATATCTACGTACTTTTTATAAAACTTTGTTTAAAAAGACCCATAAAAAAAAAATGTTTCAATAATCTTAAAAAACACGTGCACACATCCTAACCAACCTTAATAGATGTCTCGGTCCAATTTACCATTTGACGTGTTTTTAATTTACCGTCTACGCCCGCGGCTGCTGTCGCTGCGTCTAAATAATGTACATATTTTACCCAAATCATACCCCACCATTCCACCACTCATTACCGTCCTCATTTGAATATTCACCCAGTGTTTATATGGTAGGATCATGTTTTTTGTTCTTATTTTCTACCAAAATATGGCAACACTCATTTTAAATTGGAATTAGACACATTTAACGTGTTTTTAATAGAGGTAGCGCGTGCGCATTTTCTAGATGATTTGTCGAAATGATCTATCAGAAAGTGATCTGTCAACATCATTACCTAAAGTTTTTTTACATTGCTTTATTTTATGGTATGTATGAATATGAATATATTATAAATCTATTTCCCAGTAAAGATTACTTTTATTTAGAAACAGTTTATTAATACGCTCAAATAAAGTTCATTAGAGAAATTAATACATTTCCAAATTTTGGTAGAAAATGCAGTAATCAGAGAGGTAGGTAATCCGCTCAAATTGGAGCAGCCCGTCTTTGGAAGGACCACCACCTTACAGAAGATCTTAGCTAAATAGCATTGGTCTCGGCCATGTTGTTTTCCTACGGTGAGTAAGGTCTCCAGAGCTCCACTTGGGATTGGGAGGGTTAGCAACGCGTGAGTGATACCATCGGCATTGCAAGCGTCAATAGGCTACGGTGATGCTTACCATACTATCGTATGCTTGTTTGCCACCTTTGTAGCATAAAAAATCAATTTTTATTTATCTTTTATATCAATCAATTTTAACGAAATGTCATGTTACTACCTACATTCTAGATACTGTTAATAACCGTAGGATCTTGAACAAATAAAAGATAATCCATAAATTGACTGCGATCATACTTGCTTAACTTCCATTATCATTTGGACTAACGTTATCGAACTCCTCATAAATGTGCAAATTTCATTTCACATTTATCTTAACACCCACTATGCTACGTCACTCTAACGGTTCCTAATGACATGTTTAGGTTGTTATGCACAATAAAGATAGTTATTTAGTTGGATGACCTCTCTAGACCATTAGTCTGGTACCTAGGTCAAGCAACCAGTTCCGTATCTCATTTCAAATATAAGAAACTATTTTGTTTAAGGCTTGATGGCTTGATAAGGCTGATAGCAAAAACGCCGATCACCTCGGCTAAGAGAAGCTAGTTAGTAGCTTCTCTTAGCCGAGGTGATCGGCGTTTTTGCCACTTTTGACAGTAAAATGCATTTTTTAATTTTTTTTATTCTATATTTATTTAGGGGTTTTGGTTCGTACATGCGACCATGTCGACCCCTTCAGACAGTATTTACTACAATTTTTAAATAGGTATAAACCTTAAAAACGATTGTAAAGGAACTTATAAATTAACAACGCTTTAGGCGACAGGGGTTCAGATTGACAGCAAAATGCGTTGAAAAACAAGATAGAATCGCTAGCTAATTACCGTGACTAGCTAGTATGGCCGGGCCCTTCTTCTTACCCATTTTCTACCAATCTGGTGTAGGCCTTCTTCGGACTTCTCCATTTTCCTCGGTCTTGCGCTACTTGTATCCAATTAGATTTTTCATTATTAAGTGCAAAAAATAATAATATTCTTTTATATTTCAGTTACACAATGCACCGAGGCGACGGAAGCCTGGAAAAGCTGATTGTGATCTTGGGAACACCGAAGGCGAAATATTGTTACCAAGATGGACCAATTTAAGTGAAAGAATTTGTCGTTTACCAAAATTCTACATGGTAGACACGCTGGACAGGTACCGGTGGAGGCAGATTATCTGCTCCAGGTGAAACCCTGAGGTTGACTACGATCCTCAGACATAAGAGACCCGAGAGAGAGAGAGAGCGATAAAAATTTATGAATGTAATGGTATCGTCGTCATGCATGTATTAAAGTGAAAACTTAGGATAATAAACAGCCAGAACGAGTCAAGGTACACAATTTTTCGGACCTACCTAAAAGCTGTACCGACTGTCAATAGATGACAGTCGTAATGATAGTCAGTGATTGTCAAATGGCCTGAAAATACTGAACTATTTCTATTAAAAAAACTAGATATTTTACGATTTAAAAAGAGTTGAATTGAGACTGTGCCATGATGATAAGGGTCATTAACACATCATTTCTCAAAACTTTAACACTTTCGCTTTGACTTTCATTCATGACGTTAACACTAATAAGCATGCTTTAACTTCAAATGTCAAATAAAAAGTCACATAACTTAGTTACAGTCAGCTGGGCAAGTGTACAGTCCGTATGATATTTTGCAAAATTTGACTTTTACAATTTCGTTCACTTTTAGTTTACTCTGTCATACGTACAATGTCTCAATTAAAAATATATATAAACAGTAGATATCATTAAAATACAACAGATAATTTAAACAATATATTTTTATGTTTTTCCTTTGGGTTTATGGGCTTGTACTAAAATTATAAATATAATATACAATATCTTTTTTGTTTGGATTTTTTATGATTATTACACGAATGTAAATGAAAAGAATCTATGTAGTCATGCCAAACTACTTTACAATCATAATCATAAGTGAGAACAAAATATGTAACCCGATATAAAATCGAATGATTAAAAATGCTGTCTTTCAAAATGTTGTCTTTTCACAACATTTATTATTTTATTAACAATTTATATTTAAACATCAACTAATATGCTTAAAGAGCAAGGTCGTTTGCGTTCGAGAACAGTTAATAATGAAGCCGCCTGTACCGACGAGTGAACAAGATTCGCGGGGTCACCTAGGGTCATGCGATCCATTTTGACCGTACGCCGAACTCGCCCAAAAATTTACTTGTAGTGCTTATACTATTATAGCGTACGTACGTACGTTACTAAGTGTCAGTCAAGTGCAAAGAACAGTTTAAGGAACTTGGCGAGGTTGAATTTAATAAAGGCGATTGGCACTTGTTTTTTTATTTAATTAAATCAAATCGTTTATTCAGAGTCTTTGTCTAGTCATGTATAATGATATTATTAAATTACTCAACAAGCTACCACCACTATTCCAGAAACAAAAACAAAATGGCCACTGGTAAAAAAAAACAGTGTCGGCCTTTTTGTCTGGATTAGAACATCATCTATCCATCCATATCAACCCACAATCATTCCACTGCAGGGATACGGGTCTGCTTTCAATCCAAGAGGATTAGAGCTTATTCTGCTGTTCCAATGCCGATTGGCAGAGGCCAGTGTTTTCAGGCCGCCTGAAGGTCACCGACTTCACTTAACAACTGTCATCCATTGACAACAAACGGGCGACGGCTTAACTCACCCTCTGAAGCACGGTTACAATATAATCCTAGGTTAATTCGGGTTGTCGCCCATATCAACCCACAATCATCCCACTGCAGGGATACGGGTCTGCTTTCAATCCAAGAGGATTAGAGCTTATTCTGCTGTTCCAATGCCGATTGGCAGAGACCAGTGTTTTCAGGCCGCCTGTAAGCCACCGACTTCACTTAACAACTGTCATCCATTGACAACAAACGGGTGACGGCTTAACTCCCCCTCCGAAGCACGGTTACAATATAATCCTAGGTTAATTCGGGTTGTCGCCTATCCCATAGTAATTTTTGCGACACTGAGTGTCAAATATCTAAAATTCACATTCATGAAAATAGTAGAATTTCTATGAGTTCTATAATCCCCATCTTTGTGTCAAATCATTTATTATAGCTTATAAGCGTATGATTAGTATTTATTTTTGAAATCTAGAATAATTTTTCAATTTTAGATCATTATAAATTTGAATCCATTTTGACATTAAATAATTCATAAAACAAGTTAAAAATAAAACACGCCAGCCTGTCGACAGCTTGGATAATGTTAAATTTGCACATAAATTGACATAATTTGCCATAACCCTGTCAATTTGTAATAATATATTAACATGTTATATTTCCGTCGAAAGCTAGATACATACTTCTTTGGTGTTATCAAGTATAAGGAATTTTAAAGAATTCTAATAGAAGCATAATAGGCACCTTCTCTCTACATTTCTTTATTCATTTTTTCAGAAAGGTAATAACCTTTCTTATAGCAATTCTTATAGCAAGCAACGCATTCGTAGCATCTCTGATATTACTCTTCATAGGCTGTGATAACCACTTTCCGACAAGTGTCTTGTTTGCAACATGATAAAAAATACAGTCCATTGAATTTCACAAATCACAACTTATCAATGACGTAGGATTTTTTAAAATTCATAAGCTAATCACACTACTATTATAAATGAGAAAGTGAGTTTGTATGTTTGTTATTATTTCTTCACGGCTTGACTAATCAGCCGATCATTATCAAAATTTCTACAGGGGTACAGAACCCAACATAGTCTACTTTTTATCCCGTGAAAGAATGTCATTCCGATGGCAAAATATTTTTTCTACTACAGATGGCGCTGCAATTGCGATGTCGGCCAACAGATGGCGCCGCAGTTGCGCTATTATAGGTTGTTTTGTTGTCAAACGAGATCTATGCCATAAAATTAACCGCGAAGCAGCGGGTAAAAGCTAGTCATTTATAATTGTGCAGTTTTAGTTTACTTAATTTTATGTATATTTAAGCATAATTATATTTTACTAATGAAAAAAAATATTAACTAAAAACATCTGCGTTCTTTCTGATGGGGGTTCTGAGGATGTTCTGATATACTTACATGACGTCGTATACACGCGCCGTAATATCACACCTCACATAAGTATGTCCCTCTCTTTACTTCAGCGTAGAAATTATAGAGATTAGTTGACATTTTAAATGATCAATTAAATTTACAATGCGTTTCCTTTTTTTGTGTTTTCGCGTTGAAATATTATAATGTTCATAAACTATTTTATATTTATGTTCATGAGAATAGACATTTGGACAATTTAATGTCTATCGAAATGTTGACAGAAGTATTGCTTTCATTATTAATTCATAATTTCGGTTTTATATTAAAAACATATTTTATATATAAAAAATCTTCTAGTATAATATTTTATAATCATCTTTTTTATTGTCAATTCGGTGGTAACTCTATATTACTCGTATTAGTTACATATTGTCGCGACATATATTAAATTGGATATAATATTAAAATTCAAAGTTAGCATAATCTACATTATTATTATGAAGCTAATAGCTTCATAATATTATATAGTCAAACTCAAATCGTTTATTTTTGACATTTAGCGAAAATTGATAATTTTCTATGTCACTCAATGCCGGAAACTAAGGAACCTTTAAAACAATAACAACCAAACTGTGAGCTTCTAATTGTGTAAATTACTTATATGTATATTACGTAGGTAATAATAAATTATAATATTTTTAATAATGCAAATATAAAATTAATATAATGTAAAAATTAATGTATAAATATAATAATGTACATTTGCCGCTGGATGCAGGCCGCAGCCAGCAGCTCGCATTCTATGCGTTTGGGGAAAGCCTATCTCCAGCAGTCGACTACTTGTGGCTGAGATTATGATGATGATTTGCAATAAATAATACATGACAATAACCATGTATGTTTATTTAACATGTGAGGAATACATGGCAAAAAAGCAATGCATAATTTTGTATTTAATCATGATAATTTACCTCTCGTTGCACAAGTTGATCAGTATTAAAATTATTCATTTGCCGAGCGCAAACCATACAAAAGCCAAAACAAACGTGGAGTGCAATCACAAACAAATTTAAATTCCTTGTCCTTTGTCAAGCACACAAGAAAAATGTCGCGGCGTGTTAAAAAAGAAACAAGTTTCCATTTTGCAATGGGTCATCAGATTTTTATATATTTATCGCCACCCTTTTAAGTTGAAATCGCACCAATACATTTCTTGTCTCAACGTAAAACAAACAATTTGTAACTCTGAATTATGTGCTGCTGAATGCATACATTTAAGAGATATGAATCTATAAAAGCAGAGATGCGAAAAATTTCTTTAATATAAAACATATCGATATTTCAACTCGAATATATCGATATGAATTCACATTACGTGTAAATTCCGACGCTACGTACAATTCATCTATCAATTGATGCGCGTTAACAATTACTTAGTCTGTTACCTACACTGCAATCACATCATTATTCAATGTCTGGCGATCATTAATAGAATTATATGTTCATTTTGTACATAATATTAAAATTTATCGATACATTGCAGCTCTAACATTAAGTCATCGATGTAAACGAATAAAAACATCGACGTGTCCCCCCGACCTTCGCACTGGCGTGACTATTTGTCACCTGCTCTGACTCCCGTATGGTCGTTGCGAATATTCTGATTCACATCATTATTGTTTGTGTGAAATGTACTTTATGTTTTCATATCTGCAAAGTATTTTTATTCGTATGCATAATACTTTAGAGTATACTTTTCTTTAATACATTATTGTTTATTTCAGTTATTTTGTTGTTTTAATAAAATATTTATGTGCATCGCGGTCGAGACACTATTCTAACAACTCTGTGATCTTTTACAGCAGTTGTTTGGATGCAAATGTATTTTTTTTCATCAAAATAGAACTTTTTCCAATAATTGAAATACATATTTGTCATGCTGTAATAAAAACTCAAATGAACTGTCTCCTGACACATACTTACTAAAAAAAGTTAAGAGAAGTCACTTCTATGTTTATTATTTTCAGAGAATGGAATAAGAAGATAAACACCGACCACTAATTAATAATGCGTGCTGTGCAGAGTAAAGAAATGTAGATGGTTTAAACTACGATAGAAAAGCCTATCAGAATACAAATGAGATACATGAGATACCTAAGCGTCCAGGATTTGGACCAGCACCCCGATCCACTGGTTGACTGAGTAGGCACGGTCCACCCAAAATTCTAAGGGGTTCAATTCCGCAAATAGTTCAATAGAAAGGGCGCGACAACTGCATAATATAAAACTACTTGCGAAATCCGCGCAAAATTCGTTAGCATGTATTCTGCTTTTCCGTGAGATTTTCAGAATATCCTCCATTATGGGATGCCTACGTCATACAAGAACACACCTTCCAAGTTCACGTCTTTACGATCAGCGGTTTAGGCTGTACGTTTGATCCGTCAATCATTTAGGACAAAGCGACAAAGCATTTGTATTGATTGGAAAAATATACATTCTTATTTTATTAATTATCTAACTGACTCGTCCCACGTCTACATTATTAACTATAACTATAAAATGGTGTCATTTAAAAAGCAATTTCTGTTCGACAGCCAATCGATTCCGATCTAAATTTTAAATGTTAATATATGCCCCTAAACAAACTGATTCCACAGCCTCTTACGCGGCAATAGTTTGTTCGAAATTAAGTCATAATAAGAACATTCGTATTGCTTGATGAATAAACATTTTGGTCATAACATTGTATCTATTCTAGTTTGTTAGTTTACTGTTTATTTGACAGTTGCTGTTAGGCTGTGTTTACTTTACTTTACAATTTGTTGTCGTTGATAATGTTGCATAATGTTATGTGGAGCTCGATAGCGTCACTGTATGTCGATTTAAAACTAACACGCACGCAAGTAACGCAACGTCAATTCTAACCATTGTTTGGATGGGGTTCGTCACCTCAAGCTTCCCAATGTATTATTTGTATGCAAAACAAATAATAGCTACCATTCTGATTTGCAAAAACCGTAGTTAGTACAATCAACATTGAACAAGAAATTAAACTTTTTATAAATATAAATTGGTATATTTAACCACATTAAATCAGCATTAAAAAGTAATCCATTTCAAGAACGACATTGAAATATATAAAAAAAAACAAGAAAACCAGTGTGAATGTGTTTCAACTCGCGTAGGTGTAACAGGCTATTCCAATAAAATCAACTATTCCACTCCGAATAGGCCACGAAATAATTGTTGAAATTTATCACCGTATTTACGGCTCAGTTAGAAATGTACCATCCAAACCAATTAGACATTATATAAGACATAATACTATCATACCACATAAATAAGGAAACGAGGAATATTTAAGCGAATCTAATAGATCAGATTATTAAATTAACCTTAATAGATACCCCTAGTGCTGCAGTACGGATAGAAGGACCATAAATAACAAACGGTCAAATCTCGAATTAAGTTGAGTACCGCAAGCGGAGCCATCATTATTCTTCATAAGACATCGTACTCGTCTAATGATCCCCAAAACTCCGACTACCGAACTAATAAACATTAATCAAGAGCCAAATCGTTATTAAAACGTATCAATCACTTCATTGTCTATAACGAATCTGAATTCATGCAAACAGAATAAACAAAAATATTAAAAATTAAAAGGAATAACGTTTGACGTGTACCTACTGTGCAATATAAGAGAGAATCGATTAGTCATTATTTGATTTAGTCCAGCGGGTCGAGCGGCCCCTGCAGTGGCCCACGGGGGGTTACCACGAGCTCGGCTGCCTTGGACTCTTGCAGTCGTCATCAGCCAAAACCTTCGACACTTTATATATGGCTAGCGAGGAAATGGATGACTCTGCCCGTGGCATACCAGTAGAAACATGACTATACACTACAGTATCCTGTTTTATTATATCGATTTGATAGCACATCGATTATGTTATGAACTTAATCATCACGATTGAGTTTATCTGTACGTTAATCTTGAAAACATGATGTTTGGTAGATTGCGATACTGGCAGTTACATTTGGAGAGATGGAAGCTGATTTTTTGATGGTAGTTCTTTGAAGTTGACAAGTATATCGAATAAAGCATCTAACGAATCTCACTGTGTCATATGAATAAACTGAGAAAAAACCTGATACCAAGTACCAGGAACTTGGTGTTAATAATGCAATTACTGACAAACATAATAAATGATGAATAAATTGTGATTGAAGTTTTCCGTGTCGAATCGTCAAACAATATTATTACTATTTGAATAAATCATCTACCATAAATCTTTACAAAAGTGTTACGTTTGATAGACACTTTAGCACGGAAAGGTCGGAGCATATTCAAATCAACGAACTGCATACATTCATTTGCTCATACAGAAGTAATAAACATCAAGGGGGGTTAATTATGAATAAGCAACCTCTACTTAATAAGTAAAAAAACACCAGCAATATGAGGCTCAATGCAACATAATTTACCGACTTTACATGCCCATTTGTGATTAGTCGGCGCGAAAGGGCAAATCCTTTATTAAGATAGGTAATGAGGTTAAATTCAAAGATGAGAATCGAAACGAAACATCTAAACAAGCAACACAAACGAAACTAAACCTTAAACTAAAGTACTGCAGATGATTTCAACGATGACACAACAGATGTTACTGACGAAAATGCGGTAGAAAATTAAATACAAAAAGATACAACATTTAACACCGAATGAAGTATTATGAACTCACAATAGTTGTAAATAAAGTTGATATTATTGGGTATGATGTTAATGAAAGAAAGAAAGAAGGTAACGATGGATTGTGTGGTAAGTCGGCACCCTGCTGCCGTGGACCCCGACCGCGCCTATCACGGACAAGACATCGATTAGTGATCGACTGAATTCAATTGCATGCCGAGACATGAGTCGATACCGTCGACGAATCGAGATGGTACGATCGATTTACATTGTTCGATTTTTCGAAAATTTGCATTTTGAGAACGTCACGTCAGCGACAACGCTGAGTCACCTGACAAATGGAATGGAATTGATCGTGTCCCTGATAACGAAACGCGTTGACCGTAAGCCCTATCTTTATTGTTGTTGTTACGTGATTAGTGTCAACTCCAAAGAGTTTTCGATTTAAAATCGTCGGTGTATCATCGGTTATCGAATCGATGGTATAAGTGTCGAATTCCCTTTCATTGTAATAGCCCGTACACTTCATTTTGCTTCATTTTGTAAAAGAACTTTAAGTAGAACGAATGATTTGAGTTTATATATTTTTTCAAATTTTTCGTATATTGCCACAATCACAAGCATGAGACCTAACAAAAGAGCACACATTTACTATATATATATTTTTCCAAATAGTTGCAAAAAGATTAATTTAATTACAGCTTCCACGGTTAGAATAGCAAACATAAAAATAAATAGAGGCACTAATTAAGAACGCATTAACGTTTTGTATGAAACAGTAAACTTCGTTTTTTTTCCTTTATACATAGCGCCTGCCTTAATAGTAATAAAGCCATGAATTATGTGGAATTTATAAAGTCAGTCAATAAATCTAAATAAAGATTTTATTAATTTCCAATACATTTTACTATTTTGTTCACAAATCGCGTGTTAGTTATTTTTATAAGCGTTTTCCAGTCAGCATGCGTATCACGATTGGATGATATTTCATGTTTATTGACTTAAGTCATGACATCGCAGTATGTGGTGGAAGCACTGACGGCGCTTAACATAAAAAATTAAAGGTATATTTTGACCTCGGCGACACGTATATCACTTGGTATGGAAATTAGAAATGTTTTATTGGTCGGTAGCGGTAAAATTGTTGGGTTTATTTAGGTATTGTCTGTAGTGTTTCGGTATGGTGATTATTTCTTTAATTTTTTTTCAGTAAACGAGCGGTGATACTGTGGGTAAAGAAAACAGCTTAATGAAAAAATTATCCTAATGAATTAGGCATCAGGATAACGTTGGGACGAAGAAAAAATTATCAGTGCACTAGGTATTGATAATAATAATGTACAGTTCAAGATTGAATAACTGGACTTTGTGTCATTCTTCTATGTTTACAGGGCTAAAATTGCACTACAATAGTAAAAATATAAATATATTATAACGTGGCATGATGAGGTATACCTAACACTTTAAAGTCCGAAAGATACGTAATCAAAACATGCGAACATTTGATATCCCTATCCCTATCTATACTAAAGACTGACACACACCGAATGCGTCTGCAGCACGCACGACGCGTTGCAACTGCGACACGCTGCGGCATGAAGCAAAACACACCGGCACCACGGTGTCACAGACGCATTGCAGCATCGTGTTGTGTCCTCAGTTACGAAATCCTATGGAGTACAACGTTATTATGCCGGAGCGTGTGTGCGGAATTGCCATGCCGCTGCGCTCCGCTGCTGCGCGACCGTACTACGCCCATTTTAGGTTTGTATCCGTCGGACCGCTGTGCGACTGTCGCACGCAAGCGCATCGCAATGCGACTGCGACACCGGCGGTGTGAACTTACACGTACAAATTGAAATATGTAATACAAATCATGACACACGCAGTCGCAACGCAGCACGACTGCGACACTTTTTGATGTGTGTCAACCTTAAATCTATGGAACCGATTCTTCTGGCGCGCCACAACACTCTACAATGTACGTACAATAGAAAGACACGTCAACCATGCTATATGAAACCTTTTTTTGTTCCACTTGACTGTCCATTAAAGAACACTGCATTTTTGCATTCGCCACACAGTAGGCCACCTACTGTTAATCTAATAAAAGAATTTGAATAACGTCATTAATAACTTTTTAATGATACGCAATGTATATTTGTGGCATTGAATTTAATGGTAACGACTCGGGTATATTGTATTTGTTTTTATGTACACAGTTATTTACATTTCTATTACATCACGCTTGTAATTCCCGAGTGCGAAAGCAGAGTTAATTCGTCGTCTAAATATTTTTTTTTGTACTTAAAAGTCTAGTACAAAATAGTTATTTAAACGCATTCACCAAGTGCCAGCACCACCTGCTAGCTTATGCTTTAATCATCATCATCTCAGCCACAAGGTCACTGCTGGACATTTAAGACAAAATAAATATTGATCACAAATTCTATTCGGTGCGCATATCTTGGTGCCGGAGGTATGGAACTAACTGAGCTGGCTATCTTTTAATTAAGATTTTTAATTATTATTAAAAATATATTTCTTAAAAACAAAAAGCAGATCATAAACCTTTGAGTAAATTACGTATGTAAACATTCGTTATACAAAAGACATAAATTTCATAATAATCAAGTTCCTAACCGGATGCCGGCATCAACACGACGCGATTTAGTATTTTTTATCTGTCGTAATGGTCAAATTATGTTTACTGTGTCTATGGATGTTTAGGCACCTGTCCCACCGCCGAGATTATCCAGTGAGTATAAAGGATTGCGAGAACCGAGTAAAGCAATACTTGATATAAGGTTTTTTTTTATAACGAAAGGTAAAAACTAGCTGATATCCGTGATTTTGGATAAACATACTACATATTTATACTATTTATTTTAAACTCTACAAACTGCCACTAAGTATTTTGAAATCAATATAAAATAATACATAATAACTAACAGCGAAAACTCTATCTCACGTCAAATTTTCTCATAAAGACAAGAATATCAAAACAAAGTGAGAATTTCTTACTCGCTCTAGCAGAACATGACAACTGTCTTATTCGTTCTTGCGTTAGTTACTAACAGCGAAAGATCTATCTCTTAACAACTTTTCTCATAAAGACAAGAGTATCAAAACAAAGTGAGAATTTCTTACTCGCTCTAGCAGAACATGACAACTGTCTTATTCGTTCTTGCGTTAGTTACTAACAGCGAAAGATCTATCTCTTAACAACTTTTCTCATAAAGACAAGAGTATCAAAACAAAGTGAGAATTTCTTACTCGCTCTAGCAGAACATGACAACTGTCTTATTCGTTCTTGCGTTAGTCACTAACAGCGAAAGATCTATCTCTTAACAAATTTTCTCATAAAGACAAGAGTATCAAAACAAAGTGAGAATTTCGTTCTACTCGCTATATCAATACAATACAATACAATACAAAAACTTTTTATTTCATATATCAGTACATCGACAGTGAGACAACTGGCTTATTCGCCTATTCACATGTCTATAGCCATGTTTTGATCAATCCATGCGTTAGTTACTGACAGCGAAAGCTCTATCTCTCAACAAATCTCATAAAGACAAGAGTATCAAAACAAAAGCACATTGATTTAGTTCTACTCGCTCTAGCAGAACATCAGAGTATCAAAACAAAGTGAGAATTTCGTTCTGCGAGTATCAAAATAAAGTGAGAATTTAGTTCTGCGAGTATCAAAACAAATTGAGAATTTTGTTCTACGAGTATCCAAACAAAGTGAGAATTTCGTTCTACTCGCTATACCAGTACATCGACAGTGAGACAACTGGCTTATTCGCCTATTCACCTGTCTATAGCCATGTTTTGATCAATCCATGCGTGGTAATCGAATTAATTGTGGCCGCTTTGTGCCGCTTTGCTCACGCCGCACGCGCACTGGCGCAAACATCAATTTTTTTTTCTTATTGACGATAAAACACTTAAATCGCCGGCCGGCCATATTGGTTTTACTAATAAAATCCGTGAAGATTTCTTACTTAACGAGGTATTTTTATATAGAATTATACAGAAATATCCTTACGAATTTTATGAATGCGAATCACGCTGAAACCGCTGAACAGATTTATATTAAAAAAAAAACATTATAGCTGGAGACGATACTAGTTTTTAATCCGAAAATACGGGCTGTAAACGGGAATGATGGAATTCCAAAACTTGTTTCAAAAATTATTTACCTACTTACATAAAAAACTTTCAAATTAATAGTTTACTTTATATTAAAAATTTCGAGTGACGTCACTGAATTTAAATCGTTGAATGCTATTATTATACACTATATTATTTTACACAATAAAGCCTTCACGATATATTCAAATCGATTAAACTCGTTAGTACAATATAAATCTCGTACTGAATCATAACACAAATCAATGAGCAAAAGCTAGAAATCAGAGTAACAAATTAGGGTACCGTCTCACTTCGTTGTTTACATGCACAACGGAACCCGTATTATTGCACAACAAAAACTATACAAATAAGACATTGTGCTAAGTAATTAGATTAGCGCAGCACGATATTTATTCCACGTCTGCTAACCCAGGAGTCATATTGAGTTGTTAATACCACCCCATTTGTAATACAGTTAATTTATATCGATTTATATTGAGAACGGAAATCGATAATCGCATCGCGTGGCGTCGTTCTGCTTGTTAATTTGTACCACTGTGCAATAATTTACTTCACTTGGATTTTATTCGTTAAAACGGTATGCGGCAGTTATCGAGTGACCCTATCCTTATATATAAATTTAAACTAAAACACAATTTGTATTTTATTACTGAATATACTTTGAAATCATTATAACAAGCCATTTCCGTGGAACTTACTAGATATTAAATTAACAGTGCATATTTGTGTGAAAATCAAATTTAATTTAGGTATAATTAATAGATTTTTGCGCAAGTCGAAAAAATAAGACGCTTAGAAAGAGCTTAGTCAATATCAATAAAAATTTACATTTCATCTCACAAGCTCGGAAAGAATCTGTTTGTCATTCGAAATCTGAGCGCAAAAGTGCATTTTGTGCCCTAGCGTGGAAAGAATTTTTAAAATTCGAACCTTTCTATTCTATAATTTTTTATACCGCCAGTCCTCTGAAAATGCATTAATACTTATTTCATGCCAGTGCGCCAACCTTATAGAATTAGAATAATCGAACTGGCCAGCACGACACCGCATGAAAAAAAAAACACTTATATAATATATTATTTGCGTTTTTCTTGCACCAAGCATTTTCCTCGCTGTAGTGAGGTGAAAAGTTGTGTGTTTCGCTCAGCAGCAAAGTTATTCTGCGTCTCGTACCTTTGAAACCCTCGCTACGCTCAGGATTCTATATTTGAACCACTCGCTTCGCTCGTGGTTCAATCCTAGAATCCTTCGCTAGCTCGGGTTTCAATATAAGTACTCGCGCCAAAACACAACTTTGCAGCCTTGCATAACAAATAACTATTGTTTTGTCAGTGTTTATTTTGAACTTTAAAAAATTTTTGCTTTATGTTGTAGATATTTTACATTAGGTAGCTGATATTAATCATAGTTTTAAACGTAGACCCTGTTAGGGTACAGTAAAAATAACATTCTACTATAGTAGACTATCGTCTAGGCTAGGTAATAGCTAAGGCTATCGCCACAGCTATCGCCTTAACTCAAAATAACTCATCACTACATAGTATAAAACAAAGTCGCTTTCTCTGTCCCTATGTCCCTTTGTATGCTTAAATCTTTGAAACTACGCAACGGATTATGATGCGGTTTTTTTTAATAGATAGAGTGATTCAAGAGGAAGGTTTTTAAGTATAATACATTTCAAAATTCCCACGGGAAAGCGGGATACACGCAAACGGAGTTGCGCGGGTTTCGCTAGTATCTTATATAGAATGGTCGAATTCCATGAAACGTGTTGTTTACCAAAAACTGTCGACGCACGAACAACGACCAATTCATTTTATACTACAGTGTGAATTGAATACTATTCGAATAATCTATTGATTCATATTTATTTGCATCTTCATTAACACAACTAATTAGTGGTATCATTACCTCTAGTTAAATATCTCTAGTATTAATTACAAACTAAGTACCTAGATGCAAATGGCAGTACAAAACGATGTATAAATCCTAGATTAGTTTCAGTTGAACATTACAGATGGTAATTATTGACCGCTCCTGGGGCGTACATAAGTCATTTAGATGCACTGCTAGTTATTATGTTATATATCGGCGCATACGCATAATTAAACACAATGTATCCCTTTTAAGGTCTGGACTGGCTGCCATTTTCATTTTCGTCGCAAGTTGTAGGAAAAAATTGTGATGATTCGACTGAGCTTGTATTAGGCCTATCTGAATAAAAATATTTGACTTTAAAATTTGGGTTTTAATGATAATTAACAAAATCGGCGAAGATCAATAAATTACAATTTAATTTTAAAATAGATTTATTAATTTAACTTTTTCTGGAAAGAAGGAAAGAGAAGAAGGAATTGATATAGTTGTCATTGCCAGATATTATTAGATAGGTAGTTAAGAAGTTTGAGATATTTTTTCAATGTTTTCTTTTATATTCTCTACGCAAGTGGGGCTTTAGTCGACAGAAGTAACCCTATTTTGTCAATCAGTCTGTGAGAGGGTGATTCACCCGGTCGAACTTGCCCACATAACTCTACAGCTCCAAAGTTAATTCTATTTTTTTTATTTACCTACTAAATTTACCGTGTTCTCTATTTGAAACGGTTTGTTTACATTTTGTTTCTTCGTTTGTTTTGAACAGAATTTTCTATTTAATTTTACATTTCACGTTTAAAGTCCTTAGCACAGTGAAATAGCGCTATTATACCAAAGCCTTTCCAAACTAACAATTTATTGATACGTCAACCCATGGAATAGGTACCAAAATGATGTATTATGCCATTAGTTGTTATAATAGTATTATTACAGATGCAATATATCATATATAAATGAGTTATATGACCGACCTTTGACTATCCATGTCTGGTGTGTAATAATATTGTGTGTAATGAACGTGTTAAAAACTTCGTATAAGGATGTTGTTTGGAAACTACGTTATCGCCAATATCTCTAATAGCTTATATTTACTAATATTATAAAGAGGAAAGATTTGATTGTTTGTTTGAATGGAATAGGCTCCGAAACTACTGGACCGATTTCAAAAATTCTTTCACCAGTAGAAAGCTACATTATCAGGGAGTGACATAGGCTATAGCTTTTTCCGAAATTCAATCTTCCCACGGCAATGGGTTCGGAACTTCTCGCGGACTAAGTCGCGGGCAAAAAAGTTAGTTGGTTTATAAAACCTTTACTTTTTTTCATACATGGCCACTTTCTGACTGGGGTGGTGTAGAAACGCACTTTATTCCGCAGGACACCAATTAATTAAGGTCAGTAGGTATCAGTCAAATCTATGTGTCATAGTTAAAGGTCGATAAGCGTTTCTTTGCGAAATGACTGGTTTATGGTAGGTTTGACCAAAGGGTTCGGCCTAACCCCGAAATAATTAGGTTAGGTTAGGTTTCAAGTCAGACCTGAGGATTGACTAGTCAAACCTAGGAGCGCCGGAGCTTCGAGGATAGACTATATCAAAAAAAAAACTACTACAAGAATCTTGGATGTGTTGCCCACCTATATAAGGGAAAGGAGGAAGCAGGACGACTTTCGGTTCCCTCACTCATAGTACGAAACATAGCCACCACCAGTTAACTAAAGTAGAACTAGTGGTGGCTATGTTACTATGCTCTACCACTCAAAAACCTTCTCAATTGTATCATATAAATGAATAAAATAATGATAAATACATTCAATGGATCATGACATAAATATAAATTTCATAATGCACAAACTTATTGTTGTAATTTACTTAAAAACATAAATAACTAATTAAAACAATTAATGTCAAATTATGTTCGATAATGCTCATACTAATGAATCGCAAAACGATAGTGATGGTTAATAAATTGGTAAAAATATCGAGAGGTCCCCATTTACCGATACCTTTGTGGACATTGGATAACGCACGTGCTCCCGTCAAATTTACGGCATATACGGTTTATGGGCGATTCCGAATGAATTATGGTGATGTGCTGACGTGTGTAACATCGATGAATGCGTTAGTCATATCGATACAGTGATTGGACATTATAAAATTATCGACAAATTTATAATTTTACGTTTTAAAATTCATATAATTTAAATTATTATAACACTATAATTTGAATCTTATGAATATAATGTATGACATCCTTGCGTTTATTTTTCATAAAATATTCACAAACAAATTTTTCCAAAATTTAAAATTCAACGTCATTTTATGAATACGTCTTCTTTCTTACTGTACTTATAAGAAATATATGTCTTTTACATTTTTAGGTTTTGTAAACTAACGCTTGGTTGTGTGATTGTGTACCAAATTTTGCATTATCTGTACTGCAATTATTTTTCTAAAGACAGTGTACAATTCTATCTGCAAATTGGAGTAATTTTCGGAACGTAAGGTAAAACATCAGTGGATACGTAATTTTAAAATATTTCATTAAGTGATAGGTTCTAAATAATTGTATGTATCCTACAATATTATTATTTGTGTGAACAAATTATTCAAAGTTGTGATGATGTTCAGTAATATTATACTTTATAATATAAGGCAGGATTTATTATATATTATAAAAATCATAACCGTTTTATTAGCACATAATAAACATGTTTATTCAGTTCAAATTGTAAAAATTAATTACAGGAATTAATTTTACCGGAAAACTCGATAAAATAACAACTTTCACCTCACTATTGAGCTCGTGTGTGGTAAAAAACAAATAAAGTGATTCAAGCTTTTATTTACCCAAATGTGGTTGTAAAACATAAAAAATCGCTTTCCACCAAACTTAATTGCCGGCAATGAAGTAATTAAATGTGACAATCGTAAAAACACTGCGGACCCATAAAACATTATAGCCATGTCGACTCCGGGTCAGATTTACACACTAAAACTTTTAAAACTTTCGCGATAGCATTTTTGCAATTCCCTTATATTTTGTTTTCAGCTGTAAATAAAATAAAAATTGCTTTTACCATTAAGGCCATTACCATACCATTTATTGTTATTTTTTTGGTGCAATAAACAATATTGTATAGTATTGTAAGGCTGCCTTTTTGCCGGTATGTAAGGTATCGAAATAAAGAATTTTGGTACTTGCAAATAAAGCAGTAGTAAATTGGCTCATGTTTGTGGTTTTGAAAGTCCAATATTTTGGTACACCTTTTCCATCCATTAGAAATCGCAGTATTCACTACCTAAATCCTACTAATATTATAAAGGCGAAAGTTGTGTGTATGTTTGTTACTGCTTCACGCTCAAATAACTGGGCCAATTTTTACGATATTTAGTATGGAGGTAGCTGATACCTTTGATTAACACATAGGGTACTTTTTTTTCTGAAAAGTACGCGATTCATATAGGATTTGGTCAAAAAACTGATATAGATGGCGCTGCTGTGCATAAATAAATACACGCAAACGAAGTTTCGCGGGTTTCACTAGTCTAAGATAAGTGCTTTTTTCCTTGTTTGAACACAGACACCCCAATAAAGTAGTTAAGTTGTTATCTTTAACAGCACCAGCAGCAACATAGGCAGAAATGGCGGGAGGGGTTAGGCTTTCGGTTCTCTTACTCGTTCACCGAAGGAAATACATTGCCGCTTAACCGATATCTTTTATGAATTCCTAGGCGCACGAACAAAACACATTTTAAAATATTTTTACAATTTTACGGCATTCAAATGTAGTAAACTTTTAGGTATATAAACATGTTTATGTATATTTTTAGTGTACTTTACATAAATAACATTAAAGTTGTGAAATTTGATACCTCATAAAAGGTAATCTTCAAAAAAATTTATAGTACTAGAGTTTTAGGGCACACATAAAAAAAAATGTGCTTTTTATTGCCTTAATTTTATATCATTAATAATCAAATATGTCTATATTAATATTATAAAGATAACAAGGAAACAGTAATATATTTATTTATTCGGTATTGTATCATAACAATTCGCATGGAATCGAAAATTAGTATGAATGTAGAAATGATATTTCAAAATCGCTGGGATTTCTTTAGTTCTATGCAGTTTACTGCAAGACTATCACAAGATTCAAAACCTATAGTTAGATAATACAGACACACACAGAGAGACACTTTCCTCTATCTATACTAATATTATAAAGAGGAAAGATTTGATTGTTTGTTTGTTTGTTTGCATTGAATAGACTCCGAAACTACTGGACAGATTTCAAAAATTCTTTCACCAGTAGAAAGCTACATTATCAGGGAGTGACATAGGCTATAGTTTTTCCCGGAATTCAATGTGGTTCCCACGGGAACGGGTCCGAAACTTCACGCGGACGAAGTCGCGGGCAAAAAACCTAGTATTAAAATATTTTAGTCTATTCACTGCACTAGCATACTACAAAAACTGCGGAATGCAAATAGATAATGTATAATTTACTATTAAAGAAAAGTGTAAATAAAATTAAAATATAAAAAATTATGTAACTAGTAACGATATTTTTTTTTCAAATTTTATATCCTATTGTTAAAAATAAGCTCGTATGATGTTATTTTGAAATGACTGAAAAAAATTAATTGTTTTTTCAAAACCCTTTAAAATATACGAATTGGCAACATGGAGCAAAGCAAAGCAATCAGAATATTATCCAAATTGTATTGCATCAATGCACTGCGCAGGAGAGAACGTTTTCGAACGCTATTGAACTCTGACCTGTGGGTGTATATGTTGCACTGCATAAAACTGGTTTTTGCATATTAGGCCTCTCGTTCGATCCTCTTTTTGGGAACAAGCTTCATGCTGATAATTTCAAAATATCATTTATTGCACATACCCGGGCATCTAAGCCATTGATCTTAAATTTTAGGCAGGTATATTATAATATCTGTGGGGAGGCTTATTAGTCGTGATTTTTTTAGGGTTCCGTAGTAAACTACAAGGAACCCTTATAAATCACCGACCGTCCGTCCGTCTGTCTGTCCTAGGTCTAGCGCCTAGACGCTTGATGCTAGAAAGTTGTAATTCGGTATGTATACGCATATTAACATTGCTAACAAAGTGGTAGAATAAAATTTTAAAAAAAAATTTTTGGGTTGCCTCCCCTACATGTGGAAATTAATTTTTTTTTTCGCGCCGACCCCATTATTTGGGTTGTCGTTAGATACTTAGGTTCGTTAGAAACATCGAGAGTGTGGAAATATCATTTTCCGATACAATGATCCGTTAGCGAATTATTTATATTTAACGTGCCAATTTTCGATTTGCAGGGTGGTCCCCCCCCCCTCTATCTCCGAAAGTTTTGTGTCAAAAAATCATGGTAGTAATGTAGAAAACTATAACGATTAAGTAAGCTCTACTTGTTACCAAGTAATAGCCGACGAAATCAAAATTTCTAAAAATAGAAAGAAAATAATACTTTTTCCTTATAATTTTCTTATTATTAAATATTATATTAACTTATTATTTTTGAAATCACGTAAGTTGAACTATTGTTTCAGCTCATGTTTACCAGAGAATAATTGGAAGAGCCGGCGGCCTACAGTACCTACCGAAGAAAAACCACAAAGAAAACAGGTTGAATTAATCAGTTTCGTAATTTATTATTCTAGTACTTACAGAATCTAATACAAGGTTACTCAGAAATAATTGATGAAATTCGTGTATATGCTGCCCTTGTGCACATAAACATTGTTACGAAGTATTTGTAAGAGGTTAATTTGAAAGACAGACACTTAATCCAGTAATTGCTGCAAGGGTCCTCTCACATAACATACGTGTATAACTTTTTTGTGTGTCAAATGAAAGGCAAACAAGCAACCTGATGGAAAGTGACTGTCGAACGCCGCCGCTTATGGATATCATTATCAGCAGAGCTACCAATGCGTTATCTGCTAAAACGCATACGAAGAGAATGGACAGAAAAGGAGTTGACTGAGCCACGGCACGGCGATATTCTGTGAGTGGGAGTTCCCTCCTCGAGCTAACCTGGTGTCTGGGGTCGTTTTCATACGTCTCCTTACTGATTTGCGTGTTAAACTGTGTTCTTTTGACAGACCCGTTGGTCGAGTGGCTAGCAATGGTCACTTTATCGCAAGGGCCGCGGGTTCGAATTCTGCGCAAGGCAAACATTTGTGTGCACATGTCAAAAGTATTTAAGTATATTTATCAGCAATCTTAATACCCATATAGTACAAGCTTAGTTGCTTAGTTTGGGACCAGATGGCGTTGTGCGATTCGTCCAAGAATATTTTATTTTATTTATCTTAGTATAGGTACTCGTATGTCGCTTTTGTTAATAGTAGCCATAGATACAATATAACCTAGACGTATCAAAAATTGTTTAGTTTCATTTAGAAAGAAAGAAATATCTACGTCTAGTAAGCGAGGTCCCTAATAGTTATAAATTGTGTACATCAAGTGCGCGTGCGACGTGTGGGCGACGTCGCATCGTCGTAACGGTCACGTAGTACATGCAACTTGCATAATCCGAGTATGGTGGAAGTAACGCGAGGATGAGATTTTAATATTAATAAATATGTTTTATACAATCGCTTGTGTACCACATGACGCTGTCACCATCAGCACCACTATTCTCGTAACAAAAGCACTCGCAAACACACACACACACACACACACACACACACACACACACACACACAACAAAATGGGAATTGAGCGAGATAGTGCGTGAGTTTGAGATGAGATTGTAACTGTTTTTGATTCGAGAATAGGGGGCAAGTATTAATTAAAGAAAGCTTTATTATTTTGTTTTGTTATTTAAATATTTTTGTCAAAAACAAGGGCATAAAATTGTGATTTTTATTTCAGGAAATACTTAATTAACAGCGACGAGGGAAGAGGGTCTTGGAATGGAGGTCGCGTATGTTGAAACTAAGCGTAGGGCGCTGTCACTATAGATCTCTGAATCATCTCAAAAATGAGGCCAAAGTACGTA
Organism: Endotricha flammealis; assembly: GCA_905163395.2. Lineage (NCBI taxonomy): Eukaryota > Metazoa > Arthropoda > Insecta > Lepidoptera > Pyralidae > Endotricha > Endotricha flammealis. Next base: position 9,853,424 of record LR990869.1, on the reverse strand, counting down.
GTACTATTATCTATTCTGTGGCCAAAGGCGGATGGATGCGGAACATAAAATTGAATTAAACCCTTTTCTTTACTTTAGGAAATGCTTTACTCAAACGCCTACCGACTTGAGCATAGTCGATACGGTAATGTTGACTCGCCAACTCAGCAGTGTATAGATACAGGTTGATGATGACAGTTTTATTACGATAATTAAACAGATACTCTAAAGTTGACTATGGTGTAAATTAACTCTTAAGTTACACCATAGACAAATCTCAACCGCCCCACTCGAGGGACGCGGGGGATGTTCAACAGTGTGGGCAATAATGGTACCCTCGTTATGATTAAACGGACAATTTTGGACGGTATCTATGAAGTATTGCGCCTATTACATGCCATTACCGCGTTCACGGATAAGACATTTTGATAATACACACCCACGTACATTGAAACTATTTATGAACTCGTGAGGCACTGGACAGGCTATGTAGAAAGCTTTATTGATATATGTACATAATTGACACTTTCCATGGGCTACGACGACCTACATGGTCGAAGTATTTAAATTAAAAAGTTGTAAATAAAATTACAAATAAAATAAGGCAATGATATAGACATTACAGTCACACAATTTCACACAGCATGTTTTAGTTTTAGTTTGTATTTAATTAAATTTTAGATTGTTATACATATAAATTTATTTAAGGTTTCATATAATATTGTTTTGTGTGCTACAATAGGACAAATAAATGATTATTCTATTCTATTCTATTCTACATGCAAATCAACAGGATTATTTCAGTATAATGAGCCATGTTGTATCTATCTTTCTCTCTCTCTCTCTCTCTCAATTTTTAGTAGGAACTAGGTAAGAATTTTGTATGGCTTGCAAGTTTTGTATAGTTTGAGTTATGATAGTTTAAATCATAAATGTGGTCATTAAATGACCGAATGAATTAAAATAGGAATGAATTTTGTAGTTTCCAAAGTTTCTCAAGAATCATAGTCCAATGAGTCTATGATTCATCCGAATCTAGAGCATGTAAACGTTATTTTACTAAACGGTTAAAAGATAAATTTTTTTTAGTAAAAGATGTTAATGCTTTATTAAAATTCTTCGCGTCAGAAGTTACGTGAGAAATACCAGTAACTATTATGGTAGAATTTAACCGTGAATTGGTTCAAATTCCTCGAAGCATTCTGTATCGAATAATTTAATCTGTAAACCTTGAGTTCGAGATTATATCAAAACCGCATAAAGTTATGCTTGAACACAATGTGCAGTGTTAGCCATTCGAGATATGTTCTACTAGACTAACAGTAAAATATTTTTATTTATTACAATTGGTTATAAAAGATTCACATACAAACTTTTGATAAATGAAAAAATTAAGCAAGGAAAAGACGGTGAAGAGGTATGAAAAAATGGAGGTTGGGAAAAGGAGAGTGGGATGTCCCCCTGCTAACCAAATTATTTTCTTATATTACACATCATTATACATTTTATTGTTACTTATGTAAAATGCGAGTCAAGAAGCATTTAAAACTTTGATATTGTAAAAAATAGCAAATTGTTCAACCTTTTTTGCAATTTTTGCAAATTATGTAGGTAACAGTGTTGTTGGGATATAATTTAAAATACCGGAGACTCAAAAGGCTACTCTTATGTTATGTTATAACATTAGAAGAGGAAGCCGTGGGGCACGCGGCCTGAAAAAACAGAGAGTGTATGGAACGTATAACAGATAATATTACAATTGTAATATGAACGTGGAAATTTGAAAAGTCCGGTCTTTGTCTATGTCATAACGGGAAACTATTTGCAAAAATTTTGCTTACGGTGCAGGCTTGGCTCAGTTCAGTTAAGATACTTTTTCTCCATTTTGTATAGGTTTTATCAAAAACCCAGAGCTTGAAATATTACCAACCTAATCCTTTACTCTTTCTCATACATTAACACTGACATTAATAATATATAATCGTCAAAGTAAGTAACTGTTTCATTATATTAGTGTTAACAGTCCGAAAATCTATGAGTGCGTTTGGCGAGACGGTAAATCACAGATACCGCGGAGAAAGCTAGAATGTTACAAACCTATCGTGGGTGTTACCATCCGTTTACTTTTGTTATGGATTTTGAATTTTCAAAAATAATAATAACCTATAATTTGAGAGACTTGACTTGATTATTATTTTTATCAGGAAGACAAGAGTTTATCGCTTTGGTTTATGGAAAACTGAATGATAGCAGTCACCCCATGTCAAAGTCAATATTTTCGCGGAATCCTTACGCAAACACTGCTACTCATAACTTCTTCCAAGAAATACGATTAGATAGGAACAAACCAGGAAGAGGTAAGCATTTTAATCATAAAGACCAAACATGGCTAGACATGTATTTTTTTTTTTGGCACACCGCGGCATCTAGTCCCAAACTAAGCAACTAAGCTTGTATTATGGGTACTAGATTGCTGATAAAATACTTATTATACTAAGAAAACACTCAGATCAAGGCACATAGACATGTTCATGCACACAAATGTTTGCCTTGCGCAGGATTCGAACCCGAATAATCATACCATTTATATATCGCTATTCAAAATATCATTGAATAGCGATATGGAAATAAATAGAAAGAAAAAAGAGAGATGAAACTAGTCATAATTTCGTTTTCACCTAACAAAATTACAGATAATTTCACCGTAGTTTCATCAGTGACAGTTATATGGATGGTACTTCCTAGATATGTTTGACCATTTAAAAAACTACTACCAGGATTTTCTGCTCATTTCCACCAAGTGAATTATCCTCAACTCCAGTACAGTTTGGCCGCAACAGTTATAGATAAATTAATTTTATATCTGTTGTGAGTCGTGCGCGCGCGGTGCCTCCGGGCGCTGTCGGCGTGAGAACGCTCGTGTGCCCGCGCCTAATGTCTGCCGCGAAAGGGATCGCTGGTCATGTCTGCACATGTCATGGTTTCAGCCAACGGAGTCATCTTGATCAACTAGGGAGCCGAGAGTAAAAGAACAAGCGATTTTAATCTCATAAATCATGGAACAGTGAAATCTGTCAATTTTACTTTACTTTTTTTTTCAACTTCTTGTCGTTTCTGTGTTGACTGCAGAACAACCTGTTGCATAACTGGCACATTTTATTTATTTGTTTTGTCCGTAGCGGTTCTTGTCTTACTCCGTTCTATAATGCACGACATAATTTTCATTTATTTCACCCTCTGTCCCCATCTATTCTATTTGTATATTATTTCATATAGTCTTGAAAACATCCTCATGTTGCTATAAATCGTGACAAATATCTATTGTGGAAACCTTTGTTCACACAGTCAAACAGCTAAGCTTGCAAAAGCGTTGCAACTTTACATGCATTTCTAAATTCCGCAATTAAATGCTCTATTTCCCTTTTCTCAAGCCAATTGCTCGCAATTATTACGCTCTATTGGAGCATGGGTGTTCTTTTGTTTATGTTCAGTGCCTGGAACAACGATGCTCATGATAGAACTGCACTGCAATACTGCAACTATGTAGAAAAATCCTTTTACATTACTTACATCCAATTAATGCTAGTTAAAAGCTGTTTTGATACCTTAAACTTTACGTTTATATATTTTTTCAATTTTATTTACTGGAAAAAAGTTAAAATAGCTAATACTGAAATAATTGTTTTGATAAAAAAAGATGCTAAAAGGTAAATTTCCAATATTTCTAAAATACATGAACTGATTTCACCATAATTACATCTTGTCTCACCTTTATAAAAGAAAACAAAAAACAATAAAATATTTATGACAGAGAATACCATGACTCTGATACTAATAATGAAAGGCTTGAAGATAAAGTCACAATGGATATAAATATCAAAATTATAGGCGTTATAGCATTAAGTGACATTTATGCACATTTGAATAATTTCAAACCATCCAAATAGATCTCTGACGACGTTAATATTTTGTCGTAATATAAATCAGGCGAGTAAACGCCGCAGCTAAAGAAATTATTGTTAAGAACAAGCCGTATCTGGTTTATTTTTAGTACGTCCCGAGCAAACATGAAAAGCGACACTGGCTTGCTTTGGTATTTATTTGGTTAATGTCCACTTTTGTCTCAAAGCTTGTTTCTGGAATGGTCACTTTATGAGCCAGCCTCATCCCAATGCCACTTATAATTTTAATGTTTCGACCCATCATTCAAACATAAAATTGCAACCCAAATGGATTTTATCGTTACAGAGTAATAAATAGGTGCATTAAATCCTAAATCTGACTTAAGTTTTGAAATTGTATTAAATTTGTTATTGATGGTTCCAAATTTTTTGTTATTTGCAACTCATTTTTACATGTACTTACTCAGTCATACAGTAGAATCCATATCATGTCATGTATCAAGTAAAATAATAAACATTAAATAAAACTTTTTTACAAATTTAAATTTTGTGCTTCTATCCCAAAAACCTAGTCAATTTCAACAAACTAGAAATACTTCACCCATTTCAGCGCAGTACGATTTAAATAAAATTCAAATTACTCAACAAAAACATAGAAAACTTTCAAAAATAAATCCCAGTTTCATGCCTAAATTATGTAACATACTGTTTCGTTTAGTTATACAAACTTTTCTCATAGTATTTTAATGTTTTAATCACGATCAACGATCTTTTTTGTGTTAGATAAAATTTTAAGATTCTAGGTTCCATTTTAGGATAACCACCATACAAATCCTAAATTCATAACTACGAACGAACACGCCGAGCGTGACCCACTGACAAAACAAGTCGGACAATCGACTGCACATTGTTTTCCCATCGCAGTCAATTCCATTCAGAATCTTATTACACTTCAAAAGGGTTACAACAAATCTGGCGCAACGCTGTTCTCATGGACGTGTCTGTCGTTAGGGCAGCGTGAGGTGACCATTACTGCGTACAAAGAGTTGCCTAAAATAGAGAGCTTTTGTGAGGCGGGATGGCAGGCGAGGGACGAGGAGGGGGCGGGGCGGTCGCCGGTTCGCCGCCGGCTCAGTCGCGCCGCGCTGCACAGCCGCCTCGCACGCTGCTCCACAACGCGTGCCTCTCGGAAGGCGCACGCGCACGCGATACCCTCCCCCGCCGCTCCCCTCACCGACACGTGCTTCAAGTGGCCACTCATCAATGATAATATCGCCCTAAAACCATCATGCAAGAACAAAGTTCGTCACGATCGAGCAAATCTACTTTAAACTCGTTGGAAAGCGCTATCATTAAACTGAAGAACAACCTCCAAATACAAGACAGCAAGAGCACCGACATGAACAGTTTACTGACAGCTGACCCACCGTCACCGCATTCGGATACAAAATCAAACGCAAGTAAGAGTCCTAGTTCATCTTCAACTACAAACTTGAATCTATCAATAGCATCAGCAGCCTTGTTACAAGAAAACATGTTACAAAGATCACTGCAAGGTGTAGTAATATCATTACAAAATGCAATGATGAATTCATTGCAGCAAGCAGCGCTCTTGCCATCAAATTCTGCGGCAGCCGCGGCATTAAATTTGCAAGCATTAGAATCCTATTTGACATTACAACGCTTAACATCAGTATCCTCTGTGAATAGTACCAGTCAACCGAACACTTCGGATAACAATAGTTCATCAAAACAAGATATATTGAGGATAGCTACAGCAAGCGCAAAGATAAGTGAAATAGATGCAGCAGAAAACACTAGAGAGCTTTCACCTAAAACTCCTGAAGATTACCCTTTATCCGATGCCATAGCGGCTGAAGATGTAGATTTATCAGAAGAAGTAGAAGAAGATTTAGCTTTATTAGATAATGAAGATGAATTCACATTAGAACAGCATTTAGAATCAACATCCAAAGGCTATGGCTATAACACTAATAACTTAGATAATGGATACCCCAGTCTGCTAATGAATGCAATGTATCAACAGCAAATGAATGGGAGTTCACCACAAGCACCTTTGTCGCCTCAAGCGTCTAATTCATCAAAGTCGACAAATAGTTCTACATCTTCAACCAGTAGTAATATATCCAATAAACAAAAAACAACAGGAAGCGGACCACGGACGAAGAAACAGTTTATTTGCAAGTTTTGTAATCGCCAATTTACAAAATCATATAATTTACTTATACACGAAAGGACACATACCGACGAGAGGCCTTATTCTTGTGACATCTGCGGGAAAGCATTCCGACGGCAAGATCATCTGAGAGACCACAGGTAAAACATTAACATATTCAAATTAATAAATTTCAATTCATCTTTGCCTGATCTCAAAGGTCAGTTGGAAAGTGATAATGATTATTATTATATTAAATATCTATTTTCTTGATGGGATCATCATTAGAACATACAATTCATTCTCTTTATTACCCACATAGATTGATAATTACTCACACGTGCTACGAATGGAGACGGGTTTTACTATCTCGTGTAGAAATTATAATCTATGAATGTAATTTACATTTTATTTTATGGTAGTTATACAAAACATATAGCTATTAGAAACAAAAATTCTTGAAATTATCATGGGTGCCAAAGAAATATTATTATGATTATCGATAGATTATAGAAAAATATTGTAATAATAGAGGAAAAGGTGGATTTTAGTTACTAACGTTACACAAAGGTGTTAATGATACATCAAAATTATGGCTGTCACTGCCAAATGAAATAAGGAACCAAGATATATTTTTTCTAAACGGAATTAAGATTAAAACCGCTGTAAATCTTTTTGCATCTTAAAATAATGCATGATAGATCAAATACAACAATGACCCTTAGAAATAGAAACATAATGAAGGTACAACTATTTCAAGAATCGAAATAACCTTCTAAGTGACGTGTTAATGTTTTATCGTGCGCATAGCTTGTTCTTTATCTATTATATTATCTTCACACCTTAACCCTAAATAAGTAAATCAATTGTGGTGATTAATATTGTTTTTTTCCTTAACATGAACGTCGGGATCGGATGGCTTGACTTTATAAGATAAAACCATGTCGAGGTGGAACCGAGGATCCACGATTCTCATTTTTCGATATCAATAAAAGATTTTAGTCGTCGAGTTTCAACGCAAAACGTTATAACTTTTGAATAATGGCGGTGAGGGAAAATATTTAAAACAAAAAGGGTTAAGTATGGACCGGGCAGATGTTATCGACAAGTCGTTCGTCACGCTCGTAAATTATTTCACAAAACCGCCGCTAATCCGAGAACAGAGGATGTTTTAATTTTGGCTTTTCATTTTGTTCTCTTGACTTCATCGGATTCCTTATAAATCTCTACCTATCTTTTTATCGAGGCATATTTTTATGCCATGCAAAAAAACGTCGTACATTAACAAGATGTAGATTACAATTTAAAAGGCTTTAATCTATAAACAAGCGACACTACTATCTCAAAAACAATAAATTAGATAATAATTATTACAACAACTCATAATCTCTGTTAATCTATTACTTTACTCTGACTTTTTCAAAAAAGAGCTAAAGGTGTTGAATTCTTAACACCTGTCTCTCGGCGATTTCCTCCCAAATCACCGTATCTCTTCGGCAATAAAATAAATTTTGTGTAGGCGCTGGAGGGCTAACCCGAGCCGGCCCGACCTGTCGATGTTCAACCGATGTCCGTTGACACGATACATTATAATGGACCGGGGCAGGCCTTCGACGGGTTTTAACAAAGCACGTGGTGATCCTGACGTGAGGATTAATATGAAGGACAAAAAAACACGGTAAACCCTCGCCTGTACAAGTTTCGGTGCTCGAGCTTTCGGGGTTTTTTATAAACTGAACCTCGATGATGATATCAAATTAATTTACATCTAAGCATTAATATCGATTGAGAATGACATAGGTACAATTTTATTTAAGATTTTATACCCATGAGCTATCTTTATTAGCTATCGATAAGTATTGCGAGGTTCATTAATCAAGATAGTTGTCGGTTGTCGTGTTGGCTCGAGTTAGGCCTAGCGCTGAGTCGCGCCGGTTCCCGACACGCTCCAATGCGCGCACTGTCCAGTCCTAATCACCGTCATCATCTCTCGTTTTAATATTGAATTATTCTTTCATTCATCATCTTGTTGTTTATCGTCACCGATCTAACTTATATCGACGATTATTACAGGTATTACGTTACTCCAAACACGTCGTAATTTTCAAATTTGTTTGTTTATATGATGCTTCGGAGATAATTCCTCGGTCTCGGATATACGATTGCCGGGTTTCTTGTTATGCGTTATTATTGATTACACGTTGTACCGTGTTAATTGTACGTTGTACGTCTAAATTTAATTTGGAAACAGTTTCATCGATCGTTCCGTGTTGTTGAATATTTGGAATTCGTTTTGATTAACGATTTCTACATGATAGTTCTGTTACTTGACTTTTTGATATTACTTAAGGTGCTTGTTGATTTTTGTAAATTTCATTTCTCTTTGACATGGCTTCACTTAGGGAATTATCAAAAATCTTTCGTGCAGCGTTAATAAACTTTTGATGCCATAAAACGACGTTACACATGGAATAAAAAGAAGTAAACCTGACAAGTGAGCATAAACCACCGATGAAACTAGATCCACATGATCCCAACTATTCTTAAAACCATTCATTTTCAACTTTGTTTTAGACTATAACTTTTGAGATCCGTAAAATGGATCTCAAATTACATTTATCAAGTATTCTTGCCTCTATAATTTCTTCGGAAACTTATTTATACATTGTTGCTGATGCCTTTTGCGTGGTGTAAATTAATGATATTGTTAATAAAAGCAAAAGTTCATGCCAATTTATTACCAATATCCCGCGGGGTCTTGTTTGCTTCTCGTCTGTTCCTGATCCAACACAAGGTGTTTACAACACGCTTTGGCCAATGTTTCGGCGCCCCAAGACATGACGTATTTATTGAGCCTCTCAGCATCTTCAACAACTGAGTTGTATTCGTTTTTAAAAAGTACATTTTCTTGTAGTACATATACTTTTAAGAAATTTGTTGTTTTGTGTAATGTTTATTTATTGGTTCGAGAGCCCGGTAGATACAGATCCAATAAGTTGGGCCCTTTTATACTGCGACTTGTCCGCGATTCGAAACTTAGTGTGTAGGTACTTTCACGCCTTTCTCAAATTTATTTGTAAATCAATTAATTTATTACCTATTGCTCGACGGTGAAGGAAAATATCACGAAGAAACCCGTACGTCCAAGACATTTTTTGCTAGAAAAGTTACCTTAGGATTATGAACATTTAATAGCTCTACATCAAACCCTAGGCTTAGTTAGATATTTTATTTATTTCCAATTATCAAATATTCTGTGAATGAAGAGTAGGCTAATGGTCACGTGGAAAACATTTTTTTTGTATCTTCTAAATGTAATGTTTTTTTTTGTGAGTATCGCCAATCTAATAATATTTTTCTTTTCAGATACATACATTCCAAGGAGAAGCCGTTCAAATGCCTCGAATGTGGTAAAGGATTCTGCCAATCAAGAACTTTGGCTGTCCATAAAATACTACATATGGAAGAGTCTCCACACAAATGTCCAGTCTGCAGTAGAAGTTTCAACCAAAGGTCAAATCTTAAGACCCACCTTCTGACCCATACGGATATCAAACCCTATAACTGTTCTTCATGTGGTAAAGTATTTAGGAGAAATTGTGATCTTAGACGTCATAGTTTGACCCATAACCTTGTTGGTATTTCTTCAGTGAACACATCACCTAGTGGAAGTAATGGTAAGAGTCCATTGCTCAATCCAAATTTCCCTATTGACAGTCTAGATACAGAAGATGAAAATTAGAAAAATGTGATGAATGAACTAAGTGAATTAGTGACAAGTGTTTCCAAAAGACTGATTACTATGAAATAATACTTTATAAGTTTAAGTTCAAATGACATTATTGAAAATGAACATGTATTTCAAACTGAGAAGGGCACTAATTAAAGAAATTAGACATGAAAATCGATGCATAATATGAAACTGTGTAAATTGTAAATGACAAAATTGTCATAATTAGGTCATAAATAAAAAGTCATTTTTTATTTTCAAGTAAATAGTCCATAAATTAAAACTGTATTTTATAGAAAGTGTGTTAATAAAAATGTGACTTCATCTATATCAAAATATTAAGACGCCCACGCGCTTTCGTTAAACGTTAGGCCTACGGCTCTATCATCTTATAGTAGATAGCCCTTGAGTATTTGTGAAATTGTGTCATACATATTCTTTATCAATACCACTTGCGCTATCAATTTCAGTGATTTTTTTATATCATAAATCAATATTATTGGTTCTTCTTACTTTTTTTACTCTGATTACTCTAATATCAGGAAATTGATAGAAAACTATTTCTTTAACTTTGAAGGTCATCAATAACATGTATAGCAATTTTTCTTCATTATATTGCAGATCCTTACACATGTCTATTACAATATTTGCATAAAATTTAGCAATTTCTTCAGTGTTGGCATTATTTCGATTTCTTGCTGCAGGTAGTAGGGCACATAGATAGTAGTAACAAGTACTACCAGGTACTAACTCCTTTCTTCTCCTTTGACCGAATCAAATACAATATTTGTTTAAAGGTTTATCTCCACGGAAATATTGTAATAAAATTGAATTATTTGGGTTCTATTAGTATTATTTAGTTTAAGTTACTTCTGAATTCTTGTAAATTATCTGATCTCATTTTTTGTATGTAAATATAAATTATAGCTAAGTCAATTAAGTAATTTCCGTCCACCCTACATTTTAAGATATCGAGAATAATTTTTAGGTAGGTACTATTTTTTGTAAGTATTAAATTAATGGTCTTCCTCTATGTTTCTAATAATAGTGTATTTTGTTACACAAATCCTGATAAGAAGTTATTTGTATTTTAATTAAAATGATGAAATCTACCCTACTTGTTGTTTTAATTATATTTTTGTTTATAGTTGTAGATTAATACAAACCTACTTAAGGTCGTACCAACAAATTTCGCTAAAATTTTGCTGTTTTTCAAGTTGTCTCTACTCCTAGCTACCATAACGAATAACCACCAAAAAAATATATGTTGTGCTATAGTCATTGTACTACATTTATGCTGTTTGAAATTTGAAATTACTGAATATTTATGGAGTAATAAAATATTTAAGGAACCTAGTAATCAAAGAAAGAATGCGATTCAACTTGGGTATTTATGCATCGATTCGTGTAAAATTTACATTAATACATAGGCAATAATATTATCTACTTATTTGTTGTTTGGTTTTTGAATTTGAGTGTATTTCCACCAAGTCACAAGCAATTTTCCGTCAATTACGTAATTTCTGGATAGCTGGTGACTGGACACAAGGTAATCAGTGCGCTCCCACGCTTTCGGATGGATGGACGTGTGCCAAATTTTCGCTGCACCATGCATGCTCTCGATTTTTTATTATTATGACGAAAATATCCAAAAATAAAAAATATCAACTAAAAAAAATACAACAAATGCATGAAAGTTATTTATCTTTTTGAATTATATATTATGACGTATATTATATTATCCACGATAATGATTGTGGCGCCACATACAATACTTAAATTTCGACACTGCTGCTATTGGTTACATGGTTTTTTGGTAGATTCAACAAATCGCTAGTTTTAGTCCAGTGTCTCCTGGTTCGATCCTTAGGTTGGTGTTCATGCTTTTTGATTTTTAAACTTTTTTTTACAATATAATTTTATGTTTTACTTTTTACCTACCTACAATTGCAAGCAGTAAAAAACTATAATAAAAATATGTAATAAAATGCATTAAATTTTTTAAATAGGAATCTGAAATTGTCGAAGTATTTTTATACACATTAAAATTATATTTTTCTTTTTATCTCTTTTTATACGAGAAAAAAAGAGATAAAACGAAAAATATTATTTACTAATGTGTATAAAAATAGACAATATCAGATACCAATTTAAAATTTTGAGGACATTTTTATTATAATATTTTTTTACTTCTCGTACGTAACTTATTGTTAGGTAGGTAAAAAGTAAAACATAAAATTATATTGCTAAAAAGAAGTGTAAAAATCAAATAAAAAACATGAGCACCGACTAAGGATTGAACTTGGACACTAGACATTATTTACCACAAAGCCATAGTAAACAATAAGAGATGTGGCGAAATTTAACTATGTATTGTATGTCGCAAATAAAATTATGATATAGATTACGCCATTTATTTGACTAATAGTGCCTTTCATACCATACTAGTGGGTGCCTGCGGCTTCGCCTGCGTGGAGTTTGGTTTTTCTAGTTTTACGCATTTCTGGGATAAAAAGCACAACTCTAAATGTTGACTCGAGATCTCCGTGTAAAATTTCATCAAAATTCATTCTTTAAATTCAGTGGTTTTTGCGTGATACGGTTTAACACGCAGACGTACAGTTTTTTTTTTGTTGAAAATGACTATTTTGGTACTGTATCGATAGAAAAATCCAGCCGATCAATATTTAAAAAAAATGTGTGAAAACCGGTACAACACGAGTTGTAGCAAAATGACCTTTTTCATTGAATGTGAATCAGAGAAAAATACCCAATTTTTCTGTCTAATCCATATTTTGATAGGGCTTATATAGTTCCTGAGATAGTATGGTACAACTAGAGCAAAAAAACGGGATTTGTTAAATAATTTTGTGTAACCAACCAAATACGACATAACATACATCGCCTGCAAAATTTCATTTGCAATGTTAAGATTTGTTTTTAATAATATATATTTAGTTCTATCATAATTCATATATCATTTTAAAAGTGTCAACTGATATTGTTTAGTTCTAGAGGTCTATGGAAAGTGTTCAAATATTTTAATAATTGGTTTCTCAACTAGATGTCGTTAATATTACCGCGCCGCGCGTCATTGCCAGCCCTCTAGTGGTGAAAAAGGCAAGGTTTTTAACAAAACTTAGTACTACAAAAGGCTCAATAGATGTCAAGTTTTTGGCATTTTACGTAATATTAAAGCGGGGTGAAGGGGTGAAGTAACGTTACTTAGAGGTCAAATCTTCAAGGTCATCGGCTATATGGAGCCCCTTAAAAGAAAAAATATAAAAATAATATAACAAGCGAAAATCAATACTACACTGGGCGTCAAAAATAAGTAGTACAGTTTTAAAATTGCAATATCTCTTACTACAGAAGCTAGACCTTTGAAATAAAAAAAAGTTAAAAGACAATTTCATTTAATAAAAACTTTATGAATAATATCGTCTTTTAAAGATTGATTTTTATTTCAAAACTCTAACTTCTATAGTCTAAGAGTAATTGCAATTTTAAAACTGTACTACTTATTTTTGACGCCCAGTGTAGCTCAGAAAGACAAATGCAATAAAATTACAATGACAAAATATACTATGAAAATTACTAAAAAACTTTTCATTAGGCTTGAAAAGTAACCTAATTACTTCCATGAAAAGAAATGAAAATTAAGCTAATTTCTTAAAACCTTATTAGCTAGCATGTAGAGAAAGTTACAAAAGCAAGAGGAAATACGGCAAGGATCACCATCACCAATAAATCAAAAATGACAAAAACAGAAAATGTTTTTTATTAAAAAAAAAAATACAATGATAATAATGTTGTAAATAGATGACTAAATACACAAGAAAAACAACCCTGTAATTTCGACCATAATAATTGTAAAGGAACAAAAAGGAAAAACAATTTACGGTTTGCTACTAAAACGTCATTTATTTTGATACACAAAAACCGAGTACAGATACAGACGTTACATGTAACGTAACCAAATTCCCAAAGTCTGGACGCCTTGTCGACGGCGACGAATCGAGCACACTATGCGCACGGACAGAGTTCCATTGCGTGTTACAAATGTAACCGAGTACAGACTGCTGTAATGTAACATTTAAATAAATGTTACATTACAGCAGTCTGTACTCGGCTTTACTACGTCGTAAAAACGCAGCATATTTTAGTAGTTAATAATTATAGAAATCAGAGTGTACAAATCAAATAGGTAATCATTTGAGAGAGGGAGGCTTTTCTCATTTAACGAGGTAAAGTCTATATAGATTCGTCTAATACTCAAATGTACTAATAATTTATTAATATTTAGACATATAATTACCAGATAGCTATCAAAGTGGAAATAGACCTCAAGGCACTCTGATCTCAGCAACTAATCTTATAAGTATGAGGAGCTTAGACCATAGATGTTTGAAAATCGTTTGATCACAACAACTTCCATCATACAGATAGAATTTACTTTTAAGAATTTCCTATATGAAAATCTGACTATAAGAAAATTGAAAATGGTGAGTAGGGTTGTAAACATAATTCAAGTTTTAATTTTTTTTATTTATCAATATTCATAATTGTACAGTCAGGAGCACGTTGAGCTTACACTTGCTGTACAATTTTAGCTCTTATGACATAGAACTTAAGAATAGTACAAAGTCCAGTAAAGTCGACCTGCTCTTGACTGTACTATGTAATAACAAAGTTTCTAAACTGAATGCGGATCAGAGGATTCCAGGTTCGAATCCTGGCAGGGTCGCCATGTAGAGACGTGTGAACTAGGTTCGTAAAAGATATTGTTCAGGTTGAATATAGGTTTAATACTGTGTAGTCTTACATACAATAGATAATCTTATAAATTTGTATAATGAAGTGGACACACTACAGATGCTTACATTATTAGCATCGAAATCTTTTTCTTAGTTCTTTACCTTGATCACCCCTTTAATTTATTGACTGTATCTACCTAATTAGTAGGCCGTATTAGTTGCAAGTGACTATACAAAAAAATACCGTTATTTCTACAATTGGAGTTTTGCTAACAAAACAGTATAAGGCACGGTTTTTTCTGGAAAAGTCACATAAAAAGACTGGAAATCATGAGAATAATATTTTCGTTCTAAAAGTCCGCTGCTCCAGCAGTTTAGGACCTAAAAGGTTTTAACAATCCACACGAAACATACTATACGAACTGTTTGTAAAGAATTTCAAAGTTCACAAACTGTTCTATGCCTTAAATACTTTTAGTTACGATATCATTTATTAAATAAGTTCCCAGCAACAACAACAGATGACGTTAGCAGTAGACAGCTTCATTTAACACGAAGCTTGTTTTATACATTAACTATAATTAATCATTGCGATGTGAAATATTTAACCTTTCAAAAGGTCGGGAGTAGGCAAATATTTAATAATCTTACTTATCATTGATGGTTAGTGAGTTGTAGACATGCTGTTGCCTCGGGGAATGTTCTAATCTTATATTTTACCTGCATTTCTGCAATGAAGATGGTTTGGGAACATGTAGATGTTTCTATATAAGCAGCAAACGTATGAAATAAATAAATAAATGTATTTTATTAAAAAGCTTAATGACATAATTTAAGAGAGGTAGGGCACAGCGGACAATTCTCTCAAATCGGAGCAGCCCGTCTGGGGAAGGACCTCCACCTTACAGAAGATCGTAGCCAAATAGCATTGCTATCGATCGGCCATGTTGTGTTTCTACGGTGAGTAAGGTCTCCACGCGAGAGCTCCACTTGGGGGGGTTGGGAGTGGGAGTGAGTACCGGGAATACCGGGGGTATCCCCGATTTAGCAAGGGTCTATAGGCTACGGTGGTGCTTACCATCAGGTGGGCCGTATGCTTGTTTGCCATCTTTGTGGTATATAAAAAAGCGTCTTAACGTTTCCAACGTTTGTATTGGCGGGGTCTAGTAGAAATTAAGACACAGATTTTTTTAAGAAACTACACTGCAATTAGGTCTCCACAACCCAAAGCAAAAATCAAGACTTTTATGATAAGGGTCATTTCTGGGATCAGCTAGTTTTCTGACAATGATTTACAGTTGAAATGTGAATGTTTAAAACCAAAATATTAACTTGATGCTACTTTAGGCCTCTTGTACACACACGATATTTTTGCTGTAATAATCTATGGTTAATTTGCCGTGACGCCTATGCAAGCTTGTAAATGAACACGGCGCGGTACGGCACGACCTCAGAAGTATTCGCGAAAAAAAACCGTGTGTGTACAAAACGCCTTACGCTTAGAACCTGCGTATAGCATACCAGAAGTTGAACCATTGGCTATGACAATTATAAAGCTGGTTCCATGATTGGATGGATGGGATATCATGGTTATATCATCAACTCGAGAGTGTGGTTAATAATTTAGTACGTCTATTGTGTTGAATCTGAATATGAAAATAAATAAATTTTATTAAATCTATCACATTAAATAGATGATTTAGATTAATAGACACAAAAGCAGTAATTATAAGTTATATGTAAAAGGCAAGACGAAACGGTGCTATTAGCAACAAAGGGCGACTACTGAGCTTGAAAAATCGATTCAATTCAGTTCCAAATCGAAGAAGGGGATTCGATTTATTCACATGTATAAAAAGGCCAAGGCTTTGACTCAGTCACAATAGCTCTTAAGAGTGTATCAAAATGACATAAAGCTCGATTTTTATTCTTAACAAAACACCTTTATAAAGGCCCACATGTTTAGTTTTTTTCGTGATTTTTGGGGATATAATGACGTGTTAAGATCACAAAGTAGAATAGGAATTTGTGGCGTGTTGCAGCAAGTTACTTGCACTTGACTACATAGACACAGTCATGACACTAAAGTACTCAAGAAAAAAAATATCAAATGTATTGCGATTTTGTGTTTAAGTTTAGAATATAAGAACTTTATAAAGTACAATTATGTTAACTAAGTAATTAACTAATCTGTGACTTAACATCGAAAGTCTTTTAAATGATACGTACAATCAAACATTATAGTTAATTACAGAATAAAGCAGAGACTAGATAGTAGCCTTTATCTACTTCACAAACGGTAATAGCATTCTCTATCAACTTCAGAAAAAAAATGTTTTTCAGGACAAAAAGCACACAGTACCTACAATTATTCCCCGCGCTGGCCCTCACAGCGTAGGGGAGCGTCCCCAAGGTGGCGGATAGGGGAATGGTCGGTAGTACAGCCTAGCTACACTAACCGGCTAAGTCCGATGGACTCGCTGACCAACGACGGGTGTGGTCCTCCAGCATTTCGGGGGTTGTGCGGCGGGTTGACACCTCGCCCACGTAAAACCAATGTTGCTGGTGAAGCGTATCCCGTTAGCGCTTCACTAGCTTGCACAACATCGTCAAAAAAAAAACCCTGTAATTATTATTAATTATACCGAGATGCGTCACATAAATGAGACAAATATAATATCGTGTACTATGTCACCTCTCTAGTCTGCACATGTCTACTTTTAATATACAAGAACTCTATTTTGTTTGATACAAGCATCATGTAACGTCGATTCGCATTCCGAATTCAAATTGAAGTGCCTGATTCGTCACGGGCCTTGTCGGTTTAATTTTTTTATTTTATTTTATTATACATGGTGTTGAATTGCTGTAAAGTTTACGTCATGGCTATGATTATGCTATTTTTGTGGGCGTATTTTTATGAGCACATCTTTAGGCATAATGTATGGACAGATTGAAACTAAATTAGTTTTTAAATACCGTATCGTCTCAAAATCTAAAATTAACAATTACTGCCTAGATATAATGTTCAATGTTTTAATCGACTTCTATTAACTCCTGTATCGAGGTTTTTTATAATATTAAGGTATCAACGCATACAGTACAATCAATGTATAAGTAAAGTCTTTTAAAGGAAGAAAAATAAAAATATTAAAAATAGTTTTATTATCTAAGCAACGGAGTCTTAATAGGTAACAAAAATGTTTTGTTTTTCCGAAAGAATTTTTATCTCTTATGTATGTATCAAACAAGATTAAAAATTGAATGTGTTTATAAAGAGAAACAGTTGAATTAAAAATACGTGAGATATTCGTTCCCATTGTCACAAATTAAAAAGAAAACAAAAGCGAAGCAGAGACACTGCACCATTCCATTATACGCTATGACAACATAATAATGGGACGGCTTAGACCGCCTTTCGTCGTGAATTATTCACAAATTACATAGCAATCATCTATAGGGCAAAACGATGAATCAATGAACACGAATTTCTATAAAATTCAGTGTACATTACCTTTTACAATACCGCAATATAACAAAACAACTGAACAACGACAGCAATGTACCAAAATGTAATGTGAAACGACACCATTTGGTGAATCTTTTAATTTCTCGTGGTACGTAAATCGGAAATCCCGCTGGGTCAAACAATATGTACTTTTACGGTTTTTTTTTCTGCAAAAACAAGACATTGTCATCGACACCGAAATTACAGAGTTTGTCACAAAGGATTACGTTCGCCATCTTTAAAGGTGTTTGAAAAATATTTGCTTTTAAGTCGAGTGTGTATTATACGAATTTAGTGGCGGAGTTTTATTCAGACCACACACGGTGTGTAGGGTTGGCAGTTTGCTTTTACGATTAACTTTATAAAATTTCCAAGTTTCTAATACGATTTATTATGAAACCTTTTAATTATATTATCTTAAATTTGCACAAATCGTAATTATTCATTTGTGGATTAAAAAGTAAGTAGAAATTAAATACTTATTCTCAAAAATCTAAAAGAAGACTCGGTATATACTTATTATTATTTTTCTGGATACATACCCGCTACATATTAAGGATGTTGTCCTTCAAATTATGTTACAACTTGACTAAATATTAATTTTTATATTACAAAACAATGTCAGATAAATATGAGAATCAATCAATTCAGATTAATTTATCAAATAAGTATTTTATTTTATAAATATTCAGTTTATAGACAACCCTAAATCCTGGCGATTTTTTTCCGCTGTTGTGAAATTGTATAAGGTGTTTTGACAATGGCCCCGGTACGTGCGTCCGCGCAGTTTCGAATGTTAAGCACGGTCCGACCGAGCTGTTTGTCTTGTGTTCCACTTTTTTTAATTTGCCAATATACAAGTACATAACTGAAACAAAAGATTTATTTACAAAATGTTTTATATAGCAGGTAGGTATGTTTAAAGAATTTTATTGTGTAAAGTTCAACTAGTCCCTTTAAAGGATCTACCAAAGGGACTAATGGAAATAAAGGGTATTTTTGATCAAATAGGTTATGTACGGTGTTTAGTAGATTTTTTTTTCTGTTTAAAGTTAATAAATTAAAATGTTTTGGTCTATAAATAGTTTAGTTGCTTACAATACAATAGAAATACTCTTTATCTCTCTATAAAAAATACTCTTCCAATGAAAAATTACAATACACAAGGATAACTTATAAATATAAGTACAATAGGCGGCCTTATTGCTACGCAATTTCTTCCAGGCACCCTCTGAAAGAGATAACGCTGACAAAATAAATAGGCAGGTGGCGGCGCAGTAATTATAATTACCTAAATCAAATAAAATTAAGGGAAGGAATAATTAATGTCAAGAAAATATTAAACAAATGCTTAGTATTATTACGATATTTTTCATTTAATATATATTTTTTCATATTCCGTTTTCGATTTCAAAGAATTATAAAACAAATGAAATCATAACAAAATCATAATATTATACAGCGAAATAATAAAAAAAACTTTTATAATACTACTATTTACAAAAATAATGTCTATATTTATATACTTTAACAAGTGTCTTAGTATATACCTCTTACGTATTACATTATCGCACAAGCACGCGAATTAACGGCGACAATTGTGATTGCAAATGCTATTGCCGTGCGAGCTTCAACATCAACACTAAGTGCTTCGTACGCACATAGAGATAAAATACATTATAGATGAGACACAAATGAATCGGTCGCTTTACTGCCTACAACCATACGGGCGTTACTGCCTAAAAATTTCACCCACGCCCGTTTTCAACAACGCCTCCTAGAGTAGAGTTTTGTTGGAGGCGTTGTGAAAATGACATAAGGTTTTATGTCATCAAATGACACAAATTTCTTTTTAGTTAGGTTATTGCTAACGCTAGAGGCGTTGGTGACAGCGGAAATCAATGTGTCTAAATAATTACTGTAACGAGGACTCGAGGACAAATTCACGAAGTTGACCGGAGAAGACAAAGGAAAAGTGTAAGAGAAGTAGAACGCAAAGTTACAAAGATTTATATGCTATAACTTTACAAAAACATGATGTGTGTATTTTTTTGTACTGTTAGATGATCTTGAACCGAGTTTCCATTGGTTTGATTCGCCCCGAAATTTTCCAAACAGAAAATGAGAAATAAACCATGGAAAGCGGCTCTGTCGAACTCTTATAAACACCTGAGATAGTCGTTCCGCATCAGCGATTGTAGGCAGTGCGAATAAGATTTCTTCGTCCGCACCAGGCAAAAATGCCTGCCCCGGAGTGAACGTGTTAACAGTATTTAAGACACAGTTTCAAAGATAATTTTGAAGTCATCGAGTATATCCCCCGACATGAAGTACAACGTCTACGTCTACAGTATCATCTTTGCCACTATCCATGCTTTTATCTTATCGCAATGCTATTCTATCCGAAATGCAAACTCCTAAATAGCTACAATAAATACTAACTACGTACATACGTATTTATATGTACTTGGAGTGTACCTATGTACGAGTACTTGGAGTGTTAGAGCATTTATGAAACGGGCTAGCTCGACCCCCCGGTACCACCCTCTCAAAGAATATTGGTGTGAAACAGCTTACGTTTCGTTCAGTGAAAGATTCAGAATCCTTTTCGTTATCTCCCTCTTCCTATTTGCTTTCTTGTAGAGGGAAACGCATTGGTAACCTCTGATGTTCTGCTGTTCATAAGTGGCGGTAACCACTTTCCATCAGATGGCCCGCTTATTTGATTGCCTGCCATGTGAAAGACAAAGCCACATCTGCCGTGCTGGCAATGGCAGATGGGGGAGGAAATTTCTTGGAGTGGAGACCGCGCATGGGGAAGCGAAGTATAAGGCGCCCTCCCTCCAGATGGACAGACGATCTCAAGACAGCGGCTGGTGGCGGATGGATGTGGAAAGCGGAGGATCGCATTTAGTGGAAGGTATTGGGAAAGGCCCATACCCAGCAGTGGGTAGATACAGGCTGATAAGGATGATGAAAGACAAACGAAATTCTTCCAGATATCAAAGTCAACATACAAACATCATTTAATTTATTTTAGAGAGGTGAAGGAGTTGGCACAAGAGAGAGGAATTTGGAGGCTGTTACACCGATAATAACTCGGCCACAGATATTATAATACTTACCGCGGCTCTTAAATTTAGAAAAGAAATTCGACATTGTCTTTGGAGTGAAATGCTTTGCAGTGTTGTATCGGTTGTACTATCCCAACTGCAATTCAGTCATATGAGAAAATTATTTTCTTCAAGTATCATCATCATCATCATCTCAGCCACAAGAAGTCCACTGCAGGACATAAAAATTCAAAACGTTTATTTAGGGAGGAGGGGGTTTATATAGAGAGGGAGGGTGTGTGTAATTAATCTACTCTATAAACTACTACCATTTCGGAAAGAAAAGCAAAATGACCACTGGTAAAACAAATGGCGAAAGAAAACTAGTTATGGCCCTTTTTGACATATATAACAATACATTTCATTTTTTAAATAAAATACAGATCCAAAAATTTTGTACTAAACGTGGGATGTCAATCCAAATAGCGCTATGGTCAAATCCTAAATAAGTAGAATAGGTAGGTGTTGATGAAACGAGCAGACCAGTTCCCCAAGATGACAACCACAACTGAGATAGGTAGGTAAAAGAAGTGGCGAAAGAAAACCGGTTACGGCCTTTTTTTCGTATCAAGTATCATATCTACATGAAAATATCATCTTTGGCATAGCCCACGCGCAGTTATCGTGCCGCAGTTGACAGTAACGGGCGCCATCGTGATAGTCCGCTAGATAGTGCCCGCACACGATGCGCGCACGCAGCCAAACACGTTTTTAGTGTCCACACTGATTGAACGAGATTTTTACTGACTCTTTATTTTATAATAAAAATACACTTGATGTTATATTTAATTCGGAATGGAGTTTTTTTTGTTTGTTAGTAGTTTGAAAAATTGTTTTATCATTTACCCTGTGTTTTATCATGAATGAATGAAAAAAATACAAAAAATATGTTATAAAAATATAAAATTGTTTGGGCCCGGCTTATGTCCAGCAGTGGACTTCTTGTGGCTGAGATGATGATGATGATGATCAAATATAAAATTAAAAATCATAGTATTTTTTAATGGGTACTATTTTATACTTTGCCTAGCAGTTCTATATGAAACTTCAAGTAAAACTACAATTCCTTAATACACAAGCGCATCTGTGTGCTAATAAGTACGTCAGTCTGTCAATGGCACTAAATATGCATAACAATAATTTTCAACCATTACCTAATGTTGGTAGAGCAATTATTACGAAATGGGCTAGCTTGACCGGGGAAGTACCACCCTCCCACAGAATATCGACGTGAAGCAGCAATGCGTTTCATTCGGTGAGTCGAACTCCTTCCCTATCCCCTCTTTCCCCCTCCTTCTTGTCCTTCTACTGTATGACATAAAAAATAAACTTCATAGACAATTTTCGAGAAACTTAGAGTAAATTAATTAGACATTACTATTGTATTTGTACGGACTATTTGTGACTATGTGACTGTTTTTTTTTTAAATACTATTGTATGTATAATAATATTTTTTTAAAAACACACACATATATATTGTAACACACAGTATGTATTGTACAAATGTACTCTTTGACTAGAGAAAATGCCTGTGACTCTGAATAAACGATTTGATTAAAGGAACTTACATACGTAAGTAGAATAGTTTACTTATACTGTACTTTTTATGCTTTACCTATTAATAAAAAATAAAAAATGTCAGTAGAAAAACTTTTTTGTATGTAATTATAAAAGTTAGTCATTATATTGTAATTATAAGTTTAGTATACATATCAGAAGCTATTTGTAATGTTTATATTTTGATATTTTATGTAGGTATATGAAGTAACTATGTAAACTATATTTGGTCTACGAGAGACGAGAACCCTACAGTTTTGATCAGTTGTAATATTTTAACTATGTATACTGTTTAAACTTTCTATATACACAGTCAGGTGCTGCACGTCGAGCTTTTCACTTGCAGTACAATATTGGCTCATAAGACATAGAACTTATGAATAGTACAAAGTCCAATATGTAAAGGTCGACCTGCTCTTGACTGTACAATATAAAAGAAACATTAAGCTATTCAATACTATCACCATCTTTTGAATTGGCCTATCTTTCATCAGATTTATACCGAAATTCAAGACAAGTAATTCAACCCGTACAAAGCCACATTTAAATTCACACCATAAAAAAGTTAGAAATACTTTTAAAACAACCGAACTCTATTATCTGAAATTCAATACTCACTAAAAATATTCCAATGGGCGTTGGGTGGTTATGTTATAAGCCCCTCCCACATCCCACCCAAGATGTGTTGTGATTGGTGGACGGGTTGCGCTCGCGCATACTTTCCTACAAAGCAATTGAATTGATGGTTCCATTGCATTCAATGCTCTTAGTCGTAATGGTTCAATTAAATGCTTGCTTTGAAGATCAGGAGTAAATTGTTTCTAAGTTACTGATATTTAAATGTTTCTAGATGCGTCTTCGCATTCTTTCATGGAACGACTAACGTTTTATAGCTGTAGGCAATAGAGTTTAAATACTTTACTGCTTCAGAGAAATGTACTTTTATTAATAAAAGACTATGAAAGAAGAATAAACCTTTATGTGTTAAAATATAACCATTTCTTTTTTAAACCAGGGAAATATTTTTTTCTGATCACACGTTACGAAAATGAAATATTTTAGTTTGTACCTACAAATAACTTATAACTACAAATAATAAGTTTAATTTTAGATTTTAATCGTGAAATATAAAAATTTATTAAAAATGAGTTTGGTTTGCTACAACCTACTTAAGTATTTATACCTACATTGAAAAAAAACTGACGTATGTACACATACGTAGGGTACTTGAAAATCATAAAGCCACGTTCATGATTGGCAATAACAAAACACATGCAATATAACTTACAAATTAGTTACTATAACGTCTATTTTTCATAGCGAAAGGTTACCCAAACATTATGACGTGAATGTATTTACAACAACTAACAATTTGTACGAGAACCTACGCAATGTCATAGTGTAGGAATATGCAGTTCACACACTTCATACAATGGGCTCGGTAGTATCGTTGTGCATACGACCCTAGACAGAATTTTTTGTGTAGCTATTTGCAAAAAATAAATCTGCTTGGTTTTCCCAATAAATTCACAGTAGAATGTGGACCTCCCCGTCACCCGTACGTAGTTGACACTAACTACAGAAGTACAAGACTTACAACCAGTTTTTAAACGAATTTTTAAAATTAATGGCACATTAACTTAAAGCTGTCATTGTCAAACAAAAGAAGAAAAAAAGAGATAGCACGAGGCTTAATGTGGACTTAAAATTCAAATGCGTTTCAAAAATTGGCTGTAATTAGTCAATTTCTAATGGTTGAGGGTTGATATCTACTACGCAAAGGTCGTAATCTCCTTAAGGAAACCAATAAAGCGAAGAATATAAATTGAAGGAACAATTGACAATACTTTATTTCATATTTCAATTAGTCCACTGCAGTTTTCTATACTGTGGTAACATTTTCTCATTGCAAAATGGCTACTTCACTATTTGTTACCAACCTACACTACAGATTAGACCTAGGTTTCTCAACTACAAACTACTATTGCCGTGGAGACTGCTGACCGACTAATAGGGCGTACTACAACTTGTTAACGCAAAATTATTGCAAAACACTATGGTATATTAGAATCCAGTTACAATAGCCGTTGTATCAGCTCTATAAATGTCCCACTTAAGGCTAATGACGCAGAATAAATAATTAGGCTATTATTATCTTTTATAGCTAAGCATACCTATGTGAAGTGAACATTGATTGTTAATAGTTCATTTTGAACTTAAATAAAATAATTGCTTAGTATCTAGAGGAGGTCAGCGGCTTCGTCCGCGTCACTTGTGGAATCCATGGAAAATTTAAAAATAAAAAAAGCCTATAGGTACGTAGTACTATTTACTATTCTGTGCTATAGGTAAACTTTTGTTACAATGAGCTGCTAATAAAAACTAAGATTAGCTGCAATAGCATAACATTGGACTTCTTATGCTGTGGCATTTTCGTGTGACTAAACTGACTAGTTTAGTGAACTTTAGTGAAATGAATTATAGCTTATAACAAAATCTTTGGTCGAAATTTTTTGCCAATTGATATCAACAGTGGATTCGCTGATCTGTCTTATCTTAGGCCACCTGATATCTTGTCCTAACGCCAACAGTCGGTACGGACCATGGACGATATAATCTATAAATTGTCTGTTATACGGACGGACCGCTTACATCTACCGAAGTATGAAATAGCTCGATTTTAGACTAAAGGTGGTACGTTTTAGTCCGCGCGGGAAATTCAATTTTTTTGGGGGTTTTTACAAATGAAAATTGATTTGGCGACAACAAATACAATATATCTACTGAATAATTATCAAATAAATTATAAATATTAGCTCTTCTTATTATGAATGTCCAAGATGCATCATTCATAATGAGAAGAGCCAATAATTATAATTTATATGATGATTATTCAGTAGATATATTGTATTTGTTGTCAAACCAATTTTCACGAAAATTCTATCAATGATTGAAATGCAATTTGTAAAAACCCCCAAAAAATTTTAATTCCCCGCGCGGACCTAAGATGAAATCTTTTACAGACATGAATTGACGCAATATAAGACGATCGATATGCATTTTCTATACCTACTTGGAGTTACCTATTTAATGTATGGTTTGGTACACTATCTCTGTTATCTAAAAATAACGTTACAACTCTGCTTAGCTAAAGCTTTAAAATAAATATGTAGTTGCATACAAGCAAGCTCGAAGCGGGAATAGTCTGAAACACATAAACGCACTTAGCTTAAGTGACAGGAAATAGGTTGTGAGTGCATTTTATTTCTATTGATATTTAGATATTACATTTTATTGCAGCATGCAAAATTATATTAAATTTTATCAAATAATAGACCTATTTCACTTGCAGATATAAATTATACGTTAGATAAATTAACATAATTTATTATTATTTTTCAGGGTGCCAGTTACTGGATCCATTTACTTTTCTTTCGAGATCTGGGACCAATTATAGGTAAATGATTGCAACTACCGATGAAACCCAGTCATAGTGACCCGATTTGGATGATTCAGTTTGTTGTGTCCCAGTCACCGCAAGAAAAATATTTAAATTCAATGGATCCGGAAACTGGAACCGCAGTTCTAATTAATTGCGGCCCCAGTTTTCAAAAACAATTTTTTTACATTATTCTAAATTGTAATGGAAGATTTAGGTATATTTTGACGCCAGTAAATTTGCCTGTGTTTTTTCAAATATTCCTATTAAGGGATTTCATCATATGTCATTCCGCCAGACGAATAGTTTCATTAGGTAGGAACCTATTACAAAAATATTTTATTTAATGTAATTATTATTCTAAAATTATATAAAAATATATAATATCCATAACATTCACTTGTGATTGCTAAACAGTCAAAGTTCACCGCATATTATATTCTATTGTCATGTCTATTCGTCACAGTGTCGACGCCTAATCTCACATGTGCATTAAGCAAGGGACAGCCTATTACACCGTAGTAGAATAAAAAAATAATCCAATTATCAACACGCATCGAATAATACACACTCGGCCGGATATCGAGAGACGTGGTGGGTGGTGGGCGAGGAGGTGAAATTTTTCTTTCAAATATAATTTCAAAATACATACTAGTTGAGTACTATATATTATAGGGTAGATCAATGACTAGAGAAACTGCCTAGAAAGTCCTACTCTCTGAATAAACGTTTTTAATCTTTGTTGAGGGCCAGAGCAGAAACGCTACTTTAGCGCCGCAATTTACCCGCTTTTAAAAGCATAATGCATTGCTCACCACCAGTCCAAATCCTTTTAATACTTCCTACTCCGACTATCTTCTTTCTGATTAAATTCGTTGTGAGTTCCAAGACAGCTGTAGTTTCTCCCCCGGGACGTCAATAAGCTTCATCGCTTATTGTAAATCTGATGTCGCCGTTGTTGATTCTGGCTACTCAGGAGACACATCGGTGGGAATGTGTGGTGGGCTTGTCCCGTAAGCATTGTAATATATCAGTTTATACGTTAATCAAATAGTAAATTAAATATTCAACACTAGGGATTAGGATTTAACGTAAATTATCATTGAAATTGATATTGAATTTGCGATTATTATACAAAATGAAGTCTGCAGATAGCTAGTTCGTAACAACGAGGTTGGGATGAACTGATTGTACCGTAATAACACAACGGTGTGACACACATCCTCTATCTTAGCACGCGCTCGGCACACCAAAAGCTATTCACACACTAAATATTGACACAGAACCATTGTGTCGGCGTCACCTAAAGGTTATCTTATCAATCGTTTGTGAAGCAAACAAGCCGGCATGTTTGGAGACAGGCGCTTGAGCGTCTGTCGGTTTGACTCGCAGACAAATATTTCTTATCTCTGCCTGGGTAATTGAAGTATTGGTCGTGTGGATTAGGAGTCTTGTTTCCGGGAAATTTCCTGTGAAATGTTTGTTTCGTTCTAAGATAATTTAAGACTGGCTGTGACCTGTAGCTTTATCTGTATTTTTTTTTTTCAAAAACTCAGTGAATACGCGAGTTATGCTATTAAGAATCTAGCCTGCAAATGAGTTTCAAAATCGTCATCATACATTATTAGACCATCACTCAGGCCAAGTCCTTTTTCCTTGCCGACAGTGTTTGGAAGACATTAATTAAAAAAATGCTCTGAAGTATAAGGGTGGTGTAAGGGCATTTTCAAAATTCATTGATAAGTACTTTTTATTTTTATAATATTTTTTTTTTTCATGACATCTTTTCAATTATAAAACTGTAACTGACTGCTACTATCCATTCTTTTAAATTATACCAGAAAAATTCCTAGCAGTAATGATTAAATATCTGTCAGAATCTTATGAAAGTTTTGAAATCTGCACTTCCTTATATCCCCTACGTAAGCTATAAGAACTTAAACTAAGAATTTACAGTATAACCAACGTAATTAACGGTTATGGTAGTAACTAGACTATTTACCAACAATTAAACCCTATTTTATACAACAGCAATAACTTGACGCGAATCAATCAAAGTACCTCTTACCCCCGTTTAAGTAGGCAGTCAATATTTATGGCTATATGGCACCAATATAGCCCCAAGTACCTCCTTTAATTAACAGCTTTATTTATAAAGAATTAGACCACCGTCCTCTGAAACCAATTAGTTGTGTCACTGTAAAAATGCTAATTTATGGCACCCCGCTGTTTTACTCGTGGAATCCTTTTGTTTCTGTACCAATAGTGATTTTAATTTAAAACTATTAATGATATAAACATCCTTAGATTTTGGATTTATATACTTACTAGCTGTTACCTGCGGCTTCGCTCGCGTGGTCAACGGAAATTGTCAATAATTTTTCCCATGGGAATCTCTTTATCTCGTGGGGAAAATAGTAGCCTATGTCACTCTCAAGACCTTAAACTATCCCCAAAAAAAACATATCAATCCGTTTATTACTTTCGCCGTGAAGGGAGGGCAAACAAACAAACAAACTTTCACATTTATAATAATTATTAATATGGATATTTGTCTTAATCGACATAAGGGTTAAAAAACACTACAATAGCTACTTTTTATATTTTCCATGTTAATATTGAATGGTAAAATCTAGTTAATTGAAAATCATTACCAAGTAGGCTGTTAATATTAATTTTGATTTTCCAATTTTCGATTCACAGAAACACATTCACTCTGTAGAGTCTACTTTATAGTCAGGATAAACAATGGCGACCACAGATTGATGCAGCAGTGAAGCTCATTGATGTCCCGTGTAAAACGATACGAAGATACAACTGACTTGGAACTCACAACGAATTTCGAACGAACTCACAAAGGAACGATTGAAAGGACCAATGAGTAATCAGGAGTAAAGTGTAACGTTTTAGAATTAGAACATATCGTCATTCAAACGCATTTGAAGTGCCCTCGGTTTAGAATTTTAGAGTCTATTTTAATTTTTGCTGGCAATTATTAAAAATAACCTAGTTTAACGTTTTACAGTAACATATAGACACAAAATAGGGGCACATAATTAAATGTCTTAATTTTATTGGACTACCTCGGTCCCGGGTTTTATAGAGACCATAAGGACTGTTGTAAAGATACAAGGTCCTTAGTTCCATCAAAGTAGATTAATTGCTCATTAAATTTGCTAATAGTAAATAAAGACGTTCTGTCTCTTTATTTTTAGATAAATTCATCGGATTAATAAGGTAGCAAACAAGCATACGACCCGCCTGATGGTAAGCAGTCACTTATAGAAGCTTGCAATACCGGGGCAATCACTCGCGCGTTACCGACCCTGTAAAAAGTGGAGCAATGGAAACCTTATTCACCGTAGGAACACAGCATGGCCGACACCAATGCTATTTGGCTAAGATCTTCTGTAAAGTGGAAGTCCTTCCCCAGACGGGCTGCTCCGATTTGAGCGGATTATCCGCTGTGCCTTACCTCTCTTAAATTCATTCTTCTCATTATTTAGTCTTGAATCTTACATTCTTCTTTTAGGCCGTTTTCTTCTGTTATTTCTTCTTTACTCTTTCTTGGATGTCGAGGACCTCGATGTCGTCACTGTATGCCGTTCTAAACGAACACGCAAATTAAGTAACATCGACCCTGGCAGGTGTTTCGTTGCACCTAGCACATTTTTGATATTGACTGATTGAAATGGGTCATTGTATCAACCAATTACATCGCCCGCAATCGCAACGCAAACAATAGCTATGATTACGTGGTCCAATAGAAACAAAGTAACAAAAGACATAAGTTTAATTAAAAAAAATTGGGAAGTTATTGTAAAATTACTATTATAAAATTTTATAAACAAAAACAAACGTAATCTAATTTAATTTTTATGTTGCATCGGGACCAAGTCCATAATTTAGAAGTTGAAATTAAAATCATAAACATAATGTCTCGTGCTATACACTGAACACTAAAAGTTGCCTACGCCATCATAAATAATCATTTTTAAACGATAGAATTAATATGGGCTCCCAACGTGATACTGATTTGGTTTTAAATAAACTAAGGAGCTTGAACTAATTTCATATGGAATTAAAACTGAACTGTACAGTCCACAAATCTGTAGATTTTATTGTACTCGGCTGTTGAGGAAGCCTCCAATTGAATGGATGATATTATGCTGTAAAGAGACAAGATTATAAACAAGTTACGGCATTCTTATTATAATAATTATTTTGTGTAAATCGTTACTCAGTGCAGGACCAGAAGAAGACTCACCTATTACAATGAGATTCAGTCTGTCAGAAGTTCAACTAGACTGCAGTTGAACTTAAGTCTGCATAAAATTAAAATTTTGAGATATAATATAATGAACAGCAAATTAATGACAGCTTGGACTCATAAGGTAACCTAGCAGAGCTAAATGTTACATAGATTTCAGATTTGGTTAGACTAGAGACTGAAACTATAATTCTAAACAAGAGAAAAAGTTAAAGTACCAAAAGGACTTTTTCTCAAATTTCCCTTATTTTCCGTACCGTCAATCTCTGAATGTCAAACTTTTAAACCATTTTCTCATGAGTCAAAATATAGATACCAGTCAGTCAGACAGTTTAAATATTTGAGTATACAGCATAACACCATCCAAATTAGAGTATCATTCTTTTTTGTGAGCAGCATGTCGCCATAAACGCAATATAATGGGACAGGGAACCGGCAATTATGATATTATTTATTATGGAAAAAGGTTAATTTTTGTACATAATTTAAATATGAGAATTTTAGCATTTATATTGGGTCGATGTTCAAAGTAAAATATGTTTTTTTCTCAAAAAAAATATTAATTGTATTATTGAACTTTGTTGTGGTAAACAAACGTAGGTACAATACCGTTACCAATAAAGAGTTTAAAACATGTATAAACAACGCGTTCTTTTTTTCTGTATTAGAGGAAGAAGAGTATTTCTTTTTAGTCTCTAATGGATTAAGTCTAGGAAGGCAAGATAAAGCCAACCGGCCTCAACCAACTAAGATTAGATAAGTTAGTTTGTATTAGCTCGCAGAAATTTTATACAGTTTTTCATAAGTGTGCCACCATGGCATGCCGTCATATATAAAAACTGGTGCAACAATCTGAGCTGAGCTAGACTGAGATTTGCTGGACGCATAAAGACTGCCATCAGTCGACAACTGCACCGATAGCTTTACTTTTCCTAACGTAGCACGGATATGTTAGACAAAGGAGGTGATACAATTCCCTTAGTAGAAAAACCCAGAAAAAGAGGGACAACCACTGTTTGACAGGACTACGTTTCGTTGTGTCGGATGGACACTTCATAGTATAGACCCGAAGATTTTAATATGAACGCCTACAAGCCTTTATGAGCCAAAAAAGTGTTAGCCACCCGATAGGTGCTAATTCTGTTGTACATTTAACTAGACTAAACTAATTTTGACAGGACCAAAGGTGTTGTTGTCCTTCCTTGGTTTACAATTAGTGACAAGGATAGCAACACTTCTAGTCCTGTCAAAATTAGTTTAGTCTAGTTAAATGTACGACTGTACGACTAACTCCGCCATGGCCGGTCCCAAGCCCGGATGTGAAAGGAGGAGGGTTTGCCTGGAGATGAACTAACTAACCAGCTGTAAAAAGTTCAACGCCGAGCATCGGGCGGCGGTTAATTAACCCGACACCTCCATGCACCTTGTATGGAGCGGCTCACAATAGCCGAGAGGTCCTAAATTACCTCTAAAAGATTGCCGTGGAAGGAACTGGGTAGCCACCACGATCAATTTACCCAAGAAAACCCCCCTCATGAGAAGTACAAAAAGGAGAACTGCTCTGTTGGACGATCCGACTAACCATCGGCGCCATTCGGTTTCCGGGACGAATGGTGTGAAATTGGCGACCGAAGCGGCAGCTGGGACGAGTCACCGGGTCTTAGCTAGTCGACATGCTACTGGTGAACCAAAAAAGAACATCTCAATCCGACATCAACGACGGATTGCAACCTGGAATGTCCGTGGACTACTGGCTCCAGGAAAACTGGAAATTGTGGAGAAAGAGGCAAAATCGCACAAAATATCGATATTGGGTATAACAGAGACACACATAAGAGGACAAGGACACCAAAAAACCTCTCTCGGAAATACTCTGTACTTTTCGGGTCCCGTCGACGCCAGCGCCAACGGGGTTGCTATCTGGGTACCTCAGAACCTAAACAACCATGTACTGGGTTACAACCCGGTCAGTGATCGAATACTGACCCTTAGGCTGAACACTCGCCCATGCACCCTAAACGTCGTCGTTGTCTACGCCCCAACAGCAACTGCAAACGATAACACCATAGATGACTTTTACGCTTCACTGGAATCAACTTTATCTGGGATACCAAATCGAGAGATCACCTTAATGATTGGAGACTGGAACGCAAAGGTGGGGAACACGCGACTGGACGACCACATCAGAAGCACTGTCGGAAGGTTCGGTCTGGGAGATAGAAATGTAAGGGGAGAGAGGCTGTTGGAGTTTTGTATAGACAAACAAATGACCATAATGAACACCTGCTTTCAGCATCATCCACGGCGTCTTTATACATGGAAATCACCGGGTGATCGTTGCCGCAACCAAATAGATTACATAATAATCAACACCCGCTGGAGAAGCTCTATTTCTAACGTGAGAACATTCCCGGGTGCAGATTGCGGATCTGACCACTGTCTCCTGATTGGTAAATTTGCATTACGACTGAAAGCAGTCAAAAGAGAACATCGAGCAAGACCGCGTGTTCTGAGACCGCAGGAAAAAGAAGCGTTTCGGGATGACATCACTAACGCAATAACAGGGCAACCACCACCTGCTAACGCAAATGCAAACGATCAGTGGAACCACCTCTTAAACCTGATATGGAAGACAGTGGAAAAAGCCACAGAACAACATCGGACTTCCACTCGTCGTCAAACATGGCTCTCTGATGAAACCTGGAAAAAGATACAGGAACGAAAGGAACTAAAGGCATTAGGACTTTTCAGTCAGAAAGATCAGGATGCGTACTCAGAGATGTGCAGAGCTATACAGAGACTATGCCGTCAGGACAAAAACAAATACGTCCGAAACATCTGCCAAGAAATAGAAGGCCATGCGCTGAAAACACAAAGTTCAGATCTTTTCAAGAAAGTCAAGCTTCTGTCAACAGTTCAAACCAAAAGCTTGGGTAATAGAAGACGAGCATGGAACACGACTACAAGATCTGGATGCAGTGACAGAAAGGTGGCGGAAATATTGCGAGAACCTTTACAAAAACACAGACGAGCATGAACCACCGCATACTCCAATCGCATGGGATAACATAACACAAGAACCTCCTATCCTGTTTTCTGAAATCACTGCTGCAATTGCTGTGCTAAAGGACAGAAAGACACCTGGACCAGATCAACTAACAGCCGAGATCATAAAAGCAACGGGAATAGCCGGAGCGAGCGCTATACATAAAATATGTGACAGCATATGGCGTACCGGTGAGTGGCCCGACGATTGGTCAAAATCAATAATTCTGCCATTACACAAGAAAGGTTCCACATATAAATGTGACAACTACAGAACTCTAGCACTAATATCTCATGCTAGCAAAGTGTTGTTGCACATCATCAATAGCAGGATACGTCACTTTCTGGACTGGCAGATACCGCAGGAACAGGCTGGTTTTGTTAAAGGCAAAGGGACTCGTGAACAAATCTTAAACATTCGCCAGATGATTGAAAGGGCCTACGAATTTAACACTCCCATAATTCTGTGTTTTATAGACTACAGCAAAGCCTTCGACTGTGTCAACTGGACTGCCCTGTGGTCAATATTGAATGAGCTTGGAGTACCAAACCACCTGATTGCTTTAATCCAATCGCTCTATGCGAAGAACCAGGGCGTTGTGAAAGTCGAAAGAACAACATCCAATTCCTTCAGATTTGGAAAAGGTGTAAGGCAAGGTTGCATCCTGTCACCCATCCTGTTTAACACATACGGCGAATATATAATCAGGCGCACATTTGAAAACTGGGAGGGTGGCGTCTCAATAGGAGGCACCAGAATAACAAATCTCCGTTACGCAGATGACACAACGCTCGTGGCTGCTAATGAGGCAGAAATGTCAAACATCCTGCAAAGAATGGAACAGATTAGCATGGAATTGGGCCTGAAAATCAACCATTCCAAGACCAAATTTATGGTTGTAGATCGCACTAACGCACTGCAGATTACAGGCGCTCTACCCCTCGAAAGAGTGGATGAGTTTATATACCTAGGCGCAAAAATAAGCAACACGAGCTCATGCGACGGTGAGATAAGGCGACGTATCGGTATGGCAAAAAGCGCAATGTCCCAGTTACAAAGAATCTGGAAGGACCGCAACATATCGCGGAGGACGAAAATGAAACTAGTAACAACTCTAGTATTCTCCATATTCTGCTACGGCTGCGAAACATTGACACTAAAGAAGGCTGACCGTGATCGCATTGACGCCTTCGAGATGTGGTGCTGGAGAAAAATGTTACAGATTCCGTGGACAGCATTCCGCACAAATGTGTCGATTCTCCGTGAGCTGAACGTCAAAACCAGGCTTTCCACCACATGCCTACGACGGGTTCTGGAGTTCTTTGGCCACATAGCTCGTAAAGACGGACATAACCTCGAACAACTTATGGTGACAGGCAAGATCGAAGGCAAGCGGCCGAGAGGCCGCAGCCCTACTAGATGGTCGGATCAAATCCGCTCAACGCTTGGCACTAAACTCCATGACGCACTCCATTATGCTAAAGACCGATGTCGATGGAGGGACATCGTGAAACAAAAACTGACACTTCACCAGGGGGTTCACGACCCTCAGTAATGAGGACTTCGACACGAGGAGGAGTTAAATGTACAACAGAATTAGCACCACTGACAGTTTAGAATAGTATTTATAAATATCCTCTAAAATCTGGAATACAAAATTTTTGGTCCGGAGCCAGAGGTTTGTTTTGGATCACCTCTTTTATTTATAGTACTATGTAATTACAAAGTTTCATGATTCTTACATTATTTACATAGAAACCTTTGTCTTAGTTCTATATCCTGATTATCTCTTTCATTGGTTGTCTGTAAATGTTCATTCCTTTAACAATACTGATTAGATTTATAGATAACGATAATATAACACTTGAATAATTATATTTTTATGTGATAAGATATTATTTTGTATGTGTTTAATAATACACGTACAATTTATCGCTGGGATATCTAAATATGAAATTTTTTACGCATTTAGATCAAAATCAAATAATTTTATTCAAATAGGCATATTACAAGCACTTTTGAATCGTAACTTTTACAGATAAATGTTTGTTACAGATTTGCTTGAAGAGGAAACTTAGGAAGTTTACAATCTGGATTTATACATAGAATAGATTTTATATAGGATATAAGTCCAGAAACGGAAACTATGGTATTTTGCGGGCATCAACTAATTGGAATATGTGTACCGAAATCAATATGTGTGTCCATACCAGAATTTTAACCAGAAACCAATCCTTTAACCTAGTTTAATTGAAAGGACTATCACCGCTCACATTTTATATAGGATGTCTTTATAAAAAAAACAAATAAACACTGAAAATCATACGAGTGACACCCATGAATCGTCGTAACCGTAAAAAAATATTGACAACACCCAAAAAGTATCGAATAAACTCGAGCTTTATTGAATTTCGTTATGATAATAAAATGTAAATCGAATTGTTACGAGCATCGATTGCAGCCCGTAATGAAATAATTTGCAACACTTTATTAAGTGCACATTGCTCGAATGAAAATCAACTTATCGACTTAGCGGGCGGTAATCGAGTAATCGCATCTGTAATTAAGGTTGTATTCGAAACCTTATTTTTATAGTAATAAAGTCACAGTGTCAATGTTTAAGAAATTAAGTTGTTATGCATTCGTTAGTAACACAGTCGCGTGGTTATTAGTGTTTTTGGACTAATTTGCAATAATTGATGAACTGTAAAGGTACTCTTTCGATGCGGTTGTGCGTTGAAGGTGTATGTAATTTTTTGTTTTTATCATGCACGTACATTAATATTTTAAAATGATTTTTGTAAGATTTGTATGTCATTTTATAGGTATGTTTGTGGTTTATGTCATACATCATTGTATGGTTATAGATTTCTAACTCTACTATTAAAAACAGACATCCATTTTGTCTGCCTTATAAACCCGTAACCCAGACCTTTGGGCACATATAACTAAATAGTTGGCTATCCTTTTACGGAAAACCCAGACAACAAAATATCCGTGACGTTTTTGTCTGTGAAAATAGAACCAAAAAGTTCGGCGCACAAAAATAGAACTAGGGACTATATAAATATGTAAGTCGTAAAAAGTTAACCAAATTATAAATTAATGTAACCATTTATAATTTTTATCTGTGACAACGACAACAAATACCAAATTACAAGTGTTATAACCAAAACAAATCTTTTAACCAAAACACTTTTTGCCGACTTTATTTTTTTTTTCTTAGCCACAACACTTTCGGCGTATTGTAACAGTACGAATAAAAAATGTCGTAACCGCACTTCATCACACAATTAAATTCCACCAAAGAAAGGGTATCGATGGTCGTCCATTATGGTCCCTATTGTTACCATTCGGCTCACAATGCCTTACTTATGGCCCGTTTAGGACACGAAAAACGAAAAGGCTAAACGAACGGACGGCACTCACAAACGGAGAATATTTTCGAATAATAAAAAAGTGTGTCTTCTTCTTCTTTCTTAATTAATGGCGTTTCTGTCGTGTCTTAACGACACATAGACAATTTCGCCAATGTCGAGTATTTTAAATGAACACTTTTTAACAAAAAAAGTACACTTTAAAAGGGCAACGTGGTACGGTGAGGATCCGAGGTCGCCATCTTGACGACCTTCGTTGACAAGGCGGCGATCTCGAATCTAAAAAAGTGTGGTGTAACAAAAACGTTCATAATATTGTTTGCTAGATCACTTGTCATTATACATAGTAATACCGCTGAGCTATCTACACCTGCTGCCTATTTACTACTGGGTATATCCGCGACTACACAAAAGGAGTTCGTTACTCATAAAAAGAAGAGGAAATGAAACAATAGGAAAGAAAATGGAAAAATCTTTTCATTTTTACTAGGTGGCGCTGTGTGAATTGGTTACAAAAAGCTGAAGAGTTTGTATAGTTGAACTCTAATCTCATGATCAAATAGAAAAAGAAATAGTTTTGGATAGCCCAAATATCAAGATCGGCTGTAGGCTAACATCAATCACGATGTATTGTGGATCAGCTTGTAATCAATGCTTACATAAATGGAAAAATATACGTTTCTAAGTTTAGTTCGACAATATTGTCGACTGTGTGTATCAAATGTTATTTCAGACCATAACAAATTCGTCAGATCAACGCGTCTCGCTTGACGGCCTGTTATGGTTTTCGATGTATGAATATTAGGTATGATTCTTGCTCATTGTTATTAATATATACCTTTGTATCTAACCCAAGATTAATTGAAATTGATTTCATAATACATAGCAATTAATTATCTATTGAACTTTACGTTTCAAGACCTATAATTATTTTTTTACTTAATAAAATTTAAAATTACAAAGCCCGCTAACGACTACTACTTACAAACCATTACAAACTAAGTGGTCGCTACATTCCTAAATAGAATAAAAAATTGTATTATTGGATTTCCATTACCCTTTTTCATATTATGCATACATAATTCTAAAAGTAAACGTACCTTTATTAGGCAATGTTTATAAAACTATAATCACCAAAATATGAATGTCATTCGAACCTGCCCCAGATCCACAACACGGCAATCAAATAACGAAAGATGGCGTCCACGAATTTCTAAAACAACATTTTGATTTCTATTAAAACACACAAAAATCGACCTTCGCCTTAAATATTTAGGGATGTCAAAAATAGAAAACTGGTTAAAGATATGGTAATGGTATTGTACTGACCGCTTGACAGTTGATTAAAAGGGGCCGAAAGGAGGCCGTGGTTGGGGGGCCGCGACAGCGCGCCGGGTGCGCCCCTGCGGGTGGCACCCCTGATGATTGTATTTAAAATAAATAAGTACCTCAATGAACGATTGTCCGCGCATTCCCGAGCGCATATTATGGATGCACACGATTGTGACGTATAATTTATGCGTTCGCGACGCAACGATTCGCGATGTATACTTGGCATCGTCTGCTTCAATTTCAAGTTCAAAGAAACAATTTATGTTTAACATTGTAGGCGTGTATTATTCTCATAACTTTTTTTATACTGTTCATTCAGTTTTATTTGATTCTATTTCTTATTATTTTATTTCCTTTATGTTTGTATTACGTTATGTTCCTCCTTTATAGGTTGGTAGGACTTAAAATTTGTCTTCGAATCTTAAAAGTCTCTATTTCGCAGATTGTAACTAGGTGTAGTTTAATTTATGCACTGCATTTTTTGTATGATCTATTTATCCGGTAGATAGGCTACTTATAAATAGTAAGTAAATTTACCCTTAAAATGTTTAAAATTATCAGTATCACCCATCTGTCCTTCAAAGATTACTTCTAACAAACAAAAACATAGTCCGCTCCTTATTTCAAACTCCGTTTAACCACTAAACGCTTTTAAAATTAAACGAAGTGAAATAGCCAGATAATAGTTACTTTACTAAAAGGGCGTTACGTAAATTTCGAATTAAAACCCTATCAAAATGAGCAACAATATAAATACTAAATAGAATAACCATTAGGCGCAACCCTATTTTGAGCATCTGTTAAAGGGTAGATGCTTTTATAATGGTCTTATAATATTGCCTCCTATAATCAGGAGATTACCGACCATTCTTTTTTTCAGTGTGGTTTTCATTAGTTGTAATTCTTATACTAAACATATAATCAGTAGGGAAGTAATGCGTTGGCTATTTATGTAAACTTCTAATAGCTTGTTAGAGATTTTTTTAATAGTTTTTTAAGTTAAAGTTATCGCCAAAATAATGTAAAAAACCTTGTAGTATGTATTTCATAATAAAATTATTACCCGTTATTGTGTTATTGAAGGCAACTTAAGGCTTCCCAGTCATTGATGGATAATAATTGGTCGACATCTTACGACAGAAGAGAAATTTAAAAATGTTTTGTATTTAAAATTTCCGAAACAAAATATATAAACTAAACGTCATAAGGCATACCTACATCAAAAAGAAAATTTAACAACCCGTCATCATTACCACCCGCAGGAGAGTCCCTGAGTCATTTCCGACCTTTGACGGAGAAATGAGAAAATTTGGAAAAATAGCGCTTGACAAGGATTTGAGCTTGCAAATCCTTAGTCACCGAACGTAACACATTGCTGCTTCGTGCCAATATTCTTTGAGATGATGGTACTTCCCAGGTCCAGCTAGGCCATTTCATAAATGCTCTACCACTCCAAGGCTATTCTGTATATCACCTAACTTTGCAGTCGTAATTAAATCAAAGTGCGACAAAACACGGCATTCGTCGTATAATGAATACGTTCGCATCTTATTTCACCGAATCATAAATTTTACAGCCTCTTCCACGTAACCTCGGGCAGGGGACCTAAGTAGAAACTTGTGTTTGTTTGTTTTTTGATAGGACTGTGTAACCGCGTGTGCCTTTTCTCTTAAGGCCTTTTTTTCTGGATTTTTTTATTTATACCTCCAATAAAAGAGGTGGCCGTTTTACATCGCACGACCTCAACTGCATTTTCAAGGAAATTGAGATATCTTTGGTTTAGCAAACAATGTTTTTTTGTGTTGTTTGAAAACATCTTTCTGTTATAATATAGCAGATGTATATTAGAAATCTTATCTAAAATTATATTGATAATATTAACATTTCAGTGTAATTTTTATGAATGATAAATTGTATAATAATATTTAATTATAATTATCTATATGGCTTCTCGCGGGTACATAATACAGCCTATGCCATCCGAGGATAGTGTAGATTTTCAACGGTGAAAGAATTTTTCAAATCGCTCCAATAGATTCGCAGTCTTTTTAATGCATACAAGCAATCAATTCTTTTCTCCTTTTAATTTTAAATTAAGTATATGTATATTTAAAACAAAGTTCTGTGTGATGGTTTTATAAGATACCTAATTGTAAATGTATTTAACATAAACCACAGTAGGAGCGTATAACGTGAATATTAGATCCGTGTTAAGGTGTCAATAATAAATATTTGTGTTTAGATTTCATTTATAGATATCTTAGTAGATATTATGTTAAGATAGTGAGGTGCTGGGTAGCCCAGAATGTGGTAGATTGTGGCCACAGATAATGAATCACAGGTGGCATGATGAAATCATTTTATTACGGACATTCAAAAGATTTTTTAATGATTTCATTTTACACTTGTTGGTATTAATTGCTCCGCCATATTAATCTACATATTAATGGTATGTCCTGAACGACAGACTGATGGATCAACACAAAGACCTGAAACTTGGAGGGTGTGTTTTTTTATATTTTATACAACACAGGTGGCTAACAAGCATACGGTCGACCTGATGGCAAGCCGTCCCCGTAGCCTATAGACGTTTGCAATACCGGGGGAATCACTCACGCGTTGCCAACCCTCCCAACCACCCCAAGTGGAGCTCTGGAGACCTTACTCACCTTAGGAACGCAACATGGCCGAGACCAATGCTATTTGGCTACGATCGTAAGGTGGAGGTCCTTCCCCAGACGGGCTGCTTCGATTTGAGCGGATTATCCGCTGTGCCCTACCTCTCTTAAGTTCTTTGCATGAAGTAAGTACCCAATGAGGAGCTGTGATATGCAGCTGGGTTTGTACGATTAGTCAGAGAGCTTGAAGCCTAATATTCGTCCTTCTTCCTACTACCTGTTTTCTCCCATTTTATTCCTTGATAGGTGGGCAATGTTTTCAAAGTAGCCATGGGCAGTGGAAATTGCTTACCATTAGGTGATCCGCTAGCTCTCTTGTCCTCCTCTGTCATAAAACTTATAAAATTTTGACAAAATCGTAAATATATTTAGGGATCTAGAATTCACTCAAATTCGCGAGTTATTAAATTAAAAATATTTAAAAGTGCATATTATTCTCAAAGAGAATTAATATTTTATTTTCGTAAAATATGCAAATCACTAACAACGTAACCCTAAACAGTTAGTACACGTCTCTATAAAAATATTTCATATTAAATTTTAATAATGGTCATTAATATTCATGTTCAAATCATCTAAATTAAACCACATTTAAATTGAAGTAAGGTTTAAATTCGTATGTTTGTGTTCAGTAAGTAAATTCTAAGACATTAACATAATTTGAGAAATGGATTCACATAAATGTGTCCCGTAAGGACTCCAGCACTTGTTCCTGTCAACGTAATTTTTATATGTCCTCACCTCTTGTATGTGCAATGCATTAATGGAATTACCGTTTCACAAAGAATTTATTAAACCGGTAATTCAATAAAAATTATGAATTCGAAGAATTTTAATGTCATTTTTTGCATTTAATTCTTTGATTTTATAAAAAAAAAAATAGATTTTACCCGCAGCTTCGCTCGCGTTTAATTTTATGACATAGATCTCGTTTGACAACAAAACAACCCATAGTGCGACTTGTGGCGCCATCTGTTGGCTGATAGCCCATCCCATACAGCGCCCTCTATAGTACAAAAAATATTTTCTCATTGGAATGACATACTTTCTACTACTACTGGGAAATAGCCTAGGTTGGACTCTGTACCCCTGACAATAGGTATATATACAAATTTTCATAATGATCGGCTGATTAGACAAGCCGTGAAGGAATAACAAACAAACAAACTCACTTTCTCATTTATAATATTAGTATGAAGTTACTTTAATGCAGTTCCTTTTTTTGGTATGCATTCTACATTATTGCAACTGCGGGTAATCTGGTGTCAGGATTTAATGCTACCTGACGGCCACTGATTTGGCTTGATGACTGTCATCTATTGACAAGAGTTGGAACTGACAGTTTGTCGTGCTCTCCGTTGCACAGCACTCGAAATTCTTTAACCCGTTCGTTATGCTGGGTGGGGATGGGGTTGGGGATGTCGTTGCTATAGTTGCGTGTTCATTGAGTTTCAGCATACAATGACGACTATAAAATGATTCGAATTGTATAATTTATACAATTTAAATAAATACCAGGTGACGCAAAAGTAATGTCATAGTCTGAATTGGCTGCAATCTTTTCGTTGTAGTGTAACTTTCAAATAAACTTTATGTATAAAATTGTATACGTGTACAATTATATACATATTAATTTATACTATAATATAATATTAACACTGTTAGCGTACGATATCCAAAGTTCTATCGTTAGACTACAGTCTATCGATATCTAGTTATCGATGAAACCATGTCCTAACTCAACACTATCGATACTATTACTAGTTTTATTTGCATTGCATACTTTTAACACTAAGTTTTAAATTATTTTCATAGTGCATAATAATAATAAAGAATTTTTTTTAACAGTAAGGTAGAGCAAATTCTCGTAAACCAAGATTGGTCAAGAGTTTTTCTATGGCAGTTTTTATAAAAAAAAAGTGATTCACAATTTTTGAATTGTAGTAATATGGCTAAACTTTACTATTTTTACTGTCAATTTACCTGACTGATAAAACAACTAAAAGTAATCAGGATATAACTTAGCGAAAATTGAAAATAAAATACATGAATAAAATATGCGAGCAATATTAAAGATGCTCCATTGAAAGTTAACCCGTTCGTTTTCGGAACAACCCTAACATCATCCTACGCCTTAACTTTGAATGGGGCATGGGGCACATTTTTATTCTCACAATGACCGTATTGCGAGGACGGGGCGGGGCCACACGACCCGCGATTATGCTTGCTTTTTTATTTGCGCCGTAGATACCTTTTACATCGCCGTTCAATTACTGAACCGTGAGTGTGGCTTGTGTTGGATTTTTATGGATGGGTATTTTTTTTATGATGTAACAATGAAGATAGATCGATGTTTATTTTTGAGTATTTTTTTTTTAAATTAGATGTCATAACTAGACGAAACAACTATACGATAATAGTTATATTGCGATCCATTATACTTTGCACAAAAGCTATAAACAATCGTCTGATTTAAAATATAAATCGACTTAAAATAATCATGAATTAATTATAAATCATTTTATTGCAATAAAGATGTTGACATGACAAACTATTTCAAACACTATTATTGAATTTTACTGGAAATCATGGGCCAAGTAGACGTAGAAGTAGTCGTGTCATGCTTGACTAAGATTATTATGATTATACTGAAATTATTGTAATGCGCTAGTTCTTTCTTTTCCAATGTTTCTGATAGTTGTGTTTCGAGAAGCAATTATTATTTGCTTGTTTTAATTACATTAGACCTACAAGCTATAAATGTATGTTTAAAAAAAAATTAAGCATGAGTTTTATTTGGTTTGGTTTGACATGGATTTTTTTTTTTCTCCTTTATTAAGGACTTTTGTCCCTGAGAGACATGTCAGTCCTATCGTACCCTAACTAATGAAAATTACTCAGCGACGACATGGATTTTATTTAATTTGGAACTGCTACAACATTACATCATTTTAAAATTTTGCTAATTAAACAATTGCCTAAGATTATTATACTGTTATGCTATCGTCTTCAGTTTAGACACATAAATCGAGAAATCTCTCACTTCGTAGTATTTTTAATAAAAACACGTTAGTGACGACCACATTATACACTTCGTGGTCATATTACTTAATATTTTATTACCTATGAGTGTTAAACAGAACGTAGATCGATGTATGTTTTATTTTACATGAAGTTGCATAAAAATCTTAATCATGTCCATACTATCCTCACCCTGCGCCCACGCACACTGA
This sequence comes from Endotricha flammealis, assembly GCA_905163395.2. Lineage (NCBI taxonomy): Eukaryota > Metazoa > Arthropoda > Insecta > Lepidoptera > Pyralidae > Endotricha > Endotricha flammealis. Next base: position 9,809,326 of record LR990869.1, on the reverse strand, counting down.
TTGCGTTCGCCTTGACATTAGTTCGACTGTCGCGGCCGCGCCACGCTGCACTCTCTTGAACCGAGAACACCGTGCCGAGACATATAATGATAACGTATATTTTATGTTCAAATCCATTGTTGGTTGTTTGTTCCGGGTTAAGAATGTTATGTGTTTTTTTTTTTATATTACAAGATTATATTAAGACAATAGATGGTACATTTGTTTTATTTAGATATACTACAATTAATGAAAGTGTTTTGTGTGTGTGTGTGTGCAAGAAACTATCAATATCATTCTAGCTAGATTTTTTATTACCTAGATATCAATCAACATTATTATCAACCTTCATCAACCCAATGCTGGGCATAACCCTCCTGTAGTGTGTACTTTTAACAAACCAACCAGTTTGTTCAGGAGAGGGTAGAGAAGACATTTTAATGCACCTATCCCTACCTATCCTTACTGGTAGAGATTAACTAACGTGATCGTAAATAGAAAACCTGATTTCTTCATCATTACCCTCTTCTTTATCATTATTCATTTCTGTTAAATCTTTTGTAGTCGGTCGCCAGTGTAAGTACGATGATGATTAACATTACGTCACTTGTCCCTCTGACATCTTAAAAATGTTAACAGAATAATTATCTTACAAAAAAAAATGCATTACCCCAAAGTTATCTTAACATACGAAACCGCACACTAAGATTTCGAATCTCAAAATCAAAGCTAGGCGATAAGATAAGAAATCATCGAACATTATTACATAACCAGTGTAATGAGAACTACAAACTACATCACACATTCCCTTACAAGACCTTTGTATGTTAGAATTAAGAGAGGTGGGGTAGGTCAGGTTAAATTTGTCACAAGCTGACAGTATCCGGACCTTAATTAGAGTTTGTAGTGACCGTCAATGCGTATTATGAGTTCGTTTCATCAAAGAATTGGTTTCTGCATGAGGGAACTTGCCGGCGCCCGTGTATACCCCACCGGCGCCTTATAAGGGCCCTTCATCGATAATACTCATATCGAGTTACGACTTCGGAAAATTTCCGATCTATCGCTTATAATGTCATCATAATTGTATTTATTTTATAAAAAATTTATTACGTAAATAAAATAAATGGTACCTCTTTATATTTACTATAAACAGCCTGGGTTTGTTGGGCTGACCCATTGGGTCTCTTTCTTTAAATTTAAGAGAGCTCTTGTCAATGTAGCTGTCTCCATATTTCTCTTTCCTGTGCCAGCTCCTTCACCTCTTTATACCCACATTGGGTATACCTACTAAAAATGCTTCCCCCCCCCCACCTAATGGAACCCATCACGGGAACCATATGTAAAACACAACTGCCGGGTTGTCCCCATACCTGCAAAATATGATAGTAACAGCGGTAACAGGAATGATTCCCACTGTTTTACTTATCTTAGTTTCCCTTTCCATTTACGCATTATAGTTATTACATTGAACAAAGTACTTTCAATGTGTTTAAGATTTGTAGTCAAAATCTATTGAAAACTTTCGCCGGTGTCGTCCCACGGGAAATTAAACGTGAACAAATTTACTTTTAGCACATTTTAAATATAAATACGGATAATCCTTTCCTACTGAGTTTTAGAAATTTAAGATAAACTCAACGAAAGTTGACATGTTTTTGAAATGTCTTTGTTTTTTTTTTGTAAGGGAGAGTTTCTGAAGGGTTAACATAATGGGCATAAGAGATGAGTTAAATGAAATTTGGTTTGTTTCTCTAATATTTTAAAAATCAATGGTAATTTATTTTTAGAACAGGCTTATCAAAAATTGACTCATACATATTTTTGAGACATGTTTAGATCTAGAATTTGACAAAATTCGCTACATTTTTTAAAAAACCTAACTGAACTTGAAATTGGTCCAGCAGTCGGGGCATGATAGTCACGACCCTCAGAAGAAACGAAGGCAAGAAGTAATTAACCTTAAATTACTGTATGACTCATCATAACATACGAAAACGTGAAATGAAATGAAATGAAATTGTTTATTTCAGAAATTAGACCTTCACAGGCACTTTTTCTTGTCATTTACAACTTGTTTAAATAAAAAAATAAACTACGTTATATACTACCACCATTTCGGACACAAGCAAAATGGCAACCGGTAAAAAGAAATGGCGAAAGAAAACCGGTTACGGCCTTTTTTGTCATTTTTTCCTTTTTTTTTTCACTCATTAGTTACAATGTAGGTATAAGTACATTAAAATTTATAAGAAGAATACGCGGAATGTATACACAATGGTGTGGAATGAACAAGTCTTAAATCTACAATAAAATAAAATAAAAGTCAGTACTGACAAGAGTGAGCAGACCAGTCCCCCCAGGCAGCACCCGTTCACGAGTTGACGCGAGAGTCAGCCATCGCTGTGCTCAACCATATTAGAGGGAACTCAGCGACCCGACTCCCGACACCACCACCAGTTTGGACATTTAAGCGAGCATGACATACTCAACCTTATCAGACTTTGTCCCAAATATTTAATCTATGTATTAGTAAAATGTCCATCACCATTTGATTGTGGACAACACTTCGACGCGTGTACAATATATGTATAGTCTGGAACAAAAAAAAACAATAAAAAATGTAAAAAATAAAATAGACACACAATAGTTTACAGCGCACTTGACGCCTGGGGACGCTCTTGTCGAGTGTCTTGTGTCGTTTTACATATTAAAGTCCACGCATTCTTATCATTGATAAATTCGTTAATGGTATAGTAGCCTTTATGCAATAGTGAACGCTTAATGAATGACTTAAACTGGATCAAAGGCAGGTTTAAAATTTCATTCGGTATTTTGTTATAGAAACGTACTCCTTGAGCTACAAAAGATTTGTTCACTTTAGACAATCTGCATTTGAGACCTACTAGCTTATTTTTGTTACGTTGTAAGCTGGTCCATTGAATCAATGTAAAACGTGGTCTTTACAAAAATATTAGGAAAAATATATTTGACAGTGACATTTACAATGCGTATTTACTAATTTAAAGTAAATTAATACGAAAAATGTACTTGTCTCAAAAAACACCGTTATAACTGTTTATTGTTCATTCATTTCACTTCTATTAAAGAAAGGCTCTTTAAAAAAACTATACAAAAAATAAAAAAGTTTTAATTCTAAAAACCCGTTAACAAATCCCCATACAAAACAGGGATTAGCAAGGTAACAAACTTTATATAAACAAAAACCAAATAGACAATACATCTTTGCCGAAGACAGTAGCAGGGTTTCCGTTAAATTCAAGTCATAAATCATTTACGGAAACCGATGATTACTAAACACCGCAAGACATTGTCATTATTGTATGAGAACAAAAACCGACATTTGAAAACAAAAACCGTAAAGTAAAAAGACCACCAGAAAGGTAAAAACGTGTCTCACTGAGTCTATAATGCCCGGCAGACTGACAGGAATAACATTTTTTACATAACAGTCCTTCCTAACAATATATTTACACCGAAAATCGGATTAACTTATCGCCTGGAAGCAACCGATCGGAAATAATCTTCGATTTAAAAGACAAAGGATCGGCTGTTTAGTGACTTAGTAAGTTTGTTTGTCAAATAGAAGATTAGACCTAAAATTTTTACAAAAATAATATTTGTTAGTAATAGGATAAGACCCTGATTTTAATACTTTAAATGGATAAGTAAATTCAGGTATCGTTTACGGGTTGACAGCAACTGTTTTCACATGATCTTATTAAAAACGCAACCAGATTATAATAATGCCAAAAAGTTTATAAATATACATTATACAACTTTCCATCTAAAAAAAGATTAGATGAAGGCTTAATAAAAACATTTTTAACGCATTAAACTTTTTACATGTACTATAATAAATTGCTAATCGTTCAATTGGACAAAGTGCCAACATGAAAAAACCCGAAGTAATTTCAGTAACACTTAATGTTTTCATTAAATCAAAGTATGGATGTACAACCTTCTTGGTTTCATTGCATTTAATGTTTTTTTTATTTTTTTATACCACACAGGTGGCAAACAAGCATACGGTCGGCCTGATGGTAAGCCGTCACCGTAGCCTATAGACGTAAGCAATACCGGGGATATCACTCACGCGTTGCCAACCCTCCCAACTCCCCCAAGTGGAGGTCTGGAGACCTTACTCACCGTAGGAACACAACATGGCCGAGACCAATGCTATTTGGCTACGATCTTCTGTAAGGTGGAGGTCCTTCCCCAGACGGGCTGCTCCGATTTGAGCGGATTATCCGCTGTGCCCTACCTCTCTTGTCATATATTGAATCAAATCTGTCATTATATTATTTTTACATATTCTGATAGATTTTTGACAGCATCAGCGCCCAACGGGACTATTTCTGAAAATCTCTAAAAAATATACTTACTTTACAAAAAAATAAAAGTCTAAGTAAGTAGGTATTGAAAAATAGATTTATGAAAGAAGCGACCGCAAGGATATCTTGTTAAACAAGGTGTTGATATAGTCAGTTGCAATATTTGAATAGAAAATAGTAAAAGGCGTAAATAATTCGTCGGTTCTATTTTAAATGCCGTAAAAATATCCACCTTGGTACTCGCATGATCTTATTCGCTTATTTAAAGAAAAATACAAGTATCACACTAAAATTAAGAGACATAATAATCCTCTAGACCGTCTAGCGTTTGAAACATTGCGTGCCAGGTGTAGTAAAGTTAGAATTGAATGTTACAAAAAATACATGACCGACCTGGAAACAGCAGTGACTGACAATCCTAAACTATTTTGGTCCTATGTCAAGGCAAAAAAAAAGTTTTAAGTGTTTAAGTAATTATCCGGATAAATTATTTCACAACAACATTGAGGCTAACGATGGTTATGATATTTGCAACTTATTCGCTGTAAATTTTGCTAACTCCTACAGTAACAGTCTCACTATGCCATCTCTACCTGTACCGCTTACTCCTGGTAAATCCTCTCTTTGCCAGTTGCACTTTGGCACTAATGAAATAAGTCGGGCTTTAAAAAACTTGGATGAAAACAAGGGAGCGGGCAATGACGGAGTTCCACCTCGTTTCATAAAAAAATGTGCCAATGCTCTGGCGTCTCCTCTCAAACTGATTTTTAACAAATCAATTGCTGATGGAGATTTTCCGGAAGCCTGGAAAGAGGCTCTTGTAGTGCCCATATTTAAGTCTGGGGACAAACAGCTAGTCTCTAATTACAGACCAATCTCGATATTGGTCACGTTTGGGAAGGTGTTTGAAAGACTAGTAACATCCCATCTGACATGGCATCATAAGCAATACATTACTGATAAACAGCATGGTTTCTTCAAGTTGAGATCTACAGCCTCAAATTTGGGATGTTACGTGACAGCCTTGTCTGAATCAGTCGATGCTCGAGTTCCTGTGGATGCAATTTATACAGACTTTAGCAAGGCGTTCGATAAAGTCAATCATTCGCTTCTATTGGATAAACTTTCTGGGTTAGGTGTGGGAGGCCCTATGTTAAAGTGGTTCGTTTCTTACTTAGGTAACAGGCCTTCTAGAGTAGTCGTTAACGGTTTTCATTCTAAGGCGTATATCGCTACGTCTGGCGTGCCTCAAGGTTCGCATCTGGGACCTATTCTTTTCAACGTCTTTATAAACGACATTATACATTGCTTCAAGCACACAAAATTTTACTTGTTTGCGGATGACGTAAAATTAATGAAACCAATTAATACAAGTGTTGACACTATAAAACTGCAGGAGGATTTGGATAGGATGATAATCTGGTGCAATTCAGACAAACAGAATGAGCCTTAATGTCAACAAATGTCATTATATTCAATTCACACGCAATAAAACTGTCCACTTAAATAAATATTATATAGAGGGTCAGGAAATTGTGCACTCAAATGCAATCCGTGATCTTGGTGTTTTGCTAGATAACAGTTTAAAGTTCGATACCCATATTCATAATATTGCAACTAAAGGGTACAAAACGTTAGGATTTATTTTGCGTAACAGTAAAGATTTTCATCGTCCTTCCACAAAAATAACTCTTTTTAACTCACTTGTACGTCCTGTCATGGAATACAATTCTGTTATTTGGAATCCACATTATGATATTTACGTCAAGAGTTTGGAGAGAGTGCAAAAGAGATTTTTATATCATCTGAGCTATAGGGATAATTTGGCAAGGAAACTCGTTACCTATGAAGATAGACTTAAACGGTACCGAATGTGCACGTTATCCACTCGTAGAAAAATAACTGATCTTATATTCTTACATAAAATATTTAATAGCGGTATTGACTGTATAGATCTGTTAAACACCCTTCAAATCAACATACCATCTCGCTTGCCAAGACCTAGCGCCTACAACTTCTTCACCATCCCTCTATCTAAGAGTAACCTTGGCCATTTCTCCATCATGCAGAGGCTCTGCAGACAATATAATGCTCTCTCTAAGTCGCATGGGTTGGATATTTGCCTTCCGTTGTTAAAGTATAAAAAACAACTATCGGATATACTCTGTGGTATCTAATATAAAAAATTAAACTTTTTCATACAAATTACAACTAAATTATTGTGTAACGTAGCCTTTACATCTATTGTCAGACTTTAAATTTGCATGTTGTGGTCTCCTATAATTAAAAAAACACGTCGAATTGTAACCTTAGTATAAGTTCCTATGATTGTAATGTGTATTTTTTGTTGGAGGTCCTTAAATAAATAAATAAATAAATAAACAGATTCCTGTATTTTTTTTTACTTACAAAGATTTGAGAGATTTTTTTTTCACATATTCGTGTTCAGTATCAGCAGTAGCTTCGCCTCCAAAAATATTTCAACTGTATACAAAACAACACATGTATAACAAGATGTAAAGATAGATATCTTAACAATGACTTAATCAGCACCTACTTATTCTATGCGACAAAAAACCTCGAGTAAGTACCCAAAAAGAACAAAAAATTTGGGATTTTCCGTAGAGATAGCAAACACGAAATATATCATTTATGTACGTACGAAATGTATAATTTATAACTTATATTTATTAATTTTTATTTAAAAAAAATATTACTTTTTTTGTAAAAAGGTATAAATTCTTTAAGTATAAAATTTACAAGCGGAAAAAAAATTACATACTTAATAAATAAAAAAATATAATTTATAAGCGGGGGGAAGCTGACAGACCTTGCATAGGGATTAGCTTAGAGCAACGCGGGCTTCCGTTCCGGGACGGAAGCCCGCGTTGCTCTAATTAGGATTAGGGAAGTAAAAATGTTTTCCGCAAATTTTAATGGTGAGGAAAAATTAAGAACAATGACGTATCACAGGGATTTAGGATCTAATATTAATTTGTTTAACCGGAAAGAAACACTAAAGATAGACTGACCATCCACTAAGGTGGTCTTCTTATCAACAAGCGCCCTTTTTCACTCTTACTGCGACGTTTTAACTTTTTTATTGCTACGCTCTTCGCGACTACGCTATAAGACAACGATACATTTGTACTTAGGATAAAATGAACTAATGCCTAAAAAGAAAAGGCTAAGGTTTAAAATTGATTATTTTTGAATTTACATTTGTTAGTTTATTTATGTTTTTGACATAGTTTTATCTCCTACTTCCCCACCTTTTTACGATGTGACGTGTGATCCGAGTGTCGTAGATACAATTATCGATTAGGTAATGTTATCGATAGATCTATTGTCTTCCGGTAGATTTTTGTTGATTTAGGCTGGTTTAGTGGCGCTATAAGGTGTGCGGTTTGGATTGACCATTTCCTGTTATTTTTGACATGTTCATTCAGTTGTTTGTGTTATAACAAAATTGCGGCGCCTTGATTTTTGTGCTAAATTATCTAAATTTAAAGGTACATCCCTTAACATTTAAATCCCAAAATAAAGAAATTTTAATTTTTTTTATTTTTTATTTATACAGATTTACATTATAATGAATAGTATTCGAAAGATGGCAGATAATAAAAATCATTTAGGTTTGTAAAAATGTGTTCGTGTTTTATGGCAACGAAATTACATTATGGTTTTAAAAATAAGTTTATAATGTGGAAATATTAATTGACCTAATTATAATCATGCCTCATCATCATGCCAATACAAAATATTGAAGACAAAAAATATTTTTACTTCTACAATGACATATTTTATTCATAAACATCGTGATAATATTAAAATATTTCTCAACTACTAATGCTAACATGAGAAAAGATTTAACGACGGCTCAGTATAACAGTAATGTAGAGTCAACTTGTAATATTTATAGTGAAGAAATTGCATAATTTAGCTCTTAGTATTCATTTTCACCGCTCCCAACGACTCGGCTACCTCAGTATGAAAATCGAGAGACATTATAAACAAGGTCCCGCTGGATCAAGTTGCATAAAACCCGGCTTAAATATGTGCATATTATTGCATTCATACATTCGTATAAAGACGTCAAAGTGTACTGATTGAACAAAAAAAAAACAATAGATTGATATCGTTGAGTTAGTATCCCTTAACACAAGTTTCGAACTTACTTTGGTGCTAGCTCAATCTGTATGAATTGTCCCTATATATATATTTATTTATTTATTTGTTTCATGCAAATGTTTTAAATATTTTTTATACTTTTGCAAATTTAAGACTATTTTTAACAATTCATTGTATAGGTAGAGTCATAATAAAATAGGTTTCCGGGGAAGTACATTACTGATTGCTTACTATCAGGTAAATTGGTTAGTCCTTTTCTAGCAACTTTTCTTACCCTGCAGCAGCACCTAGCAGCTGTGTCCTAGCATAAAAATTTCATAAGTACCTAGCTATCGATCTATCTACGTTATAACGCTGATGATATTAGCTTTATCATCATATCAACCTATAAACATCCCACAGCAGGGATACGGGTCTCCCTTCAATCGAAGGTGATTAGAGCGTACTCTGCCACGCTGCGTCGACGTCGCTTAACTTGCGTGTTCCTATTACAGTGCGACACACAGCGACGCCATCGATCTCCTCCACTCCTCCGATATTAGCTATATATATAGTAATGAAATAAACGTAAAATTAAGCTTAATATAATTATAACAAATACAATTAAATATTAATACCTATAGGTTTTTAATTTAATATAAATTATAGTATCTTAAAAAATCGAGAAGTTACTTTTGAAAACATCATTACTTTTTATGCAATCGATACTAATCGTAGATCATGAACGCGTGATCAATGTATTCTGTGCACACGCAGTATTTTTGTGAGTGTCTAATTTTTCTGATTTTTTGGAACATGGGAGATCCCAGGTTATCTTCTGACACATTCTCAACACTATTTATAGAAATCGTGAAGTATAACGCTATGATTATGACGACCTCCGTGGCGTAATGGTTACCACGCCAGACCGCCACCCAGGAGGTCCCGGGTTCGATCCCCGGTCGGGTCATGATGAAAAACGAACTTTTTCTGATTGGCCTCGGGTCTTGGATGTTTATCTATATATGTATTTGTTATAAAATATAATATCGTTGAGTTAGTATACCATAACACAAGTTTCGAACTTACTTTGGGGCTAGCTCAATCTGTATGAATTGTCCCTATATATATATATATATATATATATATATATATATGATGGTTGACGATCGACTAATGTTTGTATTTCATGAACCTTTTTTCCCCCCTCTACAGTTCTACGGAATCAGCTAGTAGTGACAGTATTTGCGAATCGCGAACATTAGAGTAACATACCTTTTCCTCAGAGGGCTGCAACACAGGAAACAGTAGGCTTTTCCCACGGAATCACGAGTGTCTATATCGTGTTCCCAATTGACTCGACCGTTCCCTGACTGGCTCTTGGAGTGTCTTCCGAGAGAAAACTCTATGACCCTACCTTGAGTCTCAATATTATCCCTAAGCTATTTTTTTTTAATTGATTAACAATTTAAGCGTGAAAAGATAACAGACAGAATGAATTTCTGAATTTCGTATTCATAATATCAAAGTAAATACAAGACAGTACAATATCGTCAAAACACAAGAACAATAAACGTTCAAAAGAATTCATATTGCATATTTATTTTAAAAGTTAATCTTAAGTCTCACTTTAATTAAGGACGAAACAAACTAAATACAACTAAAGCATAAGAATTTAATGCGACATTACAGTATCTGTTATTGTTTTAATCTACAATTATGCTAGTAATAATATTTGGTTTCGCACAGGGGGGTATTTTCAAGTACCACAAAGTAAAACAAAATGTCACAAGCTGTTGTTGATATTCGCCATTTTCATTATTAATTGCACTCATTCGCTAACTATTCGCGCTGCATGTGGCAAAAAGTAGCAGCGCATATCGCATGAAATCACTTTTTTCATATTACTCAGTTTGTTTGGATTAAATTTGTGATAATATTGCATTTTTGTTTGAAAAATTTGTTTTTGTAAGTTAACGTTTTTGTATTGTTTTTAGCACAGAGTTACGAGAATGTTTACTTTAGCTTTTCTTATGCTTATACTGTGCTTATAACCCTTAAGTCTACATTCTGTTCCGCTCACTCTTTAAGGCTTTTTATGCCTTTTTACTTTTTATGATAAATATTTATATTAAAAAAAAAACAATCCTCTGTTATTACTGCAACTAAATTGTTGAGTTCTATCATTATGCAAAGTTTCATAACGGAATAATTTCATCTATCTATACTAATAGTAATTTTATACAGAGGAAAGATTTGATTGGTTGTTTGAAATGAATAGGCTCCGAAACTACTGGACCGATTTCAAAAATTCTTTCACCAGTAGAAAGCTACATTATCAGGAAGTGACATAGGCTATAGCTTTTCCCGAAATTCAATGTGGTTCCCACGGGAACGGGTCCGGGAACGGCGAACGGGAACTTTACGCGGACGAAGTCGCAGGCAAAAAAGCTAGTATATTATAAGAAGTTATTGTTCTTCATTTAATTTTCTTCTGCTTCTATCTTTATCTCTTTTTATTAACACAAAGGGGTATATATTTTTACTATGTGAATGACATCACCATAAACCCATGTTTCATTAACGGTTCGCAGGTGGGCTGGTCCCGCCCCGCGTCTCTCCTAATTATACGTTTGGGGACCTTTAATTAATTAAATCTGATTATTTATTTACTGTGTCCATACTGGTCATATATTTTTTGATACTATGTTGATATGCAAATGACTTTTTAACTTCGAGTTTTTTATTTGTCCCATATAACAACGATTTATAAGTAACCCAATATAAATAAAATACAATTGCCGTAGTTTTTTTTGTGTTATAAAAACTATGCAGAAAGCGACACTTTACACCATGAAATACTATTATCTATATACACTGGGCGTCAAAAATAAGTAGTACAGTTTTAAAATTGCAATATCTCCTAAACTGCAGAAGCTAGACCTTTGAAATAAAAAAAAGTTAAAAGACAATTTAATTTCATTTAATAAAAACTTCATGCATAATATCATTTTTTAAAGATTGACTGAAAAAAAACTTTATAAATAAAAACACTATTTTTTTAAACTGTTGGCTTGTACTTTTGTTTTTTATTGTTTTCTTTATTGCTGATAAATCAATTGCAATTCAAAAGCAAATGTGTCTTCAGCGAGTAAACTTTACTAATCATGCCTCTTTCACCAGAAGAATGTGCAAGAATCATAACTTTTCTCGAAGTAGGCATCAGTATGCGTCGTACTGCAAGAACGGTAGGTGTAACTCTAAGAACGATCCAGCAAGTAAAGCGAAGATACGAAGAGACTGGAAACCATCTAAGGAGACCAAGTAATGGCAGACCCAGGTGCACTAGTACCCGAGAAGACCGCTTAATTGTCTCTACTGTGTTAAGAAATCGTCACCTTAATGCAGTTGAGGTCCAGCAACAGCTTCTTCAGACCCGAAGAGACTACGTTAGTGAGAGTACAGTGAGGAGAAGACATGCTGAAGCCAACCTGAAGTCGTACAGGCCAGCAAATGGCCCCAAACTTGAGACAGGGCATCGAGTAGTAAGACTACGCTACGCGCGTCAACACGTACAATGGGGCGAAGAAGAATGGACAAGAGTTTTGTTCACAGATGAGTCTCGGTTTTCTTTATTCACTTCCGATGGAAGGCGGAGAGTATACAGGCGACCTGGTGAGCGATACATTCAAGGTTGCATCTCGGAAAGAGTTCAATACGGCGGGGGCTCTGTACACGTATGGGCATCTCTTCAGAGGGTCGCACAGAGCTAGTGGTTATAGAAAATGGCACTCTGACTGGTGAAAGATATGCATTAGAGATCCTTAACGAGTATGCAGGGCCATATTTAGCAAATATGGGTGATGGAGCTATACTAATGCATGATAACGCCCGGCCACACACCGCTCATCTCGTACAAGAGTACATTCAGGAGGTTGGCATCAGCTTGATGGCTTGGCCATCAAGAAGCCCAGATCTTAACCCGATTGAACACGCCTGGGATGAGCTTGGGAGGCTAGCCAGAAGACTCAGACCACCCCCCGCCACCCTCAGGGCTCTAAAACAGGCCCTGATAGAAGAATGGGTGAATATTCCCCAACACCGCCTCCGAAACTTAGTGTTCAGCATGCCAAACCGGCTCCATGCTGTCATCAGAGCCCGAGGCGGCAACACAAGTTACTAAAGTGGGAACAAGGCCCAAAACGTAAAAATTAAGTTCTTGATAGTTCCTTCAAAATGGTTAGCTTTTTAGTTTTTTCCTAATTTTCAGTGTAAAACTTTACTAATGCTAAATAAAGTATTATTTTTAGAAAAATTTGTTAAATTTGCTATAAAATGACTTTTATTTCAAAACTCTAACTTCTATAGTTTAAGAGTAATTGCAATTTTAAAACTGTACTACTTATTTTTGACGCCCAGTGTATATAAAATTCAAAGTCCTGACTGACTTAACTATATATCAACGCACAGCCCAAACCGCTGGGTCTAGAGATTCCAAATTTGGAATGTAGGTTCCTTACGACGTCTAGGGATGTTGTACTAAGAATGGATTTTTCAAAATTCCCACGGCAAAGCGAGATATACGCAAATGAAGTTGTAGTTATTTTACTAGTACATAATATAACTGTATTCTTGACGCGTGAAATAAAGTAATAATAAAGAAAAAATTATTGCACGTGTGTAATAAATTAATTTTTTTATTTTTAAAACTTATATTAGACACATCATTTACAATGAGAGTATATTATAGAATAACCTACTTTACACACGTATATAAACAAGCATTTTATTTTCATTACCTATATACTGAAGTCCATTGAGATGATAATTAACCTAATTTATACAATAATAAACGATTTGCCCTTTTGCTCTCTCATAAAAAAAATACCTCCTTAGATTACAAAATGGATGGTTCAAGTACAAAACTTACTATTCTGTCGCCTCGTTAATCTGTCCGCCTACAAACAGCATTTTATCACTCGAGCGAAGCATTGGCGATTGCTCTACAAATAATTCACATTCGAATTTAATCTCACACTGACATGAAAACTGAAATTCTATATACATATTTATTACTAGCCATTACTGGTGGCATCTTTAGCCCTTCATGTAATCTTCTATCCGAAAATGATCCAAAATAAAGTGATGTTTAGCATAGAGAACGTTAGTGTAAATATTATTGGAACTGTCAACACGCAGAAAGAATGTTTCAGTGGAGGTAGTTACGAAGAAAACTGGTCCACTTTATTATATTACATAGATTATAATATTGTCTTATTAATTTTTATTCACAACAGGCAGGTTTTTTTTTTTTAACTAAACACTAAACTAATGCTACATTAGACATTAAACTAAAAATAATATTAAAAACTAAACCCTGTGGCAGCCTACTCAAAACGCTTGCAGCGTTAGCTCGCTCAATGCCAATAGATTTTTTCATCACACATTCACATCATGGATAAAAAATGTTTACATGTTTCTTTCTGTACTTGCCTATGATTTATACAAATGACTTCTGTCATAATTATAGAAAAGTAGAATAAAAATTATATTTTTTTAGTTGATTTTACTTATTTTTATTTTTTATTATTTGCCTCCTAACACACCTACCAACCAAATGGTAGTCCATAAATACCAAATTAAATCTTCAAAAAACACTTAAAGGAATCAAAACACATTCACACGACAAATTGGCAGCCGGCTAGACAGGGCTGGCAAAAAATTTGGCGTATCTTAACACAAAAACGATTTTATTGCGGTTAACGAGCGAAGATGATGTTATCTAACGTATTACTTTCATCCCTTATCGAAGACTCTGCTATTCAATGACCGTGCCCTTATAATTGGTGAAAAGTTGGTTTACATGCAGATAGTTAGTGAAACTTTTCTTTTATAATAAATTAGTTATTAATTTTATTTCTATTATTTGTTACTTATCTGTGGTAAAAAAAAGACATCATGCAATTTTTATTGATGATCTATTCATTTAACAACTAAATGTAAATTTATTTTTTTACTTTAAATTCAAATATTGTAAAAAAAAATGAACAAATTATTTTTATTTGATAGATTCACTTTGATTTTATTCTTCAAAATCGTGTTAGCAAAATTTATTATGAAAACGTATATTTTTGATCAATAAAAATTGTATTATACCAAATATTCAATCAAAATTAATTAACAATTGTTGAACTAACTAAATTGTCTACCTTTAATTGGCGGTCATGTAAGCCGTAACTAAATTTTTTGTGTCCTCTGTTACCGATAATCATGTCACACGTTTTTTTTAGGAAACCACACAGGACAAAATGGCGTTACCATCAGATTATCATAGGCTTGTGGTCGGATTATTACTTAATTTTTTTAACCCTCGCCTACCTGTCCGAGTTCCCGAGATTTCATCTGGATAGGACGAGGATTCGGAAACAACCAATGTATGTTGACCTGTAAAATTTATTATGTTTATTCCATATTGGAGTTCTAGTTATTCTGGTTATATACAAATTAATAAGGCAAGCAAGCTTCTTAACCGGGTGAATATTGTGTTTATTATAACTATTAGAGATTTGTCGAAACATTTTGGTCGAGTGTGTTAAGATAAACATGTCTTAGGTTTTCATCCTTCTGATTATATTAAATATTTGTGTTATTAGTTAGAGGATTAAACAAACCGATTCAATATTGTTATCTGATAAAATTCCTTCTATTTAAGAAATCATTCATACCTTTTTCTTTAACAATCATTCAGAAAAGTTGAGCCCTGTTACAGATTATAGTAAGTCACTAAAATAAAATAGTTCTTATCAATAACTTGAATTTTTAAAAATATTCAAAGTAACAAAAACAAACTTTTCTAAAAAAAAAACAGTAACAAATACTTTACAATGCTTTTTTTTACGAAAATGTAACAAAATTTTCATACTAAGCTAAGTCGCTACTAAGAAGATAAGTATTTTTAAAAATCCCCTACGTCTGTAACATTACGAGCCTCTGCTCGAAAAATGAAAATTTGAAGTTCTAGATTTATGTCTAACTAGACATAAATCTAGAACTTCAAATCTTCATTTCCTTATTACTTACGTTTAAACTTAATAATTCCGCAAATAACCATGCAAAACATCAAAGTATAAGAGAAACATTGTTTCTGAAATATGCTACTGCAAAATAAATGCATAATAAAGTACTGACAGTGCGCCATTTATCTTGCTAATGTTATCTTCTCCATTTTGACGTTTTTACCACGTCCTAAGATTAGGGTTGCAGTATGTTAGCATAAGCGGAGCGATTAAACCATAAACCTTTCGTTAAAATCACCGCTATATTTGACAATCACTGATACTGGTTTGTATACGTTTGAAAGTATTAGTCCCAGGAGGGCTACTACGAAACGTAAATTCGATATTTCGGTCGAAGTATCGGGAGAATTTTAACCGTGAAATACAAGTTATTTCATGATTATAATTCAATGAACTACTAAAATAACCATAAAGTACAAGGTATTTCATGGATAGAATTCAAGGAATTACTAAAATAACCATGAAATACCTTGTATTTCACGGTTAAAATTCTTCCGATACTTCGGCCGAAATATCGGATTTACGTTTCGTAGTAGCACTCCTGTTCGTCGACAGTTTTTGGTAAACAACATGTTTGATTGTTCGTGAGTCGACTACGTACTGTCGACGCACGAACAGCGATCATTCGTTTGAAATAGTCAAGTATCATCATTGTCATGATGGACTTATGGATTCGACTTTAGTTATAAACGTTACAACGTTTTATAAGCTAATTTTGTTTAATTTCTAACTGACACAAGTATAAAAGCCTACTGTTTGTTCTGTGAAACTATTTTGTCACTTAACTTACAATACAAACAGAGGCTGTTACCAATATCTTTGTCGTTATGTCAAAAAGTATAGAAAATCGCTCTCACTCGATAGTGATCCCACGCCACTAATCAAGAAACAAAACACAATCTCTCCCTTTTACCGCCAATGGCACTTATCAAAAAAAAAAAAGCAATCGCTCCCGCAATCACCAATGATACTTGTCACGAAACAAAAGACGACCGCTCCCGCTGCCGCCCGTCGCTGTGCCCAACGACGTGTGACCAAACCTACGCATGGAGATCCACAAAAAGCTACTAACAAAGTAGGAGCTGTAACAGTACAGTTTACGCTGAATTATGGCCAAGATAGCCGCTTTATGGCGTCAAGGCAATTGCCCTTGCATCACCATACATCATGACACTTTCATTTTGGACCACCGGCATTTTACTTATTTATTATCCAAGTTATTACATGAACCGTTTGTTTTCGACAAACTTAATTTTTTATGGTGTTACCTAATAGATAACGACGATTACACTTTAATTAGTCATATTAGTATTGCTCAGTCATGCATCCATTACGCTGACATATTTATTTTGTTTCCTTCTTTCTAAACCACTCAATGCATTTTGATCCGGTTTTCATATTCACTTAGATATTTGTTAGAGAGGTTGTAATAAAGCAAACT
The DNA here is from genome assembly GCA_905163395.2 of Endotricha flammealis. Taxonomy (NCBI): domain Eukaryota; kingdom Metazoa; phylum Arthropoda; class Insecta; order Lepidoptera; family Pyralidae; genus Endotricha; species Endotricha flammealis. Next base: position 9,792,365 of record LR990869.1, on the reverse strand, counting down.
TATCTCTCCTTTTGTGGAGGGCCAAAATTGCACAGGCGGTGGCTGGCTGAGTATGAGAATGTGATCGTTTTTAGATTTATTTCAAAACTTCTACGGGACTTGGTCAGGTTCAGCAGCCGCGATTCTCTGATAGTAGACAGACTGTTATCTACTATCAGAGAATCATTAGTAAGTTAAAGGTCATATTTGAGCTTAAAAATTTTTGATATCCCAATAAACCTATAAAAATTACCGACGGTTGTATACTTATTCTTTATATAAAAAAACCTATCATTCATAGATCTAAGTAAAAAGACTGAGATATTCCGACCAAGCCTGTAATGCTAGATATAAAAGAACGACCAAGATACCCACCCATAATACAACACTGAAAGAATGTCCATGAAATGATATTGTATTTAGAGACATAGGGCTGATTCACATTAGATCGAGCTGACAGTTTCTGTCAGCCAACTATATATTTTTCTTCATATTATTAATGTTCATAATATTGTTTTGTAAATATTTAAGATTTTGAATGCATTCTGTTATTTCTTTCTCATATCTGTTATTTATTCGGATTATTTTCATTTTTTTTTTGATCCCGTTAAATTGCGATGCGGAGTGAATTGCTATCAAAACACCTTTTTAGAGTGGTAGGTAGAACATTTATAGAAAGGGCTAGCTAGGCTTTCCTTTCTTGTAGAAGGCAACGCATTGATAGCCTCTGGTATAACTGATAATTATACTTCCTACTCCGACTATCTTCTGTCTGATTAAATTCGTTGCATGTTCCAAGACAGCTGTAGTTTCTCCCCGGGACGTCAATAAGCTTCATGGCTTATTGTCAATCTAAGGTAGCCGTTGTTGATCCTGGCTACACAGGAGACACATCGGTGGGAATGTGTGGTGGGCTTGTCCCGATGTGTATTTATAAGCGGCGGCGGTAACCAATTTCCATCACATGGCCCGCGTACTTGTTTGCCTGCGGTATAAAGGCGCGGTCCCACTGCTGCGCACGCTGCGCACGAACACGTGGGGCACGTGGCACATTACAGCTACATGGATGACTACGTGGGTCTACGTTTCCACTGCAGTACAAGCTATACACGAATATAAAACCACGACTACGTACAGCTGTAGCGTGGCCCACCACGGCGCACGGAGAGGCTACGCATTGATTGTCATAGTTTTTGGTTTGTAATGTGCCACGTGGCCACGTGTTCGTGCACAGCGTGCGCAGCGGTGTGCACGCTTTATGGAACAAGCTGTGTACCGCATTCACTGCGTGCATGGCATTGAGCTATGTTGAGCGAGCCACGCGTGTTTCAATGACGTCTCTTGATGGTTAACGTGTCCGTGGGTTGCAGTGGAAACAATCACGTAACATCCTCTTGCACAGCAAAGCTTAACACACGTGCGTAGCCTCTTCGTGCGCAGCAGTGGGACAGCGCCTTAACATTTTTAAAAAAAATGTCCAAATGTTAATGCACAATCATATTTAAATAACACATCATCGATAAACAAAATGTCAATATCTCATGTCAAAAACTATAAATTATGTCACCGTCATATTTCTTTTGACAAACGTTTGCCACTCGGTTCAAACTTATGTGAATAGTCTCTAACGCGGCGGCGGCGGCGCGCGCTCTTCCATACAACTTTAATTTCGCCGATTCCGTCGTAAAGCCACAAGGCGTGTAAAAAGACTATAAAATTCAATTGACACCCGTTAAACCGATAATGTACGGCGAGAGGCACTTTACTTGTGTTAACATAAATTGTGGAGATTCCAATGCTCTAACACGTACGAAGCGATTTATTTCGAAAATGACAATGCTTTATAAGGTACTTAAATGCGCTCTTTGCATTTTTTTTTATAACAGCACGTCCAATTGACTGTAGTGAATCGTTATATTTCAAACAAATGATTATAAGATATCCATACCTACGTTTTTTTAATCTGTCTATGAGGTCCGATTTTAAAGGGAGTGGCATCTTAATGCCAATACGTTAATTGTATTTCTTTCAGGCTTATCTGTTTTTGATAAACAAATAATACTTACTTGCTGTGTTGAGTAAAATTTATATGATACTAGCGAAATTAGTTTGTGTGTATCCCGCTTTCCGGTGGAAAATCCTTTTATGTATTATTATTCAGTCATTCTATCCATTGCTGACTGCATTAAATTGCATTGTAATGTTAATACAGTTCACATTAAAATCCTTTAAGTAGTTTAATAGATATAAGCGAACTGACAGCGGTAGCAACTTGATTTTCGACTATGTAAAGATTTGGTACTCGGCATTATGTTTTGAAATCAATACGATTATGTTGACAAGCCTGGTGGTGGCTAGCAATGGTCACTTTATCCCGAGGGCCGCGGGTTCGAATCCTGCGCAAGGCCAGCATTTGTGTGCATGAACATGTTTGTTTGCTTTGGTGTAGATGTTTTTTATATACTATAATAAGTATTTATTTACAAAAAAAGTATTTAAGTATATTTACCAGCAATCTAGTACCCCGTAGTACAGCTTAGCTGCTTAGTTTGGGACTAGATGGCGTTGTGTGATTCGTCTAAGAATATTTATTTATTTATTTACACTGTCGACCACCAATACCTGTCATTTTACTTTTATCTAATCGTGTCCATGGCAGCAACCTTTCTTGCAAATCTGTCAATAAAACACATACTTGCCAAATGAAATATTTACGGCCTTATTTTCTCATATATCACTCATTATTAGCAAGTTTTAGTGTTTAGGCAACTGAATGGCTTCCGCTATCGTCTTATGTCTTTTATAGACTAATAGAGCTTATGGTAAGGTGTATTTCACAATAACTTGTTCATAGCCAACAAGTGGCGAAAAAAAATATTGGAATACAAGCTCCAAACAGATTGTCTGATTTAAAAAATAGATATTATTTAATATCTATTTTTTGTATATTTATATATACATATACATGAATACATAAATACATGAATCACAAACGACTTTATTGCGATAAAACACATTATGTTACCACCATAGGTCAAACGCCATCATTGAATTTCCAAGTGTGTCTATATTGAGGAATATAGAGTAAGTTTGTTGGAGAAGCATTTACAAAATGGAAAGTATAGAACAATGACTTAATTGAGGAAAAGCCTCACATAATTTTATTATTAAGGTTTTTACAAATTTCTTCTTAAAACGTGATGATCATATCAAATCAAATCAATATTGAAATTAATTGCGAGTGATAAGCTTAAGAATATTGTAGTGCCCTAACGGGGTTCCATGCGGGAAACTAGTTTGTAAAACTGTTATTATTATAAAATCTATATATAAATACCATGGAAACAATAAAATATTTGAATATTTGAATTTGAAACGCCATATAGGATAACAAAATATTGACGTGCAAAATATTAACCTGTAAATCTACTTGAAATAATAATAAAAATAATTTATTTTTAAGATCACGAAAACGTGGTTTACTATTTCACCCTAACAATAATATATCAATGTGTGAAAGAGACGATATGAACATTGCCTTAAACAGTATATCGTGGGTGTCCAAACATTGTTTTATGTTAATACTCTTTTTATTGTTACGCCATTATAAACCTCTACACATAATACTTTTTTGTTCATTAAGTATCGGATTACTAGCGTTTTTGAACATTTTTGATTGGCCAATGGTCACAATAAAGGCGGAGATATATTGTAAAAAATATGCGAATTTTAGAATACGTCTAGACGTGTTTTTTATAATTTTAATTCAATGATTTATATACATTTAATTGGCTTATATTATTCACTTTATTGTTCTTTTATATCATTCAGACATAATAAAAAATACATTTTATACAATAAAGTAATAAATTATTCAAAAAATAGGGAACATTGAGTGATGATGAGTCATATTTTTCTTTTACTAACAACATACATCAAACTCACTAAATTTTTTTCAATAGATCGATAGAAGTCCATCTCATTTGCTATCCCTTTTCTACCTATTGCGACCTTTGTATGAGAGAAGAGGACAATCAAGCTAGCTGGTCACCTGATGATAAGCAATGCCCATGGAAAGGACATCAACGACTACATAAATTTTGGATTCTTTGCTCAACTATAAAGGAACGAAAAAAGATTAAAAATTGTTTGTATATGTTTAATCTTCTAATGAAACTTGTCTAAAAAATTGTTAAATAATTAAAATACTTTTTATAAAAAACTTATTCTTCTTATCGTGTCAATGACTCAATTTAAAAAAAGTTCCTACACATTACTGGCAAGGAAGATGGTATTATCCCTGGCTTTCCACAAATCTGTTAAAAACTGTTCATTAAATTAGAGAAAAAACTATTTAAAGTTTTTTTTTGTACCACAAAGGTGGCAAACAAGCTTACGGTCCGCCTGATGGTGAGCGGTCACCGTAGCCTATGGACGCTTGTAACACCGGGAGTATCACTCGCGCGTTGCCGACCTTAAATTTAAAGTTTAATAAAAGATAATTATACTATCGATCCATTCTTACCTGTACGTGCAAAAATTCACAAAAGTAATTCTTATCGTAATATACCACAAGCCAGTGCATTTATTGTTAAAATCCACAGCATTACGAAACAAAGGACAGTATCATGTAAGTTAAGTCAATCGTTGCATTGAGTGGGTTATTTATTAGTTTAGATTACCCCAACAAATCACCAACGATTGCCGTACCGAAATCATCCTGTGTAACTGGAGAACACCCCTCGATGATTGGACAAATAAATATATTTCCCATATCCTGTTTATCTGGTTTGGGGTGTTAATAAAAATGTAGAGGCGGTTGGGGATGTTTGGACATCGTGAACTGTTTTATTTGTGGTGAAGCCACGAGTATATTTAAAAGTTAATTATTTTTATACAATACTGGTTATATATTGTTACTATTCTTCGTTATAAAGTATTTTATTTCCAATGTACGTAGTTTTGAGAAAAAACTACTAGTTTACAAAAAAAAATGCCATATTGCCTTATTTTATATTACAAAATCTAGACTATTAGAATTTTATTACCTTTCTCATTTCAATAATGACACATAAAATTATGGCCGTCACTGTCAAACTAAAATGCAAATAGACAGTATAATATTTCATATTATTCAATTAGGGATTCTGCAACTGTCTGTTAAACATTACAAAAAAAAATGTAAAAAAATTGTGTCACTGGATTTGAGAATATTTGTTGTTTCCAAGCCGCCCGAAGGCTTAACTTGGCTTAACGACTGATATAGATCGACAACAGCCGGGAGCCCGGGACCGACGGCTTAACGTGCCCCCCGAAGCATGGAGAAGCTCGAGATAACGAAACCCATCCAAACACTGGCTAGGGTCGACGTTGCTTGACATGCGTGTTCGTCGTCGTGTGTTGTAGCGACGCCATCGAGCTCCTCTGTCTTTTTAAAGTCAAAAAAGCAAACTCGACAAAAATAAAAAATAAAATCTTCGTTTCCATTTTAGCCGTGTCTCCCCTTCTGGTGTGAATGGATCTGAGGCCAGGGTGGCCGAAGTCCGTCGTGCTATCGTTCCCAATAAATTAGGAGCCGCTAATATAACCCGTGCCCTTGTCACTTGTCACAGCAAAGCGATTTGTAGCGATAAATATAATTCAACAAGAAATCGTATTGGTGTTTGTACGTTTTTCTGCGCCATACAAGTTGGCGGACGTCTGATTTCTTTTCGGACCGTGTTTTGTGAATATAGCAAGTATTATATTTTTGTAAAATTATTTTTCAAATCTTTAATTTTATGTTGGTCTTGGTGCTTACTGTGTAAAGTTTTTATGTAATATAAGACCAAAAGTACATCTAACATATATACACTTGCCTCTTAATTTTAAATATGAAATTTCAGCAAATTAATTTTACACAATTAAAAAAGGTATAATTAGTAAATAAATATAAGTATTCTTGTTCTTAATTTGTACATAAATCTGTGAATGATTCCACTGGAATTAGGCCTATAGAATCAAGTTATAGGTTGCTACGATTTATATTACTGTAATATTATGTAGTTAGAAGGGACGTGTGGTGGAGGGAGATATGGGAGGTTTTCGCCCACCAATGAGACATGCATGGCTAATAAAAAAAAGTATTTAAGAAGCTTAGTTATGGCTAATGAAACTCTGCACGTACTGATCCTGCATGAAGTTAAATAATTATAGCTCAATCGTGACCTACGTATGACAATATCCAACAGAAGACTGTCCATGTCAACTCCTTACTAATGTACTGCTGTGATAACTCCTTCAAATACACGTATGTACTGTTGGCCAACATTACTTGAACGTTTAGTCAAAACGATCATAACTCCTCAAGAGGTTTACGAATTTTGGGCACGATGTGACATTCGTGGTATTGAGGACCAAGGAAATGTTGGCCCTTTTATATCGTTAGTTTAGGATTCGCTGTCACGTGGCTCGTTTGTGTAATGTAAATTCTTGCGTACTTTATTGTCGTCGATGACTCGGTTATTGATTTACAGTCTGAATTTATAGCTTTTTTTTGTTGGTTCAATTTTGTTACAAAAGTAGTTAAGTATAATGGGAATTGACGTGCGAAAATATTTGCAGTTTTTTTTTAATTTTATATTTAACTCTTTCAGGATATAGTTATGTGTAACATTATATTAAAAATTTATGAGCTCTTCATAAATATCAAATCATGCAAGAAAGATTGTGAATTTGTTCCTCTGTGTGAACAAAATCACAATCTTTCTTACTAGAGTTAACATTTTGCGATAATGCCACCTTTTCGATGACGTTTATGTCGGTTTATGGTGTTCAGATAGTGTCACTTCACGCTCGCCTCACTCTTCAATGACTCTCAGATTTAGGTTAGTACTTTTGTTTCATAGAGTCCTGATAACCTCTATTGTATACCTTTAAGTAGCAAAAAAAATATCCGTCCGTCCGTCAGCGCAACGATTTTCGTACGTCGAGAGTTAAAAAGAATTAATTAATAACTGTGAATTTATTTGATTCTAAAATCAGACTAAAGCACGGTGTTAACATAACCAACCGGGATGAATGCTCAGACGATAATTAATAATGAACACTGATGCAGAAGAAAGTAAGAAAAACATTACAATCAGAAACTTATATGATGAGGACAGAAGAAAGTTGCCGTCTTTTAATAAGGAAAAAATCCGTAAAATGCCAGTATAATATGCATTGCATGCAATCAAGCGCGATGCATTTGCGCAGCTATGCGGAATAACGGTTTGCGCATCTTGCAATTTGTCGCGATCATACGATAGCACTCGCAACGCAGTGCGACTAGTGTCAGCTGGTAGGTACGTGCGCACTGGACGACATTATGCCATAAAGGATAAATAAAATTAACGAAGGTTGCGGAACAAGTCACGGTTTTTACGGCTTTCACACGTATGACTTTTAGATTTCGATAAATCTTCTATCATGAAAAGTGAGTGCGGGAGATTTTAGGCACTTCTGTCGATATGTATTGACAAAAATGATTCAAACATACATTATTTTATTAAATTATAGTTTAACAGCACTTTAATAACTCGAATAGTTCTGGAAGAATATCAGCACCGCACATTATAAACTTCTTTTTAATAAGTAGGGAAGCCAATGATTGCTTATATTAGATCAACTGCCAATATGGAAAAGCGATGTTATACACGTTTTGCTCTCCGCCAACCTACAGAAAAGCAGTATAGCGAAAAACGATTCAAAATCCTGTAGTGTGATGAGTACAAAAAGTTAACATTATCTACTCTTCCGGCGGACCTCTGCATATGGGAGTGCCCCGGGGCTCTATATTGGGCCCATTGCTATGTATAAAGTATCTGTTTTACTTAGCAAAGGCTAAGGCCCTATGTAAAATAGTATTAATAGTGGTTGATGACGACTTTTTGTTGTGTCCTTACAGAATAACACCGTCATCAATTCTTCGTACAAAAAGTACGACATCGCAGCACCCCTTGTTAAGCCTCGAGGCTTAACTAAGGCTAAGGACATCATACTGACTACCCGTTCGATGCATGGATATAATCGATTCGACGCATCGATGCTCATTCAATAATCGAAACATGTCCGTGTCGTTTGTCTACTCGTAACTTTCTGCATGATTCATAATCTTATTAATTTATGAATATGTATTTAATAAATCCTTTATAAGTTGGTAATTTATGATAAAATTACTTGTTACAGTGTTTGCAATGGCTTTATACTGTGAATCGAATAAATTAGAATCGAGTGGAGCTGTAAAGTGTTGTCTATCGATAGCAAGACAAAGCAACAATAGTATATAGTTGTATTAAAATACTAGTGTAGACTTATTTTCAAGAGTATTTTACATACTGGTGCGTCAAGACAAAGCGTGCAATCCATACTAATATTATAAATGTGAAAGTGTGTTTGTTTGTTTGTCCTCCCTTCACGTCGAAAGTAATAAACGGATTGATATGATTTTTTTATTGGGGATAGATTAAAGTCTGGCGAGTGACAAAGGCTACTTTTTATCCCGGAAAAACATCTTATTCCCACGGGAAAAAAAGTATTACATTATATTTTCATAATTTTTTAACGGGGATAATTAAAGTCTTGAGAGTGACATAAGACTACATTTTTTCCCACGGGATAAAGAGATTCCCATGGAAAAAAATATTGACATATTCCCTTGACCACGTGGGCGGAGCCGTGGGTAACAGCTAGTGTATGATATAAGTGTAAGTTGAGGAATGGGAATTCGCGAGTAAAACAGCTTGCATCAATTAGTTGGCCTATAAAAGTGTGGTGTAGAAGCCAGATCCGACACATAAACTAATCACTTCATAAAATCTAAAGTTATTTATGTCGAAAATATTTTATGACGTACAAAATTATAGTGGATTCGCAAAGCCTAACATTTAGGTACATTTATAATAAGCGGTTAGTGCATAAACAATGTATTGGGTCGTAATGTTGGTTAATTTAATATCCACTTAATTATTGTTTAACTTAACAGGGAGCTCGTTTATTGTTGCTTAATTTTTTATATGAATTTCATAATTACAAGGTCACTTCATAATGTTTTTGTGTCAAGAATTTGTGAATAAAATTTAATATCTATAATATAAAAATGAATCGCTGAATGTGTTGCCAAGCGCAAATCTCGAGAACAGCTAAACCGATTTCGCTAATTCTTTTTTTAGAATATTCCTTGAAGTACAAGGATGGTTCTTACGGAGAGAAAATTTTAAAAATTCCCACGGGAAAGCGGGATACACGCAAACGACGTTGCGCTGGTTTCGCTAATTAGTAATATTTTTTGTACTAAAATCATAAATATGAGTTTTATTGATTAACTCTCTAAAACTACTCAACGGGTTTTAATGTAGTTTTTACCAATAAATAGAGTGATTCAAGAAGAAGGTTTATATGACTATACATACAAGGATTTTCTAAAATTGGGAAGAGTGAGATACACGCAAAATAATTTGCGCTTATTTCATTAGTAATAAGTGCAAAAATGATAAATACAGTCATTGAAAGAGTTTAATAACGGGATTCTGTGATTTAAGAAACCGTGTTATCTTGAGTTTTCTACACCCACACCTTAGTCTTAATTACTTTTATGTTTATTGTCTAATAAAGGGCATTTTTGCTGAGGCTTTCTTCATAAAATTGAACGAAGCCCACGTAACCATCGTTGATTGATTCCAAGCTAAGTGCTGTTTTATGGTTGAGCGTTCTGAATAATGTTTCTCACTCTCGTTAAAATTATTTATGTTCAGAAGAGTAACAACTTTGTTGTAGACACCATCTGTTTACAACATTTATATTATACTAGCGCCCCGTCCCAGCTTCGCACGGGCTTTAGTTGGGAGCCCTAACTTTTTTGAAAATTTATTATAACTTATATGACCGATTTTAAAAATTATTTTACAGTTGCATAAAAGATTTTTAAAATCGGTCCAGTAGTTCTTGTGTTTATTTGTTACATGAAGCAATCACTAATCACTTATTTGCTTCATTATTCGTTATAAACAAAAATTCAGGAATATTATCTATACTAATATTATAAAGAGGTAAAGTTTGTGTATTTGTTAAATTGTAAGGGGTAATCTCGGGATCTACTGAACCGATTTTAAAAATTCTTTCACCAATAGAAAGCCAAATTATTGCAGAGTGTCATAGGTTATATAAAAAAATAAAAAGGCTTTTAACATTATGCCCAACGAAGTGGGCACGGGTCAGCTAGTTATATATAAAGAACGAAAGATTACTATTTTTGTGCATACGTTTATAATTTTAAAACCGCGGGTATTGGCTAGTCTATAGCCAATACCCGCTGTTTTAGTCGCGAAATTACATTCTACTTTTCAGAATAATAACATGCCAAGCAAATCTGTGAAGATTTTGCGTGAAAATGTTACAAACATCCACATTTCCATGCAATATAGTACCTGTTTCATAAGTCCCAAAGAGCTTACGAATAGTCAAATAAACTGAGAGTTTTATGTAAACTTTTGTATGCCTACCTACTTATTTGAGATATAGAACCTTATTTTTTTTATTTTTTGTGACAATATTGTGCAAGCTAGTGAAGCGCTAACGGGATACGCTTCACCAGCAACATTGGTTTTACGTGGGCGAGGTGTCAACCCGCCGCACAACCCCCGAAATGCTGGAGGACCACACCCGTCGTTGGTCAGCGAGTCCATCGGACTTAGCCGGTTAGTGTAGCTAGGCTGTACTACCGACCATTCCCCTATCCGCAATAGAACCTTATTTGTAATTATTATTATTAGTGGAGCCGGTGGAGTTAGAACTTTTAAAATTAAATACATTGACACATAGCGTCCCAAGTAAGCTGGGCTAATGCGTTTTTTTTTAATACAATACAGGTGGCAAACAAGCATACGGTGGACCTGATGGTAAGCCGTCACCGTAGCCTATAGACGTTTGCTATCACGGGGGTATCACTCACGCGTTGCCAACCCTCCCAACCCCCCAAGTGGAGCTCCGGAGACCTTACTCACCGTAGGAACACAACATGGCCGAGACCAATGCTATTTGGCTACGATCTTCTGTAAGGTGGAGGTCCTTCCCCAGACGGGCTGCTCCGATTTGAGCGGATTATCCGCTGTGCCCTACCTCTCTTGGTCCTTGGTTTGCAGACCAAGAGCTAAGCTAAGTTAGTTTCGAGTTAGTTTAACATACATTACTCGTTGTGGTCTGCACCCAAGTTAAAAAATCATATCAGCTATGCTGACTAAGCTGAACTAATAGCAATGACTTAGACTTATAACCTGCTTGTGTTGAGGGTTCCCAGACAACGCATTTATTAATCCATATTGATCAAGATATTAACTTTTTAATAAATTGTTCACCTTAATGACTTTTTGTTTTATCCCCACCTATTGTGATGTCAAAATGTTATGGCAGTCGGTTCGAAGTCTATAATTAAAACACCTGATTACTTAACCTGCTCGATGACCTATCAATCAAATATAACTATTGTTTTAGTATTGATATATTATAGGTATATATTTTAATAGCTCACTTGCAATAAAAACCTATTGAATTTAGTTTTAAGTGATACGATCTTATATAAATTTGCATATTGTACAGTCAGTGACATATGTATGTTATGACTTTAGTACATTCTCCCTATAACGTATTATATTTAAGAGAAGAATATATTATTTACTTACTTATCCCAATCGTCGACTGGTAAAATAGAAATGGCTTAGTTCAACTATTGTTTTATTACTTCTTTATTTTGATAAATAAAGTTGAATCACATTCAACTTTTTATGGAAGAATTTGGTAAACGAGTATGCGGGTCATCTGAAGGTAAGTGATCATCACTGCCCATGGAGCACAGGGACACAAGGAATTCCTTGAACAATTTTCAGGCTTAGGTTTACTCACTCACCGAACGAAACGCACTGCTGCTTGACACTTTTCCATGAGACAGGGTGGTACTTTCCTGATGAAACTAGTCCATGTCATATATGTTGGGTGAAATTAAATTTACTTAAAATAGTCCAACGCAAGGTCAAAAGTCAATAAAAAAACTTTCTGAACATCACCCTGCAGACATCCTCATGGTAAATGACCTTTAGCTAATGCACTGTCTATCCGTATGTGATAGCTGATAGCCAAAACTTGTAATTAGTGTGATTAAACGATTAACGCCAATACAGTTCTGCTCCCACGATCCGAAGATACGCTTCTTAGAAGTTACTTCTCAACTAAAAGGTTTTCGATTAGATAATTATATGTAATAGGGTGATAGCTTGCCTTGTTTTTTGGGGTTCAATGGAAAATAATTTATAATGGTTATTAATACCAAACATTTTTTAAATTACTTTTTAGTTAACAAGAAAAATAATTTAGCTGCATGGCACTTTGTCGACGGCAGATACAATTGCAACCGTCGACTAAGGCCCTCTGAATGATAGATTTACGCGGCACACCCCAAATGGAGCCGTGTCAATATCTGCCGTCAACCAAGTGACGCTCGTCTAAGAGCGAGGCCCCATTAGTGCGTTGCGCTAATGGGGCAAGAGACGAAGCGGGAGGGAGGGTGATGCGTTGTCGGAGTTCCGCTGCGATGACGGACAGTGATCCATTGCGAAGGGTGAACTGAGACGCAGCTGCGACGGCGTGCATACCCTCTAGCGTTGCGTTGTTGCAGCGTCAATGCAACGCAGGTGTGGCATACAATGCGTTGTTCCGTTGCGATGACGCGACGCAACGCAACGCAATGCACTAAAGGGCCTTCGCTCTTAATGAGCCCTTATAGTCAATGGAACCCAAACATTTAATCCGTCTCAACCTTATAAATTTTTTTACTCAAGGATAGTGCGCAAAGTGATCAAATTGTTGATGTATCCAGTGATTAAGCAGTAGCTCGTTTATGCTTTTAGCGAAGGGCGGCAGTAATTTTGTTGTCAGATACAAATTCTTCGGTGTTATATTACTGATAGGTGAATATGAAAAATGACGTTGCTATTTCTTTTATGATCACTTCTCAAAAGTATAAACCAAGATCACAGTCAGATTACTTATTACCACAAAGGTGGCAAACAAGATACGGCCGGCCTGATAGTAAGCCGTCACCGTAGCCTATATTATAGACGCTTGCAATATCACTCACGCGTTGCCAACCCTCCCAAAAAATTTCTTTGCCTCCAAGCTCCACTTGGCCCCCCAAGCCACATCGACCAACCAACATCGAAGATTGTCGTTTTATATTCGCAGCCAGTTTCAGAAACGCGTCTTAATATTAAAGCTACATTAAGATTCAAGCTCTTTTCTTCTGTTTGACAGTAGCAGTCATAATTTAATTTTAAAATGTTTCTATGCAACTCACTGTTTATCTCTTTCCTAACTCCTAATACACGCCACAGATTTCGATGCTTTTCGCCGTTAGTTCAGTTAGAACGAAGATAACGTTACTGTGGTAGTGGTTACCGCCACTCATGACCATCAGTTACACCAAAGGTGCTAATAATGCGTTACAAGGGAGTTGGGAATAAAGAAACAAGTATAGGTAACGAGTTGCACTACTAGATCTTTCGCTCACCGAACGAGACGCATTGATGTTTCAAGAGGATATTCTGTGAGAGGGTGGTATTGTAATAGTCAGGCTAACCCGTATTATAAAAACTCTACAACTGCTAAAAATTACATTTTCTTATAAGTAATTTTATTTTGTTGCCGATAATAAATAAAGTTAAAAATATACAGCTTATCCTCATATCTGTTATAGTAATAAATTAAAACGAATTAGCAATTACCTCACAGGTAATCTTCAAAGGTCGAGTGGCGCAAATGAAAGTTAAGGAGCGGTTGTTAAGGCCGGTGCCCATTTGCGGGGCTTCTGTTTCCTTTTTGTTTGAGCTCGATTACTGAGCGATAATATATCGACGATACGCATCTTAAGAATGTTGTGTAAAGGGTGTTTACATTTTGTAAAATCGTGGTCTCCTATAGGCGCCATCCGCATCGCATACAACGTCACGCCTCGTGACGTTTTATGATTGGTGTAAAACGCCAAAAGTAACTATTAGAGTTTAACAGTCGACGTCGATCGTCAATTGTTACCATACCAATTAGATTGTATGTACGTACGGTGGTGTCAATCGATCGATCGATTAGTGTAAAACGCCAAAAGTAACATGGTGTAGTTCAACTGTCAAATTGTTACCATATTAATTAACGATCTACTTCAACTTGTCTATCTTCGATCAATCGATATAGTTGCAACCATGTGTAGAATTGTACTGATGTGGATTAAAACGTTGATTAGTGGTAAGAACTTCGTACAGAAATCAATTATGTTTACGCTTAAATCAGACTGTAAGTAGTTCCTACAGCTGGACGTGCCTGTTTTTATGATGCTGTAATGTAAGTATGACATCTTCATAATTAATACGGATTACATTGTTGACGTGGTATCTTATCTTTCACGCCCATTTTTCTGAGATAACAATATGCAGCATAATTGTGGGTATAAAATAGTATGGTAAAGATATTAAAGTAGAATATTGAATAACATAATATGTAGAATTATTTGAAGTATATTTTGTAAGACAACAGAAGATATAAAACAAGAAAAAAAATACATATAGTTTTTTTAAATATTAACTAATATATTTATACAAATAATATTTTTTTTAGATTTCTGTAAATAATAAATAAATGTATTGGGACAAATCACACAGATTGAGCTAGCCCCAAAGTAAGTTCGAGACATGTTTTATAGGATACTCTCAACAATACTATATTTTATAACAAATACATATATGGATAACATTCAACACCAAGGCCAATCAGAAAAAGTTCGTTTTTGATCATGACCCAGGGTTTCGAACCCGGGACCTCCTAGGTGGTGGACCGGCATGGTAACCATTACCACGTAGGTCGTCAAAGGTCGTGTAGTATCCCACTTTTAAGTCCTTCAGTTATTTTAATAAACATAATATTACTATACAAATGTTTAATTTTAAATCCAACCTGTAGATACAAAGTTCAGATTATACTACGTCAGTCTTGTCAAAAAGACGTAGTGGCCGCGTCAATCAACTAGGCGCGGGGCGTTAAACAAAAAATAAAGGTATCGCCAATTATTGTAGGCTTTCCCTTAATGGGTTTTACGTGTACGAGTACTCCTGATTGAACGTGTACTATTACTGCCGTTTTAATTTGTAACGATATTGTCTTGAAATTGAACATAACTTCTTAACTTACTTTAGTGATTAATACCTGTGATTAATACATCGATGTCTTACTCATTTTGTTTTTTTTATTATTATTATTTAATACAAGAAGTACAATCCGCGCCGCGAGAGACTTGACGTATCACGCGATTGACTTGCGCAGAAGACGATTACTATGTCATTTGGTTGGTAGAAATCGTCTATTTTAATTCAAATTCTCATCTCTCGTGGCACGGATTGTAAGTATAAAAACTTTTTTGAGTGAATCACTGTTAATAAGATGAAGGTTTATTTCATGATGATGGTTAAAAATTAGATGTATTATACTAAAAATATTAAATGAATGAAACCTAACGAAAGTAAGAACCCCGGAAACTTTACAAAATAATCGCATTAAATTTCGGGAAAAGCTATAGTCTATGTCACTCCCTGATAATGTAGCTTTCTACTGGTGAAAGAATTTTTGAAATCGGTCCAGTAGTTTCAAGGCCTATTCAATGCGAACAAACAAATCTTTCCTCTTTATAATATTAGTAAAGACAATATATTATACATTTTCATTAGAATCTCTAATCTTTTTTCCAATAAACATGCATTATGCACATTCATAATGAGAAGAGCCAATATTTATAATTTATATGATAATTATTCAATAGATATATTGTATTTGTTGTCGTCAAATAAATTTTCATGAAAATTGTATCAATGATTGAGATGCAATTTGTAAAAAACCCCAAAAAATTTGAATTTCCCGCGCGGACCGAATCGGATCACCTTAAGTTAGTGTTTTCAATGTCAATTTAATAAACAATGTTAAAGTTATAAAACGAAATTATGCAACTCAATAATAATCGACTCCGCAAAGATTTAATTAAGTTAAGATGCAGTCCGCAGAAGCCTTCAATTAAGAATGGCTTTATACATACTTCGGATACCGGAATTGTATTACCTTGCCTTCCGTACATAATTTGTATTATCTTACGTAGGTATATATTACACAAATATTTATCGATTATTCGAATCACAGGAAATCACGATTTCACAGACAATCGATACTAATCGATTAGTTAAGTTATCTTTTGTATTCATTCGGTTGAGTGAGTGTATGATTTAGGAATTTCATTGAACGGAAATCCGATGAGTTTTTATGTTTTTATTTATATTTATCGATAATTATTTAAGGTTCTTCAATATTTGGATACATTATTAACAGTAATCAAGCAAAACTTTTTGAGTGGTAGAGCCTAGCTGCTAACATGATG
Source organism: Endotricha flammealis (assembly GCA_905163395.2). Taxonomy (NCBI): domain Eukaryota; kingdom Metazoa; phylum Arthropoda; class Insecta; order Lepidoptera; family Pyralidae; genus Endotricha; species Endotricha flammealis. The sequence continues at coordinate 9,775,912 of LR990869.1, read as the reverse complement.
TAATTCTGTATCTCTAAGTAACAAGTAATTGACATCACATCAATAAAATAAATAAAATTGTATAACTGAGTATTATAATTAATATGGCGAAATTTCTCCTCACTCCTCTCTGCTTGGCAGTGCCCAACAGGGCCCTTAAATGAGTGTAGAATTATTATATTATATTACTGTAAAGTATATATTTGTAATCTGCATGTTAGGAGCAACAAAGTTTTGAATTGAATGAACTGGTAGTAGCTCGTGAATGGGTTTTCTCTTCTGTGGTAGTATTATGACATGAGTGACAGAGCCGGAAGACTAATTAACCCGACCTGCTCCTTACTTAATAGGCAGGTAATTCAGCAACTGACACCACGAAGGATTGGAACCATGGTGTCAATCGCGGAAGGACTCTCACCATGGTGTCAATCGACCACGTCCCAAATATATGTTACTCGATTGGTCCATGGTTCCCTTTTCCATTTTCATTTATTCATAGGACAACGCATCCAAAATTATTTTAGTCGTGGATGTTCATAGGCAGCAGTGATTGCTTACCATCAGGTGACACCCTAGCTCTCATTTGTCCTCCTCTGTTATAACACTGTCCTCTGAAACAGACTGTACAGTCAACAAATGAATAAGACCGTAAATATGCTTCAACTTTTCTAAATAATGTAGGAAAAAAAATATATTTATCAATAGAATTTATATTGTACTCTGTATTTCCAAAGTTTCAGAACGTTTTATATTATTACACCTCCATCTTACAGAAGATCGTAGCCAAATAGCATTGGTCTCGGCTATGTTGTGTTCCTACGCGCTACGGTGAGTAAGGTCTCCAGAGCTCCTCTTGGAGGGGTTGGGAGGGTTGGCAACGCGCGAATGATACCTCCGGTATTGCAAGCGTCTACAGGCTACGGTAATGCTTACCATCAGGGGGGACGTACCCTTGTTTGCCAACTTTAAGGTATAAAAAATATTGGCAAAAAATCTTAGTTCTCTACCCTGGATACCTACCTGTTTCATTTGTTGACTGCACCACTGTGGTATGACATCAACCGTAAAATTAATTGCATCCGTGAAACTTGTTGTAATTAGCCATGGAACAAACAAAAATATTAATTATAACACAATGGTACACGTTTTAAAAAAAAAGATAAAAATATTTTCATAACACTTAATTACTCGGTTAGATTTCTACAATATGTAGCCACTTGATGCCGTAATAATAGGTTCTATGATCGGGGTTGTCTTGCCCGTCTTATGCCACTGCAAGACATTTTGACAGACGAACGATTTTAATTATATATAGTAACCGACGTATCTTACATAATAATAGGAAGAAAAACACGGTGCAATAAATGCAATTATATAAATTATAGTCTTCTATGCTGTTTGTGTATATTATATACAAATGTCTCTATGTCGAGATCATAATCTTATGTCTAAAATTTAAAGATATGAGATTTTGCCTGCAGCTTTTATCGCCGTTTTGTATTGATTTGAATAAACGAGAACTGGATTTTAAAATGATCAACGCCATCTGCTGGAGTACACTTAAATTGTTAGCTTTTAGCGCCATCTACAGTAGAAAAAATGAGTTTTTTTCGCTATCCCGTTGGAACGACATATTTTTTTTAAAATCAGGGGTAAAAAAGGTTCTTTCAAGTATTATAATAACTTTCATCTTCAGAAAAGGGTGTTTCATTGAAAACTCTCACAGATTTGAGTAAAATCATGAAGCAGATATACATGAGATTTTGCTTCGTAACTTTTTTAAATAGTTTTTTTTGTTTAAATCTACAAAATCTTTTTTAATTACCCTACTTAATTGAATCGATCGTTTTGACAAAAACAGGAAATGCGGTGCTCTGTTTCATCTCTTCTAATATCTATAAGGTGGCGTTCAATCCAATATAATCAATGAAAGCAAATTAAACCCAATCAAAATTCATAGGAAATCTCTATAGTCATAAATGATCCGTTTACAGCACCCGACTTAACCCTCGTATGCGCGCGTAACAAATCACACTATAATTCTGATAATTTTGTCTAACCCCATCACTAGTACCGACTCTTTTATAAGCCATTTGATTAATTAAAAATACAGAAAAAATAGAAACACAATGCGTGAAGGGAGCAGTCAATAAAATTTGTTTTTTTAATTATACTTTATTAGACCAAATTGGCTTTGTTTTTTCGACAGTTCGCGGCGGGAAACTGTTTGGACGGAACCCTTTGTTCTGTATCGGTTCTATTGATGATTTTATAAGGTCAATAATCATTATTGGCTGTGATCTTATAATTAGAAGAAGGCATAACAACTTGAGTTTTTACCGAGAGTCCACATAATTGTTTTATTTTCCTGTTTTAAAAAAATACACCTCATAAGTTAAATCGTTACAATTTTTGTCGAAGTAGATTCTTATTGCTCTTATGTTATTTTGTATTCGCCCTTTTATCCGAGCAATCCCATTGGTCCCATTTTCGATGTAATTTTTGGAATAAAAACTACCATAAGTATTAATTCAGGCTCTAAACTATCCGTGTACCAAATCCATCAAGACATTTCTGCGTGAAAGCGTTCCAACAACCTACACATTAACTTTTAGCAAATACAATATAAATTAGTGGAAATAATATATTTTTTTCCAAGGCCCCAACTAGTTATATTATACTAAATTGAACGCATTTAATATAATCAAAATTACTATAACATAACACCACCTACCAGACGGTATAACTTTTCAACTAAAAGCTTTTATATCCGTTGTGACTAACCAACCTTTTTGTTTTATAGTTATTTTTTTACTCAAACTGATTAAGTACATTATGCAAATATTTGTAAAAACGTCGTAAATTTCCATTTTCAATAAACCTATCGTATCTTGGCTCCATTAATTTCATGCACCGAGGTGGCCACGATAACGTTGTTTCGAGATTTGGACATATCGTATTTATACTGTTTTAGGATACACCTTTTATCTAAATTACTGTATTGGGAGCCCCGACATATCTATTCGAATTCCAGTTTCAATTAAGACGGATGACGTTTTTTTATGTAACTTACGACTTTATTGTGAAATAGGTCAGTAGATTTATTTTAATGCTCTCTACTTTTTATATTATTTTTAGTTCTGTAGTGTTTTATATCGATGTTATTTTTGGGTGTGATGTAATCTATTTTAATATAGTACACACTAACATTATTTATGATAACATTTTCCAAAAACATTTTGATATTTTCGCTAATTAATAATAAGTTAAAGTTCTTGACTTTAACTTATTATTAATTAGCGAAAGTCAAGAATACATAAAATCTAACATGGTTTTGTTTGGTTAATATAAAGCTTCTAAAATCCAATAATAATTATTACAATAAATAAAATTAAAATAACCAGCTCCACATTTTTAAACAGTTGCCATAATTATTTATACGTTCACCCAACAAAGAACAGGGAAATTAAAAAAAAAAAAACGTCATTAATATCTAAAACAAGTCTATTACTCACCAAAAAGCCACACACATCAAAAACCTCACATGAAACTACATACTAATTATAACCCTCAAACAGCTATCTCCGAATCGCAGCTGTGACAAATTAATTTTGTTAATCAACCGACGTGCAAGCGCAATACATCACAGGGACAGGACCAAGCAGATAACATTAGTGTGATATACGGCTGGTCCAAAATGCGTCGAGGTGTTAAAAAGCCCGTCGCCATTGACAGGGTTAGAATTTTAAGGCGCATACGTCATTTTGACCGATTCTGTGGTACGCGGGAAACGATGTTGCAAATAAATATTTTGTGTCTTTTGGTTTAAAAAAAAGGAGATGCTTTTAATTAGATAGTCTCACTATATGTATATATTTACATAGTGTTATGTTGTATTCTTTAAGAAGGTAAACAAATGACAGAAAGACAGACACAGATACATGCTTACAATTTTCTACTTAGACCAGTTTTATAGTTCCTACCTATCTCTCTTTTAGAAGCCTCGTTTTTATCATTGTAGCAAATTCCATATTCCAGTTCCTACCTAATACACCGCCCTAAATAATAGCGGAGAAATAGGGGAGGAAAAGTCTATTAAAGGAAAAGGAAAAGCCCCCCCCCCATTATACACTGACGTCACTTGTCGTCCTCATTCCCTATGGATACTGCCACATATTACATTATTTTTATGCTCTAGGTTTAAGATCAAACATTATTGATATGTAAATGACTCATTCAAATAGCAATTGTGTTAAAAAAACGGTGACTGACGTTAACATATAGCTAACACGACTTTGCAATTTGATCCATGTTGTTTGACACTAAGAATTCATAATTCATTATGATTAACATATCATGTATTCGTTGTAAGATACCCGAATGACCCATTGCTATTTGTTAGGTGAAATTGTGTGACTGCTTAACTTTCAAAATGACTGAATCATTCGTCATGTAATTAATTTTACTCATTTATTTTACATACAATCATAGGAGAGTTCTTGGATACGCAAGCAAAGCGATGTTGATTGTAATCGGTATTTGGATACGTTTAATTATGTACTGATTTTGAATGCTTGTATAAGTTCAAGTTTCAAGAGAAGTAGGGCACAGCGGATAATCCGCTCAAATCTGAGCTGCCCGTCGTGGGAAGGACCTCCACCTTACAGAAGATCGTAGCCAAATAGCATGTTGTGTTGCAACGGTGAATAAGGTCTCCAGAGCTCCACTTGGGGGGGGTTGGAAGGGTTGGCAACGCGTGAGTAATACCCCCGGTAATGCAAGCGTCTATAGGCTACGGTGATGCTCACCATCAGGCGGACCGTATGCTTGTTTGCCAACTTTGTGGTATAAAAAATAATAAAAAATATTTAAAAAAAGTAAAGCCTTGTAGTCGGGTAGTCGGTACTTGGATGAGTTTAATTATCTAACTTACTTACTTCTAACTACGAACTTCTACTTACTTCTTTCTACTTACTACTTAATTAAGTACTTTTGAGTGCTTCGATAAGTAAAGCATTGCACTGCACTGTAGTAAACATTGGTTTTTTATAGGGATTTAAAACAGTGTAGACAGTGGTTTTATACCAAATCTTCTTATCAACACTGTTTTTAATCACGTTTTCAAACGAGTGTTTTATACCATGTTGCACAGACTTGTGTGTACAAAATCTACCATTCATTAAGTTAGCACTTAAGCAAGTAATCGTCTTCTAATATTTGTGATGCACATGCAGTGAATTATTTGCCATAATAAAAAGTAATTCACTCCGCTATCCAAGGCAGTTCTAAAATAATCTTGTCCAACTTTTCGTTTCAAAGAAACACTTAATGTCACTTTAAAAAAAACTCAACCAACACGCGACCTTATTCAAATTTGTCCTTAGGCGTACCAAACACCATAATCATCCCATGTATCTCAACATGACTGATTGTTTATTGTCCGCCCGCTACCGGTCTTACCTGTTCTCATAATACAAAAAGTCCTAAACACATATTGAGACTATAAAAAAATCAACCTTTTGATAGTGTATATAAGAATTACTTTTCAATATACCAGCTATTACATTTACGACTAAATAATTGCATAATCTAACTCACAACGCTACCTGTTTTACGCGTGCACTACGCTATTCAATTTTGAGGCATAATACTGAGCATTTTGAATTTATTATCCTGTGCGTTGATTCTATAGAGAATTATAGGTTTAAATATCAGTTCGTATCGTAGTTTTACCGTGCAATTTATAGGCTCGCTAGTGTAAATGTACCCTGTATTTAGGGTTCGCCATAAGGCATTGTTCTTACAAATATGCATGTTGAAAGCTGTCGCATCTGATACAAACTCGTGTGCACTTTGTTTAAAAACATCTTTGATACTTTCAATATGGATTTAAAGAATTTTCAAAGATACATGATGTTATGGAGTTATGGTCTTTTACTGAAAAACTTGACTGAAAATGTGACATGCGGATCTTGATGGTTAAAAACGCTTATCGTTGTAATAGTTCTCAATCCACATTTGTCTCTGTTCGCATTAAAATTTGTCACGTTACTAGTACATCACAGTCACAGTCTAATCTTGTGGTAGGAAAACTGCAGCCTGAACAAAGCGACCATTTCGGAAATGATAGTAATAAGCCCTAACCTAGAAAATTAGAAAGACTAACATACATGCTTACAATGACAAACTTTCGCGTTTTAGGATTTTTTATAAAAATGTAAAAAATATGTCGTTTACGCTTGACACTTTTTTATGGATTTTTTTTTGTCTGTAGTTGTCCGTTTAATTCTTTTTCAGAGTTCAAACGGACAGTAGATTCTATGTGTTCCGTAAAAACTAAGTATCAAGTTTAATAAACAATACTATCGACATTGATTTAATAACAGCACCGTATCCGATCGTTCGATTCCCAAATGCCTTTGATTTGTCGGGAAATTATTATAATTTGCCCTCAAACAATGGGGGGCGGTGTCGAAGGCTGTGGCCGAGCTTACATCTCTCGTTACACAATGACAGCTCGCCATCTGAGCATCTCCACATCTTGGTACTCTATGGAATAATGATGAGATTTTATGTACAGTGGATTACAGATACAAGTTAGTTAATTAAACTGACATTTCCTATGGATGGTAGAGCGGTATATACGGTAGTGGCTCGTAAATGGGCTTAGGTAGACCTACAAATGGCAAACGACATTTATCGAATATAAGGTTTAAGTTTTTCCATCCAAAATTGATGTTTACAGTGATATAAGGATGTTTATGAACGTGAGTGACGTTTGTAGGAGGGCGTTACTGTGGCATATTTTCATACATTTTGTCAAAGGCGAACTGTCGAAAAGTGACTCATACAATATGAACGGGAGTTGTAGTTCCAATTTCGGCCACGTTCATAAATTTCATTGTAGCACTGTAAATGACTTTGTACTGTCAAAGAGTGGGTTTGAGACTTCGGACCCTCTCCCGTCCATCTATCCGATAGTCTCCCACCCCATCTTTGAAATCAGAGTCAATTATAATTTAAGATAATAATTAATATGAAAGAAGTATTATAATTTATTGAATTAATTAGATAGATAAATTAATTTCAACCTCCAAGACAAACAGAAATTAACAGTTTAAACAGCTTGCGTATCGTCGTTAAATATTGTTTAAAATCAATGTAAACGTATTTAGTCTTATAAATAAAATTAGCGTCTTGCACTACAAAAATTTAGGCGCTAATCACGTTTAACGAACTGTCAAAGTTAAATACCCAAAGATGGCTATTTAACGAGTTAGATAGATAAATTAATTTCAACCTCCAAGACAAACAGAAATTAACTTTAATTTTACAGCGTTGTTGTAATAGTAGAAATGTGTACTAATTAACAATTAGGTAGGTATATTTTAAATAAAATTTTCTTTGCTTTTCATATTTGCTTTGACTTCAGAGTAAAATATTTTTTACATAACAAAAACCACCATTTGGGTCAGGCGTTAAAATTCCATACAAGTTATAGGTACCGTGTTCGTATTTTGTAAAATTGTTCGGAACAAACAGACAAACGCACTTAACCAAACTTCCGTTGTAGGATTTTTCTTTGAAATACATATAGACGTAAATAAACCTACAGCATAGATAATGGATAATATTAAGAGATTATTATTTTAGAGAATATTATTTGAAAGAGTAAAGATTTATAATATAATAACTTGAAGAATGAACTGACAGAGCAGCTTTAAAAGTAAACTGAAGAGACACATCAACGATGGATAACTTGAAATATTTTAATTATATTCATAATTTATAAATAAATAAGGGATTAAAGGAGGAATTGGGATTCCGTATTTCTTCTTCATGGAATGAAACGCATTACAGCTTCACGATGTTCTGAATTATATTATTACTAGCTGTTACTCGCGGCTCCGTCCGCGTGGTCAAGGGAAAATGTCAATAATTTTTCCCATGGGAATCTCTTTATCCCGAGGGAAAAAAGTAGCCTTACGTCACTTTCCAGACCCTAAATTATCCCCGTTAAAAAATTATGGTGAAAAATAATGTTATCCCTTTTTTCCGTGGGAATGATGTTTTCCGGGATAAAAATTATATACTTTATTTTTTTCCGTTGTAATAAAAGGGAATTCCGGGATAAAAAGTAGCCAATGTCATCTCCAGACCTTAAACTATCCCCAATAAAAAAATCATATCGATCCGTTTATTACTTTCGACGTGAAGGAAGGACAAACAAACAAACACACTCACATTTATAATATTAGTATGGATTATTACTAACCCATTTCATAAATGCTCTACCACTCTATATTTTAATATTTACCAATTTATACTTCATATTTCATTAAAGTATTTATCTAAACATTTACGTATGCAACTCACTGTTAATTTCTAACACTGACCCTTTTATATTGCTCGAGAGTGTACAATCATTTAGAATTAAATGAGTATTGTCTTGAGTATTTCCTGATGATGAACCACCCATCTAAAAGTGATAGATTTTTATCATTGCACAAGTAATTTAATTACTCATAGTTTTGGCATTTTTGATGAGGATATCCGTTTTACACCATTTTAGTGTTATCATTTAGGTGCCTTTTCAGGTTTCATTAATGACATGGGACTATTTAAGAGGCACATTAGAGGTCTCGTCAGAGGTGGGCAACGCATTGGTAGTGCCCCTGGTGTTGCTAATGTGTATAGGCGGCGGTGACCATTTTCCATCAGGTGGGCCGCTTGTCTGTTTGTCTGCCGTAAAAGTTATAACATAAAAAAGTACCACAAAACTAGAACCGCGGATTTAAGAGATAGTTCCCTTAAAAATATTTTTCAGGAATTAAAGTACCATACGTGTTAATGCAGGTAATAGATGATAAGTAAATAAAGTCCCAGCGAATAAAAGATTTCTTTCTTCATAAACTTTCAAATCCATTAAAACCTTTTGTAGTGATGGCATAATTCTCATTGTTCGTACAATTTATTATGAAATGCAAATTTAACGGGGTTTTAAATAAAATAACTGATATTTAACGTACAAAGTTATATTTAATGTTCTCCCATGGGACCGTCTTTGACCCTATGTTCTCTGTCGCCATAGCCGCTACGGGTTTAGCGAAGATTGCGCCTGCGACGGTGTTAGTGACGAGACGATGTCGACATTAAAATTGATTTATCGATAAAACTAAAATAATGAAATAATTGTATCTTCGTTTCAGTTGATACTTCGGTAACCATCATTCCTATAATATCAATATACCTTAGAAATTTATATTATTTTGATTCAGATAGAAACAAACAACATACAAAGCGTCATTTTTTTATTTTTTTATTTGGGAGTCTTACAGCTTAATTATACAAGTACCTACACATAAAAATACCAAAAACAATGCCAATTGGGTATATGGCCTCCACCCATTAGGTATATGCAATTATGTTGTCATTTAAATAAATAAATAAATATATAGGGACAATTCATACAGATTGAGCTAGCCCCAAAGTAAGTTCGAAACTTGTGTTATGGGATACTAACTCAACGATATTATATTTTATAACAAATACATATATAGATAAACATCCAAAATCCGAGGTCAATCAGAAAAAGTTCGTTTTTCATCACGATCCGACCGGGGATCGAACCCGGGACCTCCGGGGTGGCGGTCTGGCGTGGTAACCATTACGCCACGGAGGTCGTCAACTGTTACTTGTGTACATATATTGTGATCATACAGACACATTGATTTTATTTACTACATTATATATTTATATTTATAAACCACATAATTCATAGACAAACCAAAATTAGGTAGGTACTTACAATTAACCGATTTTAGATTTTATTTGTCAATAAGAGGGGCTCACAGCGGATAATCCGCTCAAATCGGAGCAGCCCGTCTGGGGAAGGACCTCCACCTTACAGAAGATCGTAGCCAAATAACATTGATCTCGGCCATGTTGTGTTCCTACGCGTGAGTAAGGTCTCTAGAGCTCCACTTGGAGGGGTTAGGAGGATTGGCAACGCGAGTGATACGGTATTGCAAGCTATAGGCTACGGTGATGCTTACCAACAGGCGGGCCGTATGCTTGTTTGCCACATTTGTGGTATAAAAAATTGATCACATTTTAAGGTTAACAGTTTTTAAACAGGCCTCTTCTCAACAGGCCATTCACGTCTGAAGTGCTAGTAGGATAAAAAAAAATTGTTGTGTAAAAGTATTTCTTGTAAATCTACTTGCAAAAAAATGATTTTATTGATTTTATTTTATTTTAAAGAGCTTATAAAAATAAGGTTTAACAAATACATATTTTGTTCATAGAGATAATAAGATATCTTTACATTCATTGCATTTTTTTTACATTTAAATAGAATTTATTTAAAACTAATTTTGGAATGTATTATACATATAAAGGTTCCTCTTGAAGCACTCTATCTATTAAAAAACCGCATTAAAATCATTCCAATTTTCAATTGCGTAATTTTAAAGATCTAAGCATACATAGGGGCAGACAACCAGAGAAACTTCATTTTATACTACATATGTAAAGAAGTACACAAGTAAATATTTGAAGTTTTTCTTATTTACTATTAGTGTGATAAAAGAAAATTGTTAGCTTTTTAACATTTATGTACGAAGACATTTATAAAGTTTAACCTATTTATTACTTATCGACTATCGATAATAAAATATTTGAACTTGCAACAGCCCTATGCGGCCGCCGCCCACGCGGGTCGCTCTCGGCGCTTGCGCCGCCCCGCGTTCGTGACATAACATCACGGGATCGTTCAATATCTTTCGCAAGGCTCGTCGCACATCCGCAACCTTTGGAGTCAAATTAAAAAAAAACCTTACGAAATACGACATGAAAAATCAACATCAAATTGCCATAGCAGACGTCTCGACACCCACGGCACACCTATTATTTATGTCGCCATATCATGTTCATTCAAGAACCAATTAAATGTATTCATTGACTGGTCCACAACGGGACCGGCCAGTCACAAAGTCACAATATTGTAATATAATATCAGATCATTAAGCACTTAAATGCGGAAATGTGTGGGTGCAGAACCACCGTGTCTAAACTATAATTTGAGATCTGTCCGTCGGCCCGTTATGCGCCTGGTAATCCGTGACCACGTTTAATTGTTGATGCGGTGATTTGTAAAACTAAGACTTTTAATTGTTAACACGTGCGTCCAAATTTGTATACTGTCATTTATAATGGACAGTATTGATGTGGGTGCTCTCAAATGTCAACTTTCTATTTTGTGAAAGATGAACGCAACTATATTACTGTGGAATATATTGTATGCGATATAATTAAACATTGTGCGATGATGTGCAATACCGGACGCGTATTTTACATTCGTTCGCATTCATGTTTTTGACGTATCAACTCATAATCATCCCACTGCACTGCGGGGATTGGGGTCTCCCTATAGCGTACTTTTCCACACTGCTCAATGCGGATTGACAGACACCAGGGTTTTTGAGCCGCCTGAAGGTCGACGACTGTGCATTATCGAGAACACGACGACGTCTTACCATCCGAAGCACGGAAAAGCCAAACCAGCCCAACAGCCAGCAGAAAACTTGAGATATCGAAACCCCTCCAATCACTGGCAAAGGTCGACGTTGTTTAACTTGCGTGTTCGTTTTATCTCATCTGTCTGCATATATTCCAGAAAAACATAGACTATTTGTTATTATATATTGTGTGTGTGTCGATTTTTTTACACATACGAAGCCTGGGCGCATCACTAGTTTGCTGTGCTATAAAGTCCATCTAGCCTGAATACCCATTGAAGCGCAGTTTCATTGAAGGTATGAACGACCACCTAAGAATGAACATCGTTGGCGTGTCGTCGCTTTATGTTTAAAGATGGTATAAATTACTCGTGACCTGCATGTGGTTGGCTATATAGAATACTGTATAAGAATCAAGTGTACTTTCTTTGTAACAGATCTTTGAAACAATTTATTATCGTTAAATTTTACTTTACAGTCAATACTTGGGTGAGTCATTGATCTGTAAGTTTTTTTTTTTCTATTAATTGATATGTTCAGGTTCGGTTGTACTAACACCCTCTTCTGAGTCACCGGACTGTTGCGGGAGCGTAGGGCTCTCACCGCCAAAGTAGGGCTCTCACCGCCAAAGATCTGTATGAAGTACCTGGGTGGGTTTAAAACACTACTCCGTGCTTCGGAGAGTAAGTACGTTACGCTGTCGTCGATAGATGGTGGTTAAGTCAATTCTGTGACCATCAGGCTGCATGAAACCAGCTACTGCTTTGACACTAATTGCGGACAGCACACGAAAAGAAGAAGAACAAATGTTGATAAATCTATTTATAACAGTACTTTCCTCAGCCTTACTAATATCCTTACTAATATTATAAATGAGAAAATGAAATTGTTTGTTTGTTTGTTATTACTTCACGGCTTGACTAAGCAGTCGATCATTATGAAAATTTGCATACATATTTTTAGGGGTACAGAGCCCAACATAGGCTACTTTTTATCCCGTGAAAGTATGTCGTTCCAAAGGGAAAATATTTTTTCTACTATAGAGGGCGCTGTATCGGCCAACAGATGGCGCCACAAGTCGCGCTATGGGTTGTTTTGTTGTCAAACGAGATCTATAGTCATAAAATTAACGCGAGCGAAGCCGCGGGGAAAAGCTAGTAATTTATAATCGAAACTATAATTTGTGAAAAACCAAACATTTCAAAATATAAAGGAGATTAAGCCTAGTTTACTTTTGGAACCAGTAGACGCTATGTGAATTATGAAGTATTTTTGATTTATTTATTCATTTTTGACATAAAAATATATGTGAAATTAGGTCATAATGACATTGTTGTCGTGAATTATATCCGAGTCAATTCCATGGTACAGGCGTTTATACTCAGCCCAAACCGCAGCGCGTTGCATGATATTATTCTCATCTCACGATTGACCGCATCACTAATATCGTATCGTAATAATAAGATTTCATCATAGAAAGTTAAGTAAGCATCAATCGTATGCGAAAAGAAAATCTCAATTTTTACTTCGGAGGGAATTATCGAAGAGAGGATGACAGTCGTAAAGCCAAGTCGGCCTTCAGGCGCATAAGCTGCTTGAGAACACTGGCCCCTGCCATTCTGCATTGGAGCAGCATGGCAAAGTACTGAGAGTACGCTCTTATTCTGAATCGACGAGATTATAGGGTGATTATGGGTTGATAATATGAAAATTAATAAGACCTTGAAAGAACTATATCTAATTCAAAAAATTATTAATATCAACATGCCTTATTACCCGATCAACAAAACCGCATAATGGTCGATTTAACCGCAAACCTGAACAGCTGGTGTTTTGACCAATTTGAATATCAATGACCAATATGGCCAGCCATATTGAATGAATGAATTCATAAAAGTGAATGAATTAATAATCGTTTTGCACGCGATATATTCGTTCATTCAGCAACAATGGAGAATTACAACTCTTGGCTATTAAATTTTAAAAGAGGAATACTTTTAACGAAGTCGTTGATACTTCCATCCTACTTTTTCTGCCTCCTGACTATGCTTTTGTTTTGGATGGAAAGAGAGACATTGGTATACGCTACGAATAAATAGGTAATGTTTTTTTCACACCACGCCGCCGGTGGCAAACAAGCGTACGGTCCACCTGATGGTTAGTGGTCACTGCAGCTTATGGACGCTTGTAACACCAAAGGTATTACTCGCACCGCACGTCGCCGCCGACCCTTATAAAACCTTTTTAGTTCCTTTTTAAAACACATTGCATTTACAAATACTCCTCTATTCTTATATTAAGTTCATTTTATATAGTAATCTCTGACCTTATCGATTTTTACTAATACTCATAATAATATACTAATTATTACTATTGGCCAGTCGATATAAACATAATATCGATACCTATGAAAAAAATAATCGCGATGTGCTATATTTGTTCAAATGTATTGTAATCTGAACGATTGTCGAAATCAATTATTTTTTTGCACAGAAATTTCTTTTCTAATGTAGACAAGGGATAGAACGAGATATTATGAAACTTCCACGTGATAGAGACATACACACAAAGTTGCGAGTTTCGTTCGATTTATGTCAAACAAAAAATAAAAATTAATTGCATACGCCATTCTCCTGGACAACGTTCACTTATGAGCTAGCAATCTATCACAAGTAACATCTTCACACAGTACTAAATTACAACAAAATGAGACGTACTAAACGAGGCATGTGACGAGATGGGCAGCCAGACCATTAGTCCAGAACTTGTACCAGTAAGACAATGCGTGTGAACTGGCTTCATTATGCGCGGCCACCTACGCATATTGGCGCGCCCGTCTCAAAACTTTATTGCAAGACTGGTTACAATATACTTTGAAAAAGTAATCTTCTATAATCTAAATAAAGCTATAATACATTAGGCAATTTCAGTGACTAGCAAATCCTAAAATAGGAAAATATGTGAGGAAAACATTGTAGAATCATAGAATCTGTTGTAGTCTGCTCCATATCAAAAGTTTTATATGTTTCAGAATATTATTTTCTTGTATATTTTAAACTACGCGTTTTGTGTGTGCGTTCAGGCCCCGTTCATAAAATGTTAATAATTCCTTACTGTTAAAAAATATTGGAAAGATCACTTAGAACTTAACAACGAAGTACGAAATAAAACTACAGATAGAAACGTCGATAGGTTGCGTCTACGTGACTCAACAATTCAGTTAGATGATATTTTACACGAATACTAAAGAATGGTTCTAATAAATGATATCCTGATTCTCATTGTTCGCTATCACCCCCAGCGGTTGCAACACAAAGCTGCCTTCCGCGTATTGTGGCAGAGCGAGCCGTGAGCGAAATTAGCGCGGAGCATCGTGTGTCTGTTTGTTTTGTTCGATTCAACGCGGGAAGTCTACGGGTTTGGGTAACGGGCTAGGAATAGTGTGGACAAGAAGTTAAATCATTACAATAAAAGAATTATGAAATAATCTAGTAAATAAATAACCATAAGAAAGCTGCTGAATGTGACGTAATTAGGAAAGATCATGTCATTTTCACAGATTGCCGGAAAGTTACCCAGAACTTTCTCAGAGAAATTATTTAAAACATAAGTCGACAAACTCACAATGACGATATAGAATTATATTACGATTAGAATTAATGCAATTGTATTCTTATCGAATAATAAAAAAAACGTAAATGTTTTTAGTAAATTAGATAGATGCATAATCTTCCCTTTCAGAGATGAGTGAAGAAAAAAGAGACTATCCATTTCTTTCAACATTGTAAAAAGTAGTGTTGAATTACTGTCATATCATACGGAATCAGTACCAGCATTTTATAGTCCAATAAAATAAGGTCCAAGCAATTCTCTCTTAGCCTACCTGAGCGAAACTCGTGACACCTCCGCCCGCTCAGCCAACTTAACCGACACTTACTATTAGCCACTGCTTATACGATATAATAATAATTCCATACTTCTAATTCAGTTGGTACAACATTATCTTGGGTGGTATTTGCAATGACATTGATCTATGTTTATCTAGATTGCACAAATTCATGTTACTTGCCATTTGAGACCGATGAAGTTACAAACGTCTTATTTACATAGTTGAATATGTATACTAATGTTGAATCAGTGCACTGTATCGCTTATTTGTTTTACGTGTGGTATTAATATTTACTGCTTCATCAAAATCATAGTAGAATAATACTTTTGAAATTATTTTATAACTGCTTCCGTAGCATCGACTGCATACTCGTTGTTGATGACAGGTTAAGGGGTTGGCCTATCTTCTACTGTTGATGCATCTGCATTATTTAAAATGGTATCACTTACAGCCATACAAGGAATAAAACAATAGATATCTATTTTAGAAACTCCTTTATTTAGAACTAGCATTTTTGCCCGCGACTTCGTCCGCGTGAAATTCCGGGTCCGTTCCCGTGGGAACTACATTGAATTTCGGGAAAAGCTATAGCCTATGTCACTCCCTGATAATGTAGCTTTCTACTTGTGAAAGAATTTTTGAAACCGGTCCAGTAGTTTCGGAGCCTATTCGTTTCAAACAAAAAAACAATCAAATCTTTCCTCTTTATAATATTAGGATAGATAAATGTAGTATTAACTTCCATTTACAGTGCACTTGCTTGTTTGCAAACGGATTCTGCCTTCTCTGTTACATCGAAACTATGCCGTGGGAACTGAACTTCAATGTAAGTTACAGCGTAAAAATGTAGCTTTCTCGCCGAGCGGTGCTTCCGTAGGGCGACCCGACCCGTCGATAGCATCACAGATGACCGATATACGTCGCGAAACTGCCGGCTGAATCACGCTCGTCTTAACCACGACGATACGCGGATACGGTTACGTAATTGTAGCTATATTGACAGTGAACTTAATTTCAAATTTATATCATTTTAAGAGAATAGAGATGCTTCGTTTGAACTAAAAAAATATTAGATTTTTCTGATCTTATTTTATCTCTTGACTATCATTTGTTTCAAAGAATCATCAGAAATTTTCATTTAGAAGGATTATTTTAAATGTTTACAGATTCGTCAAACTTCTTTCTGGTTAAATGTCCTCAATGTATACTTATATGAAAATCTTATGTACCGACTAGTGTCAAGCTAGAAAATTAAGATGTAACTATAAGCAATTGTCAAGTCTCATTATACAATATTGTGCAATAATTATAGGAATACTGCATAATCTGATACCACCCATATGGCAGTCTGCAATGACGAAATATTAATTACTTATTAATGCTAGTTTTGTAATTTAAAACACGAACTAACTTACCCTCAATTTTACTGCTTGCTTCTTCGTCTTTTCGTACCTATGCTTCCCGCAATTAATGTCAATTGCGGATAGCTGATATCAGTGTTTTCAATATCACCTGACTTGACCTTTGAAGCGACGACGTCCAGTGGGCAATTCTCGTAACAAGAACCGATTCTAGTCCGATTCAACGACACTCGCTGTCTCACTCACACAAAATAGGAATTGAACGGGACAGCGAGTGTCGTTGAATCGAACTAGAATCGGTTCTTGTTACGTGAATTGCCCCATTTTGACGATGTATCACAAGTCTTGAAGTAGATTCTAAGTAAGTCTTGAAGGTAAAAGAAAATTCTAGTTTCGATTCAGTCGACTTAATCAAGATTGTATCATCATGTAAACTTGATCATGTGTGGTCGTGTAAATGAAATATTCGAAAATTACTTCTTACGTAAAAAACAACTTCTGTGTAAAGACAAATTCGCTCTCATCTGTCTAGGATTCCTGGATGCAGCCCGCTGCCAGCAGGTCGTATTGGAGACGTTTTGGGCCTACGTTCAGAAGTGGACTTCTTGTGGCTGAGATGATCATATCTAGGATTCGTGGTCTCGGTTCTAGATACGCCGTCAAAGAGTTCACCTCTCTATTTACATGCGAAACCCGCGCACTTAGTTTTGGTGTATCCTGCTATCACGTAGGAATTTCAAAAAAACTTTTATATCTTACTCATTTTCCTCGTCTATGTTCATTCTATGTTTTTGAACATGGGTTTTGAGATGCGTGTTGATTACAGACAGAACTTTGATTTTATAAATCAGTACTAAGAATCCAAAATAATTCCTTCACTAAACTATATATTAATAAGGTGCCTTCTAGATAAACTATCGATAACACAACGAGACAAGCGATGACTAACGCAGAACCCCGCCGTCTGCCACCGCGTTACGCGAAAACCGGTCCCCGCAAATGACCGTACGGAATTCAATCGGATTGTAAAATAAGATAACTTTGCCATTCTTTATTGAATTTATTAAAATGAAACTATTTAATCTTATTGCAATTACTACATTAAAAAATGTATGAATACCAATACTTTAAAAATAATAGTCTGAAGTTTTACAAGGGCGCGATTAGGTAGAGTTCTACCTAATCGGGCCCTTGTAAAACTAATTCATACACATTACTGACATAGATTTTGGCTAAGACAATGGTTTTTAACAGCGACTGCAGTGCACACGAACTTGAGCGACAACTATAATTATAATTTCATAATATAATCTATCCTAATATTATAAAGAGGAAAGATTAGATTGTTTGTATGCATTGAATAGACTCCGAAACTATTGGACCGATTTCAAAAATTCTTTCACCAGTAGAAAGCTACATTATCAGAGAGTGACATAGGCTTAGCTTGTCCCGAAATTCAATATGGTTCCCACGGGAACGGGTCCGGAACTTAACGCGGACGAGGACGTAGTTGCGGGCAAAACAGCTACTCATCAATAAAAATATAATTTTATGTCGTATTTACTTTTTCATCTTACTTACTCATTTGATTTTCTTTCGAATCTTTACATAGTATTCAATAAAGTTGATGCCGATGTCTGTTCGCTTAGATCTATTAAACTATTCAACGGATTTTAATGCATTTTCAGCAACAGATAGAATTGTTCAAACGAAAGGATTATATGTAAAATAATGTACAAGTATTTTCTGTAATTAGTAATAATAAGTAATAATAATAACTCTTTATTTAGTCATAAAAAACTTAAAAATAACAAATTGGTATGTACATACAAGCGATACAGGTTTGTATTAGTATCGGGACAAGCCCACCACACATTCCCACCACTGTGTCTCCTGTGTAGCCAGGATCAACAACGGCGACCTCAGATAGACAATAAGCAATGAAGCTTATTGACGTCCCGGGGAATAAACTACAGCTGTCTTGGAACTCACAACGAATTTAATCAGAAAGAAGATAGTCGGAGTAGGAAGTATTGAAAGGACTTCCCTCCTTAACAACTACGTGAGAAACAGCAATTTGAAGCAAAAGGCATTATACCCTAGAGAGATGGCAAATCAAGGAATCTGACAGGTTTGTATTAAGATTGTGTTATATTTATATTTAAGTACCCTGTTCCAACCGGCGACAACTCATCTCTGAACTAGACGTTAGTCTGTATCTCAGAGACTGTTGCCGCCGGATGGTAGGGGACTAACAGTTTGTAGCGCGTATGACTAATATGGCAATTAAGTAATTCCTACGAGAAAACTCAATACACGCTATGCGCGGGTTTCGCTAGAGCTAGGATAAAATTGCATAGCTCTCATACAGCATTATAGCAGTAAAACACGGGAACATGTTTCATTAAATTAAATAAAAGAATAATTTATTATTCAATCGTTTATTACCATTGATCTACACAATGAAATGGAAACATACATACACATAATGCAATGTAGTCAAAAAATATATTTTTTTACATCTAAATCTATATCAAAAATATGGCTAATGACAGATAAATAGTCTGTCTATTTATTGGCACATGGAATATTAGTTCCTTTTTTTAAATCTGTTCACACACGCATACAAGAATGCTGGGTCATTCCTAACTCGTCCTATGACGTTTCATCTAAGTATTCCATCCACATTACTAACTCAACCGATTACATGTTTATGTTGGATGAGTAGGAAAAGAAAATCTCATGAGTGATCATGAATTGTCATAGGATGAGTGAGGAAGAACCCGAAAATAATTATTATACTTTGATTTAAAACTTTTTTGTAACGATGTTATTTGTTGAAATAGTTTTAATCTTGCATCGTGTGAAATAGATTTGAATTTTCAATAAAATTATTAAAGCGTAAGTAAGCGGTGTCTTATATAATTCATATATAATATTTATATATCGCGTATAAGACAAAGTAAATTATTTTGTGAACCATACCTTAAATATTTCGATAAAACGAAATAATGGTAAAGTATAAAGCCAATTTAAGCAGTAAAGTCGATGGAAATTGTAAAAAAAGTTGGACGAATATCTTGAATACTGACTTAATTATTATTAATATTAAATATATGCAAAAACTAATGCATTCTATGTTCTTTTCATCTTTGATTGAGTTTGTTAATGTCAAAACACGATTTAAAAATGTATGCGGTAAAAACAATTATTTTTTGATGCGCTTTATCATACAAGATCAATTCAAATTATGAATTATTGTGAATTGAGACATTGACAGTTCCTTATACAAATATTGTATATTTTATTAAAAAATGTAATAAATAGTTTTCACTTGTTTTGACATTAACATAATCAAAAGCGACTTTCTTTTCCTTCACATTTATAATTACTCAACATTATCCTTTATTACATTAGGAACAACCCTCAAATATACATTAATTTAAGCCATACATGGAATGTTATAAACACTAAAATTATTAATAAATAAAAAAAATGTTGGGGAAAACCTGTCAATTTTCATAAAAAACAATGTTTCACGAAATCTTAGAACTGTATACGTTCTACGTATTAGATGCTAATAGTAATAACAATATTTTAAATATAATATAAATATTATTTTACATTAAGACCGGGGTCAGTGCGACACGGACTCCGCGCGGTATTCCCTGACGGATGTTTTTACGGACTTAAGAGACTTAATAATCCGCATGCGGAATGCTACGGACTTCATAGGCTAAATAATCCACATGCTGATAGCCCCGGACTTTATAGGCTTAATAATCCGCATGCGGAATGCTACGGACTTTAAAGCCTTAATAATCCACATGCAGAATGCCCGGACTTTATAGGCTTAATAATCCGCATGCGGAATGCTCCGGACTTTATAGGCTTAATAATCCGCATGCGGAATTCTCCGGACCTTATAGGCTAATAATCAGCATGCGGAATTCGTACCGCACTGATCTCCGCCTAAGATATAGCTAAGCATTTAAGCCATTATATGCTACCATCACTAAACCTAATAAATACTATTTACAAATCACCAGAATGTTTTTATATGAATATTCAAACAAATATATATTTTTAAATGTGAGTTTTTTACTAATTTAAATTAAAATGTTATATTGAAAATATATGTCTGAATATTCAAAAATTATAAATTTCTCTTCATACTATTGAAATATCACAAAGATTTATACCAAAACAATCTTAGAATTCATCTTTGCAGTTCCGAATCGAAATTCTTAAGGCGTACCCACACCCGTGACAATTGAAATGTATCACCTTTTTTGTTACATTGTTCTATTTTTTCTTATATATTCCTTGGGCTTGCAATTACGGTATATTAATTTAACAAAAAAAAGATACTGTCTTAGAAAATGTGTATCTTATTACGAATATCTTTAATTTTTTACGTACCAGTCGTTTTAATAGTTGTCATGGTTACAGTTTAACACTGGTGTAGATGCACCAATACATACAAATATATTTTCCAAAAATTGCAATATCCCATTCTGGCGGTGTTAATGATGAAGCACGAATACTGTTACGTACAATGATTACTCCGAGTTTGTTAAAAGCGTTTCTGATGTTCTTGTGGATGGTGATCACCATCTCACACACATGGTCTCCTTTGTCGGGTTGTAATGTATTTCTCTGTAACAATTAATTACATATTAGACAAAGAAAAAAATATATTTTATGCATAAATATAATGAGTGACGTGGGTTTAAATATGGCGTTGTAAACCAATATTTTTGCATTTAAACAAATAAAAACTGCAACACATTATCGTGCAGCTCCGCACGGTAAAGATTGGCGTTCATACGTGATCCAATTCGCGCCAGCAGAGCGCCATGAGACCCGATTGATTGCTGATTTGATTTGCGCAGTAGACGGTTTCTAGTAAAATGGTATAGAAATCGCGTCTACTAGTCAAATCACGTGATACATCAGGTCTCATCTCTCGTGGCGCGGATTGTACTATGTCTTGTTTCTTGGAAAACCTGCGATGTAGCACCGTGTGCCTCCTCCGTCCTAATTCTATTGATTTTAATATGAGGGAAATCATAGAGGCGCCGCGTGATCACAGTAACCTCGTGTGAACGCTAGTGCGGTGAAATATTTGCGGTGCACTACGATGTGGAACAGTTGTTATTTGTTGTGGATTAACTGCTACAGTAAAATGTGTTTCTTCGTTTCTGTTTACTCTTCGAGATGAGCAACGAGCAGTTAGATCAGTTAGACTAAGAGAATCGCCGAATTACCAGCCTTAATATAAAGATGAGAGTTTCTGACACGTTCCAAATAAACGTAGCCTTGTAGTTGCTACACGGCAATATTTCACAAGAGGCTGGTATAAAGTTACAATTTATAACTATTATGATTTAAAAGCCACTACTAGTTTGCAGTAATAACGAAGGTCTAATAAAATGGACATTAAAGATTCAATAAATTAATGCTTGTAGGGTTTTTTTTAATTGCACGATCGTTGTATTGTTTCGCGGTCCTCGATGATTCTAAATTGATTCTTGTTAATTGCAATTTAGAATCCTAAGTTACTATAATTCTAATGTTGTATTCCAATTTCCCTGTGCTTCAAGATTGTTAAGTGCTTGATTTTATTAAAGAAAATTTCATTCTTACTCTATTGTGTAAGAGAGACCGCTGTAGTAGGATCGTGCTTACTCCATCACCTTCACCGCCACAAGCATTGACTACATCTACAACAATTGAGAAAAAAAATATTAGTATTTCTTCAATCATTACTCTCAATGGGGCTTTTAGTAATAAACCAGGAATGTAAGACCCCATGGAAAGTATTAGTGTTAAAATATAGTAAAGTGCAAGTAAAACCTTATTGTAAAAATTACATTTTCAGTGCCATTTTGGACATAATTTCAAGATTAGGTATATAAGAATAGAAAAATATATTTATGACTGTAAAGCTAGACGTGATCTTGACTGTGTATCATTATGTTAATTTTACAGTAAAAATAGTGTACTACAAAAAATATTTCCGAAAATGTAAATTTGTATAATTTAAGTTAGTTTGACCTAAGTTTGGTTATGTAAAACAATTGAAAATAGCGACTAAAATACTGTTTCATGTTCGGAATTTGTAATACATAATATTTTTAAAATACAGTCACATAATAGTCGTATCCTTAAAGAAATAAGATACGGAATAATTTTACGGTATATTTAGAAATAAGTTTCGGAGTAAACCCTCAGAGTGGTAGGTATTTTTTTATTAACCAAACAAGTTTACTCCACCGGGACCCCTGGGGCTATTATCGTAGCAAAAACAGTTAAAATCTAGTCTCGATAACACGCTCTATCTCGCTCATACAAAATTTGAGATGAGCGAGATAGCGTGTGAGTTAGAAACTACATTTTTTTATGTTTTTATTACGAAAATAGACCTCCTCATGTTGAGCAGTAAGTAGGGAAGTCCAGAAGTGAGACTAATATAAAAAAAATATTACTTAATTGAATGTCGAAGGGCCAATATTAAAGTTCATGCCAAAACAGTGTTAATAAGTGCAAGAAATTTTGAATGTGCATTTAAGTTAGTTGATTATTGTCCTGTTAAAGTTAAAATTACCGTTACCATAAACAATAGAAACACAATAATAGAAATAGACAAAACGTATTTTTTTATTTTAATTAAACACTTCTCGGAATTTGACTCAAAAATAAGATTAATATTTTTTTATAAAGAATCCGTACGGAATTCTGTTTTGCATTTTGCAACAATGGACCAACATTTTAAGGGGATTACGGCGGGTCCCAAAACATTTCTTTAAACCGAAAACATCTTAATCTTCGCTGACCATATCTAAATACCTCATAATTCTTCGCCTTTAAACTTTAAAACATCTGGCCGATACAAAGAGACGTTTAATTTTTATGACTTAATGATATTTTTAAAAATAAAATATCGGTATTACAATTTAATATGGTATGAGTATATATTCTGTTTTAATATACTTGGCACTATCTAAAAACAGTTTGTCTAATATAACATTGATGTGAAATAGACATTGATTCCACTTGATTCGATCAGAAATGACTTTACTGTAACTTTTACTTTAACTTTTAACATACCATTTTAAAAGAGCAAGTGCTATGTTTCTTGCCCGTTCTTCTTAGCACAAATCTGCCGTCTGAATTGGTGGTAGGAAAAAAATGTGACGATTCGAAAGTGCTTTTAATATGCCTATTTGAATAAAAATGATTTGATTTGTGATAATATATACAACATTATGTTTGTAACAAAAATTAGGTATCATAATCAAACGCTATCATTGAATTTCACTAAACATCTTTTGGCAGGTATATTGGAACGGAATATATTCTGTTTATTACTAACTAGTAAATCCCTCGCAACTTCTTTTGCGTATACCTTTCCCATGAGAATTTTGAAATATCCTTTCTTAGTGCTCTCCTAAGTTATAAAAGGAACCCCTGTGCAAAATTTCAGTTTCTAACCCTTATAGTTTAGGCCCTGCGTTGATATGTCAGTCAGTCAGTCAGTCAATCAGTCAGCTTCTCCTTTTATATATATAGATAGATAATGTAAGTACAGTGAGTGCGAACTTTATTGTTTTCAAACTATACTAGAACCGAACTCAAAGTGTCGAGATCCCGATACGGAACTGTAAAGGGCGTAGGTGACAGGCAACGGCATTTATTTTACTTCCGTGCAATTCAAGACTGGGTTAGAACGTGATCGCACACCCTGTATGTGCGACTGTGGGAACGGAGCGTTTTGTTTTTATACACAGGTTGATTATTTTTGCTTTGGTTGATTTTTTAAGCACGACATTTATTTTGAAGTGTTTTTCGAGCCCGCGACTGTTATTATTTTAAAGTAGTAAATCATAATTTTGTTTCACAACTTGGTGCCTTCATTTGATGTGACAAAACATCGATTTTATTTCTAGATATTAAATGAACAATTATCAATAAACATGTCTAATAAAAATATTGGATTTAGTGAATTTATGATCGCTGTCTAAACTTCTTGAGCGTTTCATTAAAAAAAATCAATGTTATTTTTTATTTAACTGTATGCAACTATGCAACCTTTCAATTCGAAAGAGCTAGAATTAGGCCTATTTGAATAAAAATATGTGACTTTGATTTTGGATCGTCTAAAAAATAAAGGTTTCTTTTAGGTTTTTCACATTACATTATTTTATTTTATCATGCTGTATGCAAAAGATGGTTTCTCAAGGGGGCGCCTAATTAACCAAGTTCGCCACCTCGACGCGATCCGCGAACAATTGTACACTTACTATGCAATCACGGCGATCTACTTACATTGATACAATGCATTACAAATAAATTGCCACGTTCGGATTTCTCAAAATGGCGAAGAAATCTTATTATTTTATTTTTTTGCACTAATTTTATAAATGTTAAAGTAACTCTGTCAGTTAATCCAAAATAAGGACTTATTTATTAGTTTTTATCTTGGAAATTACGCCAGGAATAACACTAGTGCTGCATACAAAGAGGAACGTAATAACCTTCGGAATTTAAAAAAAAAACATCAGATAGAGAATAACTCTTTCCTGGTTCGCTTGAATTAATGAAAAGTAAATCAATTAATGGAAAACCGCTGAGAAATTTTGTTTGTTGCTGATACTATTATTATGCTCAAAATAAATATTTTTTTAATGTGTCAAATTGCCAGATACTGTATCTTTGTGTGGTCAGTGACTAATGTGGAATTTATGCAATGCCTTGGTTTTCTAAACTAATCTGCGATGTAATTAATTAGATCTACGTATTTGTAGTTTTTCTTATAGATTTTAAAAAATGATTTTTT
Source organism: Endotricha flammealis (assembly GCA_905163395.2). Classification (NCBI taxonomy): domain Eukaryota; kingdom Metazoa; phylum Arthropoda; class Insecta; order Lepidoptera; family Pyralidae; genus Endotricha; species Endotricha flammealis. The sequence continues at coordinate 9,750,322 of LR990869.1, read as the reverse complement.
AAATTATGAATCGCAGAAACTGCTTAATCAATTTCAATGTGGTTTTCGTTGTATCACTATCAGGTTTACAAAAAAAAATACACGCTGTATAAAGAAAATTATGACACAAAGTCAAAACAGATCAAAATTAAAATGGACGATCTATTTTTAACATATCAAATTAATCGATTATACATAGTAATCGATACTATGTCAAATCGATTCGCACGAGTTGTGCACCGATGCAACCTATCCCGATGGGCGATAAGCCCGATCTCGAATGAGCCGATGACCCACTACGTTAACTAAATGGGACATCGACAGTACAATACTATTTCTATTAATTAAGTTAAATTGTATTTTCGTTCGCTACGTTTTAGGTCTACACGATTTCACTTTGACTACTCTGAACATTAGAAATCAGTGAATTATAAAACAATAGGTAACAATAGTTAGTACTATTTAAAAGAGCAAGTACTATGTATGTCGCAGAAATAAAAATTACTGATAGCAACTCTAAAAGTTAACAAAGATCCCGGGGTCTCCAGTTCTTTAATTTACAATGTCAAATATAGGTAGCGCCCCTAATGTTACTGATGTTCATGATATTCACTTTCCATCAGGTGGTCTGCTTGCTTGTTTGCCGTATGTTATAATCAAATTAAATTTGCAATATGACTCTTATGCTGTTAAAACTGAATACACACAGAGATAAGCAACGGTGACTCTAGACTTAGTATTTTAAAGCGTTTTAGTAAAAATCCGCGCTTCTCCGTGCATGACACATCATCATATGAAGATTGTGTCGGACATTCCGACTGTTGTCCATAGATTTAAAAAAATTCATCATGCGACCGGGATTCGAACTCGGGACCTCCTGGGTGGCGGTCTGGCGTGTTTACCGTTACGCTACGGAGCAATAGATGACATTGATTGTCATCATTGATGAAAACAATGAGACTATTCCGGCCTATTACCTACAATCTTTTTTTTTATTTTTACCCACTGTAAGTCGTGAATGTCGTGATATCAATGTCCAATTATGTATAGCATGCCATATTTATCTTTAATTAGTTAGACATCTAAGTTACATATATACTGGAATAGAATTAAGACGTTTGTATCAGATACTCTTAACTGTTGGTGAATTTAAATAAATAAATAAATAAAAATCTTTATCAAAATTGTTTTTTGCTACCACCACAGAACAGACGAGCAGTCAAGATCTTCATCGTCTATGATCTTTCCACTTCCGTACTCGGCGGGGTGTTTATAACAAGTTTATATAACAACCCCACATTAACAAAACAATCGGTAGCGGGCCCGCCGTGGGCGTTCACGATGGATGGTTCACACGCAGCTTGTACCGGTTCATAACCCATTTTGTTGCATAAGGGTCGCGGGTTCGAACGCACATACAAACAAAACATCGATCTACTCTGATTCTGATTGTATACCCAATAGTTTGGAGAAGGTAATTTAGTTTTTCGTCTTCGATATGACGTTGAACTGTCGCACAATATCTCTTGGAATTGTGATTGATAGCCCTGCCCATTCCATAGCGTAATTTATTTTTATTGTAAGGTTGCCTTGAAAAGATTGCTGTCAGCAATAAGGCCGCCTTGTTGCCAAAACACTAGTCTGTAAGTTGTATGTATGTACATACAACTGTACCTTCTGCATTTTTTAAAAAAATGTGTTTTGCTAAAAAGAATATTCCATCAATCTATCTATTAGTGATTGTCAATTCAGTCTCACTTGACTACTCAGTCATTAGGGGCTAGAATTGGACCGTTAGTGCAAGGGCAGTATAACAACTTAGAGTGGAGGAGGAAGACTATTTCAAATACCAACGGCGGCATTCAGGGACCTACACTTCCGGACACTTGAATCGAGCCACCCAGCAGTTTCAACTTTGATTGCTGGTAACTTAACAAAAGTATATGATCAACGAAAAAGTTTTTATGCAGTTTGGAAGCTGGTATACTTAACATTAATGAGGTATACTTAATTCCAAATTTAGTTAGTTAGTTAGATGTACTACTGCTGATCCATCCGTTTTGGACAAGCGTGGTGGATTTTGAAGTATTGGGCAAGTCTAATTTGACCTGTGTGTAGTCATTGACTCGAAAAGAAAAAGAAGAAGTTCATATCCATGGATATAAGAAACCCATTGTAGAAAGAAGGCCTCTGCATGCCACCCTCTGCATACTCTGCCTAGTAGTGAGACAGTTTAGGCTAACAATAATAGATGATCATTCATTTATTCGTCTTTATTGCTGCATTCCACTTACTATAATTTGAACTTCTTTATCACGTTAAAATACTGTGAGAGATAATGTCTCAGTATAGTAAATCTGAAAAGGCACTAAATTATTCTCGAATCTTCGATCGAGATTTAATGGCAAACCTTCATTTGCTTAATAAGCCTCTGTCACTCCACGTTAACCATCTGATCGTAAGTAGATTTCTCAAACTCCGTTTATAGGTTCCGCCATCCGACATTCCTTCTAGTAACCATTGCTAAATATAAGGGACCGCTATCTTCCCAGTCGCTAAGTTGTAAAACACCAAACTGGGAAACATCGCATCACATACATACATGGATCTACCAACAAATTGCTGCAATTTCATCTTGGAACGGTTAAGCGTGGTACACATTGTAGTTCCTTGTACGGTCGGCGCATAAACTGCAAATTATACCGCGCGAGTCACGTGTGCCTTGGTCTCGCGGGCTACCGTCAGCGTTCGCACAGTTTCGGAAGCATTAGGGCCCATTAAGCACCGTTAACACACGAGCACGTCACGAGCTCACGACTCGCACGCGGCGTGAGCGATCTATCGACAATCTCGCGGTAGCAGGGTGCCGTATCCACAGCATTCACACGGAACGCTTCCATGTACTATTCTGTATCTGGCACTATTTTGTAGAAAATTTGAATTGAAATGGTACATTCTTATAGGCTTTAGTGCACATTATTGTGTCTTATAGCCGTTTCGTAATCACAAACGGTAGAAATACATTGGTGTTGTACAAAAAAGGATGTTTTTATGGCCGTCTGTCACCCACATCTATATCATTTCACGAGTTTCGTAAATGGTACCGAGTCGTTCGGAGATTTGCATTGGTGGGGTCGCGACCCCGTCACTAACTCGCTACCAGCACATTGTATGGTAATTGTGGATGACAGCCTCCGCTGGAATGTCGTCGACAATCCTGAGTGACATACGCGGACGTGTGAACGCACCTTATGATTTAAGAAGTTTAATGAACTCGCAATGTGTAACACATTGACAGGTATATTATGAAGCGGATGTTATTTTTAAATAGTTTAATTAATTGTTGGTTTACTTACAATAAATAGCAATTTATGGTATGGATTAGGTTAGCAAATAATCAGATTTTTTTTCTCAGCATTTGATACTCTATCTGAGCATTTTAAGATTGTTCTTTACTTGAAAGGGTATTTTTTTTCGAAAGGGTCATTAAACTGTGAAATGCTTCAAATGTCATATATTTTTACAGCATAGAGACTGCATGAAGACTATGACTGGATAAGTTGAAAAGAAAAAAAAAATTATCACGAATTTTTACGTTTATTAGACAAACCTCTACCTCAGATACCGAAAGACACCATGTTCGACATCCGCGCACAATTTTGTGAACATGTGTTGTAATTTCATCTACTTAGTACGGAAATTACTACTTACTAGCTAGTTACTTATAATAACTAGGTATATCTTGTAACAGTAGTCAGTGATAAACCACGTCATAACACTAAGCCAATGCTTCTGTGATGGATAGGACCTTAATTCTGAAGGAACAGGCTAGCCACAGCCTTGTCTCACCTGACTGTGGTAACCGCGAAATATGTGGGTCGAACTACGCGCACGTGTATGGTATACCTTACGGTATGTAGCACAAAAAGGCAAAGTGATCCACTGAGTGTAGTTGTTAAATAAATCTTCCGTCCAGCATCAATTTGGTCGTGAGTTCTATTACCCCGAAATATTAGGAACATTGTATTAGTACCGTTTTAAAAGAGGAAGAGAAAGCTCCAGTTCTACCGTCTGAACTGGTGGAAAAAAAAATCGAATGAACTTGTAATTAGGCCTGACTTTATCCTTTCAATACTTCCTACTCCGACTATCTTCTTTCTGATTAAATTCGATGTGAGTTCCAAGACAGCTGTAGTTTTCTCCCCCGGGACGTCAATAAGTTTCATCGCTTATTGTCAATCTGAGCTCGCCGTTGTTGATCCTGGCTACACAGGAGGCACATCGGTGGGAATGTGTGGTGGGTTTGTCCCGAATATTCTATCTATACTTTTTCCTTTGAAAGGAAAACTTTATCGTAGTAGTAGAAACTTACCAAAATTGTTATTTATTATGGTTTTTTTTGCATATAGGTAATCAAATTACCATAGATGTAAGAATTGGGAAGATCTGTAGCATCGGTACTGGCAGAGAGAGGTCTATTACTTTCCATCAGATTCAGATGTTGAAGCAATCATATTGGTAAAATTGTATCAAATATGTCAAGGAGTATAGGAAGGAGTCTATGAAAACTAATATTGTTATTGTCATAGAATTTGGGAATTTTCCGATTAGTCATTACTTAACTCAAATACTATCCTGAATAGTGACACATTTCAGTTGACCTACGTGACCTAGCACATGAACTATTATATTAATTTTACTAATAAAGAATTATTTATGCTAGACCAGTTGGCCCGAGTAAAAACCCGGTCGTGGCATTTTATGAAGTGTTCTGGACGAAGCTCAAACGCAGTATACAACATTACAGTACAACTATAAACATAGCATCGAAATAACTATATGTTTGCCAATTTCAAGAAACCGTTTTTGCATGAAAATTTAAAAAATCTGAAGTTTTAAATATGTGCTTCGGCTGGTACACGGCTCGTGCCTGGCGCTAAGTAATATTAAAATTATTCAGTGTGTTATTTTACCATAATTATTTTATGAAAAAAAAAACACGAAATGTAATTAGTAAAAATTCTGACCAGATGTTTCAAAGGACTATCAAATTGTTAAGACGAATAAATTACTAAATAACATCTACTAAAAGTCAAATATTTTTTATCTCTCCGCGCCGCCGTTAATAACTAACAAATTTAATATTATATTGACACCTAAATCTTTCGATAAATATGAAATAAACTAACCATTAATCCTATTGTAGGTTAGATTTAACCGTGACATTATTAAAACTCCGCGATGGAATATGAAGCACGACGAAAACTCGCGTTAAGCAACATTAAAGATCCGTTTCACTACTTGCTGATAAGTTTTCATTAGCAAAAGAACTGTCAGTTCCACGGTAATGTTATCAACAAGTATTGAATCAGGTCCTAATATTATAAAAGACTCACCTGTGTTGGCGCAAGTTATCCTGCCTTTTAAAACTCTTCCCACACACTTCACAACTGTAGGAGAGCTCCGGACTTTTATGTGTGCGTTCATGTATCATCAGGTTGTAGGATTTGGTGAAGCGGCGTTGGCAGTACTTGCACACGAACTCGCATTTTGGACGCAGCTTGCGCCTGAAGTCTCTCGTGTGATCTTCGTCGATCTGCATCACAGCGAACATTTTGTCTAGTCTATGATGTGATGCGTGCGGCGGGCGGGGCTTGAGCGCCTGTAATAGTGATAGCTTATCAGATAACATACGTGTTAGCGACCTTATTGTGTAGGCATTAAGGCGCTTGTAAAGTATAGATAAGGGGTAGGTACATGTTGAAATACGTATACCTAATAAAAGGCTAAGTGGCATACGAAATAATGTAAACGCCATATAGATAGAGGCACTTTCAAAGGCAAATCAAGGCTATTATCATAAGGGTTTATAATAATTTATTATCATAAAACGAATATAGATATAACAGTGTTATTGAAGTTTACGTGTTAACAGTTCATTTAAATATTTTAAATTCTTTAAAACGCACCTTAAACGACTTAACACTTTCACTTAAGTTTAAAATTCTAAAAACCAGTGTCAAAGTCACCGAACAACACTTTACGCGAAACTATAGCGACTAGATGTGTCACTTTAATGACGTGCTTCCAACTGCGGGTGCGTTTGGCAACTGCGATGGCTGTGAGGGTGCAGAAACTTCTGATAACGTTACGCGGAAGGCGCGTAGCCCCCACCACGTGCTCACAAGTGAATGAACAGAGGAACAGGTAGCGCCACGGTAGGCTTGCTATAGGAAAATGCATCCAGTAGGCAGTTATTTGACATTTATGTATTGCAATATGAAATTTACTGTTTGTGTAATATTTTACTGTACAACAAACATATAATTTGTTCAACAATTAAAACAACAGGACTTTATTGTCGTGATTGTGTAATTGAAGATAATAAAATTTTATTACAGCCATTCATAACATAAATACCTTATAAAATATTTAGTTATTGTTAAATGTTAATGTAAACAATAAGGTATATATTGATCTTTGTATTTGGATAACAGGTAAAATTTTCAATTAATTGTTACTGTTTGTGTGAACTAAGTCTAATAGACTTCTCGAAAAGTTATATCAAATGAAATTGGATTAATATTTTGTTCTTCAATTTATTAGACCATATTTTTATGGAGCTGTTATCCAGCACGAGGCATCCGATTAGATGTTAGAATATTTAAAATAATAAATAAACATCATTATTGTAAAGTTTGTAGTCAAGTATTATACAACTAAAGCGAATTTGACACTTTGAAAAATTTTCGTATGTTTCACAAAAAAGATGTTACTAGAAAGGTAACAGCATTATAAAAATAACAATAATACACCGATTACTTCCTACAGTTCAGTAGCTGTGGGAAAGCGACCGGTGGCTCGCGGCGCTACCGTGTATTCCACTCACGAAACATACACGACCCCCACTTATTTCGGCACCGGTACTGTTGTCAGTAAATTGATGATGATTTTCGACTTCTGACATCACCGGGACCACAGGGCATAGTCGTTGTACCTTCTAGATCACGTGTGTCCCCGTAATTAGAAGTTTTTTTGTAGGAATTTTAACAATGCAACGGTGACTTTCAGATGACACTTTTAATACTAATGTCCATTTTCAGCAACGCCTCCTAGCGTAGGAAAACCTAACTGGAACAAATTTTATGACATAAGGTTATTTCTACACTAGGAGGCGTTTTGGTGAAAACGACCATGACTTAAAAGTCATGGTCGTTTTTAGTAGATCTAAAGATCTACTAAATAACTTTTTTATTATTTTGAGAAATCTTATTGCTAAAATATATATTAGCCACCCGCAGCTTCGCATAGGTAATATATAGCATAATTTAAATTCTATCCCTTCTTTCTGTTTAGTGAAAACTGTATGAAAATATGTAAATTCGTTGCTAAGGTTAGTTCAAACAAACACAATCTCGTCGCAGCGGGGAACTTCAATGTAAAATATATAGTGATGTTTATTATAGCTGATTTTTATGGTCTTTATTAATAGCAGAATAAGTATATTAAATAAAACAATGTATGTTAATGTAGTGACTATTTTGTAAATATGTAATAAAATTTACATTAACAATGGCATAATAAGACGTGTGATAAATATATTGGTAAGTTATCAGATGATTACATTTTACAATAATCACTGTAAGTACAAAGATTTGAAAAAAGTAAGACAAGTCATTTTGAGCTTATGCTCAATAACCCCAAGGGAGGAAGTTTTTTCTGACAATCGGTTAGCTGATTTGAGAAAAAAAACATGCAAAGAAAATTAAAAACAGTAGAGTAAATCTAGCGGTAGAGGGCAGACCCTATACTTCCAGCAGTGGACTAATATAGACTGAAATATTGATAAATATTATACAAGGAAGAATGTTATATCTACATAAAGTAACGATGTGGTTACACTAACTATTGCAATCATTGAAATCCATGTTTTCGCGAATTCGACAGTTAAAGAAGCAATAAACTTCAACTCTTAGAACCGTGTAGCGGCACTTATGACTCGTTTTATCGCGCCGTAACTGCACAACAGCATTCAAATTGTGTGAATGGTTGTCACGCGCAAACCTCTAAAACTTGTAATAAGAGACTTTAAGTTATACCTTAGTATGACCAATCATAACTTCTACTTAATTAACGTCATTCTCACTTTTAAGTATTAAATTGTCTTGACACTTCTGTGTTAATCTGTACAAATAAATAAAATTTTAAATGTGTTTGTAATTGCAAAATATTATTTTTATGATTATTGCAAATAAATATTTACACTAGTTATCAAATATCAAACGAAAATATTACAAAATGTAGCTAATATTTTAAAAGGGAATAGAAGAATTTAATCTAAAGAAGGATAAATAAAATAAATCTAAGCATCTACAAGGTGTAAGGGACAGACTCCACTGAGGAGGTAATGACGATACGATTATTGTAACCAATCAATAGTACCTTCAACGATATTTATTCGATGAATTGTTATTAACGGATACATGCGAAACCAAGTAAAAGCCAGTCAATCATTCGTATAAAATAAATATTGAAATACCTAGTAATATAGTTGCACACACATACCCTATGTGTCAAAAGAAGCTTCTAAGATCTGATCTCCGCTTAGGTAGAGGTCTCGGACCTTTTAAGGGTGTAAATTTTATTTTTCTAAATTGTACTTCTAGAAAGTTAGGGATTACTTTATAGAATAAAATTTATAAAATACCACAATGAAACAAAATCTACGAATGAAGTTACTAACTTAGTAACAACGCATGCAAAAAAAATAATGAAATTATACAACATCACAACACATATCATCGGGACATCACGACCGTACCGAGACACGCATTCGACTGTGTCGCAAAAAACTCATCTCATAATCTACGTTATTAGTCCATAATCTCCTTTTTATGGTCAAAGAATGCCACTTAAATTCTATTGATAAGAATCAACTCAGCTCACGAGATTCCACTTTTCGGTTAACTCAGATCCCGACAAAAGTATATTACATTAGTGTGTACCTTATATTATTGTCATGAGCGTGCCGCAAGGAAGCATTTTAGGTCCACAAATTTTATTGGCGACGTTTTGGAACTTTTGGTTTTTTCACTGCACAAAATTATATATACCTTATAAATATTCCACGTGCGTTCATCGAAAACGAAGCTAATAACTAATGAGATACGATCATTTTTAAAACTTATATAGTTTATTAAAATTAGTTCAAGCGGATCTCTATGTGAGTCATGAGACCACAGGCCTTGTATCTCAGAGAACATTCTTCAAAATATGTTCGAAGATGACTCACTAGGTCCCATGAACTATTGACATGACATATTCATAGAAAGACTTGTACATTTCATCATATTAAAAATTCCAGTTAAAGTACTGCGTAAAGTTTAATTGTTATTGTGACCTATGTTTGAAGAAATATTACTCTTTACTACGCATATTGATGACGTCAATAAAAATAAAACGTACTTTTTGTAATTATTCACTATTATGATTGGGAAGTTTTATATGTCTTTGATTCTTCCTATGCATTGTAATACCATACAACAACATTTTTTTTTTAAGTAAATCTTATTAAATAATCTTACAGATATGTCTCACATTTTGCTATTGCAATGAAGTTGCCAAAATTTGAAATTGTATCGATACTTAGTATGTAATTTTTTTGTTATAAGCAGGTATATCTACTTTATAACAAAAATATTTATTACAGTTATTATCTTTTTCAGTATACTAATTGAAAATAATGTATAAACATAAACAAATAAAATGCGTATAATTTTTACAAGTGTATATCTGTGACATTCCAATCTTTACGTAACACGGTCGCAAACAAGATGTTTATGAGTTTCATATATTAACGTATAATAAAAACCAACAATTATGCGTCACATACGTGAGAAACCGAGAAACTTGAGGTTACATTTGTTTTGAAAGGACTGAGTCAATATGAATAATTAAAAAGCCAGTTGAAACGAAAAGAATACCTTTGCAGAAAAGTGCCTCGAAAGTTGACTCTAGATACTTTCAATACTGAATATTTATTGCTTCCTAAATACAATTATAAATACAATCATCAATACAAAATAATATATGTACATTTATGGACCCAGTCGGGCATTGCAATAGCAAGGAGGAGGGATCGCATTTGTTAGGAATTGATATTAATTGATTTTCTTTAACGAAATTCATCAAATCACTTCTTAGATAAAAGGAAGAAACATCCCGAAAGAATTAGCTTAGGTATATTGATATTGTAAAGAGCCAGCTCAGAAAGCTATCAGAAATCTAATTAGTAAGTATTCATCAAGGAAGATTATTAAACATTTAAATACAACAACAGAAGACAAAACATAAATAACACAAAATCTAAAGGGAACATAAAAGCCAATACAATTACTGATGTCGTAAACGAATGAGCACATTTCACTACTTAGTAGTTTTTATGCACATTATTGGTCATTTCGCTTCATTAACAACATTGTACAACATCGCACTTAAATGTACAACATTTCGCATACAATACACACTATAATAATTATTCACAAAAACTGCCACTCCGAAGATAATTACGTAAAATTCCACAAATGCAGACAATGCATCTTCGTTCTACTATAGCTGTGATTCGATTGTTAGCAACATAGTAATGAGTATAGCTTTTAATACTAAACATTAACATTTACACCATAAAAAATATTGTTCGTATCTTTGCAATATCTGAATTCAATGTATGTTTTATGAAGTTATTAGTTTACTTGTCGATGCCCGCTGATGCGCATGTTTTACCCTCGGAACAATGAGTTTGCTTAGTGACACTACAAACGTTTTAAGTTAACTCCTTGTTCCCATTATGGACATAATGACATATGTATAACACATTCTGTTGTGCAGTTGTGCATTAATTTGTTTAACTTCATACATTCTATCAAAAACATCAAAGGGATAAGACACCAATCTCCGAAAAGGTCTGACATCAATAGCATTTTAAAGTCTAATATTTATTATTGTGTCATTGGCTTTATGCTTGTCTAATACGGTCTATTATGGACCATTCAGGTCTTTGTGGTCCTTTCAATGGACATAATGCTATGTCAGCGTGAGTCCGCAGTTCGGTATATTGCACGCATACATTTAACAAGTTATCCGAAGAATTTGTAACTAAACTTATTTTATTATCGTTTATTTTACGATGACCTACCTAAAGAGTATTAACTCGAAGATTGACTTTTAACTTTAAATTACAGTCATGAAAAGGTAATTAATTGTCCTGAAATGGCGACGCCGCAAGAACAACGAAAATATTTTAACCAATTTTGTATAAAACGGAAAGTGTTTTAAATTTATTTTATTTTTCCGTACAATCAAGAACAGACTTTTAGTCAATTATCTGGCTCAAAAGAAAGAGCCTACCTACTCATTCGAAATCTCAATCTATAAAAAAGATTATGTGTACTTTACTATTTTATTAAAAAAATAATTAATTGAATATTTATTTACGTTATAAATATGCATTATGTCGTCTCATGTGGTATCTTATATGAAATGCAACATTTGAATATGATCGTGACATGAAGCCGAATCGATGTCAATCGTGCATCGAATATCGACTCGATTATGAACCTAACAATCCGATTTGAATAAAATTATTACCGACATTGTTCCGCACTCATCTCGTTTCAACACGAATTTTATGTTTATCATTCTATTTGACATTTTTACGAACAATGACCTATGTTTCTCTCCCTCCCACAGATAACCATCTTTATGTTAGTGAGAGGGATGGAATGTGATTGTTAGGTTGCCCTTTAAATTTTGAAGATAGAATGTAAAGTATGAGCTGAATCACGTAGTTGTAATTACCCTTTTGGTAGTTTTAATGAATAAATCTTTTATAATAAAACATCAAGCCCTGTTTCAACACTTGGTAATAAAGTCCCAACTAGGCTATTTGCAAATTAACAATGCTATTAATTTGCTGGGGGGCGCGGGGGGGGGGGGGGGGGGGGGATCCAAATTCTTTCATAATCCTATTCCCCTATTTTTCTTGTAGGCCACGCATTGGTAGCGCCTTTGGTGTTACTCATATTCATATTATTGCTGCGGTAACCGCTTTTCATCAGGTGGACCGCTTGCTTGTTTGCATGCCGTAAGTCATAAAAAAAAATTAAAATTACTATCACACAGACAATAAAATCGAGCGGGGCGCCACGTCTCACAATTTAACTGAAAGTACTGTGTAACCTTTTCGCAGAGGTAAGTACATAGGCGCAGTACATAATGAAGGTAATAATAACAATTTAAATTCAAGCTGGGGTTTAGTAGGGCCAAATTATAATATACAAATGAGCGAGTGAGCAGAAATAACGAAACAGTTTATGTCTCGCGCGTTCCCACAGGAACGTTATGCGCCGCGAACGGAGCTACGATTGCTGTGGAGTCGACTTATACCAAAAAATATTTTTTTATAAATTTTTATAATAAAAATATGAGGAGTTTCTACTGGTCGTGCAATTCATGTTAATAAAATTACAATTACAATAAAACATCAAAATATTATTTGTAAATGTGGTTGAATTAATTAATTAATTCTATATTAATAATATTTTTTTGCATAACTGCTGAATTACTCTGACAATCCTTAAAATTATGAAAAAATTCTAAGATAGAAACTTATTCTAAAATAACTAAATAACTTACATTTAAGTAAAATACATTATTTTTTTATTGAAACCTAATGTTTTGTTATCTAGTAACGCGGCCTCGTAATCGGAGATACGTATTACTTTGATCTACTAAAGTTCTCAAAGGCAAAGTATAAAATACTTTATTCTGTGGGCCCTCGCGGGCATTTGAGACACGTCATTTACAATGTTACATAATAACATTATTATTATCTATAAACTACCATTTCGGTAACAAAGCAAAATGACCACTGGTAAAAGAAATAGCGAAAGAAAACCTCTCAGCATGAATATCCACATTACAACCTTTAAAATCCCACAAACAATATAATGTTTTTTTCACGCACGACTATTTTATAAACTGAATTACTATCATCACATTAAAAATATAAATATAAAAAATATTTTAAAACAAAAGTCAAACTAGTCGACTCCACTGACAGCTCTGTCCAGAAAGTACCCAAGTATCTGTGAGTGCCGGCTGATATATTGGGGGCTTCGGCCGTGTAGCCCCCGGCGGTCGCCTGAGCTCGTCTCCTTTACGTTCCTATGTAGCTGATTATGTTCTACCATAAGGCTATAGATAGGCTTATGTTGTACTTAATAAAGTACATTCCAATCAACATTATACCTCTAAAACATTAATTAATACTGTTTTTTCGTCGCGATTTCTTATTTTTTTTATAATGCGATTAGTTATATTTTTTTATAAATCGTCTTTATTTTAAATATGGTGGAAAGAGGACGAACAAAGTACATAATAGTTCATAATATAATGATAGGCGAGATGTACGTATGCAATCCCAAAGAAGCTTTAAGATACAAAGTACCTACCAGAATCTCAACTCTCATATAGAACATCTACTAAAATTGATCTTGAATCTATGTAAGATTACACATAGTTAATTACTGCAATTTCCGTATAATAAAGTAAAAAACTAAAGAAATAGTTTCATTTTATAGTCTGAGTTTAAAGTTCAAACCCTTCGAATTTCATATAAACAAAGTCGTAATACATAATTCCCCATCCCGAATCGCCCTCAGGGAGTGCGGGAGGGCGGTCCCTCACAGTAGCAATACAAACAAACTATATGTACAATCATTATATTATGTGGGAGCGCGAACGGCTACTGGTTTACGCGGGCGTCCAATCAAAGAGCGTAGGTTATATAAGCTACCGTATAAAGTAAGGGAAGTGATTTTTTTATTTATTTTGACTGATAGAGTCATTAAATAGTTTTGTCATAATATTATAAGCATTTTATTGAAATCTAAAGTATGTGCCGAATAGATATATCTTTGTAAAAACCGAAAGAAAAGCGACCTATTTTTTTTAAATTATAAAAATTAAAATAAAATGTCAAAAAACAAAATTATATACGAATTGTATTTTATTTTAAGTCAAAAGCTCTACTTATCATAACAAAATAACATTGTACTAACAGTAGATTATTGATGTTGCATAAACTAACCATAAGTTTTATCGAGTCGGGCGGTGGCTTTATCGAGATTAGCTCGTGATCGTGCATAAATCGCTATAAAACCAAATGCTTTGTTCCTATCTCCAATTAAGACGTTTCTCTTTGTTTATGTCGGATAGATAAACTACATTGAATAAACATAAAGCCACTGTTGTAACATAATTTTATATGATAATCGTAATGTAAACTAATCAATTCGATTTAAAAAAAAGTATAATCGGGCTACCGTGCGCCAATCAGGGCAAGGGGCGGAGCGCGTAACACGGCGGCGAACAAAAATGAAAAAAAAAAAGAATATTTCACTTTTTTTATTTACAACGTGCGCGCGGGCATCGAGTGTGGGTGGGACTTTCTATCGCCCGCGGCTAATTTCTCGTGGGACGATGCGGGGTATGCATCACAAACTGAACGTTAAAATTATGTGAGACTACATCGTCTCATAGAATACCATGTAATACAGTAGACCGGACTATAATTACGGAATAGCCATTCAAGCTCGTTTATGTAATTAGATTTTGTTACTGCAATTTATATTAAATGATTGGCATGTAATGAGTTGAGTAGCTAATTAAAAGCTAAATTAGACAATGCATGTAATGTATAATTGCAAAGATTTATTAATATTTTTCCATGTCGACACTTTAAATCTTTACCCACTTTTGAAAAGTAGAGCAAACGTGAGATACGTATATAAGAGGTTTAGAGCGTACACTGCCACGCTTCTCCATTGCAGATTGGCAGAGGCCAGTGTTTTAAGGCGCCTGAAACCCACCAAATTGACTTAACGATAGTCACACCAACGAGCTTAACGTGCCCTCCGAAGCAAGGAACATTAAAGAACTTATAAAATATAAAAAAAAACACAAAAACAAACAGGTATTAAACACTCAATCTAGCAAACAATATAATAGGTCTAACTTCCTTGGTACACAAAAACACAGGTATAATCTGTGGCGCTTCACCATAAGGTGTAGGATGTTTGGTTTGTCCGTCTGTCTTAAACAAATAGTATGGTGCGAAATAGCCTTTACAAACAAACCGCTGAATGGACGTAAATTTTTGTGAATGATTCTACTTTACATATACAAAATAAATATTATGAAATTTTTTCTTAGAGTTATCCTGATTTCCTAATCCATCGGGATTTTGCGGAATCGAATACACGACCTAATTATCTGACAAAGTATAGAGGAGACCAAAACCTTTTTTAGGATATGTGAAACGTCATTAAAAAACGTTGTTTCCTGTATTTTTAAACATTTTTTGTATTTTTCATGACTTTATAATTTAATCTAGGTATAATACATAATAACTGACCGATGTTTATCTTGATAATAAATAAATATATAGGGACAAATGGATGGTGCATTTATTTACAAAAAAACTGTACTCAAACTTAAGATTTTGATGGTAATACTTACTTGGAAGTCATTTTTATTTGAATACCAGAAATCTAATATACACAGAAAGTAAAAGAAATATTTCTTTTCAAATATAAAATTAATTGTAGTTTAAGCGTGGATACCGTATAAAAACTGAATACCTTTTTCAAATGCACTAGATTTTAGTTTATATATAAAAAGTTATCGGTCTTTATCAGCCTAACCCATAATTAATGACGGTAATCTCATAATCAGGACTTTAAACAAAGGATTATTATTTCTCAATACCTAAATAATCATAGATTACCTACAATTCCTTTTTATGCTGTGTTCACATTGATATAAAACCTAGTGAAAAAAGCGCGGCGAAATAAGCGAATGATCTTACAATAAAATAAATCTAAATCGTATTGTAAATTAAGGCAAGACCCACCCGTTATTGTATATGAAGATAGTAATAGTTTTTCTCTTGCCTAGGATCTTTGCTTAGATTTTAAAAGCTTAGATTTTTCAGAATGACATTTCTTTTTCGCCTAATTTAAGAAATGTTTCGAAATTGTCAAATTTATGCTCAAAACGGTACACAATATGATGTCATGTATCAATCATCAATCAATCATCAATCAATAATATTATAAAGAGGTAAAGTTTGTGTATTTGTTAAATTGTAAGGGGTAATCTCGGGATCTACTGAACCGATTTTAAAAATTCTTTCACCAATAGAAAGCCACATTATTGCTGAGTGTCATAGGTTATATAAAAACCCAAAAAATAAAAAGGCTTTTAACATTATGCCCAACGAAGTGGGCACGGGTCAGCTAGTGTATCAATAAAGTCAATTAAAAGTATTGAAAACCTATGATTTGATTTGACAACCTCCGTGGCGTAATGGTTACCATGCCGAACCGCCACCCATGCCATGAGGGGACCTCATCCCGGGAGGTTTCATGATGAAATACTAACTTTTTCTGATTAGCCTGGGTCTTGGATGTTTATCTATAATTATGTATCTGTTATAAAATATTGTATCGTTGAGTTATTATCACATAACACAAGTCGCTAACGTACTTTGGGGCTAGCTCAATCTGTGTAAAAAAGGTCTTAAAACATCTTTCGAATTGCCTGTACATGCCTGTACATGAAGTGGCCTTCCAAGTATTTAACTTTTGAATACACAGCCTTATATTACACTTAACACCTACTTACGTTTACAAAGGTTTTACAAATCAGGCTACATGACAATGTGTAGTAATAAAGATCTTATCAATATGTATTAACAAATTTCTAAGAATATTAGTTTGCCAAGCCTATATTGTTGATATGTTATCAAACATTGTTACCTTTGGAAAACATACTTCATTGTACTTTCTTTGTTTGAGGAGGTATGTACTTGCTTTTGTTACTTTTAACCCCAATTACACAAGGGTTAAAGTTTGTTTTTTTAATCCCACCCATTAAAATTTCAATGGTATTTCAATAAACACATTTTCGTAACAAAATGAGTAATTTGTTACTTAAATCTTAACAATGGTTTTGTTAAGTTGTATTGTTGATTAAGGATTTTTAAACAAAGAAATGTTTCAAAGGTTAATCTAAAAGAATAAATGTTTGCCCTTTTCTCAGATAGCAAATGGTATTTATGGTATATATATTTATTTTATTATAAAACTCTATGTGAATATCATTGAGAAGAACATTAGTAAAAACTTCATTTTTTTTAATTATACTTAGGTGCTGTAAAGACCAACGCTATGTGAATATGGTTGCAGGAAAGTAACACTATACTAAATTGGGACTCGATTGTCTTTATGCACTGAGTAATAAGTATAAGTTTCAAACTTTTTTACGTCGGCGCGACTCAGCCGTGTTGGCGACTAGTACACTATAAATTAATTATACTAATTTTTATTCATAGGTGCTCTCACTAAGGGCCGACTGTTTGATCTGTAGTTAAGTATACTAATGGTTAAAATTCGTTGAAAAAACTAACTATTTGTTAAAATTGCTACGAATTTTAGCCATTAGTATACTGAACTACTTATCAAACAATAGGCCCTAAATAGATCATGAAAAAACAATTCGTGTATTATTAAACAGTCATTAAATATTTACGCAACTTATTTTTGGCAAAGTTGTGGTTTCATTCTCGATTAACAACGTACAAATAGGGCTGACAAAAAAAAACATTTTCATTATATTTGTCAACCCTTGGAAGGGCTGGCGCTCAAGTTAGCACACCATTTGTTGATACTTAACACATCCCTAGAAAGGAATTCCTTTATCTGTCAGATTACCGGTAGATAAGCAACGAAACTCGACTTTTGTCTTTATCTAGTTTAAACAAAAATTTCCTGTCGTATTCTTGTGTTACAAATAAGGTGTTATTGACTTCAACTTGTTTGAGTGGAAACTTTTTGGTCAGTACCAGTTTCTATATTTATATATACTTAGTTGAGTGGGATTTGTTGTTTGTAGAGCTTCAAACAATTGATATAAAAATCTATTGTTTTGTATATTAAATATAAATATAATATAATAAAAAGTATGCCTAAAATGCTCACATTTGAGTTATATAAAGCAAATAAGTTTCATAAAATATTTTTTTCAAAAATGAGAAAATATTATTAATGCCGTTTTCACAGATTTTATATTACTAACGTTAAAATCTCTGTGCCTGGTTTGAATAATTGGTTGGTTTAACATTTTTGTGAAGTGTATTTAAATATTTTACATGTCGAATAAATGCAAAAAAAAAGTTTGTCGAAAATAAATATGTTTACTTTATCACATAAAAATACATAAATCAAACTTCAAATAATTCAATTAATAAAAAGAAACTGTTCATAAATTAATAAAAGTCATTTGAAAGAACACCCGAGGACTAAAAGATTAATTCAAGTTAGCTCGAAAGTTTTGGAATGATAAAAATTAAAAGAATTTTAATATACTAGGCGCCCGGAATGTTTACTCAGTTAAAAAACAAATTATTATCCTATCCCCGAACTATAATCAATTCTGTGTCCTCGATCAATATTTAAGTATGGAATAACAAATGGTTGTGTGGTTTTACAATTGGGAACCGACGACGGCGGCGTGTTAACAAAGAACTTTACCTTCGCGGTTTTTATTATTTATTAAAAGAATCACCGCATATTAATTTTATTTGATTGTGTAAAATATAGTATAAATAATATTTTCATAAAAGACAGTCCAAAGTCTTTTATGAAAACAGCTAAGGCTCTTCTCGTTATTAGAGTGATTTGTTATTAAACTAGAAAGGCAATATTTATTATTACGCTGTACTATAATGTATAAAAAGTAAAAACGACAGCCAAGTGTAATCAAGGCACATGTCGAATGACCGATCACATATACGCCATGGCCTGTGTCTCCCGTTTAGACAGGATTAACAGCGACATATGTACGTCGTCTATGTCATTTAATGTAATGTAAAATTTTAACCAACTGTCTCCGTCATATTTTCTTTCCAGTTAACTACTATAAAAGAATAGATCGTCTGTCAACTTTTTTGTTGGTCGTTATATTACTCTAATTAGCCAATAAAAATAGATTGGCCAGTCGAGGTTAGCCTACTAAGATGTATAGGCGACCTACCGCTTGTCAATTGGTAGTCGCCCACCAATTGACAAGCGGTAAAGGGGGAAATACTGAATTTACTCACAGAGACAGTTAGTTCAAGTAGAATTGAAAACATAGAATAGAATAGCAATTATAAAATTTCGTGTGAATATGATGATGATAATGATTTACTAAACTTGAACAAAGGGTATCAAAGTATTATAAATGGTTTATAATGTCGGGCGAGCGTGGCGGCCTCATGACAAAAGCCTCCAGACGATAAATAATCATTGTCTTGGCATTATTCCACCCCGTGGATCGTAAACATGGCTCAATGTGTTAATACCGAGTACCTATATGTGACAGATATTTTTGTTTATCATTCCTGTAGGGTTGAAAACTTCTGAATTGATAATTTTGTAAACAATCTTTTGTGGCTTGTGTTTTGCGCACTTGGCTGACACACTGCCGTGTATTTGTTAATTATAAATATACTCTTGTTTTACTCATCATTGTAAACACTTTCATTGCTACAATTTGGGGTTGTTTTCTGGATCACAGTGACGTTATAATTTGGAAGCGATGCCTACAGATTGTTCTGCATTAGTCCTACTTTTTGCCACACATTTAATAAGCGTGAAATAGTTACTCAATTATGGGTGCTAATAACCACATTAAATTAACTTGTTTACAGAGGTTAACTGGAACTTCTCAAGGACCAGTGACATACACTTTATATTAAAATTTCATTCCGACAACCCTAGGAAAGGAGATCGAAGGTGGTTCGGCGAAGTTAAAAGAAAGTGGCGTGCGGAGAGGCGCCCCGTCGCGAGTCCTCGACATTCCCGAAATGTGAACACGCATTTGGTATTTAAAATTTGAATTTATGCGAGCACTGGGTGCGATTTTGTAGTTTTTCTTCAACTTTCACTAAATTTCTGGATAAACGCGTGGGAATCATTTCTTTTAATAAATTCTTAATTAAAAATGTTCCAAATTCTTTCTAAATTTTCACCAACTGGCCCTAAAAATATCCATTACTTTTCTAAATAATCGTTCTTATTATCCAAATATTTGAACGTTAATAAATACACAATAATGTTATATAATTCTTTTTTTATTTTTATTAAAAACTTTAAAAAGAATGACAAATCAAAAAATGCTGCTGGCCAAAATACGTTAAAATCTGTCAATTCTAAGCAAAAAAAATATATACAAAAATATGATTGACATAAAAAGCCTGTCAAATTAATTATATCATCGTCTAAATAATTTGCCTTATGAAGCCAGCCGCAATTGGTTTGGCGCGGGCGGCGGCGCGTGGCGGAGAGTTGCCACCGTGTTACGCACGCGTAGTTCAGGAGCCTGATTACTATTGCATACATCCGTTTAACTATGAGAAACTAAATTAAAATTACAGATTTTTATTTGTGCAATTCTACTCATAATGTATTATTTCACACGTCCAAATTCTTTGTCATTTTTCACACCTAATTATTCAGCCAAAAAACTGTAATACATATATAAGGTAAATTAAAAAATCTACGATATATTTTAATAAATGTGTCGTGTATTTTTTATTTACCTTGAATAACTAAAATAAATATTATGTTCTTTAATAAGTATGTATTTTTAATTTTAATTTAAACAAACCCGCTTCTTCTAACCATGTAAAAAATATTGCGAAACCACAAAACATACGTTCTCGTAATAAAATAAGTAAAATATATCAACAAACATTTAAAAAAATCAACGTCTTCAAATTGAGACATTAAAAATAAAATCCCAAAAAAGCTGTTGAAAAAATAGCAAGGCTCTTGGCTTATTAAAGTTTTGTTCATGCAATTACTGATGTAAATTCGTTTGAGCCTTCGGGCTTCGTGAATCCGTTCTATAGGAATTTACCTTATTTAATCGTAACAATTTAATACAAGGCCACTCGAGAACATTATTAATGAGCTTCATTTACACGAAAATTAATTTCATGTCCATTAAAACTTATTTTGACATCATTAAATTGTTTTATACATGCTTTATACGATTTGAGAAAGTGTTTGTGAAGTTGGCTTTGAATAAAATGATTTTAAAAACTTAGGTTGGTTATACTATCGCCCATAATAACGTTCAAGGATATTAATTTTGATATCAAAATATATAAAAAACAAATATTTTATTATTATAAATTTATTGGATAGTCTAAGAATCTTTTTCGGTATTTTTTTATCTCTATCCATATTTATATTTTAAATGCGAAAGTAACCGTCAGAGCGTTTTATGCTTAACGCTTTCATGTAGATTTTTTGTACGGAGATAGTTCGATAGGGTAAGGATATAAGATAGTTTTCGTCCCAGAAGAATGGGATTCTACGAGAAAACCGGCGGGTTCTCGGGCTACGTAACTATATAACTAATATGGCAAACAATATATTTAACTGATTATTTAAAAAAACTAAAAATGTATGAAGGAAAGAATGAATTAATACCCTACTGACAACTTAAGTTAAACCAGTATAAGCAGCGTTCAATTTTCTGTTCGTTTTAAAAATTAATTGCATTCTACGATTGATGTTACGATACTTGGGTGTAAATTACTATATAATTGCAATATCAGTAAATTACACGTTGGGATAAGATTTCAAAAAAAAATAACTTAAGTACAAATATTTAATAAACACAAGAATATTGTTTAACTAGCGAAACCCGCGCAACTTCGTTTGCGTGTATCCCGCTTTCCCGTGGGAATTTTGGAATGTATGATATTTTAAAACCTTCCCCTTGAATCACTCTATCAATTAAAAAAACCGCATCAAAATCCGTTGCGTAGTTTTAAAGATTTAAGCATACAAAGGGACATAGGGACAGAAAAAGCGACTTTGTTTTATACTATGTAGTGATGAAAATAAGGTCATTCATGAAGTTTTGACGAAATTTGGAATATCAAATAAATTGGTACTCTGATTTTTTTATGTGAAGTGCCCTACTACAGATATCTCCATTGTTCTCTGTCGAAAGTCCTTGTCAATCTTTAGGTAGACATCTAACTTTTATTTGAATCAACTTACTAAAAGTTACCTCAAATAAATTATTCCGTCAAACTAACATCCAAACTAAGCTCTCTGTTTTTAGATTTGAATTATCTCATAATTTTAGTCCGTTCAAAGGTAATTTTAGTACCTATAATTAGATGGAATATAATAGACCTATAAAATCTTAAAATTCTTAGCACATAAATTGTACTAAATATTTTTTATAAAAATGTATTGTAGATTATTATTAAACCTGTCAACGCATATATTTTTGGGATACTCGTAATTTTAAAAGATTGTACACATATTTTAACATAAAAAGCATGCAAAAAATATAAGGGCATCAATTAGTGGCATGAGTGTCCACACAAATCTCACGGGAACCACTTTAATGTGTCAAAAATCGTGCCTAATGATCCGTGCAATACAAAAATGTCCAACTCAACAAAAACGTTTAATATGATTCTTTAAAAATGTTTCAAAAAAGGTTTTTTTCATTTCACCATTCTTCTTTTATTCTTAAATAAACCATAAATCGTTATAAACGGGCAGTATTGGATACCGAAAGATGCATGCGGGAGCTCATGTTTAGTTGAAAAAATGGGTTGTTTCTAACTCAACTCATGACCATTCATCCTATTTCGTTTATTATTTTTGATTCATCCCAACTCTTAATTAATAAATAATAAAAGTCTTAAGTATGTAATAATAATCAAATTTAATTCACGTCAAACTAAAAAAAACAATTATTTTATCATTTTATGCTTATTTAAGTTAAATAAATAAATGTAATTTAATAATAATGCAACTAACTAAACTTGCTCTTTTAAACAGCCCTAACAGGTCTCATGTGTGAAGTAAATATTTTTTTATTCTTTTAACGTACCATCAAAATGCTATAAAATTTACGAGAACCGAGAGAATAGATTGGCGGAGTGTTGAATAGAAATTATTCGAATGAAAAAAATATTGGAACATTGGAATGAATCGTCGAGTGAGGCACAACCCAAAAAAGCAATAACAGGACAATATGTTTCGATGTCCTTTTTCTGTGACTAGCGCCGTCGCAGGCGCTAAGGCTCATTTGCATCATTATAGCTTCGATTATTCAAATAATGGATGTTTGAGAACATGAAAGGCTGGGAACCTTTTATAATACGTTGAATCCTTCATAATTTATATTTTTACTTTATTGTATATGGAGATATGGAAATGTTAATTGGAATGAGGTTTTGTAATGAATACTACGTAATATTATTGGATATGTAATGTTTTCTCTTTCCACAATGTTATTGTAATGTGTGTTTTGTTATGTTGTTGTGGTTTTTTTTATATATATAAAAGCATGTAAGTATTTCACATGTAAAAGAATGGCTAGTAAAAATCTGGAAATAAATATCGATAATAAAATTTTAAAGTAATCAAACTTTAAAATATAAGATAATTCGTTTTCAAATAGAAATAACAAAAATAAAAACTTATTATAATATAACTGAGTACATTAAAATTAAAATAATATTTAACTAAAAAAAAACACATAATATAATATAATGGATAATGTTAAAATGCATTCAGAACTCTCCTAATTCTCGACCGTTAATAATATTTCATCTCAATAAGAACATGATTTGAGTTAAGTTTCCAGTCACTGTCTTGCATAAAAATAGAAAGAACTGATAAATTACGAGAGTAATGATTAGATCGTTGAAAATAAGAACATATGTGGTGGTACTCACTGTATTATGGCGCTAACAACTGCGATTATTGCTGATTAATGTTTATTTTTACGTATAAAGTACTCGAGTGCGCGGCGGTGACTGTTGCGAGTGCAGTAAAAAACAGTAATTTATTAGTGGCGACTTCTCGTCTTGGCACTGGCTTAACGAGTGTGTGGCGTGCGGTGCGGTGGACAGAAAAAACTGGCTCGCTTGGTACGTCTCGACCAGCAGTGGCCTGAGGAAGAATAACCCCAGGAGTCGATGGGAGCTGCCACCGCTTCCGAACGCACCCCGCGCCCCGCGCCGCCTCTCGCCCGATACAGATCACGCATTCTACGAATACCTTTAGCCACGGCGCTGGCGTTCACCAGCCATCCTTTTCCCTCCAGCGACGGCGGCTGCTTGGCGGATTCTCCGTGCCGCGCGGGACGAAGAGGGCCTGATGGACGTTTCACAGCGGACGACGCTTCCTAAGTTCACCAAGTAAAGGTCACACAGGCTAAGCGAGCCGGACGACGAGCGTGAGCGTGGAACTCTGCCGCGCGAAGTAGCAGCGTGTGCGCAACACCGGCAGCGCCCACATGACCGGCCGTTTAGCTGCGCGCGGCACTGACGGAACGCTATCCGTCTCTGTTACGTGCGATACATTCGGATCGTATCTCGCTTACACACAGCGACGTGGAAAAATGTATCTAGTTCTGTAGAGGCGACGCGGAGTGCAGTAGCAGTTGAGCCTTTTTTTTCGTTTCAATAAATTTGTGGTTGTTCGTCTCGCTTAGGCGCACGCCCGGGGCGTCGTCGAGCGAGACGGCAGATTGCCACCGGGTTACGCCTTCCGCACGCTCTGGATTATTAAGTAGGTTGCCCGCGTATTAGAGCCTCCGTGTACTGAATGGGGCATGTATAAAATATAATAATGTCGTAAATACGAGCTTGTTTGCGGTAAGCCGGTTGTTTATGTACGCCCGCGGCTACCGGCTTACGCGCCGCCTCTCATGTTTTGTTTTTACACTATCTCCCTCCCAACAGACACTCATGAGCATATAGAGAATTTTCTTATAGTACTGTGGCGCAGTTAATGTTGACTTATTGTTATGTTTATATTTTAAAATGTAATGGACGCGTACAAAAGGTCGGTAGATGAAAAATAGATAACACTGGTACCGTGCTGGCCGTGCATATATGATAATTGAAGAAAAAAAATATGGAAATATTACTAAAATATATGATACGATTAATTGACGATAAAATTTGATAAATCACGAATTTTAACGCCCTTTTTATAATATATTTTATAAGCTCTTTTCCATCGCTTTTGACGTATTAATCCACCTCTAATAAATTTATTGTTTAAAAATTTCAAGTTCTTAGATCAATTTATTCACCATGTTTACATAATAAATATTAAAAATATTTATATTATGATAAAATTGTTTAATTAAATTGTCTTTTAAAATTATATAAAAATAAAATCATGGTTAATACTGTCACAACACAAAGGAAACATAGGCAAAAATTAAAGTGTCCCAATTTCCTGGGACTCAATAAAATCTGTGTCGAATTTTAAAATGATTGGCTTAAGTTAACGGGCCTGCGACACGCGTCAAACAATTATCACTACAATAGAACAACGACACAATGTAAAAACGACACTACACAAACAGCATTCTGTCACGGTTGTAAACTACCAATCAAGACAATGCAAACATCAAAACATATTAGGATATATTGTTTAGGAAATTGGATTTCTTTATTCGAAACTACGGGACGTTCATACAGTTATTATATTGTGCGAATGGACAAAGGCGAAAACCGATGTTTACTTGTTTAAAGGACGTTTTAAAGTGTAAGAAAAAATGTCCCTTTTGTCGTTGCATGAATGGTCACATGACCACACTGGACGCTGGCGTGCGCAACTAATTTTGACATTTTAAAAGTGACCATAATAATATGGACAGATTAACGAATATTTATTTTTGTGAATTTGTAAATATACAGAAAATATATATTATATTTTTTTAAATACTATTATATTGTAGGAATTATTTTTATATGAATTAATTAAAATGAATTGTGTTTAGTCATTAATATAATAAGGTATTGATAAAAAAATACTCACCTTTAATATTATTATTTAATATGTATTTTAAAATTATAATATTTGCAGTGAATTAATTCCTAATAGATTTTTATTATAAATAAATTATATTATTATTTTATGCACGATTACGTATACGTATTAGCATTTTATACTACTCACAATGAATTTATTAAGTAGAAAATGTCTTAATTTAAAAATAAATCTTAATTTAATAAAAATATTATATTATCTAATTAAAATATAATAACATTCTAAGCAGTTTATTCAGTTCTGATTAATAATAACATTATTCCATAATAAATAATATTATGGAATAATGTTATTTATTATTAATCAGAATAATTGGGAATTCTACAAGCAACAACAGTAGCGCGTTGATATCTTTTCATAGAGATCAGTTCGCCACGCGACATCTACGATATTTTTTTTTACGATGAATTGTTCAAAACATTTTTAAAGTTTAGACATGATATTATGTAGTCTGTCACGTCAAACTTTAGAAGAAAAAAGAGATTTACGAGAGGTAGGGCACAGCGGATAATCCGCTCAAATCGGAGCAGCCCGTCTGGGGAAGGACCTCCACCTTACAGAAGATCGTAGCCAAATAGCAATGGTCTCGGCCATGTTGTGTTTCTACGGTGAGTAAGGTCTCCAGAGCTCCACTTGGGGGGTTGGGAGGGTTGGCAACGCGTGAGTGATACCCCCGGTATTGCTTACGTCTATAGGCTACGGTGACGGCTTACCATCAGGCCGACCGTATGCTTGTTTGCCACCTGTGTGGTATAAAAAAAAAGAAAAAAAAGAAAGCTTGATTAATTGGTCTCGGCCATGTTGTGTTCCTACGGTGAGTAAGGTCTCCAGAGCTCCACTTGGGGGGGTTAGGAGGATTGGCAACGCGTGAGTGATACCCCCGATATTGCAAGCGTCTATTCTACGGTGATGCTTACCATCAAGCGGACCGTAGGCTTGTTTGCTAACTTTATGACATTAAAAGATACATAGCCGAACGCTATATAATATCAGTACACAGTGTAATCGAAACACCCAGCTCTCATACTATGTCATGCTACCGGTACCATAAAAGCGTTCGGCTCGTACGAAATCTTAGATCGACGGCCGTCCATACGCCTTATAAAGCGTTGACTATACCATCTAAAAATACTTTAACTCATTATTAACCCGACAATGCGACGCGATCGGTCCACGCTTTGTCTTTTTACTGATGACGCAATTCTTACCGAAACGGAACAATAAAATACAAAATGTTACTTATTGAAATCAACTTTAAATTTAAAGATGTAAGATACATTTTTGTTTTATGCCAGTTGTTGATCTCGGAAAGAATTGTCCGTTGACAACAGAGACATCGATGTTGTCCTTTTTTTGAATATCGATTGTAAAGAGCATTCTCATGGCTCTGTGAGAACTTTCAAGAGTACAGTCAGAGCCGAATTCCACCTATTCAAGCCAGTGTCTTTGTGTAGAACACAAGAACTGTCGATGTTGTATTTTTGAAGGCGATAGTACAGTGAGCGAGATTACTATCAGATCATAGTTAAGAACGGTGTGACAGGTTAAATAGAGTCAATGCGTGGTCAATGCCTTATTGAAGTTAATCGGCTGGTTAACTGTTACAAGTCAGTTATGGACATCAGAAAAATAGTAGGGAATGTGTCGTGACCATGAGTAATGAGAAATATTAGACGTTTTTTCTGGCTTCATCCGTAGTTAATTTTCTCGCCTCTTAAAGGATATGGCAACGTTAATGTATGCCTTAATTAACCTTCCTTAATAAATTAGACTGTCTTATGTAAAAAGAGTGTATTTAGATAAACTATTCTTATACAAATAAAATTTGAGTGGTAGAGCGTTTATGAAATGGTCTAGCTCGACTGGGAAAGACCTCGCAGAATATCGACGTAATACAACAGTAATCCGCATAAAGCGTTTCGTTCGATGAGTGAGAAATACATTTTCCTTATTTCTCTTCCTATTTCCTTCATTGGTATTTTGCCTGCTGTATGATATAAAAAAATCTGGTCAATAATCGGACTACCTAAAATAATTTAAAATTATAAAATTTAACTAAAATAATTTTTCAATTTGAACCAGTACCTAATTTCTGAGATTGATGTTTTTATCTTTATTTCTTGAACATTGTCCTACAGTAATAAATCTAAAAAATAATAATACAAGAAAATATAAAGTCAAAACGCTGTGCAATTCTTAAGAAATCTCCATCGAGTAATTTAATCGATCAGCAATTTATGGAATCTCGAATCGAATGTTTGAATGATAAATGCGGGTAATCTGCAATCTGCCACCGAATTCCACCACAAGATTCCATGTACAGGTAGTTCAGGGACCTTATTAAATCATTATGCCATCACAATACGATTTTATTTAAACAGTAAAAATAAATAAATATATAGGGACAATTCATACAGATTGAGCTAGCCCCAAAGTAAGTTCGAAACTTGTGTTATGGGATACAAAGTCAACGATACTATATTTTATAAAATACATATATAGATAAACATCCAAGACCCGAGGCCAATCAGAAAAAGTTCGTTTTTCATCATGACCCGACCGGGGATCGAACCCGGGACCTCCTGGGTGGCGGTCTGGCGTGGTAACCATTACGCCACGGTCGTCAAAATCGTATTTAATTAAAAAGAATTTAATCAGTAACATTAAAATGATGACCTAGTGATGGGAACGTACTAAAATGTAGAACACGATGCCTTCTCTCATGTGTTTCCTTTTTCTTATGATCTTGGAGCGTGAAAGAGTTTTTGAGATCAACAAGGTGAGACTGTTCGGCTGCTGACTATCCGCGGTGTAGATGGGTCTCACTTCTGGGGTTTATTACTGCTAAACATCACTTCTTTGGCTAAATAAAAAAATGAAACATTGGTTATATTACATGTGTAGCGGATTGATAAATTGTTTTTTTTTTATTTAAATTAAGCTTTGATTGTGACACCGAATTGTAAAATTTTTAAATATGGATTTTAATAAACTGAAATAAACAATTTTTATTTTATTTATTGGTTTCCCCTCTCGGTGGTGGAGGTTTAATGACAGGTTGTTCCACGTACAAATTTACATTTTTGCGAATCCCTTGGACATAGGTAGACACGACGGAAGATAATGCCAAGAAGAAAAATACGTACGTGTAGCCAGGATTAATAATAGCTACCATATATTAAAAACTAGCTTTTCCCCGCGGCTTCGCTCGCGTTAATTTTATGACATAGATCTCGTTTGACATCAAACAACCCATAGCACGACTTGTGGCGCCATATAAAATAATAATAAATAATAATAATAAAATTTTATTGATAAAACTTAGATCTAAAATAAACATTTGATAAAATATACTAAGATAAAATTAAAACATATGCCCGAACTAGGAGATTCCTGTGTTTCGGGCGAAAGAAGTCTAATCAACCACTATTTATGAAAATAAAATAACTAATCAGAAAAAATATAAATTAAAACTAATAATTATAATTAAATTAAAATCGTAAATGTCCTTTAAAACGCTGACTAAGCCTAAAAATAAAAACAATAAACTAGAAATATATGTACATAGGTAAATATTGAATTTGACCCAGTTTATAAATTCAGCTGATGCGGCTGATGCGGAATACTATAATTACTTAATAAAAATACCAAACAAGCTATAATAAATTACACGACTATTATACTTTAAAATAATATTCAACAAAAATTAATTACTAAAAAAACCCTATTATGCGCCTTCGTAATCTATAGAGTTAAGGTATCGTTTTTCAGCCATCAATTTCGCCGGACAGTCAGGGTCGCCAGTTTTGTGGTCACAAGACTTCTTGAAGTATAGGCACGTCGCGCACTTTGGGGGTTCAGCCTTCTTTGTGCAAACGTCTGAGCCGTGGCCTACTAAGCCGCAATGACTGCACGTAGTGACGAGCTCACGGCAGGTTTTGGCTGCATGCCCGTATTGCTGGCACTTGAAGCACCTTGTCACAAGAGTGAAGTCTCTCACAGAACATGAAGACCAGTTCACAAACACTCTATCTTTGGTGATTAAGGCCTTACGGATGTGTGCAGGTACTTCTATTATGTAATTGCAGGTCTCAACGTTCTTTTTTCCCGATTTATGGCTAAGTTTTACAGATGCCATAAAACTATCTAGCGTACCTTCAAAGTTATCGGCTAAGTTTTGAGTATAAATGCAGGAAAAAACTTCACTCTCCGGTAAGGATGTTGGGACTCCAATGACGACAATTCTGGGCTTGCGTTTTTGCGGCTCATTTACAGTGAAGCCAGAGGTCTTCAGTTGACTTGCATTTTTCAGCTTTTCAACATCCTCCTTGTTTTGAGTGCTGATAATGACGCCTCCATTTTTAGTTTTTCTCAGACCTCTGACATGAAGCTGCATTTGAACAGGGCTAATAATTTTTTGTACAAGCATCTTTGTTTCTTCACTTGTCGTCATCATATCCGTCGGGTAGATTGCTACGGCACTTGTTTTGGGAGGCTGTACGTAATTATTTGCCCCCTTTTTCACCATATCGGCAAAAGATGTTGTTCCCGTGGCAGATTTCGACGGCTCATCAATGCGCTCTTTTAGGTCTTGAAGCCGCTGCGCCAAAACGCAATTTTCTTCTAGCGAATAAATGGTGTCACGGGCTTGGATAGCCTTTTGTTTCAAAGACTGATATTGCACTGCCATTTGTGATGTGCCGTTACCAATTTTTCTGCACAAATTGCTGATTCTCAGTTTTTGGTCGGTGTTCAACTTCCCTTCGGCAGAAATGGAGCATACTTCCTTTAGACATGACTCGATAGAGTTCATCCAGGACTGAATCTCGGCAGTGGATACGGGAGGATCTTCCTGGCTGCGGGGTTTTAACCCACTCCAGTAAGATGGACTGCTCTCCATTCTTTTAACTTCTAGTTTATTATTATATCAAAACATAATTATTAATTTATAGAGTTAGAAACTGACGACACAGATTATCTAGGTCACAATTTTATAGCGATTGATTTATTTTCTTAGGTAAACAATTCACACGTCCGAACTTATCGACTGTTCTAAATAGTTTTCTTTTATATGTTGGCCGATACAGCGCCCTCTATAGTAGATAAAATATTTTCCCACTGGAATGACATACTTTTACGGGATAAAACGCCTATGTTGGGCTCTGTATCTCTGACAATATATTTACAAATTTTCATGATCGGCTGATAAGTTAAGCCGTGAAGGAATAACAAACAAACTCACTTTCTCATTTATAATATTAGTAAGGATGAGTAGTGAAGCTCTGACGTTAAAAAAACGATCTTGGAAAGAAGTTTTCAGAAAAATATTAGGAAGGACCTTATAACAAGATAAATTAAACTTGTAACTGTAATATAATAAATGTCAGTTAATTCTGCTAAAAAATATTTATAAAATCCATAAGTTAAATAAAATCTTTTCTCGTTATATTATATGACTTTGGATAAAATATTATATTCAATTAACATTATATATAATATTACTAAAATTTGAATATAATCCCCATAAATTATATCTAAAAAGATGGACTAGGTTTTAGTATTCATTTTATAATATCAAATTGTAACAAAAAACACAGAATGAGGTGTCAACACCCACGCAATATTGTAAATAAATACCTTATTCATGGTCACCTGTGCAAAATTGCATAAAAACAAAATGATTACACATTCAAAATTGATTTAAAAAACAAATATCAATATTTATTGTTATTGTATAATCTCAACATACATTATAGACGCGCGTCTGGTGTTTAAAACCGAGAAAAGTTAAAAAATCATGAGAATTCTCAATGAACAGAATACGAAAATTATGCTGAGCAAAATGGTTAATAATAGCAAAATAACTAAAACGAGACTGTATGAAATACATAGACCTATTAAATACTACTTACTAGTTTATAATTAACATTTGAAATCGTATTAAGGTTTAATCGATAAACTGAAAAATTTTACAAAACGCAATGATATTTTCATCGTAATTTTAATCGTACCAATTCAACCCACCTCCAAATGCACATTAGTCTTCTAATGCCAAATATAAAACACCATTCGCATAAATATGTGGCCCGGAGCGATTTTGAAGGACCAAGACGAATCAAATCGATTCGATCGAAATAAAAGAAAAATCGAGAATTCGCGTTCGGTCGCCGAATAATTGTGTTTTACAATCCAACAGAATAATAAATAATTCAATTTTGCCGTCCGACGATTAAATTACTGGCTGTGTCCTTAACAAGGTGTATTATCCTTATATATGCGGCAGTAAGGTAGAATGTTGTATGTTTATATGTAACAACAAATGGAACTGAGCTGGCGACAATAAAAATGCAAATGTGGGGGAACGATGTTATAATTTACGGTTGGCTAAAACAATCCGATGACCGGCTGTTAGCTGATGACCGTTTTATGTGTTTCGTCTTTTTGCTACTTTATTCATTAGCTACCTTCGTGTTTCTTGTATGCAATTTGCTATGTTCTCATTAATTAGTGCGAATGGCCTTTGACGATAAAGGATTCTGTTAATTGGTTCTGTGTCGCAATAAAACACAAACAGCTACTTGTTTACATCGAAAACTTTTTGTTTAATAAAAGAGTGTAATCAACAGTATATTTCGACTAACTTCACGTTATTGATTTTAGAATAGATTTAAAAGATCTTTGATTTATCGGCTACTTGATCCAGTTACTCTACATACCCAACCCGCGAATATCGGCTAGTGATTGTTGATTATAATTTTTGTTATTTTTCCTATGAAAACCTATAAAAATTATGACATGTGATACAATTATCATCTTTTCTCGACCCTTTGTTTAATACTATACTTTATAAATAAAAATATTGTTTAGTTATACAAATATATCCATACAGTTTTTCCTGAAAATACTGTGAAAACCTAGTCGCTGAATAAACGAATTTATTTCACTTGATAACAGACATCATATTTTCAAGGAAAAAATTTTAAAATAAAGAAATTACGTCACCAGTAATAGTGATTAATAAAACTAAGGCAAGAGCGAATTCATTAATAGAAATAATCACCGCAGGTGTTAAAACCAAAAAAATAAAATTTTAGATATTTTTTCGTAGAGTTGAAATATATGTAAATATTAAACGAACGAAATATAACAAATATATAAACGAGTATAATTTTCATTTCATAATGTAAAACCTCGGTGGTCGAATTGCTAAGATGGTCATTGTAACCACTTGTAACTATGGGTATTGAGCACTATTTCTGCACCAGGAAAGTAGATGTTAAAAATTACTACAGTTGTAGCATAGAGTTTTCTATTTTGTGTGAAACGGTGAATAATGATTTGAAACACTGAATA
This sequence comes from Endotricha flammealis, assembly GCA_905163395.2. Lineage (NCBI taxonomy): Eukaryota > Metazoa > Arthropoda > Insecta > Lepidoptera > Pyralidae > Endotricha > Endotricha flammealis. The sequence continues at coordinate 9,716,996 of LR990869.1, read as the reverse complement.
ACTAATAAAATTGTATAATGCGGTTAAGATAAAATACGACTATAGGTAAATAAATTCGTAAAATAAAACATACATCGTTGCGCGTATCCGATTCGCCATTATAGAACTTACCACACACAGTCTTATAATTTTTCTGGAAGTCGGGATTACGCGCGTAGACCACAGTGTGAGTTTCGTGGTTGTGCCAGCCTCGGCGCTACACATTAAAGAAAACTGAATTTGTAGTAAGAGAGAAAAATATGTGAGACTAGTTTTTTTGCCCGCGACATCGTCCGCGTGAAGTTCCGGACCCGTTCCCGTGGGAACCATATTGAATTTCGGGAAAAACTATAGCCTATGTCACTCCTTGATAATGTAGCTATCTACTGGTGAAAGAATTTTTGAAATCGGTCCAGTAGTTTCGGAGCCTATTCATTTCAAACAAACAAACAAACAATCAAATCTTTCCTCTTTATAATATTAGTATGGAAAAAATGAATTTTCTTTTGACACGTTTGTCGAATGGTGGATGCCAAGTTTCAATTTTCATTTCTCCAAATAAAACCTGTGAAAAGTCTGGCAAATTCATACAAGAGCTGTCAAAAAAGTCTCAGTTTATTTGACAACAGTGTCAGTTTAGCTACCGATTGTAATCTCATAAACACTTGAACTTTGTTAATCACACATTGTACGTGTTGCAGTAATTCGAGACACAACATTAAGACGTAAAGCGATACTTTAGGGGCCACTTAAATAACATGTCTCATTTAATCGATACTGTAATCGGATACACGGCAAATGATTCTTATGATTTTTCTCAATATACCAATCGATTTGATGGTCGAAAACTATAAATTACTCGTCGCCCGTCCACGTGGTGGGTGTAGAGACGACAGTTGCCTGTGGATTTGCTCGCGTTTTCTGTCTGAGATAATGCTTGTGTTATGAATTATTTTTCAATCTACACGATGTATAGTTTTTAAATTATTTTACGGTTTTGCGCATTGTCAGCCTAGAGCACAGTATGTTATTTCTGCATGCATTTATGTAATTTCTGCCTTCAAAAGTTTGCTTTTAACAATAAATTACTAGTAAGGTAAACTATTAGATAGAGAGAAACAAAATATTATCTGATCTATAATAAAAAATATTTAGTATTCACTATTTTGTCTTGTGTGTTTGCCAGTTTTACCTCACAGGAAGTCAATGTTTGATGTTTCCGAACCATTTACATCATTACAGACAAACATATCGCCAAAATATGAACAAAATCAATATTCTCGGAACAGAGCGGAAAAACGATAGGGTGTCTTTATGACTTCAAGTAAAAGAGTGGACAATTTTATATTTACGTTCGGTTAACTATATTCTCATTGAAGTTTCAATTTAAAACTCTTACAAATAAGGTATGCAGGTGTGTTTTTAGGGTGTTCATTTTATTTGTTTTCGTGGTATTGTGGCTCATCGTTGGTGGTGACTGGTGACACCTTGCAAATAATATATCGGACTGAACTCGGAGTGACGCGTCGGTACTTTGTCGGGGACCGCAATGGGCGGTCCTCACTTTGTAAGAGATTTTTCCATATTATATTTACTTTAAAATAAGTATTATATAACGTCGGTTACTTTGAACTACTCATGTGGTCTCATTTATAATTACAATAGGAATAATACAGTTTTTTTTTTTGTTTGCGAAAATTTTCTTTTTGTTTTTCTATTACTACATCATCGGCCAGTCCACTGCTGGGTATTATGATGACGAATTTTTACTACCTCATACTTACCATCACATCTTTACACGGTATAAAATGAAGTCGCTTCTACTTAATGAATTTTCAGCAATAGTTAAAGTGATTCAAGAGTAAAGTTTCCATGTATAATAAATACAAGGATTTTGCGAAATATCCATGAATAAAAGTGAAACACAATCAAACGAAGCTGCGTGAACGTCACTAGTTAGTATTTTAAATTAATTTATTATTAATACATCGGCTAAAGTAACAAAGGACGTAAGGAGACAATAAATTGAAAAACTTGAGAGAAAAATAGGTCCATTTCAGTTTAAAAGCCACTAACCTAACTAGGTAAGTGCCTTTAAATTTTTTAAAAGAACCTATATTTTAAGAAAGTTAAAAACAATGAAGTATAAAATAACAAAAGTGCCGCGCTAAATGAAGGTAGAAAACCAGACTGTTTATCCTTTAAACACAGTCGGCGAATCTTTTAAAGTTATAGGAATTATTACTATTGAGAGAACATAACTCTCACTATTCCCTCATCGACATGCTGAGATGAATGGCCGTACGTTAACATGTTGCTGGTACAATGCCTGTCCTCCTATTATTAAGCCGGCGTCTTTTATACCAACCGTCATGCGATAAAGGCGTATAAATAAGCACATGCGCGTCATGTAACGTCGGCGACGCTACAAGTCTATGGCCGTCATAACTGTGTAAGTTTCAAATGACTAGCTGTTGACCGCGTCTTTGCAGTCTGGTTTTTATTAGTTCTCTCCTCCTTACCTTTATAGTAAAGGTGTATGGTAGAGGAAGTGGACAAAATTACACAGTTATAGCATATTAGGAAATACATAGTAACAAATGCAAGCGGAATGCACGGGGATCATAAGCATAAACAATAATAATAATGACAGCTCATGTGGTTTATGTTCCGTATTTCGGATGGCACTTTAAGCCATTTATGTTTCGTTCTTCGGAGGGCATGTTAAGCTGTCGGTCATGGCTGTTGTCGAGGGATGATGTTGAAACCACTGCCCTCTGATTGACTGTACCAACTTATTTAACTAGGTATTCCTACTTCATTACAAAAACCTAAAGCTTATAGATTCCCACGGCAACTGCCCGAGGCAACATCTACAAGGGGACGGGACTGGCCCTGCGCTGAAACACGACTATCTGAAAACGAACATAAATTATACTATGATCGTTCGAAGATTGATATAAAAGACCAATGTTGCTATATTAAATTGCTGTGATTTCGTTATTTTCAGCTTATCTTACTAAACTTATCTTAGTTCGTTAATATAATATTTACTACTACCGTCCCGGCTTCGCACGGGTTTTTACTAAGAATCCCTATTTTTTTTTTTGAAAATAATATATAGCCTATATTACCCGGGGGTAATGTACCTTTCTAACAGTCAAAGAATTTTTAAAATCGGTTCAGTAGTTTATAAGTTTATTCGTTACAAACATACACACACATTCAAAAATACAAATCTTTCGTCTTTATGATATTAGTGTATATTTGACGCTATTTTAAGGTCTGTACTTTTCTCATACAACCAGTTTCTGAAACGCATTTTTAAAGTTAATAATTGATTATGTTATAGCTGTCACTGTCAAACTAAAGTAGAAAAAAGAAGATACGTAGAAACTTAATAAAACTGAATCTCATGAAAAGTAAAAATCATGCATGGTTCAGGTATTGCTTATGTTGGGACAGAATTAATTAAATTGAAATTAAATATTCTTGCAAAAATATAATATAAATTGTATACTTATTACTTACCTATAATAAATGAAACAAAGTAAAACAGATAACGTAAAAAGAAAACCAGCTGCAGGTTTTTTGTCATTGAGCATTTAAACATTATTTTAATATAAAAAATTCTCAACAACTCCACTCAGTTCTTACACTATCTATCTACATAGATTTTATAATTCGAGATAGACCTCCCTTGTAGACGCTCCGCTCCGAGGTCTATTCTAAAATCACGCTTCAACATAACGAACGCCCATTCACAAAGGGATATCAATACAACAACTCAATACCATACGATTCATTTAATACACTACAGTGCTTGTCAACGGTTCTTCTAATTATCACCGCATCTCTTTTATCGGTAAAATCTTTTATTCCTGCCCATTGAAGAATCAGCTTTATGTAATAGACTGTAGAGTCCAAAAAATAAGTTTAAAATTTTATCCGTCTATACAAATTTTCGTCACGGTGGTACACTTCGACGGACGTAAAAAAAGAACCCGATCGACGCCATGTGAGGGCTAATTAAGATATGTATCCGATTTTGACCATCCCTATATTTTTAATACTATTGTCTCTCGTTCAACGATGAATGGAGACGCGGTTTCACAGGTTTCTGATTCCGTTGGCTTATCCGACAGATATATTGTTAACTGACAATTTATCTGACGGATAGGGCACTGAAAATCTATTTACATTTTCAGCGATCGCCTTTTTATCTCCGTTTTATACTATGCCAAGCACGGTAAGTAAGAGCACACTTTATGATAGATGGTTTTGTTAATGTATAAAATCTTCACCCTCTAATTTAGTTCTGAGTAATTAATTAATTCAAAGACAAAGAAAGCTTTCCTAGATCGAACGTCAATAAGAAATAGAGATCTATAAAGCTGGATTTAGAATAACGCTGACCGCACGCAGACCGTCGGCGCTGACCGCAAAATGTATGAACCGACCGCGCTGATAACTATGCGTTATTCAAAAACGCATCCTAGAAGTTCATACATTTTCGGCTATCGGCACTTACGACGGTCAGCGCGCTGTCAGCGCAATTCTAAAACCAGCCTAATGTCCAGTCCATCACAGCATTTGATTCGTGCATAGATCGAAAAGATGGAGCAAATAAGGACTTTTCTTAATTGAACATGCTGATATTCCCGTGGGTAGAACATGAGTTATAGACTATTGTTATTGACAGTTGGGCGGGACGATTTGAACATCGAAAGAAAGGAAAAAGCCAACCCTCTTATGTACAGGATGTTTGAAAATTCAAGCTCACGCGCGGTACCGGCGCCAGACATAGTACAATACAAATATTAGAACATCTTTGAAGACTGCCTTAACCGTATGAAACAGTTTTGTACACACTGACAGCACATAGCATCAAATAAATAAAACTGTATCGTATCTATCAATGTTTTAGTACAACATGCTGCCTATCACGTAGGCAGAATTGAGGACGATTTTTTTTATACATTGCTGTAATATCATCAGGTTCTGTTGATAGCATGTTGATAGTAACAACTTTAACTAAGAAGTCATTTTTCACGGCAAGTATCTAATAACTAGGACGACCTCCGTGGCGTAATGGTTAGCACGCCAGATCGCCACCCAGGAGATCCCGGGTTCGAATCCTGGTAAGGTCATGATAAAAAACGAACTTTTTCTGATTGGTCTCGGGTCTTGGATGTTTATCTATATTTAAGTATTTGTTATAAAATATAGCATCGTTGAGTTAGTATCCTATAACACAGGTTTCGAACTTTCTTTGGGGCCAACTCAATCTGTGTGATTTGTCCCTATATATTTATTTATTTTATTTAATAACTATAATAATTACATTAATTAAAGACCGATCTCGGATCCGACCTGCCATCTTTTATTAATTAGGTCCCTAGTATCTTTGGAAAATTTTGTCTCGATTTTCCTTGCGTAGATTCCTATGTGCTCTGTGTATGGTATTTATGTAGATGGTAATATGTATTTAAGTAGTTCAATGGAAGTTTATCATTTTACATGGATATTTTCACTAGGCGTACACCGGCGAACTTCATAAACAGCCACATTTGCATCTCGAGCGAGGCCCGCCACAGAAACCACCTCAATCGATCGCTAAAAAAATTCATCGCATTATACTGAACTCGCAACTACTTATATAGCTAACAACCCATCATTTACATCCAAAATCCTTAGTCCAGTCAATACAAAAATGAATCTTATCTTATACATTTTAAATCCCTCTATTAATCAAGCGGAAAGTTCTTATAGGCCGTTGTAAGCGTCGGAGATTCCAATACAATAATACGTGCACTGGGCCGGCGCGCGCGCAGTCTGATCTGACCACTACTGTGCATTTCCCACGGGCTGCGTATTCTGCTGTCTCTCTCTGTCTGTATACCTCTGTCCCGTTCACCCCTGATGGACTGCCGCTCTTTCGTTAAACGAAGCACACCCACACACACTGTCGGTATTTGAGATTGTTCTGAGACCAGCCACACCGACATAGATTACGTCAGCCCACGGGTTCGGCTCGGCTGCAAGAAGTTTGTTATCGATGTACCACTAACACTACGCTTGTTACATGTCTTGCAACATGTTTCACTGCAAATTGTAGGAAGCGTTAAACTGTAATTCGATAAAATATGCGCGTCTATTGATTTATTTATGCCTTATAATTGGTACAGTATAGTCGGTCCCATGCCGTAGTGATGTAACTTTATCCTACGATATTACTATCTTTGAACATCGATTAATAGTGTTGACCATAAAATAGATAGTATTATCTTATATAACTCTGCACAAATTCGATTCGTAGAGCATATTTATATTTTCCTAATAACTTTATTGATACCTCTTATGTTATACAGCCTAAACTGTCCCACAGCTGGGCAAAGGTTTCCCTACCACTTTCTTGAGTTCCTTATTCATGAATATGAAGGAGGGGTTTGGACGTGAAAATTCACCGCGCTTGTTTCAATGGTGGATGAGGATGAGCAGAAGGCTATCTAACAAGGCCCGTGGACGCGCCGCCGTGATATAAAAAATTGAAATACTCTTCCACCGGGTCCTTCCATAGGGTACCTACCTAAGTTGGTGCACTGCCGTAGCTAGGGCAGGGCAGTATTATTTAAGTATATACATAGAGTTATCAAAACAGTAAAATCCAACATAAACCAATCATTTCATGAATAAAAACGTACCTACGTACCTTCATTTTAGTTGGTAGTATAAAATCCCCACTGCTTCGCACGGTTTGCAATAAATAGCCAGTTCTTACAGAATTTTATGATTAATTATGTATTATTTTATTATCAATCATAACAAGTTATCTTATCTCAATTAATGACAGTTTGACATTATACTTAGGGCATTATGAAGTATATAGTACCGCCCTTGATTTGCACAGGTCGATGGCATGGCGCAGGCTCTGTAGGGAAATAAATAAGAAACTTAGTACCTACCCACGTAATAAGATGCAATTAGATCACCAATAAGATAAATATCTATTTAATATCCTTACTATACGTATCTTAAACGCGAAAATTTGTAAGGATGTTTCACGCAAAAACAGCCTGTTTGGTACTCAGGTCATATTATTATGACCATATATGTACATATGACCACGATTAATAGGTACCTACATAGGATAGGTTTTTATCGGAGATATCAGTCCGGAAACAATGTAATTTCGCGGACAAACCCGAAGGCATCGCTTGTTAATTTAAAATAATATGTAGATAATTTTATGGTTTTATTTTGAACGAATAGATCAATTTAAAATTCTTAGAAATAAGTAGATACCTATTAGGTATGTTTACAAAACGTCTGTCGAGACAATAATATCTACCGATGCCCTCTAATCAATCTATCAGTAAAAAAATCCTAAAATATTCAAATTGCCAATAATTTTAGATGAGAAATAATCTAAAAGAATTTCCCATCGATTTCAAATTGCAACACTAAGCAATAGTGTGGCCACTTTACGAAAACTACCACATAAGATTCGCAACATAAAAACAAATGTGTTTTTACACACCATTGTTGTCTAACTCTCACTAATTTGTTTAATAATGCGAACGTAGACGGCAATGTATAGAGTTTCTGTGGGATTTTCATTTTCTTACCTTAGCAAATGTTGTTTCGTAGTAAAGTGTTGTCTAATTCCTGTCTGTCTAGAGCTCGTGCGGCCACGTCTCCTGTCAAGTAACGCCGCGGGCGCAACCATTGCAACTAATTAGAGCGAAATATTTCGGCCGATTAATTTCCATCGACGAATCTAACCGTCAAAGTAATTGCAGGCCATTTAACGTCATTCATTTTGGCCCATAATAAGTAAGGTTTTGACACCGATTTTGAAATGCGATTAGTATTTTCTTCTTATTTATATTATTATAATGGCTTCTGATGAGCCAAATAAATCTACACGAAAGACTAGACTCCAATAGTGAGTTGAACAAATACATTTTAGAGCTAATGACACATTAAGTCATGTCTGTCACTGTAAAACTCAATAAGAAAAAAAAGCTCGAGTTATATCACTACATAGTATAAAACAAAGTCGCTTTTTCTGTCCCTATGTCCCTATGTCCCTTTGTATGCTTAAATCTTTAAAACTACGCAACGGATTTTGATGCGGATTTTTTTTAATTGATAGAGTGATTCAAGGGGAAGGTTTTAAAGTATCATACATTCCAAAATTCCCACAGGAAAGCGGGATACACGCAAACGAAGTTGCGCGGGTTTCGCTAGTTAAGATTAAAATGCATTATTTCATTCAATTTTCTGCAACTGTGATCCTGTTTGATATAGGCTATCCGCCAAATAAATTGTCAGTTTTCTGACAGTCACGATAATAACTACTGGTAAGTAGTACTTAACAATATAGTTCCTGGACTTTCCTTCTGTGTACCATTGATTGGGCCCTACGCTACGTACTCGATGGGCCCTACTTCTAAAGGATTCTACATATCCTAAACCTACTCTGTTCTTAACTAAAGTAGTCTTCTGCACTTTGAAAAATCGTCTTCCTAACGGTGATCAGTGACTTCAAGGTGGCTTGAAAACTCGAACAAGTTATGCAATGTCGACTTTAACCATTGTTCAGATGGGATTTAAAAAATATTTTCTCTGTGAACGGAGGGCACAAAAGGATATACTGCTAGTCTATCGGTCGGTCGACTATTGTCGGTAGATAACAGTCGTTAATCCAAGTCAGTGACAGGTGGTCTAATAACACTAACCCCGATTGTAAACTGTTATACGTCGCGTCGATAATGTCGCCTCTTCGATAACATAAGCAAAGCTGTTTTTAATAAATAAATAAATATATAGGGACAAATCACACAGATTGAGCTAGCCCCAAAGTAAGTTTGAAACTTGTGTTATGGAATACTAACTCAACGATACTATATTTTATAACAAATACATAGATAATAAACATCCAAAACGCGAGGCCAATCAGAAAAAGTTCGTTTTTCATCATGACCCGACCGGGATTCGAACCCGGGACCTCCTGGGTGGACCATTACGCCACGGAAGTTTTTTAGGAACTTACCGCTAGTTCTTGCGCGAGAAATTGCAGATGTAAGGTAAATTGCAGACGTTCGGATTACCGATTAGGTTTTCTGATCGGAAATTCAGTTTCGGATACCAGACTGCTCTTGCTTACATACAAAATGTTCAACAAATCGCACGTTCTTATTTTTTCCGAACGGAAAAAAACCTGACGTTCGTTTCGAAACTAATATAAAAAACCTCGGGACGTTTGCGTCCCGTATTGGTCGTGGTCCACCTGCGTGGTACACCTGGGTGGACCACGGGCATTTTTTCTTGCCCGTGGTCCACCTCTGTCCATCTAGGTGGACCACGGGCATTTTTACTTGCTCGTGGTCCACCTTTTTAATAATATATGAAATACTATTGCAAACCTTTTTAGGGTTCAGTAGTAAAATACAAGGAACCATTATAGTTTCAGAGGTAATGCTAGAAAGCTGTAATACAGTATGTATTATGTTTCCGGAAATGTATACTTAGCTATGTAATTCTGTCATTGTATATGTTCAAAACGCTCAGTGAACGGCAAAATAGCCCACAAGGCGTTGATTGAACCGTAAGAAAAATTCGCGCCTTACTCGCTTCGCTCGCTCGGCGGTGTTATGATCACAAGATAACCCTAACCCATGCCTATTAGCCTTTAGGATTAGGAAGCCAGATTAGGAATGCCTTTAGGATTATTAAGAAATCTTTTAGGATGGATTAGGAATGCTTTTAGAATTATTAAGCAATGTTTTTGGGATGGATTAGGAATGCCTTTAGGATTATTAAGAAATGTTTTTAGGATGGATTAGAAATGCTTTTAGGATTATTTAGCAATGTTTTTAGGATGGATTAGGAATGCCTTTAGGATTATTAAGAAATGTTTTTAGGATGGATTAGGAATGCTTTTAGGATTATTAAGAAATGTTTTTGGGATGGATTAGGAATGCCTTTAGGATTATTAAGAAATGTTTTTAGGATGGATTAGAAATGCTTTTAGAATTATTCAGCAATGTTTTTGGGATGGATTAGGAATGCCTTTAGGATTATTAAGAAATGTTTTTGGGATGCATTAGGAATGCCCTTAGGATTATTAAGAAATGTTTTTAGGATGGATTAGAAATGCTTTTAGAATTATTCAGCAATGTTTTTGGGATGGATTAGGAATGCCTTTAGGATTATTAAGAAATGTTTTTAGGATGGATTACAAATGCTTTTAGGATTATTTAGCAATGTTTTTAGGATGGATTAGAAATGCTTTTAGAATTATTTAGCAATGTTTTTAGGATAGATTAGGAATGCTTTTAGGATTATTTAGCAATGTTTTTAGGATGGATTAGGAATTAGGAATGATTATTTTCGAAATTTTTTGATATGGTTTAGGATTATTATAGGTAATTTTGACGATATTTTTGTTATGTTATTAGAATAGTTTTGTGATGGACTAAGATTGACTTTAGATTTAGTTATGAATAATTTTCAGTCTTATTTTAGAATGCTTTTATGGTGATTCAGAAATGACTTTCATACAATTTTCGGATGGTTCTAAGATGATTTTGAAATGTAAAATCATACGCAAACCGTAAAATTATAGTAACACAACCATATATCATCATACCACATTTTTTTAAGAGACCATAAAATGGAGTCGACGCGAAAAAAATTTATTCCCACTTTACATATAGGGTAGACAATCCCAAAAAAATGATTTTCAATATTTTTTCTTTTTTAGCATTGATAATATGTGTATCAGTATATGTTACCGGAAATGTATGTGTATGTAAATAAAATAATTGAAACATGTTGTTCATCAGACAAAGCTGGGTTAGGTTAGGTTAGTTTGTGATCATTGCATTGCGCTTTATAGTAACACATTTCCTAGAAATTGTATATGTTACGCTCAAAGACAGAAAACGCCCAGTGAGCGGAAAAATAGCTCACAACGCGTTGATTGAACCGTAAGAAAAATTCGCGCTCAGCGGTGTTATGATCACAAGATAACCCTAACCCAACCCACCAATGTTTGTTTGAATACCAACAGACAACCAATAAGACTGAAAATTGTTCATAACTAAATCTAAAGTCAATCTTAGTCCATCACAAAACTATTCTAATAACATAACAAAAATATCGTCAAAATTACCTATAACAATCCTAAACCATATCAACAAATTTCGAAAATAACCATTCCTAATCCATCCTAAAAACATTGCTAAATAATCCTAAAAGCATTCCTAATCTATCCTAAAAACATTGCTAAATAATTCTAAAAGCATTTCTAATCCATCCTAAAAACATTTCTTAATAATCCTAAAGGCATTCCTAATCCATCCCAAAAACATTTCTTAATAATCCTAAAAGCATTCCTAATCCATCCTAAAAACATTTCTTAATAAACCTAAAAACATTTCTAATCCATCCTAAAACATTTCTTAATAATCCTAAAGGCATTCCTAATCCATCCTAAAAACATTGCTAAATAATCCTAAAAGCATTTCTAATCCATCCTAAAACATTTCTTAATAATCCTAAAGGCATTCCTAATCCATCCTAAAAACATTGCTAAATAATCCTAAAAGCATTTCTAATCCACCCTAAAAACATTTCTTAATAATCCTAAAGGCATTCCTAATCCATTCCAAAAACATTGCTTAATAATCCTAAAAGCATTCCTAATCCATCCTAAAAACATTTCTTAATAATCCTAAAGGCATTCCTAATCCATCCCAAAAACATTTCTTAATAATCCTAAAGGCATTCCTAATCAATCCCAAAAACATTTCTTAATAATCCTAAAAGCATTCCTAATCCATCCAAAAAACATTTCTTAATAATCCTAAAAACATTTCTAATCCATCCTAAAAACATTTCTTAATAATCATAAAGGCATTCCTAATCCATCCTAAAAACATTGCTAAATAATCCTAAAAGCATTTCTAATCCATCCTAAAAACATTTCTTAATAATCCTAAAAGCATTCCTAATCCATCCTAAAAACATTTCTTAATAATCCTAAAGGCATTCCTAATCCATCCTAAAAAGATTTCTTAATAATCCTAAAGGCATTCCTAATCCATCCTAAAAACATTGCTGAATAATTCTAAAAGCATTTCTAATCCATCCTAAAAACATTTCTTAATAATCCTAAAGGCATTCCTAATCCATCCCAAAAACATTTCTTAATAATCCTAAAGGCATTCCTAATCCATCCCAAAAACATTGTTAAATAATCCTAAAAGCATTCCTAATCCATCCTAAAAACATTGCAAAATAATCTTAAAACCATTTCTAATCCATCCTAAAACATTGCAAAATAATTCTAATGATGGTTCTGCGGCAATGGGTAGGCAATGGTCACCAGGAACCATATACCGGAAAGGAAAACGAGGTTTGCTTCTTTTAACATCAATGGACTGTATTTATTCTTGAGTACTATTTCTATCTTCATTTAAAACAATACTATTTCTTTCTTGGTAGTGTAGCTCGGTGTTGTTCACTCTCTGAAGAGCTGTGTTGGACTGTAACAGTACCGAGCTACCCTGACATATTTATAGCCAATATTTGGCCCTCATGCGGACCAATCGGAGGCGAGATAATTTTCGTGTAATTTGCGACAATTTCCGACGACATTTCGGGCAAAAAGTCACTACGCACATATCGCATAATGCGCTCTACATTCTACAATTAGTAACTTATAACTCCATATTCGTGGTTATTCTAACTAACTAACACGCTGTTTCCATATAAGCGATATATTAACAGTAACTACACAAAACTAATATCCGAAATAAACACGTAAACCTTAAATTATACATGCAAAACGTAAAAGTTGATACGAAATTGACCAATAACGTCGTATTCTTAACGTTTACAGCGCTAATGTTATTGATCAAACATACTCTATGACGTAACCAACCTTTTACACATCAATTGTTAACTATCCGTACATATTCAAGACAGTAAACACACAAAACAATTGAAGATCATAAGCCAAAATTATTACCAATTTCATTTACTAGCGCCACGGCAAGATTTTACAACTCAGGTGGACCAAATCCAGTAGCGCTGCTTCAGGCAAAACTTTGGAACTAAAATCTTAGACGTAAATAGTGCACGTTATTAGTGCACGTAAATAGTGAAAATATCCATGTTACATCTAATTACGTAATCTAATTAGCTTATTCTAATGTAAAACAAAGGTATTTAAACTTAAACTAAATAATCACATAATTCCGATTATCAAAGTGTTCAATAAAACCGTAAAACTAGGGTAAAACATAATAAAAACATAATCAATTCATTTATTTACAAAATCGGCTCGTGTCCGCAACATCCTCCCCTCGGCGAAGGACTCCGCAGCCCCTTTCCCTCGTTGGGAGGACTATGAGCCGTCTAACAGGTCGCCTGAAGATTCCACCACGCGTGCGCACGTCAACACTGCGAACGACGCCGTCTGGTCCCGGGTAGACCTTCTCTACCTGGCCCCGTGGCCACACGTTGCGAGGCGATTGGTCGTCGGCGATTACGACCACATCTCCGACCTCTATGTTCCTGTTTTCGCGGCGGATGTCGTCACGCGGTCCTAACGCGGGCAAATACTCCTTAATCCAGCGTGACCAGAACATATCTGCTAACGCTTGTGCCGCGCGCCACGCCCGTCGGTCGGCCAACTCGCTCCTACCTAAAATCGGTACACCGTTCGCGGTGCCTAACAAAAAGTGGTTAGGAGTGAGAGCCTCCTCGTCGTCTGGGTCGACTGATACGTGTGTGAGTGGGCGCGAATTTACTGTATACTCAATTTCCGCGAGGAGGGTGGACAATGCTTCCTCTCGAGGCGCTCGCTCGTGTAAAACGACCGCTAATGCCGTCTTTACACTACGTATCATTCTTTCCCAGGCGCCGCCGCCCTGGTTCGGACCACCGGGGTCAAATACCTTCTTCGCGGTTACATATTCGCCTAACGTTTCGCGCCATTCTTTCATCGCTGCATTTAGTTCTATGTCAGCGCCGCGAAAGTTAATACCGTTGTCTGACAGAAAAGTACTTTGCCATCCCCGGCGGGCCGCCATACTCCGCATCGCCATATAGTGGTTTTCCGTGATTTCTCTAAATGCGAGAGGGTGAGTATCCCGGTGCGCCTCAGCATTCCTGTTGCTAACACTGTGCGCCATAAACGGTGAACTCTTTGTCCCGAATAGCATAGCCGTCATATGATACTTTCGTGGCGGAGACGTGCGTTCGTTGCCGCGCCACAGAAAGTGTTGAGCCGCCTGATCTTCCGTTCGTATTCGTACACGCAGGAACATTTCTCTAATGTCCGCGGTTACGGTGACCGGGCACTCCTTAAATCGGTATAAGACCCCGTTCAACGACTGCAACATATCCGGTCCCTCTAACAACGCGTCATTAAGGCACGTGCCTTTGGACTTAGCCGCCGCGTCAAATACCATTCGAATTTTATCCGGTTTATGCGGGTTAACCACCGCAAAGTGCGGTAAGTACCAAAGTCGCAGGTTGTTCTCGCATTTGTCATTACACGGAACCGCGTATCCCTTGTCTAATAGTCCGTCTACCTGACTAGTATACGCAGACCTAAAAGTTTCGGATTTGTCCATGCGCCGCTCAATATTCTTCAATCGCTTGTATGCCATATCGTGGCTGGGGGGAAGGGCTATGTTTTCGTTCGCCCATGGTAAACCGACCTCATAGCGTCCCTGGACCCTCGTCACCGTAGACTCAAACATTTCTACGGCGCGTTCCTCGGCTTGTATCGGTTTCCGATTTAACGCAATTCCCAGCGAGTCAATAGCGAAATGTCTTTCAATAATGCTATTCAACTCGTCATCACAACGCGACGCGGTCCGTGCATGCATCACTCTCAAATCCTCATTCATAACCCACCTCGGTGCGGTCCCATGAATCACCCATCCTAATTTCGTGAGCGACGCCGCGGGCTGCTTTGTTCCGTTCGTAAGCAGTCGGCGTGTCACTATTAAGTGCCAATTATCCGCACCTATTAAAATTCCCGGACTCGCGTTTGCGTAACACACATCGCTTTCCGACAGCTGATGCAGATGCGGGGTAAGTAAAACGTCCCGCCGAATAGTTTGGCTTCCCAGTGATAGGTTACGGACCGTTCGTGCCGTTACTGAATAGAAATTATTTTCCGCCTTTCCCCGTATCGCTAGGGAAACCACCCTACTGGCTGGCTCCCGCTGTGTTGATGTTACGCCGTGTATACGCAACGCCCTCTCCGGCCCTGTGGCCCCGATCGCGGTAGCTAACTCGTCGTTAACGAGTGTGATGGTAGAGCCCTCATCGAACATGGCAAACGTATCCACCTCTCTACCATCTTTGCCCCTAATCACGATCGGACAAACTTTAAGTAACACCTCGGTGTTCCTACTTAAGTGCGTGACCGCGGTTATTGCACTATCTTCTTCTTTTGCCGCGGGCGCGTAAGTCACGTGTAATAAAGCGTGATGCGGCGATCGGCACTCGCCTATACCGCACCTTTTCGCTTTACACTTGACTCTTCTGTGTTTGTCATTCAGACACAGGAAACAGACGCCTACTTCCTTCGCCCACTCCCATCTTTCATGCGTCTCCATTTTCACAACTTTTGGACACCGGAACGTATCGTGTTTAGCTCCGCAACACAAACATTCACGTTTGCGAACTTCGTTCGCGTTCGTGGTCGCTCGGTTTGCGTTCGCGGTCGCTTTGTTCGCGTGGACTTCGTTAGCGTTCGCGGTTGCATACACCCTAACCCGTGATCTGTCCGCTTGCCCGCGCGGAAACGCCACTGTCGCGTTCCTGTTGGCCGGCGTTGCTACTGATTGCGCCGTTGTCGCTGCGGTCGACGGCGAATATGAGTACCGCACCCCTTTATTCGCTTCTTGCATTAGATAGCGTGATAATGCTACTATCAGCGGTACTTTAGAGTCATTGTGCTTGGCGGCGTGATCGCACCACCGCATCCTAATGTTCTGACCCAATTTGTCCGTAACCTGCCGCGCTAACATTGGATTTTGCAGGTATCCGTACTCATCCACGCATGACAAGACCGTTACGATACTCTGAAGGCGTACTGCAAAGGTGTTAAGGTCACCTGCGGTAGTGCCCAGACGCGGCAACTTTTTAATGTCCTCAAGTGCCCTATCAATAATGGCTTCTGGTTGCCCGTAACTCTGTTCCAGCGTCTGCATTACGACCTTCGGGTCGGTCGCTGTATAAAGTTGCGCGGCAACTTCCTCACGCGCCTGCCCGCGTAGGCACGATCGGAGCCGATCTAGGTTTTCTGCTTCACTAATTCGATGCAGTTTTGTCGATTGTTCCATCGCGGCTTTGAAAGGCATCCATTCTACAATGGCGCCGCTGAATATCGGCAAGTCCCGCAATCGCGACGGAGCCCTATCCCTAGATAACTTCTCCAAAACGTCAGCTAACCTATCTGCCCCGAAGTCCCGAGAGCGTGCCGGCGTCGGCGGCTCGTCTCTACGCGGCATTGCGTCAAAAGTTACCCGGTTAGGTATAGCTCTATCGCCCGATCGGTCGCGCCTATGGTCCTGCGTCGTCGGTGAACTATCCCGATATACCGTGGTTTCGACATCAACGCGCTCCCCTCGTATGTGAGTGTTATGTAACCACTCCGAGAACCGTTGTTCAGCTTGCCCAGTCATCGGCTTGGGATTCTGCTGCAACCAGTCGGAAATGCGACGTTCTGCGTCCGCTGGTTCGTTACCGCCTACACTATCGCGGTCCGTCTCCTCTCTAATGGTAGCGACGTCCGCAGCTAACCGTTTCTTAATCAAATCCGCTTGTAACTGAAATTCCCGACGCTGTAGATCCGCCAGCTGTTCTTCGGCTTCCAACTCGGCTTGCCTTATTCGTGCAACCGCTGAGGCCGTGGAACGCTGTGATCGCACAGAAGGTGCCCTACTTTCCCTACGGACTGGGCCTACATCGGTCGCGGTTGTAGTCATCGCGGCGTTCGTCCGCGCATCTTCTACGTTCGCGATGTTACCTAACGCGGCGGTCACTGCGGCATTCGCAGTCGACGGCGACGCGGGTGGATCCTCATACGCTCTCATACTACGCGTGGTTGGCATACCCGTGCCACCTACTACCCTAACACTTGACAACTAACACTTAACCTTACTACACTACGTGACGAGAGTCTTGCACGGCGGCTCGTAGTCTCGTCGATCCGAAGTACAACGCAACCGTTTGGCTGCCTGTTGCTCGACGTCGTCGCACCGTTGGGTGATCTTCAATAAAACCCGTCGGTCGCACGTCGCACCGTTCGGTGTTCTTCGGATATACCAGCTTCGATCGTAAAACGACCCAAGGTCGACCGCAAAGTATACGTGCTCGCTACACCTAACGGCGTTCGGCAAGACACGTATCAGCGCTACGTTCTGCGCTGTGTGCGTCGCCAATATGCTTCGCACAACTTTACGTCGACGGACGACTTCGATCGTAAAACGACCCAAAGTCGACCGCAAAGTATACGTGCTCGCTACACCTAACGGCGTTCGGCAAGACACGTATCAGCGCTACGTTCTGCGCTGTGTGCGTCGCCAATATGCTTCGCACAACTTTACGTAGAGATCTTCACGTCGAAAGACGCCAGGTTTTTCACGTCGAAAGACGCCTGCGTCTAAAGACGCCTTGTCAAACCTCGAACCGTGATCCGGCTCGAAGGACAAACTGATGGTTCTGCGGCAATGGGTAGGCAATGGTCACCAGGAACCATATACCGGAAAGGAAAACGAGGTTTGCTTCTTTTAACATCAATGGACTGTATTTATTCTTGAGTACTATTTCTATCTTCATTTAAAACAATACTATTTCTTTCTTGGTAGTGTAGCTCGGTGTTGTTCACTCTCTGAAGAGCTGTGTTGGACTGTAACAGTACCGAGCTACCCTGACATATTTATAGCCAATATTTGGCCCTCATGCGGACCAATCGGAGGCGAGATAATTTTCGTGTAATTTGCGACAATTTCCGACGACATTTCGGGCAAAAAGTCACTACGCACATATCGCATAATGCGCTCTACATTCTACAATTAGTAACTTATAACTCCATATTCGTGGTTATTCTAACTAACTAACACGCTGTTTCCATATAAGCGATATATTAACAGTAACTACACAAAACTAATATCCGAAATAAACACGTAAACCTTAAATTATACATGCAAAACGTAAAAGTTGATACGAAATTGACCAATAACGTCGTATTCTTAACGTTTACAGCGCTAATGTTATTGATCAAACATACTCTATGACGTAACCAACCTTTTACACATCAATTGTTAACTATCCGTACATATTCAAGACAGTAAACACACAAAACAATTGAAGATCATAAGCCAAAATTATTACCAATTTCATTTACTAGCGCCACGGCAAGATTTTACAACTCAGGTGGACCAAATCCAGTAGCGCTGCTTCAGGCAAAACTTTGGAACTAAAATCTTAGACGTAAATAGTGCACGTAAATAGTGAAAATATCCATGTTACATCTAATTACGTAATCTAATTAGCTTATTCTAATGTAAAACAAAGGTATTTAAACTTAAACTAAATAATCACATAATTCCGATTATCAAAGTGTTCAATAAAACCGTAAAACTAGGGTAAAACATAATAAAAACATAATCAATTCATTTATTTACAAAATCGGCTCGTGTCCGCAACATCTAATATAATTCATAATCCATCCAAAAAGCATTCCTAAACTACACCAATTACAACACCAACATTCGAACATAATCCTAGAAATAAACACTAACTCGGATGGAGGTGGACCATGGCCCATTGAATTTTTGGATTGTTCCACTTAAATCACCTGAGCAAATCACCCAGGTGATTTAAGTCTACTCAAGTAGTAGACTTAAATCACCTGGCTATATAAATCGTAGGTGAATTAAGTCTACTTTAAGAAATTAATATTTTTTTTCCACTTAAATCACCTGAGACATTAATAAAATATTTTTAAAGTATTTTGGAGTGTTTTTAAGATGGATTAGGATTGCCTTTAGGATTATTTTGCAATGCTTATAGGATAGATTAGGATTGCCTTTTAGATTATTTTGGAATGTTTTAGAGATGGCTTAGGATTACCTTTAGGACTATTTTCCAATGTTTTTGGGATTTATTAAAAAGCCCTTTAGGATTATTTTGGAATATTTTTGAGATGGATTAAAAATTCCTTTAGGATTATTTTGGAATGTATTTGAGATGGATTAAAAATTCCTTTTGGATTATTTTCGAATGTTTTTGAGGTGGATTAGGATTGCCTTTAGTATTATTTTCCAATGTTTTTGGAATGGATTAGAATTGCTTTTAGGATTATTTTTCAATGTTTTTGGGATGGATTAAAAAGTCCTTTAGGATTATTTTCGAATGTTTTTGAGATCGATTAGGATTGCCTTTAGGATTATTTTGGAACCCCGTCATAAAGTGCTAAAACGGAAATGGGGGATAGAATACTTCAATTTATAGTGAAAAAAAAATACAAAAAAATATACCATGTTTTGTTTTTTTTTTTTTTAAAGCTAGAAGAAGATTCCGAACTTCTCATGTGAAAAACAGGCTGTAACTTTTGAACCACTGGGGTTTTTGAGTTCAAATAAAAACATTAGTGACCATGAATAATGTGTTTTGAAGAATAAATAAAAAACAAAGCGTAAATGGTAATTGATAATTAGTGGTAGTAAAATTTTTGTGGTATTTTTTCAATTAAAACAAAATTTCTCAAAATAATGACTGCCAAAATATTATTTTTATGACTGCTTATTGATTTACATCTATCTACCTTGCCAAAAAAAATGGTCATAACGCGTAGCAGGTGGCGGATTTCCTAGATCAAAGATACTTTACTGTTCCAATTATTTTCCTTAAAAGGTACCATTAGCGATACGGGATATGTCGAGGAGCCTCCCCTGGCATCCCATGTTAAAGAAAATCGAAATCTATCAAGGCAGTTTGGAGAAAAATAAAATATTTCTAAAAAACTTTCTGCGCCATTTTATGTTTTAAAAATCTTGTAAATGCGATCAAAATGTGAAACTTACGATGTAGTCATGTGGGAAGTACGATTCTCATATTAGAATTAATAGATCCCACAGAAAAAAAAGACGCAGAACATTTTTACAAATGGCACAGAAAAAAAAATCTAAAACGTTAATTTTTCTCAAACCTGCCACGCTAAATTTTTGTCTCTTTAAACAAGCATCTGGTAAGAGTGACCTGTTATGAATTTCATGTTTTGAACGCTATTGGCAGGTCCTTAGTAAAAAATAATGTTGCAGAAAGCTTTTTCAAAAAAATATATTTACTTTATACTGCCAAGCCACGTGCCTTTTAATAAACTATATCATTTTCATTTACAGAAACCCATCCAAATACTGACTATCATTGTTGCTTAACTTGCTTGACGATTTAGTTTTGACAAAAAAACAACGAGCAAAACTATCCTAAAGGCAATCCTAATCCATCCTAAAAACATTGGAAAATAATCCTAAAGACAATACTAATCCATCCCAAAAACTTTCGAAAATAATCCTAAAGGCAATCCTAATCCATCTCTAAAACATTCGAAAATAATCCTAAAGGATTTTTTAATCCATCTCAAAAACATTCCAAAATAATCCTAAAGGATTTTTTTATCCATCTCAAAAACATTCCAAAATAATCCTAAAGGACTTTTTAATAAACCCCAAAAACATTGGAAAATAATGCTAAAGGCAATACTAATCCATCTCAAAAACATTGAAAAATAATCCTAAAGGCAATACTAATCCATCTCAAAAACATTGGAAAAAATCCTAAAGGCAATACTAATCCATCTCAAAAACATTGGAAAATAATCCTAAAGGCAATACTAATCCATCCTAAAAACATTAAAAAATAATCCTAAAGGCAATACTAATCCATCTCAAAAACATTGGAAAATAATCCTAAAGGCAATACTAATCCATCCTAAAAACATTAAAAAATAATCCTAAAGGCAATACTAATCCATCTCAAAAACATTGGAAAATAAACCTAAAGGCAATACTAATCCATCCTAAAAACATTAAAAAATAATCCTAAAGGCAATACTAATCCATCTCAAAAACATTGGAAAATAATCCTTAAGGCAATACTAATCCATCCCAAAAACATTAAAAAATAATCCTAAAGGCAATACTAATCCATCTCAAATACATTGGAAATAATCCTAAAGGTAATCCTAATCCATCTCTAAAACATTCCAAAATAATCCTAAAGGACTTTTTAATAAATCCCAAAAACATTGGAAAATAGTCCTAAAGGTAATCCTAATCCATCTCTAAAACATTCCAAAATAATCCTAAAGGACTTTTTAATAAATCCCAAAAACATTGGAAAATAGTCCTAAAGGCAATACTAATCCATCCCAAAAACATTAAAAAATAATCCTAAAGGCAATACTAATCCATCTCAAAAACATTGGAAAATAATCCTAAAGGCAATACTAATCCATCCTAAAAACATTAAAAAATAATCCTAAAGGCAATACTAATCCATCTCAAAAACATTGGAAAATAATCCTAAAGGCAATACTAATCCATCCTAAAAACATTAAAAAATAATCCTAAAGGCAATACCAATCCATCTCAAAAACATTGGAAAATAATCCTTAAGGCAATACTAATCCATCCCAAAAACATTAAAAAATAATCCTAAAGGCAATACTAATCCATCTCAAATACATTGGAAATAATCCTAAAGGTAATCCTAATCCATCTCTAAAACATTCCAAAATAATCCTAAAGGACTTTTTAATAAATCCCAAAAACATTGGAAAATAGTCCTAAAGGTAATCCTAATCCATCTCTAAAACATTCCAAAATAATCCTAAAGGACTTTTTATTAATAAATCCCAAATACATTGGAAAATAGTCCTAAAGGCAATACTAATCCATCCCAAAAACATTGGAAAATAATCCTAAAGGTAATCCTAAGCCATCTCTAAAACATTCCAAAATAATCCTAAAGGCAATCCTAATCTATCCTAAAAGCATTGCAAAATAATCCTAAAGGCAATCCTAATCCATCTTAAAAACACTCCAAAATATTTTTTAAATATTTTATTAATGTCTCAGGTGATTTAAGTGGAACAAAAATATAAATTTCTTAAAGTAGACTTAATTCACCTACGATTTATATAGCCAGGTGATTTAAGTCTACTACTTGAGTAGACTTAAATCACCTGGGTGATTTGCTCAGGTGATTTAAGTGGAACAATCCGAATTTTTGAATTTCTTATTACAAATCATTTAGGTGGACCACGGGCAAGAAAAAATGTCCGTGGTCCACCCAGGTGTACCACGCAGGTGGACCACGACCAATACGGGGTTTGCGTTAATGTCACGGAATTCCTATTACAGAAATCGAATTCGGAAACCAAATCCGGAAACCGAACATCTGCGCTTAGCCAATGGGGTAATAATAAATAAAATACAAGAAATATGCACAAAACTGAACGTATAAAACAATACTTTTATAACCTACTCGAAAAGTAACAGACGGCTTCCTTCCTTTTAAAAGTAGCGAGATGATTCCTTTCAGCGGACGGAAAAATGTATGAAAATACATTAGGTACTGCCGAGAGGAAACTAAACATTTTCATATTTTTAATTTCTATATTATTTTTACTAAAAAAAAAATACGGACGGAAAAATTTATGAAAATACGTACATTAGGTACGCCGAGAGGGAAGAATAAAATAAAACTTAAATATTTTCACATTTCTATATTATTTTTATAAAAAAATACATAAGTATTGTTTTTTATTAAAAAAAAATGTAATCAAATTAATTACAGAAGTATTGTTACAACTAAAAACAAATAACAAAAAAACTTTCTTTTACAACTACTTATAGAACGATCTTTCTTCACAATAGCACTTGTACCAATTTCTGGTACAGTAACGTGCATACGTCGTAGTAGTCGTATTTAAACACTCTTTGCTCGCTCAGCAACAGTGCATTATCAATACTTATTTATAACGATTAAGTTTAACAACGTTGACAATCATACTCATTTATCATACTATCTAGTAAACTAATCTATCTATGTGTCAATAACGATGGAAAGGGGATACATTAGGTACGCCGAGAGGGAAGAATAAAATAAAACTTAAATATTTTCACATTTCTATATTATTTTTATAAAAAAAATACATAAGTATTGTTTTTTATTAAAAAAAAATGTAATCAAATTAATTACAGAAGTATCAAATGTTACAATTAAAAACAAATAACAAAAAAACTTTCTTTTACAACTACTTATAGAACGATCTTTCTTCACAATAGCACTTGTACCAATTTCTGGTACAGTAACGTGCATACGTAGTAGTAGTCTTATTTAAACACTCGGGAATTCCCTTGCACTGTGCTCGCTCAGCAACAGTGCAATAACAATACTTATTTATAACGATTAAGTTTAACAACGTTGACAATCATACTCATTTATCATACTATCTAGTAAACTAATCTATCTATGTGTCAATAACGATGGAAAGGGGGCGGCGCCCGGCTGCATCGTTTTAAGTAATTTTTTAAACGTACTATGATGCATTGCATTGACGACCTCCGTGGCGCAATGGTTACCATGCCTGCCCGCCACCCAGGAGGTCCCGGGTTCGAATCCCGGTCGGGTTATTTATGAAAAACGAACTTTTTCTGATTGGCCTCGGGTCTTGGATGTTTATCTATATATGCATTTGTTATAAAATACAATATCGTTGAGTTAGTATCATAACAAAAGTTTCGAACTTACTTTGGGGCTAGCCCAATCTGTGTGATTTGTCCCTATATTATTTATTTATTGCTGGGGCCCAAGTCTGCTATTTTAAATTAGGCGACCAACTATTTTAAATTAGGCGAGCAACTATTTCCATACTGTCACCATATTGTCATTATATTTCCCTATTGTCATGGTGCCAAATTTGATATTCTGCTAAAAGTTAACTAGTATCTCAATGTATTGACTATAGAGTGTCAGTGGAATATGAACGGAATGGTCGACAGTTAAAATCTAACATGAACTATTTCAGTTACATCGCTTTTATGTGAAAGATACTACCGATAGATCAATAGTAGTTCGATAGTGTGTCAATGAAATGGCCTCGCACTTAAACAAATATGAGAATACCAAATGTCAAAAACTATTCAAGTGGCACACTATCGACACTCTATTGGTGCATTTGTATTTAGCAGACTTGAGCCCCTTAAACTCAAAACAACTGGACCGATTTCAAAAATTCTTTCACCATTGAGAAAGTACTCCTCGAGGATAGCAGGACCATCTTTAGGATGATTTTTGGTTGCAACATCCAACATCCTAGTGGACACATGTAGCTCTAATAAACAAAAACCCTGTTCGGTAACAAAGAAAAGGACGGAGCTGACAAAAGATCCGCTTACAAGGTGTGCAAGCGATTTATTTCTAAAATGGTCCTCCTATCTTCGAGGCCACCGTACATTACCCCCGAGTAACTTAGGCTATATATATATATTTTTTTTTAATAGAGATCCTTAGTAAAACCCGCGTGAAGCCGGCGGGCCGCTAGCTTTTAACAATTTTCGTTTAAATACATTGAGAATTACATGAGAAAACTTAATTCTAACTTCGTTCAAGGCTCAGGTTTCTCTACAGCTATTGTCAGTTAAACGTCGATTTCTGGGACGTCGCGCGTATTGATAATCACGCAAGGAGCTGACGAAAATTCCACTTACAAGATGTGCAAGCGATTTTGTTTTAAAATGGTTCTCCTATCCTCGAGGCCACCGTACGCCGCCCCTAGCTAATATTTGAACATCTTGATAGTGGGATTGCCTAATTATAAACTTATTATAGATTTATCACAATTTTCTTAATCGCATAAAAGTATTATAATAATTAATTCCGGACCAATACAATAAAAAGCCTCGTATTGCGCAAAATTATTTTTTTCTTTATGTAGCAACTATCCCTTTAAATAACATCATTGACAACAACAAACAGCGCCTCCAGAGCAGGTTTTTTTATTTATTTTATTGGTCGGGCTTTAATTTATTGAAATTGGAGATTCAAAAAATGAGTTTACACCTAAAAGCAACCTGAAAACTAAAATATATATTTATTAAGGTCGACCAGTGTTGACCTATGGGTGTGAGACATAGTCCCTTATTATGGGTCTCATGAGAAGATTCAAGGTAAACCAGCGAGCTATGGAGAGTACCTATACTCTTTGTTTCTCTACGAGATCGAATCGGAAATGAAGAGATCCGTAGCAGAACGAAACTAACCGACATAGCTCGATGGATTAGCAAGTTTAAGTCGCAGTGGGCTGCTGGGGCAGGAAGGTTCCGGAATGGCGACCACGTACTGGAAAGCGCAGCGTATGACAGCCTAAGGCAAGGTGGATGAACGACCTAAGCACGTAGCCGTTGGATGCAGACCGGTCATACTGGAAACCTTTGGAGGAGGCCTAAGTCTAGTTTTCTAATGGAAATTATGTTAGTAATACAAAAACAGATTTTAGTAATGATTAGTCATTACAATGATTAATTTGTGCACGCACTAATCCTACCAAAACAGGCGACACAACGGTGGGAATATAAGTAGTCTACACGCTAGGCTATAAAGGAGACAGCGGTGAGTATGTATGGTATTCTAAGGCTACACAGCAGACAGCGCTGAGTATGTATGGTATTCTAAGGCCACACAGCAGACAGCGGTGAGTATGTATGGTATTCTAAGGCTACACAGCAGACAGCGGTGAGTATGTATGGTATTCTAAGGCTACACAGCAGACAGCGGTGAGTATGTATGGTATTCTAAGGCTACACAGCAGACAGCGCTGAGTATGTATGGTATTCTAAGGCCACACAGCAGACAGCGCTGAGTATGTATGGTATTCTAAGGCTACACAGCAGACAGCGGTGAGTATGTATGGTATTCTAAGGCTACACATCAGACAGCGCTGAGTATGTATGGTATTCTAAGGCCACACAGCAGACAGCGCTGAGTATGTATGGTATTCTAAGGCCACACAGCAGACAGCGCTGAGTATGTATGGTAGTCTATCATTCTAAGGCTACACAACAGACACAGTGGTGGGAAAATATCGTAGCCTACCCACCAGGCTACAAAGGAGACAACTCTGGAAATGTTTGATTGTCTACCTCTCAGAGGTTACACAATTAAATATAAGGTAGTAGTAGCCTACAACCGATTTAAAAAAATACTTAACAGAAATGTAGTCTTATTAATAGTCATAAATTCTAAATATCTAGCACTATTATCTATTATCATACTCTTGTCAATAAAGCACCAATCACATAGTAGACAGAAAGAACAATTACAAGAAATCAACGTACTTCATCTACGTTCATTCCCCACTGAGGTAGAATATGATTTCAGTCATTTAAATATTAATGTAATTCGGAAAAGTACAAAAATAAATCTTCGATAGTTCAAAGGTGGGAATGTACAGCTACGTGCAATGATATGTATTCAAATTTAAACGTTATATATTATAACGATAATGTCATTGCAGTGAACTGTATAATTATACGAGTTGGAGTTGAATATGAACACAATTTGGCCTTAATTAAATCGTTTCTCGGCACAAGTTGCAAGTGCCAAGCAACAAGACTGCAACAAACAAGAAGCCATTGTCGATGCCGTGATCGGTCGGTAGCTTCTGGTTCCTTTCATTACAAATTATAATTAGATTCATTCACTGTTTTTCTTTTCTTCATTTAAACCATTTCATTCTTACCGACTGATTCCATATGAAAATGAGAAACACTGACATTCATTTTGAACCGGTTTCATCACCTCCGAACAGCTTGTTTGTCAAATAATGAAAGTTCTTGTACGTTTTTGACGAATAGCCTCTATGGGACACCGGTTCTTTGCCACGTATATTTTATTTTGTAGAAATGGTATCTTACAAATAATTCACATGAACAACATTATTACAAATCAAAAGCAAATGAAATCTCAAAATTCTAATATTTGCCAATAAGTCATCTTCAGTCAACTGTGACACTGGTGCCCCTTTTTTCCTACAATTCCTAAAATTTAAGTCTCTTAGTAGCTTTTTCTGTCCAAATCCTTGTTTTTGGTACAGTCAACAAAGGAATGGGCCGGATAATCAACACATTTCTTTTGTTGACTGTACGTGTATGACATATTAAATCTATATATATAAAAATGAAACCCGTTTTCCGTTGTCACGACATAACATGAAAACGGCTTGACCGATTTGGCTGATTTTTTTTTGTAGTTTTCTAATACTCTGTACAAGGTTCTTACGGAAAAAAATATTAAGAAAATCTCTCAGAAAGATTGAAAAAAAACGAAACAGTACCCGGGCGAAGCCGGGCCGGGCAGCTAGTAATTTATAAAAATACGATTTTTAATAATTGATAATTTTATGTCATACACGTACCAAAAACAAGGATTTGGACATAGAGAAAGCTGTTTCGACCGGGCGGCAGGCGTTTGGCCTATGCCCGGCGACTGCCACCCTAACGAGGGCTCGCCCATTGGAACGGAAGTCCCCCTAGTGTTGCGGCGCGCCTAGTCTTGTGCGCGCCGCCAACCGTGCCGTAGCCCAACGAGTGGGTCTTCGGACAACCGCCGGCGGGGTCACGGATGTATCTTAGTTCCCCATCTAGGCAGATGAGGTGGCAGTCAGTCAGGTTTTTAGTCGGTATACCCAAGTGGCATAAAAGGGGGAGCCCGACAGACCCCCGTCGCTTTCCCAGCAGCGGGACATGAATGCATTTTCCTGACTATAAACAAAAAAAAAGCTGCAGGCATTAGTGTTTCACAAAATACAAAATCTCTCAAGATCTTTCGAATTAAACTCCTTTTACATTTTTACATTGAATTACAATCTTGATTTTAATACTATTTTATGAACTCCAACTCGAATAATCAATTATAGTTTAACGATATTTTTACAAGAAATATAACTTATCTGATAATTCTTTAGCCGGTTCTTGGCGTATACACTGTCCTACGAGATAGGCGAGTTTGTGTGCGTATTGACAAGGCGCTGGCACTCGGACAGTACCGGGCCAATTGTAATAAAGATGGCACATCTTATAAGTTAACCGCTGGCACTGATCTGGGGTCATACCGCTGTCGTCGTGTACTACGACGTAATGCGTCGGCGTCACAGTTCCTTGGTTTACTTTCTGGGAGACAATCAGGAAGTCGTACCTGAAATCAATATGTAATAAGGTGAGAAATTATTGGTCTCTCATGGAAATTTTGTTGTATTTTGGATGAAAAATATCAGACTTGTTCTAGAATTATACGCCAAACGCAAAATGTCAAACACATTATAATGCTAAATCTGCAGAATTCATCGCAAAACATAATGACAAATACGCCATAACATACACCAATGAATATGAAAATCCAGATCATAAAATTATCTGTGTACCAAATTCTGTCAAATATCGAGCCATTTTTGGAAATTATGTTATAAAGTTGAGAATCATTCTAGATACTGTGTTAGATAAACGGTTCACAATACGCAAGTTGGCGTGGACGAAGAGACGTAAGCTTGTCCCGAGGCGAGGCGATTATGTTACGATTTCGATTAGTGTGCGTTACAGTAGGGAGTTTCATACAAATGATACTGAACGGCTCGAGATGATACGGTGACGATACCTTTCCAAGTTGATGTGTGTGCTATACCTTAAACATTAACTTATTTATTCATATTAGTAGGGCAACCTTACCAGTTACGTCTAGTGATGTCATGGTCAATGACAGTGCCAGGATGGGGGTTTTCAAATCCGCTATTAGCCTTCATAAAGATCCTCGTGTTGATACGTTTCTGTACCACGATATACGTCAGTGTCGGTCTACACGTCTCCCCAGCAAGCGGTATGGATATCTTCATCTGTGGGATCTCGTAGTCTTGGAGAGTTTTCAATTGACCATCTCCGACCCCATCACTGTAAATATTTAAAAGTAATTTAATATTTTGGTTGGCTAAAATTTAGTTGGCTTCAAGCAGTGTCCATCTATCTGTACTAAGGCCCACGGTGAAACGCAACTACAACGAAACCCCTTTTGATATTGTTTCCCGAGTTTCCTGCATGTCGTTTTAAAAAAGGTAGCATTATGTGTGGTCCTCAAAGGAGTCTATGAAAGAAACTCAAGCGCAACTCAAAAGTAACTAGAAGTGGCAGTTTCGTCACATTTCGGTTTCACCATCTGTTCTGGGTCTAACAGTTCAGATACCAGCGGGTCTAAAAATACTCAAAATCTAGTCTCAGTCTCAAACGCTATCTTGCATGTCTACCCTAATATTATAAATAGGAAAGATTTGTATTTTTTTGTGTATGTACTACTGGACCGATTTCAAAAATTCTTTCACCGTTCAGAAGCTATGCTATAGCTAATGCATATGCTAAGTATGGCAGGCCGGGTAACATAGTAGCCCATGCCTTCAACCAGTATACACACTGTACAGGGTTACTGGTAATTGTATGCTATCCTCTCGGGGGGTTGTAGGTACTGTTATTTGGGATTGATGCAAAAGTGAACCATTTTGAAGATATTTAATATTTTAAGAGTGCGCACACAGGCGTTAGCCACTTGATTCGAAAACTGAACTTTTGGAAGCTCTTAATATCTATAAAAAACTTTTCTAACAGACTTATGAATTACACAAAATGTTAGAGACAATATTGTTGCCTAAATAGTTAGTAGAAAACATTTTGTCATGTAATGGAATATTTATGAATGCTATCGTGATAACCGAACAGTGTTTTCTCGATTTCACGTTTCAGTGCCTTCGGTTGTCAAAATATCCCCGTAATGCTGCCAATTGTAAGAAATAAATTATAAAATCTAACGGCAAATATACTTAAGCATATAGTTAGTAGAACATTTTTGTAATTTTTTGTTACATAAATAAGATATTAACATCCAAACTAAGTGAAATTACGAAGAAAGTCAAGTCGTTGTTATGTTTGTTTTCACCATTAACTTAGTTATTTTATGTCAATAGTATCATCATCTAAGAGACAAAGGTATTCCCTAAAATCTAGGCTCCAAAATTTATGATAAATGTTTACCATTATTTTTCTACCAATTTTTGAATATAGCCATAAAACCACTATAAAACCGCGCGCGTCTTTTGTTACGACTCAGTCCAGCCGCCGGCTCTGCGGAGAGCGGTCACGTCGCTCCGGCGCAGGACCTGACCTCACGTAACCTTTGTGCCCATACGCAGTGCAAACCGTGTAGCGCGACCGACAATCTAGATACTTTGGTAAGTAAAATATGACTTTTTGATGATATGACGACGAACTATTTACTTTTTTAGTGACAACAACATAATATGTTTCAGAGTATGGGGAACAAAAAAAAGCTGTTTTTATCGAAAAAAAGAAAAAGACGAAATGTTGAAAATTTAAATTTAAAAGCAAGGGCTAAAAGGCTGGTGGTACCTATTATTAATATAATGGTTCTAAATTATAATATATAACAAGTTCTAATAAGGAGGTCGGTTATTGCGAAATCGTAAAAAAATTGCTGTTTCATATGTTTCAGTCCGTATGATGAAGGAGGGCACGAGGAGGAAGAAAAACAAGAGCCCGTACTTTTTCATCTTCTTCAAAATGAAAACCATCCTGGATGAATCTGTATTGAATCCCAAACCCAACCAAAGAATCATTTCTCTTTATAAACCATTTGTTCATCTTTTCGTTTTTTTGAGATTGTGGGTGAAGCGCTAGTCTCACAAACTTGGCTATGAGGTCTAATAAAAGCTAGTTAAATCTACTACAAAGTATTTCCAGTGACGGTTCTTCGTAGGTTACGTGGTTTTTTCCAATATTTCGCGAAGTACGTAAAACTTGAAAATTTCAATGTTTGGTAAAATTAGGTCATATTTGAGGAGCCACAGCTTGGCTCCTATGGTGTCAATAGTCTATAGAGCTGCGATTGGTGTTACATTCTAGGTAATGCATGTAATTTAATACATATAGGTGTAGAAAACATTGTTTGTGAAAAATGCATAGTTTTAGTCCCGGAGCAAAAATTTCTAAAATTTCGCAATTTTTTCAGAAACTGCTACCTGCTGATGCTTTTAATTATGGCTTTTTTCTGCAATGGAGTAACTTAGAGCAATTATTTTTCCTTTTTTGGATAGCAAACAATTGTAGATCTTACTCAAATGAAGTATTTACGAAATTAGCAAGGCCTTTTTAAATATTTTAATTGAATTTTTGTTGAAAATTTCACAAAATCAAAATTTGTTTTCTAAAATTTTTGCTTTTATTTCCGTATGGATAAAAAATAACATTATACCAATATCATAACTCTCCAAAAAAAATCGAACTACAGGGTTTTTTTTATTAAATTTTGAATAAATGATTGAGGTAATTATTCAAAAATATTTTATATTTTAAAATTTCTTGAAAATGATTCACTTTTGCATTACACTATTTGCGTCAATAATGTTGTAAATAATCTCCCCCATCACTTCACATGACATTTCGGTCTAATTTCTAATAACCCTGTATACATTGAGTCTTTTGCCTCTATTACCCATTATACCTTCATTTTGTTTATTTGAGATTGTAAGTAAACTATTAGGTCTCACAGACTTCGTTTTGAGTTCAAATAAAAGCTAAATAAATGTACTACAGAATATTTAGTGACCTTTCTTCATAGGGCAAATAGTTTTGCAAATATTTTGCGAAATACGTAAGTAAAACCTAAAAATTGCAGTTTTCGAGATTAATGGGTCTCATTCGAAGTTCCATAGCTTGGCTCCTATGAGGTCAATACAGCTGCAATTGGGTTCAAATTGTAGGTAATTTAATACAGTCTATAAAACATCATTCGCAAAAAACGCATAGTTTTGGCTCTGGAGAGCAAATAACAAAAAAAGTCCCAAAAAGTTACGAAGTTTTTCTCGGTTTTCTCAATTTCCAGAAGTTTTTCGAAGTTGCAAATTGGAATTCACACTACTACTCTTACAGACCCATACAACTTTCCGAAAATGGAGAACTACATCACGTTTTGTTAATTAAATATCTAATTTTACTAAGCTATTCGGCTTGTAACCCCCTTTCTGTAACATCCTGTTTAATTACTAATTATATTTCAGTGATAAGCAACTGTGTTTATTTGCGGTATGGACTGGGCCCCAATTTTGTCTGAAGACTGCCAGAATTAAAAGAGATGACGAATTTTGGTCATCAAAGATGGAATCGAAATTGTTGAAATTTTACAAGAAATGTATTTTACCAGAATTGGTAGATAGATGGAAGAGTCTATGTATGTCAATTAGAGACACATGTTTCTAATACAAATAATTATATGTACCTATATCTATTACGAGTACTTTATTGTTATACTTCTCCATAATCCATAGGTATTAATACACAAGTAAAGATACATTATTTGTATTTATTTTCAAACGAGACATGAAGAATGCCGAAAAAAAAATTCTATTACATAATAACAATACTTATGTTTTACATAGAAATAGGTCTGTAGCTAAAATCACATGAAATAGTGAAGTCTTATCATAAAAGTATTAAAATCATTTGTCATCGCCGGGGCACGCTCATGTTCGTGGCTCAGTAGTTTCGTAAAATAACACGCTTCGATTTTGAGTTGCGTTGATTTGGATGCGCGCTCTTAATGTTCTTTTTAATTCCCCTTTTTTTTCAAGTTCAAATATTTTTTTTAAATAAAGTATCCATCCGAATCATTTCATTTTTACTGGGTATGATATGTAGTGCTTATTAATCAATCATAAAATCACAGAAATTCTGACCCCCCGAGAGGATAGCATACAATTACCAGTAACCCTGTATAAGATACGATTAATTTATCTTTCACGGATTTTTATAACTTTTCTCAAGTTTACACATACTCAATCAAAGTTCATTGTACGATTAAGCTGTTAGATTCTAATTCAATTTATACAAGATTTTCATTTTCTTTTGATAAAAAAATGTGTATTAACTTGTCCGTATAACCTCAAATAAATGTGTCTAGAAAAATTACTTACCGGTATATAATAAGCCTGTCTGGGAACTTTCCATTAAACATCAAGTAGTGTTTGAGTGAATCAACTAAACAGGTTTTGAGGATATCGACGAGTTCTTGACCCATTTTCTGGCAAACGGCCCTTGAGTACCAGTGCGTCATCGATCGATCATAAGACGCTACAAACGCTGAAAAGAAACGTAAATTTATAAATAAATACATTGAGATAGCCCCAAAGTAAGTTCGAGACTTGTGTTATGGGATACTAACTCAACGATACTATATTTTACAACAAATACATTATATAGATAAACATTCCAAGCCTATCAGAAAAAGTTCGTTTTTCATCATGATTTTACGATGTCCGGCATGGTAACCTTTACGCCACGGACATCGTAAAATCATATTATAATAGTCGCCACCAAGGCTGACTCGCGCTGACGCTTGACGAAGTTCGTAACTGACACTTATTACTTAGTACACAACGAAACCGTTTTTCAATTGTTCTAAAGGCTCTATGTCGCGTTGTACTTATGTCACAGGTTCATTCAAGACGTATTTGAAGTGATTGTATGAAATGCGCTAACTCAACCGGTGGTAAATAAATAAATATTCTTGGACGAATCATACAACAACGCCATCTAGTCCCATACTAAGTAACTAAGCTTGGGTACTAGATTGTTGAAACATATACCAAAGTACTTTTTTTTGTAAATAAATACTTATTATGCATAGAATACATCCAGATCGAACCAAACAGACGTGATCGTGCACAAAAGTGATCGTCTTGCGCAAGATTCAAACCCGCGACCCTTGGGATAAAGTGACCATTACTAGCTACTCGACCACTGGCTAACTGTACGGAACCTAAAAAAAAAAGTACATACCGCATACACTTTGGGCCTTCTTTGAGAGGTCATGGAAGGAATCAATACCAACGACCATAGCAGTTTTACATGGGATAGTGATACCCCATAATGTCCCACCCAACTTGCAGTTGATTTGCAGGAGAATCTTCTGGGTGATCGTGCGAACTTTTTGCTGATTCATCAGTGTACGGGCGTTGATCACCTGTAATTTGTTAATACGTTTATTTTATTATTTTTACACAATTCACGTCCTCATATTTAATTTATTAATAACTAGCGAAACCTGCGCAACTTCGTTCGAGTATATTTATGTGAGCCATACATTGTTTGTTTTTGGCGATGCTCCGAGGCACGACTACACACCCCGAGCAAAATGCTCGGTGTATGAACGTACCCTCAAAGTAAAAATTTTTTTTTTGCTGTTTTTGTATCTGCGATCAGCGATTATTTGCGCTTTAATCAGATGTGAAAGTCACATTAAATTTGAGAATCGACAAAAATCGACAATGTATCGCTCTTGGCCTGCCGGCCTAACATGACAAACGCGACAAAATTTTCTCGCTTCGCTTTATTGGCGAAGAAGCTTTGCCGCGTGCGAGAAACTATCTCGAGTGTAAGCATGTTAGGCTGGCTGGCCTTGAAAAGATTGCTTTTAGCAATAAGGCCGCCTGTTGCGATTTTACTGGTGTGTAAGATATTTATGTATACTGTGTCCTACTGTTGTGCATTGCAAACAAAGCATATTTTAGCCATCTCTCTTACCTGGGACGGTACAGCATTATCAGAGCAACAAATCTTCTTAATAGCAGCATATCTGTCATCCCTGGCTGTTGGGCATATAGCGACAACCAATTGCAATGTCTTATTGATGCATTGTTTCAATTCCTTTATATAAGTTTCAGTACGATCGTTCTGCAACTCAATCATGTCAGGGTTTGTCACGTTAATTCCCATGGGACGGCTTGAACGTTTCGCAATTTCGACGAATTCCTTAAAAATATTAATGCATCATTAAAAAAAAGAAAAAATTTATAATTCGAAAAGATTTTTACAAATAATATTGTGGATTTAAATATTGGATATTTTTAATTTTTTTTGATGTGGTTGTGGTTCTCTTCACATGCTGAGTTGATCTCATAATGGTATAAATTATCAAATACTAGAATACGAAACCCGTGTAACTTTGTTTGCGTGTATCCCGCTTTCCCGTGGGAATTACCGAAAATCCTTGTATGTATTATACATCCTATTGAAGACCTTAACCTTCCTATTGAAAAACCACATCAAAATCCGTTCAGTAGTTTTAAAGATCTAAGCATACATACAGACAGACAGCGGGAAGCAACTTCTTTTTATACTATGTAAAGAATCTGTTGTAATTTTATCTATTTAGTTGTGATGTTGAAATAAATGATTATTAATCTATATATATAAAATTCAAAGTCCTGATTGACTTAACTATATTATCAACGCACAGCCCAAACCGGTGGGTCTAGAGACTCCAAATTTGGACTGTAGGTTCCTTACGACGTCTAGGGATGTACTAAGAAAGGATTTTTCAAAATTCCCACGGGAAACCGAGATATAAGCAAACGAAGTTGCGAGGGTATATCAAATTTGGCATGTAGGTTCCTTACGACGTCTAGGGATGTACTAAGAAAGGATTTTTCAAAATTCCCACGGGAAAGCGAGATATACGCAAATGAAGTTGCGAGGGGACGCACAGCCCAAACCGCTGGGTCTATGGATTCCAAATTTCGCATGCAGGGTCCTTATAAGGTCCGGACCGACGGGACCGGACCGGAACGGATCAGATCTGATCGGTCCGGAAGGAACCGCAACGTACCGGACCGTGCCGGATTTTTTTTCTGAAGAAATATAATTATGCTAATTGGTATGTAGGTTCCTTATCAGGACTGGACCGATCGGACCGGACCGGACCGACTGGACCTGATCGGACCGGACTATATATAAAATTCCTGACTGACTTAACTATATATCAACGCACAGCCCAAACCGGTGGGTCTATAGATTCCAAATTTGGACTGTAGGTTCCTTACGACGGCGACGTCTAGGGGTGTTCTAAGAAAGGATATTTCAAAATTCCCACGGGAAACCGAGATATACGCAAACGAAGTTGCGAGGGTATATCAAATTTGGCATGTAGGTTCCTTACGAACGTCTAGGGATGTACTAAGAAACGATTTTTCAAAATTCCCACGGGAAAGAGAGATATACGCAAACGAAGTTGAGAGGGGACGCACAGCCTAAACCGCTGGGTCTAGAGATGCCAAATTTGTCATGTATGGTCCTTATAAGGACCGGACCGACCGGACCGACCGAACCGGACCGGACCTGATCGGACCGGATGGAACCGTACCTTACCGGGCCGTGCGGGACCGGAATTTGTTTCTGAAGAAAGATATGCTAATTGTTACTAGGTCACGCGGGCGAAGCCGCGGGCGGAAGCTAGTATTAATATGTAATTATTAAAGTTTCGCAGGGTTTAGGCACATGAGTAAATAAAACCACAGAACAGAGGCTTAACTTCCTAAGGCGCGTTCAAAATTTATACCTATTCTGGTAGGGTTGGCACTGTAGAATAAAATGAAATAAACGAAAAGACCAGGTTTTTTTACAAGTTATTTAATAGTTTTCTTACAAATTACATATTCTACATAATTTTTTATTATTATTTTTACTTTTCAATAATTTGATATTTCTTTTGATTGAGTGGTAAATCCTAAATCTAATATAGAGTTTTTTTAGATAATCAAGCGGTAAGCACTCGCATGGCATCAAAAGTACAATTATGCATACGTTTAATTAAATTATTACCAATATTATTATTAATAATATTTAACTTTAATTACTTATTTCAATAATAATTACCATACATAAAATATGTATATTATGTCATAATAAGTAAATTAAATAAATATATTTAATATACACTTTATTAATTGAAAAATCGATTTGATAATATAGTCGATCGTGGTTGAAAAACATGTCCCTCCCTTCACTACTAGTTTTGAGTTTTTGTCTGTGGTGGCCGTGACAGAACTTCATAGGTGTGCATATGTCAAATCAAATATTTAATAAAGGAAATGTCATAATTTTCTGTTTATCGAAGGCCCTGATGTTTGTCCTCGAAGCAACCGGTTTAGACTGGTTTGCCGCTCGTACGTGACAAGCGCTTTGAGGTCACGCACACACGCACCTCATGCTTGTGTGCGTGTACTCATCGCAGCGACATTGTATGAAGTGAAGTCTCTGTTCCGTGGTTTTATTTACTCATGTGGTTTAGGTACAATAAAATAAATAAATCACAAAACTCACTTTAGCCACTTTTTCGTCGCGACGAGTATACATCACAGCCCATCTCATTATGTCCACTGCTTTCATCACAGAATTCTTCGTGACCTCACCATTCCAGTCCGCATTGGGCTTCCCTGGTACTCTGACATTGTCGCCAAATAATATTGTCTCCGGGGGCAATGTACGACCAATAAGATTTATTGTTTCCGGGGCGATGCTTAAGCCCCACCCTTCTAGACGTTTCCTGGCTGTCTCATTGTTCATTACATTTTGTATATACTGAAAATATATTTTATTATAAGCGTTTTAATTATACATCGTTTATTTATGACTCGTTTTTAGGTTAACAAATAATTGCTGTTTGTATGTCTCAGTGAACACTCTTCGAGTGGTTGGTTGATTAGTTAATAAATCCACAAAAATATGCATACAATAAATAAAACTTACCTTTTTAAATGCCGCGTGACGTTGGTTTGGGGTTATTCTTGTATAGGTTGCGACGTCTTTCATAAGTCTAAAATTGGTGCGCTGTTCGTCAGACAGCCCCGTTAACTGACAGAGTTCAGGCACAAGACAGATCATGATCTCTACCGGATCGTTCGATCCCGTCATTTTCTTCGTGTCTCTGTGAATTTGAAAGTAATATCTGGATGAGTTTGTCGAAATTTATATTTGATTTGTCATAAGACAGCTATGGCAACCAATGACTAGCCCCCGGGAGCAAATGAACAATGCAACTATAAAAAGGAAAACAAAATCATGTCCCAGACCGACTGGTCTCGATTCTAACCCTGTATCAAAAAATGCAAAAACTAAACCCTCCCAACCCCCCCAAGGACACCTTACTCACCGTAGGAACACAACATAGCAGAGACCAATGCCTTTTCGCTACAATCTTCTGTAAGATTTATGTGTTTGGTAGTTATAATGTTCATCAAGTTAATCAATATAAGATTTAGAAGACCGCTCTTCCATTTAAGTATATAAATACTTGTGTAAGAGGACCCTACGGTTCTCTAGTATTTATATACTTAAAAGAGCACCTCAATCAATAATGAGTGAATGTAAAAACAAGTTAATTAAATGAAAGTGGTGTGGCACACTTTTCAACAAATTAAAGGTAAATCCAGCATGCAATGAGAATCAAACCTTTTATCTTCAATCTTACATTTTAACTTGAATTAAATTTATTTCTTCAATTTATCGACAACAGTTATAATACACTTATAATAGAAAAGACGAAGAAGCTTTAAAATTTATTGCCGTTTACGATATAGACAAGAGATGAGATGGAATTTTCTAAATTAGCAAGAGACAGTGGGATATAGGCAGTTACGTGGGTTTTGCAAGTTATCAATGAAACAAACCTGGAAATTAGCATTGGTTGATTCCAATCCTGTATTTCAATTCCATAATTCTTTTTGTAGTAATCTATATAAGAAATCTGGACCTTTTCTCCTTGCTCATTCATTTTCTCGAAGGTGGACTTCGGAGTTATGGTGTCATCAATGGTATCGACTCTATAAAAAATAAGAATTGATAATATATGATTGTTTTTTATAGTTGTTAGGATTCATCCATTCTTATTTTTGATGGTGTGTAGGAAAAAAAATATTTAAAAAAAAACAAAATATAATAATAATTTGTTTGTGTTACATCCAGGCACTGCACAGGTAACCATATTTAATCACGTCTAATTAACACCAAAACTACACTTAAAAACCATTAACTTTAAAATAAGTAGGATTGTTTTCAACACGACTAACGGCCGACACAGTCCGATAACGTGTATAGGAAGAATGGTCTCGCCTATCTAACTCGCTCTAACAAACTGCTATGATCTATCTCTTTTGCATTGCCAATCTAAAACTAGTATATATAAATCTATGGTGTCAACTGTACTTATTTACTTACCTAAACAATTTTTTGTTATATGTTGTCATAACAGAACAACCAATTAATTTCTCCGCCATAACCTTCTTCCATTTAGCGCCGTCTGTTTGGATGGACTCATGAATGAAGTCTAAAACTTTTTGTGTTCGTAAAACACGATGAGTGGAATCTAGAGTCAACATAAGACCTCCTTCGTACTCATCTATGGCTGTGACGTAACTGAAAATACAAAAAATAATAAACATTTATATAATTCATAAGCATTTTAACTCGGCAACCGTACTTTAAATTTGGTAGATATAATCCCATAGATACAAATAATTGTAATATTACTATATATAAGTACATGTAAATAAATAAAAAGGATTATTTTTAAATACAAATATTGCTTGTATGTTACAAGAGCACACTTCTACTTACCCAGCCCAAACCTCCAAATTGTGCTGTGGAATCTGCACTGCTGAGTGTTCACTGAAGTACTGCCTACCGAAACGGACTAACTGCAAATCCTTCATAATATGCTTGAAGAGAACATTGTAGATGTGTATCATCTCACTAAGACGGCGAGTTCTTCGAAATTGTATCTGTAAACAAACCAATATATTATATAAAAAATATTATTTATTTATATAGTAGATTTTACAACAAGTGCACAAAACGAATCATTTCTATCCGAGACTTTTAGCTGATAGTAATGTCGAGGATAGAAATGGTTTTGTGGACAACAAGACCTGTTTCCCGCCGCTTTTTTTTTTTAATCTTACGACATTGAAATTAGGCTTGGGCTGCAGACCTATACAGCCTACTATAAATTAATTTTGTAATAAAATAATTTTCTTAAATTAATTAAATAACCTACCGTACTTTAATTTAAATTTTAATATCTTTTATGACTTAAAAAACACATAAGGCAAATAAATTAAAGTAAATATTATAAAATAACAAATTCTATCTCTGAACTTTTTGTTGTGTTTGGCTGTATGGCTTATTTCCTTTGCCTTAATATACATACATTTATGAGTAGATACGTTTTTGCCCTTGTGCACAAAATTCGATTTTGTGCAACCTATATCCTGCGCAAATAAGCATTTTCTGAGCATGAGAAGTGAAAAAATTATTATTATTTTTTTATTAATTAGCCTAAACTGTTGGGGAAAGACCTCCCTAGTAATCAATTCATAACGACCTCCGCGGCCAAATGGTTACCATGCCGGCCCGCCACCCAGGAGGTCCCGTATAATTGTGTTGGGCCTGGAAAGCCGTAGCCGCCTTCTGCGAAAATGTAATGTTACAGGAGGCGGCAGAACGACGAAGAGAGAATGATTCCCTAGCGGCCCCGTGCCGCAGACGCAGAAAGGGAGTGAGATGGCGCATCTATGACCGCTCCTTACTCGCTCCCGACGTTGGCCCGCGGGTCAGAAGTGCGGGGGGGGGCACCCCAGCCTGCATCGCCCAGGCTACCATCGCCGATTGGGAATAGTTCGCGCTCCCAGCTATTCCCATCCGCCTCCCGCAAGGGAGACAATACATGTAGGGCCCATAAATTAAGGGCGATTGTTGGAAGTATCGGAGAAGTTAAGGCTCCGCTGTACCCATGACACTTCCACTCTGGCAATGAAGGAGCGCGGGGTTTAGTGGGTGCGAGTCCCATAACACAAGCCTCGAACTTACTTCGGGGCTAGCTTAAACGGTGTGATTTGTCCCTCTAAATATTTATTTATAATGATATTATGTAATGTTAATAAAGTTTCTTAACATGCTAATGTTAGCATAATAAGTATTATATTATTACATACTTCTTTCCTTTCCTGTGTGTGTAAAAAACTCAAGAAATAATCAAGTATATATATGTTGTGTGTGTGGTATGAATACACTCACCGTTATGTTGACTTTGCTATTGTCAAACGGATTTGTCGAAACTAAGTTACAAGCCTCTTCTGGTAACACGTGCGGTAAGTATAATGTTGTGCCGTCAAAAGTTTTGATCTTAAAGTATTCTTCGTGTTCTGAAACATAAACGAAACATCGGAATCTTTGAGGTGCTGCCACACTGCTGTTTGAAAATGTTCACAAACATTTAAACTTAATAATAAAACTATTTTTCAACACTAATACTACATTTACTAACAATGTAGTGAATTGTTACATTCTGTTAAGAATTGTTAAATGTTTTAAGTGGTGCTTCTACACTGATGGAAAATGTTTACAAACATTTATAACATTTCAAAAAGCGACTCGCTCGCAGTTTGGACTCTGCATACCCTGCTGTGGCCTGGCATATATTATGTTTACAAACAAATGATAACAAATGTTTTATTTTGTTACAATTTGTTAAACCACTTTGTTTAGAATTGTTTAGTAACATTACATAACATGAAAACATTTTCTAACATTGTGATTTTATGTTTCTTAGCAAATGTTTACTAACGTTTGTAAACATTTTTAAACAGCAGTGTGGCAGCATCTTTAGTAGTGTTTTCGAAAAACCTCATTATATCTGAGAATAAAAACTGCTTGAGATGTAAGAAAACATATTTTATTTTATACATTCAACCCGCGCAACTTCGCTTGTGTATCCCGCTTTCCCGTGGGAATTTAGGAATGTATTATACATATGAACCTGCGTCCTAAAGAATTGGTCTCTGTTCGTGCGTCGGCAGTACGTAGTCGACCAATTCGTCCTGAATCACTATATTTAAAAAAAAAACGCATCAAAATCCGTTGCATAGTTTTAAAGATCTAAGTGTTGGAAAATGCCAATCTTCCAATCCAAAATTTAAAAAAAAAATATATATCTTTGACAGATGATTGTCTATACTAGCTTGCACCTTTTTCTTCCTGCTAAAAATGTCGGGCGTAAATTTATATGTGTTAGAGAGAAATAAATAGTGAAAAGTATAAATTATAAAGTAAAAGTTTTATTTAAAGTCCTCGTCAACTCAAAATATTAATAGTGGTAGCAGAGCGTAGTTCAAAAAGAAAGAATTACGAAGAATTTTTTCCGGTCACGAAAGGTGCGCACAGGCAGCATGGCCGCGGAGGCAAAATTACATTACAACTTGAAGCAGTTCAATGGAACATCATATGCCAATTGGATTTTTCGATTAAAAAGTATATTACGCGATAATAGTTGCGAAGATGCAATCACAGATATGTCATTCGCAAATTCGCCAGAAAACAAAAAATTAGAAGCACGTGCACAAGGCATTGTTATAAGTTGTGTCGCCGACAGCCATATTGAGTATATAAAAAAAGAAAATACAGCTTATGCGATGATCAAGAGTTTAGAAGACAATTTCACAAAAAAAAGCACGAGAGGAAAAATATTTTTAAGGAGAAAATTATCAGATGCAAAATATAACGAAACGACACCGATGATTGAATTTATAAATAAGATGAAGGAGATTTTTTCGGAATTGCGGGATGCGGGAAGCGTATTAACAGAGGAGGAAAAAATTAATTACTTGTTGCTAGCCATGCCTAGATCATATACAACAATAGTGACAACTTTAGAAACTGTACAGGACTTGAAAATGGATTTTGTCAAGGACCGCTTATTAGGAGAAGAGGAAAAGAGAAATAAATTGAGTAATAATAACCGCAGAGAGACAGATCAAGGTAATACAGCTTTTGTATGCTATAGATGTGGATTATCCGGACATAAGAAATATGAGTGTAGGCGACAACCAGCTACAGGATCAGGACAAGTTTATTCAGGACAAGGATCAAATCATTTTCAACAAGGTCTCAGAGGACAACAACAGAGAGAGTATTCAACAAATTATGGAAGAGGACATTATGTAGGACATGGACGAGGACAACCAAGTGCAAATATTAGAGGAATTTCTCCAGGATTTAGACGAGGAGCAGGAAACCAGAGGAGAGGACAATCCTACTGGGTGAATAATAACAACAATGAAAATAGAACAGCGTTTATTACAGGAAATAGAAAAGAAGAAAGAGTGGAAAGTGTTTTTTCAGATTTTGTGATTGACTCAGGGTGCTCCGACCATTTAATTAATAATAAAAACTTGTTTGTAGATTACATTGAACTTAAGCAACCTAAAGTGATAGCAGCGGCAAAGAGTGGAGTGACATTTCAAGCAGTGCGCGTACGTCGCGGTGCTGATACGGCTGATTTTGACTTGTCGTGCGAACCAAGGCGTTTTTATGTTAATGAGAGATTAACGAGTGAGAATAGGCAATTATTTTACAGATCACGAGAAATGTGCCGCACTAGTAAGTGGAAGTTCTGCTGGTCGAGATTTGGTCGAATCTATGTACGTCGAGAAACTGATGGGCCAGCAATAAGAATCCGTGATAACATGGATCTCGATCGTGTTTTTTCTTAAAGTATTGTTCGACCAGGTTTTGCTCGGCACTTTTTTGTGTTTATTTTTCTTTATGATGCATTTTTATTGTCGTACTCACCGATGTGTTTATGTTTTGTATATTTTTTATTTTATTTTAAGAAAACAATTGAGCGTTTATGTTTTGAATACATTTTATTTGATTTTAAGAAAACTATTGAAAGTATATATAAGGAGTAAAAAATGTCATGTCATTCCTTGAACTGGGACATAGTATCCTTTATATACATCACGATGACATAGAAATTTTATGTATAGGATAATAAATAACCGAGAAATAAAATAATTTAAAAAAAATTAAGATTTGTGAGTTATGCCTCAAGCCCCGGAGCCGTTTTACGCCTCTTTACTACGATTTGGTAAGGCGCATTCACATATCACCGGCGGCACGTGACGTGGCTT
Source organism: Endotricha flammealis (assembly GCA_905163395.2). NCBI lineage: Eukaryota > Metazoa > Arthropoda > Insecta > Lepidoptera > Pyralidae > Endotricha > Endotricha flammealis. The sequence continues at coordinate 9,673,057 of LR990869.1, read as the reverse complement.
GGGCACGTTTTAAAACCGCGCGGACTTCATTTGTATCGTATGATGAATGAGATTCATGCGGCTTTTGAATGCGGTGCGGTGATTCGCTCGACTTTAAGTTAACTATGAGTCGAAACAAAAATGGTGGCAAGAAGAAAAGACGGCGTTAAAACAGACTGAAAATTCGGCGATTTCCGTCGGCAAAGAGAGGCCATATGTGACTGTATCTTTACGCCATACCTACCTTGGGTGAAAGAGAGAGGAGTGTTTAATCAATGAAAATGTAATCTAAAATCTCTATCTTTCTCTGTCACTCGGGCCACGCCCATTCTACGAAGAATGAGACGATACAACTCCTGCGTTCCTAGTTCCTCGGGTCGCCAAATTGTACCAGGCGCATGATGGCTTGGTTTTTTTAACTTACCGCGATGTCAAATAAAAAGTCACTTACCGAAAACAGCTGACGCGATGCACTGGTAAACAACGTGATGTACCTTCTATCACACTTATTTACAGGCTTTAGACTGTCGAGTTAGTGTAATAAACACGTAATAATTAACACCGTATTTTGTACATAAAATTAAAAAAACAAAATAAGGCAAGTTAACTTGTAGATATTACAGTAACTTGGCGTGTTTAAAAGTTCATCACGTTATTTACAAAGTTATTTACAAGTTATTTACACTATGTACACAAACACTGCACGCACTAAAATTAAAAATTAAAAAAACCCCCGACTTAAAAACTTTCAAATCGATCTAACCAGTGGAAGTTGCTCATTTCCCTTCATCAAATAGAAAAAAGCTGGTGATCTTCAAACGGCTGAACAGATTTTAATGAATCATAGCTAAGAACACTCCCGCACAGGTCACCTTTCAAACAAAAAAAACTGCATCGAAATCGGATCATCCGTTTGGTTGCTACGATGCCACAGACAGATCCACAAATACACACGTCAAACTTATAACACCCCTCTTTTTGCGTCGGGGGTTAATTATTGCTGCACATAACCTCCTTGGTTTTCTATACATAAATAGGCGCGCTTCCTAATGTGTCTCTGCACTCGACGTAAAGTGTCCCTATCACCTTTCACCACATCGAATGCATGCACTACGCGTCTTTTATGTTCCTCAACATCATTAATGTCATGACCTGTTTGGCCATAAACAATGTCTTTAACACGACCCCACGGACTAGCCCGTACGCGCACGACAAAAACAAACAGATTGTGCTGCTGCGGGATTGCGCGGGCGGCGGGCGCAAAACGTCGGTTGCCACCGCGCGCATGCGCAGTGCGGCCGGCCGGGCCTTTGATACCGCCGACTGCGCCGACCGTATTACGCATAGGGTATACCCACCTAGTATCGGCCACTTCTTGGTATCGGTCATATTTCCAAAGATCAGAAATTAATAAATATTCCACCCCCTTGCACAAATTCTCTAGAGTGAAGCTTATTATGTTGTCTTTAAATGTATAATACCTACAAAGAGGCGATCAAAGTTCATTTAACGTTCATCAGTGACGGATCTCTCGACCACAGAATTGACGAAATTCGGGCCATTTTGAACTCGAAATTGATCAGCTCGAGGATACGGGGATAAGTGTTTGACAACTGATCTAGGAGGTTTATACTTACTTGTTTTGAAATGAAATTTTATGAATTTTTGTGTTTTTCAGTTTCATAAAAAAATACCCCCTAGAAAACCAGGCTAAAAAATGTGTGAATGTGCTTTCTACATTTTATGTGAAATTTGGTTGACATGGCCGATACCAGATGGGTTTACCCTACGCAGAATTACGATACGCATGCGCGGTCTCCGAGTCGGTGGCCGTGGTCGTACGATGCGCGGCCGCGGCGGCGGCGGCGGTGGTGGCACCACTGGTAGCGGCGCGGGCGCGGGCGCGGGTCTGTTGTGAGCGCGGCCGCGGGCGGCGGCATCAAAGCACGTCCAAAGAAGCGCCGCCGCCACGTGTAATGTAATAGATGCCCTTGTGAAGTTGGCGCCACTTTTTTTAAAAATCAATTTTTTTTTAGAGTTCCCGATAGCTTATGATTAGTTCTGGAGTTCTCTCTAGAAAATTCTCATAGTTAAGCGCAATTTTTCGAAAAATCGTCAAAAAACAAAATCGAGCGCCAACTTCACGCAGCGCCGCTTTTTTGTTTAAATGAAGTTCTGAGCGGCAAAATGTAATCAGAAGGAAGAGTTCTGGAGTTCTTGACTACGACTAATTTTGCCGTAGTTATAAAAAAATAATGTTTAAAGTCCGCCATTTTGTTTTCAAAAATTTCGCCGTTTAGAACCCCAAGCAGAACTCCGAAAAAAACGATTTTCGAAAACAAAATGGCGGACTTTAAACATTATTTTTTTATAACTACGGCAAAATTAGTCGTACGAGAGTTCTGATTGCGGCATTCGCTAGAACTCTCCTAGCGCCGTTTAGAACCCCAAGCAGAACTCCGAAAAAACCAATTTTCGAAAACAAAATGGCGGACTTTAAACATTATTTTTTTATAACTACGGCAAAATTAGTCGTACGAGAGTTCTGATTGCGGCATTCGCTAGAACTCTCCTAGCGCCGTTTAGAACCCCAAGCAGAACTCCGAAAAAACCAATTTTCGAAAACAAAATGGCGGACTTTAAACATTATTTTTTTATAACTACGGCAAAATTAGTCGTACGAGAGTTCTGATTGCGGCATTCGCTAGAACTCTCGTAGCGCCGTTTAGAACTCCAAGCAGAACTCAGAAAAAAACAATTTCGTAAACAAAATGGTGGACTTTGAACATTATGTTTTTTATGTCAAAATTAGTCGTACGAGAGTTCTGATTGCGGCATTCGCTAGAACTCTCGTAGCGCCGTTTAGAACCCCAAGCAGAACTCCGAAAAAACCAATTTCGAAAACAAAATGGTGGACTTTAAACATTATGTTATTTATAACTATGTCAAAATTAGTCGTACATGAGTTCTGATTTCGGCATTCGCTAGAACTCTCCTAGCGCCGTTTAGAACCCCAAGCAGAACTCCGAAAAAACCAATTTTCGAAAACAAAATGGCGGACTTTAAACATTATTGTTTTATAACTACGGCAAAATTAGTCGTACGAGAGTTCTGATTGCGGCATTCGCTAGAACTCTCGTAGCGCCGTTTAGAGCCCCAAGCAGAACTCCGAAAAAACCAATTTTCGAAAACAAAATGGCGGACTTTAAACATTATTTTTTTATAACTACGGCAAAATTAGTCGTACGAGAGTTCTGATTGCGGTATTCGCTAGAACTCTCCTAGCGCCGTTTAGAACCCCAAGCAGAACTCCGAAAAAACCAGCTTTCGAAAACAAAATGGCGGACTTTAAACATTATTTTTTTATAACTACGGCAAAATTAGTCGTACGAGAGTTCTGATTGCGGCATTTGCTAGAACTCTCCTAGCGCCGTTTAGAACCCTATGCAGAACTCCGACGAAATCAATTTTTGTAATTTTTCAACAAAAAAAATTTTTTTTAAATCAGCAGAACTATTAAAAAAAACTATCTAGAACTCCAGAACTCTTCCTTCTGATTGCATTTTGCCGCTCAGAACTCCATTTAAACAAAAAGCGGCGCTGCGTGAAGTTGGCGCTCGATTTTGTTTTTTGACGATTTTTCGAAAATTTGCGCGGAACTATGAGAATTTTCTAGAGAGAACTCCAGAACTATTCATAAGCTATCGGGAACTCTAAAAAAAATAGTTTTTTTTTTAAAAGTGGCGCCAACTTCACCAGGGTGTAATAGATTAGTTAGTTAGTTATAAGTTTCAGTTAATTCATTCGGATTAGTTCAATAATAAACAAGGTTAATTTAATTAGTTTCCGTTACCTAATTGAATCGCCCGCTACGATTTTTGATTGTTATTAATTATTAAGTAGGTACCTATTTTTGTTGTGAAAAGTATTTTTACCGGTGAAATTGTTTGGTAGTGCCAGAATACCTATCTGGTAAACTCATAGAGCGGAATCTCAACATTATTTTGTTGCGAAAGAAACATTTAAATTTTGGTGCGAAGTTGAATTGAACATAGCAACAACGACTTCTTAATTGGTCTGAGGCAACAACATGAAAAATTAGCGGCCGGCGGCAGCGGCGCAGCGGACCGACCAAGCCCGAGTTGAACCGAACGTATCGCCTGACTGTTCGCTAGCGATGCGCTACGCGACTTCAAATAATTCGACTCCACGAATCATTTACGTGTTCGCGCGTTGCGCGCGTGTCGCCGAGTCGCGCCGCCGCCGGCGCCGGCGCCGCCGCGGCCGCCCCGCCCCGCTTGCTCTGTCCGGCCGGGCGAGATACCGTATCGACTCCAGTCGAATATCGCGCCGCGCAGTCAAATGATTCGTGGAGTCGAATGATTAAGTATTAGTATTATAATAACTGTGGTATTACCTAGTATTATTCGAAGTCGCGCATCGCTAACTCAGTCTCACTTCAGACTTTCAGAGTAGGTAGTTAGCAGATGGTTTCATGGTTTTGTAATTGTCATCTTGCCGTGCGTGCGTTGTTTTCAAAAACGATAACGATTAACGAGTTTGTCAACATGGTAGTCGTAGGTACCACGGTGAAAAATAATTTGTGTAAGGTCCATGTCACAGAACACGTAAGAATACCTATTCTTACATGTTCTGTGGTCATGTATCTCTTCATGGACTGGTGGATGAGTGTTCGTGTTCTCGTTTCGTGTTACGCATGTGTGGGGTAAAATAATTAATGCATTTGAGGTGATGTGCAGTGATACAGGATAGCGAATGAGTGTAAGTTCGAGTGCGTAATGAGTGTAAGTTCGAGTGCGTAATGAGTGTAAGTTCGAAATGCGTTCCGGCCAGGTTATTGGCATGTATCTCTCATCTCATGTGGTCGCTGCTGGAATACCTACTTGTACTTTTTGGTATGTAACCTTGAGTGCATTTTATCTACCAATTATTGTAAAACGTTTAAACACGCCAAATTAGTTACCGCAAGATAAGTAGTTATTTGATCCCTACTAAGTAGGTACTTACGATAGTACGTAAGCGACGTTAGTATGTAGGTACTAACTAAACAGCTGAGAAAAACAGCTGATCAGCTGTGATTTTTTTGCAAACTTAAGTCACTGTGTTTAAGAGTATCAGGTACCTAACTAATTGTCTGTCCAAAGCCAGAAAAAGTGTGATGGAAAGTTTATTACTTTTTTATTCAAATAAACCACAAAAATAATGTTTTATGGGCGTGGCCAGGGCGTGGCCCGAGCGACAGAGAAAGAGAGATTTTTCATTGATGATCGCATTGACAAATTGTATAGGTACCGTCTCGGGCGCAAAAGGCTTAACTCACAAAACTTCATATTTTGAAATAATTTTTGTCTCAATTATGTACTATCATGTATACATAAAATTTCTATGTCATCGTGATGTATATAACGTACATTATGTCCCAGTTCAAGGAATGACATGACATTTTTTACTCCTTATATATTTATACTTAATTTAGTGATTTATAATTTTATATTTTATTTAGGGATTTTTCTGTTGAAGATTTGTAACACTGCTACTAAGTTCAAAAAAATAACTCGTTTTGAGAAACTTTTATTTGCCCTGCAATTGAAAGACTTTGTTTTATATTTTAATGTGTATTTTTTTGTCACTAATTTTCGCAAACGATTGTACTTTTTTGCTGCTGCTCGAGGGTTATGGTCAACATTTATTGTATTATATTTACTTGTCATATTTTTTATAATTTATCATACACTCAATTACAATAATTTCCCTATTAAATTAAGTAACATGTACGGAACCTCTACGTTTTGCACTGCTTTTAGTAAATACCACGGAAATCAGATTAAACCTTTAGTAAGTAATTCAATTACAAATTGGCGTCATGTTACTGCATTATGTTTTTACTTGACCAATAATAAATTATTACAAGTGATGTATTCATACATAATACAGTATATTAAACCTAAAAATTTCAAAGTTGGCTTACTCAACCCCGGCTCACTTGGAACGAAACACGATGAATTCTTTGTAGCGGTAGAACGCCATCAAGTTGATATTTTAGCGATAAATGAAACTTGGCTTAGGGACGGTGAAGATTTGTTCGCACCGAATGTGCCAGGCTACCGACTGCGTCACACACCTCGACCTACCAGTGTACGCTCTCGTGGCGGAGGTGTCGGTTTTTACATTCGACAGGGCTTAAATGTGCGTGTACTAAAACATCCTGAAAATAACCCAAATATAGAACAAATGTGGGTGAGAACTACTATTAATTCTAAAAAAATTGTAATTGGTACAGCCTATCGTCCTCCTTGGCTTGATGTTAATGTGTTTATTGACGCCCTCTCAGAATCTATAACAGTATTTTCATCTTATGATTATATAATATTAGTAGGTGATTTTAATATTAACCTTCTAAATATACATGACGCGCATTCCAAAAAAATCGTTGACTTCCTGCATTGTATGAACTTAGAACAATATGTCACACAACCAACCCATTTTACTGACCATAGTGCTACATTAATAGATCTGATCTGTTCTATTGCAAAAATACAAAATGTATGTATTGATCATATAGCAGACCTGAGTAGTCATGCATTTGTTTCCTGCACTATAAATTTGAAAATGCCTAAACCGGAGCCTAAATTTATAACATATCGTCCCCTTAAAGATATAGATCAAGAACAATTTAATGAAGCGGTTAATTCAATACAATGGGAATCCTTGATAAGTCATCATGACATTAATGAAACGCTAAATAATTTTAATAAGCAGATCACTGATTTATTTGATACGTTTGCACCTGTTAAGAAATATTTTGTAAAGGAAAAGGGATATCCATGGATCACATACACAGTCAAAGAAATTATTAAGTTGCGAGATAAAGCTTATATTAAGTATTGCCAAACCAAACAAGCTATTCATAGAGAATATTATAAGGAATTGAAACGTGTTGTTAATGGAGCTATCCATAGCGAAAAAAGAGCTTATTTTAAAAAACACATAAATGATAACTTAAAAGACCCCGTTGTATTGTGGAAAAATCTTAAAAAATCAGTAGCAGATTTTAAAAGTAATACTGAGTTCCCATCCCATCTAAATGATCCAAATGCCATGAATACACATTTCCTAGATAACCACGTAAAAAACCTTTCTGATTCATCTAACATTCTATACTATTGTTTAAATCGTATTGGTCCTATGATTTTCGATTTAAAGTCCGTTGACCAGAAGACTGTTGGTGAAATAATTAAATCAATTAAAACTAATGCTACTGGAACAGATGGTATATCACTTGACATGTTACTGCTAACTCTACCCCGTACGCTCAATATTATAACGGCTATAGTCAACTTATCTATAAAATTGAAAATTTTCCCTGATGCTTGTAAAACTGCTATTATTAAACCAATCCCCAAAATTCCGAGTCCTATTGTACTGAAAGATTTAAGACCGATTAGTATTCTGACATTAATATCTAAAATTATTGAGAAAGCTGTATGTATGCAATTATATGAATACCTAGAGTCCAATAATATACTCCCCGTACTTCAATCGGGTTTTAGAAGGAATCATAGCACTAGCACTGCACTGGCACAAGTGGTAGATGACGTGTTGACTGCACAAGATTCTGGTCAAGCAACAATCCTTGCATTGCTTGACATCACACGGGCATTTGACACTGTTAATATATTGCTTCTTCTTTCAAAATTGTCTTTCTATGGACTTTCTAGTGATTCGGTCATGTGGTTTGCAAATTACCTTAAAAACCGTTATCAAATGGTAGAGTTACGTTTAAAAAATGGACAAACTATTACGTCTTCATCCCGTTTTGTTGAACGTGGACTGCCACAGGGGTCAATACTTGGCCCGATTTTGTTTATATTGTATACAGCAGATATCATACACAGCATACATTTTTGTAAATATCATTTATACGCGGATGATCTCCAATTATATATTTCTTTTAAGATTAGTGATTTAGATACGACTGTGTCAAAGCTTAATGAGGACTTAGATCGAATAGCAAATTGGGCTAAACTTAACGGACTCTCTCTTAATCCCATAAAATCTAAATTTTTGGTTCTCGGCTCAAAGAAACAAGTTGGTCAGACCGTGTCTCAAAGTCCTTCATTACAAATCAATGGAGATTCCCTAAACTATGTTACTGAAGCCCGGAACCTAGGTATCAGTGGCGAGGGGTCCTAATAACACGATTCCTGTCGGCTTCCCTTTTAAAAACAGTGAATTATCTAACAGCATCGACTCTGCTAATAACATGATTCCGATTCATACATAATAATGATATCCAAACGCCTATACAATAATAAATAGCAATATCACACATCGCGTTGCTGTAATTACCGGCTTTCGACGAACAGGCGTTCGTCGAAAGCCGATAATTCTCGAGTTGTAGCCGCATACAGTTTTAGAAGCGGCTGTCTCTTTCTTACGCGTATATTTTGTTCCTAGCGCGGTCTCTTTCTCACGCCGATCATATGAACTTATTAAAGCCGGTAGTCGCCGAGTTACGACAAGGATGGCATATATCAGATTACGTTAGTGCGACAAAGATAAACAGAGGTATTAACCTGAGAAGTAAAAAATATAGTTAATTATGTGTTTAGTGCTTGAATAATAAAACAACTATAATTTTGTCGCGTTGTAATTGTCAAACATATGACTTTTTTTTTCAATTCACTTTCGCCGGTGCTTTCGCTTGTATTGTTGTTAGTTTTTTTAATTTGTTTGTTGTTAATTTAGTAAATTTGAATAGATTAGAGTGAATTGGACAGGGGTCGGTGTGAATTGTGTTATAGTTATAGAATTTATCGGATTCAGGTGTAAGTAGTTAATTATTTATTGTGGTTTAGTCTGTTTTGTTTACATTCGTAATGGCTGCAATTTTAGACGTGGGTTGTTGTCTCACAGACTTTTTATTAGATAATAACTTTCAAACACACAGTTTTGAAAATAAAAAATTAAAAGTAAAAAAAATATATTTCAAAACAAGCTTTTATTTAATTGCGCTAAAAAGAATAAAATAAACTTTTCTTTTAAAATTTTAACTATCAACTTATAACGTCATTACACAATTTATATGACATAAAAGCTTGTCGCGAGATTCAATTACTAACATTTACTCGTAGTACGAATAAATGTTAGTTCAATAATTATGTTTTTTTTATACAGGTAAATCTCGCGACAAGCTCTTATGTCATATAAATTGTGTAATGACGTTATAAGTTGATAGTTAAAATTTTAAAAGAAAAGTTTATTTTATTCTTTTTAGCGCAATTAAATAAAAGCTTGTTTTGAAATATATTTTTTTTACTTTTAATTTATTTTTTACTTTTTAGTTATCACTGGACAGGTTTCGCAGTGCCATCTATTGTCGAGAGGCGGTACTAGTCTAATGAATTTATTTGTTATAACTAGCACCAGCAATTTGAATACCTATATAATTTCCTGATTTTACTACAGTCACCCTGCGACAAACTAAACGGGTTTATGTACCCATCAAATATAAAATACCGACCAAGGGCAAGTAGAACTCGCGCGTGAGGGTTCCTTCCCATAATCATACTAGTCATACTAATATTATAAATGAGAAAGTGAGTTTGTTTGTTTGTTATTCCTTCACGGCTTGACTAATCAGTTGATCATTATGAAACTTTGTATATGTCAGGGGTACAGAGCCCAACATAGGCAACCTTTTTACCCGTGAAAGTATGTCAATCCAAAGGGATTTTTTTTTCTACTATATAGGGCGCTGTATGGGATGCTATCGGCCAACAGATGGCGCCACAAGTCGCGCTATGGGTTGTTTTGTTGTCAAACGAGATCTATGTCATAAAATTAACGCGAGCGAAACCGCGAGGAAAAGCTAGTAATAGATAAAATACATTTTAATTCATACCCGGTATAAAAAGAGCCATGTACCAATGTAAAATGTACCAAGGGTAGGGTCACATTATATTGGTTGCTTAAAGAAGAAGAAGTAACTACAAATTTACGATTTTCAGATTTATTCCTGTACTTGTACTACATCATCTTGCTTCTTGCCAAATTTCATGATTCTAGGACAACCGGAAGTACCCTATAGGTTTTTGATCGGAAATGTTTTGTACGAAAAACGGAACACAAACGGCTGTATCGTAATTTTGTTATCATAATATTGTATGGTCATCTGATCTACAGTTTTAAGCAAAATTTCAGCTCAATCGGTCTTCGGGAAGTGGTTCAAATTTTCGTTCCAAGATTCCACCCTTACATACATACATACATACATACATACATACTTACATACATACATACATACAGGTCAAGTTAAATAAAAGCTTTTAAAAAGATATTATACAGCGCGGCCGTGCTTGCCCTTCTATGAAAATAGATTATAGACGGAAAGATGGCTTTACAAAACATTTTTATTGTAATTTGTACGAAAAGTATTCGTGGCTCACAGGTAGTTGTAAACTTAGAACGCTGTTTTGGTTTTCCATATTATATCAGTGCTTTTATGTATGGTAATGGATAATTTGCAACTTAGATTCAAGACTTGATATGGTATTGGGAATTCTCCATCCCTGTGGTAAGATAACACTGTTTTTTTTTTGCTCCGGCTTCCCCTGAGTAAAATTTCACCCTTCGCCACTGCTAGGTATCATTATGGATGGAACCTTGCGCTTTGAGAAACATGTGCTCGAGACCATTCGCAACTGCTTTTATAGATTAAAAGTGCTTTATAGAATTCGCGATTATATTACTGAAGATTTACGCGTAACCCTCTGTGATTCGTTAATTCTATCAAAATTGAATTATGGCAATACGGTATATGGCAATTGTTTATTGTCCCGCACCAAACGATTCATTCAGAGGCTACAAAACGCATGTGCTCGATTTTGTTTTTCTATCCCGAGCCGTGCTCACGTCACTCCATATATAAATACAGCCAACTGGTTAAAAATGGATAACCGTTTCATATTTCATTTTGCATCAATGCTGTTCGGTATAATTAAACATAAAAAACCTCCGTATCTGTATGAGAAATTAACTATTATGTCCCGAATCCGTGATACCTGTCCTCGTCTTTCGTGTCCACAACATAACACGGCAGCTTTTCGTGGTAGTTTTAAATATTCTGCCACGAAATGTTGGAACAACATTCCGCCTCCCATTCGCAATAAGCAATCGCTGCTTACATTTAAAACACACTTTAAAAATCATTTATTATCTTTACAAAAATCTAGTCCAACTTGGCTGTCGTAAGTAACGTTACAATAATATAATATACTATACTACATAACATAAGTTCCTACTACCTAATAACATAAGTTCCTTCCATTGTTATATATAAGTAATTCTTTATATTTACACACCTATATTTATTTAGTTACGTTAAGAATAATAATATTAGCTGTCCACATCATAAAATACATTCATAATTTTCATGTACGCCATCCCTTCGAGCAGTGGCTCCACTGAAAATCAGCGCTGTGACTCCGTCGCGGCACTATGCTGAGTGGAGACCATATTTCTACTCCAACAACTGTATAGACTAAGTAATATATATTTAACCTAAGTGTATTGTACCTAAAGTGAAATGTACACCGTAATTGTTAAAATGCTGTTGGATTGAAATAAAAAATAATTCTATTCTATTCTATTCTATTCTTCTATTCAGTGGGTATTGGAAATTTACAGATGAGTTGCTTCATTGGTAAAAGGTCAGTAAGCTGTAGTATTAATAATGTTTATTATGTACCAGAATTAAGAACAAATTTACTATCAGTTTCGAAAATGGAAAGTGCAAATTTAAAAGTATGTTTTGAAAGAGGTAAAGTTAGAGTCTATCAACATAATTCTTTGATAATGATTGGCAACAGAGAAAATAATTTGTATGTAATAAAAATGAAAAATAATAAATCAGATTGTGATAATTGTTATTTGAGTAATACAGGCAATGCAAGATTATGGCATAGACGGTTCGCACATTTGGGTATTAATAACTTAAACATTTTAATTAAAAACAATATGGTACATGGTTTAGAGGATTTAAAAGAGTCTACTATTGAGCACACATTATGTGAAACTTGTTTATTGGGGAAAATGACTAGGCAACCTTTTAATAAGTTAGGATATAGAGCACGTAAGCCACTTGAATTAGTACACACAGACGTATGTGGTCCAATAACACCGACTAGTAGAGAGGGTTATAAATATTTTGTTACGTTTATTGATGATTACACACATTTTGTAATGGTGTATTTACTGAGACAAAAATCAGAGGTATTTGAATCATTTAAAAATTATTATAATTATGCAACAAATCATTTCAATTGCAATTTGTTAAAACTGCGTTCAGATAACGGCAGAGAATATGTGAATAGAGAATTTCATGAGTTTTGCAGACACAATGGAGTCCAGATTCAATATACAGTACCATATAATCCAGAGATGAACGGAGTTGCAGAAAGGATGAATAGGACCCTGGTAGAGAAGACGAGGTCAGTATTATTAGATTCAAAATTAAGTAAACAGTTTTGGGCAGACGCAGTATTGTATTCAGCTTATGTAACTAATCGATGCCCCACTACAGGAAAGGATAAAACACCTAGTGAATTATGGGAAGGCAGGAGACCAATTGTGACTAACATGAGAGTTTTTGGAAGTATAGCATATAATCATATACCGAAAGAACGGAGACAGAAATTAGATAATACAGGCAGAAAAATGATTATGATTGGATATACTAAGACTGGATATAGATTATATAATGAAGACACAAACAGTGTAGTAGTAGGAAGAAATGTAGTATTTGATGAAAGAGAAAAAGAAGACAAGGATGTTCACATACCTGGAAAGGACTTACCTGAACAGGAACAGGAACGACTGAAGACACCCGAAAAAGAGTATGAAAGTACAGAAGAAGAGGAAGACATAGAAGATAGATGTGATAAAGGAAGAGTAGATACAAGAAGTTCAGAAACAGGAAGAGTAGAAACAAGAAGTTCAGAAACAGGAACAGTAGAAACAAGAAGTTCAGAAACAAGAAATTTGGAAACAGGAAGAGTAAGAAGGAAAATAGAGAAACCAAAATGGCAAAAAGATTATTTATTAAACCTTGATGAAGATGAATATGTTGATGCGTTGTTTAGTTTGTATGCAAATGAAGATAATATTCCAAAGTCATATGAAGTAATAGAACATAAAAAGGACAAGAAGGAGTGGTTGAAAGCTATTAAGGAAGAAATTAATATATTGGAAGAAAGTTATACATGGAAAGAGGTACCAGAACCAGCGAATGAAAAGTTACTTGATAGTAAATGGGTATTTACGAAGAAGAATGTTGGAGATCAGGAAATATGCAAGGCGCGTTTGGTAGTTCGTGGATTTCAGCAAAAAGATGTAACAGAAGATGTGTATTCACCAGTTTTAAAATTACAAACCTTGAGAATTTTACTTTCAGTCGCAGCACAGAAGAATTATGATATACATCAAATGGATGTAAAAGGAGCATTTCTATATGGTCGTATTGATGAAAAGGTTTATTTAAAACCTCCACAAGGAGTTGAAGTAAATAAAGGATGTGTACTGAAACTAACTAAATCATTATATGGATTAAAGAAATCACCCAAATATTGGTATGAACATTTTAATGAAACAATTAGTAACTATGGATTCAAAAGATCAGAAAATGATTATTGCTTATATACTAAAGGAGAACTTTATATAATTTTGTATGTCGACGATTTATTGATAATTGGACCAGATATTAAAGAAATAAATACTTTGAAGAAGTATCTATGTGAAAAATACAGAATGAAGGACATGACAACAAAAACATTGAATTACTTAGGAATTTCAATTACAAAAGTTAATGGGGAAATTCATATTAATCAAATTAAATATTTAAAGAAAATTGGGGAATGTCAGATTGTAAAGGTTGTTTCACACCAATGGATACAAATTTCAAATTAAATGACTCAGAAGTAGATATGAGCTATGAACATCAATGTAGGTCTTTGATTGGTTCTTTAATGTATGCAACAGTTGGATCTAGACCAGATCTAGCAATGCCTGTTTATTACTTAAGTAGATTTCAGGGAAAGCCAAATATACATTTAGGGCAAGCACTAAAAAGAATTTTGCGTTATGTAAAACAAACATTATATTACACATTAGTTTATCAAAATTATAATTGTGAATTTCCTTTAATTGGTTATGCAGATGCAGATTTTGCCAGAGACAGTGACAGAAAATCAACCTCAGGATATATATTTAAATTGTTTAATAATACTATAATTTGGAAATCTAGAAAACAAAATACAGTTTCATTGAGTACGACTGAGGCTGAGTTTGTGTCACTTTGTGAAGCTACTATGGAAGCATGTTGGATTAAAAAAAATTTGCTTGATTTGAATATTGATGTAAAGTGTATACCTATGTTTGAGGATAATCAAAGTACAATTAAAGCTGTTTCTAATTATGATCAAAAGAGATTAAAACATATGGATGTAAAATATAATTTTATTAAAGAAAAGTTAGAACAAAAGTTGATAAATGTTGTTTATGTTAGAACAGAAGCACAGTTGGCAGATTCATTAACTAAACCTATGTGTAAAAATAAGTTAGAATATTTCATTAAAGAATTTGGTATGTTAGAGTATAAATAATTAAGTTTAGAAAGATGTATTGTTAAGGACTGCTTGGTGATCTTAAGTAGTTACATTTTAATATCATTATGCTTAAGTTGATTTGTAATTTGGATTGGAAAATTGAGGAAGAGTGTTGGAAAATGCCAATCTTCCAATCCAAAATTAAAAAAAATATATATATATCTTTGACAGATGATTGTCTATACTAGCTTGCACCTTTTTCTTCCTGCTAAAAATGTCGGGCGTACATTTATATGTGTTAGAGAGAAATAAATAGTGAAAAGTATAAATTATAAAGTAAAAGTTTTATTTAAAGTCCTCGTCAACTCAAAATATTAATACTAAGCATACATGGACAGAGAGAGAGAGCGCTATTTTATTTTATACTATGTAAGGATACAAAACTTTAAGATATAACACAAACACATTATATATTGGTCTTATTCAATTACCTGGAAACATCCCTATTTAATTGCAAGATTTAGATACAAAATCACACAGTTCTATCACACTTATAAGGTATCAGATCCGTATTTTATTGAATCCGATGCCCGGCATGATTCCTAGGGATTTATAAATTATACATGCATAATGTCAATTTCAATATCTTCTTTTCTTGCCACCAGTTGTGCAATTGTAATGCAAAGATTTGTTACTGGCCATAAAAGTGTGACAATGAGAAATGTTTAAAACTAAATAATAAAAAATATTATCTCCTGAATAGAATATTACTTACGATTTAACAATTTGAAGCGTAGATGCCTGTAGTCTTGATCGGGTTCATAGCTAACTTCATACTCATATACTTTGTTTTCTTTAAAATTAAGAAATATATAATTCGCAGTGCACTCTACTGGAGTACCTGTCTCGCCTTTTCTTACCACAGGTGGTGTATCTTTCACTTCTTGCTGTAAAAAAAGAATAAGATGAACTTTAAATTTTTTGTGAGCGACAGCTTCAAATGGTCAGTTTGGGCAATCTGTAATTTCGTAGATTTACAGAAAATACTTTAGCATGTCAATATTTTTTTTCCTACTAGCACTTATGGCCTGTTGAGAAGAAGTGCCGCAAGAAACTCAACAGTTAGACTTTTTTTTAAAGCCATTATAATATAAATGTTCTAATCTAAAGAAATTCATTAAAAAGATTATAAGAATAAAATAAATTTGAAAGATTTCAAAAGATCGTCTTAATATCGGCAGCGGAGCCCCACAACAGTCAACCATACGACATGACGCTATGAATGTTGCTGAAATACAATAATTATGCCATTCCAACATCACCTGAACTAAGTCTTCCTGCCAAAAACTGCAATACAATTGCAGTTTTGACTTCACAGTAATCGCAAGAAAAGTAGTAGAACTAATTAGAACTATAGATTCGTAATTCAGACTAATGCTACTATTGACCTGCCTTATTGCCTGCCTTGTTGGGCAACTGGTCATCTTTACTAGTAAACACTTTAATACTTACAAAATGTTTATTCTTGGCAACAGTTGATGATTTTACTGTTGACATTGTACTTGCAGCCATTTTTTTTGTTAGTTCTGTCATCTCACTTGGAGCAGCACTGACACTAGATGCTGTCTTTGAAGCCAATCTGAGAGCAAAATTGAAATATTGCACTATATGTACATATAACAATGACATAAAAATTCGTGAAACACATTTTTACTGAATAAATTTATTCTTATTCTTATTCAAATTCAAACCTAATAATACAAGAATTAAAAAAAAAAACAAATCATTTATTTTCTCTCCAAAATCTCAATTATAGTTCTTTCTTCCCAAGTTCCAACAACCCAATATTTTACTCTATTTTTTATATTAACACAACAACTTTGAAAACTACGGAATACTCACAGACTTTGAAGCTTTAAACCTCGTCCAGCACCTTTTGGTACAACAGCTGGAGATGGACTAACATCACTTGCTGGTGAATATAATGTTGCTGAAAACAAAACAATTAAAAGATCAACTATAGGGTCTCCTAGTCTTAGTCTAAAAGTTGGTTTCACAGGAATCACAGGTTTCTGAACAATTTCAGTTAACCTATGAAAAAATATTAAGCAAATAAATATTTTTCATGACACAACGATATCTTTTCCAAAAGTTCCAAAACTAAGCAAAGCTTGTACTATGGGTACTAGATAGCTGAAAAATATACAGAAATTTTCGTTTTTGTGTTAATAAAACCTTATTTTACATAAAAATATCTAGACCAACAAAAACCAAGAGACATGTATATGAACACACATGTTTGTCTTGCACAGGTTTCGAACCCACGGACCTTAGGACTAAGTGACTATTGCTAGCTACTTGACCAACGGTCCTGTCAGTATATTAGAAGGCTCTGTTTCAACACTCGTTCATTAAATGGAATAAAAATATTTTAATTCTTTTAAGGTTTAACAGTTAATCAGAACTTTATATAGCAATGGTGAAACGTACCCTAAACTGCAAAATTTACCAGACTGCGTTTTGCGTAATTCGCTATTATTCAAAACAACTAGCCGTTTTTGGCAGGGCCGTTTTGTATTACGACGTGCTACGATAAGCCGGATTGTCATTACTATACGTTCTACAATATGTCGGTAGACGTTTAGCCGCATTGCATTAAATTCGAATTGTTCAGAGACCATATATTTATTATATCATATAATTAACACAAACCTCCACCAGGCTTCATTTTGGCCGCCATCATGGCAGCAATACGCCCTCTGCCACCTATAGTGCTTGTGGTTCCGATATTTGATGTACTTAGCTAGAAAATGAACAGAAATATTACATCTAAAAATATTTTCCAGTTATAAAATTCTTGAGGCAACTCTGTGACCAAATTATCACTCATCGATGTTGTTAGCATTCAGAATTGTGTTGTTAACAACAAGTTGGAAGACGCATTTTATGTGAAACTCTTGGTCGATAGTTAAAATTTAAGATTTCATACTGTACCTTATTCTTGTAAGTTGTTATAGTTTTGTATATGGCTTGCTAATGTTATTTGTATGCATGCAGTGTTTACATATAATGTTATTTGTATACATATTAAAAATATGTATAAAATAATAAATAAAATAAAAAGCCTTTTATTTCCTTATCTGCTTACAATATTATAACTTATTTAAATTTAAATTTTCTTGTTTTTTATGGAACCCCCCTCAGGGTGAAGGCCTCTTCCAAAGACTTCCATCTTTCACGGTCCCTAGCGATCCGCTGCCATTTCAGTTCATTAACACAGAGCTTGATTTGGTTTGGTACTATATTGATACTATTAATTGTTGTTGGTGGGGAACTATAATATAAGTTCCTATATTAGTCCGTTATTAAAAATATTAAAAATATGTACAATTCTTTTATTTCTTATCATAATACGATTTCTTAGAAAAAATTATATTCAATATCTATACCAATATTATAAAGAGGAAAGATTTGAATTTTTGTTTGAAACGAATCAACTCAAAACCAGATCAATTTCAAAAATATCAAAGAAAGAGTTTATTTGATAGATTGTACCTTGTCATTTTTGTACAGTTATGAGCACATCAACCTTTATGGTTAGAGTCGTGTTATTTATTTTATTTTATTTCATAAGGTTCACCAGCGTTCACAAGTTTGTAATAGTTTGGTTTTATTTAATACCACAAAAACACCTTGTGTAGGTTGAAATAAAATTGAGAAATAAATAATATTTAAGTTTCTTACTTCGCTTGGTGCCACACTGGTACCAGGTGTGGGTTCAGGTGTTGGTTCTTCAGATGATGGCGGAGTTTCCATCATCTGGGACTTCTTGAGGGCCTGAAACAATATCAGGCCCCTTCCTCGACCTTGACTGGGATCAGCCATGACCTGAAAGAATTTCAAAAGAAGTCTCACACGACTCTCTGACCTTTATTGCCCGATAATGGGCCAAAAACATTTTAACATAACTTATAAGGTTAAATAACTTATTTAAACTGAAATAGTATTGGAAAATATGTAGGTATTGTATCTTGAAATGCATAATGCTCAACATCACACATTGTATGCACAGTTAGTTTTGAAAACAAGTTAGGTTTAAAAACCATGTTTTCAAAACTATGATGATGTTATGATGTTGAGCTGTGTGATGTTGAAATTTTGACCTAGATAAGGAAAACCAAATCACAAAGTGATTGTAGCCCACTATCAACCAAAATAGGTTGTGTTGTGAAGCTTGATTGTTATTGAAGTCGACTTTTTATCCTTAAATTAGATGAAGGTAGATTTTTTTCTGTCCACCCTTAGTTATTTCTTAATAAAAGCACGACGCGCTGAGTTAGCAAATTACAAAAAGTGATGACTAACAAAACTTAACCATGCCATGGTATATAAAATATAGTACCTACTTACTTATAAATTTTATTAAGATTATGTTCAGGTACCACATAAATAGTAGGTATTGTATATTCGTAAAAATGATTTTTAGCCAAGTTCAACAGCTTTTTAGGTAACTTTGTCAACAAAGTAGGTAGGCAAGGTAACGAAAGCCATACTTTACCGCCTAGTAAAACAATACCTACTTTATTTTGTGGACTACAAATCATGGAACATAGATATTTAGATAATATTAAATTAAAAGATTATGTACCTATAGCAGTATTGGTTTGCTTTGTCGATTCAATTTTCGCTCTTATAATTATTATTTTTTGCTCGATTCGCAGCTATTAACTTGCCTGTTGCGACTTGCGTTGCGTTGTTTTCTCCAACCAAAGAGTATATAATCCAGGGTATTCAATCTTGCTACTGACAAACTGGAAATTAATATGGTAATTTAAGACTGCCGATTGTCAAAACAGACTTGGCTCAATTTAATTGACTCTTAAATTTTTACGTATAATAATGCATTGTGATTTCTACCGAAAACGCTAGACGTCGCTACCAGCGCTATAAAGACAATAAATTAAAAAGCTCTAATATTCAAATCAATGTTCGAACAGTTTGACTTTTTAATTAGTAGCATAATAGTAATGCCACACATCTGTCATTTCTACTATTTAGTAGGATTTGTATGCGTAAAGGTTTCGAATTTTCAAAAATAATAAACGTTTTTTTTTAGTTTTTTTTGTTTAATGAAATAAAATTACGTTATTTTATTCTCGTAAGATTATTTAAGTTTGATTTATTGCAGGCATTTGTGAAATGACCCTTGAGATAATAAATCTAGGTATAATAGTTCTTTGATGCATGGTCACATTAGCCATTCCTTCCATTGACAATATTGACATGTTTGTTTGACATTTGCCGTGCCGTGCCCTGTCATTTCTGGTGGACGCACGTGTGCTATTGTTGTGAATTCATTTTTTATTGCGATTTGCTTCCTTCAGTCCGTTGAGTTCGAACCCCTGTTCCTCCGACTTATTGGTAATTTTGTGGCTCAGCCCAGCTAGTCTGTGGACTGCTAAGTGCGAGATAGTGACTCTTATATATGGTGTTGTTACTTAGTGAGTGAGAGACAAGACAGTGTAAATCCGTATACAATGCCTAGTTCAAAGAAATGTTGTGTTCCTAGATGTGATGCTACGAAAGGTAATTAACTTACACAAACAAAAAAATGTTCTGTTAAATAATCGTTTATCACCCTCCATGTACTTATAAAAAGTTTTTATTTTCGTAGGTACTGGATCTCAAAGAATGCGCCTACACGTCTTTCCAGACCCTGAAAAGGACAAAGGGCGTTTTCTACGTAGGTTTTATCTATTGGAGGCGATATCATTGGATTGCCAAATGATGCTCATTTCGAAGAGTTTTGTCGCCTCAACAAAATAAGTAACATAGCAGTGCCAACTATAAATCTGCCAGGTTAGTTGTAACTTATTCATATAAGCTCATATTTATCATCTTCTGTAATTATTACTGACAGGGTTCTGAAATTATTACTGGTTGGAAAGAAGTAATTAATTCTTTCGTTTATTATGTTTCAGGACCAACAGCAAAACCTCAATATTCATTGATAGCTACTCCATTAAGAAGGTTGCAGACATTACCAGAAAATGTTCCATCCACTTCAAAAGGTCAATATAAATCATTTATTGTATGGCTTTACAAATAAATAAATAAATATATAGGGTTCATAAAGATTGAGCTAGCCCCAAAGTAAGTTCGGAACTTGTGTTATGGGATACTAACTCAACGATATTATATTTTATGACAAATACATATATAGATAAACATCCAAGACCCGAGGCCAATCAGAAAAAGTTCGTTTTTCATCATGACACGACCGGGGATCGAACCCGGGACCTCCTGGGTACAAAAATAATTATCTAATAATAAATATTGATATTCAGAAATGTTTAATACTTTTATAATTTTATTTAAAATTACTTTCAGGTGTTAGTAGTGTGCTGCAATTAATTCCTCAATTTACTTCAGTGACACCAAGTGAAGACTCATTCAAAGAAAATATTGGTAAGTCATCCAATTACTATTATTAGCAGTAATAAACTGGTTTGTAAATGCAACAAGGAATTCATTTAAAATGATATTAGCATCAGCAATACATTTAATGATATTGCACACTTTCATCATGTGCATCTATCTATCTATGTAGTAAACTAGCAAGTTTAGTGTTATTATATTAACATCTGAAACTCTACTAAGTCTTTCTTGGTGTGGTGTCACAAGCTATCATAACAAGACCTACGTAAGCAAGCCTGAGATGGCTAACCGATAACTACTAACATACTTAATAATTAAATAAATTATAGATCTTACACTTCTTCATTTATTTCCAAGGGTTTGTGCTAACCTCAAGTTTATTTCACATACACTAAAAAAGGGATGGTAAATGCGTACACTAAGAAAGTAGTAATTGTATTAGTTAGTATTGTCATAATTTTTTTATTGTTTTCGTTACAGAACCTTCATTTAATATTTCAAGTGCGGGAAATCAAAAATCAGAGAAAATGGACACCACAACATACAAAACTGTTGCAAAACGTAAACACGGTAAGTTATAATACAGGCTGCTATTCAAATATTTTTCTAATAAAATAGGGTCTTTTTGAAGTAGCAACCAGATTAACTACGAGACCAACTCGAAACTTAACTGTTGTTTCATATAAAACTAAAGTAGGTACCTATTTGTAAAAAATGTTTATAGAATTGTAGAGCTTGTGCTGTAGTATATGTTGTGGACACTGAGTTGATCTAAAAGAAAGTATACTATTTTAGAAGGAAATATTATGTTTACAACCCTAGTCGGTCGACAGTAGACTTCTTATTACTAATAGGTAGTTTTCTTTAATTACAGAACCTTCCCAAATGGTGCCAAAAAGAAGTAAAAACATTATAATTAATAAACGTGGTAAGTGAATATGTACAACATTTCTTTCATGATTGGTCACAAAAACTATACACAATTAAAACACCTGTTGAGTGAGACTGGTAGCAGGGACCACCATATCAAATACACTCACAAAAAAATAAAGAAGTTTCTTTATTCTTCTTGATTTAATTTGAAAAAAAAAACAATTGAATGTTAAATCTATATATTTAAAATTCTAAGTCCTGACTGATTTAACTATATATCAACGCGCAGCCTAAACCGCTGGGTCTAGAGATTCCAAATTTGGAATGTAGGTTCCTTACGGGAAAGCGAAATACATATAAGCAAAGGAAGTTGCGAGTATTTTAGTAGTAACTCATACATGTTTTTTTATTGCAGCTAAAGGTGTTAGTATAACTCCCTCAGAACAGCATCTTTACAAAAAGCTTTTGAATACAAGAATAAAATTAAGCAAACTCAAATGCAGAGTTAAAAAACAGTATGCACATATCAAAGCATCAAAGAATATTATTTCTAACCCAGAATTTTTAAAAGCATTAGAAAATCTCCCTAGTGGAGCTGGAATGCTAATGTTGATGCAATTTCGGGAGACAAAAAAGAAAAATAAAGGTTGGCGTTTTACTACACAAGAAAAAATATTGGCTTTGAGCATTTTTAAGCAAAGTCCGAAGGCCTACAGGTTTCTAAGAAAACTTTTAATTCTGCCTGCACCACAAACGCTTGCAAGATTGATCCAGACAGCTAATTTGACACCAGGCATAAATAAAAAAAATTTGATGGACTGAAAAAGAATGCAGAAAATCTTAAAGAACATGAACGTCTGTTTGTTTTATTGTTTGACGAGATGTCATTAGCAGCAAATGTTGCTTATAACGAGCGAAAAGATAGAGTGACAGGTTTTGTTCACAATGGGAAAGATGTTATTGGAGAGTTTGCTGATCATGCACAAGTTTTTATGTTGCGAATTTATGAACCTTAGGGTCGCTCTACATTGGCGGCGTTGCGCGACACTTTAAATTGACAACGAAATATAGAACTTGTCTGTTCACAATATGGTTCAAAATTAATTATGACGGAATCATGGCGAGCGGCGTCGCGCGGCGTCGTGAATCGCCGCGCTGTACGGCCTGGCAACGTCAATTTTGTTTAACAGACAAGTTCTATATTTCGTTGTTAATTTAAAGTGTCGCGCAGCGCCGCGCCGCCAATGTAGAGCGACGCTTATTGTTGCATTTTGTGTCACATCTGTCACTTGCATTTTCCTCAATTCGATGGTTTGTGGTTGATTATACTTATTCAAATCAAAACTGACAAAATTAATTTAAAGTTCAAAATAAATAGGGTCAATATGTAATAACAGTACAAAAAAAATTACAATAGATTGAATAACTATTTGCTATCTCAGATCACTCACATAAGGCCAATAAATAAATTTGTGCCAAATTAAGACATGCAATGTTAATATTTTCAATTATTTTCCTATTTAAAGCTACTAACGCTGCAAAAAAATATTACAGTCATTAGAGTTCACATATTTAATATCATAAATGCTTGAAAAATCTAGTCGGGTGACGTGTTAGGTACTGATTAAATATCAGAATTCTCGTGGACAGAGATGATACAAAATGCTTTTGTATATTAGTCAGTACTTCGTTATTTTCATGAAAGTAAATGTTTTATCTCTAATTATCTTTTCGTTCAAACCGGATCGAAAAGACAAAGACCTAGGATGACACAAAGTAATGTATTAGGTTGGGTAAATTGAACGAAAACTATATGCGAAATACAAGCAACTTTAATGTTTTTGAAACATCAAAACCTAGCGCTACCGGTCTAGTGTTTTTGTGGTGGTGATAGACAACTCCTCAACTCCTCCGAGTCGTCTATCACCACCACAAAAACATTGAATCGATTGTTCAATGTTTTTTTTCTATCTACGTTGGGTAGCTTATTTTACACATGATGTAACATAATTAACCCTAGATTACTAAACTATCGTAAGACGTCAAAATGTTTTTTTTATACCACTAAGGTGGCAAACAAGCATACGGCCGCCTGATGGTAAGCAGTCACCGCAGCCTATGGACGTTTGCAATACCAGGAGCATCACTAACGCGTCAAGGAGAGTTGTTTATTTTTATTATCATGTGAACTCTTGAATGTCATTGTAATTTCAAAAATATTTAAAATTTATGTTACCTATTTGATAATTTATTCTGTTTTATTTCCATGTCCTATTATTTACGAATGTTTAGTAACAACGAACGTCATTTGCAGGATAGTTTAGTAATCTAGGGTTAACACTTTTAGCGGTATGTTCAGATGTAAAAAAAAACAACTTTTACCATGGAGCCCAAAAAATCGTACAAGTCTTCATATCTACCGGGCCAAAATGACAGCTGTTTTTTGTTCGCGATTTATCCATGGGCTCCATAATAAAAGTTTTTTGTCTTCGTGTACAGAACGCACCCCTAAGAGGGATTGAGTTAATTATGTTACATGTTGTATATGTCAGAAACTAAACATCAATCTTTAAATACAGTAGTTTGTGTTTAAGTAATTGGAAAATGTTGTAATAATCTTTTTGTGACCTTGTCACTAATATCATATCTTTGTTTTTATGTAATAAAGAATGAAATATATCAACATCGCTGTGTTTCATTTCTTGACCACAATTCCATTCAATTTTAAACGGAAAATATCAAGAATAATAGGAATACTATATATATTATATAGGTACCTAGCTATATCTGCCTATAGAATTGAATGTAACACAAAACTATAGATGGCACCACTGCGCAGCCGCTTAAAAATTTCTTTTTCTAATCGCCGAGAGAGGTCTCTATTTCAGTATATAAAAAAGTACTCTGTGATATAATCACTACGTTATAAGAGTCGGGACTTCATACAAGCTTTTTGACTTGTTTTTGACAGTCAATTCACGCTAAGATCTCGTGCCAACGTACCAACAACAGTGACACAAAAAAAAAGTAATGCCAACATTCTACAAAAGCATACTAGAGATGTGGTACGTTACAGTACAGAATGTATCGATATCGATAAAAAAAGCGTGGCGTGGGTACCTTGCAGACAGGTTTTCTTTAACATACAAAAGGAAAATAAAAATCTCTTTACTTAGTTTGGAAATATTGAGTATTATTCAAAATTCAAATACCTACCTAATAATTATAATTATTATTATACAATTTATATCATAACAAAAACGAATAAAGTTACGTTTACAATGTTAGAATTATTTTTTTTGTCATTTTCTAATCTGGTATTCTAGGCGGAGTCTTCAGATGTTGTTAGCTGATCGATCGACACACGTTTTTGCACTGTTCTGTGAGCGAAGGCATTCATAATCTGAAATAATAAATAAATAGAGATTACTGTTATTAACGTTTGAGTACACACTAATTCAAAAGAGATGAGGGGTATTCAAGTGTTTCTGAAAGAAAACAGCTTATTGAAATGATGTTGATGTGGCTGATTAAATATCATAAATTCAAATTATTATAGTTTACCGCTTACCATGGCGGAGTATGGGCAATGCTTGCTCAGGGCTGGTGATTGCCCAGTCGACGTGTAGCGGGAGCGATGGCGATGTGCTCGACCGCCACAAAGGGAAGATCTTCCGGCCAGGCTGGGCGTTATGCCTGGGGAACCGCGGCTCCGACAATGTATGTGTCGGAGGTTGTATTGTATATATATCTCCATATCGTAGAAACTTCGATAACGTGATTCATGATTCTAAGTGGCGTCGTCATGTGTTCGCATTGTGAACTTTTTCTTCACTCTGTGGTTCTTCTGAATGGCGATAGGTGTCGCCACAGACGTCACATCAAATCTGGTCCTGAAATGAACCAATCATTAGCTTCAGGAATTGAGCTGTCAAACCATGTCAGGAAAAGAGGTTATGTAGTTTACCAAGGGTGGAGTACGAGCCGTGCTTATAATGGTTGCTGGCAACGATCACACCCTACGGGCACCGTGTTGAAAGGCTGCAGTCACGTGGAGATCTGAAATATAAGTGGGATTCAATCTAGGGGAACTTTTATGATGATGATAATGAGAGATGTTTCAAGAGGAAATTCTAATATCTTACTATTTTGCAAATGTGTGCCACATACATATTTTAATTTATGTAATTTTTCTATTGGTACATACAATAAGTCTTCATTACCAATGGCTTTGACCCATTGCTTGCATCTGCAATAGATAAATTTGTAAAATATATACCTACAGGGTGTAATCGTTAAGGGTCAATTCATACTACAGCAGAGTCGAGTCGAGAAGCTCATCGAAGCATTAAATTTCCACGGTTTAACATTGTAGTGAGGGTCATTAGTTGCCATTGCCAGTTTAATTCGCGCGAATGCACGCGCTGTTGCGCGAATTTCCAATTAGCATCGGTCAAAAAGATGACTCTACTGTAGTATGAATTCAGACTCGGTCGCCCAGTTACTGTTATGATTAAAATAATAAAACTTCATTAAACATGAACAATCTAATAATGAATTAAACAAATGCAGCCGCAAATATCTCATTTACATTTTATACCCAAATTTACGAAAAAATTTTTTTTATCGATAATTTGGTACGTAGTAAGAACATGAACACCTATGGCGCACATGATTTTTGGTTATGAATTCTAAGGCAAAGTATTAAAGAGACCAGAACTTCTTCCTAATTACTTAACATCAATATAATAACATGAAAAACTACTTACCGCTTCTCATCTAGTGGGAATTGAGCCAGGAATACACGCTTTTGATTAGATTTCCTACCCGATTTTATCCCACATATTTCACAGGTTTTGTAATGCATTTTGCTGTTATGCACGTAAATTATAATAAACCGGTATGCACTTAGTTATATGGGTAGACTCCGAAAACATTAAATACGCACGTGACGTGCAGTAAAATTAGCTAAAACTCACACTAAAACTACGCGTTGTTTACAAATATTCAAGACTGCCCGTCACCATTTTGACTAACAGCAGGGCGAGACAAGGAAGGTTAGACAGGAAGTAAGAGACAAAACATGTCGCCATTAAAATTAGCGTAAAGTCCATATATATTTTTTGCAGTACTGAGTTTCGCCAGCCTGGTTTTCTCTCTGGTGCCTTTCCCAGAGGGAGCACACCACACTTAGTATACATTACATTACCGTAAATTTTCATAGTCAACAGCGACATTTGGTGCCTGGTGGATGAACTAAAATTTAAAAAAAGTGGCGGTCACATAATGCCTTTTCTTCACAATGGATGGGCGATGATGGACGATCATTTGATGAGCCATCATGGCCCATTATGAAGAAGAGGCCAATCTAATCCGAGTTTTATAGACCCCACCGGGTACGGTACGGGCCTCGAGCATGTGCTCCTTGCCCGGGCAATCTTCTCAAGGGGGCGTATAAGCCCCCCGGTGTGTGTTGGACCCCGTATAACGAGGTTGGGCAGGGGCGGCGTCCTGTTGTTGTTCCTCTTCTTTCCTCTCGCTAGACTTCCTACAATCGACGCATAAAGAAAAGATGGACTTGGGTATTCCTACGATTTGCAGCACGGAATATTGAAATGAAATGAAATCGTTTATTTCAGAAATTAGACCTTCACAGGCAATTTTTCTTGTCATTTACAATTTGTATATTATGTACAAAAAAAAAAAAACTACGTTTTAAACTACCACCATTTCGGACACTAGCAAAATGGCCACCGGTAAAAGAAATGGCGAATGAAACCCAGTTACGGCCTTTTTTGTCATTTAGCATTTTTTTTTTCTTTCACTCGTTTGTTACAATGTAGTGTATATGTACATTTATAAGAATAAATAAAATACAGATCGCATACAAAAATCAAGCACTAAACGCGGGATGTCGATTCAAATAGCGCTATAGTCAAATCCTAAATATGTCGAATATGTAGATGTTAATAAAGCCAGTCCCCCAAGATGACAACCACAACTGAGAGTCGGCCCACCAGCCTCCATCACTGAGCTCACCATCAACAATATTACGAACAATATTGGAGGAACACAGCGACCCGACTCCCGATGCGACCGTAATCCCGGACGAGCCCATTCACAAAAACAACCCCGTCAAAAGGAATTAAAAGTAGTATTAATGAAAATGCAGCACTATTTAGATGACACCACGACGTGTGTCCATTGAGATTATGAGAAAAATATGACGAACATTTATTATTTATGGAGTTTATCGAACATTGGCTGGCTTTTAATGACAAGTTTAAGCATTTCATTTTCGCATGGGGGCCATGGAGACTTTTCATTTAAATACTCATTGATAGTGTAATAGGCTTTACTCGGGAGTCGGGTCGCTGAGTTCCCTCTAATATGGTTGAGCACAGCGATGGCTGACTCTCGTGTCAACTCGTGAACGGGTGCTGCCTGGGGGGACTGGTCTGCTCACTCTTGTCAGTACTGACTTTTATTTTATTTTATTGTAGATTTAAGACTTGTTCATTCCACACCATTGTGTATAACATTCCGCGTATTCTTCTTATAAATTTTAATGTACTTATACCTACATTGTAACTAATGAGTGAAAAAAAAAAGGAAAAAAAAGTACAAAATGACAAAAAAGGCCGTAACCGGTTTTCTTTCGCCATTTCTTTTTACCGGTTGCCATTTTGCTTGTGTCCGAAATGGTGGTAGTATATAACGTAGTTTATTTTTTTATTTAAACAAGTTGTAAATGACAAGAAAAAGTGTCTGTGAAGGAAACGATTTCATTTCATTTCATTTCACTGATTAAGAATTTTTTAACATTTAATTTAAAGCTATTATTGGAGAGGTTTTTAATGTAATCGGGAATTTTATTATACAAACGCAAGCCTTGAATAATAAAAGACTTTCCCGCTTTTCTCAGCCTATAATAGCAATGTTTTACCAAGGAGATCAACACACGAGCTCGATTGATTTGTCGGAACTGTCCTATAATTACTAATAAATAATATATAAGACAAATAAAATACTTAATATACTTTATACAAAACAAAGTTAGATGGCTGAATTCCGCGGGGTGCGTCCTCAGCGTTCTCTTGACGGGTCACTGCAGGCGTCCTTGGCCCTCATCCAGCTAAATAAATAAATAACAAAATAAACATATATATTATATGGCAAAGTACAGTCGTCTCCAAATGTCTCTCTCAATAGAGAAGAAAGCATTTTTTGTTTTATATGTCAAAATTTTTACAAAAAATTACGAGAATAAAGAACTGTGTTTCTATTACTTTACTATCTTCAAAACTGACCGAGATATTATAAGTGCAAAGTTACCATTTTCGGTCGAGCCGCTGAGAGCGAGCGCGGTATCGTTGATGACGTCACTAGGACCATCTCTGCGCGAGCGACTCAGGGATTCGAATTTCGAAGCATTTACCCGAATGTGCCTGTCGCGCGCGGAACTACTGTGTTAATTTTATTTAAGAAAAAATAAAAACAACATGAGTCCATCTACATATTGTTTTTGACATCAGTTTTTTAGTGGTAAGTCCCACAGTCCCCACCGCATATGGCCCGAGCGGTGGGGCTGCTGTAAAGCATATTTCTGACGATAATAAAAATAAAAAAAAGTCACACTGATTGCGCGCCTTCCTCCTTCAATTTTAAAAACTGTTGTTTATCTTACTTTATTACTTACAGAGACTTGGCATATGCCATACATATTTAAGTATTCTTTTTTCCAGTATTTATTTATTACTTACGACTTGGCTGTACGGGCTCAAAGCCCCTTTGACTGCCCTTCGGCGAAGAAACAAAAAAAATGTTTCTGATTTCTGTTTTTATTTTCAAAAACCACTGACCTCTTTAATGCAAGACTACAAGTATAGAGGTCAGTGTCAAATACAATTTTTGGGATTGGTGGGTGAACTAAAATTTCAACTATAGCTATACATAGTATGTATACCATTCCCTATAATTTCTGAATATAGGTATTTCTTTGTTAGCGCCCCAAAGAAGTCCCCCATCCGACGGTATACATCAAATTTTGAGTATTTAAGTATTCAACTTTTATTTTATTTACATTTAATGTAAATAATTATCTAAAATAAATAAATAACTAATCAAATAAATAACGTCAATGCTATCGAATGGTCCGTCAGACGATAAGTGAAGTACAAAATGGCCGCCGCTTTTTTTTAAATTTTAGTTCTTCCACCAATCACCCAAATGTCGCTGTTGCCTATGAAAATTGACGGTTTACTACGTAGTACTATTATCTATTCTGTGGTTATACTAAGTGTGCTCCCCCTGGTGTCGAACTTCGACTGCGCGCTGCGCTCGTTATTTGTTTTTTTTTCGTTGTTTTTATTTGTTTTTTTTATTCAAATATGTCTTTCGACGATAACAAACCGTTTTGGGAAGAATTTATTTATCTTTTTAAGGAACTTTCTTAGATAGTACAGGCGGCATATTAAATAAATACACGTGTAGGGCTCACCAACACCAAAGTCACACTTCGAGTGGAGGGTTGGCGGTGGGTTGGCTTGGCGGAGGGTTCTTCGTGCAGTGTATGGGCAACGCCGGATTGGTCGCGGTCGGGTCCGGGTTGCGAGTCGGGTCCAGGCTCGTGTAGTGAATGGTGCGCTTAACGCAAAATTAAAAATACGTGTTTGGACAAGTATTGCTATATTAAATAACAAAAAGATTAACAGTTCAATTCAACTTGACAATTGACAATACTTGACATTGACATGGCAGTGACATTTAAAATCTTCCCAAGTAGCTTTGCTTGCTTGGTTGGATTTGTATGTATTGGATTGGATGATGGAAGCGTAATTCGGCGTAATTTTATTATATACAGCAGATTTCAGCAGAGCAGAAATCTTGTGTAGAAATAAATATGTTACGAAATTCACTGAGATTTATTAGAACAGGGAATCCACATGGACGTATTTGCGCGTCGTCTGTTCACAGGTAAATTATCTCATACAATATGAAAAATACGCAATGGAATAGTGAAACTGGTTAAATACGGTTAAGTCTGCAAATCTGAAATTTTACCATATGACTGGTTACCGAATATGATAGTACTTGTTAAAAATTTGTTACAGACAATGGGAGATAAAACAATTTAGTGGATTACAATCAAAGGGTAGTACACAAATCATCCGGAAAATTGAATCTCCAATTTTGTGCCAGTGCCGCACAATGTTTATTCAGACACAAGACACCCCTAATCCGAATAGTTTGAAATTTTTACCTGGAACCAAAGTTTTGGAGCCAGGACAAACTATGGATTTTCCAAACATTGGAGCCGCACATTGCAGTCCTTTAGGTAATTTTTACATTCAGAATTTCATTGATTGCTTGTAACTGAACAAATGAACATGCAAGTTATGTAAAAACAACCCGAATAAATATTTACATGGGTTTAAAAAGTACAATCTCTATACATGGCCCATTAATTATGCTGTCGGTACTGAGTGTTGTCAGTCTGTAACATGCGCTATCTGAAACTTATCAGGATGTAATAAGTTTTTTTTTCAATTTACAGCAAAAATGTTATTTCGTATTGATGGTGTCAAAGCGGTCTTTTTTGGACCCGAATTTGTCACAGTGTCTAAACAAGACGATGATGTTGAATGGAAGCTGTTGAAACCTGAAATATTTGCAACCATCATGGACTTCTTTGCCAGTGGGCTACCTATCGTGACGGATGCCAAGCCTTCTGGAGAGACACGTAATTTCTTTGATGTAATGATTTGCGACATTCATTGAAACATTCTACAATGTACCTATACATACTTACTCCGCTTGCTCAGTGATCCGAAGTGGATCTTGGCCTCTGAAACTAGAAAGCGCCAAAGCTTTCTGTTCCTATAGTCTGTTGCCATACATTTCCAATATTGGCAGTGTAAGATGGGTCATTGTATCAAATAATACCAACATTCACAATCGAAGCATAACTAATAGCAACCAATAACAATGGTTACGTATACCTATAGCAACACAGTAAACATTTTCGGTACTCATCTGTTAAAAAAAATGTTGACTATGCTATATTACAAAGTTAGTACCTACACACTTTTTTTTTATATTTAACATGTAGTAGCTTTAAATTTTTCTATTCATGTTCTGTGTCAGACACAAAATCAGCTAAATATATTTTTTTCATACAAAAAATGAACATGAAGTATAGTAATTGGACACAAAATGTACACATATTATACACCGTATTAGAGCTAGAACACATTTGTCAGTTAATCTGCCAGTTCATCTGTATGATCAGTTGTTTTAACGGTTTAAATGCCCATACAGATTTACAAAAAGATCAATTCAAAATCAGAAGTGTGCACGGAGACTTCGAGGCCAGTGGCATACTAGCAGGAATCGACAAGACAAGAAGGCACTTAATGCCGTGTATATGCTCAAAATTCACAATACCTTTCAAAAGTTTATCCTTATCTTGAAATACGCATTTCATATGATCATCATTAAAACATATATTTTTAGGATTTAACATATATTTTAATAATAAAATGGCATTTACAGAAATAAATGAAGATGATGATGAAACAGTGCAAATGATTAAAGAATTGTTAGACACTCGGATCAGGCCGACGGTGCAGGAAGATGGCGGAGACGTTTTGTTTGTGGATTTCAAAGACGGAATTCTGACGCTCAAGATGCAAGGTTCCTGTTCATCATGTCCAAGTTCCATTGTTACTTTAAAAAATGGGGTAGGTAATGTTATGAGTAATTTGTCATCCATCTAAATAAATCCGAAAATAACTATTGTACCTTTGGTATAGATATCTCGACGACCTCCTTGGCGTAATGGTTACCACGCCAGACCGCCACCCAGGAGGTCCCAGGTTCGATTCCCGGTCGGGTCATGATGAAAAACGATCTTTTTCTGATTGGCTTCGGGTCTGGGATGTTTATCTATATATGTATTTGTTATAAAATATAATATAGTTGAGTTAGTATCCCATAACACAAGTTTCGAACTTACTTTGGGGCTAGCTCAATTTGTATGAATTGTCCCTTTACATTTATTTATTATTATTATTTATTATCCTGGGAACTGGAGTAATAGGATTGAAAGAAAAGATTTTTAACCTTGGCAAATGATACATTTTTGTGTGCGTTGATGGCCAAAAAACTATTAGAAATAGCGATAAATCCTCGTAGCTCGTAGTAGTTTAAGGCCGATTTTCTTAAACACAAAATCACCATTGTTAGATTTTTTGGAAAATTAATTCTCCAAGTCTGCCGGGAATTGGACCCTCGTATTTTGAAAAAAAAAAAACAAATCCTGTATTACCAATAATGTCGCTTATAGGGACAAATTTCTGGGCAATTAGGGTATACTGCCAATTTTAAGGTAGGTAATTTTTATTTACATTTTTAGGTCCAGAACATGATGCAGTTCTACATACCTGAAGTTCTAGCCGTAGAGCAAATTGATGACGAAGGCGACAAAATGAGTGAAAAAGTTTTCAAGGAATTCGAACAATTGAAAACAAAAGGAAATACTGATTAAAATGTACTGTCACATAATATAGGTATATAAAACACCATGTGGTATAATGACTTCTGAATGTATTGCAGGTATTTTTTTTTTGTCATTTCTCATCTTTTAAAAGATACCATACGTTATGGTGGGCCACACTGCAACGCATTCTATAACAAAATATTTCTCCATGTGAAAGACAAGAGCCAGTAGGAAAAATAATCCCACTTTCCCGCTAATATTATAAAAGTGAAAGTTTGTTATTTCTTCTCACTTAAATGGCTGGGCCAAGAAGAAGTAGCTCACACCTTGGATTAATTTATCAAGAAAAGTACGCGATTCCCGTAGGATTTGGTTAAAAGTCTGATAGTCTAGGGCGCTTTATGAACTAGATGGCGCTGCTGTGCATAAGTTCACGCATTCGAAGTTGCGCGGGTTTCGCTAGTTGTAATAATGGAAGAGGTAATATTTTTGGTATACGAAGCGTTGTGGCCCGGCTTGCCATAATATACGCTATTCATCTATCTGACAGCCATATTGTGTTTTTATACTAAATGGCAACAATCATCCACCTTAATCTTTTATAAATGTATCTAAAATTCAGTAAGTTGTAGTATGTAAATAGTAATTTTTTTTGGTATATATAGTCAATATATCTGTAGTTATATAAATAAATTGTTTATCAATGATATTGTTTGTAATTTATTATAGTAATTCTCTTTATAATAGACCTTGTTCAGGGAGGACTTTGTCATTCTTTGTTTTGTCACTTTCACACTTTATTCCATTCTCAACATGATAGTGACAAAACAGTAAATGACAAATCCTCAGTGATTCGTAATAAATATTAATTCTATAAACTAAAAACGGCGGGCGTCTAGTCTATATTAATATAATAAAAGTGTAAAAAAAGTTTGTCTGTACATTGAATATATTTCCAAAAAAATTGTTTAGGGCGATGAAGAATAAGCAATAGAACAAGAATTTCGTAAAATTTTGTCCGTCTGTTTGTATGTTTGTATGTTTGGATGTTTGGATGTTTGTATGTTTGGATGTTTGTATGTATGTTTGTACACGCTAATCTCGGAAACGGCTAAACCGATTTGGATGCGGTTTTCACTAATATGTGGCGATTTGCTCAACTTAACATTTAGTGTATGTTTCTTTTCAAAATTCCCACGGGAATCCGAGATATACGCAAACGAAGTTGCGAGGGTATATCAACGCACAGCCCAAACCGCTGGGTCTAGAGATTCCAAATTTGGCATGTAGGTTCCTTACGACATCTAGGGATGTACTAAGAAAGGATTTTTCAAAATTCCCACGGGAAAGCGAGATATACGCATACAAAGTTGCGAGGGGACGCACAGCCCAAACCGCTGGGTCTAGAGATGCGAAATTTGACATGTAGGGTCCTTATAAGGTCCGGACCGACGGACCGGACCGGACCGGACCGGAACGGACCGGACCGGACCGCACCGGAATGGATCAGACCTGATCGATCCGGAAGGAACCGCACCGTTCCGAGTCCGTGCCGGACCGGACCGGTTTTTTTGTCCGTCTGTTTGTATGTTTGTATGTATGTTTGCACACGCTAATCTCAGAAACGGCTGAACCGATTTGGATGCGGTTTTCACTAATATGTGGCGATTTGCTCAACTTAACATTTAGTGTATGTTTCTTTTTAAAATTCCCACGGGAATCCGAGATATACGCAAACGAAGTTGCGAGGGTATATCAACGCACAGCCCAAACCGCTGGGTCTAGAGATTCCAAATTTGGCATGTAGGTTACTTACGACGTCTAGGGATATACAAAGAAAGGATTTTTCAAAATTCCCACGGAAAAGCGAGATATACGCAAACGAAGTTGCAAGAGGACGCACAAACCAAACCGTTGGGTCTAGAGATGCCAAATTTGGCATGTAGGGTCCTTATATGGTCCGGACCGACCAGACCGGACCGGACCGGACCGGACCGGACCGGACCGGACCGGAACGGATCAGACCTGATCGGTCCGGAAGGAACCGCACCATACCGAGTCCGTGCCGGACCGGACCGAACCGGACCGGACCGTTTTTTTTGTCCGTCTGTTTGTATGTTTGTATGTATGTTTGCACACGCTAATCTCAGAAACGGCTGAACCGATTTGGATGCGGTTTTCACTAATATGTGGCGATTTGCTCAACTTAACATTTAGTGTATGTTTCTTTTCAAAATTCTCACGTGAATCTGAGATATACGCAAACGAAGTTGCGAGGGTATATCAACGCACAGCCCAAACCGCTGGGTCTAGAGATTCCAAATTTGGCATGTAGGTTCCTTACGATGTCTAGGGATGTACTAAGAAAGGATTTTTCAAAATTCCCACGGGAAAGCGAGATATACGCAAACGAAATTGCGAGAGGACGCACAGCCCAAACTGTTGGGTCTAGAGATGCCAAATTTGGCATGTAGGGTCATTACAAGGTCCGGACCGACCGGACCGGACCGGATCGGACCGGACCGGAACGGACCGGACCGGACCGGAACGGATCAGACCTGATCGGTCCGGTAGGAACCGCACCGTACCGAGTCCGTGCCGGACCGGACCAAACCGGATCGCACCGATTTTTTTTTCTGAAGAAATATGTTAATTGGTATGTAGGTACCTTATCAGGACCGAACCGACCGGACCGGAGCGGACCGACTGGACCTGATCGGACCGGACTATATATATATATATATATATATATATATATATATATAAAATTCAAAGTCCTGACTGACATAACTATACATATATCAACGCACAGCCCAAACCGGTGGGTCTAGAGATTCCAAATTTGGACTGTAGGTTCCTTACGACGGCGACGTCTAGGGGTGTACAAAGAAAGGATTTTTCAAAATCCCACGGGAAAGCGAGATATGCGCAAACGTAGTTGCGAGAGGACGCACAGCCGAAACCGCTGGGTCTAGAGATGCCAAATTTGTCATGTAGGGTCCATATAAGGACCGGACCGGACCGGAACGGATCAGACCTGATCGGTCCGGAAGGAACCGCACCGTACCGGGGCGTGCCGGACCGGACCGGTTTTTTTTCTGTAGAAAAATATGCTAATTGGCATGTAGGTTCCATATCAGGACCGGACCGACCAGACCGGCCCGGACTGACCGGACCGACCGGACCGGATGGAACCGTACTGTACCGGCCGTGCAGGACCGGAATTTGTTTCTGAAGAAAAATATGCTAATTGTTACTAGGCCACGCGGGCGAAGCCGCGGGCAGAAGCTAGTATTTAATAAAAACAACTGAGTAAATAATAATTATTTTAATCTTAATTTATTTCTTACACAATAAATACAATGAGTTTTAAGACAAATTAAACATATTTAATTACTACTATTTTACACTACTTAAAATATATTTTATACGAAATAGAACTAATAATATTTTAAAATATATGTCTTGCTTGACTAAAATGTCTAAATTAAATTAGGATATAATTTGAGTTTATTTCATCACGCTTGTCATTTCACACAAGTTTCGTAGCAGAATCGTTTTTATATTCAGTTAAAAAAATATCTTAATAAATAATACAAAGGATTTCCAAGCATTTTTTAATGAAAACGTCTGTAAAATTATGCTGTGGATCATATTCCTGTATTTTTGCGATTTTATTTGAAACTTAATATAATTCAAAATCCTAAATGATATCTATAGTATAAAAATGAATCGCTAAATGTGTTGCTAAGCGCAAATCTTGAGAAATCCTATATTCCTGAAGTACGAGGATGGTTCTCACGGAGAGAATAATTTTAAAATTCCCACGGGAAAGCGGGATAAAGGCAAACAAGAAAGTTGCGCGGATTTCGTTAGTTTTAAATAAAACCAGATAATTAGAACTTAACTGATGACGTAGCACATATTACAGTAGGGCCACAGCGCGACTTTCGTGACTTTCGCCACACGGCCCAATCTAATTGGCCAATTTGTATACCTGTCCTTTTCTTTATATATCACCAAGAACAGGACAATAGATCAAATTAGCCCAAAAATGGGGTGCGTGTGGACGGGGTGTAAAACTCCGTAAGGGACATTGTTTTATGCCTGGTACAGACTGCTGTGACGTATGTGAACGGTTCGTGATTACAAGGCGTCCACACTATAGGAATTTTGTTACATTAAGAGCCTGTGTTCGTTATGAATTGCTGTCTGGCCCGTTCGTAACTTGTACTATCCTTAAAATGGCAGTGTTTACATGAAACTTAAAGACTATTAATATGTACAGCACTCATGATTAATGACAGCTATTATTAACGAGAAATTATAATCGTAATCCTCTGAATTGTGTACAAATTGTACAATTGTTTAATATAGGCCACAATAACGTTCATAATTAATATTTTATGTCTCTTTCTATTGTCAGAGTTTTACTTACAATAAAAATAAGTAGGTACATAATACACTTAGATTTGAGTATCTTGAGAAGTAACTAGTCATATCTATAAAAGAACTGCTTCACTAAATATCACCATAGAGCCATCTCGGCGGGCAATCAGTGAGTTTCAGAAACACATTTTTCATACTATCTAATTAAGGAAGCCAAAAGAGATAACTTGGGACGTAATGTGTCATAATTTTTAAAAGGTTTTTGTGCAACCCACTATGGAATTATCATATTTTCACCCTTACCATGACTTGGTTATCGAAAATAAAGCGGTGTCGTAAAAATTTAAATGAAAAAATAATAGTTCTTCAAGTGACCGCTAGAGGCACTGTAATTTTTTTCATAGACATTTGATGTTTAGGCAAGGGTTGTCAAGCGTCATTTACACGTACAGGGCCTAAATTATAAGTCACCTGTGAAATAGGCTCTAAGTAGTATAAAAATAATATTTTAATAGCATCTATTGCAAATGCTCTATGGCGATGAGATTCAAGGGTTGCAACGGCATACACAACATGACGGGAACAAGAACCAGTCCATAAATATTCCCATACAATCGTTGCTCGGGTCGTATGCTAGTAGCCGGTGCCATTTGTACTTCTGCTCACAACCGCAGTCACCCGAGCACCGTGACGTTGATGTTTTACTGAAAAAGTAAGTGATATGTAAATATAAAAGGAGAAAAACATTTAGGCTATATTTCTTTTTCCTAGTTTACGGAAATAAGAGGTGAAGGAGTCTTTGTCTTCTTAATCGAATCCTGGATAAGCTCCGGGTCATTACTCAGAGAGCTCGCGCTCTACTAGCAACTCCGAGCCTATCAAGTAGTAGGTATCATGCTTACAGAGCCCTGCTAATTGGACTCGAATCTTCAAAATGAGTCAAGGACTCGATGATTGAAAAAACGACCTCACGAAAAGTAAAGTAGACAGTGATGTACTCACTGTCTACGTTACTTTTCGTGAGGTCGAAGCTATAAATCAATTTATTGATTTACTTTTATTATAATAAGTTGGTACTACCTGCACACTTCCTGGTGAATAGCCTGTTCGAAGTGCATAGTGTTGACAATTGCTCGGAGCTTCGTTGCGGAGTTCATCGCCCAATAAGGTGTTGTTATTGTCGTCTTGCTCTCGCAAGCGTCAACCCTGGAACAGTAGAGCCAACACATTAATCTATGTATATAAAAGGAGAGACTATCAACCTAAGCTATCAACGGATAGACTTACAAGACAAGACTTAGGTCCGTATTATAGAACAGATCTCAAGTACAGTTTAAACGTCAATCACTTGATTACAACTTAAGTATTGATTCGATGCTCGAGCATTTCTTTTATTTTTGAATATGACTTAAGAGTTAATCAGCTGATCTTTACTTGAGTAGCAAAATTGATCTCTACTCGAAATCATAATTTCTGGTCTATGGTTCAAGTGTGTTTTCTATTACAAAAAGAATTATTTTATTATTTTATTCCGATTCACGCACGTTTCACAAAAACAATATGATGTTAATGTACATATTTTGGAATTATGTTTTAACAATTAATATTTTGTAATATACATTTAAATTTGGTACAATATTTTCTGTTTTACATCAACTCAGTCAAAGCAATACTTGATTTCTTACTTGATTTATTATTTAAATACCAACATTATAATTATCAACTATCAATGTCAATGTCAAAAAACTCAAATGAGTCTTGTTTATTTTTGAACAATGCTTGGGAACTAATCTATACATAAATACTACTTAAGTCAAGAAAGATCTGTGTTTGCCTGAGTGAGGTCGACAGTACGCTTGGGTGTTGTTTACGAATTTCTAATCTCTTTCTTTGGGTTGTTTTAAATAAAATAAAGTTGAAACGCTAGTAATATTAGTTCAATGAGTTCAAATATATCCATTTCAGCTCATTGAACTAATATTACTAGCGTTTCATATCTTGACCTAAGTATTATTTAAGTATAGATTAGTTCCCAAGCATCGTTCAAAAATAAACAAGACTCATTTGAGTTTAGCTTGGTAAATTTCTACTCAAGCAATGTTCTGAAATTAAAGCTCGATTTAAAACTAATTTTAAATTGAGATCAAAGCTTGATTATCGTTCTGTAATACGGGCCTTAGGCTTATATCACAATGGCATTGACGCAAAAAAAATGAATGACTCTCAGCCCTGG
This sequence comes from Endotricha flammealis, assembly GCA_905163395.2. NCBI lineage: Eukaryota > Metazoa > Arthropoda > Insecta > Lepidoptera > Pyralidae > Endotricha > Endotricha flammealis. The sequence continues at coordinate 9,633,021 of LR990869.1, read as the reverse complement.
AGATTTGTTAATAGCACTTAGTCGTAATAAAGTAGTATCCTTATGCTAATACGCTGTAAATCTTCTCAAAAGAAATAAGGCCGTCTTTCACGGAAGCAGTAACGGTAGGTATCCTATTGGTTATCATATTATGTGCTACAAATGATCTCCTCTCCTCTCCAATCATCACCGCTTTTGTCTACCAATGGGCCATTTGCACAAAAGATGTAACAAGAATGAAATTGAACACGAAAGTTAAGTAACTATTTATTAATCTGTGACGAAAGTTTATTTTTATTTAATTTGTGGCGAATGTTTAATTTGTAGCGTAGGTAACTGTGTACTAAGAAATAAGTATTGGAAATTCCCATCGGGGATATAATCTCGGACGTCTGAGATTAATAAATTAGAATAAGTCCAAAGTTAAAGTAATTTAAGTCAGTAATGTCCAGTGAACTCATGCGCATCGAAGCATCAAATCTCCGTCAAAAACCGACATAAGTGTTGAGTTTGTGGTGTTATTATTAATTGCTTTAATTTAGACAAACTTACTTAATACTTGATATGTCTGGTTAATCGTGGTTTGGGGCATGAAAGAGCGACTCCATGTTTTGTTACGACTAAAATAGCACTACGCTACAAATTTTAATATAACAAATAAGAAATATTCCTAATTACACAACATTACCTAAAAAAACCAAACTAAACAACGATTCTACTAGAATTAGATAGCTGATAAATATGTATAAGCACATACTTAAATACTTTTTGTACAAATATCTAAGCGATCTAAGCACATAATAATCATTCAGAACAAGAAAAACAGAAGAACAAAAACCACCTCAAATTTTTATCGGGATTCGAACCCAAAATAATATAGCCATTGCAAGCCAGTACCACCACGCTCTGTAATATATCTTACCGATCTGTCCCATTGTTCGGTGGGTCGGGTGGCGGTGTGTTCGTTTGCCGGACATGGCGGAAGAAGGAGTCCCCGGAATGCATGTCCGGCACACCTGGCGCTCGCCGGACCCTGCTCCCGCCCGGCGTAGTGAATGTGCCGTACATGCGTTTTATCAACGCCTTGTTCTCGTCAATGAAAGACTCGATTTTATCTCTGGAATTAAAGCGGTTTTGTTTAAAATCTTTATGAATAAATAAAAAATGGAAATAGGTAATAAGCTTTGGAAAATATAAATAAGGGTGCTGCCCACGTCCGAGAATCGCTAGGTAACAGATTTTTGTAGGTGAAACATGGAATACGCTTCACTGTACTATTACACTGATTGTAATAGACAGCGCAAAATGTCCTACAGAACATCGGTCAAAAATACGATACGAAATCAAACCGGCTCGATTGTCGGTCCTACAATATGTAGGACGTGGGTAAAGCTTTTTACTTGCAATACCATTTAAGCTTCACAACATTTTACAAACTACTTACAAAGGATAAGCACTGCCCGCTGTCGGACAATATAATTGGTAGTTACGTTTGACACAAGGTATGCCTCTGATTATTTGTCCTTGCAGCTCATAACCCAGTGCTAAGGAGAGTGCAGTCCAAAGAATCTGAAACAAAAGAATACGATTTATATAGTACACGCCAAAATTTGGAATGACGGTACCTATTTATAAAACAATTGAAAATCGATTGTCGTTATGCACTGAGTAATAAGTAGATAGGTATGAGTTTCGAACTTCGTATTACGTCTGCGCGACTCAGCCGTGTTGGCGACTAGTATAGTTGATCAAATGAAAAATAAAGAACGTGCTTTTATATGCTTCTCAAATTATAATACTTAACTATTTGATGTGGTGTTTTTAAAAAGGTAGGATAAGCGGAACTATAAATCGAATGGGGAAATCTAATAAGTTTTCCCTAGATATTATTGAGAATAGGTAAGTACCTACCTACACAGATAACACCTAGATTTATGCAAAAACAAACACCCTAGTTCATTGCACATGAATGTGCACGCGCCCTTTGGCACTACATCCATATGACTGTCGACTAGATCCATCTCTTTAATCATCAAGAGACTAGCCAAGTGTATCATCATCATCATCTGCCTTGGGCTTAACAATAGGTCATCCTTCAACCAAAGGAGAATATCACATAGGTACACATATTCCGCCACGCTTTACTGGCTTTACTGCGGATTGGCTATGTTTACAAGCTTTCGTAGTGACATCATTTATTGATAACAGTCGGGAAGAGCTTGAAATTACAATTACTATTCCAATCGTTTACGTAATAACTATAATATATTATATTGATTATTGTAATACTTATGTATATTCATATCTTAGAGTACAAAGTAGTATAACCACGCATTAATGACGTAAATACCGTTATTGTCGATATTTTGCATAATTAAATAATCATCTGTCATACAGGTTTCCCAGGTAAATACATTTAAATTGTTGTCTACGTATTGTATTGTGAATTGTTCATACATGATACATAGTATAGTGTATAGTGTATTTAATTACTAGATTTAGTTCGATAATTCTCTTTTCATATACAGGTAAATCTCGCGACAAGCTTTTATGTTATATAAATTGTGTAATGACGTTATAAGTTGATAGTTAAAGTTTTAAAAGAAAAGTTTATTTTGTTCTTTTTAGCGCAATTAAATAAAAGCTTGTTTTTAAATATATTTTTTTTTACTTTTAATTTATTTTTTACTTTTTAGTTATCACTGGACAGGTTTCGCAGTGCCATCTATTGTCGAGAGGCGGTACTAGTCTAATGAATTTATTTGTTATAACTAGCAATTTGAATACCTATGTAATTTCCTGATTTTACTACAGTCACCCTGCGACAAACTAAACGGGTTTATGTACCCATCAAAAATAAAATACCGACCAAGGGCAAGTAGAACTCGCGCATGAGGGTTTCTTCCCATAATCATACTAGTCATACTATCATACTAATATTATAAATGAGAAAGTGAGTTTGTTTGTTTGTTATTCCTTCACGACTTGACTAATCAGTTGATCATTATGAAAATTTGTATATATATTGTCAGGGGTACAGACAGAGCCCAACGTAGGCTACTTTTTACCCGTGAAAGTATGTCAATCCAACGGGAAAATATTTTTTCTACTATAGAGGGCGCTGTATGGGATGCTATCGGCTAACAGATGGCGCCACAAGTCGCGCTATGGGTTGTTTTGTTGTCAAACGAGATCTATGTCATAAAATTAACGCGAGCGAAGCCGCGAGGAAAAGCTAGTAATAGATAAAATACATTTTAATTCATAACCGGTATAAAAAGAGCCATGTACCAATGTAAAATGTACCAAGGGTAGGGTCACATTATATTGGTGGCTTAAAGAAGAAGAAGTAACTACAAATTTACGATTTTCAGATTTATTCCTGTACTTGTGCTACATCATCTTGCTTCTTGCCAAATTTCATGATTCTAGGACAACCGGAAGTACCCTATAGGTTTTTGGTCGGAACGGTTTTGTACGTAAAACGGAACACAAACGGCTGTATCGTAATTTTGTTATCATAATATTGTATTGTCATCTGATCTACAGTTTTAAGCAAAATTTAGGCTTAATCGGTCTTCGGGAAGTGGTTCAAATTTACGTTCCAAGATTCCACCCTTACATACATACATACATACATACATACATACATACAGGTCAAGTTAAATAAAAGCATTTAATTAGGTAGTTTCGGTGTAATGAAAAGATCTAAGAAAACATCTAAATGTTCAGAAATAAGTAACTTTTAAATTAAAATAAAAAATAATAAAATATTATAAATTTCCCACATTTTGTGTATTCAGATGAAATTTTGTATCCCACCTTAACCCTTTAGTGGGTGGTTGGCTATGTCACAATACTTGATTGATAGTTACAAAAATATTTATATATATCTTTACAGTTATCTGCAGGTCATTAACAGCTGTAATATATCTTACTAATAGCTGTTCACATATATGACGTAACACAGATATATCAAAATATGAGAAAACTGTGTGTGTGGTCTTATTATTTAAAAAATATCTTAATAAATGTTACATCGAATACAGTTATTTTTTTTATATTAATATGGCTATGTCTATGACAGAGTCTTCCTGTCTGCATATTTACCGATAGCCAAGTTAATATTTTTGATATTTTAACAGTATTTTTGCATCTTATAAACATTAATGACTTTTATACGGTGTCTGAGAGATCTGACAGCCCGGTGGCGCGACTAATAAATAAATATATAGGGACAAATCACACAGATTGAGCTAGCCCCAAAGTAAGTGTTAAACTTGTGTTATGGGATACTAACTCAACGATACTATATTTTATAACAAATACTTATAGATAAACATCCAAGACCCGAGGCCAATCAGAAAAAGTTCGTTTTTCGTCATGACCCGACGGGATTCGAACCCGGGACCTTCTAGGTGGCGAGCCGACATGGTAACCATTACGCCGCAACGGAGGTCGTCAATGATACCTTATCCTACCTTTGGAGCCAAAGGGCGTGGGTTCGATTTCGTTTCACACGAGCAAAGCAAATCCTTTTACGCATTATTTAGAATACTTAAAATGACACAGCTTTTAAAAAGATACTGATTGTATCTTCTTTAAAAAGCTCTATGTGTAAGTATACCCAGCTTAATGGATTTAAAGTTAAAGCGTCAGTTACACAAGGAGAGTTCGCAAGTGTCGATGCGAGACTCGCGCAAATCACTCCGTACTGATTTTGACACGAGACTCGCCATTCGTGACCTAATTTACAAGTACACCTTGTGCCACCTCCGAAGACATAATAGCACCACCACTGACACTTCTCAACAACAGTCGTGTTTTTGAATGGCAACACTCGTTAGAGAAACTTGTATGATTAGTTTACACAGGCTCGCGGCCCAGGAGAGCTTAAGTAGCGAGAATTGTATTCGACAGGCAAAACTCGGAGCATTTGTTTACACTAGGCGACCATATTATTGCCTGGAAGAAATCGCCGCTCGCGTGCGAGAAACTCTCCTTGTGTAACAGACGCTTAAGGGTTTTTAAAGATATAACAAAACATTTCTATCAAACTTTTGTGTCAAATGCTTATTCCATGCCACTATACTTGGTATAAACCTTACAAAAGTATATATGGGCCTGTCCACACTGTGAAATTTTCCGCGCTTGCGGTGCGAATTTATTTCCGCGCGAATATATTGTAAAGTATCAAATCAGTAAATCAGTATCGCTACAGTCCGTTCACAGGTTTTCCCTTAGACAGGTGTAAAAACCGATTTAAAACAAAATAAGTGTCACACGCCGGCGGGGTTGCGGAAGTATCACCAGTGCCCGCGACCCCGCCACGTGAAGGCGGAGAAGGTGGCAGACAGTCAGGTTTTTAGTCGGTATCCCTCATTGGCTAGAGAGGCCAGCCCGACAGACCCCCGTCGCTTCCCCAAGTGGCGGGACATGCAGTAATGCATTTTCCTGACTTTAAACAAAAAAGAAAAAGGTATAATTCTGTAGCAGAAATAATGTGTGAGCTGATATAGACGGACTGCTGGAGCAGTCATTGATCATACACAGACCGCATTTGCAGTCATAGTCAACAAAACAACTATAGGACTGTACGTCCGCTCTGCGAAAAAACCACAGTGCGGATACTTCCATAAGATGTAATGTGTCGAAAATTTCGCATTGCGGACTGGCCCTAAATCGATTATAAATTATTGCGATTAAGCAAGTTATAGCACACAACATTATATTACCACAATATGGTAGGTATAACAAGCTAATATCGTTGAATATCACTGAAAATATTGTGGCAAGTATATCTTTAACACAAATAAACTTGATTACAAGTTAATTTCAACTTACATTAAGTCCTGACCAGAACAAATCCATATCCGGTACGAGTTTGAGGTTTAATTAACACGTCCAGCTACTGTACAGTGCGATAATTAACTGAATCCAAAACAAATGGCTGTCGAAAAAAAGATACGTTACGCTCAACGACTTCCACGCACAATGGACCGTGTTCCCAAGATATCTCTCAAGTTAGGAAGTTAATTTGAAAGTTAATTTATATAAAAATGTACCTATTTGATTTAAAAAAAAACACTGATTTATACTGTACTTATAATGTATATATTTGTTATCGCGATGACTTCTTTGACGTACTTATGTGGCTCTATCTACGGTAATCCAGGGGCCCGATTCTACTAACACAAATGCACCAATAGACTCTCAATGGTGTCTCAATCGTGTCTCAAAAGAATACCGATAGTATATCAGTGGAATAGTTTTTGACATTTAAGTCCATAACAAATGTCAAAAACTATTCCACTAATACACTATCGGCATTCTTTTGAGACACGATTGAAACACCATTGAGAGTACATTGGTGCATTTGTGTTAGTAGAATCGGGCCCCAGGTTTTTCAGCTATCTGTGTCCAGTCAGTGTGAAAGAGGTGAAACCGTAAATACATTTAATGTTTTCATATTGTATGAAGGGAACTCGAATTTATTATTTAGCAACAGTACTTATTCATATTGTATTCATTCATTCATATCAACCGATTAGAGCGTACTCTGCCACACTGCTCTATTGCGGATTGGCAGAGGCCGGTGTTTTCAAGCCGCCAGAAGGCCACCGACTTGGCTTAACGACTGTCATCTACCGATAACAACCGGGACCGACGGCTTAACGTGCTCTCCGAAGCCCGGAGAAGCTTGAGATATCAAAACCCATCCAAACACTGGCTAGGGTCGACGTCGCTTGACTTGCGTGTTCATATTAGGTGCGACACATAGCGACGCCATCGAACCCCTCTAATGTACTATGTAATTAATTACAAAGTTTCATAACGATGGTTACATTATTAGCATAAACATCGTTGTTCATAGTTTTCTACCTTGCTCGCTTCTTTAATTGCTGACTGTACCACAATCAAATATGTAAAGCCGTTTTTGTGTGAAAAACACAAACATCCACATATTTGTGCATCAACGTAATGCATTTATCTATTACTGGCATTTTTGCCCGCGACTTCGTCCCGTGGGAAACACATTGAATTTCGGGAAAGGCCTATGTCACTCCCTGACAATGTAGCTTTCTACTGGTGAAAGAATTATTGAAATCGGTCCAGTAGTTTCGGAGCCTATTCAATGCAAACAAACAATCAAATCTCTCCTCTTTATAATATTTGTATAGATGTATAGATTGGCGTACAAAAGCTTGTTTCTTTACATAATTGACATTACCAATGATACTATCGCTGATGGTGGTGGTATAACACCCCGTCCACACGCACCCAATTTGTGAGCCAATTTGATCTATTGTCCTGTTCTTTGTGATATCTAAAGAAAAGGACAGGTATACAAATTGGCCAATTAGATTGGGCCGTGTGGAAGGGGTGTTAAGTTTTAAGTCCCACTCTTTAGAAGTATCCTAGATATATTTTACAAAATATAGTTTTTAATTTTTAACGTTAGTTCAATTTACTTAAATCATATTTGTTCATAGGTATGTTTATCTATTATGTATTTGTTATAAAATATAGTATCGTTGAGTTAGTATCCCATAACACAAGTTTCGAACTTTGGGGTCATCTTTTGTCCCTATATACCTATTTATTTATTTATTTAATACCTATTTAATTTTTTTCCCTGTCCTAATAATTATGAAAGTTCTATACAAAAGTATTTTTTTAAAGAACTACACTGGGCGTCAAAAATAAGTAGTACAGTTTTAAAATTGCAATATCTCCTAAACTGCAGAAGCTAGACCTTTGAAATAAAAAAAAGTTAAAAGACAATTTAATTTCATTTAATAAAAACTTCATGCATAATATCATTTTTTAAAGATTGACTGAAAAAAAACTTAATAAATAAAAACACTATTTTTTTAAACTGTTGGCTTGTACTTTTGTTTTTTATTGTTTTCTTTATTGCTGATAAATCAATTGCAATTCAAAAGCAAATGTGTCTTCAGCGAGTAAACTTTACTAATCATGCCTCTTTCACCAGAAGAATGTGCAAGAATCATAACTTTTCTCGAAGTAGGCATCAGTATGCGTCGTACTGCAAGAACGGTGGGTGTAACTCTAAGAACGATCCAGCAAGTAAAGCGACGATACGAAGAGACTGGAAACCATCTAAGGAGACCAAGTAATGGCAGACCCAGGTGCACTAGTACCCGAGAAGACCGCTTAATTGTCTCTACTGTGTTAAGAAATCGTCACCTTAATGCAGTTGAGGTCCAGCAACAGCTTCTTCAGACCCGAAGAGACTACGTTAGTGAGAGTACAGTGAGGAGAAGACTTGCTGAAGCCAACCTGAAGTCGTACAGGCCAGCAAATGGTCCCAAACTTGAGACAGGGCATCGAGTAGTAAGACTACGCTACGCGCGTCAACACGTACAATGGGGCGAAGAAGAATGGACAAGAGTTTTGTTCACAGATGAGTCTCGGTTTTCTTTATTCACTTCCGATGGAAGGCGGAGAGTATACAGGCGACCTGGTGAGCGATACATTCAAGGTTGCATCTCGGAAAGAGTTCAATACGGCGGGGGCTCTGTACACGTATGGACTGGCATCTCTTCAGAGGGTCGCACAGAGCTAGTGGTCATAGAAAATGGCACTCTGACTGGTGAAAGATATGCATTAGAGATCCTTAACGAGTATGCAGGGCCATATTTAGCAAATATGGGTGATGGAGCTATACTAATGCATGATAACGCCCGGCCACACACCGCTCATCTCGTACAAGAGTACATTCAGGAGGTTGGCATCAGCTTGATGGCTTGGCCATCAAGAAGCCCAGATCTTAACCCGATTGAACACACCTGAGATGAGCTTGGGAGGCTAGTCAGAAGACTCAGACCACCCCCCGCCACCCTCAGGGCTCTAAAACAGGCCCTGATAGAAGAATGGGTGAATATTCCCCAACACCGCCTCCGAAACTTAGTGTTCAGCATGCCAAACCGGCTCCAAGCTGTCATCAGAGCCCGAGGCGGCAACACAAGTTACTAAAGTGGGAACAAGGCCCAAAACGTAAAAATTAAGTTCTTGATAGTTCCTTCAAAATGGTTAGCTTTTTAGTTTTTTCCTAATTTTCAGTGTAAAACTTTACTAATGCTAAATAAAGTATTATTTTTAGAAAACTTTGTTAAATTTGCTATAAAATGACGTTTATTTCAAAACTCTAACTTCTATAGTTTAAGAGTAATTGCAATTTTAAAACTGTACTACTTATTTTTGACGCCCAGTGTATATTGAAACAATCGTGTACGTGGTAATAAAAAAATATTTATCAGAATTCATACTAGCGAATTGACGCTACAAACGTACACGTGTAGAATAGAGATTTTGCTATCGATTTATATTTGCATACAAAGTCGTTCTTTGTCATATTATTTAAATAAATAAAAAATGGATATATTGATGCATATTAAAATGATTTATGACTTGCTTTGTTGTGTAATATATAAAATGGAAAACTGGATCGTCATTAGTTTAGCAAGAGCTCGTTATTTAGCAATTCAATTCAACTTTACCAGTATATATTAGAACACAAGTGTGTCAATAACCTTGCATGGTACGAAATACATTTACATATGTTTTGACGGGTAAATAAAAAAAAGGCGCCGCGGCGCACAGTCTTCTGCCGCTTGAAGTTCATTGCAAATGATTTACTCAATACATATATGCGTACAATTTTTTTTTTGTAATTATAAAGTTCATTTTGTGGATCGCTTTAAGTTAATTTTACGATGGTATGTAAGAGTTTAAATTTTTATGAATCTGCCGACGGCTATTTTAAGGCCAAATGCAATCGTTAAAAGGAACAAGTTTCTAGTCGTTCAATTCCGCGTTAAGCAATTAATGCATCGTAAGACACGTCTAACGATATCATCACATGATCTCCTGTGAATTTAATGTATAAAGTATAAATGTTGAATTTAGAGTTGTATCTTTGAATTGCAGAATAACAGGTGGTACCTACTCACCAATCGTAATTTTTAGGATTACCTAATTCAATCTAAAGTTAATCTTTATCTCACCATAAAAATATTTTTGTTAAGGTGTTTCAAAATTATATCAGTGAATTTTAGCCTGAAGATATATGATCGCTTTATTTTTCAAATAAGTTATGTAATTATGTACGTATAGACAAATAATATTTATTTACTAAATTAATGTTTTCGGAGGTAAATGACATAAAATGAGTTTAATAACGTTGCGGTCAATTCTATTGCCTGAAGAATTATTAAATTAAAAACTTATTTTATTACTTTATTTTTGTTAACTATTTTTGTCAAATTGTTCATTGTGAAAAAAAGAGATTTTGATTCAATCGCTAAGAATTTTATGTACCTAAATATTTGGTAGCAGGATGGACATAGGTATTTTGAGAAGGAAAAATAAAAAATATTCTTCCTGCATCACCTAAAATATCTTTTTGATGTAATTCTTTGTGAGTTCCAACATTGCTGTGTGTAGTGTAAATTGTACAACAACCACGCTCAAGACCTGCCGAGAGCTGCCCCCTAACCCCTACCTGGTTAGGCCTAATGAACATAGGTAAAAGCTGTATCATCGTTTCGTTCGTGTGTTTCCCGCAAGTAGTATCAACTGCGGGTCAGTTGGCGTCAGTGTGTTTAGGCCATCTGACGGTCATTAACATGGACGACAAGCTGTACCAACCAAATAAAGTGAGATAACGGAAGAGCTTTCTCCTCTACCCCATTAATATTATAATCAAAAATTAATTACCTATGGTTTCCTAATTTCAGACTAGCACAATGTAAAAGGTCAAGCCCAAAACAGTATTTTATCATTCTAAGATTGAAATTTTATATTAATTTTATTCTTATGGTCCACTTTCAGAAAGGTCAAAGTTTCAACCTTAGTGTTATTTTCTGCATTTTATTTCGTCATTTAATTTTTTCTTATTATGGTTATAACAGAAAAAAACTTTAAAATAAATTTGATTGCGACCTGGCCGTACTCTTGAAAATAAATCGGGTGGATCTGAATTGTTATGTTTAGTACTCTTGACAAACTCTTTAAGAGCCCGTGCCACAGACCACAGACTTCTTATCGGCCGATAGTTTGGTCGGTCTCTTAATCATTAAACCGAAGCAAGTGCCCATATTAGGTACAACGATTTGGTACAATACTGATTAAGAAACCAACCAAACTATCGACCGTTAAAAAGCCTCTGCTCTTTCTTAGATCTAACTAAATACTAAACTAAATGAAATCATATTTTACTTGAACCGATCAATTAGTAGAGTATAAAGTCTCAAGAATACGAATTAGGATTTCCCATTCTTTCTTTCGTTTTTTCTTCTTTTTTTCAATCATATTAAGGTACGTTTTGAATGAAAACTAACTCAGTACGTTAAAATGCTGATTCTGTAGGTACTTATGGAGATAGGGTACTTTTTATCCACCACCAGGGAAGATAGGATATTTTTTATCCCGAAAATTAAAGTTTTATCAACTGCACGCGGATGGTTTTTGGACTTTCGTATCGTAAGATATCTTTGGAGAATAATCACCCACTCTATAAACGTATGGTTGTCGATGTTCAATCAATAATAGTTCATAATATGTTGTTTGGTAATATTAATGTATTAATTAACATCGGCTAGTCTTTGAGATGTTGTTAATTATGCGAAATTGTTAATGATTGCCTCGTTATAAATACCAAGAAGTCTAATTGCAATATTGCTAATCCGTTAAATGGTGAAGTGTTTTTAATTTGATAAATCGCTATTAGCTTATTTTATTAAAATTTAAAATGTAACTAGCAATTTTTATTGTCACATCATCAAATACAAGTAACAGTTAGTTAGTAATTAGTATAGTTTAGACAATTTTCGGGACTAATACATTTTGTTGGTGCTAATTTAGTGTGAATTTGAAATGGCAGAACATAAGAACATTATAAGAACGCTTCAAAAACCAATGTGTAAACTTTACACATAAATAAAATACACTGTAAAGTTTGATGTTAATTTGATTTTATACTCAATGGCTGGCTACCTGTGGCTAGTGGATTTTAGTAACTCCTAAAACTAGGGATCAGTATGCGCAAATATATTTTAAAATTGTTATATTTAGATAATTGATTATTTTATATTCCGTTCACGGCATTGCGGATCTTCGCAGTTATTTTGAATACAAGGCAAATTGACACTAATTTCTATTAAAGATAGAATCTGAAATAATTTGGAGATATACTTATGTGGTTTTTAACAAACGTATTTCAAGATGTTATTGTCTTGATCACACGTACATAAACGAGCGAGACAGTTTTCTCGAGCGAGTACTCGGTGCGTGTAAATATTCACTTCAATATATTCTACTGCTCTGCGCCTAGCTGACCCGTCCTATCCAAAAATTCTTTAGCACTAAGTTTAAGAAATACGTTTAATAAGGCTATATTCTTGTTGTCAATAAAGATGTCTTTGTCTTATTCATTATTTTAAAAACATTAAAAAATATTTTTTTGCAATGCACAAACGAAATAATATATTTTTCTGGTAGGGGAAATGTCACTCTCCCAATTCTCTCGCTGACACCGAGTGAAACGAACGAATGAAAAAATACTTCCCCGGTCGAGCTAATTCATTTATAAAAGCTCTACCACTTCAAAAATCTATCTATAGAGTGCTCGCTTGACCAAAAACGCTTGACCAATGAAAGCGTGGAGTGTAGACAGAAGCACGACTCATTTATCACCCTCACTTCAAAAATCTATCTATTTAAACAATGCGTAAAGTCACAGATTAATAAATAGTTACTGTAGAGTGCTCGCATGACCAAAAACGACCAGACAGCGTGGAGTGGAGACAGTAGCTTGTCCAACGTTCTGTCCACTAGGCCGAGTACTGTCCGTTAACTCGGTACGTGTGATCAAGACTTATAGCATCATTTATGCAGCATGTTTGACATTTAGGTGTGAGTCACATACAATGAGTTCGTTTACTTTAGACTCGATTATAGACAATCCTGATTAATATGTCTCAAAACAGGTTATCAGCTGATTATGATCAAATTCGACAAATATTAATGTATTGTTAGAAGTATCCGTGAATTTTCGATGACTCCGTAAGTTAAATTGAAACTGTTATTAATTTTTTTTATTATGTTAGTTTAGTTCTTTGAAAATATTTTATAGTTGTTGAAATATAATATATATTTTAAGATGACTTGATTTTATTAATTTTAGATTTTTGTTTCATGATGGAAGATTTGTTTTTATTGGAACAAAAATATATTTTAGTTATTTCTATAATTGTTACTTATTAATACAACTCTTTAAAAAAATATTTAATGAAAGTTTCCTGAAGTCAGTTTTTAGTTTGTTTTAGTGATGTTATTAAAAATATTTTTTGTAACTGTACCTACCAAAATTATTGTATACACATTACTGTTTTAATCTTACGAGGAATAAGACTATACCAGGGAAAAGGTACAGAATTATGGTGTCCGTCCAGTTTTAAGTATCTTATAAATTGGTCACGTATCATGTTTTATCAGTGCGAAGCCCACGTGCATGACTAATATACCTAAGGATGGCGTTACTGGCATTCAAATATTTTTTTAAATAATACCTATGTGGATTTTATTTAGCATTATGAAACAATGAGAAAATAATGTTTATTATTTCTTACATATTAAACTTAAAGTCTACTTCCTAAGATAAAAAACATAGGTTTTGTAAGCCGATAGAGAGATTTATTAGGATACAAAATAATATTAAACTAAATAAAATGATTTTATTTATTATGAAAAGCGGCCTGTTATTCCTATATGGAAACAGAAACATCTTTGCTATTAAATCGCATACCTACGTTCTTTAGTAAAAAATTAAAATAACTTATCGTTTATGCCAGTCATATCTTAAAAACTCATAAACGTTGCATTGTTATAAATTAATACTCGTGGTATGATCGCGTTAATTCCCGTATTGTTTTTATTTAATTATTATTAAAAAATTAACGGCTAGTCTATTGTTTTTATATATATTAAGATACAAAGCGTGGTGACCCTACTAAACGGCGTGGCTTAGGTGGTATGTTTCCTGCCGTCCTACGCCCGCCGCAATTCTAATAAACTATCGGACGAAGAGAAATGTCAGTGGTAGGTACGTACCTTTTTTTTTTGTTAATAATCTAAGTACTTATGCGTCGCTTTTTTGCTAGACTTGCGCAAGTTATTCCTGGTGAACTTGCCGATTTTTTTTAACCAAAATAAGTTGACTCCATCTCACCTGATTCGATGACCTGTAGCAAATACTATAGAAGACTAATACGCACAGCTTCGGAAGAATTCGGGCAAGACGCGACACTAGCGCCCCTACGGCATGAGGGCGGCATGAGGTGAACGATTTCAAAACTTTTGTATGCAAAATGTTATAGCGCCCCTAGCCTAGCGGCATGAGGTGAACGGAGGTCGCCAAGTCATTGTATGAGAAACGTCAAGAGCTGTGCGTATTACTCGTCTATAGTATTTGCCTGTAGTGGCATACTGTCGAGTCCAGAAGTTTTACGTGTTGTTAATGCGAACTAACAGGTTCAAGGCGCAGTTGCCCTCTCCGTGTCACCAGAGGAGTTGCCCCCTCCCTCCACTGACGACACGGAGGGCAACAGAGAGATTTTTATTTAAAAAAAACAGTTGCCCTAAAGGGGACGAGGCCAGAGGTACTGGAATACACCGATTCAAGGCGACGACACCCTAAAATAAACCACTGGTACCTATGTGGTGGTGGACCTAGCAGGATTTTTCGAATGATCACGTTTACATAATTTGGTCATATTATTGTAGCTGATCGTACATAGAAGTTTAATAATGTTAGCGCGTGAATTATTGACAATGCTCTCGTGACGCACAGGTTTCAAAATGCAATTAGCACCTGTGAATCTTCTGTGAATAGTGCGAATATGTTAATGTTCAACCTGACTTTGATTCACAGTACATATTTTGTCGTAGTTTGTTTGTTTGTAGTGTTGTCTGCGTCTATTCATAGATTTTGAGTAGGATTTGAATGGAGAAAAATTTATTTTTTCACGTAAGGTAAATCTCATAAAAAGTTTTAGGAAATTCCTACAGGAACGAAAATGATAGAATTGAACCACAACTATACTAAAATGAACAAGTCGTATTTTTGTAAATGTTTAATATTCTGTAAAACAGAATTTATGAAATTCTAAACTGTTTCAATTGGATACATACCTAATACTAAACAATGTTAATAAAACTATTCACAATTAAATTCAGTTATTCCTACAAATACTAGGGCACATGTGAGAATGCTAAACCCTAGCAAATAAAGGAATGAACACATTAATTAAATTGCGAACAAAATAGGTACTTAACTACAATAAATTACATGCGTGCGTAAAGTTACGACTGTAGAAACATTTTTATTGAAACTGAGTCTGATGATTACAGGCCTAATTAGAAGTCCGATACTAGGTGCTAAGAAAAAAAAATATCTGTTCTTTTTCTTTCTGTTTCACTGAAGGTTTCGTGCAAGTATAAAAAAAATCGGCATTCGAAACTTAAACTTTGTATGCAGATAATTTTCGTTGAAGTAAAAAAAAAATCGGCTTTCGAAACTTAAATACTTGATGTTTGGATGCTCAAATCGAGTTAGAGTTTAGATAAAGAAAACGCCAGCTAAAAATGGACGAAACAAAAAACGAAATTTCCATGGGAACGTCTGTGTAACCAACTGTGGGTATAGACCCACACTGTTTTTGTCACGAGAATAGTCTCGTGACAAAAACAGTTAAAATCAATCTCGTTTTATACCTTATGTGAGCTATCTTGCTCGTATGACGTATAAAATGGGCGAGGCAGCGTCTGAGATTGAGACTAGATTTTGAGTGTTTTTATTACAAAAAACAAACCCTCTGGAATCCCGCAGATGGTGATTATGACATAACATAAATGTCTATAAGTATAAGTAAATGAACAAAACGAAACATTGATTGTTATGTACCTTTGTGAAGCAACATACCTAATGTTTAACCACTAACGAAGGACCAGCATTTGTCTTTGCTTAAACAAATAACATTATGCTTATTTAACCTGACTTTGAAAATTACGCAAACGGTAAACTTTTAACATAATTAACTGGCTAGTGTTTCAATCTTAATAATCGTATGGACTTAGAAGAACAAAAATAATGAAGCTCATAGACGTTTAGAAGTGTACGGAAAAGTAAAACTATCTTGAACTTGCAACGAGCATAGCTAGATTCTAGACAAAGTTTACGAAGTAACTATTAAATGATCTGTGACTAAGTAGATCAGAAATATGTTTAATACCTACATAAAAAACGTAAACATATATTCGATATATTTACCACAGGAATCGACCAAAACCAATTTATCGATTTTCGATCGATTCGTGTGGTAAATTTGGCACGGTAAGTAATACTATGGCTAGAGTCTCGAACGATGTGAACGCTGTGACAGGATGATATTAGTTTTATACATAGTATGGTTAGAATTACATAATGTAACGTGTGTTGTACCTAGCCATGGCTAACCATGCTAAATGCATGAAACAAATATTTTTGTGTCGCGACACGACACCTAGCGTTACAGTATTTACGTATCTGATCCATTCTACTATTGATCGTGGTTGTCGTGTCGTTTGACTAGGTTTCAGTAACATAAATAAAAAACTTACAGGTATTTGGTAGAATGTTCCATTGGCAACCGTGGGGTAGGATGTGAGTGGTACCACAGGAACCGTTCCGTTACGGAGCAGAATTGGCCCCTGCAACGGTGTTATCGCTGGCTGTCCTGAATCTGAAAAATAATACATATTTACTTACGAGTATTAAGATGATCTATGTAATCTAGCTTTTCCCCGCGGCTTCGCTCGCGTTAATTTTATGACATAGATCTATCTAGTTTGACAACAAAACAACCCATAGCGCGACTTGTGGCGCCATCTGTTGGCCGATACAGTGCCCTCTATAGTAGAAAAAATATTTTTCCATTGGGACGACATACTTTCACGGGATAAAAGTAACCTATGTTGGGCTCTGTACCCCTAACAATATGTATGCAAATTTTCATAATGATCAGCTGCTTAGTCAAGCCGTGAAGGAATAACAAACAAACAAACAAACTCACTTTCTCATTTATAATATTAGTAAGGATTAAAGGATATTATTTTCAGAAAAGTAAAAATTGTAACGTGAAGTCCTAAAATATACTTGATAACCCCGATATCACAGCTTAGTTCAAGGTTTCCTTCGCAAGCTGCCATATAAGGATATTATATTTCGGGGCCAAAGACTCTCACACCTAATAGCTATGAAGTGTGGCAATTTCATCACGAATTAGGCGTGGTTCATCCAGGTCAGATTGCGAAAGCATCCGATGCAATGAAAGATATAAGAACATTAAACTAATGCATTTCACCTACATTGAGAGTGCATACAGTAATTGCTTTGGGTAATGAAACGTAAAAGATCTATTGTACATTTGAAAACAGGTACGTTCATTTTCTTATATTGTTGAGAAATGGACAAACCAGGTATTGGTTAATCCCATGGACGTATTTTAAAACAGGCAGGACAAACAAGCTAGCAGGTAATCTGATAGTAAGCAATCATCGCTGCCCATGGACATCCACGACTTCGAGATCCTTGGATGCGTTGTCTACGAAGAAATTAAAAAGATAAAGGGGGAAAATCTGAAAGTAAAGGTTTTCTTTTTCCATGTATTATGGAACAAGAGAGAAACTATGGATTCTGGATAGCTTATCCTTACTCCTTACTAATATTATTAATGAGAAAGTGAGTTTGTTTGTTTGTTATTCCTTCACAGCTTGACTAAGCAGCCGATCATTATGAAAATTTGCATACATATTGTTAGGGACTACTCTTTATGCCGTGAAAGTATGTCGTTCCAATGGGAAAATATTTTATCTACTATAGAGGGCGCTGTATCGGCCAACAGATGGCACAAATCGCACTATGGGTTGTTTTGTTGTCAAACGAGATCTATGTCATAAAATTAACGCGAGCGAAGGCGCGGGGAAAAGCTAGTAACGTAATAATTCTAAATTACTCAGAGATTAGCGAGTTCAACTTCAACATGCTCATCAGTTTTATTGAATTAATAGTTATTAATTATTGTTATACATAAATACGGATAACATAGTTTGGTTAATAAATAGGATATTATTTAATAGCTGTTACCCGCTTCGTCCGCGTAAAAATTGACCTATGTTGGGCTCTGTACCTAGGATTTGCATGAGCATGAAATTTTACATACATGTTTGTTAGGACAAATATGTATATAAAATTTCATATTGATCGGCTGCTTAGTCAAGTCGTGAAGGAATAACAAACAAACTCACTTTCTCATTTATAATATTAATATGAGGGATACTTTTGGAATGTTCACGGGTGCGCCTTTCTACATACATAAGCTGTAATTTTCTAACAATAAACGAGATCCAGTCTTTAAATAGATAAGATCACACTACATATTTGGACATACAAATTACAAGGTGTGCCACGTTGATAAGGCTGATAAAGCTAAACATATACTGAAACAAAGAAACTAGACCGGTTTCAACTACCAAGCGTAAGGTCGGTATTTGAAAGGGCCGCTTGATATATTTATGCCACAGTCGGGCCATTCGATTAACTACATTTTGTGTCAATGTCCAAAAACGGGAACGAATTAATCGAACGTTTTACTACGATGCTGAGATTGTGTGATCAGACTTGATAACAACCCCGCTTAACTTCGCCTGCGAAAGTTCTCAAAAGTACTGCTTGACTTTACTACTTCGAATGACCGTGTAGTATTATATTATATAGCCTATTTACGGGCTTTCTAGATGATATTGGCTAACCGACATCGACACATCATCATCATCATTGATTAGCACGTTTAACCAAACAAACTAACACTAAACATAATATTAGTATAGACATTGAATGCTAGCCATATGCAAGCAAATTTAGTCGGGTATTATATGTGCGTATATTTTTCATCAATTCGACTATCTGCAAACCAAGGGTTCTTGGTTTTAGACTTACTAATTACTTTCGTATTCAATTAACTTAAGAATTTTAATGGTCTACAGGGATTATATGTCGAGTTATGATCAGTCATAATCATAATGCAATCTCTTAACAAATGTTAACAACTTTTATAAGTGTTGGTATTCTGTTTGGCATTTTCTTTTATTACCATTGTAACAAACAATATTGAATTTTTGACCTTTCCTTCGATTCCTTTTCCCTACTAGTTTGAGATTACAATGTCATAGCTTGAAAGTGCATTCTACTGCATTTTCATCCTTGATTTCACGAAATATTTTAAAGAGTCATCGTTTTTGCTGGTATGATCAGAAAAATATATATGCAAAATACGTTTACAGTTTTTTCCTTATTGTTTGTTAGTATACTCGGTTATTTCATTTATTTGGTGAACAACTAAGCGATATCAACATGCCCTTTTCTATAGTATTTCAGAAAGTGAAGTAGCTATTTTAAATATTTCTTCCAAGAAAAAATAAGTTAAAATTCGCCCAGTCAAAATAATTAGCCTGAAGAAAATAATAAATATTCTTCAAACTTGTTTTTTTGGTATGTCCAGCTATAAACAATTCAGTGCATTAAATGAACAGTTATTTTGATAAAACAATTCTTCATTTTTATCAGACTAGGATAAATATAATTAAGATGACAAACAAGCATTCTGACCACCCAATCGTATTTATTTACCGCGCAACCTAAGGAATCCTATTGCACAGTGCTCCAAATTTAAGGACATTACCATGATTTATTACAATATAATCATAAACTTAAAGGGCATGGAAAGGGATATTTACATAATTCTTGTAGACATATAGATATTAAATAAATTATTGTGGTATTAAACAACGTCACATAAATCTGTCTAGGGCTTTATACAAAATTTTATAGTCTGACTAATAAATTCGTTAGTGTGTCAGTAATTTAGTACGATATCACAGGTTTATTGACATTCTTGAGATTTAATTTAAATATGTACTTGGAGACATGGCTGTGGGAACATTGCATCGAAACATTCGAAACTAACCAACCACCTATTCCCATGGTGACTCATTGACCACTCAGTGGCCAGAACAACTACAGATTGACGATACCACAGATTTGCTTGCTTATTATTCTTACCATCAGTTGAGCTGCATGCATCTTTGCCAGCCTCTTCCATAAAAAAAAATAAGCGGGTCACAATGGTAAGTGATCACCCCCGCCCATAGTTCAGAGATGCTAGACGAGTCTTTGAGTCGTTGTCTACCAACAGGAAAAAAGGAGGTAATAAAGAGTAGAAGTGAATATTGAGGTTCTGCACGTCGTTGAGACAACACAATACACGAGCTTACGATCATCAGTGAAAGCTCTACTGACAGTGCAGTGACCTCGTCTTCCTTGAGCTCCATACCAGCGACTGCGGAATGGATCTGTGACCTCAATCCAGTTTACATCCAGCAAATGGAGAATGTTTAAGGTCAGGTTTCCCGAAACCAGTATTTTTTTAAACAAAAGTCTGAAACGAGGATTTTTTAATAAACTACGATGAATCATGTTTTAAGCTAGAATCTTTATTCAATTTAATTTGGTGTAATTTAATGGTAATATGTTTGTTAATGTGTTAGTTTTATTTAACAGAATAAAATTTTTAAAATCATAATTAAAATTTATAAAATCACACAAGTACAAATTACAATTATTATTTTCAATTATTATTATTATTTGACATTATTTTTATTTTGTTATTCTTATTTAATTCTTAATTGTAGTAATTTGCTTTTTTTTATTAATTTTATTTTCGTTAAGCTAGAATTGAATCTGCTTCTGTTGCATTGTGTGGCGTTGTGTGTGAAGATAAATAGACTTAATAGATACATTTTTGACTTAACAGACACGAAACAACACATATTATGTTCAACATAAATGTTTGTCCTGTACTCCTGTGCCTACATCATTCACACACATGAGTAATTATTTAATGTTATCACATAAATGCATTATAAATGCTTCTAGATTTAATACTTACAAAAGTCAGTCGACCACAGAGTTCAATGATAGTCCTCTATGGAAAGTGAAACCAAGGTCATTTGCCACAGCTTAAATTATTTACACGACACGTTGTACCTACGCCTTGTTCAACTGATTTATAAATCTATCAGTGTTGTGCCAGTCGTGTGTAACCTATGTGTTTAAGGTTCTTACGTTGGTACTTATTATGTGTATACAAGCGAACACTATGCTATTCTTGCGTGATCTAATTGATCTCGTTCCTATAGGAATCGAGTAGACTCACTTGGTAGTTTTAAAGGATGTATTTTTTATCGCTAACAAACAGACAGACGACGCTGGGGACTTTGTTTTATAATATGTAAGGATACGATAAAAACTACGGTCACGTACTTGTGAAAGTAAGGGTAATTTATTCAACCGTTTCGGAGATTATCAGGAAATAAAAAAAACTTTTTATACGCTAATGTAAACATTACTACGTTTCCTTTTCAAATGACAATTAAGGGATTTCCTTAGAATAATTATTTTCATTGATGTCTTGACATTGAAGAACAACATTTTACTTTTTTATACCTTTCCATCAGTGCTGAGATATACAAGGCATGATATTTGAATATTGTACTCTACACAACACTCCTACTCTATTCGCGAGCTTGCTAGACGGATCTTTATGTTTTTATGGTGAAATTGTTTCAAAAGGACCCCCCAAAAAAGAGGGAATTTTTAACGAAACTTTTGGTTATGAAAGTGGAAAAAGGGAACTTTTTTCATCGTTTTTTTAAGATTTGTGAACTTTATTTTGCTTTGTCTAGTATATTTGGAACACCTCGATTTCATTACTGTTTACTTATTGCACTGGAAGCTATTTGCAATAGACTCATGCTAATTTCGCGAGTTCTACCGCAAATTTTTTTTGTTGTAAACACTGCCTAATATCCAAGTGGCTAATACTTAGCGGAAGAAATAAATGAGTTTGTTACCCTTATATTATCTTTAAGAATACTTTTAATCACGCTTTTTACGATTTTTTACTTATAAATTAATTTTACTAACAATTTATCACGTATTGTCAACAAAGGAAATTAGTAGAACCCGTGGATACAATTCAAGTTTTTTAGATACTGCATAATAAGATTCGAATTTTTATTAATCAATATTCATATTTTACTCTGTAATTACTAAGTTTTATAGATAACAAGCATTCTAAAGGGCACCACCAGTCGGGTCGAAACGACGAATGATAGGGTGAAGTTGACTTACCTATACATGTTGTACCTACCGACCCCGTAAAGAGGGATAAAGGTAGGAAGAAGAACAAGGTAAAATAGAGTTTGATGACCTTAAGAATAAGGACGAAAGAAATACTGTATTACAGGTGTGGTTGGTATGGTTTCTAGAACAAGTGACATTCGTGTTCATATAGTAAAGTTCGTAGACTGGCCATTGTCTGCTTGGCATTGGCGGCTGGCTCTACTGTTCGAAGGCCTGCTAATGCAAGACATAGACTTAAGCGTGAAAATACCAGCTAACTCATATTATACATGCGAAAGTTTGTAAGAATGTATGGTATTCGTTACTCTTTCGTCCAAAAACGGCTTGATAAATTTGCTTGAAATTTGGTACACGGGGAGTTTATAACCTGGTTTAACATATCTCGGATATCAGTCCAGGATCTGGCGGACGAGAACAACGGGTATTCGCGGGCATCGGCTAGTTAGTAATATAAAATTTTCAACCAGTTCAGACGTGCCAAATACTTTTACTCACACGATATGCTGACTGCAAATAGGACCATTTTCAATCTACCCCAGTGCATTCTCGATCTTCAACTTTTTCCGAACTAAGCAATTACTCGATATCTCATTTCAATCTACAGTACGTGTGTTAGAATGTATAAGAATTCATTAAAACGAATTACTTAAGTTGATTTGTGGGAATATTTAGCGAAATAATTTCATAATGTTTATTAGACTTTGCAATGTGTTAATACAGACTTCGTGTTGTCATCATTAGCGTCTCATGAAATACTTTGCACTATAAGGATTCTTAAGACAATAGGTGTTAATTTTTAAACTATATTGTTACATTGTTAACAATAGAATGACTGAAATCTAAACATATAAAATGCTTTGCGCTAATCGCATACGAAAAGATGGATTTTTCGAAATTCCCATGGGAAAGCGTGATACACGCAAGCAAAATTGCACGGGTATCGCTAGTATAAGAATATTCTATACTCGTATATTCTTGAAAAGGATTTATAGTTTACGTGACTTTTTGAATTTTTTCTTAATAATTTCCAAGCCTGAATAGAGTGAGTGGAGTGAGTGAAATGGTAACTATTACTACTATACTTTTTATTCTATGTAATTATTATCATAATTAGTAGTTGAATAAAGTAATGCAAGTGTTGTAATAAACTCGTTTAGTTCGAAGGAAATAGTAGTCCGTGTCTTTGAGATAAAAATCTCCAAATAAAAATGAATGAATAAATCCGCTTTCTCTCATCAATTGTACTAATCCCGAAGGCTATTACAATGTATTGGACAGTGGAATTAATTGGACCGAACATGGACTACCTTACTTTAGACTAGCTAGACCACAGATTTAACAGACATATGAATCGAGACTGCGGATAACAATCTACTGCGTGCCATACCAATTTATTTCAATAAACTTTGCAGTAAATACTGAACAGGATTTAATGGTTTAGTTTTGTTGTCTACCTTGACGTTCATAAACTTAAAGTTAAATGAAGCCTAGACAATTTTCAATCTATTTTTGCTAATAGGCACTTACATAAGTTTCTCGGGAATGACAAGCGTTTTAAACTTTAAAGGTTGGTTCATACAATGCTTGCAAGATTTGCAGTTTTTTTAAATTTTATGTGGAATGTAAACTAAATTCTGGTGCAGCTATCAAAACTGTAGCTAGTAGGTAAATAACAGAAACAAGTTGTTAGTTTTTTAATACTTTTGTATCGTAAAAGAATTTCTGTGTTCTTGGTAGTACTCGTATACCTTCATACGCTAAGTAAACCCTTCATACAATTTAAATAAAAAGTGGTATTTACCTGGTCCAGGTATGTCGTCATAGTAGTCGTCGTCATAATCAAGCACGGCGTGCAGTTGAGTTTTCCCGCCAGGACTCCCTGTTTCCACCTTCGTGAAGCCTCGAGGTTGTTCGGGCTTCGATTCAGCCTCTTTTTGCGGCCGTTGCGGCAACGTTGCCGATGTCGAGGCCGGTCTATTATAATTGTAATTAACGTTCTGGTTCAAATTTCCATCGAACCGCCGACTAGAAGGAGCCGGCGGCGTCGTCGCCGGCGGGTAAGGTGCATCCGCATATCCTGGATTAAAAGAATTCTGTTCACCGTTCTGATTCATCCTCCTTGCTCCATAATCGTAATCGCCACTAGGATCATGGACGTACTGTCCCGTATTATCAAAACGCTGATTCACTTCTTGCACACGTTGATTTTCTATCTGTATATCGAGCCTCGTATTCTGTTGGTACACTTGTGTGTGTAGCTGACCATTGTAAGGATTGTGTGGGACGTCACTATGTGGGTAATGGGTGTACTGATTTGGGGGAGGAAGGTAGGCGGAACCGGCCCGTTTCCGGAGCTTAGATCTCCTTTGTTGGCTAACTGGTGGCGCAAAAGGCTCGTTACCGGGCTGTGGATACTCTGGCTGATCTGGGGCGTAGAGTAAGTCATCGAGTCCAATACGGAGGGGTTCAGAGGAGGTTGGGACGATGGTCGGGGTCGTTGCTGACGCCGCCGGCAGCGTGAAATTAGCTAAAGCCATTGCTTATTCAGACGGCATTGGCGTAAAATGTCAACTCGCTAAGTCAATATAACGTACGACCGGGGCTATTACGACTGCGTTGCATAATAATGTGAGCGGCGTGGGACCGTCTAGCGTCGCGATCGTCTTCTCATTGTGGGCACAGAGGACACCGCACTAACACTATATTCACTGTGATACGCACGATGCGTTTAGTCGTACTCGTATCTGAAACAAAAGAATTCTGCATTAAACATTATCCCGATTCACCTTTGATGCGTGATTACATTGAAAGGAAGTCTTTCGTGCCTTTTCTTTGGATGTTATGAATCTTTTATTTCTGTATGTATTTATTTCGTTTTTTATTAATATTTAATTTGACATGTTAGACTAAGATATGTTTTTCTCTTTCCCACTTTTCTCAAGAATGAAGTCTACGTTAGTATGAATGACGTACGGTACGAAGTTATAAACTAGGGCGATAGATTTTATGTACAAGAAAACATTAGAAGATTGTCAGATTTTTATTTATTTATCAGATCCTATTGTCATAATGTACTGATGGGTAATGATAGCATGAAGATGGATATATGTGTTTTATGGCTGGATATTCCCCACAATATCCGTTCCAAATGGCAGTAAATGGCATAGACTTTGAAAGGCGCGAATCGTGATGCGATCGTCACAAAGTTTTCGATTTAAAACAGGGGAAACCCAAGCGAATAAGCTGCATCATTACAATGTAATTTTAAATAAGTACATTATTTCTGACATTTTAAAAATATAAACGAATTATTCATTGTCAGATCTCAAAAAATAATAATAGATCAGTAGATTTATTCTCGTAATAAAATCGGTAATAATCTATTTAGAAACTCACCGGATCTGAACAGTTAGTCCTATGAGCTAATAACTTCTAAAACTAATAAAGCAGAAATATTTTAGCCTTTAAAACAATTTAATAAACGACAAAATAAGGCATTCAAGGTATGTCGTTATGAGGTGATCAAGATCATTCGTTCTTATTATGGTAGCAGAAACCTATAAAATACTGTAGTTTAAACTCATAAACCGTTTCCGATATTAATATGTTACACTTTAATTACCCACAAGTAATATTTAAGTGTTAAATAGTTAAATACATGGTCAATACACTTAGGATCGGCGCAAACGGACCACTGCACCGGATAACATTTGTAGCAATGTCAGAAGCAACTGACAGTCTGACAGCCACCGGTGTTCGGAAGCCGCCACATTTTATAACGAATTTGTAAAGTTTTCAATTTGTGTGTTGTTTGCCCCAAAACATATTGAGCTCGCTTTACTGTAGTCACTTAAAGGAGTGTCAATTTGATGCTTTAATTTTACAAAGTCTTGGGTCACTAACATGACTCACAATGGCCATATAGTCATCAAAATAAAAAATAATTTAAAGTAATAGCAAAGTAACAAATTTAAAAAATTTCGTCTAAAAATGTTTGCTATAGTAATTGCAGAAATAACGTAGGTCAAGTTCAGTATGATCTCATTTAGCAGAAAGAGCAAGTAGGTACGTCAAATGTGATATTTTAGCCTAATTTTTGGCAATATTTCGTGACGAGCGGCACGTTCGTGGCACTATCGCCGAAGAACATCGAATCACGTTTGCACTTACGCTTTCGTGGGAACGTGGTAGGCGATACATGGGAACTGGGAGATGACGTTTTTTCTTATGTAATTGATTGAACATGATTACGTGTTATATTGATTTCAAATGGGAGCATCTCTCGTTCTTGTGGGCTTTTAATTGACATAGTAGTTGATATCGCATATCCGTGTTTCTATAATTTGATATTACAAGTATGAGTCGAACTCGTGAACACAGTGTTCCGTATCGTATTTACTAAAAGTGAAGCCAAATGAACGTAAATCAATGCATCAGAAATAATGGGATTTAAATTATGTCCTGAGAAAACACCCAGTTTCCAGAGAATTAGGTAATACATAGTCATTCTTTGGGTTTCTTTCGCCATTTCTTTCCCCAGTGGTCATTTTGATTTGTTTCCGAAATGGTGGTAGTTTATAGAGTATATTAATTATTTAACACAGATTTATTAAGGTGCAATTCATTGTTAATTTGTTTTATTTTTTTGTCATTTGTTTGTGGAGAAGAAATAAATAAACGTTTATTATTATTATTATTATTCATTGTAAGGAAAGTGTCTAAGTGCCCACGAGGACCTACAGAATACAAGTATTTTTGATTTGATTTAATGTTATTTGATGTTTCGTTTTTATACAAATAATTAATAGTTACAATGACGCATAATATGACTAAATTTTAAAACTTATGTAAGTAATATTATTTATGTAATCAATACTTAAAATTTCTAGACAAAATTTTCCAATGCATCAAATATTTACGTGTTTCATTAGATATTCCAACAAGAAGACGTTTCAAAACATTATAATATATGATTTAAATAACATATTATGTTTGTGTTGAAATAAATCTAAATTAAGTATATGGAATTGGAGCACTTCCTATACAAACGAGTTTTGCTACTAAGTAGGTGGCTTAAATGATTATTAATAACGCTATTGTTTTATGAATAAATCAAAATGATTATACATTTTGTTATTCTTAACGAATTTACGCGGAGATTGTAAAAATAAAATTTAAATAAATATTAATAATGTAAATGTAAAATTTGTGTTTATGCTATTTTTCTATTGTTTTTTTACATTAGAGTGTAGTTTAAATTGTTTAAAAGTAGTGTTAATAATTCAGTCATACCTTCAATAGGTGGTTTTACCATTTGTATAAGACCTATATTGACCACTGTCACGTTTTATTATTTTTAAAACGGCCAAAATACAGATCTTTATTTAATTTATTTACCTACTGTGTGAAGTGTGAACTTCATTGTAAACCATTTCATGTGAATAAATGAATATGAATATGAAAATAAGTTTGTAGAAATCCATAGTACCTATACGGAAACTGAGCGGAGAGGTATACAATAAGTATATTCGCATACTTAATGTATACCTCTCCGCTCAGAGTGCTTATTAGTACGAGTTTTTTTGTTCACTTTCGTTCATGTCGACGTAAACAAACCGACCAAATAGAGAAGAACTCTCATGTTGCGAATTTATAAGACGCGTGTTACATATCAAAATTATGCGGCTTACTTGCTCACGTTTCGAAGTGAGTAACCCGGCTAATTTGGATACACGCGTCTGATGAATTCACAATATGAAACAGTTTTACATCTTGGTCGGCTTGTAAACGTTAACACGTTCGAATGTGACCAAAAAACTCGTACTAAGCACTCATGTCATTCCCGTAACTGTTCACTGAAATAGTTGATAACAATATTTTTTTTCTTTATGAATTAAATTGAATTTTGGAAACATTGATTTTTGCATCTCTATCAGATCTATTTTTGGCTATTAAATTTGAGAGCGGAAAATTTTACTTTGGGAAATTTGTTGTTGCCGTACAATCACTCAACTTTAGGTGTGCCTCTCCCTTTAGGCTAGGACACGATTTTTTTTGTTTGACGACCTCCGTGGGTGGCGTAATGGTTATCACGCCAGACCGCCACCCAGGAGGTCCCGGGTTCGATCCCCGGTCGGGTCATGATGAAAAACGAACTTTTTCTGATTGGCCTCCGGTCTTGGATCTTTATCTATATATGTATTTGTTATAAAATATAATATCGTTGAGTTAGTATCCCATAACACAAGTTTCGAACTTACTTTGGGGCTAGCTTAATCTGTATGAATTGTCCCTATATATTTTTTTTTATTCCTAACATCTCGAAAACGATACGTCTTAACAAATTAGGCATCTACTACTTATAAAAAATTACAACTTTGATTCTTTAAAAAATTAGGTATCCATACTAAATATTATAAATATGAAAGTGTGTTTGTTTGTCCCTTCACGTCGAAAGTAATGAACGGATTGATTTTTTTATTTTTATTAGGGATACTTTGTAGAGTGACATAGGCTACTTTTTTCCCACGAGATAAAGAGATTCCCATGGGAAAAAGTATTGACATTTTCCCTTGACCACTCGAGCCGCTGGTAACAGCTAGTATAATATAAAGTATATTTTCTTACGGTGTTTGTGCCATATGCAATATTCTACAAAATGTCAACTTTCACTGCACAATTTTACGTATAACATTAGTTATGTGTTTACTTTAAAACTGTATGACAAATTTATTCAAGTTTCATCACACACCCGCCTAATATTTGATTAATTATAGTAATTAACTAATTCCATACTTATGAATTTCTAATCATAATTATTTAAATTAATGCGCCTGTGTAATTAGACTTCATTAACATTAATGGCGATGACTGCTGGTTCGTCGCGTCGTCTGAACTTTGATTAAACTATGCCGAAAGGTGAAAGAGAAGAGAAATTAATTCAATTACCTACATATATTGTAATTGTAACAGTCATAATAACAACATTGGACAGGTCCGGTGGTCGAGTGGCTAGCAATGGTCACTTTATCCCAATGGCCGCGGGTTCGAATCCTGCATAAAGCAAACATTTGTGCATGAACATGTCTGTTTGCCTTGGTCTGGAGGTTTTCTATGTATAATAAGTATTTATTTACAAAAAAAGTGTATATTTATCAGTAATCCCATATAGTACAAGCTTAGTTGCTTAGTTTGGGACGAGATGACGTTGTGTGATTCGTCAAAGAATAAAATAAATGAATAAAACTATAGACTGGTGGGACATCGCGTAGAACAGAGAACTCGGCGCTCTCTTGTTACAGACGCTAAGATCCACTTCGGGTCACTGAGTCAACGGAGTAAGTAACAGTAGTAAACATTTCTACTAAAAATGTTAAATGAATCCATTGGCAGAAAAATAAAGCGAAATGATGAAATTAATGGAAATTAATTGGAGCAAAAAGTGACGACAATGACAAAATAAGAAATTAAAGACTAAAATCATAGATCCAGGTTCTAGTAAACCCGATCTCTTAAAGATTTGCCAAAATACAGATTTTCACTCGGAACAATTCCCATCAAACTTTCACGTTTCAACCCAGAGGGCAAACCCGATTTTTTCCTAGAAACTAACTTATCCGAGTGTGGTGAAGCAAGCCCTGAGTAATAAAAACAATGTAAAGGTTTGTCACACGAACAATTTATTTATTGCCAATCATAACTGTGTGTAGGCTCGATTTTCAATCGGTTTTAAATGTCAGTGGTGTACTGTCAACACAGTGAATTTAATTTAAATACATTATGGCTGACAATTCTTTTTTATAGGTAGTCGAATTTTGATTGTGATGCATGATAAACAAATAAGAAATTCATCAACTATTTTAATAGTACTGTGTACATCAACTATATTATTTCAAAAAGTTTTGAACAAAATTAGTTGAAAGGACCAATATTATTTATACATATATATGTATGTATGAGGAGCGTGTCGCACTCTAATATGAACACGCAAGTTAAGCGACGTTGACCCTAGCCAGCGTTTGGATGGGTTTCGTTATCTCGAGCTTCACCGTGCTTCGGAGGGCAAGTTAAGCCGTCGGTCCCGGCTGTTATCGGTGAATGACAGTCGTTAAGCCAAGTCGGTGACCTTTTGTACTTGTACTTGTAGTCTTGCGGGCCTTCTCCGCAATTAGGCAGCCTATGTGTTCTTTGTGCGTGCGAAGAGTGGGAGCTGGATCACTCCAGCCATCCTAATTCCTCCAGGAAGCCGGCCAGGGACTTGACGTCGCTGAGTGCTTCTCGGAGACTGCCTGGTGTTACCAGGTGGATTGCCCGGTATGCTGACACCTCACTGCATTCCAGCAGGACGTGTGCCGCAGTTTCTTGAACGTGTGCAGAAGTCGGTGACCTTAGGGCGGTTTGAAAACACCGGCCTCTGCCAATTCGCATTGGAGCAGCGTGGCAGAGTACGCTCTAATCACCTTCGATTGAAGGGTGACCCGTATCCCAGCAGTGGGATGATTATGAGTTGATATGATGATGATGATGATGATGATATGTATGTAACGTACCTACTAGCGAAACCAGCGCAACCTCGTGGAAATTTCGAAAAATCCTTATGATTAAGATGCGTATCAGAAAGGAGCTCTCTCCCTGCTACAAGTTACAATATTTATTAGCCTGAGCTGTCCCACTGCTGGGCAAAAGCCTCCCTACCCTCTTTCCTTCTTCTTATTTTCATGTATAGTCTGTCTAGTATTAATTCAAGGCTTTGGTAATTGATTAGATTAGTGGTAGTCAAGTGATCCTTGAATTGACAATCACACATTTTCCAAAAGAGATTGTGTGACAGTTGAACGAAGAAGTAAGTTAAAAGAACGAGGACGAAATACGTGTAGTTAAATACTGCAAAATAATATAGGTACTTATGTCTATTTATTTTAGTTTGCAGAGTCACTTCGGGCCTACTTTGTCGACCTTGTCCACTTAATTCGTACAGTCCATTGGAATGTTACAATGACCGTGAATGTGTAGCAGTTGGAAGATTTTTTTTATGTCTTCGCAAAATATGCGCATTTTGCGTAGATACATTGCCCTCTGTTTTGTAAATGTTTTTTTTAATATAATATTAAATTCTATTCTGTAAAAAAAGGTTTTTCTTAAAAAAGGTTCTGTAAAAAAGCAAGCAAAGCGTAACCATACGTTGTTGTGTCTCGTACCTACAAATACGGAACGCTACATTGTGCGTGTCCCGACGCGTACTTGCCCGGTTTTTTTAATATATTTCAGTATCGTATTATTAATGTTAATAAAATAAAACACAATAATTTATGGAAGCCAGTAACATTGAGGATCTACTTCAGTAGATGACCATGTATTAGGTATATAAATAATGGATTGTTAAACTAAGGTTTACAATGCTAGGCAAAATATTCCGTTTATTTATTTATTCTTCCCCGTAGTATTTATTTAAGCAAATTTATTCTTCGTTTGAATAATGTAATTTATGACACCAGAACACGTATTGGTTTGTGAGTTTGTTCGTGCAAATAATACAGTAGTTTTACAATACAGCATAGACTATAATCTGCATTAACACTTTTTATTCCGGAAATTACAGATGTTCTCATGGGATAGCAATAGATTTGTATGGATGCTTTCGGTTCTAGAATTATGTGCAAGCAGTATTGTAATAATATTCAAATAAAAAAACATTTAAAAATTCATCATCATCATCTCAGCCACAAGAAGTCTACTGCTGGACATAGGCCTCTCCCAAACGCCTCCAATGCCTGCTGGCAGCGGCCTGCGTCCAGTGGCTTCCTGCGACTTTCCTTAGGTCGTCTGACCACGTTGTAGGCGGTCGTCCTACGCAACGCTTTCCGGTACGCGGTCGCTACTCCAGAAAACTCTTGTTTTAACCCGTTTAAAAATTAAAAAAAAAATATAATTAAATAATATTTTCTCTGGAGGAAACTAAGACGAATGTTGCAACAACAAAAAGTTAGTAAAAATTAATTTTAATTACATATACTTCAATTCAACAGCTACATTCAATGAAAAATGCTGAAAAATGACAAGAATGGAAGATTATTTAAAAAAATACTTAAAGCTTTACTATTTATTATTACTTACTCATTCCCATTCTCATTCGGAATGGATAGTAGATCGCCTTTAAAGAGACCATATACATATTACTAGTAGTATTATTAGTAGCTAAAACTATTTGTCCATTGTGTTCTAAGGAATTTCACCACAATGTTTCGATGGCAACCATTAATTCCTATTGATGGCCTATAACACTCTGCCCACGTATTTATATTTAAATATTTTATAGCCATTTTATTATATTATTGACGTAGATTTATTAGTATACTTTTTATTATCCGTTAAAAATATTAGGAATCAGTTCATTGTTTTATTCAAATTTTATATTAATTAAGTGCTTCTCTATGCCTCTAACATTTCATAAACTTACTTTAAAACAATTTCATTATGTTTTCTACCAAAGTAAATACCCGTTGAAGTCTATAGAAGGCGGACGCCTTGAACGTCACGCCGCCATACTGTCACAATCAGATAGTTCCAGTTCCCTGAATGATACGAGTATGTATCATACATATAATATAAACCTTCTTCTTGAATCACTCTATTTACTGATAAGAACTGCATTAAAATCAATTTACTTTTTCTGATTGGCCTCGGGTCTTGGATGTTTATCTATATATGTATTTGTTATAAAATATAATATCGTTGAGTTAGTATCCCATAACACAGGTTTCGAACTTACTTTGGGGCTAGCTCAATCTGTATGAGTTGTCCCTATATATTTATTTATTATTTATTTATTAAAATAAATAAAAAATGAACAGACAACGGAAACGACTTCATTTTATAGTATGTAAAGATATTTGTATATGAAAAATAAAAAAAAATAAAAACAAAGAGAACTTACAAATTTGACTTGAACTTTATCTGTGAGAACCAAAGTATGAAACGACCATCAAATAAACGATATAACAGTTAAGCACCTCACTGCACTCTCATGGCCTGATTCTGTCAATCACATTGCGTCATTTTATAGATGACTACGGTCTCTTTATTTATGGAAAGTATAACAGGTTTAGTCTTGTTCTACTTAATGATCTCAGGTAATATATCAATTTTTATCCTCCATTAAAAAACAAATAAGTAAAAAGAGAAAACTGTTTTGCGAAGAATTTTGAATTTGGAATTTTTCCAAAAACTGCCGTCATTTTACAAAAACTGCCAAATGGAGATAAAACAGCATAGCTTTATGCAGTAAGATTAATTTAAATAAACATCAAAACAATGACCTGATTCCATTAATATAAATAAAATTTAGATGACTCGTCGAAAAAAAGACAAAAAAAAAACTGCCAAAGTTTTACAAAAACTGTAAATAATACGGATTTTCCCAATATTTTTTAAACTGGACGAGTTCATCAAAGAATTTATGATTGTAATCAAATTCGTGAATATTGATTGGAATCGTAAAATACTCTGACTTAACTACTTGACGAGTAGTGTTTCGTATAATCATGTGAAGCTCTAGTTTTTACGACTATTCATAATAGTTTACAATGTTTTTCTTTTCATTGATCGTTTGCATACAAATTGAAGCAGAAGTGAAAACTTAAACATCAACGTTGTGCATTTTTGAATATTTTGGAATGGTTAGGGAATCTTACGCTTTTTCGATCAGGCTACGGATCTGAAGCCAGTTTAACATTTTTTACCCATCTAAAAAAGTGCCAAGCGCCGCTAAATAAGCTTTCACTTCAAAAAGCATTTATTCAGAGATTAAGCTTTTATAGGCACTTTATCTAGTCGAAATGTAACAAATAATTTTCATTTGTATAATTATGGTTACTTTATAAATTACCACATAACCGACCGATAGAGAATTTTTTATTTGCATCAGCTAAAGCACACATTACATAAAAAGAAAGAATACATAAATCTCAATAAAAATATACAAAACAACATAAACAACTACTACAAATTACACGAATTTCCTCTTACAACTTTGTCGGAAAGGCGCGCGCGCGCGTCACTTGGCGTTGTCGTGTCGTCGCGTCGGGTACAAAATATTACACCCTATACAATAGTTTAAGCACGCGAAATATCTGGTGCAGCAATTTAATTTTAAAATCTATAAAATTTCTGTTGACATTTCGGAGATTGCGAAAGCGATTATTTAAATACATCTCCTACATTCTGATTACAATAAAATTATTTATAATTTCCACAAAACGGTGGTATCAGCGTGGTGTCAACGACATGACAAGGTTACCCGGAAAAACGTAATGATCCATGCGTAAGATTGGAATTATATAAATTTATTCTCACTTATTAAACTTGTTTAATTGCGGACTTTCGATATAAGGTCAGTGATAAGAAAAAAAATCTACTTCCGTGTGGACACAAAAAATTATATGTCAATATGGTAGTTAGCGCGTGTTGATATATGTGTGTAAAAGAACAATAAATAAGTCCATCGTCCCAATCTCGTTTTTCATACTTATCGTATTTTCAGTGGTAAGGTTTGTTTGGGTAAGAATACAGAAATAGAACAAGCTGTACTGGTAGACCCTTGACTCTTACCCGGTGCCTCGATGGTGGGGCAAGACTATCAGTTTTATATTTTATTGAATATAATCGTTTTTAATGCACTTATGGGATAAACTTTACCATAATATTTACTTCGTTTATCTTACATCAATGAATTATTTAACTCAAGAATAAAACATAAATTCTGCATAAAGACCGATTCACTTTTTTGAAGGAAAGTATAATAGTCTTACTCCAAGTAACCTTATTAGTCTTACTCCAAGTGACCTAATAAGATATTAATAACATTATATTGAGATGCTTTATCAAGTGCAAATACTATAAATCTTCAAAAAAGTATGATCGGTTTTGAAAAAAGTGTTTGGACGACTAAAATGTCATTAAATTATGAGTAAATTCTAAAAATCATTACTGATTGCGTCATTAACACTTGCATGTTTAATTACCTTAAAGTAATTGTCATAAATAATACGAGGAAGTGATTATATTGTCACAATTTTTAAAGTATTTAACGATCGTTAACATAAATTTAATGATTTACATTAATCATTTTATTGTTAGACTTTGACTTTTTTAAAATAGAAGTGGAAAACAAGTACGGATCAGGAGATTATAACGTCGAAACAATAATGAGTGAGAGGCAACAATTCGTCATTTATTTTATTTATTCATTACAAAAATCCACAGTCCTGAAAAATTTATTAATAACAATATTAACTAATATTATACTTATGGCCAATTAAGAATATACAATTTTCTCTGTCATGTCATGTCATGCCTGTCTTATTCCGAATATTCGATTATAAAATAAACTTTACTAAACGACAAGTAAGGCAGCAAATAAACTAAAGGTCTGTATTCACTTTGATTAGTGCGAGTGCAGGTGATTAGTAACTGAGGGTTATTCACCCTCAATTATTATGATGCAAAAGATTCCTAAACCTTTTGCATCATAATAATTGAGGGTGAATAACCAAAAATTCTACTAAGTACCTATACTTAGTAGAATTTTTGGTACTGATTCACCCTCGATTACTAATCACCTGCACTCGTACTAATCGAAGTAAAATTCAGGCCTTAAACTTATTTGTAAAAAAATAAGAATACTGTCGGGTTGTCACGGTTTTCAAAAAGGGCCTAGATATCAAAGTTATCCTACACGTAAAACCTGAGAGACGATATGTTGAATAGGAGGAGGAATGATATGTAATAGTCATAAAAGTAATAGTTAAAAATCCCACAGCCTGTCTCCTATGTAGTCAGGATAAAAAATGGCGATCACAGATTGTAACAATTCAATAACTTTATAAGAAGAATTTAACACATCATCGTACTCAAAAAATCTTGCATCTCATTCTATACCAAAATCACTAATAAACAATTTATAACCTTACTAACAAAACCCATGAGCAGTGAAACTCATTGACGTTCCCGGTTAAAAGTCCCACCGACAGTCTCCTGTGTAGCCAGAATTAACAATGGTGACTACAGACTGACAATGAGCAGTGAAACTTCATTGACGCTCTCGCGATAAAACAATGTTTACGCCTCGGAACTCATAACATATAATATGACAATAAGAAAATCCTTTCAGCTCCATCTAATATGATATTAACGATGAAAATCCCATTTCATAAGTAAGTTTTCTTTGTATCATCTATATACGGAAGGAAGAAGGAAGACTTGCCTTAACTGAGACTAATTGGACCATACAAGGTCAATTGATTTGTCTAACTTTAAAGCCTAATCACAATGGACTCGCTGAGTTCATTGTAGTTGAATTTAATTTGCATTTTTCAACAAGTCATCGTGACACTATGTACCCTTTTCTCTTATTGAAATCCGTGAAATAAAATAACCCTGTCATTCCTGTTTCAATATAAAACAGATTTATACAGGTTTTAGCTATTCGATAATATTAGTTACTATGTGAAAACATTGAATAATCGAATACTGAAAAGAATTGTTTTCCCTCGATTGTTTTCATTTCTTTCTTTTTTTTAAATAATTTTAGTCTTTTAGTTCATATTACTATTTATGAGATAAGCCTCAAACCCAGGATACCCATGGGGCAAAGATGGTATTGTGGTTTATGAATGCTCGCCTCCCTACAAGAGCCCGCCGCCTTCCATACATTTTGACTCGTAATACGTAGTACTATTATTTATTTTGTGCTCGTAGCACCCCGAAAGCGTTCGAGCCGCTTGCTAAGTTATAAGCGTAACCCTAGAATACTTTGGTGTCGCGACTGATTTGGCAGTTGTTTAACACCTAGCGGCCTGTTTGTCATCTAACATAAAAAATATAAACATCAAATCGAGATAGCTTCATAATTCTATTTAAGTATATTGCGTTATGTCATTGAAGAAGTTTGATCAAACTAAGATGAGGCTGCGTTTGCGTAAATTCATTGGCGACACTTTTTCAAGGCTGTACCACTTCGTCTAAAGGCTGTATATATTCACGCACACTAAATAAACAATTGTAAATATACGAGTAAATTCCTTACATTAAACACCCCATAGTGATTACAGTCATTAAAATAGCTAGTGCTTAATTGATAAATTTTTTGCATCACTTCAAACATAATTATGTGATTGGGAATAGCGACTAAATTATGCCATATAGCTTATTAGTAGAATAGTGTGTTTCATAATCATCTCAGGGGCTGCTGGACATAGGCCTTCCATTGAATAGTGTGTTTATAATAATAATTTTCTAAGAATATTATATTATAATTGCAAAGCGTAATTGACAAATACTTATGTCCTTCTCCAAGGTCCAATCTCAATTAGATACCAAAATGCATCAAAAACGAAGTTACTTTCGCATTTGTGAACATGGATATAATTTCAACGAATAATTTACAGTATAAAGTTTTAAAACAAGTTCAACATCTTAATTTATTATGTAACTTTTGAAACTCACATGAATTAATATGACCATCCTTTTATGTGATCGAAAGTTGACTTTCAAGAAAAAAGATGTAATCTTTTATAATAAACCCCCTTACCTTTTGTCCCAGTTGCGTCAAATTATTTAAAAAAAAAACATTTTTTTCCCTCCAACTCCACAGATAATAAAACTGTCACGATATACAAACTCTGACACTCGAAACTTTGAAATGTTTGTAAGCGGTTGCGCTCCAATGACATATACGTGCATACGCGGTAACGATCACACGGTAACTGAGCTACGTTTGTCAGTCGCCTTTTACTCAACCGAGACCTGTCTCTGGTTATCTGGTAGACCACTGGTAATAAACTTCCGATGATGTATTATGTTCCGGTTGGTATTGCGATCAGTATGTAACGCGGAAACATTTGCGGATCAAAATATTTCTATGTGGTTTAATATAGTTATTACATTCAAGGGTTTTCTAGTTATGCGCGTTTGAATTGTCTAGAATTTCATATTTGTCATTCAGATTTTCCTGTTATTAAATTGCTGTGTAGGTTTAGGTCTTGATTCGTGAGTAGATCTTAATTCTGAGTCATTGTTAATATAAATTTAGTTATATGCACTAAAAGCTCTTTGAATAAAGGAAGAGGAAGACCCATATCCCAGCAGAGGAATAGTGAACGATGATAAATGATCCGCAAAACTGAAATTGGACTAAACAGACTAAGTATATAATATATATATCTGTCACATACATACATCACTAACTGTAGGTCGAAATCATCACGTTGTCTAGTTCTAAGTTTTAAGAGCTTACAAGTAACTGCGGAAGAGTAATTACTTTTACTCAAGTAACCACGTTTACTTCTTTATAAATTAAGTCTTCCATAGAAACTGGAAGATAATGGCAGTGGAATAATATTCGGATAATAAAGGGATTCTTTTCCAGATATTACGCTAGTAGGATCTGGCAGTTACAAATATATTTTCCCTTTCCAGGTCCTCCATGCATTGCTGTACTCCAGCTTCTTGTGATGTGCCATCAGGGTCGGGGAGGCTGGAGTACTGCAGGCAGGGCACGGCAGATGAAACTCTGTCGAAATGTGTCAGGTGTAAAAACAAGTAAGTTTACATGCGGTTTCAAGCCCGGTTAATAAAGTGTTTTAATGAATTTCTCCATAGTTGGAAAACATATCCAATCCAAAACTCTTGGAGACTGGAGTCATGGATGTATGTAAACCCAATATCGTAATGTTCTGACTAATTACATTAATATTTTGTATACCTAAGTTGTATTAAGCAATTTTAAAGCAGCCGAGACCACAGATGGACAATGACAGAAAAAAATAAAGAAGACCGTGTAATGTGTTTTGATACGCCAATACATCGCATTTGAATAGTCGTTATACGAAATAACCCTGTGTGGGCCGCCTTGTAGGGCTGCTGCGACCGAAATTTTTACGCGGGTTCTACACTAAGAAGAAGTAAGAAGACAAAGAAAAAATAAAGACGAAGTATAACGAAGAATCCGTCTACTCTCTTGTTTTCTCTCAACATCGCGAGAGTAGGGAATTAGGTAAATCTAGCAATTTTAACGGAAGAGTATTGCTGTGTCTCCTAG
The DNA here is from genome assembly GCA_905163395.2 of Endotricha flammealis. Lineage (NCBI taxonomy): Eukaryota > Metazoa > Arthropoda > Insecta > Lepidoptera > Pyralidae > Endotricha > Endotricha flammealis. The sequence continues at coordinate 9,593,623 of LR990869.1, read as the reverse complement.
CTACGATCGACAGTTGACAATGGCGGGCGACTACAAAGGCATACCTATGTGACATATATCTATGTGACAAGTTGATAATAAGAACTGAAGACATTTTTGTACACCATTATTAAGAAATTGCGTGAATCTTATTGAAATGTATGTCTCTACTTTTGTTTCGTTTCGTAAACAACGTGGAATACTTAATATCTGAAATATGCTGAGCTAGGCTCGTAAAAAGTTTTTTGTAGAAGCCCTAGAATAAAGTGACCGCGTGTTACATCCGCGAAGTGTAACAGTGCGCCGCCGGCGGCGCACAGACTTGGGAAAACCGCAAATAAAAATTCATTGTTTGCTCGACACAACGCATGTCGCCAACCAGTTAAACTAGGTCTTTACTGTTAAATAGATCTACTCTTTTTGACCTTCATTTATTGTAACAATCGCGGGACGTGGGATATCTTTTTACAGTGGTTAATTCTGAACTTGATTAACTTAGTTACGATACGTTTAGTTGATTGGTTATAGTATTTTTTCGTAAATTTATTTCTTGTTGGCCATTGTGTTGTAGTTACAATACTTATTTTACTGATTGTAACCGCGTTACATTTATCATATTACGTCTAATACAAAAAGGGCTCATGCCAACGAGACGGTTTTCCGCCGGAATTAAGTAAACCTAGTGCCGTGCCCGAATGCGCGGGGTGCCGACGACGCTAGCGCCGGCCGGCGTTATATGATTGGCTTTATAGTGTCCCATACAAGACTCACGACCGGACATAGACCCAGTTTGACGCCGCCGGGCATAGCTCCGGCGAAAAACCGCCTCGTGGGCATAAGCTCTAATAGCTTGATGCGAATACAGCAAACCCATGATAGCGTCACATTTGACAGATGACAGTTAGTTTGCAGTGGATGCTTAGCGTATTGCCTTATTTGAGGTATTTAACAATAATCACGTGTGGACTATTTAATTGATGGCGACCAATTTCCATCAGATGACCCGCTTGTTTGGTTTGCGTACTACGATATAACATAAAAATCACTGGCCAGTCTGTAATTTAACTTTTTTTTAAACCACAAGGTTGGCAAACAAGCATACGGCCCGCCTGATGGTAAGCATCACCGTAGCCTATAGACGCTAGCAATACCGGGGGTATTACTCACGCGTTGCTAACCCTCCCAACCCCCCAAGTGGAGCTCTGGAGACCTTACTCACCGTAGGAACACAACATGGCCGAGACCAATGCTATTTGGCTACGATCTTCTGTAAGGTGGAAGTCCTTCCCCAGACGCGCTGCTCCGATTTGAGCGAATGATCCGCTGTGCCTTACCTTTCTTACTGTATTTAACATAATATTAGTTAAGTGTCCATTATTGTCATAAGCGGATACGTAATCATAATGCAATGTAAGCTGTAAGTGTCTTTTGTTTCATGACTCAACTCTCTCCGCATTGAATTTTAAGTGTATTAGTCAATGAGAAGAAAATCAAACTTACTAACTTACCTTGGACTGGTTCGAAATAACTTGACTGACTCACTGCATAGTTAGCAATAGTGACAGATGTCTATTTCATATTTATTACTATGATAATTATATTTTTAAGGACGAAGTGTCTAGAGAATTTCGACATTTGATTCGATTATTTATTACTCAACTGTCGCCGCCCGCCAGTAGAATCTGCGATATGATTTATAAAATGCTTTGTTCTGGATGACTGATTGATAGATCAAATTCTCAACTTCGCTGATCGTAGAGACCTGATACTAAGTGGGTGTGTTTTTGTATGACGTAAAGATAAAGATAAAATCAATTACTCACAGGCTGTCACAGGCACTCTTCCTTCACATTCCCGTAGGTTCAGTTTGAACGCCAGTGTCAGGTTCGAGGATTGTTATCAGCTGCGTACGCTGCATTCGTTCGGCCATAGCTTTATAGATAAAAAAAATGTAGTAATATTTAATTGATTTGTCACGCTACTATAAGAAGTGTTTTCAGGCCCTGCTAACTCAATAAAACGACTGTAAACTGTAATCTAATTATTATAAGCTAAAATGTGTCCTCCGAACGGCGAAGAAGCTCGACGCTATTTTTACCCTTTTAAACAGGAATTTTGCGTCGTTGTTTCAATAATAATAATAATTTATTTGGAATTATAAAACAGGTTTACATAATAATAGAAAACGATGATATTTTACAGGTGTAAAACTGTGGCATATAATCGAGTTTTACAGTGTGAATAATGTTCTATGTATGCTACGTGAATGTTGCGCATGTACCTAAGTATTGTGTAGTATAGTGTGTAGGTATGTATGTATGCTAACAAATGTTCATGAATTTGTTCATCCAGTATATCCGACAACATAAGAAAACAAAGCGTACCGCTATAAATGTTACATTTAATTTGCATTGAAAGTAATGAATAATGAACCGTGCAATTTGATGTGACATTTGATCAAGATATTGCTCTCCTTGTCTACTGTTTGAAACAATAGAATGAACAGATAACTAATGTGGAAGTATAAATAGGAATAGTGTCTGTTATTATGCCGCTTGATCGATATTTTGTTTTTATCTGATACCTAATTTAATTAGAATATGCTTTAGATAGATGGAACATGTTTTTTTGCAATACACAACAAGATAACACATAATATGAATAACTTACAGACCAAGTGTATTGGCGACATGGCGGCCATTATTGCTGAAAGCAATCTTTTCAAGGCAACCTTATTATAGTTTCGCCATGTCCGTCTGTCTGTCTGTCTTAATGCTAGAAAGCTGTAATTTGGTATGTATACACATATTATCAATGTCAAAAAAGTTGTAAAACAAAAATGGAAAAAAAATATTTTTTTTGGATTTCCTCCCCTACATGTAAAGTGGGAATGTGTTTGTAAATATCATTTTTCGATTTCAAAGATCCGTTTTGGAATTATTTACATTTATCATGTCAATTTTCGTTTTGCACGGTGGTCCCCCCGCTATCTCCGAAAAACTTCTGTGTTTAGAAATTTAAAAAAAAACATGGTAGTAGTCCATATGCTGAACCTTCAATAAAAACTATTACGGTTTAGTAGGCTCTACTAGTTACCGAGTAATACCCGACGAACTTATAAAATAAGATTTCTTTGATGAAAACTTACAAATGTGATAGAATAATGATAATAGACTCATTACAAGCAAGCAAAGCACAGCAAATACGGAACCCTACACTGTGCCCGACACGTACCTACTTGACCGGTTTTTAGGGTTCCGTAGTAAACTACAAGGAACCCTTATAGTTTCGCCATGTCCGTCCGCGGTCTAGCGCCTAGACGCTTGATGCTAGAAAGCTGTAATTTGGTATGTATACTCATATTAACAATGCTAACAAAGTGGTAGAATAAAATTTTGAAAAAAAATTTTTTTTGGTGGGCCTCCCCTATATGTAAGTGGGAATTAATTTTTTTTTTCGCCCCGCCGCGCCGCCCCCATGTTGTGGGATATCGTTAGATAGGTAGGTCTCTTAAAAACATCGAGGGTGGGCGAAGATCATTTTCCGATATAATAATCCGTACGCGAACTATTTAAATGTAACGTGTCAATTTTCGTTTTGCACGGTGGTCCTCTATCTCCGAAAGTCTTGTGTTTAGAAATTTGAAAAAAATCATGGTAGTAGGCCATATAGTGAACCTACAAGGAAAACTATAACGGTTGAGTAGGCACTACTAGTTACCGAGTAATAGGCGACGAACTTATGAAGTAAAATTTCATTGACGAAAACGTACAAATGTCATAGATTATGGCATTGTACAACTCATTTGCCAGCAAGAAATGCGTAGCCGATTACGGAACCCTACAATGTGCGTGGCCCGACACGTACTTTCCCGGTTTTTTAGTTTAGTTTTATCTAGATCGGAGATTATCCGGAACAAAAATCCTTATATGCCAAAGGGTAATATAGAACATCACGAGATGACATAAGTATTTTTTATGGGGTTTCCGAACTTCCGGCACTAACACGGGGTTTCCACTGCCATCAAAAGAGTTTTTGTCACGCGTTCCGCTTGTGTAGCCGGACTTATTTTTTCTCATATATGCGGTCAATCCACTTGATTTGATTTTCATCGATGTATGTAGATTTTTTTTTATACCACAAAGTTGGCAAACAAGCATACGGCTCGCCTTATGGTAAGCATCACTGTAGCCTATAGACGCTTGCAATACCGGGGTATCACTCACGCGTTGCCAACCCTCCCAACCCCCCCAAGTGGAGCTCTGAAGACCTTACTCACTGTAGGAACACAACATGGCCGAGGCCAATGCTATTTGGCTACGATCTTCTGTAAGGTGGAGGTACTTCCCCAGACAGGCTGCTCCGATTTGAGCGGATTATCCGCTGTGCCCTACCTCTCTTATGTTGAGATAAATATGTTGAATTATTATGTAATAGGTTTTTACGTTTTATCTTGAAATATAAATCGTCTTAGAAATAGACGGAAGTATCTGGAAGAGAGTGTTTTTGGCTAAATTAGAACCTATTTGCACTTCAGCACTGTTCTGCTTTTGTTCATAAAAAACATAAATTTTATATGAGACTTCACGTGGTTGTTGAAAACAGCGATATGAATTTTCCCCGTTTTTCCAACATTTTTCACTGATGCTTCGCTCCTATTGGTCGCAGCGTAATGTTTTAAATAAAGCTTAAAGCCTTCCTCTACAAATAGACTATTCAACACAAAAATATTTTTTCAATTCGAATCAGTAGTTCCTGAGATTAGCGCGTTTAAACAAACAAACAAACTCTTCAGCTTTATAATATTAGTTATTAGTATAGATGTGTACCTATGCATACGTTCAACTTCAAACGAAGGCAAATCATAATAATATCGTTGTTAGGGTTCCGTAGCCAAATGGCAAAAAACGGAACCCTTATGGATTCGTCATGTCTGTCTGTTCGTCCGTATGTCACAGCTACTTTTTTCCGAAACTATAAGAACTATACTGTTGATGAAACTTGGCAAGTAGATGTATTCTGTAAACCCCATTAAGATTTTCACACAAAAATAGGAAAAAAACAATAAATTTTGGGGGTTCCCATACTTAGAACTGAAACTCAAAAACTTTTTTTTCATCAAACCCATACGTATGCGTATACCCATACGCATAGGTATCTATGGATATTAGGTCTTCAAATATGATATTGAGGTTCCTAATATCATTTTTTTCTAAACTGAATAGGTAGTTTGCGCGAGAGACACTTCCAAAGTGGTAAAATGTGTCCCCCCCCCCCCTGTAACTTCTAAAATAAGAGAATGTTAAATCTAAAAAAAATATATGATGTACTCGTACATTACCATGCAAACCTCATACCGTGTAGCCGGCAACGCAACGTGCAATTTTTTTTAATAAACGGATAATATTTAATTGACTTTATTTGAAGACAGCTTTCTTTGTAAGTAGGATTAAGTTAAACCAGATGCATCTATTGGGGTGGTGTTGTCGGGATACCTCCACGTGGTCTACCCCGGGCAACGCCGGCGCATCCTTGCCGGCGGCTGAACTCCCGACACGTGGTCCGCTCTCCGAGCTCACTTTTGAGCTCGTTGAAGACGCGGACGCCGTCTCCTTGCCGCAGTCGCGGAAGGGGACGGATGAGTGGAGCCCGGATGCGGGCGAAGCGCCGGCCTAACCAACCGGCGAGCGCAGACCGTAACCCCGTGGGACGTTTCCTCTCACGGGGCCGGGGGCCTTGGCTTAATCGCCCGGGCCGCGAGGAAGAAAACCTCTATAAAAAATCACCCGAATCCCAAGGTTCGGACCGCGCCGAGGGGATGCGTGGCCAGTCGGAGACTGGTCACTAGCGGTCCAACCCCGCCGGAACTGGCAACCGAGCGGGCGTATCAGTGCCTTACCGTCGGAGATGGCCGTCACTCCGCGGTGGACCCCATTAGATCGTGCCATACTCGTGGGAACACAATGGAAAACCCAAACAAATTTAAAATTTTGCCTGTTGACGTGGACGAGGTGGAGTGCGTGGGAGAAGAAACCCGGCGCTCGCAGGTATCCGGGCCTGCGAGTGGTAAATTGGTGACCGATGGATGCGCAGGGGTAGGCGACCAGGCCCCTGTAGCGGATATGGATACTGGAAGCGGAAATCGGTCGCGTGGGACGTCTTCCGTCAGGAAACGTCCAGTGTGCCAGTCCACAGACGAAGAAGGCCTGCCGGCCCCCAAGTTGCCGACTTCGAAGAGGGGTCGGCAGGCATCGAGAGGAGCGAGTGCTTCGCAGCCGCGGAGGGATAAGCACGGACGGTTCGTGCGCCCCAATACCCCGGCGGCTAGTGAAGCAGAGAGTGACAGCGGGGTCACTACGGAGGACCCTGGCGATGGCGGTGAAAGTTGTGCCTCACTGGGGAGCTCAAAGGCGGAGCTCAACGCCGCCAAGAGGGAGCAGCGCAAAGCCGTCGCGGCCGACGAAGTGTCGGTAATGGCCCGACGCGCTCGCGAGCGACGAGCTGCTCTGGCGGCGGAAGGGGGAGAGCCATCGGCGGTGGCCTTGAGCCAGCTGGCTCTGGATGGGGTGGACTTAGTCCTGAAGGTGGCCACTAAGTCCGGCAGCCTGAAGGGCACGTTCACCCGTGGCTTAAAGGAGGCTGCCGCGGATATCAGGGAGGCGGTTGGCATCCTCCTCAACAGGACGGCCTCTGACGAGGTCACAAAATTGCAGGAGGAAAACAGCCGCCTCCGAAATGACCTGGAGGACCTCCGACGGCAAGTCACTGCGCTAAGCGAGCAACAACAGCGACGCACGTCCACTGATGCCTCGACTCCCGCACCGCGACCGGCAAGCCCTCGTACCGACGAAGACGTCGAACGCATTGTCCGGCTCTGCATGCTCCAGTGCGGGAGCATGGTTAACGCTCGGCTGGAGGCGATTTCTCGGCGTCTCCCGGCGGAAATCCTTCGTCCGCCTCTAGCGGCTGACACGCGGAGGACTGAGGAGCCGCCGAGACTTGCACCTCAAAAGGGGAAGCCCGCGGAAGGCACGAAAAAGCCCGCGGAGGGCATCAAAAAGCCCGCGGAGGGCAATAAAGAGCCCGCGGAGGGAGCTCCTCCGAGCGACCAGCCCACGACTGCCGGGTCCAAGGGTGAGACCTGGGCGAATGTCGTGGGCCGCAAGAAGGCCCGCAAAGCCGCCAAGAAGGCCGCAGCAGCTGCATGCGCCCCCGATGGAACTATAAAGGCGGTTGCGCAGCCTGCGCGGCGGACTGCCAAAGGCGGTCGCAAAGGACCGACGATACGTGCCCCGCGTTCCGAGGCTGTGACGCTCACATTACAGCCCGGAGCTGCGGAGCGCGGCGTAACGTACCAGTCGGTCATTGCCGAGGCCAAGGCCAAGATCAAATTATCAGATCTTGGCCTCCAGTCCGTCACCCTCAGGCAGGCTGCCACAGGTGCGCGGCTGTTCGAGGTGGCTGGTGCTGCGAGCGGCAGTGCCGAAAAGGCGGACGCTCTGGCCGCCAAGATGAGGGAGGTCCTCAACCCTGACGACGTCCGGGTCTCCAGGCCAATGAAAACCGCAGAGGTGCGGATTGCTGGTCTGGACGACTCTGTGACCTCTGAGGAGGTGGTGGCGGCCGTTGCCCAAAGCGGAGAGTGTCCGCCGGACAAGGTGCGGGCCGGCGATATACGCGTCGACGCCACCGGACTCGGCGCAGTTTGGGTTCGGTGCCCTGTAGCGTCGGCGAAGAAGATCGCCGATAGCGGCAGATTGCTGGTTGGCTGGGTTGCAGCGAGGGTGAAACTTCTGCAGCCCCGGGCTTTGCGATGCTTCCGGTGCCTGGAGAAGGGGCACGTCCGGGCAAAGTGCACCGCCGAGATTGACCGCAGTGATCTTTGTCATCGCTGCGGTCAGCCCGGCCACAAGGCGGCCCAGTGTTCCGCGGCGCTCAACTGCAGCTTATGTTCGGCTGCGGGGAAGCCAGCGGGACACAAAGTGGGCGGAGGGGCCTGTGGCGCGCCTGCCAGCAAGGCCAAGAAGAAAAAGAAGAGGAGCTCTAAACCTGCCGGGGAAAACTCGCCACCCCCGCAGGCTAGTAGCTACGCGGCCGACTCCCGGCCCAGGATCGTAGCCGAGGGAATGGAGTGTCAATAATGGCACAATTCCATTTTCTCCAGGGCAACATCAACCACTGTGCCAGAGCTCAGGATCTCCTACTCCAGAGCATGGCAGAGTGGTCGATTCATGTGGCTGTGGTCGCCGAACCGTACTTCATTCCCGCCCGTGACAACTGGCTGGGATGCGCTGACGGTTTGGTGGCCATTATTGGCGAGACTCTGATCGACCCGTTTCGGGGCCGCGGCTGGGTTGCTGCGGTCTCGGGCGGCATTGTCATTGTGGGGGCGTATTTCTCCCCGAACAAGAGTCTCGCCGACTTTGAGGGTTTCCTTGTCGAGTTGGGCGCCGTCGTGGGCCGCTATCACCCTCGTCCCGTTCTGGTGCTCGGGGATCTTAACGCCAAGTCATCGGCGTGGGGATCTCCGGTCACTGACTCTCGGGGCGAGGTGCTAGAAGAGTGGGCGGTGACGACTGGCCTGGTCGTCCTGAATCGGGGTTCGGAATACACGTGCGTGCGGCAGCGGGGCGGGTCGATAGTGGACGTCTCGTTTGCTAGCCCCTCTGTCGCCAGCCGAGTCCACGATTGGCGTGTCGCCGTGGAGGTGGAGACGCTGTCGGACCATCGGTATATCCGGTTTGACGTTTCTGCCCAGACCGCGAGCGACCGCCATCCAACAACCCCGATTAACGACGGCCCGCGTTGGGCGCTTAAGCGCATCGACAAGGAACTACTCGAGGAAGCTGCCTTAGTCCAGTCCTGGATCTGGGAGTCGACGACGGACGGCCCCGTCGACGTCGAGGCGATGGCGCTGCGGTTTCGCGGGGCGATGACGCAGATCTGCGACGCGTCCATGCCCCGTGTCCGCCAACAGTCCGCAAGGCGCCAGGTGTATTGGTGGACCGCCGAGATCGCGCAATTGCGCGTAGTATGCGTTGCGGCTCGTCGCCAGTACACCCGATACCGGAGACGGCGTCGACGGGATTCCGCTGAGGAGGACGCGCTGTATGAGGTGTACCGCGCGTCTAAGGAGACTCTGTGGCTGGCCATCGGCGACTCAAAGTCGCGTGCCAGGGAGGAGCTGCTGGGGTCCCTAGATCGGGATCCGTGGGGGCGCCCTTATCGTTGGGTACGGGGCAAGTTGCGTCCCTGGGCGCCTCCACTAACACAAAGCATGCAACCCCAGTTGCTAGAGGCGGTGGTATCGGCCCTCTTTCCAGAGCGAGCACGACTCGTTCCTCCGGCGATGGCTTCGCCCTCAGCCACAGACTCTCCAGAAGAGGAGAGCACCGATTTCCCCGAGGTGACGCAAGCAGAGACGAGAGCGGCCGTGTGGCGGCTTCGGGCCAAGAACACAGCGCCCGGACCCGACAGAGTTCCTGGTCGAGCTCTCGTCCTGGCTCTGAAGGAGTTAGAGCCCCAGCTGAGGGGGCTCTTCACGGCATGTCTCGAGCAGGGTCAGTTTCCCAGTGTGTGGAAGGAGGGGAGGCTGGTCCTGCTCAGAAAGGAGGGGCGCCCCGCGGACTCGCCGTCCGCGTATCGGCCCATAGTGCTGCTCGACGAGGCGGGCAAACTTTTTGAGCGTATTATCGCAGATCGCCTCGTCAGCCACTTGTGCAGGGAGGGGCCGAACTTGGACGACAACCAATTTGGTTTTCGTCGGGGGCGCTCCACCATAGACGCCATCATGCGCGTGAGGGCCCTGGCGGAGGAGACGGTGTCCCGGGGTGGGGTGGTGCTGGCGGTATCCTTGGACATCTCCAACGCATTCAACACCCTACCCTGGAGTTGTATTCGGGAGGCTCTGAAATACCATCGCGTGCCTCCCTACCTCAGTCGCACAGTAGGGGCTTACCTGGAGGGCAGATGCGTCACCTATCGGGGACGCGACGGTGCCAGTCGGCACCTCATGTCGTGCGGTGTTCCGCAGGGATCGGTCTTGGGACCGCTCCTGTGGAACATCGGCTACGACTGGGTGCTGAGAGGCGAACTCCCGTCGGGCGCCAGCTTGACGTGTTATGCGGACGACACGCTCGTAACTGCCCGGGGGAGCTCGCACAGGGAAGCGACGTTGATAGCCACGACTGCGGTGTCACAGGTGGTGAACCGCATCCAGCGCCTGGGCCTGGAGGTGGCCCTAAACAAGTCGGAGGCTATGGTGTTTCATGGTCCCCGACGTGCGCCGGCGCCGGGATCACACATCGTGGTCAGCGGGGCCCGGATAGCTGTCGAGTCCACCATGAAGTATCTGGGTTTGGTGCTCGACAGCCGATGGGAATTCGGGCCCCACTTCCGGCGGCTGGCGCCCAAGCTGATGGGCGCAGCGGGCGCGCTTTCAACGTTGCTTCCCAACTTGGGGGGCCCGAGTGCCGCCTGTAGGCGGTTGTACGTGGGAATCGTGCGGTCCATGGCCCTGTATGGGGCCCCTGTGTGGGCGATGGACATGACGACCAGCACTCTCGCCATTCTGCGCAAACCGCAGAGGGCGATGGCCGTCAGAGTCGTCCGCGGGTATCGCACGATTTCCTACGAGGCGGCTTGCGTCCTGGCCGGATCCCCGCCCTGGGACCTAGAGGCGAAAGTACTCGCGTCATTATATCGATGGCGCGAGGAAGAGCGGGCACGGGGCTTGAGGCCGGTGCAGCGGCAGATCGCGCTGCGCCGAGAGGAGCTCCGTCAGGTCTTGGTGACGGAATGGCGGCAAAGGCTTCTGCGCCCTACCGCCGGCCTCGCTACCGTCGAGGCGATCCGGCCAGTACTCGACGACTGGCTCGGGAGAAGGCACGGCTCCCTGTCGTTTAGGGTGACGCAGGTGCTGTCGGGGCACGGCTGCTTCGGCAAGTACCTGTGCCGCATAGACAGGGAGCCGGACGCTCGGTGCCACCACTGCGTTCATTGCGGGGAGGACACGGCGCAACACACGCTCGCCGAGTGTGTAGCTTGGGAGGAGCAGCGCCGTGTCCTCACAAATGAAGTAGGAAGCGATCTGTCGCTGCCGGCCGTAGTGCGAAGGATGGTCGGTAGCGCAGAGTCGTGGGACGCGGTGGTGTCCTTCTGTGAGGACGTGATGTCGCAGAAGGAAACTGCGGAACGGGAGAGAGAAATCTTGACTCCCTTTCCCGGCCGCAGAAGGCGCACCGGGCGCAGGAGAAGGGCGGACAACGCCCTTTTCCGGCCCCCATGAATGGGTCCAGGGGCGATGGACTTGGGGAAGTCCCCGCCCCCTATTTAATGGACCCGAGTCGCAGGCGCGCGCGGGTGTCGGCGCGCGCCTCTGAGGCGATGCACGGGGCAGTTCAACACCTCACTACCCCGTGCAGGAGTCGAGGCCCGGGCAGAACCGGCCAGCACTAGTGTGGGGCTGCGGAAGAATCTGGATTCCCGCGGCCCCGCGCGCACGTGCGAGGAGACACCGGGGTGGTTTTAGTCGGTAAGAGTCCGGCACGCAGTCCATGAGGATTTCCCCCCGTCAAAAAAAAAAAAAAAAAGATGCATCTATTAAGTTAAACCAGATGCAACTAATTGTTTTTAAATGTAAAGAAGATTTACTTATGTCAGTATTTTAAAATGATGTCATTGTAACCTATGACTATGATTCATTTGAATTTTAAACCGATCCTTTTTGACCATGAACAAAATTTAACAAGAAATTTTTCTCTTTTTAAGGATTCTTAATTAATAGATATCTTAGTCTCAATCCATATTAAATGCTTGTTTGTCATAAAACAAATCTCGAAAATAAATCGAATCTAATCAATGTTTTTCAGCGGTGTGCCCTTCTACCACCCCTTCCACACGATCCAATCTAATTGGCCAATTTGTATACCTGTCCTTTTCTTTAGATATCACCAAGAACAGGACAATAGATCAAATTGGCCCAAAAATTGGGTGCGTGTGGACGGTGTTTACGTCTACGTATCCATCTGGTTATCCGTATCCACTACGCACCCAATTTTGATGCGATCTTCAATTTCACCATCATCACTGTAGGTTTACATATTGGAGTTCTATTTACTCGATTTTTTATTTATCAATAGCATTAAAAATAAAGTAAAAAATAGTCATATATTTTAGTCAAGTAGGTTTACAAGAAATACACACGACGAATTCAAATTCAAATTTTTTTTATTCAAATAGGCCTAATATAAGCTCTTTCGAATCGTTACAATTTTTTCCTACCACCAGTTCAGACGGAAGATTTGTGCTAAGAAGAAGCTGGCAAGAAACTATGCACTTGCTCTTTTAAAATGGTAATTTGTATCTTATTAGATACAAATTACAATGACAGAAAATATAAAATTAACATAAAATATCTGTAATTTCTGATGACGAAAAAAAAAATTATACAAATAATTAAAGATTAATAACACTATAAATGAAGAGAGAAAAAAAGCGTATTAATATACTGGTATACATATATTTTATACCTACATTTAAAGGTGTAAAAAATTAAATAAAGGTAGAAAGTGTATATACAATATATTAAGTACCTAGCAGTAGGTAGGCTTGTGTTTGGTGTCTGTGCAGAGTTTATCATTCCAGCTATTTTTATAATTTAGATAATCTTCAATTTTATAATAAGCCTTTCTGCTGAGTGAATTTTTAATGTAGGATTTAAACCTTTTTCCTGGTAAGTTCAGCACGTTTTCAGGCAGTTTATTATAAAATCGAATCGACAATATTTTTAATCTTACGTGAATGGCCTGTTGAGAAGAAATGCCGCAAGAAACTCAATAGTTAACCTTTTTTTTGTGATTTTAACATAAAAGCGTCTTAAAAAAAATTGGTAGATAGAAAAAATATTTTAATAATAAATTAGCTCTAAAAAGAGATAGGATTCAATTGTTCGATACAATTACAAAGATTCACAACGATATTTAAATTATTAAGACGGAAATATTTGTTCTTGGTTTTTACCATGGTTACCTCTTTTATATGATGACTACTACTTTAAATTCTACTACTACCTACTAGGGTTAATATAGGGTACAATAATCACAATCCACGCGACCTCTGTATCCGGTTACGCGCTGTTTGCCGGGTTATGTTAATTATTATTGGTTTATAATAAGAAGTCAATAAAACTGCGACCATAACGTGTCACGGTTGTTGATTATATTAACAATCGTTAAGAGTCAGTAGAATAACGGCACTTTAACTATAGAAATATTTATAATGATAAGAAAGACCGAAATGGAATATAAAAAAAAAAAAATATGACATGATGAGCTAGACCAGTGGTGCCCAACTGGTGTTGCTCCAAGGGCTGTTTTGAAAATCCCGAGACGCCTAGCGGGCACCGCCGAGTTTATAAAAAACATAAGTAAGATACAGTCGACGCAACGTCCTTTGGCTGATATGATGATGAGATAAAGGAAACTACATTATAAAATTACAACCTTTTTTATTTGTTATGGTAATATGACACACTACAAAAAAATAGACAGGAACTACAGAGAGCTAATGCGATACTTGGCTGTTCACATTTTCAGATAGTTTATTAATGAAAAAGCAGGACGACGTGACTCGCGGCCTGTCGCTCGTATTCACGCTGTAGCCTACGCATTTCATTTCATGCGTACCATACCTAAGAACGACTTATTCAGCGTAATTTATTTAGTTATTGTTTATTTAATTCCGATTTATTAGCGGGCGTCTAGAAAACAGGCCGCGGGCTACCAGGCACCCGCGAGCTACCAGTTGGGCACCACTGAGCTAGACGCTTACATAGAGGACTGGTCGGCAAGAGGAGACTCGAAAAGTTGAGGCGAAGTTTTTGCCCTGCAGTTCGTGCGTCGACAGTAAGTACTCAACGCACGAACAGAGACGAATTCGAAACAAATGACTGCTAAAACTAGAGTGTGAACGGGCTCTTCGGCCTATTTCTTATGTCAGTTTTTTTTTCATTTGTCTTCTAACTTGGTTCCCAATTTCATTCCACTTCAGTCAACTTCGAGATGTTGTAGAGCCTAGAATCCCACTCAAAAATATCCATTTATAATTCCTGGAGTGAAATAGACCTAAAGTTTGCTTAAGTACTTTATATTGTATTAAAAATATTAGTCACATAAAGTTTAAATCTGTCTACTTAGGTACAGGTACGTACGTTGCCTAGAAAACACTAAACACAAAAGTCTATCACAAATAAAAGTGTGTCATATTATGTGTTTTTTTTTTTAATTTACGCTTACGAAAGGAAGGTGGTATTGTGCTTAATATCATACCTCAAATACTACCAAAGTCTACCCGAGCTTAAGGGTATTTTTGCTTATTCATTGTTGAAATTATTCCACGTTGACTCACTAGTCTTGGCCTTAACGTTCTATTGTCGAGGCGTGGCACTAGTACATTCTCCCAGTACAATCTACCCGCTATATTAATATAATTACTAAAATAATTATAATTTACTACTCAAGAACTTATTGTTCTACGTTTATTGAATAGAACAAAATATTAATTAATTATATTAATAGTTTCCTTATAGTAAATTAGCTTTATTATCGATGTAATGTCAGTTTCTGTTAGATTGCAAGTCATGAAACTACAAAAATAGAAATATTGCTCCATTTTATTAAACCAAATCTATTGCAGATTGGCGAGTATTCATTACATAATATAAATTAAAGATTTTACAAATTTTCAAAGAGGCAGAGATCTTATTAAAAAGGCTAGTTCAACAGAGGAAGTACCACACTCGCACAGAATATCGGCGTGTAGCAGCAATGAATTTCGATTGGTGAGAAAACTCCAAAAGCCTCTTACCTCTTTTACAGGGTGACTCTTTTAAACTTCTTCCTTATTCCATTCTTCTTTCTTTCCTCCGTTCTTCCTGAATGTTTTTCAGGGACTCCTCTAGTATCAATGTGCTTCATGGACGGCGGTGATCACTTACTATCAGATGAGTCGCTTAATCGTTTCGCAACCTCTGCCATAAAAAAATGGTTATAGTTTTTATTATACACTGGGCGTCAAAAGTAAGTAGTACAGTTTTAAAATTGCAATATCTCCTAAACTACAGAAGCTAGACCTTTCAAATAAAAAAAAGTTAAAAGACAATTTCATTTCATTTAATAAAAACGTCATGCATAATATCATTTTTTAAAGATTGACTGAAAAAAAAACTTAATAAACAAAAACACTCTTTTTTAAACTGTTGGCTTGTACTTTTGTTTTTTATTGTTTTCTTTATTTCTGATAAATCAATTGCAATTCAAAAGCAAATGTGTCTTCAGCGAGTAAACGTCACTAATCATGCCTCTTTCACCAGAAGAATGTGCAAGAATCATAACTTTTCTCGAAGTAGGCATCAGTATGCGTCATACTGCAAGAACGGTGGGTGTAACTCTAAGAACGATCCAGCAAGTAAAGCGAAGGTACTAAGAGACTGGAAACCATCTAAGGAGACCAAGTAATGGCAGACCCAGGTGCACTAGTACCGGAGAGACCGCTTAATTGTCTCTACTGTGTTAAGAAATCGTCACCTTAATGCAGTTAAGGTCCAGCAACAGCTTCTTCAGACCCGAAGAGACTACGTTAGTGAGAGTACAGTGAGGAGAAGACCTTGCTGAAGCCAACCTGAAGTCGTACAGGCCAGCAAATGGCCCCAAACTTGAGACAGGGCATCGAGTAGCAAGACTACGCTACGCCCGTCAACACGTACCATGGGACGAAGAAGAATGGACAAGAGTTTTGTTCACAGATGAGTCTCGGTTTTCTTTATTCACTTCCGATGGAACGCGGAGAGTATACAGGCTACCTGGTGAGCGATACATTCAAGGTTGCATCTCGGAAAGAGTTCAATACGGCGGGGGCTCTGTACACGTATGGCCTGGCATCTCTTCAGAGGGTCGCACAGAGCTAGTGGTCACAGAAAATGGCAGTCTGACGGGTGAAAGATATGCATTAGAGATCCTTATCGAGTATGCAGGGCCATATTTAGTAAATATGGGTGATGGAGCGATACTAATGCATGATAACGCCCGGCCACACACCGCTCACCTCGTACAAGAGTACATTCAGGAGGTTGGCATCAGCTTGATGGCTTGGCCATCAAGAAGCCCAGATCTTAACCCGATTGAACACACTTGGGATGAGCTTGGGAGGCTAGTCAGAAGACGCAGACCACCCCCCGCCACCCTCAGGGCTCTAAAACAGGCCCTGATAGAAGAATGGGTGAATATTCCCTAACACCGCCTCCGAAACTTAGTGTTCAGCATGCCAAACCGGCTCGAAGATGTCATCAGAGCCCGAGGCGGCAACACAAGTTACTAAAGTGGGAACAAGGCCCAAAACTTAAAAATTAAGTTCTTGATAGTTACTTCAAAATGGTTAGCTTTTTAGTTTTTTCTTAATTTTCAGTGTAAAACTTTACTAATGCTAAATAAAATATTATTTTTAGAAAACTTTGTTAAATTTGCTATAAAATTACTTTTATTTCAAAACTCTAACTTCTATAGTTTAAGAGTAATTGCAATTTTAAAACTGTACTACTTATTTTTGACGCCCAGTGTAGATACATTTATCTGACATTCATATAGCGACCCATTATTCAATATTTAACCCTTAGGTGTCACATTCAGGAAATATTGTAAGTATTTAATTGTAATTAAATGTTATACTGTAGGTCTCAATGACCTGAGTACAGAAGAATAATGTAATAATACCATTCAGTAGGTTAGGTAGGCATTTTGTTATTATAATGGTTTATATCTTTTAAATGATTGTTAAGTTACTGGTTTCTTTAACTTTTAAAGTGACAAATAAGCGTTAGTCGCGTAATGAGAATTACGAAATGGCTACGAAATCTTAATTAGGGTCAAGCCCTTATCCGTTCGCGGTGCTTGAGTTTTTGTCTCATATTTTATTTATAAACCAATAATTTATTATTACATAGATCCGGTATTAATTAATAATAATTATATGGAAGTAGTTAAATATATTTAATTTAATTAAGACACACCTATACAAGTATATTAACAAGCCTAGTAGTATAAAGTTAATTACTATAAATATATTTTAACGTTTTTTCCTCAGAACGTTTTGGCTACAGTGTCATACGACTTTGTGGGTGTTGCTTCAATGAATTGTTAGCTCCAGTGTACCACGCTGAAATATTTTCCCCACAACTTGTGTCGCCTCAGCCTCGTTCGCCCCTGAGTTCAAGACCGTATTTGAACCGGAAACAATACCCCGATCCAAATATTTCGCAGCTCTGAATAGCGGTAAGGTTTCAGGCAGTTTTCTGTGAATTCATGGTCGTAAACCCTCCTGTACCTAAGAACTACCGGGGTTTTGAATGCTGGAAGGATTTCCATATAATGTCGTCGCGTCGGGTGTCTGTGACTGGGTATTCAAAATTCTTATAGTTGCCTTGCTGCGCTGCCATGACCGTCAGTGATCACTCACCATAAGTTCAGTTGAACATGTACAGAATATTATACTGTATGCATTTTCCTAATTAAAAACAAATACGGCTCGTGTTCCGCCTCTAGCATAAAAAATATATTTGTGAAGGTGTGTTTAATCCGGGAGGGTTCCCTTGTAGGTATATTCTGTATAATTAATTCATAGTCAAAAGGATCTACTTTTCGTAATGTCATTAAAAACATGAAGGTGTTATAAAATCAATTCATTTACGGTTCATTAATTTACGACAGTTACAATAACCCTTTAGTATACATTTAACTTAACATATTAGTTGTTTTTGAACTTAATTTCTGAATAATAAGGTTCAAAGTAACTTCTTATTCAGAATACAAATTTTCTCAAAGGTCCCATGAAATAATAATTATGTTGAAAGTGCGTAACAAACCTAATAAACATTATGTTATGCATATTCATCTGTCCTTAACCTGACAATCTTGTCAATACTTTAATTAGTTTAATTTGCGAATTATTAATAAAAGTACGCAATACGCACGTACTACTTATTTTAAATTATATTAATTTATACGATAGTATATCCGGCAATATGTTCACCATATAAAATTATACTTACGATGAAATTTAAAACAAAAATAATAATTGGCTATACTACTTTTAAATATAACTGGGTAGGTACGCAATTAGATGAGCCACAGCACAGCGATTTAATCACATTTTTACATACTATAAAATGTTCCACGGCGATATGCTAAGGGCTATAAGAGAATTTAATTTCTCATGTGGAACTTAATTTAGAATGGTAAATTCTGTCATCTGTTTGTTACGAATGGTAAACGTAACAGATGACAGAATTTACTCGTTTTATATAAGAAAATACCTATTATGCCCCTATTTTTCGGACACATTACAAAGTATTGTTTGTTATGAGGTGTATAATACCTATCTGTGTCCAAAGTTTCCTGCGGTACCATAAAATAACGATATTCTAATCCTTTAGATTCAGAAGCCAAGGATAAAACAATTATGTCGTTTGACAATTATTGTACAATTAATCACTAGTATTCGACTAGTCAACAATGTATAGTTCAATATCGATCACGAATAATCACTATCTTTCATAGATATTCGTCTAACTTATTTGCATCTTTAATTATTCATAAGTGACGGTTAAAGATATCGATCAGTCATAATTAACGTTCGTTCGTGATTGTTTCGTTACTGCTTCGTGAATTGCTATCGTAAATTAATAATAGATAAGTATATTTAATTTAACAATATAATGAGATATTTGTAAAGAGATATAGTTAGTTAAAGCATCACCTTGGGTAGAGAAGAATAGAAGTAAACTTGCAGTCTCAGTGCAAAGGCATGGAAGACTAATCTTTGAAAAACTTCATCTTTATTATGTCAGCTATATACTGGTGCTAATTCTGTTGTAAATTTAACTGACTAAACCAAGTATTTAAGCTTCTTGGACTAAACTAATTTTGACACACACGTCCGTCATATCGGCCCCGCCGGCGGGGCCGCGCGTCGCGCCACCCTCCTGTAGGGACTCGGTTTTCGCGGTACCGGCACGTGCCCGGCCGCTTCTCTCCAATCCGTTCGCCTTCCCCCAGTGTCGCCATAGGCCGAGGTTCGAGCCCCCTCTGGGGCGCCCCTAGGCAGACACTGTAAATTTTTGGCGGCAACAGTCCGGTGTCCAGAAAAGGGTGTTAGTACACCCGAACTGAACTTTTCAATTAATAAAAAAAAAAATTGACAGGACTAGAAGTGTTGCTATCCTTTTCACTAATTGTAAACCAAGGAAACATCTTTGGTCATGTCAATATTAGTTTAGTCTAGTTAAATGTACCTACAACAGAATTAGCACCACTTTTTTATTTTTTTTATTTTTATATGTATACAGACAATTTACACAGATTGAGCTAGCTCCAAAGTAAGTTCGAAACTTGTGTTATGGGATACTAACTCAACGATATTATATTTTATGACAAATACATATATAGATAAACATCCAAGACCCGAGACCAATCAGAAAAAGTTCGTTTTTCATCATGACCCGACCGGGATTCGAACCCGGGTCCTTCTGGGTGGCGGTCTGGCATGATAACCATTACGCCACGGAGGTCGTTAAAACCACTGTTCGATACAAATTAATTAACGGGTATACATTCACATTCAAAAGACAAAATTGTTGAAGAAGACTGGGCCAACAATAAAATTGTCAACATTGATATTATTGATAACATGCAAAATCTAATCTTTATGTCAGCTACTGTTCGCTACAAATTAATTAACAGGTATACATTCAAAAGACAAAATTAGTTTCTTTTTTTTTTAAGTTCTTTTTTTAATGAACTTTGTAGTGAGTCCCACTGCGAACTTCTGCACCGGACCAGCATGGGACTTCTGTTTGAAGGAAAGGCTCTTTTTCAGGTTTGAAGAACCGGGTTCTGTATCATGTATGTTAATGCATACTCTAAGGTAGCTGTGTGTTTTATACAAAACTACGTAGCTGTTACCAAACCCACATTGGAAATTATGTGTCCATAAAAATGAGGGATTATATAATGACTATAAATGTCATTTGTAACTTATATGAGTAGGATGTAATAATAGTACCTACTAACAGGCGTAATATAAACCACAGGAGTACAGAATAAGCCTCAAGCGATTACAAATTAATAGCTACCGGATCAAAATAGTTTCGATAGCGTATTGATATAAATATTAGATTACATTTATAATTCATAAGTTGAGACGGAACAGTCAATTGGTCTCGTATGAACTATTATTAGTTTGTCTCCTATTGTCTAAGTATTATTACTAGTGAGTAATAGCAGTATTACCCAAGTACTCCGTTTATTGCTAGTTTCGAAATTTTTTGACAAATAATAACCTTTTCCTTTCGTATTAACTATTATTTTAATCTCTGAACATCAACTTCAGATCATCGAAATCTTGAGTTACCAATACTTAATATTATAAATACGAAAGTGTGTTAGTTTGTGTGTCCTTCGGTTTGACATGATTTTGTTGGGATAGATTAAGGTCTGGAGAGTGACATGAGCTACTTTTTATCCCAGAAAAACATCTTATTCCCCTGAAAATAAATATGGCAGATCCTCTGGACCACGTAGGCGAAGCCGCGGGTGACAACTAGTACAATTATATAAGTGATTTCATCCACTTAAACTCCTCCGAAAATTATATTTGAAATTGTCTTTGACACTAGAAAGAACAATTTTCCATCTTTTATCACATAATACACTGGGCGTCAAAAATAAGTAGTACAGTTTTAAAATTGCAATTACTCTTAAACTATAGAAGTTAGAGTTTTGAAATAAAAATAAATCTTTAAAGGACGATATTATGCATAAAGTTTTTATTAAATGAAATAATTGTCTTTTAACTTTTTTTTATTTCAAAGATCTAGCTTCTGTAGTTTAAGAGATATTGCAATTTTAAAACTGTACTACTTATTTTTGACGCCCAGTGTAGTTCCTATTAAGTTTTTAAAAAAAGATGTTATTCTGTGTATTTTTTTGAAGTGAAAACTTCTCTAGCGGCACTTGGCACTTTTTTTAGATGAGTAAAAAATGTTAAACTCGCGTCAGATCCGTAGCCTGATCGAAAAAGCGTAAGATGCTTAAGTTTTCACTTCTGCCGGCACTCCCGGAGTGCAACCCGTCCTTTTTTTTCTAAACCTGACAATACAGGTATTGCGTAAAGAAACAGAGATTTCAAGTCAATTATAATATATACGGTTCAAAACAATGAAACCTAACCGGTCAAACCGCTTTTCATTTCCCTGAATCGGTTTCCTCGATCGTAGCGGTTTTTAATATAAATTGCCACTTTGCAGCACAATTAGATCTTGTTAATTAGCGTCAATAAAGGTTTTTTTATTTTCGCCAAACAAGATCTCAGTACAGACTTCATCTTACTTAATGGGCTGGGCAATCGTTACTAATATTATAAATGAGAAAGTGAGTTTGTTTGTTTATTTGTTTGTTTGTTATTCCTTCACGGCTTGACTAAGCAGCCGATCATTATGAAAATTTGCATACATATTGTTAGGGGTACAGAACCCAAGATAAGCAAGCTACTTTTTATCCTGTGAAAGTATGTCGTTCTATAAATAATACAAAATATTTTTTCTACTATAGAGGGCGCAGTATCGGCCAACAGATGGCGCCACAAGTCGCGCTATGGGTTGTTTTGTTGTCAAACGAGACCTATGTCATAAAATTTACGCGAGCGAAGCTGTGGGCAAAAGCTAGTTTTAAATAAAATAAATATTTGCAAAAAAATATACTAATAAAATATTTCCTCTTTTACTTTGAAGATTTTAGTGAAATTAAAATCCTTGAAAAAACAAGTACTTTAACCCGCTTGCTTATTTGTCTCTTGTTTGTGGTATAATAAAATACAAAAAAAAAATCACTTCTAATGTAAAATAAATAAATCATTCTTGTAACTTATTCAAAAGTAGTGCTAATGTATTTACATAATAAAATTTAATTTCATATTTGATAACATCCTTTTTACCAAATTGTAAAAAAAACAATGGGTACTATAATATTGATTTTGTGCGTCCTCCTCTAATCTAATGTTGCTGTGCCCAACAGGGTCCATAAAATGTTCTTGTATTTGTCATGCCATCCTATGTATCTTTATGGTTGCAATAAATATTGAGTATTGAGTAATAAACAGATATATGCATCTATACATCACCTATCTATTTGTCCTGAATGACTGACTGATATGACGGATCAACGCACAGCTTATATAGCTGATCGTAGAGACCTGAAACTTTGAGAAGAAAGAAGAAGAAGAAAGAACCTGCGCAACTTCGTTTGCGTGTATCCCGCATTCCTGTGGGAATTTTGAAAATCCTTTCTTATCAGATGTCCATATTCAAAGAACTTGACCTCAAAGTTTTCAGTTTATACGCTCAGCGATTTAGGCATAATAAACTTTCCACGTCTGTCATTCATAACTTTAACACGGAAAGTTTTTAAATGAAGCGCAAAGTATTTTTCGAAATTCTTGTGGAAACAGGAATATTACGTCTGTTAAACGTCACGTCTGTCCGCATGTACAAAATATTGTTGAGATCATTTACTCTTTCGCCTAAAGACAGTTCATGAAAGTTTGTTGGCTTTAAACCAGTTAACCTCGCATTATTAACTTCAATTAAAATGTAGTTATGACTATTCAGGTACTTCATGATGGTTTTGTTTACATTATTAAATACATAATTTTATATAACAATATAGTATATTGTATGTATGTATAAAATATAAGTCTTATTCGGCATTAGACAAAGAATGCGGTGCGCCCTCGCTTATTCTATGGTCACGACTTTAATTTCAATAATTTTATTATTTGTTTAATGCAATTATTCAATATATTATGACGAATGTCTTATTATTATTGTTTCGATAAGAACAATACTTTACTATATATTCCACTCATAATTCATATAATTAACAATTTATAGACAGACTAGATGCCAGGTCACCTGCATTCAAATTTTATTCCACAAAAATAAGTAACAAAAAATTCAAAATATTTTTATTCAAATATTATTATATCTTTTCTTATTAAAAAAAGTTTGCAAGCATGTACATGTAATACTTTTACGCATCATTTTTTTTAAATCAGACTAGCTTTTCTACGTACGTGTAAATGGTCTGTTGAGAAGAAGTGTCACGCGCGAGGAACTCAACAGCTAGCATTTTTTGAAAGCCTTATAGTTTTTTATACATTTATTCTATCACCAGTTTAGACTGTATGAATTTCGCTGCTTGGTTCTAATAAAACATTTCCATCGCAGTGTCACGCCAAAATGAGAGCGGGTCGTGTTAAAACGATAAGTATTTAATTAAGCGTTTAAACCTCAAAAACACTTCCTTGGCTTCTAAAATTATTTTCCGGGTAGATTGTATAGTACCGACATTCCTGGCAAGCCGACAAACAAAACCGAATCCTTTCACTGCACGGTATATTTAGTTCAAACCGTTTCTTAGAACTGCAAAGCGTTTGTTGATAGCATATTATAATACCTATTTAATAACATACGTTAGACACAGTATCATTGGTTACTATTTTATTGTGTTGCGTGTATGTAGCGTGAAAAAATCAAGTTAAGGTTAGCCGTCTAGTCCCAAACTAAGAAAATCTGGGAACTAGATTTCTGAAATATGCCTTTTCGTATCAATCAATCTCATACATCCCAAGGCGTCCCTTGGGATTGGGTTTTTGGTTCGAAGCCGTGAGCTAGATTTGAACCTGGCGGCCCTTAGAATTGAGTATACAATTCCTGCCTGCCACAATGTATACTGTACTGACTGAGTTTTTAAACTTAATTTAGACGTATCCCAGACAGGAACAATCACATCTGGAAGGAACCGATCTAGAAAGAAATTAGACAAAGGGTGGTTTTTACAAAAGATAAGCAATGGAAAACCTCAGATGGACAATGCAATGAAGCTAATTGACGTCTCGGTGGAGAAGCTACAGCTGTCTTGGAACTCACAACTAATTGAATGAGAAAGAAAATAGACGAAATAGGAAGCATTGAAAGGAGTTCAACAACAATAATAATAATCCCAGACAGAGGTGATGGCACAGATTACTTAATATGGTGATGGTTTATCTTGATGTCACCTAGTCACCTGCCCGCGACAAATCGACGGACCCTTGAAATTTCTAGTTCAAGGTTATAATAACATTACGAAAGCGTACGACATAAGCTAAACGTTCCTACGAATGTTTCGTAACGTCAAAAAGGTCACATCGGAATACCAGCGAGACATATTCTGCCAAATAACCGTGAACTTTCATGGCGCTTCCAGTTTCCGACTTAAATCTGAATGTTTGTTTCGCACGCTATGTTTTTTTATGTTGCACACTACCTGTTGCTTGCGGTTTCGCCCGTGTTGTTTTTTTTAGGTTAATATATGCCACTAATCTATATATATAAAAGAGAAAATCACTGACTGATTCATCACGAAATCTCCGAAACCACAAGTGCCAGAAGTCTCAAATTTTGCATGGGGGTTCCTTTTGAGGCGTAGGTGCTCACTAAGAAAGGATTTTAGGAAATTCATCCCCTAAGGGGGTAAAACAGGGGTGCAAAGTTAGTATGAAACTTTGCCGTTTTTGAAGTTATTCGAATGAAATTCAGCATGAAGGTTCTTTAGGCGATACGAAGTTCGCCGGGTCAGCTAGTATTATATATGTGAAAGTTCGTGAGTATGTTTGTTACGTCTTCACGCTCAAATGGCTGGACCAATTTTTATGATATTTGGTATGTTGGTGGTAGTAGAAATTCAGCATGAAGGTTCTTTACTGAAAAGCATGGAGCATGAGTAAATTTTTTTTTTAAATTCATCCCTTAGGGGTTTACACGGGGGTGCAAAGATAGTATGAAACTTTGCCGTTTTTTAAAGTTATTCGAATGAAATTCAGCATGAAGGTTCTATATTAAAAGGCATGAAACACGAGTAAAATATTTTTCAAAAAAATCATCCCTTAGGGGGTTAAACGGGGGCGCAAATTTCGTATGAAACTTTTCCGTTTTTGAAGTTATTTAAATGAAATTCAGCATTAAGGTTCTTTATTGAAAGGCATGAAACACGAGTAAAATATTTTTCTCAAAAATTATCCCTTAGGGGGTTAAATGGGGGTGCAAAGTTAGTATGAAACTTTGCCGTTTTGAAGTTATTCGAATGAAATTCAGCATGAAGGTTCTTTAGGCGATACGAAGTTCTCCGGGTCAGCTAGTATTATATGTATATGTGAAAGTTCGTGAGTATGTTTGTTACGTCTTCACGCTCAAATGGCTGGACCAATTTTTATGATATTTGGTATGTTGGTAGTTGATACCTTGGATTAACACATAGGCTACTTTTTATCGTCATACTCGTATCGTTATTGGCCAATGGTGCTTATTCTGTTGTACATTTAACTAGACTAAACTAATTTTGACAGGACTAAAAGTGTTGCTATCCTTGTCACTAATTGTAAACCAAGGAAGGACAACACCTTTGGTTCTGTCAAAATTAGTTTAGTCTAGTTAAATGTACAACAGAATTAGCACCAATGGCTTTACTTTCTTTCCGTAATTTCATAACAACAACATTTATATCTATATTTAGAACAAAATGTATATTAAGATCCATACTAATTATACTAATATTATAAATGTGAAAGTGTGTTTGTTTGTTTGTCCTCCCTTCACGTCGAAAGTAATGAACGGATTGTTTTTTATTGGGAATAGTTTAAGGTCTGGAGAGTGACAGGCTACTTTTTATACCGGAAACACATCTTATTCCCACGGGAAAAAATAAAGTATATAATTTTTTGTACTTCTTTCACGTCGAAAGGAACCTAAGTACCGACATGTTTTTTTTAACAGAGGTAATTTAAAGTCTGGGGCTCTCCCCAGACCTTAAATCTCTTTAGACATAAGGCTACTTTTTTCCCAAGCGATAAAGAGATTCCCATGGGTTTTTTTTTGTTATTTTCCCTTGACCACGCGGGCGGAGCCGCGGGTAATAGCTAGTAATTATAAAAATAAACATTCAATTGAGTTGGTTTATAAGGAAACGTATACAAATGACAGGCGACTAACAAAGTATAATACTGTATCAAAGCGTGACTGATATTATAATCACGAAGAAAAGTGTTCCAATAAATGTAATTTAGACATATTTCTATTTTCAGTTGCTATAAATGTAGGTATCACATCATCATCTCAGCCACAAGAAGTCACTGCTGGACATAGGTCTCCCCCAAATGCTTCCAGTATGACCGGTTAGCAGCGGCCTGCATTCAGCGCAGAGGCTTCCTCTGCAAGTTTCCTTAAAAAATATTTAAAAAAAACTGACATAAACAGTCCATACATTCTCCAAAAATTAAATAACACATTCAAAAAAAACCAAGGGTAATTAAAACCTTACATCATCGTCTGACAGACAGTCTAGGTATCCACATACTCTTACTAAAATAACATGTCTCCGTTATAGTAGAGGAGCCCACGATGCTTTTGTATTCACTCGAGCGCTCTGGAAACCTATATAATTTTGAAGATTAGGTCAAGGAGAGCAAAAAATGTTTTATGATGTTTTCCTGTTTATCGGTGGGGGGAGCGTCGACAAGCTTTCAAACATAAAAAAAAATCAGTGACTAAAAACTACTTCATTCTTGTCGTCGAAATTTGCAGATTATACATTTCCCGTTATCCTTGAACTATTTACGTGTAAATAAAATAAAAATTTGACCGCGTTTGAGAATGCTAAGGTGTTTGTTTTTGCAAATTCAAAACACACTTCACTCTCTAGAAAATTTTTACACATACACATTTGTCAGCATGTAATTAAATTACATATAGCTTAATCTGACGTGCTTGAGTATTTCAAGATATCGATTTTTTTAAACTACGGAAGCCCCCCATTTGAAGAGTTGAAAATATAGTCAGACTTAGGGGATATCTGATACCCTGTTAACAGGGTAGCAGATATCCCCTAAGTCTGACGCGCTCGAGTTACTGCAAAAATCCCCTCTTGGGCTCCCCTACTATTAGGGGTGGATAGTGAAAATGGGCTTTAGTATCAGGACTATAAAATAACCTATTCTATAAACAGCCTATTTATAGTAGTGTCAAAAGGAATAGAGTCGTCATGTGAGCTAACTCAAAGTTTGCACAACGAATTAGCTACTTCCTACGTCCCGGGTTTTTCAAACGGAGTGTGAAAAATAAGGTTTGTTTGGTTGAACGAGTCTTACATTGTTGCTGGTGGTGATAATGGTTTTATTAAGTGTTACACAACACACAACATACCGGGATTTTCATTGGTATTTATCAAATATGCGATGACCAATCAATTCAAGAATCGATGAATGACAGCAGAGGTGAGAATGGTAGACTTTAGTAGGAAAGGATTATAATCATATTGAATATCCTTATATTATTGGAGTGGTAGAGCCTAGCTACTACATGAAGTAGCTAGTAAATGGATTGGTTAGATCAGGAGGGCAACCATGAAAGTGTCCATCCGAAACAACGAAACATGTAGTCCTGTCAAAAATGACATTACTAGTTAGAATAAGGTTCAAAATAGGTTAGAAGTCCACGAAACGTCTGTCCGTATTTTCGGAATTTCGGTTCATGGGGGACTGAGCTGTACTTTAACTATGGCGTACTCTTGCTTACTGTGGCGTACTCTTGCGTACTGTGGCGTACTCATGCGTACTGTGGCGTACTCATGCGTATTCTTGCGTACTGTGGCATACACGTTATATCGAAATCAAATAGCGGTGACATGTCGCTATGTGTCGTACGGTGAGTGAGATATTTAGAAGCCTTTAGGTAAGCAACGGGAAAATCTTTGACTCTTGGAGTGCTTGGAGTTTATCATCATCCGCTCGCTAGTTCATTTGTCCTCTGTCATAAAAATAATACCACGAATACAAATAATGTCGTATCAAATTTGTGCTTGCCGTTACTTCTGACCACGCTAAATTGCCTTACAGGGGGTCTATTGATAGCATTATGAATTAATTAGAAAGGCAATTAAAACTTATTATGTATTTCTTTGACAAAATCGTGATTGCTTTTTGTGTGGCGCCAAATATCCTTGCTTTGTAATCTGTATTGTCGCCGTGTTGTCGGATCAAATTATTATGCAAGGAGAAAAAAACTTTTATAAATAGATTTTAATCAACTGTAACGAATATTACTATTTATAAATTGATATATTGTTATATAATGTTGTATTATTTATGTAAAAGAAACATTGAAGATCATTTTATCAATGTCAATTAAGTGTCACTTGAATTTTATAATTCGTTTGTACATACATTTGGGTGATATTTAAGTATTTTCACTTATTTTGTATTATTTAAATAGAAAAGCTAGATAACTGCGATTAACGATGATTTATCATAACCGCTTCCTAAAGTTTTCTTCTACAATGAATCTATCGCCGTATAGAAGCCAGGATGCTGAAGAAAGTGGTCACATTTGTTATGGACTTAAACAATAAGTTAAACATTATGTTATTGTTTAAGTCCATAACAAATGTCAAAAACTATTCCACTGATACACTATCGGCATTATTTTGAGACACGATTGAGACACCATTGAGAGTCCATTGGTGCATTTGTGTTAGTAGAATCGGGCCCCAGGGGCGCTGCTAATTCGTTGCCACAACGAAAATGATAAAAAACAGGGAGGAATGGGATAAGAAAGGACTTCTGCATCTCTCATACACCAAACGAAACGCATTCACGCCGAAATTCAGTAAGTGGGTGGGATTCCCCCAGTCGAGCGAGTTTAGGAAATGGAAAGCGATTAGTATCTGGAAAGACTTCAATAGAGTCGTCCTAAATGCTCTATTGAAGTCTTTCCAAATACTTCGCCTGTTGGTCTGAAAACACTGACACCGGCTAACTCACAATTGACAACAGTTGAGGTGAGGTGGCGGAGGTGGCGGAACGCGTTAACATTGTGCTCCGCGTAATTTTAATTCCTGTTCAAATTCTCTGTCGAAAAAGGAATACCTGCGCTGTGTACTTTGCAAATCAGCATACGACATAATATGTCTTAACATGAGCACTCAGCGTTACCGCTCATTTTACGGTGCTAATTCTGAAAGAAAACAGACTTGGAAATGTTCTGAATGTATTAAACGAGTGCCAAAACAGGGTAATCTCTCCACTCCGGTGCGGGTAAATCAGCCGGCACCAGTCAGTGTTGTCGATGACCGTATCACGAGTCCATCTAATGACATACAAAATGTGACATTGAGAAGTAAACACACAAAAATACCTGTTATAGAATGTGAACCTTTACAGAATAATACAAAAGATGAATGTCAAAATTCACCTAATCCTATGACCTATGTTATTGCACTTGCGGAGGAACTACGAGCAATGCGGCAAGAGCTAAGCAGAATGTGCGACAAAATGGATACTTTTACGGACGCGGGCAATACGCGAATGGATAGGATGGAGAAAAGAATGGATTTAATTGAGAGCAGAAAAAGTGAATTAGATGGCAAAAAAATAAAAGAATTAGAGAAAACAGTATCCCAATTAAAAATAGAAATTCATGATCGTGATCAAGAGGCACTCGGAAATGACATAGAAATTGCCAGTTTTCCCGAAGGAAAAAATGAAAACACGACCCACGTGATCCTGACCGTTGCTCAGAAATTAGGTGTGGAGTTGGAAGAACGCGATGTGGTTAGCGCGCAGCGTGCGGGGCCGGCGCCCGCGCCCGTGGAGGGCAGCGCGCCGCCGCGCCCGCGCCCGCTCGTGGTGCGGCTGGCGCGCCGCGCGACCCGCGACGAGCTGC
Organism: Endotricha flammealis; assembly: GCA_905163395.2. NCBI lineage: Eukaryota > Metazoa > Arthropoda > Insecta > Lepidoptera > Pyralidae > Endotricha > Endotricha flammealis. The sequence goes on along the minus strand of LR990869.1, from coordinate 9,563,784 downwards.
TGCGGGCTGCGCGCATTCGCCGCGGTATTACTACTGAAGGCTTGTCTCCCCAGGCTCACGGACCTCCACGCAAGTTTTATGTGAATGAGCGGCTCACTAAAGAAAACAGACGCCTTTTTCAAAAGGCTCGTGAAGCTGCTAAGCATGCTTATTGGAAATTCGTATGGACCAGGGATGGTAAAATATATGCGAGGAAGGAGCAGGGGAAGGCAGCTGTCCGACTGCGCTCCGAAGATGACATTATAAAGGTTTTTGAGGAGTTTAACATTGGGCCCGACCCGAGAAATATGCAATAATATAGTATTCTTATTTTCATATAAAAATGCAATTATTTTTAATGATCTCAGAATTACCGTCATATGCTGTGTTTATGTTTTATATTACTATATTTTTTTGAATGTTTCAATTTTTTATGTTCTGTTACATTACAAATTAGATTTTATTTTGATATTGTCTTTATGTAAACGATTCGGTTACAAAATAAGTAATGATTTTAATAGTGTTTTTTTCATACATGTTGCATTGAAATTGAATAATTTTATACGCACAGTCTGCCTATCACATAATATGGTTTACCAATTGTTGAAAAGCAAGTTCTTGATTGAAATAATTTATACTTTGATGAACATTACAACTCAAAATTTAATGTCTAATAAACGCTTTATATTATATATTTGTGACACCACGCATAATACAATAATTATCTTATTTATTTACCGCCTTATTTGGCGACATTTAACAGTTTTAAAATTATACTTAAACAACTGCTTCTACATACAGATTTCTATCAGTTTTGTTATAAGATTTATTCAGAGGAAGAACTTTACCATAGGTCTATTAAATCCTGGTTCGCTTGGTAATCGGCGTCGCCACGATGAGTTGCGGGTTGCTATGCAGCGGCATGCAGTGGATGTGCTTGCCATCAATGAGACGTGGCTCCATGAGGACGAGGATTCGCGCGCTCCTACTGTGCATGGTTTCACACTACGTCACGTGCCTCGTTCTGTTCATGCGCCCCGTGACGGTGGAGGCGGGGTGGGCTTTTACCTTCGTCGCGGTATATACGCGCGTGTGTTAGAGCACCCACCGTGTCAACACGTAGAACAAATGTGGCTCAGTATAAAACTTAATGGTTACAGGCTCGCTGTTGGCACTGCTTACCGACCACAGTGGATGAAAGTAGATACCTTTATAAGTGCAATGACTGAGTCGATAAGCTCTTTTTCACAATTTGACCACATAGTTTTGGTTGGGGATTTTAACATCAATCTTCTATCTCCCAATGATTGGGACTCAAAAATACTGCTTAACTTTTTCGATTACATGAGCCTACACCAATATGTGGAAGAAGCGACTCATTTCACTGACCACTCAGCTAAATTACTGGACGTTGTATGTAGCAGCACAGAAGTAGTAAATCTTGTAGTGGATTATGTGCCAGATTTAAGTCACCATGCATTTATATCATTTGAATTGAATATAAAAAAGCCTAAACTGAAACCACACTGGATAATCTATCGGCCTCTCAAAGACATTAATCTTGATGATTTTAACGCCGACGTTAACACTATACAATGGGAGGAATTGTTGTGCAACAATGTTAACGACTCGGTTGCTGCTTTTACTGAGCAAATAAATATTTTGTATGATCTTCATGCTCCACTTAAATCATCTTACGTTAAAAAGCAAAGTTATCCCTGGATAACACAAACGATAAAGGATATGATGCGGTTAAGAGACGACGCACACTCCAAAAGCCTAAAAACAAAGTCTGATCAGGATAAAGAAGCCTACAAAGAGTTAAAAAAAGTGGTCGATGAAGCCTTACGCAACGAAAAATCTGCTTACTATCGTCATAAAATAGACAAAAACTTGAAAAACTCACATGTTCTTTGGAAAAATATTAAGCATCACATTAATTTTAATAAACGACATTCAGATTTGCCCCATAGTATTCGTAACCCTGACCTTGTTAATAAACATTTTTTGGATATCCCTAACAGTAATTCTTCTACAAATATATCAACGTTAGCTAATTTTTGGTTTAATAGATTTGGTTCTTCAATATTTAGTCTGAAGACAGTAGATGAAACAACCGTTTTTGAAACAATAAAACAAATTACCACTAATGCTCAAGGCGTAGATGGTATATCACTGGATATGATTATACTGACTTTACCACGTACTTTGCCCATCATCACGGCTATTGTGAATATGTCTTTTACTGATGGTATTTTTCCAGATTTATGGAAAAATGCCTTGGTAAAACCACTCCCGAAAGTTAGTAATCCTAAGGACTATAAAGACCTTCGCGCTATAAGTATTTTGCCATTTCTGTCAAAGATCCTAGAAAAAATAGTCTCCAAACAAATGATGCAGTACTTGAATGCAAATAATATCTTACCTTCAAAGCAATCAGGCTTTCGCGCTGGTAGAAGCACTGCCACAGCGCTTATGGATGTGGTGGATGATATACTAACTGGAAGAGATGTGGGCGAGGGCTCGATCCTTGTGTTGCTGGATTATTCACGGGCATTCGATACCATCAATTCAACGATGCTTATAGCGAAACTGGTGTATTACGGATTTGATGCGTCCACAATAAAATGGTTTTCCAGTTACTTAACGGATCGCTATCAACGAGTCGAAATCACTGGTAGTGACGGTATCAAATTGGTCTCGAAAAATGAGCCCGTATATAAAGGCGTTCCACAGGGATCAATATTGGGGCCAATTCTGTTCATACTGTATACCGCAGACTTACCAGATGTCATAGAAAACAGCGAACATCATATGTATGCGGACGACCTCCAGGTCTATCGATCTTTTAAGCCCTGTGATGCTACTGCCTCTGTTAATAAAATAAATGAAGATCTAAAGCGGGTGGCTGAGTGGTCGGATAATAATGACCTCGTGCTGAATCCAAGCAAAACAAAATATCTCATCCTGGGCACTAAAGCTCAGACTTCTAACATAAATCAGCACATACCAGCAATAATTCTAAAAGGCAACCAAATACAGGAAGCTACAGTGGCGAGGAATCTTGGCATCATGATGGACAGCGAACTACAATTTGAAAAGCACGTAACTGAGACTGTAAGGAACTGTTATTACCGGTTAAAAGTTCTATATCAAATCCGTGACTTCCTTAGCATAGAATCTCGCATTTATCTATGTGAGTCTCTCATATTATCAAAACTCAACTATGCTGATGTGGTGATTGGTAATTGTTTGCTGGCACGTTCAAAAAAGCTTATTCAGCGTGCACAAAATTCTTGTGCACGATATTGTTTTCCTATTCCCAGACGAGCACATATAACACCTTATTTGAACCAAAATAATCTTCTGAATATGGAATCCAGACGCAGACTACACTTCGCATCGTTGCTTTTTGGTATTATTAAGAATAAAAAACCGTCGTATTTGTTTAATAAAATTAAATTTGGCCAGCGAGCAAGAAAACATGATCTTATAATTTGCCCCCAACATAGAACTGCTGCATTTCGAGGAAGCTTCAGATATGCAGCGACAAGTTGCTGGAATAATATTCCACCTCCTATAAAAAACTCCTCTTCTGTGAAATGTTTTAAAATAAAGCTCAAAGCGAACATTTTAAGTGAACAAAAAATGATATAAATTATAGTGGGTAGACAGGTACCAGTAGTTAGGTATATTGTCATATTATTTAATTATATTTTTGTTTATAGCTAAATTTATGTATATATATGTATATGTATGTATATGTGTGTATATATATGTATGTGTGTGTGTATGTGTATATAAATGTATTGATACATACTTATTTTTATGAAAACTGAAATAATAAAAAAGCCTAATTATTGTGTGTAACAGAATGTGTTGTGTATAGCGCCACCTTGGATTGCTTGTTTTGTTTTTTATTTTTTATTTTATTATGTTTCGTTTTTATTTTTGTTTATGGTATCCTCGGAAGACCAGCGATGTGGTTACAACAACCACAACATTATGCTGAGAGGAGGCCTCTTTGACGTAGGCACATAATCATGTTAGTTAGTTGTAAGGTTAATGTAAACCCTGTTAAAATTTGTGTTTTACGTCAAATAAACCATTTTTCTTTCTTTCTTTCTTTCTTTCAGTTGCGAACATACAAAGTAGTGTTGAAGTAAAGTGACCCAATAATATTGCATCGATAGTAAGAATCCATATTAATATAATAAATGTGAACGTGTTTGTTTGTTTGTCCTCCCTTCACGTCGATAGTAATGAACGGATTGATATTACTTTTTTTATTGGCGATAGTTTAAGGTCTGGAGAGTAACATAAGGCTACTTTTATCCTGGAAAACATCTCATTTCCACGGGAAAAAAAGTATAACATTATTTTTTAATTATTTTTAACGGGGACAATTTAAGGTCTGGAAAGTGACATAAGGCCACTTTTTCCCACGGGATAAAGGGATTCCCATGGGAAAAATTATTGACATTTCGCTTGACCACGCGGTTGGAGCCGCGGGTAACAGCTAGTATTAACTAAATATTAAATAGACAATATCACAATACATATTACAGATGTCGTTGTTATTATCGTGAACAGCTGTTTAGGCGTGGCAATCATGTTTAGTTCCCGCTTTGTGACTCAATGTCCTACAAAAGTTATAATAACAATGCAAATTATAGCAATAAATACGCAGTTAATGTTTAATAAGATTTGATTGGTTTCGTATTAAAATAATATTGATACAATATTGATATTGAATTATATATTTTATTTTTTTAATTTTATGCCACAAAGTTGGCGAACAAGCATACAGCCCGCCCGCCTGATGGTAAGCATCACCGTAGCCTATAGACGCTTGCAATACCGGGGGTATCACACATTCTTACACACATTACCAACCCTCCCAACCCCCCAAATGGAGCTCTGGAGACGTTACTCACCATAGGAACACAACATGCCCGAGCGAGACCAATGCTATTATTTGGCTACGATCTTCTGTAAGTGGTGGTGGTGGTGGTGGTGGTGGTGGATATTAGAACAAAGTTTGCCAAAAATACAATAAACTTCTTCGTTCTCATTGGTGAATTCGTGATACGTTCGCACTGCTCAATGGTTGCCGTGTACAGAATGCAATTTAGCATTATGTGCGCCTATAGTTCCAGTAGTGCTTTCTTTTGTATTGTAGAAAGTTAAATAAATAAGCACTTTCATAATTAAGTAAGACAATTAGTAGATACTTTTGAGAGTATGAAAAACGATGAAATAGGTACGATGATTGTATGTAAGTTATCAAAATTGCTTCTTTCTGGTGTTTTATTAACACTTACTGCTTTAATGGGGTCTATTATTGTCCTCTAGACTAATTAGATAATTCAGCTTCTCTCGAGCCTACAATGGCGGGCGGCCTCCGGCACCAGGAAGCTGGTGAAATGATCAATCAGCCTGTCGTCATGGCCTCGTCGCCCCAACGACATTTCCGATCGACGAAATCTTGTCAACTAAAACTTTGTTTAAACAAATGTTTACATTTGAAATAATCATCCTAAGCCTAACTAATATCTGCAAGTATGTATATTATGTTTGTTATTCCTACAAGCCTTGATATGCCTACTGCCGATCATTTTAGAAAGAAAGAAAGAAAATATTTTTATTTGGTGCTATAAAAACATTCACTTAAAACTAAACAAAAATCTTATTCTAAAATAGAATTATGATTATCTAAAATAAAATTTTAAATTCAAATTCAAAACTTATATTCAGAGAATAGGTTTTTACAAACACGTTCTGTTGTTAGAGAATACATACAGAAAATACATAAATTATTCGTAAGTGTAATTAATCTAATATGAACAATATTGTAGGAAACAAAAATTGTAAAGGGGAAAAGTTTGTATAGGTACATAATTGTCAGGGGTAAAAAAGGACATGTTATCCCTTCTTTTTATCCTAACAAACATTCAATCCTACAAGGCTACTTTTCAAGCTTCACTTGATTTGGCATCCATGCCTTCCAATTAGTGTCTCTTACGTAGTTGATAAGATTTCTAACTCCATGTCTTTCTTTCTGATCTTTCATTTATCTGATAAAATTCTTTGTGAGTTCCACCACCCCTGTAGTTTCTCCCCCGGGACGTCAATAAGCTTCATTGGTTATTGCCAATCTGTTTCACAGGTTGTCTCATCCAGCAGCGGTGAGAATATGCGGTGGGCTAGTGATTGTGGTGGGTCTGTCTTTATTCTGTGAAATTATATCATTCCAACAAAAAATTTAAAAAATCATATTCTTCTACTGTAGATGGCGCTGCATGGTGTTGCACTCGACAAATCATAACAATTGTTGACATATTTCGGCCAACAGTTAGCACCATTAATCGCGCTATGGTACACATATACATATTAAAATATTTGAGAGTGATGACATCTATAGGATATTTTGAATAACATAGTTGCAAGAATCTTTGTGCGCGGCCGCTGCTGCATTATAGCTATTCCGATGAATAATATTACTTCGTGATACGCGCAGATGGCGCTACACGTAGTTATAATACAATTTATTTTACAAATATTACAAAACTAGTTGTGTCCGTGGTTTTCGTTTTTCTATATTTACGGAAATGGCCCCTATTACGTTGAAACTGTTGTATTTATCTTAAAAAAATGTCGTCCAATTAAAAAAAATACTATGTTACAAATTTTTTGTATAAATTCTACAAAAATTTGCTCAATTTCTAAGCTATCCTAAATGGTATAAAAGTTAATGCGAAAATTCGTTAAAACCTAACCTAATAATTGTTTAACTCGAGGAAACAGTAAAGGGGCGTAGCTTCCGCTATCGAATATTCAAAACAATTTTCGGGAAAGACCCGACATTTATATCAAAGTGTTTATTACTTTAAAAATAAGTTAATTAATATGAACTGTCAAATATATTTTATATTCTGTATGAATTGTCCCTATATATTTATATTGGTTTTTAATGTAATTTCAGATTAAGGATAATCGCAGTTATAAAGTTGTTTCTTTGATGATCTTTATCAGTTTAAGTGTCCAATTGTATTTATTAAATTATTTTATGTTTACTCAAAGATAAGATACTGAATCCACCTGATTTTATCAAGGTTTAGTTCAATTTTACAAAACCGACTATGGTAAATTTTGATTATTATGGTAGGTACTTACTTGGGTTTTGGTTCATTGGAAGTTCCAAAACAGTTGTAGTTTCGCCCACGGGACGTCAATAAGCTTCATTACTTATTGTCAATCTGAGGTCGCCGTTGTTGATCCTGGCTAGACAGACAATACGGTGGGAATGTGTGGGGGGCTTGTCCCGATTCACGTTCGTTGGCCTTGAATTTACCTACGTATATACTCAGAGTGAGTGAAAAGAGAACCTTAATGAAAGAAATATAATTAAGAAGGGGAAAACTGGTAGGACAGCATAAAAGACAGGACGATTTTATGAGAAACATCTTGCTCAACAACAGCAACAATGCTCGAAGTGCTAATATTTCCATAGTTAATGGTCATACCCACCACCGGACCAAAATGTATGAGACATCAGTTTTTTTTTTACTATGATCCCCATAGTAAGTACGAAGTTATGCGTACTAGGAGTAACACGTTGTTGTACAGAAGAGTAAAACAAGGAAGGAATGTTATAAAAATGGAATAAAAAAACAAACCAGCAGGCAAATCAACGTAACATTTATTATCAAAAATCAACAATAGTCATATTTTTAATAATAAAAATATTCTAAGCATTAACTTCAAATGTAAATTAGGTGAAAAATAGAGATGATTAAAAAACTGCTGTCTCATACATTTTGGTCCGGTGGGTATGACCATTAACTATGGAAATATTAGCACTTCGAGCATTTGAATTATAGGACTATCGTTGCGATGGCTTTTCGGTGAAACCGACGTCGAACTAATGGCTAGTCGAAGTTGTGGTACATCGATGATATGGAGTTTCGGCGATTCGAACACTCGAGCTAATAACTTCGGGGAATCGGCCGTCGGCCACATGACATTCGAAATCAAGTAGTAAACCCAAATATAGCATTGGTCTCGGCCATGTTGTGTTCCTACGGTGAGTAAGATCTCCAGAGCTCCTCTTGGGGGGTTGGGATGATTGGGAGGGTTGGCAGATACCCCCCCGGTATTGCAAGCGTCTATAGGCTACACGGTGATGCTTACCATTAGGCGGGCCGTATGCTTGTTTTCCAACTTTGTAGCATTAAAAAAAGATACTCGTAGAAGGTAGATGAAGTGGGGTGCCGAGAAGAGCTTACAAGTGAAGGAAAAAGCAGGCGTCGAGTCTTTATGAAGAGGTGAAGGAACTGGTACAAGAGAAAAAAAAATTGAGGTTGTCACACCAACAAGAGCGCCCTCTTCTACAGAGTGAAAATTTAGTAAACATCTAAATTATTTCTATGTGCAAGGTATCATTAAAAGATCCTATTGATAAAAAAAAAATTTGTTAAATTAATTAGTCAAATTATTAATATTTTCCCGGGTTGCGCGCGCGGGCTCTATGAATTTAGATAACTTTGTGATGTTGTAACTTCATATTTTAGTACTAAGTGATACTACTAAGTGATACACGTATATCATGATTTTTACAACAGATAAATATATTTAAATTTAAATCTAAAAAATCAACCTGTATTTATAACTAACTATTAGTATAGTAATACAATTATTGGTAACAAATAAAAACTTACATGGAATATAACTGAAGACCTACTTAGCTTTACGATTTCGTTCAAACGGATTTGATTGCACACAAAGTTACGAGAAAAGTCGTCTTAAAGTTTCACGTTACAGAATTTTACTAGCATTTCAGCAAACTGTACAAAGTACACTTACAACAAAGTAAATAATAGTGGAATGTAACTGCAATGCATTAACTTCTTGTTTTTGCGACCTGCAACCACATCACTTCAATTCCAAAAGCTACCGAAGCTTACAATGTTATTAAAATATTACACACAAATCCCATTAAATCCCGTTTTCGTGTCCTGCTAGGTTACTCTGCATTAGTCTGCATAGCAATCGCGATTTTAATTTCAATTCTGTATAATTTTAAATGCAAAATTAACAGTAAATCCTAATTCGTACCATTTAAATTTTATACTTTACTAACTATTTGGTTAGCATACAATACAATCCGATTTCATTTAGTTTTGTATTTATTTAGCGCTAGTTTAGCTGTAAAGAGTACCTAAAATTAACAATCCAATGGCATTCGTGCGAAATTATCTTGAAGAGTAAGGGGGCTGGTAGCGTGATACTTTTACCTTGTATATTTTTGAACACATTAGGCCCAAATCACACAGATTGAGCCAGCCCGAAAGGAAGTAATATCATTTTTGAGCAGAAGGTCCTCGAAGCTAAACGTTCTTGGAATCATATTAACCGCTATATAAAACGTCCCTATAGCAAAATGTCCACTAATATTGAAACTTGTGTTATGGGATACTAACTCAACGATACTATATTTTATAACAAATACATATAATATATATATATAAACATCCAAGACCCGAGGCCAATCAGAAAAAGAATTACCCGGCGGGGATTCGAACCCGGGACCTCCTGGGGCCTGAGTGGCGGTCTGGTGTGGTAACCATTACATACATTACATTACATACATTGTTTTTACTTTCCACGATAAATGGGCTATTCAACATTGTATATATTATTTGTAAATATTTAGGTACAATAATATATCCGTCGTCTGGTACCCATAAGATTACTTTGAGACTGGACGCAGTATGAATTATGTAGAATTTATTTATTATTTATACAATAGTGTGGACAGACCCGAACCTCATTTCGTTTCGTATCTCAATAAAAGTTCTCAAAGTATAGCACCGTGTCAACAGTATCAAGTAATACCGATTGTTGCTCCTCGAGACGGAAACTATCAAAGCTATCTGAGTCTGACCTGTAGCGTTAAAAACAAGGTCAAACAGGGGTGGATTTCATAAACAACACCATCGACCTAGTTAGATAGGATTGGAGGCGCCTGTTTGCCTGTTCCCAAAGACTGATTTCGTGAGGTCAGTTGAAAGGTGACCACTTTAAATGTTTAGTTTCTAACTGCTGCTTCAAATTGCTGTCTCTCACGTAGTTGTTAAGGAGAGAAGTCCTTTTAATACTTCCTACTACGACTATCTTCTTTCTGATTAAATTCGTTCTGAGTTCCAAGACAGCTGTAGTTTCTCCCCCTGTACGTCAATAAGATTCATCGCCTATTGTCAATCTGAGGTCGCCGTTGTTGATCCTGGCTACACAGGAGACACGTCGGTGGGAATGTGTGGTGGGCTTGTCCCGAATTTTTGGGGAGTTTGACCACCTTAACAGCCAAGCCACGAGCTAGCCCTGTGAGCGGCAGTTTAGAGCGGGGGCGCGCGATAATTATGATTGTACTGAAATGTAGAATGATGCTGTGAAAAAGCGAACTTTTTTAGCCGCGATCTTAGAATAATATTGCATCTTTTAGGAGATGACAAAAGAGGAAGACAGGCAAAATTGCGTATCATGTCATACTACGCAGCGTTAGTTCATGCGGGTCTATTTTGATAATAAAAACAGTTAAAATTTAGTCTCAATTTACAAAATATAAAACGAGCGAGATGCCGACCCTTGGTTCTTCTAAGACTTATTTGGTATCTACTAGTCTGGACTAAGCAGTCCAATAGACTTTATTTATTAACTTCGTATGCGTGTATCCCGATTTGCAGTGGGAATTTTGGAATGTATTGAACTTAAAAACCTTCCTCTTGAATCACTCTGTCTATATAAAACAAAACGCATCATAATTTGTTGCGTAGTTTTAACCCTATAGTTGGCAAAGATTTTTTTGGTAAATATTTGTAATTTGGACCATAAATATTGGATTAAGGATGAGTCAAAAACATAAAAAAAAATAAAAAAAAATCTTAAGTATATAGTTTTGGAAATATAGCATGTATCTTTATGTGCACATTGCCAGCTTTGTAGAGTTACACTATCAAAAAAGCGTGTGCATTTGAAGACACATTGCCAGCTTAGTAAATCTTTTATTTTTGTGAATTAATGGTATTATATTTATGAAATTGCTTTATGTTTTTGCATATTTTGTAAAAAAATATATTTGTTCTAGTCTACCACAAGGGCTTCGAAGATTCTGGCCTTAGTACCTAAGTCTGGTCTGGTCTTAACCGTAACTTTGAAGATTCAAATGTAAGTTCAACTCCTCCGTCACTAGGTTCTTCGTTCGAAAACCTACATTTATTGTCAGATAGTGAAGAAGATATTGTTTGTATGACAAATGCCATAACTTCTTCAGCGATAGAATTGAATGCTAACTCAAGCCATCAAGTATCTTCTCCTTATTCTTCGGTTCCAAACTCACCGCGTCTATACTAGCTACTGTTACTTCACCAATTGTACCAGATGATCAAATACAACAAACCAAACATCAAACTTCATTACCTACAAACACCTTGATACCAGCTTTCAACGTCCCACAATTTTTACCTTTAGCAAGTGCAAGTCATAGTATTGCATCTCCATCTAGTGGAACACGATCAAAGAAAAAAAACAACTGTAGTTGTAAAAAAGAAGCTTACCGAAATGGACTTCCATTTCGTATCCAATCGTGTGACACGTAAAAGCTTGTTTTTTTTTTTATAGTGTTCCACTAGATGGAGATGCAATACTATGACTTGCAAGTGCAAGAAAAGATTTTTAGGAAGTGCAGACATTGAAGATAAAACTTTCTCACCAACTCAGCAAACAAAATCTCCATTAGAATACTTTCGAATGTTTTTGACGTAGAATAATCAGTATTACATATTTTCTATATCCATCAATATTTGAATCGCCATGAAGTCTCTAATTTCATCCGTTGTAACATTGAGTGACGTGCCTTTTGCTTGCGTGTGGTACAAATTAGTTTGATGCACAATCAACTCTACAAGGCTGTCGTCAAAAAACATTCGAAAGTATTCTAACGGAGATTTTGTTTGCTGAGTTTGTGAGAAAGTTTTATCTTCAATGTCTGCTCTTCCTAAAAATCTTTTTTTGTTAGTCCATTTCGTGTCCAATCGTGTGACACGTAAAAGCTTCTTTTTTACAACTACAGTTGTTTTTTTTCTTTGATCGTGTTCCACTAGATGGAGATGCAATACTATGACTTGCACTTGCTAAAGGTGAAAATTGTGGGACGTTGAAAGCTGGTAACAAGGCGTTTGTAGGTAATGGGGTTTGATGTTTGGTTTGCTGTATTTGATCATCTGGTACAATTGGTGAAGTAACAGTAGCTTGTATAGACGGTGAGTTTGGAACCGAAGAATAAGGAGAAGATACTTGATGGCTTGAGTAAGCATTCAATTCTAACGCTGAAGAAGTTATGGCATTTGTCATACAAACAATATCTTCTTCACTATCTGACAATAAATGTAGGTTTTCGAACGAAGAACCTAGTGACGGAGGAGTTGAACTTACATTTGAATCTTCAAAGTTACGGTTAAGCGTAGTAACTCTGGCGTAGTTAAACTCATCTTGCGAAGAATCCTATCAACAATGTCGGAACCAGGACCAGACTTAGGTGCTAAAGCCAGGATCTTCGAAGCCCTTGTGGTAGACTAAAACAAACATTTTTTTTTACAAAATATGCAAAAACATAAAGCAATTTCAATCAATAAACATAAATATTATACCATTAATTCACAAAAATAAAAGCTTTACTAAGCTGGCAATGTGTCTACAAATGCACACGATAAAATTGAGGTAATACTGTTGATGAGTTGGCAAAGTGCATTTCTAGATACATGCAAAATGACACTGAAAAAAAACTGATAAAACTGATTTGATTAGGCAAAATACATTATTTATTCAAAAGTTTGTATATTCAGGTAACTGTTTAGATATAATTATTTTCGATTTTATTGATAAATTATAGGACTTCAATCGATTTTTACGTTGTATGTGGTAGACGCCTGCGCACGATTCGCCATCTTGCGTACTACTGAGCGCTTTAGTGTTGCCAGTGTCCATAATTCATTTTCCTACTAAAATATACGCGATACACTACGGGAATGAAACAAAATTGAGAATCTTCTTGGATTTCGCACACGATTTAAAAAAAAAAAGGTGTGCATTCAGGTACGCATTGTCAAGTATAGGGTTAAAGATCTAAGAATACATAGGGCGTCATAGGGACAGACAGATAACAGCGGGACTTTATTTTATATGTAAAGAAGACTCACTACATCTTTAAAAACATAATATTTACATTTTGTACTATTGTGTTTTTTACAGGTAGTTGTTACAAATGATTTTTCTCTTCCTTTATTATTATGATTCATTATACTTCGTATACCTACTACTACGTAATTGTATGACACCATACACGTTAAAAACGTTCATTGTTACAATAGTTTTGTATAAACTTGAAGTCATTGTTTAATGAAAAACGTAAAGGGAAATATCTGAGTCACAGGTGACTAACGAAACTTTACACATAATAATCTTGATACCTATGCAATCTTTTTATTACTTTATTTATTATGAGAATAAATATTTAAATTATCACTTTTTGATTTATCAATTTTTACAGACTTCATCTTTATTAGTACTAGCGTCAGAATTTTCACAATCGGTTAGATACAGAGATTACCAGTTACAACTTCACAAATTTTAGCTCTTTATTATAACACTAGCGCTCCGTCCCAGCTTGGCGCGAGTATTTGTCAAGATCCCTATTTTTTTTTAAGTACTTATAGCCTACGTCACTCGCGGAAAGTGTAGCTTATCAGCGGTGAAAAAAAAATTGAAATCAGTCCATTAGAAATAGTTATTGAGTTTATTCGTAACACACAAAAATACGAATCTTTCAGCTTTATAATATTAAAATAGATTAGGAGTAGATGTGCTGTGATGCTAACCAATTACATAAATGCTCTACCACTCCGAAAAAAACACAAAGTAAAAATAAAATGATATCTTAGACACACGGGGCTCCACACGACTTTTTGAGTAACTTATTTAATTATACTAAGACAGTTTCTCTTCTTAATTGTTAGGGTCGTGAGAATTTATAGTTCCGAGTGTCCTTTCGGAATGGGGGGACGTAGACACCACGCGATGGGGTCGCAATAAACCATATTTATGGCCACAAAACACGCAATTCCGTCTTTCTTTCTAATTAACGATATTGTAATATTCTAATGATTGTTCTTTAGCTGCCAGGAAATGGAACACCTTTCATGTACAGTCAGGGTACATAATTAAGTATTTTGAAAATATTTTTGAAATAAAAATTTCACCCAGGTGGGATTTGAGCCCACGTTCTCTCGATATCCGGCAGTGTGTTCTTACCATTGTACCGGGAAAGTTAGTACCTAATGGTGGTGAAATTTCTCATTTCTTTAACTGCATGAGTCGCAGTGCACGCTATCTGCCTGATAGTTTTACAGCCTAGCAGGTATTTATTCTTTCGAAAATATTTTAAAAATAAGAATGGCTAGTTGCCTACCAACTTATGTATAAAAAGCAACGATAAATAAGTAAGTATGCAGGGCAAATAATTATTTAGATTATGTATTTGCTGATCGGTGGGACTCCCTTTTCATAAGATGGATGCAGCTCCATTTGATGATTTCCGGCGACCGGGACCGCCATTAACTGGGACCGCGGTATCAGTCGCCGGATCCATTATATTTAATATGTACCTACTGGCGACTGGGACCACTCAATAAAAACTTGAGCGATTGATTTTCTTATTCATTTAATGGCGGTGGTCCCGGTCGCCGGAAACCTCTTAATTTGAATTTACATTTTGTTTTGTTAATCAATCTTACTAACACTAGAATAAGTTATTGTCAAACGATTATGTTACTGGACTGTTTGTCTGAAATAAAATATTTGAATAAAGATTTTTATGTCATCGTTAATAAAATATATTTATGGATACTATTGATTAAAAATATAATGTGTAACCTTTTTATGTAGTCTTTAGAAAACTTGGTCTGGGTAATTCATGGTATGTACTGTTTACAAAAAAGTTCTTCAGTATCATAACGATATGGGTACTGTATTTAGGTATATATGTAAATAATTTTGTAACACATGTTCTGAAATCTTAATTAATTTACAAAATTTCTTAATAAAATAATTTAATTATCATCAAACATTTGCTTGAAATGATATTAAGTAATAATACCGGCTTTATACTTGCACTAATCTATAACATATCTATTTATTTTTATCATTAAAAATTTATATATAAACAACTTTTCGTAGGTATTATCAACCTTCAGTTGATGCCTATAAAATTTCTCTCCCACTTTTAATAGGCGATCGTAACAATAGAAACATATGCTTGTCTACTACATTAACGTGAAAAGCAAAATGTTAAATGTCAAAGTGAACTTTATATTAGCTATGAATACTTTCATGAATGTTAATTCTGTCTGATTCTGTGTTATTTCCTCCACGAAAATGGGTCATTTCCTAACCTCAAAATAGTACAAGAATTTCGACATTAGTTTTATTTTGGTAGTGGTAGCAAAGCTACAAACATACTTCAGCACTAACATGAACACGCTCAAGTAACGTAGACCCTAGCCAGTGTTTGGATGGGTTTCGTTATCTCGAGCTTCTCCGTGCTCCGGAGGGCACGTAAAGCCGTCGGTATCGGTCCCGGCTGTTGTCGATGGATGACAGTTGTTAAGCCAAGTCGATGGCCTTCGGGCAGCTTGAAAACACTGGCCTCTGCCAATCTGCATTGGAGCAGCGTGGCAGAGTACGCTCTAATCGCCTTCGATTGAAGGGAGACCCGTATCCCTGCAGTGACTTGATTATGGGTTGATATGAGAATTACGAGAGACTATGGTCACTCGTACCATCGAGTGAGCACTGACCAACCAGCTCGTAAATTGTTAAGATTCGATGTCGCATCGCAATATTCGCAATAGAAAACGCAAAAGCTTTACTTTGATACTAGCTTTTTTCTCGACTTCGCTCGCGTTAAATTCGGGGTAACACGGTTCCCATTGCTTCCTACCTTGAAAACTGCGAAAAGTTCCATATAAAATTTCACCCCCTCTTTAAGGGGGTTGGGGACAGATTTAAAAAAAAATATGCACGATTTTTTGTTAGTCACAAATAGTCCGCAAATGGCTTTCTACCTTGAAAATTGCTGAATGCTCCATACAAACTTCCACCCGCTATTTTAGGGAAGTGGGGGGTTAGAAAGAGACAAAAAGTAGCCTATGTCACTCTCCATCCCTTAAACTATCCCCACTTAAAAAATAAAAAAGACGGACACAAAAACAGACACACATTGTCCCATTTATATTATTAATATTATGTAACAGTTTCATTAAAGGGCTTTGTAGGTCAATGTACTTGTGACGTCACGGATGGATAAGCAACATAACATGGCTATAAATATCTCTTTACCAAAAATAGACAATCTAAAGGTCAAAATTATGAACAGTCGCTATAAACATGAGATAGATAGATTCTTTATTTTCATCAGCGAAGACACACATTAACATAGGTAGAGATAATTGTGAACTGGCAGACGTCTGTATCTTTGCCATTCCCATAGGAATTTATATAAAAAAAGCCTAAGTCCCAATCAAATGAAATGTTTGTTTGTTTGTTATTTCTTCACTGCTTGACAAGCAGCCGATCATTAAAAAATTTGCATAAAAATTGTTAGAGGTACAGAGCCCAACATAGGCTACTTTTTATACCGTGAAAGTATGTCGTTCTAATGGGAAAATAATTTTTCTACTATAGCGCTGTATCGGCCAACAGATGGTGCCACAAGTCGCGCTATGAGTTGTTTTGTTGTCAAACGAGATCTATGTCATAAAATTAACGCAGCGAAGCCGCGGGGAAAAGCTAGTATATAATAAAATGATAATATTCCTCTCTATGGTTCACTGGTAAAGAATGCAATTTAGCATTCAATAAAATATAATAAAAAAGATAATTATGTTTGTAAACTTTAAGTTTAAAATTATCATTTTGATCGCAGTCGTGTCCAAACCAGTCGGGATGCGCTCGAAGTCCTTCATTTGACACAACTCAATAAACACTAGAGATAAGAATTTTTATGTTATAACTCTGCTTATTTATTTTGTTATTATTTTATGCATATTAGTTGGTACTTTAGCGGATTAGATTGCTTGGAATACACCATCTAGAAGTAGATCGACTCGTTTTATCGGTTGTTTTTTCCGCTCTCTTCATTCGTTTTGGCTTCAAAGAGCCCCCATAAATACATTCTCCATAAAATACGACTGATAAATGAGTCTATTTACTAGTCACTGTATGTGTGTTTCATTGAGACTTATCAACTATTGTGATGCAATAGTTTAGATAAGTAATATCGATTCCAGACAATTTATTTACTAATGAATCGACGATGACGTTCGATGATAAAACTGGTATGTCTAGAAATGGTCGTCGGTTTTGATTGTTTGATTCACACTTATCGTACGAAACAATGCGTCGATATTCTGTAGTAGGGTGGTGTTGCCCCAGTCAAACCAGCCTATTTACGAGCCAAAATGAGTTCACAGCAGTAGCTAGACTCTACCACTCATAAAATATCTAGTTCACATAGAAAATGAACTCAATCATAATAACAAATCACAATAGGGAATACTATTGTGTTCGTATTTTTCAAACATAAATAAATAAATATATAGGGACAATTCATACAGATTGAGCTAGCCCCAAAGTAAGCTCGAAACTTGTGTTATGGGATCCTAACTCAACGTTATTATATTTTATAACAAATATATATATAGATAAACATCCATCCGAGGCCAATCAGAAAAAGTTCGTTTTTCATCATGACCCGACCGGGGATCGAACCCGGGACCTCCTGGGTGGCGGTCTGGCGTGGTAACCATTACGCCACGGAGGTCGTCATAAACATAGCATAGATATTCTTTACATAGTACAAAATAAAGTGGCTTCCCGCTGTCTGTGCGTCTGTCCTATGTATGCCTAAACTACGCAACGGATTTTGATGCGTTTTCTTTATAGATAGAGTGTTCCAAGAGGATGGTTGTATAATCAAATACTATAGAAACTCTAATACGCACAGCTTCGGAAGAATTCGGGCAAGACCGCGACACTAGCGCCCCTACGGCATGAGGGCGGCATGAGGTGAACGATTTCAAAACTTTTGTGCGTTTTGTATGCAAAATGTTATAGCGCCCTTAGCGGCATGAGGTGAACGGAGGTTGCCAAGTCATTGTATGAGAAACGTCAAGAGCTGTGCGTATTAACTCGGTAGAGTTTCTATAGTATTTGGTATAATACATTCAAAAATGCAACAAAGTTGTGTGGGTTTTGCTAGGTAGGTACCTATAATATTATAGTAACTTTTAAATCTATTTTATAAATAAAACTTTGTCATAGATTACAGCGATGAGGATACTTTCGTCACATTTACAGAAATGCAACAATTAATATTAGTCATAGTCAAGTCAAGTATTAGCGAATGAACGTGATAGCCCGCTGGGTCAATTAGGGTTAAATAGTAACCTAGGTCTGAGATGACCTAAGATATCGGTACGTTACAATGGTTACACACCGCTTTATCTAAAACATATTATGCATTTTTAAACTATATAAGGGCATAGCTACAAATTATGTTATAAGATCTTTTCTTTATACTAAGGTTCTTTAAAAACGATATTAAAAGATTTTTACAGTGCGCACGAGTGATACTCTCAGTGTTGCAAGCGTCCATAGGCATAGTTGCAGGCAATCTTATAAGATTAAATTCAATCACGGAGGGACCGCTAAAAATCACTCCCTACCTTGTACCTCGATGAAACTATGTTATAAACCTTTGAAATCTGTGAGTACATATACAGTTAATAAACAAACGAGCATGCACGTGCAATTAGTAATACAATAGTAAGTACATTGGCTGTACCTGTGTAATATAGGTCTTTTGTAATGATTGTTCGTATACTTTCCAATGGAAACTCCGCATTCGGTCACTATGCCATTACAATTACGGTTACGTCACAACTTACAAAGATAGCTGATGGAATGGAAACCTATAGGCGCCATGGAAAACACAATTATAACAGTAAACACAAGAATGAACCGGTGTTTTTTTTAACCACAAAGGTGACAAACAAACATACGGCCCGCCTGATGGTAAGCATGCAATACCGGGGGTATCACTCACGCGTTGCCAACCCTCCCAACCCTGGGGTGGTTCTGGAGACAAAGTGGAGCTCTGGAGCCCTTACTCACCGTATGAACACAACATGGCCGAGACCAATGCTATTTGGCTACAATCTTCTGTTAGGTCCTTCCCCAGACGGGCTGCTCCAATTTGAGCAGAGTATCCGCTGTGCACTACCTCTCGTTTAATTCGAATCCTCCATAAGTTTCCAATTTATGAAAAACTAGCGCCCAGTCCGAATTTCGCAAGGGTTTTACTATTTTACTATTTATTCTTTATTGCACATAAATTAAAATAATAATAATACAGTAATAGATACAGTGTACAAAGGTGAGCTTATCTCTTTAAGAGATTTCTCCCAGCCTACCCAACCGTGTGTCATACTGTATGTTGTACAAGGGCGGTAAACAATTTTATATGTGCCAATTTATACTACTACATTCTAAATTCTAATACTTATCAATAAAATAAAAAAAAAAACACATACCTAAATACTCAATAAAGTACTTACACACAATAAATAAATACATTATACATACATACAATAAATAATAATATAATAAATAAATATTAATTTATGCTAGACGATAGTGTTTAAATAGTGCTCTTTTATTTTATTTTTTAAAGTGAAGAAAGAAGTGCTGTTACGAATCTGTGTTGGTAACTTATTCCAAAGTTGGGCGGTTCGAACGGTGAAAGAATTGAAAAAGAATTTTGTGTTAGCCATTGGAAAATCTAAAGTTTTAATATGACAAGAACGTAAAGAACGGGTAGAGGGAGGTAGAGATGGAAAACGAGAAGAGAGATATTGGGGGGAATTGGGATTAGTAATTAGTTTAAAAAGAAAAGATAGTATGTGCACATTTCTGCGAAGTCGAATTGGGAGCCACTTCAACTGAGTTCGAAACTCCGATACATGGTCATACTTACGTAGACCGAAAATAAAACGGATGGCCAGATTCTGTAGTCGCTCCAGCTTGTTGAGTAGCTCCTCAGTTGCATCCAGGTAGCAGACGTCAGCATAATCAAGAATTGGAAGTAGAAGAGACTGAGCCAGCATAACTTTAGTTTTTAAAGGCAAAAGGTTTTGAAGTCGCTTGAGGGAGTGAAAAGTAAAATGCATACGCTTACTGACATCATTAATATGTGCAGCCCAGGATAATGTGTTGTCAATTATGAGTCCCAGATTTTTAGTTTTAGCAACAAAGGGGATGTGTAGAGTAGACCATTGTAGTATATTTTAGGCAATACATTATAATTAAGCCTACAACTCAGCTGATTGCTGCCTACGACTATAGCCTGAGATTTCAAGGGATTTACTAACAGTCCAAATCTCTCAGCCCATCCCCGAATAGCCTTCAATTGGAGGTTCACAGCCTCGAACGTATCGCTGGCCTCATCAACAGAAAAGTGGCTGTATATTTGGAGATCGTCTGCATATAGGTGGTAGGAAGAAGTTAGAACCTTGGATATTTAATTAATAAAGATAGAAAATAAAAGAGGAGATAACACGCCGCCCTGCGGTACGCCTGCAACAAGGTCAACCCAGTCTGACGATGTGTCATTGAGCCTTGAGGTTTTACTGAGAATTGCTAATTTTTTATTATGAAATTTACAGAAACATTAACAGAACATAAAGATTTACATCAAAAAATGTCATTGGAGGCTGCAGGATTAAAGGAGTTTGCAGCAAAGTTTCTCCAATTCCATAAGTAAGTATTATTAGTAGTTATTGTTAAACTATGTATAGATTTTGATAAATAGTTATGCTACTAGGAGGACATCCAGCAGAGATAATCTCTTTCATCGTTCAGTTAAATAAACAAGCATTAAAAATAGACGCATCTGGTCCGCCGTTAGGTGATCGTCATACTCACAAAACACGTGTTCTGAATATCTCAAAAACTATTTTTGCATTAATTTCTGCAATGCCCAAGGTCCAAGTACCTTAAGTTTATAATGCATATAGAATTTAAATTATATTTATATTGAGACATAAAATTATACCTGTCATTGTCAAACTAATGAACATAAAACGGGGCAAACAAGTACGTGTCGGGCCACGCACAATGTTGGGTTCCGTATTTGTTGTGCTTTGCTTGCCTTCAGTTGAGTCCAATATCAAATTCTATCACATTTGTAAGTTTTCATCAAATAATTTTTATTTTATAAGTTCGTCGGCTATTACACGGTAACTAGTAGAGCCTACTTAACCGTTATAGTTTTCCTTGAAAGTTCAGCATATGGACTACTACCATGATTTTATTCAAACTAAACCGTAAATTTTCGGAGATAGAGGCGGGGGGACCACCGTGCAAAACGAAAATTGACACGATAAATGTAAATAATTCCGATACTGATCATTGTGTGTTGTGTAATTCTAATCATACTAAATGTATTTATCATTGTGTCGCGACACAATACATAACTCAAGCATAAACTGATTAGACCGGTAAATTAATGCTCAAATGGGGTGTGTGTGGAAAACTTGAAAGCAGATATTATGATTTCATGAGTGTTTTGACTAGTTTGGAGACTTTAGGAGATAAACTATATAATAAAAGTATGCTCGCCTCTCGGCGAGGGGAGCCTGAGTATTTATTTACATATTTTTTTTTGTTTTTTGTTTATTGTTCCAGCACTTTGTTAGCATTGTTAATATGTGCGCTAGACCGCGCACAGACACACAGACAGACAGACGGACATGGCGAAACTATAAGGGTTCCTTGTAGTTTACTACGGAACCCTAAAAAAGAGAGCTTTAACGTGCAATTAAAATTAAATTCGTTTTAATCAACAATTCTTAAAACTAAAAGTCGTCTAACAGCTATTTCCGTGTCCAAATCCTTGTTTTTGGTACAGCTACGTGCACTGCCTACGTGTATGACAAATCAAATGAAAAACCGTATTTTTATCTATAATTTTATGTCATACAAAAAGCTGTTAGGAGACTTAAAAATTTAAGGAATTGTTCGTAAAAATATTGGATACATATCTAAACTAAATAATAATTATGTATTTGTAGTATCGTTGAGTTAGTATCTCATAACACAAGCTTCAAACTTACTCTTAATACTTTGGGGCTAGCTCAATCAGTGTGATTAATTAAATCAGGTTAAATCTGTACTTCATGATTGGCACTTCCCGATCGATCAAACCAAGGTGTCGCTTATGTTGTGAGTTAATGAACATTTGCTGACCTAGTTTCGCGCCAGTGCACTATAAAGAACTACGGTTCAGTTTAATGGAGTTGCAGTCATTAGTGGAGATAATAAAGTTACTACTTAATAAAATAAAATAAAATAATATGCAATACACAATAATATAATGAAATAAACAAATATTAAAATTTATAATCTCTATTTAATTTAAATCGCCTTCCTGTCTCCTAATTGCTATGCCCGACAAGGGCCCATAATGTGTACTTATAAATCATATCTGTAACAACTTACATACTGTATGGAACGCAATAAATATTGAAATTGAAATTGAAATTGAAGTATTTATCATTATTATTTATTCATCATCATCATCATCATACCAACCCATAATCGCCCCACTGCACGGGATATGAATCTCCCTTCAATCGAAAAGGATTAGTAGATTAGGTACCTACGTACTCGGCTACGTTGCTCCAATGCGGATTGGCAGAGACCAATATTTACAAGTAATCTAATCCATCGACAACGGAGAAGCTCGAGATAACCAAACACATCCAAACGCTGGCTAGGGTCAACGTTGCTTGACTTGCGTGTTAATTTAGTGCGACACCCAGCGAAGTCGTTGAGCCACTCAATTATTTAATTAAATAATAAAACGACAAAAATGAATATCTTAGTATAATAACTTTTTATTATTTCGTGCGAAAACGCAAAAATTTTAATAATGTTTCTAGGTTATCAACGTGGTGTAGTATATGCTGTTCCAAATTTCACTTACCTATATCCTTACAGCCATTTCTGTGAAATTGATTAGCAAACGTGCAATCATTAAAGCTTAATGAAATATGAAAATTTTGTAACATTAGAATTTCCAAATTTGTCATAAAATATTTCGGGGAGTTTTTAGGCCCAAAATAGACGGTGAAATCCAAATGTGATGATACTGAAACTTCAAGCTACTTTTGAGTTGAATTTGAGTTTCTGTCATAGACTCCTTTGACGGACCACACATCATGACGCAACCCTTTTGAAATCGGTTTGAAACGCGTTGCAAACTAGTTTCAATGAAATTGGCATGCAGGAAATGCAAAACAAATGAAGCTCACATTTTCGAAAGGGTTCCGTTGCAGTTGCATTACCATTTCAACGTGTCGTCGTCTGTTTTAAGCCTCCCACCTTATTCTAGTAGGTTGAAAATGGTTTTGAGCAAGGCGATGCGTTTCATTCAAAATCCATTTAAGTCATTAAAAAAGTGTCCATTAAAGTATTTCCTGCTGTTAATTGTATCTTGCCCTGCCCATTCCATACAGAAAATAGTTAAGTTACATTAAAGTTGCCTTAAAAAGATTACTTTCTAATCTTACTTTACTCTACTTTTAATTTACTTTACTTTTAATCTGTACCTTTTACTGTATCATCTAAAGTAGATATATAAATAAAAAAATAGGTCACCTGTTGTTTAATTAGGCTCGGATTCGAGACACCAGATTGTCTAAAGTGAACAAATCTTTTGTAGCTCAAGGAGTACGTTTCTATAACAAAATACCGAATGAAATTTTAAACCTGCCTTTGATCCAATTTAAGTCATTCATTAAGCGATCACTATTGCATAAAGGCTACTATACCATTAACGAATTTATCAATGATAAGAATGCGTGGACTTTAATATGTAAAACGACACAAGACACTCGACAAGAGCGTCCCCAGGCGTCAAGTGTGCTGTAAACTATTGTGCGTCCATTTTATTTTTTACATTTTTTATTGTTTTTTTTTTTAGTTCCAGACTATACATATATTGTACACGCGTCGAAGTGTTGTCCACAATGGTGATGGACATTTTACTAATACATAGATTATATATTTGGGACAAAGTCTGATAGGGTTGAGTATGTCATGCTCGCTTAAATGTCCAAACTGGTGGTGGCGTCGGGAGTCGGGTCGCTGAGTTCCCTCTAATATGGTTGAGCACAGCGATGGCTGACTCTCGCGTCAACTCGTGAACGGGTGCTGCCTGGGGGGACTGGTCTGCTCACTCTTGTCAGTACTGACTTTTTTTATTTTATTGTAGATTTAAGACTTGTTCATTCCACACCATTGTGTATAACATTCCGCGTATTCTTCTTATAAATTGTATGTACTTATACCTACATTGTAACTAATGAGTGGAAAAAAAAAAAGAAGAAAAAAAAAAAAAAAAAAAAAAGTACAAAATGACAAAAAAGGCCGTAACCGGTTTTCTTTCGCCATTTCTTTTTACCGGTTGCCATTTTGCTTGTGTCCGAAATGGTGGTAGTATATAACGTAGTTTATTTTTTTTATTTAAACAAGTTGTAAATGACAAGAAAAAGTGCCTGTGAAGGTCTAATTTCTGAAATAAACGATTTCATTTCATTTCATTTCACCTAATCTATAGGAGAGTTGCCAAATGGGTTTATGAATGCTAACTTGTTGCTAACTTCAGTAGACAACTTGTAAGTGTACTTGACGATAATTTTCTACCAGCATTGTGATGAATACCAGTATGAATGTATGTACCAAGTGGGAATTGTAACATCGGTATTGTCCCACGATTTCAATTCACATTTCATTTGTTTATGTGGTAGTGGTAAGCAAACGAGCATTCGGAAAGTGATGAAAGTGAAAAACAAAAAGAAAAATACTTTATTTAGTAAGTTTGTTAGTTTTTTGTTTCACTGGCTCCCACATTTGGTTTCCTTGTGTTATGGAAGTCAGGTTCTTCAATGAATTTGCCGTTAAAGTTACTTATGGTAAGATAAAGATGAAGATTAAAGATGGTAAATGATCAACGTCGCCCTTGGATCGCAGAGACACTAGGAGAGTCCTTAAGCCAGTGCCGGCTTTAAATTTAAGGGGGATAAAGAAGAGGGAAGGTTTTGTGATTTTGGATTTTGTAACTCACCAAACGAAACTCTGTATTCAGTGACAGGATGGTACTTATCTAATTAAGCTCATTTTATAAATCTTGAGTTTAAGACAATGCCGGAATTAATTAAATATGTGTTGTTTTTGTTCATTAGGCAATTCATTAAGCAATAATAAATTTCTTCTTACTCTCCCATCCATCCGGGTTACGGTAGTACTTGTTATTTGTCCGCGTATCTAATTAAAAAGTTATTTTGCACAGTCGCTCGTGTAAAAATGTAAATTTTCCTCATTCATTCAATGTTTTTATCTTTGTCATAATATTTTTTAATTTAATAGCGACCACAATAACACATGCAACAATAACAGGTAGGTCTAGTTTTTTTTATACTACAAAGTGGGCAAACAAGCATACGGCCCGCCTGATGGTAAGCATCACCGTAGACCATAGACGCTTGCAATACCGGGGGTATTACTCACGCGTTGCCAACTCTCCCAACCCCCCCAAGTGGAGCTCTAGAGACTGGAGACCTTAATCACCGTAGGAACACAACATGGCCGAGACCAATGCTATTTGGCTACGATCTTCTGTAAGGTGGAGATTCTTCCCCAGACGGGCTGCTCCGATTTGAGCGGATTATCCGCTGTGCTCTACCTCTCTCAAAGTATAAGTTTACTGTTATCCTATTAATAATACAAATGTAAACAATCACATGGATATCAATCACGTTTTTTTTATATTCGGGTATGTTCGTGTCGGGCCACGGTGTAGGATTCCGTATTTGCTACGTTTTGCTTCCTTCCAGCAGGGATAGTCAAAGTCAAGGTCTAAAATACTTTATTCTGTTCTGTAGGTCCTCGCGGGCACTTAGACACGTCATTTACAATGAGAGATTAGGCCTTCATAGGCACATTTTCTCGTTACTTAACGTACCGATCATTCCAGATGACTACAATATACAATGTCATATTCCGTAACATTTGTATGTTTTTATCAAAGATTTTTTTAAATATAAGTTCATCAGCTATAACACGATAATTAGTAAAGCCTATTAACCGTTATAGCTTTCCTTTTAATTTCATTATAATATGGAATACTACTCTCGGAAATTGTTGTATTGTCTGGGATAAACAGTATCATAAGTGTTAATCCAAGCTTTAAAAGTGAAATTCTTATAAAAAACAAAGATAGACGAGCTAAATCGTGGGCATAGCCAGTTTCATACTTTCTCTAAAGTGCATTTATTCATTTGAAACGCGTCCAAAATATTCCTGAAATCCAGAGTGCATCCTGGGAAGACAATGTCATTTATTAGTAGAAAATGGAAAAATAAAAATTGTAAATTGCATTGCAGGGTGACCAACATTTTATTAATTTGGAGATAACCCTGTATTTTATTTACCTTTATTGTAATCGTAATTTTGCTTTAGTTTTCCTTCCAAATCAAAATATCTTTACATAATATAAAATGAAGTCGCTCTGTCTGTCTGTCTGTCCCTATGTATCCCTATATTTTTAAAACTACGCAACGTTTTTTTTATTTTTTTATTTATAAGGTTCACCAACATTTTTACACCGATGACTTACCTATGTAATTTTAGAAAGAGTAATTCAAGAGTAAGGTTTACATATATTCCAAAATTCCCACGGGAAAGCGGGATACACGCACACGTAGTTGCGTAGGTTACGCTAGGTCTATCATAACCTATTTATTTTAAGAGTGCAGATCCTCATTCGAAGGACTGGTTTTCTTTTGCCATTTTTTTACCAGTGATCGTTTTGCTTTTGTTTCCGAAATGGTAATAGTTTATTGAGTAGATTAAGTACACAAATCATTTATTACCGTGTCCTCTTTTACAAGATAACGTGTTTAAAACCTATTTTCTGAATAAAAGTTTTGAATTTTGAAATCGTAGCTATCAATCAGTATTTGTAGAGATGATTGCGCGTAGAAATATATGCATTTCAATGCCATTTTAGATTTCAAAGGTCTTCCCATATTTGACATGTCACGTTTCTCATACTGTAGAATCGTTATATGCATAACAATAGACTGTTACGACTCAATTTATACGTAACAGGTGATCAATATGCATGTTGTTTATTTTGATGACGGAACGCTTACGTGCTATATATTAGAAATTCGTACAATTAATGATACTAACAGTTACTTTTATTTTAATTACAAGTTAAGTCTCAAGCTATCTCTTTTTTCTTCTTTAGTTTGAAAGGGACAGCCATATTATAATGACATTGACTTTAAAAACAGTTGTGAGCAATACACCGTTAGGATGATATTACTTGTATTTTTGGAAGATTTTACATATTTTTTTGTATAATATCAATAAAACATTTCATTTTATCAATAAATATGATCTTTATAATACGTGAGGTTTATAATTCTTTAAAGTCTATTAATTACTTAATCACGTTTTTCATTCCTGGGACAAAATTTATCCTAAATCCTGCCCCGGGTTTCATATTAACTCCATAACAAAATTCATCAATAACGGTTCACGGTATAAGACTGAAAAGTTAACAAATAGAGCTACTTAATAAGTTTAGTTTCTTGCCACTTCTTATAAAAAATAATAAAATAAACAAAATACAATGCTATCTGGATTAAGTAAGAAAGTATATTATTTTTATTAACTAGTATTTTTTATTTGACTTTCGCATTCAAAATATTAGTATACATTATGCAATCTTTAGTCTGTTGGTGACTTATAAGTAATCTAAAACTAATTCACTAATTACAACAATCAATAAGACATCAATAACTTCGACGAACACTTAATACTTGATAAAGTTTATGAGTTTGTTCATTATATTGTTGTCGTCATCAACTGGTTCAAAACGTGACATGAAGACTTGTTAAGTTTTTCCTATAATTTTCAGTCTATCCAGATAATAGTAAATTGCACACGAATTATTATGAAAATCTACAATAAACACACAATAGTATATTTACACTATTGTGGCGAACCAAACACCTTTTTTCATGATTCCACAATTGCCACCATCCATAACAATTATGATTATCAGATGTTACAGGCTTATAATATGTGAAATGACAATATGCCACAGTAGTTGATTTTGCTGTCATAGAAGATTATAGAGAAAAATTGTGTGATAGCAGGCAGACCTTTGCCCTGCATTGGGCAATAATACCTATTAAGAACATGCCAACTATGTTTATAACATTGAATTTTACAAAATCAAGTGACATTATAATCATTTTTGAAAATTAACAAATCTTATGTTACGCTCAAAGACCGAAAACGCTCAGTGAGCGAAAACATAGCTCACAACACAACTCGTTGATTGAACGGTGCGGTGGTGTTATGATCACAAGATAACCCTAAGCTAGCCCACCAATGTCTGTCTGAATACCATAACAATTTATCTTACGTTTTCGCGTTGTGAGCTATTTTTTCGCTCACTGAGCGTTTTCGATCTTTGAGCGTAACATATATAAAAGAAAGTCGTGTTAGTTACACTATTTATAACTCAAGAACAGCTGAAACGTTTTGGCTGAAAATTGGTGGAGAGGTAGCTTAGAACCAGGAGAGGGACATAGGATACTTTTTATCCCATTAGGGTAGAGTAGGGTAGGCTAGGGTAGGGTAGTGCCTCTAAGGCGGAACAAGTTCGCCGGGTCAGCTTAACAATGAAGAAAGAGAGAGAAGTTAGCTATTTTCAAAAGATCTACTACTAAATACATATGAAACTCGCTTTGTCAATCTATCTTAAAATTAAGTTTTTTTAATTTATTTTACGAACGCTTTATAAACGCTTGTTGCAAAACAGGGTAAATTACTGTGTGTAAAACCATTTAGACATGCTTGAGTCCATAACTATTCTCAACTGTATTCGTAGATATGGGACCACTATGTAAATAAGGGCACTTTTGTATTATTATTTTTTGCAATAAACTTTTACCTTTACGTTTTAACACACTCTAGAACTAATCCCAACTGTATTTCTATATCTGGTTACCCTACATAACGTGTAAATGCGTTCGCTCGGCGTCTGGCTGTCGGGAGGGCGCGGCGTGCTCTCAGTCTCCGTTTGTCATTGCTAGCAACTGATCGTCACTGTGTTCATACAAAATGGCCCGTAGTGGAGTCACCGCGCTGACTTTCGCAGTTTTTTTGGCTGTATTCGAAATTGGTAAGTTTTTTTTTATTCGAAATGTATGTTGTGCTTGATTGTACTTGTGGACAACTGATTAGATAGAACCGTTATCGTTATGCACTCGGAAGTGGGTTGTACTATGTTTTTATATTGTTTTGTTGTTAGGTAAAGTATATTGAAAGTTGAAACTATACTTAGTTTAATGTCAATAAATATAATTTAATCTAAAGGATATGGTTATCATTACTTTATTTTATTGTGTGGTAAGCCGACATATAATTTTAAATATTAGGTATTTTATTTTAAAAATATTAATTAATCTTATCTGTTTGCTACGGTCAAACCTGTCAAACATTATAATCAAAAAAACGCGATAGATATGGAAGTATTATGTTAAATAAGGAAATAAAATTATATGACAAAATTTTGGAAAACATTGATAATAATAATATAATAAATTACTTAAATACGTTTGATACAATTTCATTTATGTGTGTGTTCTTTATCATTTAGATTACATCAAACAATAGGTACTATCATTTAAAATTTAAATCTGTATTTATATATGTAATGCAAAGATTTATCCACAATCTTCAGATAAGTCCTAACTGTCAGATTTTGCAAGACAGTTTTTGCAAGTTTTTTTTTTTGTTTTTGAGGAAAATTTACTGTATGACGGATAAGATACTTACTGTATGACGGATAAGATACAGAATACTATAAGAACGGGGAAATTTTCATTTTAAAGATTAGTTTTGCATTCTGTATGGAGGTATAATGGAATGAGTGAAATATAATGAGAGTGAATCAAAATGTATTCTTGCCCTTGTAGTTTTTTTACAAACTTTTTTACAAAGTTTGATCTGAGCACATTGATTGCTTTTAGCGATAAGGCTGCCTTCTTAGGGTTCCATGGTCCTTATAAGGACCGGACCGACCGGCGACCAGACCGGACCTACCGGCGACCGGACCAGAGCGACCGGACCGGACCGACCTAATCAGACCGGATGGAACCGTACCGTACCGAGCCGTGCCGGACCGGATCGAAATTGTTTCTCATGACAATTACGCTAATTGTTAGCCTACTAACAATTATCATATTTTTCATGAGAAACTTTCGGCTTATTTATTACTAGCTTTTTAATTTAGCTATTAAATATAAGCTAGTATTAAATAAGCTAACAAACTGGTAGCACAAAATAATGAATAACATATCTTTGCTTCCCCTACGCGTAAAGTGCGGATATCATTTTTTTTGTGGAGTGTCCTTAATAGGTCTCTTAAAACATTGTGTTTTGGAAAGACCATTCTTCAACTGAAGACCCCCCCCCCCCCTTCGTTCTCGGAATCGGAACCAACTATTGTGTTTAGAAACGTGAATAAAATGATGGAAGGAGTAGTAACTAAAAAATTCAAACTCACAAAAAAAGCAAACGCGGAACCCTGTGCGTGGCCAGAAACGCACTTGACTAGTCTATTTTATTTGAGTATAAATAAAACTAATTTTATCCATACAATTTTTTGTTATCTCAGTTTTCATTCTGCTTTTGATACAATGTGAGATATATTTTGATTATAGCCTAAAACAAGAACCCAAGATCTTGCGAGGCACGCTGCCTCGTGTGACCTTGAATTTTTTTGCCATTCGTCTATACTTTACTAAAATACGTATGACATAAGCAACGTAACGTTTTTTTAGGAAACTAATTTGTATCGTCACATCGTCTGATTCGACATTAACTAAGGTCAATTGCAATACATTCTTTTGTTTTTATTAATTTGTTAGTAGACGCCTGGGGAGAGCGGGGGATACAACCCAATAGCACAGATTACTTAATAGTTACTTCGTAACCAATAGTTCCATTTTCCATTTGAACTTCGCAGATTTTTACACGAGTTTTGTCTTTCTCCTCGGGGATAACAGTGACTGGTATTAGTTAATCTTTGGTTAACCGCTTAACTTATCTATTTTTAACAATAAAAGGGTTTATGTTTAGTAGTTATCAAAAACTACCAATACAATCAAAATATACATTTCCAACAAGTAAAGCGAAATTGTTTGTAAGTTATTAACATTCTACAAAAAGTCCTTGTTTTCTCTCACGTCCTGTAACCCCGAGTGGTCATAGGAACCTTTACATTTTATTTTGTTTATCTTAGATAGAACTGCGTAGGTGTACCGATGGGCGATCTTTCCTAGGGTTATTTATTACCACGGGCTGACGTAAGAAATATTACTGGCCGGCCACGAATGTTATTGTAATCAACATTTTCCAAGATAAATTAGACTGGTTTTTGCTACTCTGTATGAAAGTTACTGAAAGTAGAATGTCCTAATGATTTGTGGAGATAAAATATTGTTTGTTTGTTATATTTTTACCCTGTTGCAATGAGGAGACCGATTATGGCGTGACAAGATAGGTGTATGTTTTGTTTTTAAGATTATAATGGACACACACGTACTTTACTTAGTTTATTAGCAATAAAGCTTCCATATTTCTGAAAGAAAAGCTTTATAAGGCAACCTTAAAGTAATGAGTTTTTATAAAGATTAAAAGATTAATATTAAAATAATTAAGTTTCCTTATCAGCCTATAACGTCCCAGTTGCTCATCCCTGTGTAAGGAAGTTGGATGCGTACCTATTTTGTCTTATGTTTATACTACTCATCATAATGTTTATGGTACTCATCATAATGTTTATTTACTTTCATTCTAAGCATATTTTTGTGTATAAATTACAATTGCATGTGTATTTCCAAGCCCTCTTATGTTATATTCTAAAACTATGCATGTGACTCATAAATACATCAAATAGTAATTACACTTGAAATTATTTTATCATTTATAATGACAATGATTCAAACATTGTTATGCGTTTAGATATAATTATTTATCATATTAAAGTCTATCGAGTGTCAACCGATGAGTCTTAGCTATTTTTATAAAAATAATGGTTAGATTATTAATTACCGAGTCATTTTAAAGTCAAGATAGTTAACCTCTTAATTGCTTTTTAGTTATATCTTATTTTTTGTTCGTCAAGAAATACAAAGTATGAATCTTTAAGCAATATATTAGTCAATAATCGATAATGCTTAAAACTCAATAAAATAATTTATCTCTATTACTCTCTATCGGGCGGTACGTCAAGTTGTTGGTCCTCCATCGTTCGACCTGCCTCTTCCAGTGTCCCTCCCTGTTCCTTCTCTAGACCTCCCAAGAGGTAAGCACGAGGTGCGAGCTCACCTCTGGGGAAGTCTAGGGCAATAGTGGTGAGGTGTGCTCGCCCCTGATGCTCACCTCTTGGGAGGCCCTTTGCAGCCACATTATAAGCAATGAGAGCCTTCCGCTCCCGCAAATTGCCCGGCAGTAGTGGAAAGAACCGGTCTCATAACAAGCGTCTAAACAAAAAAAAATTAGCATAGAGTCGAAACGTTAAAGTCGAAGTTTCTAGAATAGCAAAGTATTGCGGTGGCTTGTGCTAGTCAAAATACATTTTTATTTAATATATATGAAATATGTGCATATATTGTAATGAAATTTATTCAGACATATACTTATTAAGCCTTCGCAGACACATAATAATGTAGTTGAAATGTGAATTTGTTATTATAATTTCCAGTCACTTCGATGCGCTTCGGCTTTGCGCTAGAATATTTTGATCAATATCTTCATTTTTAATTTCGTTATTAACTCAACAAATATTTTTATGAAGACACATTCATAAACTGTCACAATTTCGAAAACAAAACTGACGCAAGAAAAAAAATTTGAAAGTAAACCAACAGGGTTACTTTCGAAAGAAATCTCAGTTGGTATTGTGACATTTTGGTTCGCGTCGCATCGAACCACCGCAGCCTATTATAGTTTGTAATACCAGGAGCATAAGAGAAATAACGCGCTGCCGAACCTGTAGAAACTCTTCACTCTTCTTCACCCCTTAAAAATTATTCCGCACGATCGGCATTGGATTCTTTTCTTATGTTTGGGTTAATTGACAAAGTATACTAGTATACGAAACTAAATGAAATCGTATTGTACGGTAACCAAATAGTTACTAAAGTATAAGTTACAAGAGTATGAATTAGGATATGACATTAATTTTAAATTTAAATTTAAATCGCGATTTAACCTAACAGATTGTACACTAACCAAATAATATCAAAATGTAAAAGATATAAAACACATACTTTTAACTTAGCAACTTGGTAACCCTACTATGTTTGCTGGGTGATCTTGCTTGACCTGACTGTTCGTTCAC
The DNA here is from genome assembly GCA_905163395.2 of Endotricha flammealis. Lineage (NCBI taxonomy): Eukaryota > Metazoa > Arthropoda > Insecta > Lepidoptera > Pyralidae > Endotricha > Endotricha flammealis. Next base: position 9,530,141 of record LR990869.1, on the reverse strand, counting down.
AGCGAATTCTATAGCTATTTGCATGTGAATAGTATATGTGTACTGTTATGTAGAAAAATGCGAGATTGTTTATCGGCCGAACTGGCCTTGTTCAGACGCCAACTAAAATCGATGCGATTCTTGATAATATACATAAAAAGTAGCTATTTATCTTACTTGAGTGTTTAAGGTCATGTCTTTGAGACGCTACTTTTACTTCAATCTATTTTCATCCATTTATTTTGTTTAGACAAAGGGTAAGAAATGTAGATATATTTGTATGGAGCGATGGCGATGTGCTCGACCGCCACAAAGGGAAGATCTTCCGGCCAGGCTGGGTGTTATGCCTGGGGAACCGCGGCTCCGACAATGTATGTGTCGGAGGTTGTATTGTATATAGGTAAATCTCCATATCGTAGAAACTTCGATAGCGTGATTCAGGATTCTAAGTGGCGCCATCATGTGTTCGCATTGTGAACCTTTTCTTCACTCTGTAGTTCTTCTGTATGGCGATAGGTATCGCCACATATTTCTTAAATTTAAAGGAAAAAATATAAACTATTTTGACTATTTAAATTAAAGTTAATGCCTATGGGTTATTATTATTATAATTAGATATGTTAGGTAGTTTAATAATAGTTTCATATTTCAATATTGGTTAAATAAAATATAAGGACCTTTTGAACGGGCGAAAAGAGTGGTCAATGCGATATACATAACTATAATAATTATTATTATTGTAAAACAAGACATGATTCAGCCGCCTTAAAGTTTGTGGTAAAAGCGACCGAAATAGCTCGTTAGCTATTTTTGTACGATTAGCAAACTTGCATACAATTTAGCTTCTGTTCTTACTCTACTATAGTCAGCCAAAAGCCATTTAGTACTTTGTGACCATATTTTGTTGAAATGTTCACACAAAAGTCTTCAGCAATTAAAATGATATACAAAAATTATAAGGAACAAAGTGTTAAGATATTTATGACGCTGGTTGTACATCTTTTATTTGATATTAGATAGATAGGTATGATATAATGCTTTTTTTGCAATTCACAACAGTAGGGAACAGTATTCATAATCTTACACTAGCTTTTTTGCCCGCGACTTCATCCGCGTGAAATTCCGGACCCGTTCCCGTGGGAACTACATTGAATTTCGGGAAAAGTTATGCTCATATAAGCTTATGTCACTCCCTGATAATGCAGATTTCTACTTGAGAAAGAATTTTTGAAGTTTCCAGTAGTTTCGGAGCCTATTCATTTCAAACAAACAAACAATCAAATCTTTCCTCTTTATAATATTAGTATAGATACTAGTGAATTCGCAACAAGACGGACTTATTGCTAAAAGCAATCTTTTCAAGGCAACCTTAGGGTAACGAATTATTTTATGGACTTTGCTAGATAATTATAAAATATAATATAAGTTCATTTGTTTCCAATAAACAATACTTCAGGTATCATGTTCAAGACCGTTGTCGCGAAGACAAAAAGCATCACTGGTTTTCTTGACGGGGCGCGGTGATCACTTACCATCAGGTGATCAGTTTGCATGTTTGCCAACTTTTTCCATAAAAAAACAAATCGTTTGTTGTTTTTACTATGCGATACGAGTAGGTATATATTTTATATATGTACTTACGAACGCGTGTAGCGTATCGGATACGCTATTCCGATTTACGAAGCTATTGTGTCTTTGGACAAAGCATAGTATCAAAATGGATGAATCATTTTAATGATACTCCGTCCGTAGGGTTCAACTACGTTTAGACAGGCTCGGTGGTCGAGTGACAAACTAGCAATGGCCACTTTGTTCCAAACCGCAGGAAAAGAGAAATAGGACAAAATAAAAATATTCGTCTTTCGTCGATTGTGTTCGTGTTCGGTTGTTGTACATTCGTCACAAAGTAAATTCGTCTTTATTGCACATTGAAAGTAAATTTGTCACAAATCATAGTTGTTTACTCCATGCCGAATTTATTTTGTGACAAATCTACAACGACCATGTTGTTCGTGTTTTTGGGTGTACCTACACTTCATACATACAATGAAAATAAAAATATGTGTAAATTCGTCACAGGTAGGCTACAATTATTGTAACTTTGGCACAAATCCTTCATTACACATTATTTTTCATAAAGCGCTGGGTATAACACAGTACAGTTTTTGGTGCACAAAATGTCAAAATATGAAAGGTTCTAAGATAAACTACGAAACTTAGTAAGAACTAAACAGTAATCTTACAACTCTCTTTTCCATAAATAACGTAATTTCATATCTTTTTTCTAGTTTCTAATACATTAGGATTGCCAAGAGCCTAACCCTACGAATTTTATGAAAATGGTGTGTAATTTTCGTATTTCATAAAAGTTATGAAGGTTCTTTATTTCTATAAGTACTTATTTTTATTAATAAAAATGTCTTTTATTTACACATACTTTTAATAGTCCCTCAGACGATTGTTTGGAGCTTTTGTGCCAAGTATATTAAATAAATAAATATCACACAGATTAAGCTAGCCCCAAAGTAAGTTCGAGACTTGTGTTATGGGATACTAACTCAACGATACTATATTTTATAACAAATACATATTTAGATAAACATCCAAGAGCCAGGCCAATTTTTCATTATGACCCGACCGGGATTCGAACCCGGAACCTCCTAGGTGGCAGTCCGGCGGCGTGGAAACCATTACGCAACGGAGGTCGTCATATTGGAATGGAATATAAATCCTTTCACGATCCTCAAAATTGGAGCAAGGTTTTACCTGCAAACTAACCAATATTTCAAAAGGATAGTCTAAATTAAACATTTCACAACTTTTAGTTAATCCCTTCTATGCATACAGAGATTAGCATATGCAAGCAGACTGATTTATGACACGAGCTTCTGGGATTAATCTTTCGTTACAGTATCGCTATGTCTTTCAGGCATTTGCGTAAACCTATTTTAAACTAGATTCTGCATTAAGTCTTAAGTTTTCTCTTTCTTAATTTCACAGTGATAAATTAATGTGTTATTATAAATAAATATATAGGGACAAATCACACAGATTAAGCTAACCCCAAAGTAAGTTCGAAACATTTGTTATGGGATACTAATTCAACGATATAATTTATAACAAATACATAATAGATAACAACACAACAACCCAAGGCCAATCAGAAAAAGTTCGTTTTTCATCATGAATGTGGCAGTCTGGCGTGGTAACCAATGTGCCATATTATTTGTCAAATCAAATCAAATATCTTTATTCTGTCATCAGTTGATCTGGTAGCTCGTGGTGGCACTAACATAATAAGACAATATAAAAAGTATAGGATCGAGTGTTAACTATTTTATACGGAAAGTTTTGTTAGATTTCTCACTGCGTAGCTCGTAAAGTATGGAGGCGAAGTTCATTTCCAGTTATAACTTTTGTAGTCGTAAATGAACTGGAGATGTTCCAAACGCGATCGTGAATAGGCATACAAACACGTTTCGGGTGTTTTTGATTGTGTGACACTATCAAAGATTTATCAAAGCGAGATCAAAGCTTACCTACTTCTGACTGTGGTATCTATATATATAAAAGGAGAAGCTGACTGACTGACTGACTGACATATCAACGCAGGGCCTTAAATTTCAAGTTTTTAACCCTTATAGTTATAAGGGTTAAAAACTTGAAATTTTGCACAGCGGTTCCTTTTATAACGTAGGAGAGCACTAAGAAAAGATTTTTCAAAATTCCCATGGGAAAGCGAGATATACGCAAACGAAGTTGCGATGGATTTTCTAGTTCAGACATAAAAAAATAATGTTTCTTTGTTCTGATACAAAGACTAATATTTTTTTTTTTGACATCAAACTTGAAGCTCAGTGTTGTATAATGTATTTATCGTAATAAAAACAGTTGAAATATGGTCTCAATCTCAGTCAGGTGCTATCTCTTTCGTTATTTGCATGCATGAGCAAGATAGCGCTAGAGATTAATATCAGTAGTATTAAAAAGGATATAGATTTTAATTTTTTTATTGTTTCTGTTACGAGAATATCAGTTGATTGTGGTGATGGAATAAATTATAATAAACTAGCTTTTCCCTGCGGCTTCGCTCGCGTTAATTTTATGACTGTATCAGATCTCGTTTGACAACAAAACAACCCATAGCGCGACTTGTGGCGTCATCTGTTGGCCGATACAGTGCCCTCTATAGTAGAAAAATTATTTTCCCAATGGAACGACATACTTTCACGGGATAAAAAGTAGCCTATGTTGGGCTCTGTACCCCTGACAATATATATATAAATTTTCATAATGATCGGCTGATTAGTTAAGCCGTGAAGGAATAACAAACAACTCACTTTCTCATTTATAATATTAGTAAGGATAATTTAACATGAAATGATGTTTATTCTATAACACCAAAGTTAATGTTGTCAAATATTCTTAGTTGATTTTTGTACTTTGCACATCCAATTGGAAAATAACAAGTGACGTAAGTCAAATCCTGGTCGCATTTGTATGTGACAAAAGCGACTGATTCTATAAACGGTTCCTTCAAATTGTCTGTAATTTGGTCTAGGCGTTAAAATGATACATGGAAGAAAAAAAAATAGAAAGCCACATTAAAATATGGTGGTCACTGTCACACTTGTTATGGAAAAAGAGATAGTTTTTTTTGCATAGCATACCTTGAGAAAACAAAAGGTAGCAAAATTGTTTTTGCATCCGTCTGCTCTATCGGACAGAATTACAAGACTTAGATTTTACCCTATTACTACAGTATCTGTCATCTCATCCCTCATCTCTGCCCTTAATCATCCCACTGCAGGGATAAGGGTCTCCCTTTAAAATAAATATGTATATAGGGACAAATCACACAGATTGAAGTGACCCCAAAGTAAGTTCGAAACTATGGGATACTAACTCAACGATAATATATTTTCTAACAAATACATAACTAGATAAACACCCAAGACCCGAGGCCAATCAGAAAAAGTTAATATTTCATCATGACCCGACCGGGATTCGAACCCGGGACCTCTTGGGGTGGCGGTCTGGCATGGTAATCAACGGAGGTCGTCGTCTTTAATCGAAGGAGATTAGACTCCACGTTATGCTCCAATTCAAATTTGCAGATTTACAGTAAAAAGTGCAATTTATGGGAACTATTTTTTCAGTGTGTTCTCAGAACAAACCATGGACAAACTAACATCGACACGTGACTTTTAATATTGATTGTGTCATGATCTATTATGACAAGGTTGTATGATCTCATCGTTAGATGGAAAATTGTTTTCCAATAATGTTGTTTTGTAAGATTTACTAAGCATACTTCGTTTTATGAGCCGAATGAAGGAATCCTATTAGATGTTATCGCTGTGTTATGATAAATAATATTTTTCTGTGCTTACGATTTAGATTCTGAAATCGTAAGGTGTATTTTTTTAAATAAAATCTATACTGATCGTATTCTGATCTATATTTTCGATATTTTAGTATATTTTAGGACGGACTTTTCACTGTTAGGTGTATTCAAATTTGAAATGATGAACATTTCAAATTCGTGATTGTAAAGTTTAGATTAGACGTTATGTTTTGTAAAAATCAGGCTTATTTTAAGATCGGGGTTGTTATTCGGTGTTTTAAAACATTCGAAATGTTCAACATCGGAATATCCAAAATCGTCTTGGGTGTTGTTGCACTACTCTGATAAAGTATAAATTGTAAGTTTTGATTAGCTACTTCATCATATCAACCCATAATCATCCCACTGTAGGGATACGGGTCTCCTTTCAATTGCAGGTGATTAGAGCGTACTCTGCCACGCTGCTCCAATACGGATTGGCAGAGGCCGGTGTTTTTTTCAAACCGGCCTAAGGCCACCAACTTGGCTTAACGACTGTCACCTGTCGACAACAGCCGGGACCGACGGCTTAACGTGCTCTCCGAAGCACGGAGAAGCTCGAGATAACGATCCCATCCAAACGCTGGCTAAGGTCGCTTAACTTTCGAGTTCATATTAGAGTGCGACACACAGCGACGCTTCCGAGCTCCTCAATTATAATTTTATTTATTTCAGATTAGATACTTAATCAAACGAAATTAAAAATAACCTAATGGCACAGAATAGATAATTAGTACTGCGTACTATGGCTGCAATTGACGCTTTAAATGATGCCAACTACATTAAAAATACCTATATAGGAAATTGCTGAAATCTGCTGGTTTTTTCCATTTATTTTCAGTTTGTGATTATTTTGTTCAATTTAATACTGTAGGTATGTTTGATAACTGTGCTATGTTGGGTTTATAATGACGATATCGATAATGTACAAAAACATAATAAAAATTCAGCCATTCATTGCAGCTGTTCCAAAGTTCATTATAATTATTTCAACAATTCTATGGTAAAGTGTATTGCATGTTGTACCCACTATAAAAATACTTTGATAATACTGTTACGTTAGTACCTACTATTATGAATTCTGTGATACTGTGATAACTTACAGTAAAACAAAATAAAATTGTGTTATTTTATCTGTTAATTTTCATAAAAAAAAACAAAAGAGTACCTAAGTTTAAAAAAATCTACAATTAATGACTCTTTTATTCAACCCGTTAATGTCATAATGTATTAAATGTCATTCTAACTGATTTTAACAAAATAAGTAATGTAAATAAAGTCATAATAATATCATCCTTCATTTGAATTGCATTTATGACCTTAAGACTAAGTTAAATAAAAAATATTATTGTTGTTATAAACAGATGGACAATTAGGTTTTATTTTTAACTTACTAGAGACTTTGAAGGCTATACTTAAAATAGTCACGAGTTTTTCTTAACTCGGCTTTCAACTAACACATTTGTGTTATAGAGCTAGTGTTTACTTGAATTTCTTTATTTATTAGATAGTTTATGACGGGACGGGAGGGACTACTTAGATAGTAGATTAAGATAGCGAATCTTGGTCCCACTTCTGGGTCACTTTTACAAACTTAATCCCTTCCTTTTATTTATATATTTATACTTTCCAATAAAAACAAATAAGATTTGATTGTCTGTTTGCATTGAATAGGATCCGGAACTACTGGACTGATTTGAAAAAAAAAATACCGTTGAGAAGCTACACTATTCCCGGGTGACATAGGCCATTTTATTATATTTTTACAGTTAGAGATACCAAATACTATAGACGAGTAATACGCACAGCTCTTGACGTTTCTCATACAATGACTTGGCAACCTCCGTTCACCTCATGCCGCTAGGGGCGCCATAACATTTTGCATACAAAACGCACAGTTCACCTCATGCCGCTAGGGGCGCTATAACATTTTGCATACAAAAGTTTTGAAATCGTTCACCTCATGCCGCCCTCATGCCGTAGAGGCGCTAGTGTCGTCTTGCCCGAATTCTTCCGAAGCTGTGCGTATTACTCGGCTATAGTATTTGGAGATACTTACAAAAACTCGTGCGAAATCGGGGCGCGCCGCTAGTTTGTAATATTATTATTATTCTTAGGGCATAGTCTTAACTACTGAACCATGTATGTCCTAACTCGTATGACGTAATGGAGGAAAACTATTATCATTCATAGAACATCAGATGAATTTGTAATACCCTGCTTAACAGTATGACCATGAGCAAAATAAGGCTAAACAAGTACCACTTAATTTGATTAAAATCTTGTATATCTATAAAAAAGAAGTTGACACAATGAGGTTAAAAACTGCCTTTTGCTCACTTCAGATGTCGCTTTGTTGACTGTTCCAAACATTTGACAGCTAGCTGTCATTTTCCATACTATTTTTGTAAACATCATATTTGTTTTCTAAATAATTCCGAAATATGACTCATTGTGCAGCTATCGATTGTAAAAATGTTCCAATCTATTTATTTTCCAAAGAAATAAAACGAAGAAAACTGTGGGAAAAGGCTCTTCGAAGGAAAAATTGGAAATCCAGTAAATGGTCGAGGTTATGTGCTGCCCAATTTAGATCTGAAGATTATAATATTAAAAGTAATTAACAGACAATGAAAATTTATACCGAACATTAAAGAAAAGTGCTGTGCCCTCTATATTAAATCAAATCTGTTAACCTACTAGCACAAGAACGCTCAGATCGATTGCTAAAAAGAAGTTGCATGAAACGGTGTATTGAAACGTCTCGTGGTGATCCAATTCCAGGACCTAACCGGATCCAAACTCAAAATGAATGTGATGCTAATGAAACTTCTTTTACTGATCCTCCTGGGTCTAGCGGGGTCCAAACTCAAAATAACTTCAAAAACATGTTTTGTGTCATATATGCTGTAATTTTAGAGTGTATTATGTAATACTCATAGGTTTAAGAAAATAAAACTATTTAATAGGTATTAATTTTGTTTTATTACACTGTCATCAAAAATCATAATTTTTATACAGATATTTGTTAAAATTAGTGGTTTAAAAATAGGTTTAACAAAAACTTTACAAAGGTAATACTCATAAGTATAAGAAAATATTTCCAAGTAATCATGGTCCATTTCAATAGCATATGGATTGGCAGGTTTGATTACTTGGAGATAAGCCATTTTACTACTAGTAGTACAGGAGAAACTGCTAGGATTTTGACATATCCTTCATAATTGTCCATTATATTTTCCTGGTAAAACGGAATTGCATCGGGGAATTATAGAATACTTTATTCGGTTTTTTAAATGTCATCAATTGTTCTGTGCACATTTTGTACAAAATTATAGTTTTAGTAGGCACTATATCTTCTATGCCATGGAGAACTGTAAAAACATGCTTACAGTGTGCTTCTACTCCTTTTCCAGTTGCACATTCGCAGTGACTCCACTATCATGCCACTATTATCCATTTTTAACAGAATGATATTTAAAGAAGCTTCTTCATTTAGGCTTTGCATTGCGCATGGAAATAAATATAACTTTCCTCAAAGGCAACTCTCACGGTTATTAAGCCTCTACTTTCATACAGTAGTGTATCTCCCGTTCTGTGTTGCTTGAAATCTGAAACAACATGTATGTCATTAAATGTCTAATTCTATCTGAAACATTAAAATAACAAGAAACAATAAGGAAATCATGAATGTATGGTTTGTTACCTGTCTGCAAACTCTTGAATGTGTAGTTTATAGAGTGGTGGAAGATTATTGCTGGAATTAATATCTCTGAACTTATCCATGGTAGAAATTTCAGGAATATCATCCTCAAGTTCGTCTTCAACTTCGATGAGGTAATTTCCATCGTACGCCTCCAGTCTACAAAAAGAAATTGAAATAAATAAAAAGAACACAGCAAAACCCACAATTCACAATAATGCCTGTAAATTATTTACCTTTCGATTTATAAGGCTTTTTTGCTAGTGGTCTTGGCTTTCCGTTTCCGCAGTTCCTCCTTCAATCGTAATTACACTCCAGGTCGCTTACATTTCTATGATTTTTAGCAATTACTCTCACATCAAACTTAAACAATGAACCAATATGGCGGGTCTTGGAACAGTCAACAGTGACGCCACCTACGATGAGCTTTGAGTTTTTAACCTCATTTCTATCACTAAATAAAACCATAAAATTATGCGTGTGCGTGTATTTTCTTTCGGTTTTGTTACTAGTATACAATACTTACTATTTGTTACTACAATGTTTTTCAGATTGTGACATTTGGGATTTGAAAGGAATTTACAGGGAATTAAAAATAAATGTATCATTAATAATGCAAATTTGAATTTACTACTTTTTTGTAGTCGCTTACTCTTCACTTTTTTTCTATTTCTTTTTGTACTTCGCGGTTTTTTGTTTCGAATAAAACATGCGTTAAATGGAATAACTCAATAATAGCCACTGGCCACTACACGATCAAGTTATTGTTTATTTTTACTTGAAATATTATATTCTGTTAAATAAATAATCAAAACAAAAAATCAATTGATGTATCTATCGACTGTAAAGGGATACTAATAAAGTGTAAGAACAAACGTATAAAGTTTTCTTCTTTTTTTTTTTGTCTTAGTTAATGGCGTTTCTGTCGTGTCGTGTATGTAACGACACATTGACAATTTCGTCAATGTCGAGTTTTTAAAAGTAAAAAAAAAACACAGCAACGTGGTACGGTGAGGATCCGTGGTCGCCATCTTGACGATCTTCGTTGACAAGGCGGTGATCTTGAATCTCCAGTTTTCTTCTTAAGATTTTTTAAAATTATAATTACGGATTTTCGCGTCATAGTGAAATAAGACAATATAATCGTGATTAAAAATACTTAAGATTTTTTTATTGTAGATTTGTATGTACAAAAATATGCAGGAAATAATACGATTCCATTTTGTCCACTATTTTTGTTTGAATACGCAACACAAATTATGACAAGTTTGCACTAGTCCCATTATGGGCAATGTGTATTCTGGCAACACCTTTATTTACAGAGGTCGCAAGATGTTACTGACGCAAAACCATTGTGGAATTTTAAGTTTGTCCTTAGTATGAAAACACAAAAAAAAATCTTTGTAAAATTCGACTTTCTAAAATGAGTGACCTATGTAGATAGCTAATAAAAATAAATAAAATAATAATAAATAGAACGTTATAATTATAAGTATGTATACAGTCAAGTCAATTGCAGAAACACATATTAATCTTGATTCCATACGTACAGTCAGGTGCACGTCGAGCTTTACACTTGCAGTATAATTTTGGCTCTTATGACATAGAACTAAAGAATCAAAGTCCAATATGTAAAGGTCGACCTGCTCTTGACGGTACAAGTCTCAAGCTATCACTCACTCTCAGTCACTTAAAATGATTTTGTGCTCACCAATAGTCGATGAAGTAAATTCTTTTCTTTTTATATAAGATTTTATTCCTAGAGATCGGTATACAAGACGCTATAGGCGCGGTGCGTCAAGGTCCCCCTTTAAAAACGACTGGTGACATCATCACTCGCAAATGGTGCCAGCCAGATTGAACGTACCAACAATTACGTTTATTTTATAGTACCCTGTCCAAATGCTTCACATTTTTAATGGTGCACGTAATATGGCGTCACCATTTTTTATTAATAATTTAAAACCAGCATCTGAACATGATCTGAACCGCATTTTTAGAGTTAATCCTACTATATAATATTATAAACGCAAAAGTTATGTGTATGTTTGTTACTTTTTCATGCTCAAATAGCTGAACCGATATTTATGATATTTGGTACCTATGTAGCTAGCTGATACCTTGGATTAACACATAGGGTACTTTTTATCCCGAAAAGTACGCGATTCCCGTAGGATTTCATCAAAAGTCTGATATAGATACATAAATCCGTACACGCAAACGAAGATTTTGGCGGCCTTTCGTAACCCGGGGATTCTTCGCACCCCATGCCCTGCCGGTACCGTGACCGCCGCCGTGATCAGGAATAGCATGGCGACCGGGAACTGGGGGCCGTAGTACGTTTCGGCTTGCCATATTGAGGGGGGTTGCTATAATTGCCACGCTGAGCAGGCGGGTTGGCAATCGCAGTGCATGCTATACCAGTGTCGCTGCTGCCCGACACCAGTCTGATCCATATGTGCTAGGTGGCGATATGCACGGGTCGAAGATCTCTTAGTCGCCTTTTACGACACCCTCCCGAAAAGAGTTGGGGGAATGCTATTCTTCGGCCGGCACTCCACGACAAGTGGCCGAGGATCGTGCGCGGTGGCATGCAGTTGGGGAGGCCTATGTCCAGCAGTGGACAAATGTAGGCTGATGATGATGATGATGATGATGATTGTATCAATACTTTATACTATGGTTAATTTTAAAAAAAACAAGCCGTGCAAAATAAAATGACAAATAGGTACATTATAGGAAACGTAATAAGACAACATTTTTGCTTCCTTTTCATTCGGAACATTTATTCCGTTTTACTATTTTACGATAGTTTTTATCGTATGTCACACAAACTCATTATGACCACGTCGATAAAAGTGGCGACACCTATACTTCACCGTAAACCTTAACCCTATTCGAGGTCAAATTGTCATCTTGACACACATTTTATACGTATCAACCCATCTTTGGTGGAGGTAGAAATACTTGTTGACCCTGTCTGCAGGTACATAAATGAGTATAATGTTATCTTGATTTGTAGAGCATTTATAAAATGAGCTAGCTCTTTCAGGGAAGTACTACCCTCTCACAGAATATATAGAGAATTTACAGGCCCGGTAGCTATAGCAATGGTCACTTTATCCATTTATCTATTTAACAGCAATATTTTAATGTGCTATCAACTAAAAATGCGTTTCAGAAACTGTCGGTTTATCTCTTAACTCCAATCCTTATAAAACTCAAATTATGTAGATACCTACGTATTTTCTGTAGAACCGTATAGAGCAAAGTGTCATACTAACATGGTTGCATTCATGTTTGAAACTCGTAACCAAATAAAAACGTAATATTGGTGCCGCGACGTCTATATATGCTTTTTTAGTTCAACGGTTGCCACACCCGAAGTTTTACTGTGGTTTTACGAAAACACAACCATAAATTTCGGCTCCCCAAGTTGTAATAACTTTGTTTGTGACCGCCACAAATATACTTAAAACATCAAATAAAAAGTTACACTATGTTTATAGAGACTTGTATATTTTTACTTTATTTTCAAACAAATAAAATAATATCTTATTCTTCAACTCCTTCAACTCCCAATGCGAAAATAGGGTTTGCAAATAGTGGTTGCCATACAAAAAAATTGTGTTTGAAAACTGGTTTAAGGTTTTAAGGTTCTCATCTATGATACAAGATAAAGATCTGTTCGGTTGACAGTTCGATCATTAGCTCTTTTTAAGTTGTCTCACGTTGATGATTAGAATTTCCAAAAACCCCTTTTGTGTATTTCTTATGTAACCCATTATTGAAGGGACTGCTACCGGAAGTCAAATACTAAACTGATTCTCATTCAAGTTATGGCAGCAAAAGATTTAATATCACATTAACTATAATTGTGCAATTCGCTGAGTAATCCCTTAGTATTCTATCTTAAAGTTTAATATTTAGTGTAACTACGTAGTACCTACTAGATTTAATTCTGTGGTATAACTAAGTTTTTTTTTTCCAGGATCATGCATACGCTGCTATCAATGCAACTCGCAAAACGATCCCACCTGCGCTGACTACTTCAGCAAAAAGAATAATCTATTGGTGGTAAGTGTTTCTAATAATATAGTCAATATCAAATAGATAAAAGAAGCTTTTCAACTTACGAAAGTCTCATTAGGTAGGTATCATTGTAAACAAAAAAGTGAGTTCATAAATTGTATTTTTACTCTTTTGCAAATATGCGGCAGATTAGAGCATAAAAGATCTTCCTACCTAGGAGCCCGTTGAGTGAAGTCAACAATTGTTGTCATGTCACTGAGTTTGACTAGATGGCGGTTACTTTGAAGGGATAACTTTAGCGGCGTTGTGCACTTTTTGGGATGGGTAAAAAATCGAAAATTCATTAAGACGGAGGCAGAGTAGACCACCGTACCGGCGGCGCGGCGTAGGAGAGGAAGTAATATCCCCTTCTCTTTCTACCGCGTGGCGAAAATGTCTGCTCCTTCTGATGCACAACGTTAATGTTCAAGTTTTCATTTCGGCCGGCAGACCCGGAATGCACCCCCTTTTTTGTGCAACTCACTGACAGGCATCATACGCATCTTCACCGTCAATCTTTTTCACCTTAACTAGGGTTCTAATATTTTCAAGACATGTTTATACGGAAATTTGCATATTGATGTACATTTATATACTGCATATTTAAATATCAAAATAGTATGAAGATTTATTTATTAGTAGATAAGTTGGATTATACCGATATAATACCATTGATTCTGAGTGACATGGTAGTGATTAAGGCCGGTATAAATAGCCTTATCATGTGCACATGTTTTAGCGTAGGTATAATAATAATTTGTAGTCTGAAAAAACACTCTGTTGCTAATTCCAGGACTGTGGAAGTCAAGATGTAGTGAACTACAACAGCCAGTTCGTGAGGCCGCTGCTGCCGGCTGAAGTCAACCTTAACATCATTGGAGCACCGAAGTTCTGCCACAAAATTATCACACGTACGTACTACCTAAATAAATTATTCGCCGGACAATGGTAGGCCAAATTCAGTTGTTACTTTACAAAATGTGTTTCATCTCTACATCAGGCATTTTCAGATTTGAAAGCCCAAGGGATTTATTCGTCGCTTGTACAGTCAGGTGCACGTCGAGCTTTACACTTGCAGTACAATTTTAGGCTCTTATGACATACAACTTAAGAATGGTACAAAGTCCAATATGTAAAGGTCGACCCGCTCTTGACTGTACGACGAACAATCAACAATATTAGTTGAATAGACGCGAGTAAAACCGCATGCATCTTTTAATAAGTTCCAAGTTAGTATCATTTTATATTAATGTTGTTTGTATGGTACTTTTTCAGAAACTGGCACGATCGTCAGAGCTTGCCTTGACGCCAACCCACTCAGCCTGAATCACACTTGCTCGCTCTTGGCCATGCAAAACCTAGTTGACGAGAGGAGGAAGATAAAGCACTGCAGTGTGTGCGACCAGGATGGATGCAATGGCGCGGGCTCCACCTCTGTCTCTATACCACTTGCTTTCTTAGCACTGGTTGCTTCCTATCTTTACTATAAACAATAATAGTCGTAGGAAATTGTAACAACTGATATTATTGGTCCAAGCTTTAATACGCTATCCGTGCTTCGCTAAGACGTGGACATTGGACAACATCCACAAATTATGGGCAGCTTCTGCGCCGTTTTAACCTGACTGCGGCCCGTAGCATTTATCAGTCTACGTAAATTGTATGTCTATGTATGACTTGACGCCAGTACGTACAAATTGAAAATGGATTATTGTATTTATCCTGAAGTATTTATCCCCAAAAAAAATGGATCAAGTCCATTGACACTATATTATGAATGTATAATTAGAATAACCAATTAGACTGTGTTATAGAATTTATATCTTAAAGAGCGTAATTAAATTTTTATACGCTTTATAAATGCGTAAATTTATTTGCGTTATTTTTGCAGTCGGGTTACGCATTATATTTATTGTACTTGTTGGTATATTGTACCTTACTGTTAGATGTAGTACGACTGTGGTCTCCTATAGGCGTAATTGCTCATACAAACATCTATGCTGTACGCTGTTACGATGGTTTATGTAGACATGTACCGATGTACTCTTCAATCTACCGCCACCTTCACCGAGACGTTATTTCTGGCCGAGTTTATGTGACGGCGATCGTTTGTCCACCGCGACGATCTCGGTGGTTCAGTCAATTTGTTGTAGTTGTCGTGCGTTGCGTTTATGGGAGTCCATAGTTTAAAATGTTACATGAAAAGTAAAGAAAGGACGCCAATTTAGGCCTTAGAAATGTCAACGACCGTCCAATATCATTGTTGTTACTGCTTGTTGTATGTGTTGTATTGTAAGTAAATGTACTTATCCTTAAGGATTAGCATTATTAGTTTTGGCATTTAACTTTTCGGGGCAAGGAAAAAAATATAAAAAGACAAATTCAAATTGTCCATTTGATAAGAAATTAATTATGAAATCTATTAATTGGTTGATTTAATGAAATAATTCGACCTTTATAATGGTTTCTTTATATATTTTATAGAAAAATACATATTTTTATTTGTATATCGTTTAAATAAAAGACTGTTGTAATGTTCGTGTGGATTTACTTCTTTGAATTGAATAATCAAATTAAATAATAAAAAAATACAGATCATGTTTTTAGTCTCAGCAAGGGTTATGCTAACATCTGTAATTTTATCCCGAAAAGTTGAAATAATTATATTGAATCTCGTAAAATTTAACTTGAAATAAGCTTGCACCGGATAACATAACTTGATTAACATCAATCGACTAAATAATGAAATTGTAAACATTTTATGAATAAAAATTATTTTTACTGTGTTTCAAAAAATATGATTTTTCGTTCCCGCCCATCTTGACATTCTTAAACATTAAATAAATACCACCGACCCCACATAAAGTGGAATAAGTAGAATAGGAGAAAATTTAGAAAGGTTCATAAGTATTCATAGTAAAGTTCGAAAGTATTTGCATACTAATCACTTATAGTAATCCACATCCAATTAATAATAATATGATACTTGTATAGGTGTAATTTATCAAATTCAATGCCACCACAAATAATGTATGTGTTCACAATGGACAGTAACAGTGGTAACAGTATACATACTAAATAACAGAGATAAGCGCCTGAGAAAATTGAGAAGAATCTCAAAAAAAAATATAATTCCAAACCTCGTTACTTGTTTTGCTATTACTGGCTATAAAAAAACATGTTGGCCTTATTTGCAATCCGTTGTCCCGTTTCGAATTTATCTTTGAAGAGCCTTGCAATTAAAAGTAGGTTTATCTGTTTAGTAATTCAGTTCGTGATAATACTGAAGTGTCCGACTGCATATGTATCACAAAATATAGAGTGTTATAGAAAAATTCATTAAAAATGTATTTAAGTGTCAGTAACAAAAATTTGCTGAGATATAATATTTGTTCTGCTTCATGATGTAAGGAATATTATTATAGATGTTTGTGGGCACGTAGAGGTTCTATCCGCGGACATTTAGTAGCTCCATCATTAAGCACTTTTGTGGCTCCATCTTTGGGCATTTAGCGAAGTTTTATTTCTCTGCACTTACTGATTTATTGTACCGTGAATTCGTGACCTAGTACTTGTTGACCGTAATAATTTCTTAGGTCTAAATTTTTGTGTTATTCTATAAACTCGAACTTTCTATAGTCTTTTATAACTTGTATGCTTAATTTAAATCAATATAATATAAAATAAACAACTTTATTTTATCTTTATTTTATATTAGCTGTGCCCACGGCTTCGCCCGCGTGGAATTGAATAAATGTGGTAAAAAGAGTATCGACGGATAAATTGTGATATGTTCAATGACGACCTCCGTGGCGTAATGGTTATCACGCCAGACCGCCACCCAGGAGGTCCCGGGTTCGATCCCCGGTCGGGTCATGATGAAAAACGAACTTTTTCTGATTGGCCTCGGGTCTTGGATGTTTATCTATGTATGTATTTGTTATAATTATAAAATATAATATCGTTGAGTTAGTATCCCATAACACAAGTTTCGAACTTACTTTGGGGCTAGCTCAATCTGTATGAATTGTCCCTATATATTTATTTATTTATTTTATTTATTTATTTAATTTTCAGACATACCGGGGTTTACTGTTTTATTATATATAAATATAGATGTTACAAAGAAAACACCTTTTATATCAATAATTTTCTTACATACTCGTATATAAAATGATGATGGCAGTGTTATCACATTTGTTGTATATCGAGAGCATCCCGCTAAGTTAAAAATTAAATTCAAAATTAATCAAAATGAAAAAAACACTCGTGATATTTTCAGTGTTATATGTCTTTTTTAATACTTTCACTAAAGGTAAGTAAGTGAATATCATAATACACGTCTGTGAAAGATAGGGGTAAGGGGGTAGATAATTATACAGAGAAAATACTAAGAGCGACCAAATACTAGTATTAAACTAGAGGAGTGCGATTTTACTTTTTTTTTTTAATTGCTATTATTTTATTGAAGTGTCGTATTTAAAAGGTATTTAATAGCACATAATAAAGGCAGATATATAATAGATTGAATGTCTTAAATGGCTAGTAATGGCTACTTGTATATTTTAAACAATCGCGTTTTGAACACATACAGTCTCCGCGTGACCACGGCAGAAGGAAATCTGTCGAAACGTCGGGTGTAAAAACAAGTACGCACGTAAACTATGTGCGCGTTCAAGCCTCGTTTATAATGGCTATTTGGTTGTTGTCTTGTGTCTCATGTGCTGTACAGAATATAATTCTTTCTTTCAAGAGTAAGCATATGAGTATTACATAATTATAAAGGTCGCAATTCAAGAGATTTCCAATTTCATAATTCTACTATTAGAAAATGAGTATAGATATAAAGAAGGTGACTTTGTCAAATACCTTTACTAACTGCACATGTACTGTAAATTACTGTCACATTTCAGTAACGAGTTTACAATGCTACGAATGCAGTAATTGTACGGAAGTGCAAGCGGATTATCTCGTTACGTGCGGGGGAAGTACTTCCACAAGCTCCTCAAGCTCCACAACTACGACTACAACGACAACCACAGTGGCCCCAAGTAATGGTACAAGCACGCAGGCCCCGGGTAATGGTACAACAACAGAGGCCCCGGGTAATGATACAACAACAGAGGCCCCGGGTAATGGTACAGACATCCAGCCCCCTAATAATTCAACTAATGGAAATTCCACCAGTTACGACTACGAGGCTACCAGAGTGAAGAGGAATATTGAAGAAAATAACAACTGCATCTGTGAAAACGTATGTACTACAACAATTATTTAAAAAAAACGATTTTATTAACAACTAGCCATCACCACCATAACCATCCTTGTACTTCAAGGAATATTAAAAAAAAAAAAAGAATTAGCGAAGTCGGTCCAGCTGTTCTCGAGATTTGCGCTTAGCAACACATTCGGCAATTCATTTTTATATTATAGACAATATTTTATGAATGTAAAATTAAGCAGCTTTAACTGTTTAAAAACTAAAACTGTTTTTATAAAGTAACATTTTAGAACTTATATTATTATGATTATTTTTCGTAGATTATGGTACAACACCAACAAGGTACGTTCGTATGTAAATTCGTCGCGTTTCATATTCTATAACAAAGTTTTAAAGCATGCGACCACGGTCTAACGTAGAGCTCAATGTAGCGTGAAATAATTCTTACGCAGATCCATAGGTAGGAGGTGGTGCCGAAGGATCTCATCTTTAGCTTCCACTGCGTAATATCAAATGAGATGGTGCCATAATGTTTGGTCAAAACACTTTTTTTTTCTTTTTAGGGATATTGTGACTGTAGCGGACTATATGTTTTGGAGGCAAGAGCTAACACGACATACGTTTGCGTGAAAGACACACTTCAAGGTAATGTATTCTTCATACGACTAGTACCTTCGGCTTTGCCCATGAGTCTCTTTTTCCCATACTATCCTACATAATTCGCTGGCTCTCATCTATATATATGAAAGAGAAAATCACTGACTGATTCATCACGAAATCTCCGAAACCACAAGTGCCAGAAGTTTCAAATTTTGCATGGGGGTTCCTTTTGGGGCGTAGGTGCTCACTAAGAAAGGATTTTTGGAAATTCATCCCCAAAGGGGGTAAAACAGGGGTGCAAAGTTAGTATGAAACTTTGCCGTTTTTGAAGTTATTCGAATGAAATTCAGCATGAAGGTTCTTAACTGAAAAACATGAAACGTGAGTAAAATATTTGTTTCAAAATTCATCCCTTAGGGGGTTAAACGGGGGTTCAAAGATAGTATGAAACTTTGCCGTTTTTGAAGTTATTCCAATGAAATTCAGCATGAAGGTTCTTTATTGAAAGGCATGAAACACGAGTAAAATATTTTTCTCAAAAATCATCCCTTATGGGGTTAAACGGGGGCGCAAAGTTAGTATGAAACTTTGCCGTTTTTGAAGTTATTCAAATGAAAAACAGCAGTAAGGTTCTTTATTGAAAGGCATGAAACACGAGTAAAATATTTTTCTCAAAAAACATCCCCTATGGGGTTAAACGGGGGCGCAAAGTTAGTATGAAACTTTGCCGTTTTTAAAGTTATTCAAATGAAATTCAGCATTAAGGTTCTTTATTGAAAGGCATGAAACACGAGAAAATATTTTTCTCAAAAATTATCCCTTAGGGGGTTAAACGGGGGTGCAAAGTTAGTATGAAACATTGCCGTTTTTGAAGTTATTCGAATGAAATTCAGCATGAAGGTTCTATATTAAAAGGCATGAAACACGAGTAAAACATTTTTCTCAAAAATCATCCCTTAGGGGGTTAAACGGGGGCGCAAATTTCGTATGAAACTTTGCCGTTTTTGAAGTTATTTAAATGAAATTCAGCATTAAGGTTCTTTATTGAAAGGCATGAAACACGAGTAAAATATTTTTCTCAAAAATTATCCCTTAGGGGGTTAAACGGGGGTGCAAAGTTAGTATGAAACTTTGCCGTTTTGAAGTTATTCGAATGAAATTCAGCATGAAGGTTCTTTAGGCGATACGAAGTTCGCCGGGTCAGCTAGTATTTTATATACTAGCGAAACCCGCGCAACTTTGTTTGTAATCCCTTTCCCGTGGGATTCTCGGAATGCATTATACCATCCTCTTGAATAACTCTATCTATTAAAACAAACAGCATCAAAATTCGTTGCGTAGTTTTAAACATCTGCAAATCTTAATTACTTTTATTTCTTACAGTAAATGGAGTAACTGTTGTAAATAGAGGATGTGCAGTGAAATATTCTCTGAACAACGCGACTTGCCTCAATGCATCATTCAATGCAAGTTGCAGTGTTTGTGATACCGACAAGTGTAATGGAAGTACTTCTTTGGAATTTTCAGCGTTTGTTATGTTACTAAGTTTAGTATCTTATATTTATATACTATAAAGTTTAATGTTGTATGTATTTTTAATGGTGATAATCATAATATTATGTAAACTAAAAGAAAGCTATACAAAGGGGGAACGCTGCCAGTATCTTCGGAACCTTGCTTAAAGGGAATCCTTTTAATAATATATTTTAATTATTTTATTTTATTTTTAGGTTCATTTGTATTTTAAATATGACTGTAGTTTGTAGAGTAATTTTCTATTTAGTTATTCTGAGAGATAAATAAATATTTTTTGTAACTGAAAGAGATCTATGCTGTTTATTTTTACTACATATTTAAAATTGTTACTTCTTGTATTTAGAATTTTTTTCTTATCACTATGTTACAATACTTTTTAAATTATTATCGAATAAATAGTATTAATTAAAACTCTGAGTCTGCGCCTCATTTAACTACTATCAAAATCATCGTCACCATCATCGTCACCATCATCTTATCATACATAGGCCTAAACGCTTCCAGTATGTCCGGCTGGCAGTGGTCTGCATCCAAAATATGTATAATTTTCAAATTCAAAATATTTTTTTTCAAATAGGCGAATCGAATCGTCACAATTTTTTCCTACCACCAGTTCAGACGGCAGATTTGTGCTAAGAAGAAAATATATTTTTTTCAATTGCTCCTAATATTTTTGATTATAAAATTCTGAATTGTTTTTCCTATTTCCGTTTCGCAGCGTTATCAGCTTTTCTCTATAAAATAGGCTTTGACATACATACGGACAACAAAGTGAGGATATGAGGGGATATGCCTTTCCTCATCATCTCAGACATAAGCAGTGTCATAGGCCTCTCCCAAGGGGGAGTTTTGCCAATACTCGCCACGCTTTACAGGCGGATTGGAGAGCGCAGTTTTAGGAGATTTCGAGTATAAGAACGCTGCTGTCCATTATTTGCATTTTTCAAGAGAGGACACAGCGGATAATCCGCTCAAATCGGAGCAGCCCGTTTGGGGAAGGACGTCCACCTTACAGAAGATCGTAGCCAAACAGCATTGGTCTCGGCCATGTTGTGTTCCTACGGGGAGTAAGGTCTCCAGAGCTCCATTTGGGGGGGTTGGGAGGGTTGGCAACGGTGAGTGATACCCCCGGTATTGCAAGCGTCTAATAGGCTACGGTGATGCGTACTTTCAGGCGGGCCGTATGCTTGTTTGCAAACTTTGTGGTATAAAAAAAATATTCCGTTGAACTGCATCACAATTTTTCCATTGTCTTCATGACAAAAAATTCAAGTTATACCCGTCACACAGTATTTAAGAAATTTGAATCAATGTGGTCCCCGCCGAGGTTTTTTCTTTAGATTATAATATGGGGTACTTCAAAAGGGGCATTATACAATTTTTACAGGGTCGGCAACGCGCGAATGATAGCAAGCGTCCATAGGCTACGGTGACCTTTTACCATCAGGCGGTCCATAAGCTTGTTTGCCATCTTAGTGGTAAAAAAAACTTGAATTATTTTGTGGCCCTGCTCACTTCTTTCATTGGACGTACCTAAGGTCTCGTTGTAAGCGAGTCTGTAGTATGTACCTGAGGCACTAATCATAAGGTATCTTATCTCTAGTTGCCTACTTGATTTATCGATTGAAATCATAAAATCATACTATGGCACGTACCTGTAAAATAATCCCTAATGATAACGTCGTGTACCAATCAACTATACATTTTCGGTACAAAAATATTTACACGTGTTCTGCTGTATTTACCTATCTAATCAACTTTAGATTTCATCAACTCAGCCAGAAAAGTCTACTTACCTGTATCACAACAACCGATTGTCGCTATTAAGGATCAACTTCTGGGAAGTGATAACATTATAAATAAAAATATATACTTACATAAAATAAAATAGCCTTTTATTTGTATGCAGTAAAGTTACAATAATAATAAATGTCTTAATATAAGCTTTAACAAAGTAAGTGTTAAATAATTATGTATAAGTGTAATAAATAGTATAAGTGTAGAGTAATATTATGTGATTTTATTTGTTCCTCTCCAAGAACCCATTTATAGGTAATGGCGGAGGCCATTACCTATAAATGGGTTCTTGGAGGAGTCCAAAGCTAGCCAGCCTTCTCTAGATTGCACTGCCTGAATCCAGTTGGCACAGGATGACTTTATAATTTCATCACGCCATCTAGAGTAAGTGATAACATACCGCAAACTAACCCCCCCCCCCTAATCTTTGATTGAAGGGATACCCATATCTCTGCAGTGAGATGATACATATTTTCAATTAAAAAAATCGAATAATGCAGTTTAGTTTTCATCAGAATCGGCCCTGACACTTGACCACATTTTTATTTATCTGGATTGATTGATAAATATTATTCGGTATGTAGGTACCTGATACCATGAATTAACACATAGGGTACTTTTTATCCCAAAAAGTACGCGATTCCTATAGGATTTTGTCAAAAGTCTGATAGTCAATGGCGCTTAAGGCGCTTTATAAAAAAGATGGCGCTTCTGTGCATAAACACACGCAAAAGAAGTTGCGCGAGTTTCGCTATTATTTTATAAATTGGCCATCGACGTATACCTACCTACTTGAAAATTCATCTTGTAGCCATGGTACCGATTAGTAGTTAGATTGAAATAACTCACAACACATACGTAACTAAGATGATAAATAATGTTTAATTAGTGTTAGATATTACAGGACTGACGGTTAGATAAAAAACATTGTTAACTGATAAAATAGGTAGGTACTTGATTAACCATAATCCATTAAAAGAACTAATGAAGTAATGATACAAAGTGCAGGTTTCATCAGAACTTTTTTCAATACTATGTTTTATGTTGTAGGTAACCTACTTACTACATAAAACATAGTATTGACTCTATCATTTGAAAAAAAAAAATTTAATAAATAAAATAAATTCAGATATAAACCAAATTAATTATCATACATTTTACATACATAATTTATTGAATTAAACCTAGAAAAAAAGAACAATATTATGAAAAAAAAATACCGAGCGAAAATTTTTGATCACACTATATTAATAAGTAGGTACCGGAACTCGGAACTATACTTCAGAATGTATGTACTTACATATATTGCAGTTATATCTACGAGATAAAACATATTCCGATAGATAAATAATCATTATCTGAAGAAACGAATACAATCAGTACTTTACATATTTTTAATGTCTACGATTTATGAAAATATTTTAATATGCTTTTTATCGCATTCACTTTTATTTTATTTTTATTTATACAA
Source organism: Endotricha flammealis (assembly GCA_905163395.2). Lineage (NCBI taxonomy): Eukaryota > Metazoa > Arthropoda > Insecta > Lepidoptera > Pyralidae > Endotricha > Endotricha flammealis. The sequence goes on along the minus strand of LR990869.1, from coordinate 9,506,377 downwards.
ATCACAAATCTGCCGTCTGAACTGGTGGTAGGGGAAAAAATATGACGATTCGATTCACTTTATAATTGACGACAACAATAAAATACGCTAAAATACTCTATTTTTATTAAAACTCTGACTGATTACTGTTACGTCTGTTACTGACCATGAGACTAAATAAACACTGGTATCCAAAGCCGCAAAATTTGATAAAAAGTGCCGAAAGTAATTATAAACATGTTTTTAAACACAAATAAATAGTACTCTGTTTTTACAGAGTGTACTTAATTTTTGTACTGCCAAAATAAAAATAGGTATACTTTATTCGTCCCTCAAAAAGGTGGCAAGCCTACTTGTAACCTATGCCTATTTGAATAAAAATATTTCACTTTAACTATAAGAGAGGAAGGGCACAGCGGATAATCCGCTCAAATTGAAGCAGCCCGTCTAGGGAAGGACCTCCACCTTACAGAAGGTCGTAGCCAAATAGCATTGGTCTCGGCCATGTTGTGTTCCTACGGTGAGTAAGGTCTCCAGAGCTCCACTTGGGGGGTTGGGAGGGTTGGCAACGCGTGAGTGATACTATATTAAACGGTATTGCAAAGTCTATAGGCTACGGTGACGGCTTACCATCAGGCCGACCGTATGCTTGTTTGCCACCTATGTGGTAAAAAAATATATATGAATGAATGAATGAATGATTTATTTCTCTCAAAAATCTTAAGTGTACAATATAACTATTATAACAAAGTGGGTGATTAAAATCTAAGATTATGAGAGACTGGTGGCTGAACTAAGCATGAGCTTGTATCTCGGCACACCAGCCTCTCCCCGCGTGGATTTATATAATAATATTAGAATTAAGTTAAATAACAATAAAGTAGGTAGTGGACTAGTAACTAGAGAAGTTTTTTTTTTTTTTTTTGAAATTACAAAATTAACAAAAATACTAGAAGATTATACATGTAGAGTGTAAGGTTGTGTGTGTGTGTTTGTGAGTGCGTGTGTGTGTGTGTGTGTGTGTGTGTATGTCAGAGTGCGTGTGTGTGTGTGTGTGTGTGTGTGTGTGTGAGTGCGTGTTGTGGATGAGTATAATTAGTAACTGCGTGAATTGTTGTTGTGGGGAATAAATAACAGATGATGAATTAAATTTTTGGTCGAAGCATAAGTTCCGTGGAGTGATAATTTAGTTTCAGAAGAAAGTTTGTAACAATCTTTTTACAAGAGAATGTGGTAAGCTTGTGCAGTGCAAGTTGGCGGTTTAGATTATTGTAAAGGAAGGGACCAAGGAAGCAGTAAAACCGATTTGAAAATGCAGTGTTTAGGGAGCGGGAGATAATGCTAGGAGGGTAATGTGCGGAGCGAGAGGAATGGACGATATGTTTTTTATTACAGTGTTGCTTTAGAACTGTGTGTACAATAAAAAGCTGTCGAACCGTTAGGACGCCACAGAGTTGGTAAAGGTCTTCAGTGGGAAATAGGATGGGTTTAAACATACAGACTTTTAATAGTGCTCTCTGAGCGCGTTCGAGAGTGAGAAGATGGGTTTTGGGTGCTCCACCCCAAGTCGTGATGCCGTAAGTGAGAATTGACTGACAGTGTTGCGGACACGAGCCGATTTTGTAAATAAATGAATTGATTATGTTTTTATTATGTTTTACCCTAGTTTTACGGTTCTATTGAACACTTTGATAATCGGAATTATGTGATTATTTAGTTTAAGTTTAAATACCTTTGTTTTACATTAGAATAAGCTAATTAGATTACGTAATTAGATGTAACATGGATATTTTCAATATTTACGTGCACTATTTACGTGTACGATTGGATATACACATATAGGATTTTAGTTCCAAAGTTTTGCCTAGAGCAGCGCTCCTAGATTTGTCCACCTGAGTTGTAAAATCTTGCCGTGGCGCTAGTAAATGAAATTGGTAATAATTTTGGCTTATGATCTTCAATTGTTTTGTGTGTTTACTGTCTTGAATATGTACGGATAGTTAACAATTAATGTGTAAAAGGTTGGTTACGTCATAGAGTATGTGTGATCAATAACATTAGCGCTATAAACGTTAAGAATACGACGTTATTGGTCAATTTCGTATCAACTTTTACGTTTTGCATGTATAATTTAAGATTTACGTGTTTATTTCGGATATTAGTTTTGTGTAGTTACTGTTAATATATCGCTTATATGGAAACAGCGTGTTAGTTAGTTAGAATAACCACGAATATGGAGTTATAAGTTACTAATTGTAGAATGTAGAGCGCAATAAGCAATATGTGCATAGTGACTTTTTGCCCGAAATGTCGTCGGAAATTGTCGCAAATTACACGAAAATTATCTCGCCTCCGATTGGTCCGCATGAGGGCCAAATATTGGCTATAAATATGTCAGGGTAGCTCGGTACTGTTACAGTCCAACACAGCTCTTCAGAGAGTGAACAACACCGAGCTACACTACCAAGAAAGAAATAGTATTGTTTTAAATGAAGATAGAAATAGTACTCAAGAATAAATACAGTCCATTGATGTTAAAAGAAGCAAACCTCGTTTTCCTTTCCGGTATATGGTTCCTGGTGACCATTGCCTACCCATTGCCGCAGAAACATCAGTTTGTCCTTCGAGCCGGATCACGGTTCGAGGTTTGACAAGGCGTCTTTAGACGCAGGCGTCTTTCGACGTGAAAAACCTGGCGTCTTTCGACGTGAAAAACCTGGCGTCTTTCGACGTGAAGATCTCTACGTAAAGTTGTGCGAAGCATATTGGCGACGCACACAGCGCAGAACGTAGCGCTGATACGTGTCTTGCCGAACGCCGTTAGGTGTAGCGAGCACGTATACTTTGCGGTCGACTTTGGGTCGTTTTACGACCGAAGTCGTCCGTCGACGTAAAGTTGTGCGAAGCATATTGGCGACGCACACAGCGCAGAACGTAGCGCTGATACGTGTCTTGCCGAACGCCGTTAGGTGTAGCGAGCACGTATACTTTGCGGTCGACCTTGGGTCGTTTTACGATCGAAGCTGGTATATCCGAAGAACACCGAACGGTGCGACGTGCGACCGACGGGTTTTATTGAAGATCACCCAACGGTGCGACGACGTCGAGCAACAGGCAGCCAAACGGTTGCGTTGTACTTCGGATCGACGAGACTACGAGCCGCCGTGCAAGACTCTCGTCACGTAGTGTAGTAAGGTTAAGTGTTAGTTGTCAAGTGTTAAGGTAGTAGGTGGCACGGGTATGCCAACCACGCGTAGTATGAGAGCGTATGAGGATCCACCCGCGTCGCCGTCGACTGCGAATGCCGCAGCGACCGCCGCGTTAGGTAACATCGCGAACGTAGAAGATGCGCGGACGAACGCCGCGATGACTACAACCGCGACCGATATAGGCCCAGTCCGTAGGGAAAGTAGGGCACCTTCTGTGCGATCACAGCGTTCCACGGCTTCAGCGGTTGCACGAATAAGGCAAGCCGAGTTGGAAGCCGAAGAACAGCTGGCGGATCTACAGCGTCGGGAATTTCAGTTACAAGCGGATTTGATTAAGAAACGGTTAGCTGCGGACGTCGCTACCATTAGAGAGGAGACGGACCGCGATAGTGTAGGCGGTAACGAACCAGCGGACGCAGAACGTCGCGTTTCCGACTGGTTGCAGCAGAATCCCAAGCCGATGACTGGGCAAGCTGAACAACGGTTCTCGGAGTGGTTACATAACACTCACATACGAGGGGAGCGCGTTGATGTCGAAACCACGGTATATCGGGATAGTTCACCGACGACGCAGGACCATAGGCGCGACCGATCGGGCGATAGAGCTATACCTAACCGGGTAACTTTTGACGCAATGCCGCGTAGAGACGAGCCGCCGACGCCGGCACGCTCTCGGGACTTCGGGGCAGATAGGTTAGCTGACGTTTTGGAGAAGTTGTCTAGGGATAGGGCTCCGTCGCGATTGCGGGACTTGCCGATATTCAGCGGCGCCATTGTAGAATGGATGCCTTTCAAAGCCGCAATGGAGCAATCGACAAAACTGCACCGAATTAGTGAAGCAGAAAACCTAGATCGGCTCCGATCGTGCCTACGCGGGCAGGCGCGTGAGGAAGTTGCCGCGCAACTTTATACAGCGACCGACCCGAAGGTCGTAATGCAGACGCTGGAACAGAGTTACGGGCAACCAGAAGCCATTATTGATAGGGCACTTGAGGACCTTAAAAAGCTGCCGCGTCTGGGCACTACCGCAGGTGACCTTAACACCTTTGCAGTACGCCTTCAGAGTATCGTAACGGTCTTGTCATGCGTGGATGAGTACGGATACCTGCAAAATCCAATGTTAGCGCGGCAGGTTACGGACAAATTGGGTCAGAACATTAGGATGCGGTGGTGCGATCACGCCGCCAAGCACAACGACTCTAAAGTACCGCTGATAGTAGCATTATCACGCTATCTAATGCAAGAAGCGAATAAAGGGGTGCGGTACTCATATTCGCCGTCGACCGCAGCGACAACGGCGCAATTAGTGACAACGCCGGCCAACAGGAACGCGACAGTGGCGCCTCCGCGCGGGCGAGCGGACAGATCGCGGGTTAGGGTGTATGCAACCGCGAACGCTAACGAAGTCCACGCGAACAAAGCGACCGCGAACGCGAACCGAGCGACCACGAACGCGAACGAAGTTCGCAAACGTGAATGTTTGTGTTGCGGAGCTAAACACGATACGTTCCGGTGTCCAAAAGTTGTGAAAATGGAGACGCATGAAAGATGGGAGTGGGCGAAGGAAGTAGGCGTCTGTTTCCTGTGTCTGAATAACAAACACAGAAGAGTCAAGTGTAAAGCGAAAAGGTGCGGTATAGGCGAGTGCCGATCGCCGCATCACGCTTTATTACACGTGACTTACGCGCCCGCGGCGAAAGAAGAAGATAGTGCAATAACCGCGGTCACGCACTTAAGTAGGAACACCGAGGTGTTACTTAAAGTTTGTCCGATCGTGATTAGGGGCAAAGATGGTAGAGAGGTGGATACGTTTGCCATGTTCGATGAGGGCTCTACCATCACACTCGTTAACGACGAGTTAGCTACCGCGATCGGGGCCACAGGGCCGGAGAGGGCGTTGCGTATACACGGCGCAATATCGACACAGCGGGAGCCAGCCAGTAGGGTAGTTTCCCTAGCGATACGGGGAAAGGCGGAAAATAATTTCTATTCAGTAACGGCACGAACGGTCCGTAACCTATCCCTGGGAAGCCAAACTATTCGGCGGGACGTTTTACTTACCCCGCATCTGCAACAGCTGTCAGAAAGCGACGTGTGTTACGCAAACGCGAGTCCGGGAATTTTAATAGGTGCGGATAATTGGCACTTAATAGTGACACGCCGACTGCTTACGAACGGAACAAAGCAGCCCGCGGCGTCGCTCACGAAATTAGGATGGGTGATTCATGGGACCGCACCGAGGTGGGTTATGAATGAGGATTTGAGAGTGATGCATGCACGGACCGCGTCGCGTTGTGATGACGAGTTGAATAGCATTATTGAAAGACATTTCGCTATCGACTCGCTGGGAATTGCGTTAAATCGGAAACCGATACAAGCCGAGGAACGCGCCGTAGAAATGTTTGAGTCTACGGTGACGAGGGTCCAGGGACGCTATGAGATCGGTTTACCATGGGCGAACGAAAACATAGCCCTTCCCCCCAGCCACGATATGGCATACAAGCGATTGAAGAATATTGAGCGGCGCATGGACAAATCCGAAACTTTTAGGTCTGCGTATACTAGTCAGGTAGACGGACTATTAGACAAGGGATACGCGGTTCCGTGTAATGACAAATGCGAGAACAACCCGCGACTTTGGTACTTACCGCACTTTGCGGTGGTTAACCCGCATAAACCGGATAAAATTCGAATGGTATTTGACGCGGCGGCTAAGTCCAAAGGCACGTGCCTTAATGACGCGTTGTTAGAGGGACCGGATATGTTGCAGTCGTTGAACGGGGTCTTATATCGATTTAGGAAGCGCCCGGTCGCCGTAACCGCGGACATTAGAGAAATGTTCCTGCGTGTACGAATACGAACGGAAGATTAGGCGGCTCAACACTTTCTGTGGCACGGCAACGAACGCACGTCTCCGCCACGAACGTATCGTATGACGGCTATGCTATTCGGGGCAAAGAGTTCACCGTTTATGGCGCACAGTGTAAGCAATAGGAATGCTGAGGCGCACCGGGAAACTCACCCTCTCGCATTTAGAGAAATCACGGAAAACCACTATATGGCGATGCGGAGTATGGCGGCCCGACGGGGATGGCAAAGTACTTTTCTGTCAGACAACGGTATTAACTTTCGCGGCGCTGACATAAAAATAAATGCAGCGATGAAAGAATGGCGCGAAACGTTATGCGAATATGTAACCGCGAAGAAGGTATTTGACCCCGGTGGTCCGAACCAGGGCGGCGGCGCCTGGGAAAGAATGATACGCAGTGTACGGTGTACGGTCGTTTTACACGAGCGAGCGCCTCGAGAGGAAGCATTGTCCACGCTCCTCGCGGAAATTGAGTATACAGTAAATTCGCGCTCACTCACACACGTATCAGTCGACCCAGACGACGAGGAGGCTCTCACTCCTAACCACTTTTTGTTAGGCACCGCGAACGGTGTACCGATTTTAGGTAGGAGCGAGTTGGCCGACCGACGGGCGTGGCGCGCGGCACAAGCGTTAGCAGATATGTTCTGGTCACGCTGGATTAAGGAGTATTTGCCCGCGTTGGGACCGCGTGACGACATCCGCCGCGAAAACAGGAACATAGAGGTCGGAGATGTGGTCGTAATCGCCGACGACCAATCGCCTCGCAACGTATGGTCACGGGGCCAGGTAGAGAAGGTCTACCCGGGACCAGACAGCGTCGTTCGTAGTGTTGACGTGCGCACGCGTGGTGGAATCTTCAAGCGACCTGTTAGACGGCTCATAGTCCTCCCAACGAGGGAAAGGGGCTGCGGAGTCCTTCGCCGAGGGGAGGATGTTGCGGACACGAGCCGATTTTGTAAATAAATGAATTGATTATGTTTTTATTATGTTTTACCCTAGTTTTACGGTTCTATTGAACACTTTGATAATCGGAATTATGTGATTATTTAGTTTAAGTTTAAATACCTTTGTTTTACATTAGAATAAGCTAATTAGATTACGTAATTAGATGTAACATGGATATTTTCAATATTTACGTGCACTATTTACGTGTACGATTGGATATACACATAATCTTGATGTGACAGGGCCAAAATCGGACACCTCTCGATCAAATGACGCCTCTATAGAGAACTTAGAAACACAGCAAAATAATATCACACATCGAAGGAAAATAATTGTGAAAGTCCCAACTGAAAATTCGTTTGCACATTTATCGGGATCTCTCACAGATTCTGAAGATGATGAGAGCAGCTCGCAGGTCTCCTCAAAAAGTAGGCTACAGAGAAGCTGTCCCAACATTAATGAAGCCGAGGAATTTGATTCATTACGCAATGAAAATAGATTATTAAAGGCAAGAGTAGACAGCGCAGACTTGGAAATAGTAAACTTGTCGTCAGAAATTCAAGAGCTTAAAAAACAACTTGCAAAACGTGATATACGAATAGACCAACTAACGAGAATTTGTGGCTCCAATAATAAAAACGTCAGAAACAATATAGTGAAGGAGAAAAAAAGATCGAGTTCACTTAGGAATAAACTAGAATTTACAAACGTAGATGATTCGGGAAACGATATTGAGGCGTCCCCCTCGGAGGATGGGTTACAGTTACAAAGAACCCCTCAACAGCAAACACAAACACATAAGGCTAAGAAGGGACTTGGGAAGGAAACTAGTCAATCTCAATCTCACATCTTAAGTGAAGATGAGGAGAGTACATCTGGTCAATGTCACCGAGTAATGATCTATGCGGATCAGAGTGGAAGAGATCTCAGACGTATAATCCAGAAACTTCTGGGCAGACGTTTCAATGTTGCGTCGATACTTAAGCCCTACGCTACAGCGGATACTATCCTAAAAGATTGCGGTAATGACTGCCGTGATTTTACTACACAGGATTACGTCATTCTATTGGTTGGTATTAATGATATAAACCCTGGTCTATTTTATTCATCTTTACTGGCTGCTACGGATACACTCAAACATACCAATGTTTTCGTGGGAGAAGTAACAAGAAATAGATCTGGTAATACAACGATTTTGAATAATTATTTAGAGTCACTATGTCTATTAAATTGTAATGTCAGTTACTTTGAAGTGCATCTCCATGAATTCAGGCGCAATATTCATAAATTAGATACATGTAGGTCAATTTGGAGAGCTATTATGTTCAGGAAACATGAGATGGATCACTGTGTTTTTAAAGATAATCAACGGTTAGATAGTCGTCATCAACAAAAAAAATTGCTTAATGACAACAACCAGTTTTTTCGCCACTTTAGAATCTGAAAACAATTATATATGTATGGCCAAGAGATGAGAAGAGATGTATGTCTATCACCAAAATTAAATATCTCAACAAATAGTGATATAAATAATGAAAGTGGGTGTTATTTAAATATTTTTCATCAGAATGTTTGTGGTTTAAATACAAAAAAGGACGACTTTGAGTTATATTTAGAATCACTTAAGAATAGGCAACATTATGTGTGTATTTCTGAACATTTTCTGAATAATTTATCCATTTCATGTTTAAGTTTTGCAAATTATGGATTGGGTACATACTATGTTAGATCTGGAAAAATAAGAGGCGGAACTTTAATTTTATATGAGAATAATAGACGTGTGGAAGAGTTAACGTTTTGCAAAAAAAATTGTAAGTTAGACTATTTTGAAGTTTGCGGTATTAGAGACTTGGATACGGGCATCAATATAATTTGCTGTTATCAGAACGGTACTAAACGCGAAATGTTTCTTGAAAGACTTGAAGTATTACTTCAACATTTCTTTCACAAGCAGAGTATAATATGTGGAGATTTCAATATTAATATGTTAGAGGAGGATAAATTCAAGGAAGACTTTTTGAATATTATTAAAAGCTACAACTATAGGCATCTTGTTGATGAAGTCACCTTTAGAAGGAATGGTGCAGAATCAAGCATTGATAATATACTTACAAATATTGAACAGGAAAAATTATCTAAAGTTAATGTTGACAATAATGGTTTATCAGATGGGCATGACGGGATCTCAGTGGGCATTAAAATTGATGAAAATGAAAACAAATCACAGGATCATAATTTAACAATTGAAAGCAGAATATTTAATAAAAAAAATAGATTAGCCTTTAAGGAAAAACTATTGAATATAAATTGGTCAAAAATTGCTCTAAATTCGTTCTTAAAAACATTTAAGACAATATTTGAAAAAAGTTTCAAAAAAGTAAAAATCAAAATTAACTCTAAGAAATATAAAACGCTAAGGTGGGTTACAAAAGGGATAAAAGTTTCGAGCCGAATGAAAAGAGTGATGGCTAATCTTGACGGGGCACATAGTCATCAAACCATAATAAACTACAGGTCAGATTACATTAGAATATTTAGAAAAGTACTAAGACAAGCAAAAAAGTTAGAGGTACAGACAGAAATAAAAGCAATGAATAATAAGTCTAAAGGGATCTGGCAAGTGGTCAATAAGCTCACTAGGAAAAAAAAAGTAAACCTCAAAGAAAGCCTTCTGCTTAAATGGAATGGTAAAATAATACATCAACCACAAGAAGTTGTTGAAATTTTTAGTGAAATATTTGATCACAATAGTAGTCTAGTACATGGGAGCTTAGAACAGGCTATTAATTTACTCCAAAATTGTACTGAACGGGTAACAAATAATATGACGTGTTGGAAAACTGATGCATCTGAGATTAATAAAATAGTGACTAAAATGCAAAATAAAAAATCGTGTGGTTATGATGGCATTCCCATCTCGATAATTAAAGAAAACATTAAAATTCTCGCAGGACCACTTGCTTGTTTCTATAATGACTGCATTGACAAAAATGTTTTTCCGGATCAGTTGAAGGTTGCAAAAATTATACCGATATATAAGAAAAAATCTAAATCAGACCCAAAGAATTACAGACCAATCTCCTTGCTACCGGTACTATCTAAAATTTTCGAGAAATTGTTAAAAATAAGATTACTGTCACACCTTCATTCGAATAAAATAATTAACTCTAGACAATTTGGTTACCAACATGGAGTTGGCACATATAACGCTATAGAACAATTGATAAACGATATAAATAAAAATTTGAACAATAAACGAAAAGTAGCAGGGTTGTTTCTGGACCTTAGCTCAGCTTTTGACACTATTGACCATAATATATTATTACACAAGTTACAGTATTACGGTGTACGAAATAATGAATTAGAACTTTTTAAGTCATATTTAAAAAATAGAAAATATTACGTAGAAACAAGTAGTTTGGGGTCAAATGGAGTAGAAAGCGTAAGCAAATCTAGAATGAGACAAATAAGCAGAGGAGTTCCGCAGGGATCGGTCTTGGGCCCCTTATTTTTCATAATTTTTATCAATGACATAATTAATTACATGTATAAGGAAATTTCAAACATTAATTTAATATTATTTGCAGACGATACAAATGCCATTTTAACCGGACGTAATTTAGAAGAATTAGAAAGAATGGGAAATGATACCCTAGCAGTTTTTCATAATTGGTTTTCCATTAACAATCTACAGCTAAACACAGATAAGAGTAATGTTATTCTTTTTAAGACTACGTCACGTAATAGGAGTAACATTTCTGTGAAATTGTTGAATAATGATATTTCTTGTGTAACTGAAGTAAAATTTTTAGGTGTCAGTATAGATGAGAATTTAAACTGGAGATCGGAGCTAAAAGAAATTGAAGACTCAATAAGCTCTTCTTGCTACGCGCTTCGTAGTCTTAAAGACGAATTAACCGTGGAGCAGCTTAGGACAGTGTATCATGCTTTAATTGAATCGAAATTAAGGTATAGTATTGCTTTTTGGGGAAATGGCTACAAATATAATTCATATAAAGCTTTTGTGGCCCAAAAAAGAGCAATACGTGCTATTGTAAGAATACCACCTTGGGAGTCATGTGCTCCACATTTCAAAAATATGAAGATCCTAACGGTACCCAGTTTATACGTCTTGGTGCTCTTAAATAATTTCCATAAGCAAAGGTATCTTTATGAAACTGAAGAAGAAATGCTAAAAAGGGAATCAACTAGACGGAAAGACATAAAAGTATTCACCCAACCAAAACTGACGGTGACGAAGCAATGCGTGCGCCACCAAACTCTGACTTTATTTAATAGGCTGCCTATAGAATTAAAAACCATTCGTTGTTGCAAAACTTTTAATGGAAAATTGAGAGCTCTTCTTGTGGAAAAATGTTGTTATTCTCTGGAGGAATTTTGAATTGAGTGCTGAATTTATTGTTTTTTGTTATGTCTTAATTAAATTTAAATTATTTATTTTTGTTAATGGATGCATATTTATAATTAATGAATGTAATTGTTTTGTATTTTATTTTTATTTTTATTGACAAATGTATATTTAAAATTAATGAATACCTACATATAAATGATTTCAAACACAAATTTAATTTGTAAATGAATAAATGAATATAGGATTTTAGTTCCAAAGTTTTGCCTAGAGCAGCGCTCCTAGATTTGTCCACCTGAGTTGTAAAATCTTGCCGTGGCGCTAGTAAATGAAATTGGTAATAATTTTGGCTTATGATCTTCAATTGTTTTGTGTGTTTACTGTCTTGAATATGTACGGATAGTTAACAATTAATGTGTAAAAGGTTGGTTACGTCATAGAGTATGTGTGATCAATAACATTAGCGCTATAAACGTTAAGAATACGACGTTATTGGTCAATTTCGTATCAACTTTTACGTTTTGCATGTATAATTTAAGATTTACGTGTTTATTTCGGATATTAGTTTTGTGTAGTTACTGTTAATATATCGCTTATATGGAAACAGCGTGTTAGTTAGTAAGAATAACCACGAATATGGAGTTATAAGTTACTAATTGTAGAATGTAGAGCGCAATAAGCAATATGTGCATAGTGACTTTTTGCCCGAAATGTCGTCGGAAATTGTCGCAAATTACACGAAAATTATCTCGCCTCCGATTGGTCCGCATGAGGGCCAAATATTGGCTATAAATATGTCAGGGTAGCTCGGTACTGTTACAGTCCAACACAGCTCTTCAGAGAGTGAACAACACCGAGCTACACTACCAAGAAAGAAATAGTATTGTTTTAAATGAAGATAGAAATAGTACTCAAGAATAAATACAGTCCATTGATGTTAAAAGAAGCAAACCTCGTTTTCCTTTCCGGTATATGGTTCCTGGTGACCATTGCCTACCCATTGCCGCAGAACCATCAGACAGAGTGCGATGTAAACCATTTTGACAGTATGAGGTTCCGCGACATGGCGCAACTTTTTGAAAACAAACATGAGTTTTCGAACTCTGCCAGCAGTGGCTTTTAAGTGTGTCTGGAAGGAGAGCCTGCTATCTACGGTGACCCCTAGATATTTGATCGCACTTGAACGAGCCAAGGCAGAACAGGAACAGGGGAGAGGTGGGACAGAGGAGGAATGAGAGTGGGCAGTGATAGAGTAAGGAATTGAATTATTAGGGGGGGAATGAATGGAGAATGTTAGGTAGGAGGTTTTGGACGTATTCAGGGTTAACAAGTTAGAGCGCAACCAGTCACCCACTTGGTCCAGTCCCATCTGTGCGTGGTCAAAAACAGATTTCCATGAGTTGGCGGAAAACAGTAGAGCGGTGTCATCCGCATAGGAAACTATTTTGCAGTTAGAGAGACCAAGAGAACAGAGATCATTCATATAGACTAGAAAAAGTGTGGGACCCAGTATGCTGCCCTGTGGAACTCCATAGTGTACAGGTAGATAAGAGCTAGAGTACCCATCAATAGTGACGCACTGGGTACGGTCACTGAGGTAACTTTGGAACAGTGCTAATTGTGTACTCCGAACGCCCATATTTTCTAGCCGTCGAAGCAGGATGTGAGTAGATACCGTGTCGAACGCCTTAGCGAGATCGAGGAAGATGCCGACACACTTCCTGCCACTATCCAAGTCACCCACTACATGGTCGACAAGGGAATGGATTGCGTCTGTAGCCGATTTATGAGAACGAAAACCGAATTAGTTGGGGGATAATAGTGATTTGTCCTCTAAGTATTTTATTAGACGTTTGTTGATCAGGCGCTCGAGAATCTTGGACAGCGCAGGAAGTATTGATATTGGGCGATAGTCGTTCGGACGTCCACGATCACCAGCTTTAAATATGGGATGAACAACAGCTTTTTTAAAGGCTGAGGGAAAGACACCAGAACTCAAACTGACATTGCAGATGTGAGCGATAGATGGAGCTAGGGCCCTAGCATTTTGCTTTAGTAAGGAAGAGGATATGTTGTCCCAGCCCACCGCGCAGTTGTCTCTAAGGGATAGTATAATGGTTTCTATTTCTTCAGTGGAGGTGCTAAGAAGAACGAAGGAATGAAGAGGAGGAGAGGAGTTGGAGTAGTTGGATGATGGGAACGGGTTGTAAGTAGTCAAGATATTTTCAGCAAGGGATCTACCAACATTTGAAAAGAACGAGTTAACGTAATTCATTGAGTCTATTGGGGTATCTTTGCAGTGAAGGAGGTTACTCGGACTGGGAGATTTATTATTAAGGTTAGTGACATTTTTTATGGCTTCCCACAGTTTTTTTATATTAGTGCCAGCATTGGTTAGGAGTGACTTTTCGTAATTCTCCTTTGTCTTTTTTAATAAGGAAGAACAGAAGTTACGGTATCTGCGATAAGTGGTACGTAAAGTATCGTTTTGAGGTTGAAGTTTTAACTTATTGTGCATGTGATCTCTATTGCGTATACACTTTAGAAGTCCTGGGGTAATCCAGGGCTTTACACATCTACTACGACGAGGTGAGGTGATCGAAAAGGAATGGGAAGCAATCGCTGTTTGGATAGTTTTAATAAAGCTGTTGGTGGCGATCTCTGGGTCGTAAGAAGCTAGCTATAAAGCACAATACGACTTAAGAATGTGGTAGGTACCTTTTTCATTAAAAAAAATAGGAGGTTCTGAAGCCGGATCGGCTAGTATAAATATATTTTTTCTGATTTGTATTTTTTTGAGGGAAGTAAATTAAAAAACCCGAAACAAAGGTAATGAAATCTTAAAAACTAAAAGTTACTCAATGGCCGGATCCACACCATACGATCCAACGCGATCCTAATACCCGAGGCAGGATCTCTTCAGGAGGCTTTTGTGCTTTCAGCACCACTTACCACATGCCCATTACTGATGACATATTTAGGCTTTAGATTAGAGTACCCCAACACAGCATCTTTGAAGCTAACGCTCGGAGGACGCTATTGAAAATGATACTCTACAGTAGATCTAAAAATTAAGAAATAAAATAAGACAAAACATTGTAATACTCTCACGTCAACTCGAAAATACACGAGAACGGTTGCTGCCTTGCGGGCGGTCTGCTCCTATCTTTAACACCGATTTAGCATTTTATATTTTAGATTTAATTTTATGTTGAGACAAATTAATGGCACTATTTATTGACATTCCGCGTACGTAATGTTGTATGTATGTACCTAGTTTTAAATTCTATGTTGAAAAAGAAAAGAAAAAAGAAAATTACGATATATTTTTAAATGACAAAAAAGGCCGTAACTGGTTTTCTTTCGCCATTTCTTTTTACCAGTGGTCATTTTGCTTTTGTTTCCGAAGTGGTAGTGGTTTATAGAGTAGATTAATTTATACAAATCATTTATTACTGTATACTCTGACAAGAGAACGTGTTTGTGAAAACCTATTCTCTGAATAAAAGTTTTGAATTTTGAATTTTTGAATTTTGAATATAACCAATGTAAGGGAAAATTCAAGAGTGATAAAGTTATTATTATCACTCAATGACTAATGTTACCTTTAGCGGTTAAATCCCGAGCAAAATAGCAAGCCTTTAATTTACATACTAATAAAACTAGAATTGTTTGTTTAATAAAAGTTGTAGTAGTAAGTATCGTGACTTAAACTGACATTGTTCTAATTAACGAATTAAATTCTAATTCCGACTACACTCTCGCGACATTGAGCGAAAACAAGAGTGTGGATAACCCCTTCGTCCCATTTCGTCTTTATTTTTCCTTTGTCTTCTAACTTCGTGCCTAACTTCACTTCACTCCGGATAACTTCACAAGAGTGTAGAGACGGCATAAGGGTGCATAGTCATCCTTACGAATATTATAAATGCGAAAAGGTGGTTCTATTAGGGCATTGTCGCCCTAGTAGAAAAACCCAGCGAGCATTGCGAGTGACGTTTTAAACCTTATTCTAACTAGTAATGGTGCTAATTCTGTTTGTTCGTTTAACCCATTAAGCGCCAAAATGAAACTGCCAGTACTTTTATGAGTAGCTATTTATTTTCGAAACCACATAAACATAAATAAACACAAAGTAAGGAAATTTTTTTTTTTATATTTTTTTTTTGGAAATTAGGGGGGTGTACTCGCGCGAGTACAACGGTCAATTAAAGGTGATATCTTTCGAAACATTCTCTTTCTATGCACAATGTTTTTAAACACGTCTTGCATTGCCAGCGAACTCTTGCATGACAAACTGCACAACGTAACTGCTTCTCAAGTTTTTGAGGATAGTGTCCCGAACCATTTTGCGCCAATCCTTGCACCGTAGAAGACGAAGGGCGGTTTTTGGTTGGTTTTGTTTGACGTAAATAAAATCTTGCAATACTACGTCTAAACAATAGCTGATCCATGTGGTTCTCGTGGCTTACAACATGCAAACGCCAGGAGTTTGCTATTGCCATGTCTACCATATAGGTAAAAAGGACCCACCACCATTTCTTTCCGTGAATAGCAATCCTGTAGAGGGATATAGACTGGTCAAGTTCGTCTACTCCACCCATTCCTTTATTATAATTCTGGAACAACCTTGGAATACCAACGTCGACTTTTTCGCGCTTTACAGGACACCATCTCTTTACTGTACCGAGTGGTTCGATGGAATCATAATTTGTCACCATTGTACAAACGCTGTTATCTTTCCATCTAACTAGCAACAATTCGTTTGTTTTGTCAAACCGATAATCATAAGCAGCTCGATTCTCTTTTTTCATTTCTTTCACGTTCTTTAGGGGACACTTCTTCGTCCTGTTATCGCGTACTGTACCAGTTGCATTATATCCCAATCTTCGCAAATCCACCAAAAGATCGTAACTTGAAAAAAAATTGTCAAAAAAGACATTATGAGATTTAGGATTGGTTTCTAGCTTTTCTAAGAGCGTTTTCACAACTCTTGTTCCGAGAGGTTCATTGGAGGCATTGGCAGATTTTCCGCAGTAAAACTCGAACGTGTAACAGTAACCGGTTGAACTAGCTGCAACCCAGTTTTTGTATCCAAATCGTACGGGTTTTCCCCTTATAAATTGTTTTGCCGAGTGGTGGCCAAAATATTTTACCATGGATTCATCAATGGAAATATTTTCGTCTATGACACCCCACTGTTTGAACTTCTGCATAAGTATATCAGATAAAGGTCTTACTTTGAACATCTTGTCGTTAGAAGATATTGCATGATCATTATTGGCCAGATGAAGGTTTTTTTTTATATCGCGAAATCTTTGTCTTGGCATCACTTTGGAAACAAATGGGATGCCCACGTCTTCATCTAAACTCCAATACAAACTCTCTCTAGGCAGTTTATGGTAACCGGACAATATCAAAATGCCAATAAATTTTTTTAGCTCTTCCGAGTCAATCTGAAATGAGTGCCTGTTATTTTGTCTCGCATACAAATTAGTATTTGTAACAATAAGCTCTAAAACATCATCATCAAATATTTTTTCAAAAATCTCTACAGGGTTCAGGTCTTTGAGAGCTTCTTTAACAATCTCTTTTCTTTGGTCTACCTCGGAAGTCCCTACAGGTGCTGAGGAATAAATTGGATCACACTTACGCCAAGTTGGGATGCCTTCTTGCTGATGACGTCGAAGTCGCTTTGTTGCTAGCGGTTCATCATCGCTACTATCGTCATCACTGGTTTGGGATTGATGTACAAATATCTCGATAGTTCCGGGTACGTCTTGTGGTAGCGAGGCAGAAACCAAGTCTTCATCAGCACCTTCCTCTTCATCCGTCACGGCGCTTGGCGGGGGTGGTATGATAGCTATGTCATAGTCAGCATCATCATCACTATTTTCAAGCACAGCGTGGATAGCTTCTTCTAATCCCCTATAGTTGTTTACAGCCTCAAATCGTTTGGCAGCCATTGTTAGTAAACTGAAACAAAACACAGATTATTTACTTACATATGTTGCCGCTGTACTCAAACAAGTACAGTAAAAGTTACGATGTATTATTATGCAAAGTATAAGCGTTTTACTTACATTTTAAATTTTATATCATCAAATAACATCTAATATACACATATAATAGCATATAATATAATTCAAATGCAATTTAGTTAACAATAATAATAATAATGTACACTTACTTGTAGCACCGTTTTGTCCTGCGTACTTGCGATGATCCCACTGATGTAATTTTTGATCTACCATCAAAATTCTTTGTATTTATTTAAGACAGATTATGTTAAATTTCAAATCACTCCACTAAACACTTACTTGATTTATAAAATATTTGAGTTATAACGTAAAAAAATGCTGTACTCGAATGAGCACGGCAGCGCTAAATGGGTTAACTAGACTAAACTAATTTTGACAAGACCAAAGGTGTTGTTGTCCTTCCTTGGTTTACAATTAGTGACAAGGATAGCAAGACTTCTAGTCCTGTCAAAATTAGTTTAGATTATATGTACCTACAACAGAATTAGCACCAATGTCTTTTTTGACAGGACTACGTGTTTCATTGTTTCGGATGGGATGGATCACTTTCATAGTAGACCCGAAGATTTTACTATGAACGCCTACAAACTTTTATGAGCAAAAACAAAATTTTTAGCCACCCGACAGAGAGATGTGATAGTTTAGAATAGTATTTTTTAAAATCCTCTAATGTCTGGAATACTAAATTTTTGCGCCGGAACCTGGGTTTGTTTTGGTTCACCTCTTTTGTATGTAAAGTTTGTTACTCTGTCACGCAAAAGCGGCTGGACAGATTTGCTAGAAATTTGGTACACAGCCTTATAGTTTATAACACAGATTATATAGGATAGTTTTGTATCTCGTATATCAATCCGGGAAAGGTAACAATGCGATTTCGCGAATAAAATCGCGGGCATCGGCTAGTATTTAATATACCTAGGTAAATTTAAATTTCAAATGATACACTCAAATAGTATTTATAAGATCCATACAAAATTATAATAACGACGGATATAAAAATACAATAAATATACATATCTTCGAAATATCAATATAATCGACGATATACAATGTAATCCGACCAATAAAATTATTTGATAAATAATGTAATTACCTACAACTATTTATGATACTATTAAATTCGTCATCACTACATAGTATAAAACAAAGTCGCTTTCTCTGTCCCTATGTCCCTTTGTCCCTTTGTCCCTTTGTATGCTTAAATCTTTAAAACTACGCAACGGATTTTGATGCGGTTTTTTTTAATTGATAGAGTGATTCAAGGGGAAGGTTTTAAAGTATCATACATTCCAAAATTCCCACGGGAAAGCGGGATACACGCAAACGAAGTTGCGCGGGTTTCGCTAGTATAATTATAATTATGAATGAAACCTAAAAATATTTATCATTTTATTGAGGTGATGAAATGAAATTTGTAAAAATAAAAGAAAAATCGGGCAAAAAAAATTAAAAAAAATATGTAGACTTTACAATTTAAAATCCCAAAAGATTCTGAATAGGTAAAACTTACAAATGACACGTAGACGTGACTTGTGTCAGAACTTTCCAAATTTTTAAAACCTAGAGGAAAACTTACATCTACCTAATTCACATTAACCGACAGCTTATCGTGCCCTCGGAAGCATGAAACAGCTCAAGATTAGATATCCCATCCAAATACTGACTACGCTTAACCTTAAATATTTGAAAGAACATTTTTGAGACGACAAAGGATAGCAAGCAATGTTAAGAAATAAAAACAAATATTTTGACAGAAGTTCCTAAAACAAAATTAATGGATCTCTGCCACAAGAAGGCGATCATATTGGAATTAATTGATTAAAAGAATCCAATAATGTCCTTAATTATTAGTTAGACATATTTTTTTCTATATCTTGTCATTGATAATGACAAGATATAGAATATATCTTGTCATTGATAATGACAAGATATAGAATAGATAAATAGATAATAGAAAAAATATGTCTTTAATAGTCAGCCTTCACTAACTGTTAGGTATAATCTTCCCTTCGTTTACGCTACAACATTCTGTCACTTTTTATTCAACTACATTTATTACTACTCATCAAGTCAAGTCCACCGTAGGGACATAGGCCTCCTCCAAACGATTTCAACGTGACTGGTTGGCAGTGCCCTGCATCCAGCGGCTTCCTGTGACTTTCCTAAGGTCGTCTGACCACCTTGTAGTCGGTCGGTCCTGAACCCTCTTGCCCCACCGGCTATCGGTTCTGCTCGCTATGTTACGCCCACTGCCATTTCAGCTTGCTATAGTACTTCTGCGGAATCTTCTGCTGGATGCGGAAAGCGGAGGATCGCATTTGGTGGAAGGCATTGGGAAAGGCCTATACCCAGCAGTGGGTAACAGGCTGATGATGATGACGATGATCATGGTACTTCTACTTGCTTTATTACTACTACTTTTACAATCTATCTATACTAATATTATAAAGAGGAAAGATTTTATTGTTTGTTTGAATTGAATTGGCTCCTAAACTACTGGACCGATTTCAAAAATTCTTTCACCAGTAGAAAGCTACATTATCAGGGAGTGACAAGGCTATAGCTTTTCCTGAAATTCATCGGCATCGGGTCCGGAACTTCACGCGGACGAATTCGCGGGCAAAAAGCTAGTACTTATTAAACTTAGTAAAAATGATAATATGAAAACTAATTTTAAAAAAAACTGTTTTAATATTTGTTTTTAAAATTATTGTACAGTCAAGAGTAGTTCGACCTTTACATATTGGACTTTGTACAGTTCTTAAGTTTTATGTCATAAGAGCCAAAATTGTACTGCAAGTGTAAAGCTCGACGTGCACCTGACTGTACCTGTGACGTTTTTACCGGGAAAGCACTGACGATTTGCAATATCCTTATCTCTTTCTTACTTAGATAATGCTGCATATAAAAATACTTATAGCAATGTTGTTCTTGCATTGCCAAACTATATCAGTCGATGGCGACACGTAATTAATATCTAATGGACTAAATTATTTCATAAAAAAATGTTTGGTGCTAGAATTTTTTTGTGCTTTTTGGCCGTTTTCACTGTTATTAGTTTTCATGGAAATTGTGAGTATTTATTATTTTATAGATAGGCATGTTAATTTATATAAATTACATTAAAATTAAAAGATTATGGAATTTTAAAATTGTATCTAATGTTGATAAATAATTGGTGCAAAAAATATAAGTAGATATAAATAGTGAATAATAAGTCAAATCTGGAAGTGTATTATTTAAAAAAGCTTTTTTGCCGTTTAATGTTCCTCAAGTACATACATATTTTTTAAGTACTGTTTTTATTAATTTCCTAAAATATAATTATATTTTATAACGATTATAATGTTATATATGTTATGACTATGTAGAGTGCATTTAAAGGTTCTTAAATTCAATATTTAATTACACATTTTAATGAAGACGTTTCCAGTTTCACTCAAGGTGTCGTAATATAAAACCGAATTTCATAGTAATTTGATAGTAACACATGGAGTATGTATGACAGAGGGCGATATATGTATTTTGAGAGCTATTACATATTAACTGTTATATAGAAAAAAAAACGTAAGAAACTGCTGTATTTTCAAATAATTTTTGGTAAATGTTTTATTTGATTACAATAAAAAAGTAAAATTATAAAGAATCATGATTGACAATAGATACCAAACATGGCATCTCGCTTCACTGCACTGTCAAATATAAAAGCCTTAATGGTCAAGGTTTTTTTCACTGCAAAATGGATACCAACTAAAGAAATTTTTCTTCATTAAATGACCGTCAGTTTTTACACTACAGAATCTTTGTTTTGTTACGATCTTTGGATGAGTTACTTCCTACGGTTGATTAGTCAAACATAGACCCGACCTCGTTTTAGTTACTTATTTTATACAGAATAGCATAGGTACTTATTCGTTTTTCGGCAAACAAGCCTTACGAGTACAAGCTTTTGGAATTTCGTCAAATAGATTTTTAAGAGAGGTAGGGAGGGCACAGCGGATAATCCGCTCAAATCAGAGCAGCCTGTCTGGGGAAGGACCTCCACCTTACAGAAGATCGTAGCCAAATAGCATTGGTCTCGGCCATGTTGTGTTCCTACGGTGAGGAAGGTATCCAGAGCTCCACTTGGGGGGGTTGGGAGGGTTGGCAACGCGTGAGTGTTACCCCCGGTATTGCAAGCGTCTATATGCTACGGTGATGCTTACCATCAGGCGGGCGGTATGCTTGTTTGCCAACTTTGTGGTATAAAAAAAATTAAATTAAATTTTTTTTTAATTAAATTCGTAGTGAATTTATTTTCCTGCTCAGTCCCCACTGAGTACAAACCATGCTTTAGCTTCGGGGATGCGCGTTTCCACGTCCGACTCGGACGAATTTGTCATGGCCTCAGGCCGAAAGCGCACCAGGCGCAACAAAGGCGCCGCAAAGAAGGCCGCCAAATTGGCCGACGGCATTACTCCCGCCGCGGCCTCTGACTCCCCTGCTTCGCCCCCCGCGGCTGAACAAGGTGCCGAGGGAGCTTCTCTCCCCACCCCTCCCAAGCGCTCCCAGCGCCCACCGGCGGTCGTTATCACGAACCGCCATAGGTGGATGGCCATCAAGGCTCGATGTGATGCCAATGGCATCTTTTTCATTGCTGAAACCCGCACTGAGGGTATCAGGCTCAAAACGGAGACTATCTCCGACTATCGCCATCTAACGCGACTTCTCGACGGTATGTCGATTCCATTCCACACGTGGAGTGTGGAGGAAGACCGGCGCCTCCGCGTCGTCATTCGGGGGGTCCCAAAGGAAATCGGGTGCGAAGACGTACTCGAGGACCTAAAGGCCCAAAAACTACCCATCATAGAGGTGCACCGTATGCACCGTGGGCCTTCCGCCCCATTCAACATGGTCCTGGCCATTCTGGACAGGACAAACTTAAAAGAGGCCAAAGCCATCTTCAACATTCGTAAGGTTTGCGGACTGTCTGGGGTTGCTGTTGAGCCCCCACACCAAAAAGGCACTGTGGGACAATGCCACAGATGCCAGTTATACGGGCATTCCGCAAGGAATTGCCATAACACACCTCGCTGTGTTAAATGTTTAGGAGCCCACTCGACACCGGAGTGTCAACGACCTAAAGATCGCGCGCTATGCTCGGAACCTCCGAGCTGCGTAAACTGCGGGGAGGTGGGACACCCGGCGAACTACCGAGGGTGCCCAAAAGCACCCAAGGTGAAGAGCCGGAGGCCCGCTCCCTCCCCACCTAAAACTCGAGCCGCCCCTAAGGCGGCCTACGTTAGCCCCCCCAACCTCAAACTGCCGCGGCCGCCCCGGCTTCAGCAAAGGCACCGGTGCCTACACCAGTTGTGTCGCATTCGTGGCGACACAGAACCAATAAGGTTCCCCCCCCCGCAGGGCAGCCCCTCAGGCCAACCTGCACCCGCGGTGATTGTGGTTGCGACCCCTCCACCTTCCCCAAAAGCGGCACCGCCGTCTCCGAAAGCGGCACCGCTGCCGCCGAAACCCTCCTCCTCCTCCTCCCGTGACAGCGTCGACAATTTCAAAATTGAAATGTCGGTATTAAACGCCATCGACTTTGACGAAGTCGACCTTTTGGCAGACCGCATCATAGAATGCCAGGGGAACTCAGAGGCCCTCGTCATAGTCCTGAGGCGCGACTTTAGAGCGCTGACGGACACTCTCAAAAATTTTAGGTTTTAGTTATGGATCTACACCATAACACGAGTAGAGTCAAACCGACCTCCCTAAAAATCGGCTACTTCAACGCCAATGGGCTTCGTACCCAGAGGTCTGAGGTAGCCGATTTTCTCTACACCCATCAATTGGACGTTCTCCTCATCCAGGAGACGTTCCTCAAACCGTCAATTCGCGATCCCAAAATCGCGAATTACAAAATCATTCGTAATGATCGCACAGTCTCTGCCTTCGGTGGCACTCTCATTTACTACAAAGCGACATTACACTGCACGCCTGTGGATACACCAAATCTCGTGCACATCGAAGCCTCTGTCTGTAGATTAGGAATGACAGGTCATCAATCCATATATTTAGTGTCAGCCTATCTAGCTCCCACTAACAATAGCTCCTCAAGCCCTAGATCACTACTTGACAGTGATATACAAAACCTTCTAGATCTTGGTCCGTCTGTTATCATAGCGGGCGATCTAAATGCCAAGCACCTTGCTTGGTGTAGCCAAACCACAAACCAACGTGGTAGACAACTCGAGCGACTCTCAGAGAGCCTCAACTTCGACGTAGTAGCACCTATGTCACCTACTCACTATCCAGACAATGTTTATCATCGTCCGGACGTCCTAGACGTAGCCCTCCTAAAGAACATCAATCTTAGATTGAGTTCTATAGAAGTGCACTCTGCACTCACTTCAGATCATAGGCCTGTCATTATTGCCCTCTCGCCCAGAGTGAGCATTCCTAACGTGGCAGCCTCAGACCCCACAAGAGTCAAGACTGACTGGTTCAGCCTAGGAGAAGGCCTTAAGTCTATCTCATCTCCCTTGTTAGACCCGATTCCAGACGAGATAGTCTCAATTCCCGACGCAATAGGTGCAATTGACTCATTAACAGCGCACGTGCAGAAGGTGGTTAGCGATTGCTCGCGCCGCGTCCCAGTGAACGCTCATCGTCGCTGGGAACTGCCGCCAGATGCCCGTGCTCTGTTAACTGAGAAAAACGCAGCTCAAAGGGCTTACTTCTCTTTTCCCTCTGAGCAGAACCGTGTCCGCATGCGCGCTGCCCAATCAGCGGTTAAGCGTCGCATTAGACAGCTTAGGAACGATCAGTGGGACGAGACACTTACAAATATGGTCCCCTCTCAACAAGCCTTCTGGAACCTCACCAGAGCCCTTAAGGCAGATACAGTGGCTGCCACCCCCCCGTTAGTACAGTCAGATCCCTCCCTCCCCCTCCCCTTCGAGGATGAGGAAAAAGCTGAATGCTTAGCATCCAGTCTTGAGGCACAATGTGCACCTAGCACACTCCCCGTTGATCCAGATCACCTACTCGAGGTCGATACTGAGGTTTTCAACAATCTCGCGAGCCCTCTCACAGATGCCGACCCGCCGATAGAGCCGGTAACCCCCGATGAGGTAGAGTCCCTTATCAGAGATTTACATAATAGGAAGGCCCCGGGGCCTGACGGGATTTCTAATAGAGTCGTCAAGCTCTTCCCCGCGCACCTTATTCTTCTTCTGACCGCCATTTTCAATGCGGCGTTAAAAAACAGTATTTTCCCCAAATCTTGGAAAGAAGCCACCGTCATTGGCATTCCAAAACCCGGCAAGCCCAAGGATCAGCCCTCGAGCTATCGCCCAATCAGTCTCCTTAGTTCGATAGGAAAGATCTATGAGCGCATTATTCTCGCTCGTCTCAAAGATTTTTCCCTTGCCAACAATCTCTTGCCTAACGCGCAGTTTGGTTTTAGAGCCAAACACTCTTGTGTCCAACAAGTGCATCGCATAGTCGAACACGTGTTGGACCGGAGAGCGAACAGATCCCGCCCGCACAAAACGGGCGCTCTCTTTTTCGACGTGGCAAAGGCGTTCGACAAAGTATGGCACAACGGGCTTATCTATAAGCTCTACAAACTTAATGTGCCAAACCGTCTCGTGCTCATCATACGAGACTACTTGTCGAATCGCTCTTTCCGCTATAGGGTGGATGGGGCACTATCCCCCCCTCACACCATAAGAGCCGGAGTACCACAAGGATCCGTGCTCTCCCCCCTCCTATACACGCTTTACACAAGCGACTTCCCTCAATTTAGACCCAGTCCACTTGTGACTCATACTGCCCTTTTCGCAGATGATACAGCCATCTATTGTTCGGCTTCTAGTACACCCGCCATAGTAAAGTCCCTCCAAGCCGCCGCCAACTCCTAGCGTGCATTAGGCCGATAATGACATACGCAAGTCCAGTTTTTGCTCACGCCGCGCCCTCTCATATCCACAGGCTGCAAACCATTCAGAATAGGTTTTTGCGCAAAGCCATCGGTGGGCTTTGGTTCGTTAGGAACAAAAACCTCCACATTGACTTAGGTGTGCCGACCATCTCGCACCACCTAAAGCAATGCTCTGTCAAATACTTCGACTCGCTCAATCATCACCCAAATCCGTTGGTGAAAGCCGCAGGGGATTATTCCGCTCCGGCTGGCACCAGCAGGTCCAAACGTCGTCCGCGGCACGTCCTCAACGACCCGGACGACTCCATTACAGTCGCCATCGAGGCGTATAAACAATTAGATTCCGCGACACAAACTAGACACACACGTCCGTCATATCGGCCCCGCCGGCGGGACCGCGCCACCTTCCTGTAGGGACTCGGTTTTCGCGGTACCGGCACGTGCCCGGCCGCTTCTCTCCAATCCGTTCGCCTTCCCCCAGTGTCGCCATAGGCCGAGGTTCGAGCCCCCTCTGGGGCGCCCCTAGGCAGACACTGTAAATTTTTGGCGGTGAGAGCCCTACGCTCCCGCAACAGTCCGGTGTCTCAGAAGAGGGTGTTAGTACACCCGAACTGAACTTTCCAATTAATAAAAAATAAAAAAAAAATAAAAATAAAAAAAAAAAGGATGCGCGTTTATTGTAATTTGTTCTTTGACGTTTAGATAATATTTTACACTTTATGTTATAGGTGAAGTAGTGGATAAATTTATGAAGGTACATAAACTCTTGCGGCTAATTATTAAAAAATCTCCCATTAAGCTCACTTTTGTTTTAATAATATGCGGTAGTTTCATTAAATATAAAATAACATTACACAGGGTATTAATGAAAACGTCGTTTTTCAGCTCACGCCTTAAGATGTTACGTTTGTCGAGACTGCGATACCGTTGATCCGGACTCTACTGAAATTGAAACTTGCACTCCGAGAGGCAGTGCTACTACGGCAGCACCAACGACAGATGATTCAACGCCAAGCGAGTCGACGGAAGACGGGTCGACACCAGATGGGTCGACGTCAGAGGGGTCGACATCAGATGGGTCGACGTCAGAGGGATCGACACCAGATGGGTCAACGTCAGAGGGGTCGACAACAGAAGGGTCGACGTCAGAGGGGTCGACAACAGACGGGTCGACGTCAGAGGGGTCGACAACAGAAGGGTCGACGTCAGAGGGGTCGACAACAGACGGGTCGACGTCAGAGGGGTCGACAACAGAAGGGTCGACGTCAGAGGGGTCGACAACAGACGGGTCGACGTCAGAGGGGTCGACAACAGACGGGTCGACGACAGAGGGGTCGACAACAGAAGGGTCGACGTCAGAGGGGTCGACAACAGAAGGGTCGACGTCAGAGGGGTCGACAACAGACGGGTCGACGTCAGAGGGGTCGACAACAGAAGGGTCGACGTCAGAGGGGTCGACGTCAGAGGGGTCGACAACAGAAGGGTCGACGTCAGAGGGGTCGACAACAGATGGGTCGACGTCAGAGGGGTCGACAACAGACGGGTCGACGTCAGAGGGGTCGACAACAGATGGGTCGACGTCAGAGGGGTCGACAACAGATGGGTCGACGTCAGACGGGCCCACCGATCCACCATCGCCAGAAGTATTAGTGAAAAATATGTTAAATCCATTTGGAAACTTGGGATCTCGAAGACGACGGGCTATAAGGAGTGAAGAGGATGATGATGAACCGAGATGTTTTGTCACAGTTTTTGAAGGTAAATTCTTGCTACATTTTAGTCAGCTTTAACTTTTACTAGAAAACATCGTCATAGAAATCAGCAACACTACGCACAATCACAGCGCGAACAGTACACAATTTCTACACCCAATTTACAAGATCCTAAGTATCACAGGTTAAAGCATTATTTTGTAATATTTACGGTTAGAGGAACCGTATTACAACATTTAATTACCAAGAAAGAAGTATTAAGTATGAAATAGGAACATAATAAAGAACTATAGATTAGGTATAGATTTTTGTGTGCGTGAAACATTCATTTGGTGAGTGTCGTTCCGCAAAACCCAACTCCCATCCTATCTTTTTTCTCCATCCTGCCTTGTACCGGGCAACACATTATTGGCACCCCTTGGGTGTTACTAGTTGCTTTCTTTTTTGCCTGCCGTATGTCATAAAAGAACTGCCGATACAGAATAACGAATTATCCCTCTTGCTTATTTAATACAAATTTATATTTTCAGTCGATGGTGATGCGCATACCTACCGAGGCTGCGCATTTGCATCAGATGTCGCAGAAGCACGTTGCAATGAAGAGATAGGTAACCCCAACGCGCAATTACGGGACTGCAAAATCTGCAATGGAGAATTGTGCAATTCTTCTGCAAGAAGTGTAGTTACATTATCCTTTTTGTTATTCAGTATTGTGATACATTTATTGTAAGTAATAATAATTTAAGGTATGATACGTATTTTGTGAGACTGTGCAATGTGGCAAAAGTGCAACAATATACATGACTGATTTAATTCGGTGAGCCTGTCTTAGTTTTGCTTGTCCAATTAAATGAACACACGAGCGACGACGAACCCATTATTTTGAGGAGTTTAAAAATGTGTGTGTATTTTATAATGTTGATCCCTTAATAGATGACAGTCGTTAATCGAAATCAGTGACTGGCTGCATGAAAATATCGGCTAACACGCAATTAAAACCAATTGCGAAAGTACATAGTAGTAGTATGTATTCAGCTTCAAGAAGCAATGGCAAATAACAAACATGTGGATAAGTAAATAATGAAAACTCGATGTGAAGTCAAACATTTTCAGATTCAGGTATAGAGTTGATAGTTGACGGACGTTTATGTAGTCTGTGTTAATAGGCCGACACTCAGTAACATTGCGATTTACGAGATCTGTCTTTATACATGTGCAATGAATAAATAGAAAAATAGCTTTGTATAGATTTAATAGAAATAGGAGACTTTAACAATGAATGTCAATAGTTGTGAAACAATAAGTAGATAGATGCGTCTAAGGGTAAAGGTACAAAACAGAAGGTTACGAAAATGAGTGTGACAGGGCTCTCTATCGGCTTCACTTTTCATTTGTCTTTTAACTCCATGCCTAAGTTCACTTCACTTCGCTCAACTTATTCGCACGCATTACATTTGTATTTGGTATATAAAGCAGAGTACGAAGCCCACCACACATTCCCACCGATGTGTCTGATGTGTAGCCAGGATCAACAACGATGACCTCAGATTGACAATAAGCGATGAAGCTTAATGACGTCCCGGGGAAGAAAACTACAACTGTCTTGGAACTCACAACGAATTTAATCGGAAGAAGATAGTCGGAGTAGGAAGTATTGAAAGGACTTCCTTAAAAACTACGTGAGAGACAGCAATTTGAAACGAAGAGCATTTTATACCCTAGGGAGATGGCAAATCAAGTGAGGCTCGATGTGAAAGTGTATGCAGTCGATAACGTATAAAAGACCACAGGTTTATGCTAGCCCTGCACTCTCGCGAAAAGCCCGTCCACACTATCGTTTTCACCCAGTTCCAGAGAGTGTAGGCTAGCATTAAAAAGGGCGATGAATGAAAGATAAGTATGAAAAGTAGTTACGTAAATAATATCAGACATAGGTTTCTATGATCTCTACCTTTTGGGAATAAGTCGCACATATTGTACAGTAATGTTTCTATAATAAGTATTAAGTAATAGGTATAACATTACCTACATAGTTTTATTATTATGATTTATCATATCGGTGGCCATGTGTACCTTTAGGTTAATCTATTTATTTGTTTTTTTTTATAAATAATATAAAAACTAATTTTATTTTTTTACGATTTCCTTTTATCATTTGCAAGCGAAACCAGCACAATTCGTTTGCGTGTATTCCGCAATTACCTATATAATTTTATTTAAATAACTAATTTGTTTCTACAGAATAGATTAATAATGTAGTAACTAGACGAAGAATGCTAAAATAAATAAAATTTTTGAGTGGTACAGCCTTTTTTGACGCCGCTTGGAGAAACCCCGCCGCTTCCCCAAGCGGTGGCAAACAAAGGCTCAACCGGGCTCTCCTCAACTTAAGTAACTTGAGGTATGTCACTGAGTTTCAAACGATGAATTAAAAAGCTGGCAGCCTAGTAATACTTGTCCTGCTTCCTATTCCCTTCCTCTTTCCTTTGTTGGGGATCTCCATAGAATGTAAAGTGGGAATGGATTTTTTTCGCATCCTTCTAATGTGTTTGATTTCGTTTGATTGCTCTCATTGAGAGGGTAATTCAAACATTGGTGGTGTGAGGAGACTTGCTAATAAACAATTATCGACATATAAAGATAATAATAATAATGATTTCTATTCGAATATTATATAATTGTTATCGCATGAATCTCTCTGCGTCACGAAGTCACGATGTAGTCTAACTTCTGCTAATTCTAGTTTTATCTCTAAATATCGCAAGGTTTATCTAAAGTGTTATAAATAATTTTCAGTGATCAAAATATAGATTTCCACTAATAATGTCGTATCTTTATTTCGTGCCGTGCAGACGACAGACTATTTGTGACACACTTTTGTCTGTGAAAATAGAACCTTTGCAATATGCAGTAAGCTATACGACGCGTAAGGCGCTGTCCACGACATTATCTCGCATATAAAAACCGCACGTCATGCAAGACGAATGCTAGCATTCATACTTAATATTATAAATGCAAAAGTGTGCAAGTTTGTTTTTTTTTGGGATAAGTTAAGGCCTGGACATAGGCTACTTTTTATACCGAAAAAACATCTTATTCCCATGGGAAAAAACAAAGGACCACGCGGGCAAAGCTGCGGGTAATATAGCTAGTCTTGCATATAATCAATCAAAACTGTGTCCACATACAGAGCAACAACGTCACGTCAACCTCTCGTAATGCTAAACACTCACACATGTTTATTCTCCGTTGTATTCTCATACTGAGTGACGTGATGGTGGCAGTTTATGTGATGGTGGCAAACCTTCTCCAGAGGTCGCTCAATCTTGTGGTACCTGAATAGATGCAGTAGTTTCGCCTAAATTTAATACAGGGTTACCTGTAATACCGTATATTCGGATCGTGCTTATTGAGGGGCTCAAAAGCAACAAAATTAACCACTTCAATGAATTGGCGAAATAAAGTGGTTTACGAGAAAATTTGAGATTTTAGGTTTTTTGTTGAATTTACCCTGCATTTCACATTTAATTTCAAAATTACAAAAAATCTACTAATTCAATGGGCACCGTCCGTTTACTATATTCACTTCAGCTTTCTAAAAATATCATTACCTATTCCAACAGACTATATGTGCATTTTATAAAGGTATAATTTATTTACATAAGTCGAAATCCTAGAAGCTATTATAAAAAGATCTTATCTGATATTTATATAGATAATATGAGATATAAACAAAATATTTTTGGCTTAATTAATTGATAAAAGGTGATTAGATATAGATAGGTATAAGAGTAAATCGATATCAGACATCAATAAAATCTAAATTTGATGTTAGCCATGCAAAATGTTTGACAAAAATAAAGTTACGTACTAGGTTCATTGTTCATTTACCTTACAATAAATAGGAGTTTCACTGACGGCATTTATAGGAGACCGAGGCCTAAGAGTTTGTGCTAGGCGTACTCAATCAGTTGATTAATCGCTCAGTGTGTCAGAACTCCTTCTTTTCATTTTATTTTTACTTGCTGCTATCCAGTCTTCTATTCTATACACCTTCTGTTTCTGTTTAATCACATACGTTACGTCTCTCACTATTAATATTTACTATACAAGCATTACATTATTAGTATTTTCTATGCATTAGTAAGTAGCTAATAATTACATTCATAATGCATTGCACTGTATTTGCAATTTCTGAATATAATACATAAGTTATTTTCCTGGGACAAAGCTATATTATTGCCTTATCGTTCTAATACTATTGTTAAATCAACTACTTTTTAATTTCTATGCATTAATTCACATGAATTGAAATGGCGATCATTGCAAATCTTCAAGCTACTGCGAGCATGTTGAATTCTATGATAACGTAGAGGTATAAAATACAATACGAGTAAGTTTAATAGTTTATTGTACTGACGTTTCTCTTGGTGGGGTACAATGGTCAGATCGGGCTTCATCATTTTTGTTCTTGTTAATTGCTTATACTTCGCTAACACCCTTGGTACGTATCCTAACTTTTCCATTTGTATTTTATAAGTCATCAGTCGAAACAAAATTTTGATTTGTTTTATTGTAGTCCTCACGGAATGCCTCCAAATTACGTGGTATATTCATATTTGCTATACTAAAAAAAATGTTTATTAACGACATGATTTTTTGAAAAATAATCATTTTTTATGTTTAGAGTCTTAGATACAATATCCTTATAAGAATCAAACAGCATATCTGACAAATAAATTGACTGTTCGTTAGTAAATTTTATCTAACATAGACAGACTGTCAGGACATCGTGAAACCGACCCTATATCTTGGAACATTTATCAACAAAAAAGTTGCCTGATTCCAAATTTCAAAGGTTCTCAATGCATCCAGAGTTTCAAGTGCTTTATATCGACTTTATGTTTACCTTTTACTTCATTTGGAGTTGGCAGTGTATGTTTCCTCTTTCCACAACGTTCTACTTGCACTTACTACATTTACTTCCATACACGCAGTCATTACAAGACTAAGTGCTCTTATAGCTTTTTGAATTGTTTTCTGTATAGATGTGGCAGAATCTCCTGAACCAGAGGATGCCAAAGATGCTGAGTACAAAAGAAGTTTTAGTCCACCTCAAATATCCATAGTACCACCACCACCATTTCCGCGTCAATTAGAATGTTACGCTTGTCTTGACTGTCCTCAAGTTGACGAAACCACCTCAGTCAGACGTTGCTTTAGCTCACCTGACCCCAAAAGGAACAAATGCGTGACGTATGTGGAACAGTATAAACGTAAGTATTATCAATTTTATAATTTAACAAAATTGTACCACTATAAATAAAACTAATTCATCATTCATCGCTCTGTCTCCCGTATATATATAGAATTGACATCTGATGACCAAAAAGCTGGCAATCCGTCAGCGTCTGGTGTTGTGGACAACTTAGCGACCTCTAGCACAAAAAAATGGAGTAATGAATTGCATTATATCCTGGAGAAAATGTTACCTCTGTCTTGGAACTTATAGACAAATTTATCGATGCTTTCTTCTCTTCCCCCATATCCGTTCCATTTTCCTTTTTACCTGTTAAGGCAAGGCAGTTCACGCAATCTACTCTTTCTCGGGAAAATTGTTTAAAAAATGCGAGATAAGTCCTATGTAATCCTCTGGCAGGGTAGTGGAAGTCTGTGTTCCCGCAACCCAGACCACTTCGCTATCTTGGTGAAAAGGTCTAACAGACCTCTATTGTTCCTACTGGGAGATAAGAGCTCCACTGGGTCTTACCATAAGACATTCCACCAGTTTTCCTAACATTCTACCAAAAATGAAGACAAAATAATAATAAGGCGCTAAATGAATGTTCTGTCATAAATCCCACAAAATTGGACTTACAACTCACAAATCAATATTTTAATGTTACATATCTTAATTTATATTTAATACAGACATGAAGAAGCCATGGTATATTCGTGGGTGCGCATCCGAACGTGGTACTTGCGAAGACCTGAAAAAATCACATTCTGGTGTCAACCACGTACAGCTGCTAAGTTGCAAGGAGTGCGAGGGAGACAGATGTAACGGCGTATCTCGTTCTTTCCCTGATCTTATAATGGCATTTTCGGTCCTCATACTAGCTCCACTTCTTACAAAATACACTTTCTCATGAATTATCTTCTGATAAATGGTAAAGTGTTGGTTAAATATTAATGCAATTTTATTGTCTCATCTGTTTGTTTACTGATAGATAAAGCGATTATCTACTTAACCGTTCTTTTATTTTGTATCGATATATTATATGTTTTGTAATCAATATCTTTGATTAAATACATAAAAAAAACTTATAAATAAACTTATTTAAATGTATTTTCAAAGATATGGATTACAAAACTGTATACTAACTAGTATACAGTTCTAGTGATTATTTACATGTGTTGGCTGTTGGATACCAAACCCTTTTCAGCACGAGAACCTAGTCGTGTGACGTGTCAATGAAGAATCTTTAGGAATCCTCAACAAGAAACGTCTTGAACGAGAACCATTTACTTGTATAGTCTCAAAAAAATACCTTGCTGCTTTGTGACAATTTTGCTGATGTCCGTAGAAGGCGGTGACCACTTTCCATCAGGTGGTCCGCTTGCTTGTTTGTTTGCCGTATAACCACAGAATTCATAATAGTACGTATAACATAACATAAAAAAAGGTAAGTCTCTAGAAGTCTTTATGGAAAGACGAAGATCACCATGTAAATCGAAAACCTGAAAATATTTTGCAGCAACACTTTTCATGAAAGAATGTTTGCCTAATTTGGAACTCGGCGTTGTGTGTGTACTACGACCAGCAAAAATTATAGTTTCATTTCATAGAATAGGTACGCCTGAACTAATAACAGATGCAAATACTCCACATTGCTGATCCATTTGTTCTTCATTCCAGCGTTTTGTTATCCATAAAAATACATTCAAATACCCTTGGTGGCAGGGCAAACTTTTGACGCAGCGTCAATTTATCGGTCAAACGTAATTATAATGAAACCTCTTGTCTACTTTGTTTTAAATCTCGTTTTCATACCAATGTTTTAAACTATGTAGTGTAGAATGTGTAGAATTGATGTTTTCTTTATTTAATGTTAATTTGACAACATTTTCAAAGATAAGAAGTTTTTAAAATCCATAAATAAACATTATTCGTTTGTCAACACTATGACGATATGGTGTGAATGACCGAAATTAATCCATTGCCAAATCTTTGGGACTAAAATAATAGTGAAGATTAGTATGAAGACACATTTTCTGACTAGACTACATTATTCAATAATACAATTGGCCTAAAACTCGATTACCAATTAACTACTGTCTGAAAAAAATTGAAAAACACAGAAATGTTTCAATTCTTTTTTTTTTTTCAAGTGGCGATTTGCCCGTCTGTTTGTCTGTCTGTCTATCCGCGGTCTAGCGCTTAGACGCTTAAGGCTAGAAAGTTGTAATTTGGTATGTATACACATACACATAATAACAATGCGACGAACATTTTTCGATACAATGGTCCGTTTCGGAATTATTTACATTTATCGTGTCAATTTTCGTTTTGCACGGGCCCCATGGGGGGGGGGGGGGGGCATGGGGCTCTATCTTCGAAAGTCTTATGTATAGAAATTTGAAAAAATCATAGTAGTTCATATGCTGAACCTTCAATGAAAACTGTAACGGTTGAGTAGGCTCTACTAGTTACCGAGTAATAGCCGACGAACTTATAAAATAAAATTTCTTTGATGAAAACTTACTTTAATGTGATAGAATTTTATATTGGACTCAACTGAAGACAAGCAAGGCACAGCAAATATGGAACCCTACATTGTGTGTGCGTGGCCCGACACGTACTTGCCCGGTTTTTTTAGCTTTCCTTTGCAGCATTCCAATGCAATTCTAGATTCGTGGAAATGTCCACCCATCTCTATCAACCGATTTTCTCTCAGACTATTTAAGAACTATTCCTGTAACATCTATTTTAAGATGGTTAATAATTTTAGGAAGAATTCGTCGTATTATTTCAGTCTTATAAAACTTTACACAGCATTGTATAAACATTGGAGACACGTTAACGTTATTTTTAAACCAAATAACAAAGAGACAAATAAATCAGTAAGCAATATGGATTTACAGTACAGAATTAGTTTGAACGTTTGAATTTTGAATGGCGCGTTTATGGGTAATATTATTCAAAGGATATAAAGGTGCCAGCAAGTAACTTTAGCGACGACTACATATCTGGCACGCCACGCCACTGCCCACACGATACCTTATTTTCGATTTCTGCGCATCCAAGGTCATTGCTAAAGGTACGTTACGTGCTAAAGTTGTGTTATGGGATACTAACTCAACGATACTATATTTTATAACAAATACACATATAGATAAACATCCAAGACCCGAGGCCAATCAGAAAAAGTTCGTTTTTCATCATGACCCGATCGGGATTCGAACTCGGGAGCTCCTGGATGGCGGGTAGGTGTGGTAACCATTACGCCACGGAAGTCGTCAAATAATGATGAGAGCGGAACGCCCAGGGAACTGACCCAGCTATTTTCTGTCTTCACTTCATTTTTGTACCACAGCATTCGTATTTTCGAATGCAAGTAGGTACTCTGCCTATACATAAATATGTACATGCAATTTCTATTTCCCCCTTGTACCCCTATAAAAGAAAATATTAAAAACTAGGAAAACCAGCGCAACTTCGTTCGCGTGGATCCCGCATTCCCGTGGGAATTTCGGAAAATCCTTTTTATCGGATGCCACATAATACCAAGAATCCACCCTCCAAGTTTCAGGTCTCTACGTTCAGCGGTATGGGCTATGCGTTGAGATTGAGACAGACAGACAAAGTTTTTTCATATAGATTTTACCAGGCGTCCCGATCGGGACATGCTGAGTGAGATTGGATTTTAACTTGTTTTACGGTGAAGGCTTTCGAGATAGTTTGCGATAATTCATACATGATGAATCATGTCTAGAATGAAAACTGTATTACATTCAATTTGTTTACAAAATTTAATCAGTGGCCCGTTGGGACACAAGACGATTTTGGCTATACGGTCGAACGGCCCATGGCCCGTTCAATTTGGCCCGTTCGAACTAAAAACCCTGTAATCAATCTGTATCAAATCTGTAATAAATGCACGCTACGAAGTACATAAAATCAGTATCTGATATAAATGCGCAAAATAACATCTAAATGTCATCAAATTTCGATATATTTGAATTTTAAAATAATTTTGTGAAATCGAAACAACTTTTTCTAACGGATATAACATAATAACAATTTCGCTTTACTTATTACCAAAGTTTTTAATTTGAATTAGTAATATATAAAGAAATACGCGTGTTGTTACGAAAATATCACTTCCACGTCTGAGACAGCGGCAATCTTTCGCAATCCAATTATTTCGGGTCAAACATGCCATAGAATAGATTAAAATACAGAGATGACAAAAATACTTTCACGTTGTCTGGTACCCATAACGCAAACAGGTTACATCTATCTTACTTTGGGGCAAGATGGCGCTGTGTGAATTGGGTAAAATTTATCTATTTATTCAACGACTTCTTTAATTCCGATCTAGGTGCCGGACAAAATACAAATATTTGAAAACCGAATCTAAAGACTTTCTAATAAGTAACAATTTTTTATCTCAGGCAACACAGTGTTTACATTTACACAGATGTATTTACTTTGCCAAAACGCATTAGAAATTTGACAAATTTTAAAGTCAAGTATGCGTGTTCGCTTCCAAAGTGACCCATACAACCTTCATACAATTTTGACAACCGTGCCGAGCCTCCTACAGGCACACAGGGAATTACCCGTCGAGTTTAACGGCGAAAATAACCGTGTGTATACAAGACGAGGCTCAATTTACTTGGCAATCGTTTCGAACTAAGCCTAATATTGCTAATGCTCTTTTAAAGAATACTGAATCATATCGTGGTTTCACTTTTCTAACAATACAGATATTAAAATACTTATAATATCACAAGGAAAAATTAGAGAATGACAATTGAAATAGGCTAATAATAAAGATTCCACAGCTATAACAAATCTAGATCACTTATCGATCTTATGAAGTTTGGAAGATAGCCAAAAGTATTATTGCGATAGCATACATATGCCTTGTAGTATAATATATTATGTAATTAATCGTTCTAACAACCACACCGGATAATTGCAGAACAAAAGAACGTTTTCCGTTACGGAAAATAGCAGTGCGCAAGTGATGTGAAACACACTTGAACACAAATAGCTATCCATATATTGTTTTATTCCATACATTTTTAATTGCGGTTAATTGTAGAAGCCATCGCATTGTCTTTAAGGCCCTTCGTTCACACGTCTATCTAGTGTTACGGTGAATTTCAGAAACATATTTTAATCTGACGCAGGCAAAATTAACGAAAAAGAGTGATAACCTAAAACTTAATTTACCATTAACTTTATAATGTTTATTTGGCAACTAACCCTTTGAAACTGACTGTGACGTGCTGTGACTCTCCCTCGCTCTACGTCGAGAGCGCGTCCCGTCGAAGGGTGTGCGAATGACACTCATAATAATAACATTCTCGAACTGTGAACAACTCCACACAGGGACGAAACGCCTTACTTATAGCGAGTTGAACGAAAAAGTAAAAATAAGTCAAGGTCAAAAATATTTTGTTCTGTAGGCCCCTCGCGGGCACTAAATTACACGGCATTTGCAACATATTATCATTCTGTATTATATATAAACAAGCTACTCTAAAAACTACCATCATTTCGGATGCACGTATACTATATCTATACATTGTATTTAATAAAACAGTATACCCCGATATGTCTGTACATTGGACATATTTGGCAAAAATGGAGAGGGAACAGTTAGAGTAAGGTAATAAAAGCAAAAAAAAATTTTTGGATTTTTTTATCTGTCTGTCTGTCTGTTTGAACGCGCACATCTTCTAAGTTACTGAACGGTTTTAATTCTGTTTTCACAGGAAGATAGAGCTCGGGATGAAGCAAACTATAGGCTTTGTTTCATTTAAATCGCATGTCAGGAAAAGGAGTTATCCTTATTTTAACATTTCACGCGGACGAAGTCGCGGGTAACAGCTCGTCATACATAAGATACAGCAAATGTGCAACAGGCTGTTAGACAATACACAATGCATTATCCTTCAATTTTAATTTGTAGTAAAATGAGAAGCAGCTTGCTATTTCTGTCGCTACTATAAAATTAATCGAAGACAAACGACGTGTTTATTTGATATTTATGTTCGTACATTGTAGTTTGTTTTGTTACTACCGTATGATAAAATTGAATGAACACGCCAATTAAGCACTTACAACTTTCAGCCATCATCTAGATGGGTTGAAAAATTTTATACTCGCTTCGTAGGTCCCGCCTGTTACCGATTGTTGGATGAAAGTCATTAAGCTCTAAAATCTGAGGTCTGAAAAACACTGACACCAGCCTTACTAACGGTGAAAGAACACAAAAGGAAGTTTCTGCCGTTTGTGAATTACATTGTGTTTGTACTTAAAAATGATAATAATATAAAATGTCATTCTGTTAAAATGTTATGCTCTTTGATACGCTGCGTAGTATGCGAGATGCGTTAAGCCGTGTTCGCGCCAAATGCTGCACCCATAAACTTCCGCACAGATTAGCGTTTGAAACGCTACGTTTCTGACGCTTATTCTTTAAAATCTGTTACAAGTGTATAAAAATAAAATAAATTCATTTATTTTGCAAGTAGATTTACAGGAAATACTTATGCACGTCAGAATTTTTTTAAATCCTACTATCAACGTACGTCGACGTAAATGACCTGTTGAGAAGAAGTGTTATTAGGTAATAT
Source organism: Endotricha flammealis (assembly GCA_905163395.2). Classification (NCBI taxonomy): domain Eukaryota; kingdom Metazoa; phylum Arthropoda; class Insecta; order Lepidoptera; family Pyralidae; genus Endotricha; species Endotricha flammealis. The sequence continues at coordinate 9,467,452 of LR990869.1, read as the reverse complement.
TAGTTTTATTCTAGATCAATAGTTTTTGTATTCCAAACCAATAAATACTATAAATTAGCAATTTTCTTCTTTGTTCAGATTTTTAGGGTTCCGTAGTAAACTACAAGGACGTCGCACGTGCGTACCTGTAACGAACATCAAACAATTTGTTCGTCAAAAGTGTTCGTGTCGATCCAATTTGGTTGTTCTGTGTGGACGATGTTCTCAGCACGACCGAACAAGAACATTGTTGACATGAACATTGAACCAAAAGAGTAAGGCTTGGTAGCCTCTTTTGTTCGACACCATGTTCTTATTCGGTCGTGACTGGTTGCGCGTGTTCATGTTCGCTTTGCTAATTTACGTCCATACGTGCGAACCACATGTTCCGTGTTCGTGTTCGATATTCACCATGTTCGTGTTCGGTCGTGCGTACACGCCTTTAGACTAAAGAGGTTCCACGTTAATTTTACTTTACAGAGCAGTTAAAACGCAGCGTGTGAACCGCCAATCTGTAGCGTCCCTACGCATCTACACGACCCAAGCCGCCGTTCACTCGACATTCGCTCGTCGACAGAGTAACGAAACGTTCGCTGATCTCCGCATTTTGGAACTAGTGCTCTCGTGAATCCCGGATTTAATACCCAAAATGGCAAGCCTTACAATTTTGGTGCCCATCCTTTTCCTGGCCGTTTTCGTTGAAAATGGTGAGTACCTTTTACAAAGTTATCTTTCCCTACAAAGTTTACAAAGTTATTTGAATTAATTTTTTTCGCGTAATTTCAAAGTACACTTTTTTGCCATGATTAATTTATATAGATTTATTTTAATTATATAATAGCGTCATGAAAATAAATCTTCATCAGGTAAGAAGGTAGCAAATTTTAGTAGATATAAGATAATTTATCAGATAACAAACAAATATTATCATAAAGTAAATAAAATTTCACGCATATGTTCGACCTATTATACAAAATTGCATAAATAATAATAAATACATAAGTAATTTACATACCATTTACTTATGTAGTAAATAGTAGTTCAAGGTGAGATTCCTGTTTCTGCTACGTAGTTAGTTTTTGTTTGATGATTTGATTTGTTCACAAAAACTAATAATATTGAATTGCAATTTAGTAGCAAAAAAAATATTGTACAGTTTATAACACATTTTTATAATAAATTCCATTTTATTTCAAAGATTTTCTTGATCCAACCCAAATATATTTCTGCAGATTTTCTTTAATAAAAAAAAACAACTAATAATAAATTTAATTTAGTAATAAGAAAACTGTATTGTACAGTTTATTATACAATTAATATAATATTCATAGGTTTGAACGTCTTTCTGAAACAAAGACCTCCCTATATTATTTTCGTAGGGGATGCAGGCGCCCCGATGTCGCGTATTTCGGGCGCCCTTCCATGGACTAGTTTTTCCTTATATAGATTTTTGGCGTATATTTGATAACATAATTTTGATTCAGATTAAATTTGTACAGCTATTTCCATGGAACTTAGAAAATTATGTTTTCTAAATTACTTCTTTTAAATTATATAATCATATGGGTTATTAAAAGAAAAGCGGGATATACGAATTTGTGCGGTTTCTCTAGTATTACAATAATATTAAAGATTTTTGTATTTAAAAATAATCCCAATGCAAAAAGACATTTTAAACTAAATCTCTACATTAGATGACAGCATCAGATTTATCATTAAGTTTAGAATATCTTTGTGAAATACGTCGTAAAACTATAAAATTATCATAATAACATAAAAACACGCGCAAAAGAATAACAAAAACAAAACATTCTAAGTCGCGAACCTTCGTTTTACGGGCCCCGATGTTGCAAAAGGTCCATACCTTAAAAGCCTCAAGCAACGTGAATGAAACCGGTTATACCAGTTTGTGTATAACTATATTTATATAGGTACGAAAGAAAGTAACCAACTATTCTGATTATCTGTTGTGCGTGTGTTGCAGAATTAAGGCGTAAAGTTATACAATAAACTTTCTACTCGTTAAAAAATAAAAATCTTTTTTTTATGCTCGTCATTTGAATTAATATCTACTTTGCTATGGTATAGGAGGAAGAAGGCTAGCGTATCAAAAGAGGATACGATTAGCTGTGCTGTGGGTATTAAATTTAACTGTCTATGTATAAAGTCACAATACAAATAAAGATTCGCATTGAAATAATATCTCTAATTATAATTAAGTCATTATTCATACATCCCTAGCTTAGCCATCCTGGTGTTTGGATAGCAATACTTATTACATGTATATTTTTTGCTAATATAATACATATAATGAATAGAAAAATCTCAAACTTAAGATAAATAAAAAAAATACATTTGTAGCCCAGACCGCGAAATTTTACTATAACGATAAGTCGCAGGAGTAGAAAGCTCCCACCGCTTAGAATTTATAGTGCCTATATAGGGCCTAGGACGGCAGAGAGGTAGGTCAAACGGGAAAGAAGCTTGGCATGTGTATATGCCTAGTACTTTAAATCAACCCGTTGGGCACACAGGATGCAGAGAAAGGTAGAATCATCGGATTGTCAAACATACTTCATAAAGGGTCTAACAAAATTAACTGTAAATATTCTGCAGGGCGTATGTATATATTATACAACCGATCACTATTAAACATACATATGACATGTATTAAGCATACATATACAGGTAGTCATCACAAAATAAACATACATAAATATAGTTAAGTAAACGTCAATCTTTACATATTAGTTTTTGCATAGTTCTTTGTTCTGCGGCACAGGGCCAAATTACAAGCGTCTTTACTGACTGAACAAAAAAATTATTTTTTTGCTTGCTTGCTTGCAAGCCGTGACATTGAAACACTTTGTAAATTGAGAAGATAACTACAATGATTCATAGTGATAAATGTGCTAATTAGTAGTATTTTAGTGAGTTCAGTAATGTCAGTTTATGTGTGGTTTATTAGGTAACTGAGATTTCGTACGAACCAACTAAATTCGTATTAAAGAACTCCATATTAGCAATACTCTAAGTAGGTTTATTTTTTTTATTGTCATCCTAAGCTTTCCCACTTTTGAGTAATGGTACAGTAATCCCATTCAGAATACACCGTACCTATCGTCACAGATTACTTAGGGCCAATTGTGTGATCAATAGTTAAGTATACTTATGGTTAAAATTCGTTTAAAAACTAACTATTTGTTAAAAATTGCGACGAATTTAAACCATTAGTATACTTAACTACTAACTATTGATCAAACAATCGGCCCTTAATAGGTACCTATCGTATACAGTGCTTAATTTTTGTTGTGTATTCTCAACTCTCCATATTGTTTTCTTTATTTTACTAAATTATCTTTACTTCATAGTCTACGTATGTAATCGACCTACGCTCTAATATGAATGTAGAAAGTAAAAGCGGAATTTTAACGTCCGCCTTTCAATCATTTCAAGTTTTCACCGGACACGGTCTTTAACATAAAATTAACTCCAACATAACAATATTTGGTTCGTTAAAATTTTGTAGAAGTATAACGAATTGCAATGAAACTTTTAGCACAGATATTATAATACTTACGTAGGTACTAGTTATTTTCTAGAATACATAAATATTTCGACCAAGTTGTGCGTAAGTTTTACATCTGCTTAAAAAAATATCAAAGTTTAATAAATATACGCACACAGTTTTTAAAAGAGTTAAAGAAAATGCAATCAGTAAACAATTATTATTTAATGAATAAAAAGGTGTAATTTTGACACTACAGATATATTTTTTGAGATTAAATAAAAGAGATAGAGAGAGAGAAAATTGAAAATGTCGTGGTTTATTACCACGATCAAATATCACAATAAAAAAAACTCCAAACTTGTTAATTTCTTTGCCAAAAATGCAAAAGTTTAATGATAGATGGATTAGCGCAGTGCGTCAACATTTGTATTCTATATTTTATGCATGCATTCAACGAAATATCTTCGATATCTCGAAGAAAGTTTCGAAACATAAATCAATATTCTTTAGTTAACGTGAAAGTTGTTTATGTAACATGTGGTTGCACAATCGCCATGTAGCTGCGCGGAAAGCATTTTGTCAGTGAAGCCGTAAATGTTTTTTTATTGACGCCTATACAAAGAGTTTATTATGGACGCAGTTGTTAACATCCTCTGTTTTATGTTATTAAATTAAAAATGTATTAAGAACCTGATTCACCACTTGCTAGGCAATTAATTAATCAAAAATAATGAATAAAAATTCAAACCCTTCAAGTATTTTTTTGATAGTCAACATTTTTAGATATTTTTTAGATCGAATGTTTATTATCTGTACGTGAAATAAGTGCATAAATTAAGATTACTACTACCTAGTAGTAATGGTCCTTAGCTACCTACTTAAGACCAGTTTCAGTATCGTGATAATTTCCAGTTGAACTTGTAAAGACCCACTGTTTGACAGAAAAAAAAAATACTTAGTTTTTATTTTTCGTCTATTTACAGATTTTATTGATCGTCTAATTGTCTAGGCATTTCCCTGTGACACCTACCTTAGTCTTATTTTGTCATACTGAAAAGAATAACACACTTGACCTCTAGATATTTCTACCCACCCTATGTCTACATTTTTTAATAAATTTTGACCTATTTTTAAAATTCCATATCTCAATCTATAAGTTATTATTTTGTTAAATATATAGTAAAGATATGAAATCTATAGACTAGGAAAAAAACAGTAGCAAAGACACATGGCTATAAATACGGTATTCTCAATAAAACTGTACCACAATTCCCTGTATGCCTTTATGTGATACATGTTTGAGCTTAACAGGCGTATCATTACATGATGTTTCATTCAATTTAGTTCCTAACTCCACCCTAATGGTCTAATGCATGCAAATTGTTATTTTGCAAATTATGCAGTCAGTCGCGTGCAAGCAGGGTTACCGATTACAAGTAAATTTAATTCAATATTTTTTTAATAATTAATTATGATCCATTACGTTTCAAGTTAGGAATTAAATTATACGTACCTTTTAGTATATAATATTAGGTGATCCACTAAAATTGCTATAACCATGTCCATGGCGAATATTTTAGTATAGTTCTAATTTTTATTGTTACCGATGGTGGGGATTATGCAAGAAAATAATATGAATGGAAGTAAAAAATGTTATATTATAAGAAGTAAAAAGAAATTGCGAAAAGACGAATAACAGTGATAACATTATAAAATAAAAAAAATGGAAAATTAAAAAATATATATACAAAAGAGTTCGGTTTTCCACACCAATCATGCGCAATAAACAAAGTTAAAACAAAAGACACGAGTGAAAAATAACAGTGTTCTTCTCGAGAACTAAATATCACTGTTATAAGTACTATCTTGGAATACGTTACCATTAATTTGTTCCCATAAGATATCATTGAATCCATATTACTGCACAAAAAACCTTGCCACTCGATCAGACTTCACCATACAAAGCTTGCATGGTAGGTACTTTGGGCTCCACTTTTTAAATACGCACTGGCAATAACACCGCTTTCACTTCACGATCGCATCAGTTGACATACTTTCGGCCCTTTTCTATTGTAGGTACATAAAAAGGGACAGCTTTCTACCGTGACGAAATATTCCAACAGTGTTTGCATTTTACACTTATATTGGACAGAAAATTTGGACAGTCTTACTCAAAATTGATTGGTATGTACACAGCCGCTGTCATACTAATAGGTGGTTTTAATTGTGTTTGCATAACTTACTCTATATAGAAATTGTAATAGTATTTATGTATTACGATGCAGGTATCACGTTTGAGCTAGGTTGTCCACCTCTTTGGTGCGTTCTATGGTGACCAATATAGGCAAGCTTAGCAGAAATATCTTGTATACATAACAAGTTGACAATAAAGCGATGATAGTCCAATGGATAATAAACCCCTACTGATCCCCAAGTCTTTTGTGTGGGCGTGAATGTACCACTTATTCAAAATTCGTGTAAGTAATCTAATAAAATCTATGACGGTAGTAATCCTGTGTAAAGAATGTTGGCCAAAATTTCCCCTGGGTGTTTGTATATGCGACTATATCTCTTGCAAAATCATAGACGAGTTGATAAATAGGCGATTTACAACTTACAACAGGACAAATAGACCAGTTGCTTTGCTACATAGACGAGTTACAAATGCACCGAATACTAACTCCTCAATCGCAGTCAGTTGTAGAATAATCTATAACATAAAATTCCTGATTGACTTAACTATATATTAACGCACAGCCCAAACCGCTGGGTCTAGAGATTCCAAGTTTGGAATGTAGGTTCCTTACGATGATGTCTAGGGGTGTACTAAGAAAGGATTTTTCAAAATTCCCACGGGAAAGCGAAATAGCGGGTTTTACTAGTACCTGAATCTCAAGCTATCGGTTCTCTTTTGTTTTATTTGACAGTGACAGTCACAATTGAATATATCATCAAATTAAGAAATAATTTTGTGAATGGAGTATTTGAAAGACTCTACTCCATACATAAAAGAAACAAAGAGAATGTATAATTAAAGCGAAAACGTGCTAAAATTGTGCTAATTAAACACCATATCTTAACTAGCTACTTTATCTCTGAAGATGAAACTGCACCTATATAGACAAGAAATGTTAGTTTACACAGAAAAACTAATCAGGAAGCCAAACGTTCCTGTAATAAAATCCAAACGACAGTAAAAGTATTATAGATAAACCAAACGATAATAAAATTTATTATTTTTATAGCAAACATTTACCAACTATTAATTTATTTTATAGAGATTTCGTTTCGTATAGAATTCTATGCTACATGGATTATTTTATAAAGCAAATTAGATTCCAGTAGCCTTAGACGTTATATGTTTTTCTAACATAAGGCACATAAACAAGCAAATGAGACAGAAAATGAAAAGTGGTTACCGTCGCCTATAAACATCTCCTTTATACCCATGAATTTATAAGAAAACGGGTCTTTGTCAAGCAATGGGACAGTATATACTAATAATAATAATCGCTTCTATATTAACCTGACTAAACATAGAGCTCACAAACATTTGGATAACAAAGAAACAAAGCATATTTCAATGGGGCATTGATTTTCAAAGGAATGACATCATCGAACCACACCGAAAAAACACCAAAAGATACCCATTATTTATAGATAAGTCAGTAAATTAACCATTAACGGCCTTGGGTAGTTTTATACCCGCATAATTCCTAATGGGATTCAATAAAAAAGTCGTGACCCCCATAGGAATTGTTGACCGATGCCATTGTGATCAGATCGGTGGCAAATCACACCATTGATTTGTGTTAAACGTGATAATACGACATTATGACATCGTTAATTTTAAGGATGACGTCATTGTTAAGGGAAAATATATAATGGAGACGTGACTAGACTTGGCAAAAATAATTCTTTATGATATGATACCTGTGGGTATTAAGATGACTAAATGCTTATTTTTGGTACTAAATTTTGTACTTAATTAATTGGACAATATAAAGTGACTATTCCTTAGTGACTTTATGCAAATGTTCGTATTTGTTGGTAATATTAATACTAGTCGATCACGATCATGCTTTACACGAGTAGAAATTGTGTTGTTATATTTCTGAAATTCGACAATTATTTTTTGAGACAGAGTCTCAATTTCGAAACGCAGTATTTCGACAGTTTACAGACTTACAGTGTGTGTAAGTTATTGCAATGTACGTAAATTTATAACTTAATAAACCTCTTCAAAATTCTAATTTAATTAAATCCTATTAAGAGGTTCCTTAAATCAAAATAAAAACCGATACGGGATGTATTATGAGAATGCTACAGACGAAACTAATAAACATCTCTAGCATTCCCACTATTTCATGTTCCTATTAAACGGTAGATAACTAACCACAATTACGCAATCTTGATAATTACACGAACCTCTTAATTATCAGCTTTGGTGGAAGTCGGGAATAGGTCAGTCTGAATGGGCCCTGACTCTTTGACCCTGCAATGAGGAGACAAGCATTAGTCATCTTAGAAGTCTCGATAGAATTAGAGCAGTTACGCCCGTGTGAACAATTTGATCTTTTAATTGGAGTTGATAGTTATATTTGGACGTTAGAAAAATATAAAAGTATAAATAGTTTTTTGAACTTTACGTTGAAAAGATTGGTTCTGGGAGTATTTTTATTTACAAAAACCTTTTTATTAGCCAAGTATCCTCAGCCTATGGAACAAGTAAGCAAGCTAGAGCTATAGGAGCTATGTATGATAGAAATTATTTGTAAGTTTATCAGTAAGAAAAATAATTTATTCTATTAGATTCTCGTTTGAAAAATATGAATAACGGTTAAACTCTTTCTACCGTTGTAAAGGGAAACAGTCTATTATTTTATAGTTTCTGTTTCCTCATCTCAGCCACAAAAAGTCCACTGCTAGACTGGCCTGTTTACTCTAATGTAACTGTACTGCAACTATGTAATACATAATAATGCAGAACATACGCGATTTACAAGCAAGAACCATCAGGGGTCTTAAACACCGGAAGGGGACAAATTGCTCTTTTCATCGTAGTCATTTAATTAAATGACCCTTCGGTAATGCTGTGATAAAAAATTACGATTTTATTACTCCTCAACCAATATAGGGGAACGGAGTAGGGACCGATCGTACGAAAACAATGATAAAAGAAATAAAAAGTGAGGAGCTCGATACATCATTGCGCGTACGACGGAGGTAATAAATAACATAGTATTGAGATGTATTCTTTCTGCGTGTGGTGTCAACTGCGAATAAGCCGGTCTACTGCTGACACTGACTGGACACATTATTATGTGACGTCATAATACCGGATGATGTCCTTTTTTCCCCAAAAAAATATACATACTATAATTTATTTACCGAGAAATACCCTGCGTTCTAGCTGTTAGTACTAGTTTTAATATGGTGTATTCGATTTATTTGTTAAAGATCGAACTATCATCAATCACTCGCACTCATTCTAGTTCACAATGAGTATCATTATTGCTTTAACAATAGATCCCTAAACAAAGTAGCTATGTGCAACCAAATATTCACTACTAAGTCATTTTGAAGATAAATAGAATATTTTTTATTTATTTTATTTATTTGGTTTACCAACAATTGTTTACACCATAAAGAAAACCACAAAAAATCCTATGTATTAAACTAAATGTAACAATTACTTAAAGGTAAACAAAGCTTGTATATTTACTGCCAAAGACATAATTATGTTTAAAGTACTTATACAAATTTAACTGGACCAAACCAAAAAGCAATAAATTAACAAAACAATATATATTTTTTGTTTTTTATTAATGTTGCACACATTCGCACTCAGAATGAGACTCAATTTCAAATCATGTACAGTTTTATTGTGAGCATATTACGAGAGTCGAAGTGCACATCAATCCGGTCGCTGCAGCTATTTAATATTCTACAAAATCTAGCAATGGGAGAATTACAACCCAGTACCGTTCTTCTTAGAGGTGGTCTTAAAGGAGTACATGGATTACGTGGCATTCTGGAGGGGACACGCAAATATAATAGTTTTAATAGTTGAGGACAAGATATCTTATTATTGAGTACATTGTGTGTAAATACTGCATCGCTAATCCTCCTTCGTAAATCTAAAGAATTCATGCGAAAGTGTTTCATCCTAGCCCCGTAAGATCGCACTGTCTTTGCTTGATTTACATTAAAAATAATTCAATAGACCTTTAGAGAAGAGGTAGGGCACAACGGATAATCCGCTCAAATCGGAGCAGCCCGTTTGGGGACGGAGGATCTTACAGAAGATCTCGGCCATGTTGTGTTCGATGAGTAAGGTGGGTAATAGGTAATGGCTCCATTTGGGGGGGTTGGGAGGGTTAGCAACGCGTGAGTGATACGTGGTGATACCCCCGGGGCCCCGGATTTGCAAGCGTCTATAGGCTACGGTGACAGCTTACCATCAGGCCGGCCGTATGCTTGTTTGCCACCTTTGTGGTATAAAAATCTATCTCTCAAAATCTATCGAACTTAAACATGTTTTAGACAAACCTTGGCTGACATGGGTTCTATTTTCCTAAATAAACAGGTATTGTCTTCCCTTATAACTTTCGACATTATAATTTTAAACTGTGAGCAAACTATCAAACCAAATCGTAACTTTCACATTTATAAAATTAGTAGAATGTTCACATTTTTAGTTAGATTCAAATAAATGATTTAATAAAGTTTGTGTGTTATGAATTGAGCGTCGCGTAATATTGATGATTTTAAAATAAAAATGATAGCATACATGAAGTATGGAAACCAGTTTTTGAAACGGATGTAAATAACGTTACTATATTATGTAAATTCATCATATTATATTACAAAAAATGACCCCTACAATGCAACTCTTTTAGTACTTGTAAAAAAAAACATATTTTGTTAGATAATATGTCAAAAAAAAACAGACTCATGTTGCCACTTGCCGTCTTGTTGCCCACAGTTTCACTTCACCTCTTGATTTTCCTCGAATTCCAAGGGTCATAGAGTAATGGGGAATCCTACAATCTTCCTCGAGGATTGTCCTATCAAGGTAAAAATATTTTTTTCAAATCTGTTTAGGTTCCTGCGATGATATGGTTTATAATAAAAAATAAAAAGGCTTCCGTTTTTTATATTTTAAAATAGATTATTTTATTATTTATTTTATTTGGCAAACAAGTATACGGATGCGTAATGAGAAGCAATGACCGCAGCCAATGGACATTTGGATTATCAGTGCAGTACATGTTATATGTATATAAAAGTGACTACCTAAAAACAGTGGCAACTGAGACAGATTTTTCACAATGTTTCCCTGAAACTATAATCATCTTTACCTTTACTAATATTATAAATGAGAAAGTGAGTTTGTTTGTTTGTTATTCCTTCACGGCTTGACTAAGCAGCCGATCATTATGAAAATTTGCATACATATTGTTAGGCACAGAGCCCAACATAGGAAAACTGTATCGGCCAACAGATGGCGCCACAAGTCGCGCTATGGGTTGTTTTGTTGTCAAACGAGATCTATGTCATAAAATTAACGCGAGCGAAGCCGCGGGGAATAGCTAGTACTGTATACTTTTGAAAATTATCAATAGTCAGACGACCTATGATAAACATAAATTTCAGCTACGTCACAGTTTAATAAAAACTAGTTTGGTACCATCATAATAATGCATCTTGTATGTACGTACTATATTACATCATTTTATAAAAATAGCACCTGATCATAAAGTAACAAGATTGAGGCCGCGTATATGATTTTAGACACACGTAAAATATCTAATTACCGTACAAAAATAACCAATAGCTATAAAGATTGGACTGACATCACTGTCCATTCCACGATCCCTTCGTTTGTGTTTCCTATAAGCAATGTGGTATTAGGTACAGTGACGCAATAGTAAACATGTCTTGAAGGCCATGACAAGAAAATTGATGATAATTTTTGTATACCATTTGGTAATCATAACAATATTTCAAAATAAATCCAAATTGAGGAGTAAATAGCAAGTAATCTATATAAATAAATGGTAATGTACACATTTGTCACTAAAGACTAACCTTAGTGGTTTTTTATCCAAGTAGTTATCTTTTATCCAATAGAAACTCCCGAGTGCTTAGCTACCGAATTTAAAGGTATCTGATACCGATCAAGTATTTGTGTAGTCATAAAAAAGTATTTATGTACTAGCTTTTCCCCGCGGCTTCGCTCTACTACTACTTTTGACTAGCGTTTGAAAACAAAACAACCCATAGCGCGACTTGTGGCGCCATCTTTTGGCCGATAGCCCATCCCATACAGCGCACCATACTTTCGCGGGATAAAAGTAGCTCTGTATTCCTGACAATATATTTACAAATTTTCATAATGATCGGCTGATTAGTCAAGCCATGAAGGAATAACAAACAAACAAACTCACTTTCTCATTTATAATATTAGTATGATAGATCTCGTATAAATAACAACAAAATAACAGATAGAGTGACTTGTGGCGCCATCTGAAAAATTATTTTCCGATTGGAATGACATACTTTCACGGGATAAAAAGTATGTTGGGCTTTGTACCCCTGACAATATGTATGCATACAAATTTTAATAACAATGATCGACTGCTTAGTCAAGCCGTGAAGGAATAACAAACAAACAAGTAAACAAACAAACTCACTTTAGTATGAAATATGATATTTTTTATGAGCAATCTAGAACCAAAATAGTATGCAGATTGCTTAGTTTTATAATAGATGGCGTTTTTGTGAATAGTCAAAGAATATTTCATTTATAACTATCCATAACTAACGGTGGTAAAAACTACAAATCACTTAGACGACAGTTAGAAACAATTGTATGAAAGAGTGATAAATAAAAGGAACATTGTGTTGTCTAATGAATATTTAATAATGTTACATCATCGTATTGAGCTTCTACTGACGATAGTACCAAACCCACGGTTTCACAACCACTGACAATGGTATGCCTCATGGCAGTTCTAATTCGATTGCCATTCTCATCGCGTACCTTGACGCTTTCCTTTTAAAGTATTCTCAAATTATAGTGCTGGCAATACAATGTATTTTATTTAAAAGTGAATTACGTGTACGATTTTTTGGGATAATCTTGTGGGTATAACTTTCTTTTTAGCTATTTTCATTTAAATAGCATTGGTCTCGGCCATGTTGTGTTCCTACGGCGAGTAACTGAGCTCCACTTGGGGGGTTGGGAGGGTTGGCAACGCGTGAGTGATACCCCCGGTATTGCAAACGTCTATAGGCTACGGTGACGGCTTACCATCAAGTCGACCGTGTGTTGTATAAAAAAAATAAAGAAAACTATCCCTTCGTAAGATGCATGGTCGATGTAATAAATTATATGATTTTTTCCTAGAAAAACTATCATAGCCACTTAATTTGCACGCCGTAAGGTGAAATGTAGCAGAACCTGAAATATTGTTTGTAACACCTACTTGTACCTAGCTTTATTTGCAAAATAAAGAATTTGATTTGATTTGATGTTAATCAGAAATCATTGACTGACTCATAAAATATGTGTAAGTAGAAGTTTCTAATATACCCTCAGTTCAGTTATATCTTTGTTAAAGTACATTATTTCTTTACTTACAATTAAGCATTTATAATTAGCAACATTACATATCTCGTACAGATGTCGTGGTCGTGGACTCGTGGTACACAAAAATGGATTGTTGTGTCATGCTTTCGTACAGGTGATTGTGTCATGTAGACAGTCAACCTCCTCCGCTCCGTAACTAGATCAAACAAAATTTTCACGGGTCACAGAGTCACAACTTCGAAATGGCTGAACGAGTTTATCCTAAGTCGCAGATTCGAATCTTGCTGACAATATTTCTATGTAAAGTTTTTATTTTCTATTGGTTTCTACATAGATATATTTTTAAGGTATTAAATAGACATTTATTTACGAAAAAAACAGTTACCTACATATATGTATTAATGAGCTGTCTACGGACTAAATGGCGTTGTGTAATAACATAAAAAACAATAAGTGCTAAGTGATAGATGAGTGAAATAGCTTTTACACCCAAGGATTTTTAGTTCCATTGAAAACTAAAAGAAAACATTAACTGGCTAATTGTTCAAAGATTTGAAAACCTACCAAGTTTTCAATATGAAGATGAGTAAGTAATATTAATATTTGAGAAGATATGTAAAAATAACCCCCTATAACTATCTAGCGTCTTTAGATTGCACTAAGTCAATACACTACAAGTTATTTGGCATTTTTTTACCTTCGATGTTAATTAAAGTAATTATTTTTAGCAATATTTCATATCAAATACAAAAACCACCGTTGAATTAATAAAAAGTGTAATCAAGAAAATATGGGTAATTCTAGCCTTATGGGTAGTTAGCTACTCACATACATTGCCTCGTGATTCTTGTGAGTCATTTACAAGGTTATTATGGTATATGTTTGTTAGCAAAGACAGTGTGTAGGAGGAAAATAAAGGTTTAATATCTCACTCTATCACTATATGTTGGTAAGGAGCAGCAATATTTTGGAACAATATAAAGATTGAATCGCTCACTCATTGATTAAAGAAGGGACCGCAATGATTTGTCTAAAGCCACGCCGAGGAATTCTTAGACTGTGGCAACGTCATGAGATGAGAAGCGTGATTCTGTACATGTAAGTTCGCACGATATCACAGAAAACCTATATATTTACCCGTCACATAAAACTACATGTTGTCTACCTTTTTCATGGCATGAACGCAATCTATTGAAGATTTATGTTGCTTGCTGTCAACTGTGCATAATAATTATTATGTTAGAATAAGTTCTTTTTACGTATTCGAATCAAATTTGTAAATTTTCCAGTGAATTAATGTTTAATTATACAATGATTACCAACAAAGCCTTTTTTTTGTTTTTAAACAAAAAAGTTAATATGGCGTCTAAACAATTCAGTCATTTGTTTTTTCTAATGGTAATCTGCAAGATTAAAATACATCTTATATCTCGATGACGCGGCGTGTAATTTTGCAATTAAAAATATACTTCATTATAGCTTTAATTATTTTAATTAAAGTAATAATTGTCAAGTGCATTTTCCGCGTTTTTTTTTTTGCTGAAGGCTATTTTGCGGTTTTGTGTGAGAATAAAAATCCCGATAACAAGGTTACAGGTAAACACAATACTTTTACGGTGATTTGTATCTATTATATAAACCGTTTTTTAGTATCTATTTAATATACACTAACCGGAGCGTGAAGTAGCGCTTTTAGTAGGGAGGTGTGGTAGTACAAACTGATTAAAATAAAAGGTTTCACACTAGTGCGTCTGCGATTCGATCTCCACTTATACACACCTCTAGACAAAATATACCTACATGAAAATTTTTAATTAAAAAAAAATGTAAAGATGTAAGGGGTGTCGGGAAATCGTTTTAAAAACTTAGTGCCATTTCTAAAATTCATTGAAATTTTAATATAGATGTAATTTTTCACAAATAAATGACTAAACTTTAATTGCTATCTCATGAAAAACACCATATTATCCGACAATAAAGCACAGAAGTATCAGGTAAAATATTGTGCGCTAAATTGTACCTATTTGAAAACAAATATTTAATATTTTACATTTATAATATTACTAGAATTTAGCAGAAAATACCTTGGCACTAATAAATAATAAACAAAACCTACATTCAGTTAGTTTTTAGGGCACATAGGTACACAAAGGCATTTTCTCCATTATGGTGCACTTTCAAAGTTTACGCGTGAAAGTATTTCAGACCTTTTACACTATGAATTGGGTGTCTTCACGCCAATGTCGCGACCCGGTGCCCTATTTAACTACAATAAACAACCATAAAACCACATATTGTTAAAAGAGGAGCGCCGTCCTTGCATACTGTTGGTAAATTGAATGACAAATGAAGGGTTTAATGAAATGTAAATAATTATTGGTAAATAATAAAAAAAAAACAATAAATGACAAGTGAGAAATCTTGACTTATTCAAGTCTAAACTAGGTAAATAATATGGAAAAATTGTTAACTCATCGTTCAACTGTTGAATGTTAAACAATATGAAAGATAAAGAAATTCTCTATCTTTATGTGTAAATATGTAATCAGTAACTATTCACACATCCTTCAGAATAAACTCATTAACTGGTAAAATTTCATAAAGCGCCAGTTATTGGCGAGTTTACCCTAAAGATAATATGTATGCTAAGTATATTAGAAAATATAAATAGGTAAACGTGACGAGAATGGCACGCTAAAATGCCAATTAACCAACCTGTTTTCTAGCATAAAGCAAGCAGATTGAAGTCGTGATTTACTTAGGTTCCGAGAGCACTCAAATGTGTACAATCTATTTATAAATAGCCTTTTGTTCTTCGTTCTTAAAATTTTGAATGCATGTCAATGTCAATCTTTAGTACTTAAGTATTACAAATAATATTATAGAGCTGAAGAGTTTGAATGAGTTAATCTCAAGAACTACTAGACCGATAAAAAATCTTTGTGATAGATAGCCCCTTTATCGAGGAAGACTAAGCTAAGTAAGTAGGGACCTATATAACATCACATTGCACAGGCGAAGTTAAACGCCAGTTGGTCCTATGAAGTTAAGATTTTCCATTCACTAAGATAAGTCGGTCAATGCAACCAACTTTGGTTGAATGGTTAAATTTTAGATAAATTTCTATACGCTATCTTAGTTAAAGCCGTGTTTCATAGATTCCTAATAAGTTCCAGATAGCTTAACATTCTATTAAATTGTCAAAAAATCATACAAAATATTATATAATAATATGACAAATATGCTTACCATCAGGCGGCCGTATGCTTATTTGCCACCTTAGTGGAATAACAAAAAAAAATACGAAAAAAACTGATTCCCCATCAGCATTCTGTCCTCATTTTTTTAATATTATTTTACAAGTTTATAATATTTGTAAAACGTATGAACGAGTACAACAGACGACAGTACCAATGAATACTATAAGTATTCGGTGTCCCCTATTTTCTAAGTCAATTTGAAAGAGACGGAAAAACATTTTCCTTTGAACATTTCCGATTGTTTGCTAAGGGAGTTGTTTGTTACTAGGAAGTTTCTCCACAAGACCGCTTTAAAAAGATAAAATGCATTTTTCTATCTTGAACTGTGTAACCGAGTTCTATAAACAACAATGGTTTTTTTTTCCTTATACATTTCTAGGTTATTCCCACGCGAAGTAAGTAGATAACATACTTATCTCACCCTTTTAAGGTTGCAACTTGTAAGTAAAGTTGTATTTTACTCAGTCGAAAACTAAAGAAATTTATTATAGGTGCTTGGAAACCAGATTAATGTAGCAATAAAGTGGCCTACCGAAGTTGCAATACCTTATTCAGGGTCCATGTGTATTAGATTAAAGGAAACTTGTCTTGTCAACATGAAAATTAATAAATCCCTGGATATCGTCGTTGCTGGTAACAAATCTAAAGCGGGATACCAAATTCAAAAAAATAAATTCAACCGTAATCTTATTAGGGTTGTACATATTTTAAAAAGTCGATTTTTTTAAAGGCATATTACGGTATAACACGCACTATAACCATTATTTCTACCCATTCCCTTTTTATTCACTCCACTTAAAACGGACAAAGGAATGTGTACTACTCTGAAGTTGCTAGTGTAAATAGGCAGTGGAGATTGCTTACCAATGGGTATTAAATAATAGATTTAAATGAATATTCTTGGACGAATCACACAACGCCATCTAGTCCCAAACTAAGCAACTAAGCTTGTACTATAGTTATTAGATTGCTGATAAATATACTTAAATACCTTTTTTTGTAAATAAATACTTAATACATAGAAAACACACAGACCAAGGCAAACAGACATGTTCATGCACACAAATGTTTGCTTTGCGCAGGATTCGAACCCGCGGCCCTTGGGATAAAGTGACCATTGATAGCCACTCGACCACCGGGCCTGTGTCTTAAAAAATGATGATATATCATATAAAAAGACGTGCTTTATATACATATATGCACGTAATCCCTTAGTCATATCAAAACAAACCGATAACAAATTGTTTGAATGACTCTGAGTCATTTACAGAAACAACACGTACCTACATTATAATTAAGTGGGTAACGTAGGTATGTTATTGTCGTACTCGTAATATCTACCTGTATGTAACTATGTGTTTCAATTCAAGTCGTCAAGTATATAAACACTATTAAAAATGAACAGGAAGATTACTACTGCTCTTTGGATAGAGTTAAAGTTGTTTTAAAATTGACTATATGACCTTCGTAGTCAAGTGGCTGTGATCTCACTGTGACATCAGTGAGTCACGGGTTTGATTCCCGCATCTGTTTTCGGTCTGAATGTGGCATTATTTGAGGCCATCAGAAATCTTAAGAGAGGTAGCGGATAATCCGCTCAAATCGGAGCAGCCCGTCTGGGAAAGGATCTCCACCTTACAGAAGATCGTAGCCAAATAGCATTGGTCTCGGCCATGTTGTGTTCCTACGGTGAGTAAGGTCTCCAGAGCTCCTTTTGGGGGGGTTGGGAGGGTTGGCAACGCGTCAGTGATACCCCGGTATTGCAAGTGTCTATAGGCTACGGTGAAGCGGGCCGTATGCTTGTTTGCCACCCTTGTAGCATAAACTATACAAACTTAGTAGAATTTTATTTATTTATGTTAGTAAATAAATAATGCAACAGCATGGTTCTTTAAAATAATCTAGTCTTGCTCTTTCAATGATGCAAACTCAAAGAAAAAATAATTGATATTCTAATCTCGGGTCGTGCGTGATGCTTGTAAATGTTACTTGGCTCATTGTCGGCGACCAGCATAGCGTGTCAGTTAGATTCAAGGGCTTCTATCAACTTTTTATTGAGTACAATTATTTATTCTCGAAGGCAACACGCCATTAAAAAAAAGTTAACTTAGAAAGAAACGCTAAAAAAAAGTTAAGCACGGAACGCATCAATTCGAAAAAACACCGCGAAATAACTATTTCTCCTTTTTTTTCTACACTGTATATGTTGCGTCTCATTGCTTTGTAAAGGCTGGATTAAAGCAAGTGGAAACAGAGGGGGGAAGGTCGCGTTCTGTCTCCACTCGTCTCGATTCAATGCTGTCTCTGGCCATCCGTCCTTACTTAACAAAAAATACAATATTTGTTAACCGTGACTGTCCTTGCATTGCAATGGTTTATGTTCCGCTAATGCTTGGTACTTGTTGAGTAAAAGGGTCGTCAGTCGTCACACAATGCTATTTACAATGGCGATGACATTGTTTTTAAAACGTCACGACATCGTTAATAGGGTCACAAATTGTAGGAGCTGTATAAAGTTAATTAAAAACAATAGTTTATCAAAAGATCTTTCAATTGTGTTATTTCGGCGAATTAGTCTTATTCTTGATTAAATCCGTTTTCTGTTGTTTTGCTTGGTTTTGGTTAAACTTAGAGTTATTTCGGTGATCCCCCAAACCATGGCACTGTCAAAGCGTATACCGGCAGGTAATAAAAACATAGCTTTCGATATTCGAAATTGACACTTGTATAATCTTTATAGTCTGTACTGTTCTCTCTACTAATTTATAAGTTTACACATTTCTAATTAATATATTCTTCCTTTGCTACCACTGTTTTGTCTACTCAATTCTCCTATTTAAGTGGTTATGGGCCCAGACCACAGAGTAATACAGAGGGTTGACTCCCGACTAAATGAAAAATTTATACCTATTCTCATAGGGTTGACACCTTTGGCACGGTATTAAATTCAATATAAAAATAAAAAGAACGTTTATAATAAAATGTTTTATTTAATAATGAAATTTACAATGTAGAACCATTCAAAATATTCTTTTTTTTAAACATAAAGGAATATAAAAATTATTATAATTAAAAACTTTATCATTTTTTTTATAACAAATTAAATCTGTACTTATCTATGCTACTATTATAAAGAGGAAAGATTTTGATTGTTTGTTTGTGTTTGGAGTGTGTTTGTGTTAAAATTTTAAATTTTGTAAAGTACCCGTGCGAAGACGGAACGCACCAGTGCTTAATAAAATATGTTTCATAATGCTATCAATTAAACGGTCAGCATTATGAAATGTCAATAAATAAATATTCTTGGACGAATCACACAAACGCCAGCTAGTCCCAAACTAAATTGCTGAAACTAAATATACTTAAATACTTTTTTGTAAATAAATTATACATAGAAATCACCCAGATCAAGGCAAACAGACATGTTCATGCACACAAATGTTTGCCTTGCGCAGGATTTGAACCCGCGACCCTTGGGATAAAGTGACCATTGCTAGCCACTCAACTACCGAGCCTGTCTATAAATGAGTGACCCGAAAATATTTTCTTTTATTGTTTCGTTTTAATTCCTTATTATTTCTGGTTTATAATACAAACATTTGTAATAAACATTATTAACATTGTTTAAACATTTGGTTCTATGTAATTTAGGTAAGTATACAATACTACTTATTAAAAATAGGTAGTAGCTGTGATAGTAAGGTAGTAGGTAGGTACTTACAACAATATTCAAAAATAATAAATTTTCGTAAATCGTAGGTACTTACTTCACATCATTTTTAGGGTACGAAAAAAGAAATGTCCTTGTCCTTTTTTGAGTTGGCCATACAAACACTACACGAACTTGGCATTGTACACGTCACAGAACGTGCGGCGCGGCGCGCGAGCGGCCGGCGTCCCTGGCGTTAATACGGAAACTGAGCCGGTTTAAACCAGTTCTTACCGCGGTCGGAGCGTACGAGACCTCGTCGGTGAGAGCTCACGCACACATCGCCGTTCTTTGTATGCGTATACCTATTCTGGACGGTTGTTTGAAGCCAACCTTCTGTAGTATTCTGTGCCCAGACCATATAAGTGCAAACATTTGATACGACGAAGTTAAAAAGTGAAATGTCTGCGACAAATTCTTCAGACGCCTGCTCGTCCAGTGAACGACCCTGCAGTTTCAAGAAGCTAATAGGTACCAATTTTAATATGTGGGCCTTCAGTATTCAATGTCTTTTACAAGACCTCGACCTATGGGATGTCGTTGAGCATCCTCATAATCCAGAAAACCAGGCCGAAGTCAGAAAAGACATTAAGGCGAGAGCTAAGATATGCCTGGCTTGTGATGAAAGCATATATCCTGTAATAAGGTCAGCCAAAAATGCTTTTGACACGTTCAACTGCTTGAAGGAGGCGTACGCTGACAGTGGCCTCACGAGACGACTGTCTCTTATGAAGAAACTGCTGGCCATCCAATATACGGAAAATAACATGCAGCAGTACATCACCAGCATGTTGAATACCCAACAAGAACTTCTGGCTATTAATTCTGGAGTTGATGACGAGTTTCTGGCTATCATCATCCTGGCTGGACTACCGGATTCTTTTAAACCGCTCGTCATGACTCTAGAACACTCCAGCATGCTCTTAACTTCGGAAAATGTAGTATCAGCACTCTTAAAGTAAAATAGCAAAGAACAGAGAGTACCGCTACCAGGACCTAGTAACACTGTGTTTAATACCCAAACGAATAAACTATTTTGTAAATACTGTAAAAAGTTAGGGCATGTAGTCTCACAGTGTAGAAATTTAAAGAACAAGAAAAATTCGGCAAACATTTCATTTATTAATACGTCCGAATTCACACTTTCATCTTGTTTTGCTAATATTTCTTCCACAGGTTCTCATTCTCAAAACTGGTACATTGATTCTGGTGCAACTTCCCATATGTGTAATAGGAAAGAATGTTTTTCCACTATATCCCCACACATCATTCCTATTACAGTTGCCAACAACAATGAACTGTTGAGCCAAGGTAAAGGTACTGTTCATATGAATATATCTAATAGTGTAAATAATATTAGCGACGTCTTGTATATTCCTGGGTTAGCTACAAATCTACTATCTGTAAATAAAATAAACCAAAACGGTTTGGATGTTTTGTTTACATCTGACGGAGTCAAAATATTTCCGAAGGGTGGCTGTCAGGTGACAAGTTCTGTCATCGCCACTGGCTCTGTACATAGAGGTTTGTATAAATTAGACGTAAGTTCCGATAACCCGCATGCCATGCAGATTTCAACCAGAGAGTCTGGAATATTATGGCATAGACGTCTTGGTCATTTGAATGCCAATACCTTAAATATTTTAAAAAATAAAAATATTGGTATTAACTTTACGGGAAATCTTAGCACACCTTGTATTTCTTGTTTACAAGGTAAACTTTCGAGAAAGCCTTTTCCCAATTCTACCAGTAGGTCGAGTTGTGTGCTACAACTCATACATTCGGATCTTTGTGGTCCTATGAGTACACACTCGTGGGGCGGAGCCCTATACCTCCTAACTTTCACTGACGACTTCAGTCGTAAAACTTTCGGATATCTTTTAAAAACAAAAGCCGAAGTTTTTAGTAAGTTTGTAGAATTTAAACATTTAGTCGAAAACCAAACCAATCGAAAAATCAAAGTCCTGCGTACCGATAATGGTGGAGAGTTTGTAAACTGCAAATTTTCTACGTTTTTAAAAGAAAACGGAATTATCCACCAGACTACGATTCCATACACACCCCAACAAAATGGTGTTTCAGAGCGTGCTAATCGAACTATTATCGAAAAAGCTAGATGTATGCTCCAAGATTCGCAACTGTCGAAAGCGTACTGGGGAGAAGCGGTTAATACTGCCATATACCTAAAAAACCATACACCTACACAGGCCCTAAACAATCAAATCCCAGAAGTATTATGGTCTGGAAAGAAAGTTAATCTTTCTCATTTGAAAGTTTTTGGATGTGAAGCTCATGTTCTCGTACCAAAAGAAAAACGTACGAAACTTGATGCCAAGACGCAAAAATGCATCTTTGTAGGGTATGCCACAGACAGCAAAGGGTATCGGCTAGTAGATTCACAGAATCCACGAGCGTTAATAGTCGCAAGAGACGTTGTCTTTATTGAGGACAAAACGCCGTCGGTTTCTGAATCCGCCTCAGTTCCAACCCCCATATCGACAGAAGTCCTAGTACCCATTTTTGAAGAAGTTCCACAAATGCAACCTAATACTGACTCTAGTGACCTTCAACCAGTGACATCCACAGAGTTGGACGATCCTGCTCCTAACACTGTATGTGATGATATTCCTCTACAGGCTCCTTCACCAGAATCTTCACAACCTGAAGCTACAGGAGAACCCATACCCGAACGGAGGTATCCTGCCAGGGACAGGCGTGCCCCTGACAGATACGCATGTAATGTAAATATAGGTATAAGTGGTGATATGGAACCTGAAACATACAAGGAGGTTACAGATCATCCTCAAAAGGAAGAATGGCACGAAGCCATGCATGCTGAATTTCACTCATTGCTGAAGCACGGAACTTGGACACTAGTTGACAGACCTAAAGATAGAAAAACAACAAAGTGCAAATGGGTATATAAACTCAAAAAGGACACAAGTGGAAATGTTGTGAAATACAAAGCTCGATTAGTAGCCAAGGGGTTTACCCAAGTTGCAGGAGTAGATTACGGCGAAACTTTTTCGCCCGTTGCTCGACTTTCCTCGGTTCGACTACTTATGGCATTTGCTGCTGATTTAAATTGCAAAATCGACCACCTAGATGTGAAAACAGCATTTTTAAATGGCGATTTAGATGAAGAAATATACATGGAGCAACCTGAAGGCTTCTCCAATGACCCTAAGAATAAAGTGTGTCTACTCAAAAAGGCACTTTATGGCTTGAAACAAGCTCCACGCCAGTGGAACAAGAAGGTTTGCCAAGCTATGGCTGGCCTCTCGCTCAAACAAGCCACAACAGAGCATTGTATATATTATAAAAGGGTCGGTAACGATTTCATAATCGTTGCAGTATTCGTTGATGATTTCTTTATTCTTTCAAATAGTGACAATCTCAAAATGCAATTCAAAGAGGACCTTAAGAAAATGTTCACAATAAAAGATTTAGGCCCTGTCAAAGATTGCCTTGGTATGAGAGTTACGCAAACTCAAAACTGCATAACACTCGACCAATCAAATTATATTCAAAAAATAATCGACAAATACAACATGAGCGATGCGATTTCTGTCACAACTCCTATGGAACCTGGACTTAAACTTAGTTTACCTGAAAAAGAAGACGAAATTGAAGTACCTTACCGGGAACTCATTGGCTCTCTAATGTACATTTGCATTGGAACGAGGCCTGACATTGCACACGCAGTCTCAGTTCTGTCCCAATTCAATGCACATTACGGGGGAGTACACTGGAAGGCGGCTAAAAGAGTTCTTAGATACCTAAAAGGTACTAAGGATCTCAGTCTTCGTTTTTGTAAAGGTGACAACCAACCTGTTGTTGGTTACTGTGATGCTGATTATGGGAATAATATAGTGGACAGACGTTCCTTTACGGGATATGTATTTATGATGAGCGGAGCTCCTGTCTCGTGGGAAGCGCGTAAACAGCGCACAGTAGCCCTGTCTACCACGGAGGCAGAGTACATGGCCTTAGCAGAAGCTTGCAAAGAAGCAATGTACCTCAAAACTCTCATCGCTGAAGTCTTCGCTGTCACACATCCCATTGTCATCCACTCTGATAATCAAAGTTCCATAAAACTCGCTCATAATAACACGTATCACTCGCGTACCAAACACATCGACGTCAGACATCATTTCATTCGTGACGCACTTGCACAGCACCATTTTATCATCAAGTTCATTCCTACAAATGACATGGTTGCCGACATTCTAACCAAATCTTTGGCCAAATTAAAACACTGTAAGTGTACAAATTCCCTAGGCTTAGGTTAGGTTAGGTGTGTACATGTTCTTAGTAGGTAGGTGTTGTAGTGTTTAGGTATATTTTTAGTGTGGTGTTTGTTTGTTGTACATTTGTATATACATACAGGGTGTTTTTATTACGGGGGGTGTCAAAGCGTATACCGGCAGGTAATAAAAACATAGCTTTCGATATTCGAAATTGACACTTGTATAATCTTTATAGTCTGTACTGTTCTCTCTACTAATTTATAAGTTTACACATTTCTAATTAATATATTCTTCCTTTGCTACCACTGTTTTGTCTACTCAATTCTCCTATTTAAGTGGCACCATCTAACCCCCTTATTTATTAGGTACATTTCTCATGCAACTGGCTGTTCTATCGATTGTACAATATGTTATGACAATAACGTCAAATTTTAATTCTAGCTCTTCATTCTCGCAAAGTTGATGAAAATGAAGTGAAGTTAGTCACAAAGTTAAAAGACAAAGTAAAAGTGAAGACGTAGTAGGACGAAGAGTCCGCTCACTCTCGTTTTCATTCAACTCTCAACTTCGCGAGAGTGTAGAGCTAACATTAATTTGAAGTTATTAATTAACGTAAATATTGTACAACCACTTAATCACGATTCAATAACCAGTTGCTTGTGAAATTCATCTCAAACTTAAGAGTACATTTCACAAGATTTTCACTTATACTATACAATATTAAACCACAGAGATTGTTAGATGCTAAAATCATTACCAACCAACTACTACATATTACATAGAAATGGTACATATACAAGTTAAACAGTAATTTATATGGACGGTAGTAAATTTTATGATAAGTTGGTACTACGAATCTATTTCGGCAAGAACAGTGATTATTTGCCAAGTTTACGACATAACCTTGGCGGTAGCATTACTACTTAATAATATTGATATTACATAAAGTAGCCAGTAGGTCCTTTAATAACATCGATGAATAACATTCAATAAGGAACAAAGGATAAGGGAACGATTGCATAATAACTAGACATTCGACGTGTAAATTTAATTTAAAAACTACTTTTTTATACGTCCATATTGTATCTAATGATTGTAATATAGCTAAGCCATAGCGACAAATATCCATTTCCAATACCAAGGGTACCTACCTACCATAATTTCCCATTCAACGATTAATACAAATGAAAATCACTAGAAACTTTTAAAAAAATGTCTCAATTTTTTTCAGGTGAATCAATAAGATGTTGGACCTGCTCATCAGATCTGAACCCCTACTGCAACGACCCATTCGTGGTGGGACACGCTGACAGCTCCTACCAATTCAGGTTGGAGAACTGCGACGCCAATACTGGAGCTACATTCCCATATTTGACCACATCACGGTCTGCTTGCAAGAAGCAGAAAAAATACAGTAAGTTCTATAACTTTAACTTTACCTTGTAATACTCTGTATGGTATGCATGGTGTCAATGAGAGTGACACAGGAATCCCATATCACCTTTATTGACATTCTTCTCATTCGTTGAGACTCGCATTGATCCTGTGACAGGATCGAGGCAAGTGGCTCTTTAGAGGGGAGGCCTATGTTCAGCTGTTGACTAGTACCAATGGACTGAAATTATGATGATGCTGTTCCTCTATACATCCCTATTCCCTCTATAAGTTAATAAATTACGTCAATATTTAAACTATTGTCTATTCCTCTTGGAGAAGGGCTTTATAGATCGAAAGGCTTCATTATCAGATTACTTACCATGTCAAACCAAAGTGTAGGTCTGTATGTGACGTACGTTTACGAGTAGGATAGTCTATCAGTTGTTAGAATCTCTAAAATGATATGCTTTGCTGAACATATTCTGTATGAAAGCAACAAAACATAGTTATTTTTGCGTATACCTGGGTAAGTATGTATTTAGATTTACTGTGTAGGTAGAGTCCGACTAACCTCATTCAAAGTATGCAGATAAGCATTGTACCTTTTGTTAGTTGTAAGCATTTTATTGCTGGTTGCATTTCTGTTTAGTTTTTAAAACTCATATACATAAAAATATGGAGTTTATCAGTCTAAACCTTAATTTATTTATGAGATTACCTTTGAAGATCAAATCGTAAAAATCAATCAAAAATTTCACTTTATTTAACAACACTTTATTATGTGAGCATGTCTTTTGTAAATTTAATAGAATTATCATAAATTATTATATATTTTTTTTAATATTTTTAATTAAAATTATCATAAATTGTTTATACCTACGCTAAATACAAAAATGCAGCTATCACGTTTCTTTTTTTTTTTTTTAAACTAGATATTTAGCCTCGAATAATATTCGGTACTTACCTGTTGATTACTGTACTTCCTCATATAAATAATGAGACATCTTTGTTATTTCAATGTCGTCTGAAACTGTAAATTGTATGCTACTTGTATGGAAAATAGTTCCTCTACTTCTATTGTTCTCACTAATCATTGCTAAATGGGTTTGAATAACGACGCAGTTACCAGTAAACCATTGGGAACAGCTGCAAGGCTATAACAAAGTATTAATTACGTGTATTATTACATGAACTACCGAATTACCTAATCAACGTCTAGTGTACTCCTACACTACTAACCGGTGTCGGGGAATGTATGCTTCCCGTTCGGAAATTTTGCCGCTGATCATTATAATATTATGGAAATTGATGATTTAGAAATAGAAATATCATTAATCAATATCTTGACAAATACGTTAAGTAGGTACATAAAATAGTTGTCGAAATATTCTTGTGATGGATCTCATAAGAGCCTCTACTCTTTCTCATGTCTACATTAATCTTAGATATTTTATCGGTACATAGTATTCTATATAATTTCATTTTCAATATCAAAACCTACTTAATTCAGTTTAAAAATCGGCCTTTAGATGAGCTAGGTAGGTATGTATCTTAAAAAATCCTGGCTCTACAGATAGGTAATTAACCACTAAATTTAAATCAACTAGGTAGCTATTTACCGTAATTAAAAATACATAGCTAGTTAATTTAATTATAAACTGTGGGAAATAATTTTTAATGTTTTAATTTCAAAGAGTCATTTTGTCTATAAAATATTATAATTTATTTTGAATAAAAATATATACTTAGGTATTTAGGTATCCTAGCATTTTATAAAGTAGGTACCAATCAAGCAAGATTGGTCGCAGAACACACGGCATCAATTCATTGCGATTGTAATTAGGGATGGCAATCTTACTTATCTTTCTTACGATAGAAACCAAACGATCTAACGGGTGATCTGATGGTAAGTCATCACCGTGGCTCGTCATCATCAGCGCTTGCGTGTACATGTACACACAAACGCTACAGTATTTCAGAGATAATATACATCTACGAATAAAACGAAATTAATATACTTATGGAATGCACAGGTAGGAACATATCTAAATCACTATAATATACTAGGAAGAATTAGACACTTATTCGTTCATGAAGTACATCTATTTGTATCACCAACAGTGGACAACCCTAATTATACTTAATGACACTGTGTCGTCGTTTTCATGACAGTCTATGTAAACATTACATTTATGGCCTTGTGTTAGATGCGCAATATTCCGCAGTTGTATGAAAATAAAATGTAACATTACAATTTGTCAACAGTTAACGGTATGATGGTCATCTCCCGTGGCTGCACGTGGAAGCGTCAAGATGACTACGGCTACACCTGCCCAGCAACCCAGGCCTCCGTCAACGAGGTGACTTCCTTCTGTGAGACCTGCGACTACGACGGCTGCAACGGAGCAACCGCCATCGGCAAAACCCTAGCATTACTCGCCGCCCCACTCGCCTTACTTATCTTCAAGTAAATCTTAAACACAGCCCAGATATAATAGTACAAATAATTTTTTTAATGCCACATTATGGGACCATTGAATATCCCATTCAAATACCAATAACCCACCGGTTTACGTTACCGAAGAACCATGTTGTTTATCGAAAAAAAAAAAACGATTTTACGATACGTTTCTTTTTAAATGTTGTCACTTTGTTAGAACGTGAAAAATGTAAATAATGTTTTAATTTAATACGCTATTTACTTTGTAATGTTTGAATTTAACATTGTACAAGTTCTCAATTCCGTCTTCTGGGATAGATTATATTTTTAAATGTAAATATTTTTAAGTTTTAATCAATTAACGTGTTCGATCTGTGTACAGTAAGTTTTAATATTAAGTGACATTGCTAACAATGTTTCAGTAAAGTGAAATAGACAAAACATGTGCCTTTATAGAAATATTTTGCTTTTATTGTATTTACACAGTATTCCGTTAATTGTCATGAACAATAAAATGAATTTATTTAAGATATTAAAATGTTCATTAAAAATTAAATTTTGTTCGCCAAATGTGTATTTTTTTAACCTATTACGAGGGTGGATCCAAAAGTTCGTAGCCTCATATAGTAAACAAGTAATTATTGTTTTTAAAATACCCTCATCTTGAAGCGTGTATATTTATTAGTAAGCGTGCAAACTTACAAGTGACTATAACTGTCATTATTATTTTTTATGATTTTTTATCTAAAGTGAGTCGTGAAAGTTTCCCGTCATGGAAAAAATTGAACTGCGTGCCGTGATCAAATACCTACATAAGAAGGGATTAACACCAAAGCAAATTCATGAAGACATGGTCAGTACTTTAGAAGGATCTGCTCCATCATATTCATGTGTAAAAAAGTGGGTAGCTGAATTGAAACGGGGTCGGGAGAGCGTCGAAGATGCACCTAGAAGCGGAAGGCCTTCAACCTCCACCACCCAGGAAAACGTGGATAAAATTTGTGATCTTATATTAGGGGACCGAAGATTAACCATCAGCAACATTGCTGAGATCACTGCCATTGGTTATGGCCGAGTACAAAACATAATAACCCAAGAATTGGGTTTTCACAAGGTGTCGGCGAGATGGGTGCCGAAATTGCTTTCAGCAGACCAGAAAAGAGTTCGCTTTACTATTTCACGTGACTGTTTAGAGCTTTTTGAGGCAGATCCCGATGAGTTTTTGTCACGTTTTGTGACAATGGACGAAAGCTGGGTCCATCATTATACGCCTGAGTCCAAGCAGCAGTCTAAACAATGGAAAAGATCTGGTTCACCGACTCCCAAGAAGGCAAAGGTAGTTTTGTCGACCAACAAAGTTATGGCATCTGTTTTTTGGGATGCAAGAGGAGTTATTTTGGTTGATTATTTACCAAAAGGCGAAACAATAAACTCTGCATACTACTGTAACCTTCTGAGACAACTGCGAGAAAGGATAAAAGAGAAACGTCCTGGAATGATCAGTAAAAAAATTTTGTTTCATCAGGATAATGCCCGCGTCCACACCTCCGTAGAATCAATGGCCGAAATTCATAACTGTGGCTTCGAAATGCTGCCCCACCCTCCTTATTCACCAGATTTGGCTCCGTCGGACTTCCATCTATTTCCAAATTTAAAAAAACTTCGACAAATGAGGAGGTGACTGCTGCAGTAGACGAGTATTTTCAGGACCTCGAGGAATCATTTTTTTTCGAAGGTATAAATAAATTACAAGACAGTTGGAGGAAGTGTGTTGAACTTCATGGTGAATATGTCGAAAAATAAAAATATCTTTTTGTTTGATAAAAGTTGTTTTCTTGGTTAGGCTACGAACTTTTGGATTCACCTAGGTATTAACGATATCCTGATTGATGTTCGTCTGTCTGTTACCTTTTACACATAAGCGGCTGAATTTTTTTTCTAGAAATCGCGCAAGGATCGAACAGAACAGCTAGTAATAATTATACAACATGTCATTTATTTCAATTTATTTTGTTATTCTTGTAATAAAAATATAAAACCTCATTCAAATGAACGGATAAAAATTCAGTCTTATAAACTAATGATTAAAGTATATTCTGCGATTTTATCTACAAATACAATTATGTTTTGAACATTTCATTCGTGCTTACGGATTGATTACGCAATAAAAGCGCCAATATAACAATTTGATACCTTCACTAACTTTACTTATTTAGTCACTTCAAAGCGCCAATTAAATACAAAATAGTTCCACATTCGACCACCAGTCGAAATTAATATAAAAAAACGGCGCCAGTATAACATGCAAAACATGAATAGTAAAGGTACACTAAAATGAGATTCTTTATGACATACAATTTACAAACTACAAGGCACTATGTTACAATAGAAAATGCCTTCAGAAATTTCTATGTATTCATCATTCCAATAAAAAAGTGTCCTTAAAATTATAGAGAGCAATATTTCTCTCTGATTATTAATTGCTAGTCTATTAAAACAATGGCTTAATCTAAGTGGAGTTGCATAATTCATAAACATTAGATAAGAATTATAAAATTTTTTAGATGAGAAAATTGACCATTATTATGTACCATTCCTTAGAAGCTAATGAGCAAACTATCTGAGAAACCTGGATTGTCATATCAGTAGCTGGTTTCCTGGAGAAATGAAATGGCTGGAGTGTCCTGCATCTTCAACCCTTTCAAGGATAATGGTCGCGACAGTCCGATTGTGAAAAATGACATGATTATAGTAAAGGTAAATAGTAGTCAGTAAAAAGTGCTTCATAACTGTTTTTACAAAAGTCAGACATTGGTAAATTGGGAATAAAACCCAAATAGATGGCTCAGCCAAAGCATGGAAAAAATGCATCTAGGACAACTAAAAGCACTCAACAAAACATTGTGAAATAAATGCTAGGAAGTTTTTTTTTTTTTTTTAAATCGTAAATGCACATTGAATTTTAAGACCCACTAGTGGTGTCTAAGTGATGGAGTGTTGCACCTATGGCAGGCAAGGCTGTAAAATTGCCACTGCAGACAGAAAAATATCACAAGTTATAAAACTGGCATTACGACAACATTTTATACAATACATTAGGTAAAATGAGAATTAATAACAGTAAAGGCATAGGGCTGAATAAAGAAGAAGAATTGCAGCCATCTTTGCTATTACAAGTGCAATATTCAATGAAGATGTTGTATGTTCCTGTTCTCATGAGGCAGAACCTTTCATCACCTTGGATCCCTACTTCACCGAGGTAAGCACATCCTCTGAAATAACGCCATACTCCATTAACTGGAAATGAGAAATAAAATGTCATTAGACAGTTTATCCAAACACAAGTATTTATACAGTTAAATGGAGACCTCAATAATAATGAGTAATTGTAAATACCTAAGTGAAATTACAAATTGAATACTTGAGTACTTACTTAAAATTTTATGTATTCTGTCGGATCCCCGGGAGTTCTTTGGGGCGCTATACTAATGGTGGCAATGGTCATCAGCAAAGCAACCTTATACCGGTAAGGAAACGAGGTTTGCTTCTGATAACATCAATGGACTGTATTTATTCTGTTTGATTACTATAATACTATTTCTATCTTGACTTAATACAATACTATTTCTTTTTTGGTAGTGTAGCTCGGTGTTGTTTACTCTCTGAAGAGCTGTGTTGGACTGTGTCGGTCACAGATTTATCAGACAGAACATTCCATATCAGAAATCGTGGCAAAAACGCACACTATCAAATGTCAGTCACACAGACACAAATGGGTACTTTTGTACTGCTTGCTTTGCTGCTTTTGTACGACGAGTTTTTAAAATGTATTACACAGTACTTTACACCCATTTTTTGTCTATTTGATATTATATTCACTAAATTTTAACTTTAAAAATCACTTTTTAAACGAGAACAAATCGCCATCTTCCGTTTACTTTTACGTATGATACAAATTCCGTTTACCAAAACAAGGCACGGCTGTCAAATTGAGTAAGTGTGCGTTAGTGTTGTTATTGATGAAAGAAAGGGACAAGGTTATACCGAATTGAATTAATTGAAAAGTGACAGTAATATTTTTAGCTTGTGTCTGTGTGTATGTAAAATTATGTTTAGTCTGTTAGTCTGTGCATAAATCACATACAATATGAACGGGAGTTGTAGTTCCAATTTCGGCCACGTTCATAAATACCATTTTAGCACGAATAAAACGCGGCAGAGTCAGTTTGTCATATGTCAATGTCAACTATTCTGTCGGCTGTCAGTGTCATGTTAAAATAGGTTTGGTTTGGTTAGCTTGCTTGTTTGTTACGCATTTTCTTTCATTAACTTTTTTGTTTCTAAAAAATAAAAGAAATAGTAATATTTTTTAAAATGTCACAGTGGTTTAAACTTTTAATTAGTGTCTGTGTTATATGCAGCGTATTGCCTTGTGGTAAGTTAGTTCCATCCACTTAATTTGTTTGGGTCACGCCCAAACGGCCTAATAAACTTTTTGTAACTGTTTTTTAAAAGATATATTCTAATTCGAAATTAACATTACAGTTTTCAGCATCAAATGTTGGCATTGCCGCTCGAGTAATGACCCGAAATGTGCAGATCCATTTGATAACAGCACAGTACCTATTACTGATTGCAAACAAGAGATGTGCCGCAAAATACGTCAGAAAGGTATGTATGTGAAAAGAAAAATATTAAAACTGCCCATAAGGCGACTCTCTGACCCAAAACTTTTTTGTCTAGCACTAATAATATAGGTAGCTAGTTCCAAAAAAGGCAATTTAAAAAGTTTGCTTTTGAGTTAGTAAGTTTTTCTATCTGGCCAGTTCTTGTCATTATTAATTTAAAAAAAAGAGGTTATATGCTTTGCTGAACATATTCTGTATGAAAGCAACAAAACATAGTTATTTTTGCGTATACCTGGGTAAGTATGTATTTAGATTTACTGTGTAGGTAGAGTCCGACTAACCTCATTCAAAGTATGCAGATAAGCATTGTACCTTTTGTTAGTTGTAAGCATTTTATTGCTGGTTGCATTTCTGTTTAGTTTTTAAAACTCATATACATAAAAATATGGAGTTTATCAGTCTAAACCTTAATTTATTTATGAGATTACCTTTGAAGATCAAATCGTAAAAATCAATCAAAAATTTCACTTTATTTAACAACACTTTATTATGTGAGCATGTCTTTTGTAAATTTAATAGAATTATCATAAATTATTATATATTTTTTTTAATATTTTTAATTAAAATTATCATAAATTGTTTATACCTACGCTAAATACAAAAATGCAGCACTAAGTCTAAATTATCACGTTTCTTTTTTTTTTTTTTAAACTAGATATTTAGCCTCGAATAATATTCGGTACTTACCTGTTGATTACTGTACTTCCTCATATAAATAATGAGACATCTTTGTTATTTCAATGTCGTCTGAAACTGTAAATTGTATGCTACTTGTATGGAAAATAGTTCCTCTACTTCTATTGTTCTCACTAATCATTGCTAAATGGGTTTGAATAACGACGCAGTTACCAGTAAACCATTGGGAACAGCTGCAAGGCTATAACAAAGTATTAATTACGTGTATTATTACATGAACTACCGAATTACCTAATCAACGTCTAGTGTACTCCTACACTACTAACCGGTGTCGGGGAATGTATGCTTCCCGTTCGGAAATTTTGCCGCTGATCATTATAATATTATGGAAATTGATGATTTAGAAATAGAAATATCATTAATCAATATCTTGACAAATACGTTAAGTAGGTACATAAAATAGTTGTCGAAATATTCTTGTGATGGATCTCATAAGAGCCTCTACTCTTTCTCATGTCTACATTAATCTTAGATATTTTATCGGTACATAGTATTCTATATGTCGGATGGCCTAACGGTTATTCTTTGTGCAATTCAACATCACAAGGGCGTATCGAGGGTAATCGTGGTATGAGAGAAACAACAGTTTTAGTTCTACTTTAAATAACTTTATTAAACTATAAGCAATAATTTAAACAATAGATCAAGCCAATAGAACAGCGTTATGACAGCGTGTGCATCGCGCCAGAGCCGGGGAGAGAATGCCCCTTCCATTTGCGTTCCACGCCTTTTATACTGTGGCTAGTGCGTCACCGCTCCGCCCGGTGCAACCGATGACTCACGGCGCACGTGCTGTTTTGACGTTGCGCCGCCAGCTGCCAATGATTCATCGGTCGGTGTTGTTCTCCACCACCCGTGCCGTCACGGCCATTCTGACATGCGCACGTCCTCGTGCGTCTTTACAGGATATTATCTGAAACAATACTAATTTTTTCTTTGAATTTTTTTTTTAACGGTCGACCATCCTGACTCTAACTCTCTACCAAGTCTAGTCTCTAATAATAATATCCTTAGATCTTAGAATATGATCCTTCAGAGTCAGATACCCTGGACCGATCAATCCTTCAAACATCATTGGTCCGGCTGAGCCCTTCAATGATTACAATCTATCTTACTTCCTCTTTTTTTTTTGCAACATGTAAATCAACTCTTTTTTTTTACTATGAAATATAGCATTTGCTACAACACTAATTTGGTCCTATAACTAATGAGTCTACCGACATACTCCGCACATGACAGTTCTCGGAACTATTACTATTGGCGTTAGGGTCCTAGATATCAGTATCAATAGTCGGGTGGTTGGTTCCATGAACACGTTTATTAACATCACGTGCCGTCACGCCATCATCACTATAACTTTCAATCAGATTAAGACTACAGGACGACGCACGACTACAAGATCTGGATGCAATAGCAGAAAGGTGGCGGAAATATTGTAAGAACCTTCGAAAACCCAGACGATCATGAACCACCATATATGCCAATTACATGGGAAAACATAACCCAAGAACTTCCTATTCTGCTGTCTGAAATCAATGCTGCAATAGCTGTCAGATCAACTAACAGCCGAGATCTTAAAAGCGACGGGAACGACAGGAGCTAGCGCTATACATAAAATATGTGACAGCATCTGGCGTACCGGTGAATGGCCCGACGATTGGACAAAATCAATAATTCTGCCATTACACAAAAAAAAAAAGGTTCTACGTATAAATGTGACAACTACAGAATTCTAGCTGCTAGCAAAGTGTTATTGCACATTATCAATAACAGGATACGTTACTTTCAGGACTGGCAAATACCGCAGGAACAGGCTGGCTTTGTTAAAGGCAAAGGCGTGAACAAATTTTGAACATTCGCCAGATGATCGAAAAGACCTACGAGCTTAACACTCCTTTAATCTTGTGTTTTATAGACTATAGCAAAGCCTTCGACTGTGTCAACTGGGCTGACCTGTGGTCAATATTGAATGAACTTGGAGTACCAAAACACCTGAGTGCTAAAGACCGATGTCGATGGAGGGACATCGTGAAACAAAAATTTTGACTTCACAAGGGGGCTCACGACCCCTAGTAATGAGGACCACGACGCGAGGAGGAGGACTTATCCATTACTCCCGTTAATATGTCTCACTCAACTCATACCTATAATTTTCTAAAATTGTAGTAACTCTAAAAAGCCCCTTATATTTACGATCTACCTTGGTTTGATTCGTTATAAGAACAAACGGAGAAATGTTGGCGTACCATAGCCTTGCCTCTATTGTACCGAACAGCAAGAGTTTGGAATAATTGCCGAATATTAGTAGAGGCATTTGACCTGACTGATCACGAGCTAATCTATCGGTGTCTAGAGAGTTAATATAATTTTTTGATAATACACGCGAATTACCCATAATACTAAAAATTGGTTTTATTGGAGTGAACTCAGTGACTCTACATCGAGTAGTGTTGAAAGTCAATTGGATGTCGCCTAATTGTCCCTGCCATGAATGACTACTTTGAATAACTCTACTTCGAACGACTCTACCTCTAATGGCTCTACCTGTAATGATCTACCTTAAATGGCTTTACCTTGAATAGCTCTACCAATTTTGAGCAAGAAGAAGAAGCTTTAATTCCTGAACAAGTTAACTTAATATTGTTAATTACAACGGAAATTCCCTCATCCAAAATATCACGACCTAATAGAACATCCTCGTTACGATATTCATCTAACATCCTGTATATAGGGTTTTTTTTTTAGAACCACTTGTTCATGAAACCATTTACCCTTAAGTAAGTCTCAATTACTGCGCCAAATGAGGCTGTATTCTGAACCAGAGTGAGATATACAAGGAAACCGAACATCACTTATCTTTGACACACAGAGGCGGACCCAATGTCGATAGCGCCCCAGGCAAGCATCTCATGGGCGCCCTTAGCGGCCATGTTACAAATTTTAACTAAATAGCACTGGTAATAGCAAACATAGGCGACTATAGTTAGCATCACCACATACATGTGCTGTATGGTAGAGGTCTTGATTTGTCTCATTGCATAATTGGAAGTCTACACTTGTCACTTTATGTTAAAGAACAACAACAGCCTCCGTTTCTATCACTCCAAGACAATATTAGTAGAGAGAAGTGTTTCCAAGAGAGGCCAGGACCGACCCAACTATCGACGTGAGCCGTGAATGAAATATGTGATGAGAGTGAAAAAAAAAAAAGTAACAGGGACAGACAGAACGAACATGGAAATCCATCCAATTTTATGTATTCAATCACAGAGGATGACTACAAATATAACGCATATTTCGCAAAACTCGGGCCTAGATTCATAAGTGGAAACACACATTGGAGCTCTAGGCTTATCACTCAAAGAGGAAGACAACTACTCAAATCCATACAAAACCTCCAACTGGAGTACATTACCACTCACGAACCAACATACTGGCCCACAGATCGTAATGAGGTTCCTGATTTGCTCGATTTCTTCATCACGAGCAATATTAGTAGTAACTATACCAACAGTCGAACTATGTACAGAACAGACCTATCGTCGGAATATACTCCAGTTATATTGAGATAATTCAAAAGTGGTACTGACTAACCTCGGAAAAATTATTCAACAGGTACACTAATTGGAAACTATGTCAAGATATGGTATCGTCAATGGTCAACCTCAGAAAGACTATAAAAAAACACTTACGAGATTGAGCAAGCCGTCGAAAACCTTAACAGGATCATTTACACAGCAGCTACTGAGGCCACAAGGACGAGCAGAAGGCGCTCCCCAAGATCAAACGAATACCCAAAAATAATTAAAGATAAAAGGCAGCACGTCGACATTTGAGGAAAGAACAGCATAAACCCGGCTACTCTACGGATAAAGCAGCTCTCAATCAATGCTCTAAAGAATTGAATGATCTCATCAGAACATCAAACGACACACGACAAACCTGGCTTCTTCCCTTGATACCAACTACTCACTGTGGAAGGCCACGCGAAAACTGAAAAGGCCAATAACTCAGGTCCCACCGATCAGGAAACCAACGGGTGCATGGGTCGGATGCCAAAAAGCCACAGTCCTCGCTGAGTATATAACTGTTTAAGCGTTTCCCAGGATCATACTCTCAGCAGGATGAGATAAACGGTTATCTTCAAAACCCACTACAGCTGTGTCCACCACTAAAATACTCCAGCCCTAGGGAAATAAAAGAAGACATAAAACAAGCACAAGAAAAAAAATCCCCGTCTTGGTCGACAGCACGCTTCTAAGAAACCGAGTGTTGTGGCTTTAAAGAACATCTTTAATGCCTGCCTACAACTTTCACAATTCCCAGGGCAATAGAAAATAGCGCAAGTAGTGATGATACTAAAGCCTGACAAACCACAGGATAAGTCGTCTCATATAAACCTATTACTGAAAAACTGTTTGAGAAGATTCTGCTCAAAAAGATGAAACAACATCTTGACGGTATAATACCTGACCATTAATTTGGTTTTCGTGAAAAACACGGCACCATAAGAACAGCTCCATCAGTTTGCCTTAAGGATAATCCGCCACTGTTGACACATCTCGCTCAGCTTGAGATCATAGACTCGAGGCATGTCGCATGCCTCGGTTGCACTGTAACTCGGAGCGCGTCGACCCTACACTGCTGCACCGCCACCGCTTGGTGCGCGTCGCTGCTCAGCTTCCGCTATTCGTCACACACCGTCGAGTATCGGACGGTCGTACACCTGAAATGACACATTTTAAAATCCCTACACGTTGAGGTTAAGTACCCACCATACGATACTCTTTGTCGCTGAATTCCTCTACTCGTAGTCCGCTAAACTACGCTACTCGTAGTCGACGACAGCAAAATCTCCGTCGTACATTGAACCCGCACTTTCTTAACTCGGAAATAACTCCATCCAATTTACATGTCACACCTACCTAATCTGTTAAACTCTCAATACCACGACATGTATCCCGCTTCTGATGTCGGATGGCCTAACGGTTATTCTTTGTGCAATTCAACATCACAAGGGCGTATCGAGGGTAATCGTGGTATGAGAGAAACAACAGTTTTAGTTCTACTTTAAATAACTTTATTAAACTATAAGCAAAAATTTAAACAATAGATCAAGCCAATAGAACAGCGTTATGACAGCGTGTGCATCGCGCCAGAGCCGGGGAGAGAATGCCCCTTCCATTTGCGTTCCACGCCTTTTATACTGTGGCTAGTGCGTCACCGCTCCGCCCGGTGCAACCGATGACTCACGGCGCACGTGCTGTTTTGACGTTGCGCCGCCAGCTGCCAATGATTCATCGGTCGGTGTTGTTCTCCACCACCCGTGCCGTCATATATAATTTCATTTTCAATATCAAAACCTACTTAATTCAGTTTAAAAATCGGCCTTTAGATGAGCTAGGTAGGTATGTATCTTAAAAAATCCTGGCTCTACAGATAGGTAATTAACCACTAAATTTAAATCAACTAGGTAGCTATTTACCGTAATTAAAAATACATAGCTAGTTAATTTAATTATAAACTGTGGGAAATAATTTTTAATGTTTTAATTTCAAAGAGTCATTTTGTCTATAAAATATTATAATTTATTTTGAATAAAAATATATACTTAGGTATTTAGGTATCCTAGCATTTTATAAAGTAGGTACCAATCAAGCATGATTGGTCGCAGAACACACGGCATCAATTCATTGCGATTGTAATTAGGGATGGCAATCTTACTTATCTTTCTTACGATAGAAACGAAACGATCTAACGGGTGATCTGATGGTAAGTCATCACCGTGGCTCGTCATCATCAGCGCTTGCGTGTACATGTACACACAAACGCTACAGTATTTCAGAGATAATATACATCTACGAATAAAACGAAATTAATATACCTATGAAATGCATAGGTAGGGGGCCGTTCAAGTATTACGTGAGCAGATTTCTTACCATTTTTTACCCCCCCGCCCCCCTTGTCATCAAAAGTAAGCAAAGCACTTACCCCCTCCCCCTATGCTTACGTAAACATTTTTAGTAATAAATGTTTTTTTATATTGTTATTTTTAAAATAGGAAAATTCATAAAAATATTAGGTTTAACTGATACACATAGAGTAAATGACAAAAAAATATAATCAGAAATAAAGAACATAACTAACATAAAGAATATTTTCGGAACACATTAACTTTAGCAGAAATACCATTAATTTCTAACATATTTCGAAGTTCTTGACTCACTGGAAAAGTACCTGCGGCTCGCCAAAAAGTGAAAGTGAGAAAGTGGAGAAAGTAAGAGAAAAGATTTATGCTTTTCTTGGCAAAACTATAATCAGTTCTCAAAGCGAGTGCCTACGCATATGTATTATTTGCGGGAATCCCCGAAAAAACTTAAATAACTAACGATGACGTAATCATCATCTAGACCCCCCCACCCCCCATGTCATCCAAAATAAGCAAAACAGAGACCCCCCCACCCCCCCTTGGTGCTTACGTAATACTTGAACGGCCCCTAGGAACATATCTAAATCACTATAATATACTAGGAAGAATTAGACACTTATTCGTTCATGAAGTACATCTATTTGTATCACCAACAGTGGACAACCCTAATTATACTTAATGACACTGTGTCGTCGTTTTCATGACAGTCTATGTAAACATTACATTTATGGCCTTGTGTTAGATGCGCAATATTCCGCAGTTGTATGAAAATAAAATGTAACATTACAATTTGTCAACAGTTAACGGTATGATGGTCATCTCCCGTGGCTGCACGTGGAAGCGTCAAGATGACTACGGCTACACCTGCCCAGCAACCCAGGCCTCCGTCAACGAGGTGACTTCCTTCTGTGAGACCTGCGACTACGACGGCTGCAACGGAGCAACCGCCATCGGCAAAACCCTAGCATTACTCGCCGCCCCACTCGCCTTACTTATCTTCAAGTAAATCTTAAACACAGCCCAGATATAATAGTACAAATAATTTTTTTAATGCCACATTATGGGACCATTGAATATCCCATTCAAATACCAATAACCCACCGGTTTACGTTACCGAAGAACCATGTTGTTTATCGAAAAAAAAAAAACGATTTTACGATACGTTTCTTTTTAAATGTTGTCACTTTGTTAGAACGTGAAAAATGTAAATAATGTTTTAATTTAATACGCTATTTACTTTGTAATGTTTGAATTTAACATTGTACAAGTTCTCAATTCCGTCTTCTGGGATAGATTATATTTTTAAATGTAAATATTTTTAAGTTTTAATCAATTAACGTGTTCGATCTGTGTACAGTAAGTTTTAATATTAAGTGACATTGCTAACAATGTTTCAGTAAAGTGAAATAGACAAAACATGTGCCTTTATAGAAATATTTTGCTTTAAATGTATTTACACAGTATTCCGTTAATTGTCATGAACAATAAAATGAATTTATTTAAGATATTAAAATGTTCATTAAAAATTAAATTTTGTTCGCCAAATGTGTATTTTTTTAACCTATTATTAACGATATTCTGATTGATGTTCGTCTGTCTGTTACCTTTTACACATAAGCGGCTGAATTTTTTTTCTAGAAATCGCGCAAGGAACGAACAGAACAGCTAGTAATAATTATACAACATGTCATTTATTTCAATTTATTTTGTTATTCTTGTAATAAAAATATATAAAACCTCATTTAAATGGACGGATAAAAATTCAGTCTTATAAACTAATGATTAAAGTATATTCTGCGATTTTATCTACAAATACAATTATGTTTTGAACATTTCATTCGTGCTTACGGATTGATTACGCAATAAAAGCGCCAATATAACAATTTGATACCTTCACTAACTTTACTTATTTAGTCACTTCAAAGCGCCAATTAAATACAAAATAGTTCCACATTCGACCACCAGTCGAAATTAATATAAAAAAACGGCGCCAGTATAACATGCAAAACATGAATAGTAAAGGTACACTAAAATGAGATTCTTTATGACATACAATTTACAAACTACAAGGCACTATGTTACAATAGAAAATGCCTTCAGAAATTTCTATGTATTCATCATTCCAATAAAAAAGTGTCCTTAAAATTATAGAGAGCTAGGACCAAGTATAAGAATGGACAGATTAAATTTTAGAACGACAATGAAACTGTCTTTGCTCTCTGTCTTGCTTATAGCAACATTCAGTGTGAAAAAAAGAAACAAACATAGACAAACATCACCGTCTAGAACGTCAGCGTGTCAACTTTTGAGACATTTGGTAGCCGCTTGGATATCAAAGCTCGTGTTGGATTTTTTGTGTTTTGAGGTGATAATTGGACTTTTTATAAAGAAAAATTGTGATACGGATTTTCATTTTGAACCATAGCTTGCGTAGCCATTGGTTGTAAGAGTAGAATGGGTGTTACAACGGAAAGCGATCAAAGGATATCTTTTCATAGGTAAGTTATCGACTACATGATTTATATTTTTTGTGCAGGAAATACATTACATGATCGGTTTTTGTAAAGTTAATTGAACCCTAAAGACGATGCAGACGCATAATTTCAACAAACCCATTACTTTTATACAAAGATTTGATTTTATACATTACGTTTATTGAGCTTTGACAGATGATGTACCTTAAATATTGTAAGTAGAGTTGTCACATTGTATCGATAAAATAATAAATTGTATGCGTTTTTATTAAGGTTTAATTTATTCCTAGTTCTCTTGCCCATTGGTATGAGGGTTAGTTAGATAAGAGTAATCAAAGTAATATAGATCTTGTGTTTTTCAGGTTTCCTGACACTAATTTAAGAAACAAGTGGATTAAGAACATAAAACGAGATAATTGGACACCTTCGCCATATTCTCGCCTGTGCTCATTACATTTCGATGTATCTTGCTATCGGGCAGGTAATTTAGATGAACACGCTACGGAGTATTATGTGACGTTTAATCATAAACATATTAGAAATCATTTTAATAAACTAGTCTTATTTAGTGGTCAGTAGATGCAGTAAATAACTAAGCATCAAGCACTTTAAGTAAATTCCTGTAAGTCTTTGTTTATTGTTTTTTGATCCCTAGTTGATTTTTTTAAAATAAGAATTGTTAAATTGGTGACATTATACGGATTATTTAACAATTCCTATTAGATATTATAATTATTATTACATGTGTGTATAATGATTACAAAATGATCATGATTATGATGTATGATTTTATTTAATTTAAATATTTTGAATAAAAACCTTATAAGTACCTATTTGCTTTATTTATTCTTCACCCGCATTTAGTGTAGGTATTCTTTTTATTCGGCATATTTAAAAAAAAACGTATAAATACCTAAAGTTACTGATAGATGAGTATTTGACATTCCTATCGATAGGTGTCGATAGTGTGTATTTAATTGTTAAAGAATATTTCTGTCAGCAATATTGATTTATAGCTGGACTGGGACTGAATAAAAAACATAGAACCCTTTGAGCTGCTTATCTTCCCAGGGTATGTCGTAAAAGCCGACGTGATCATACCCACTCCAACATCAGACTGTCTATGGGGGATAACGATAGGAATGTTCGTCATTGGTAATCTTGGAACGAATATCAGGTTGCTGTGGTTTGACTAAATGACTTATGGTTCTACTCACCCCGATAGGGATACTAGGGGGTTATGCATCTGTTTCTGTCCTTAATCATTTGATTTGTCAAGTGTTCTCAGATCTTAAAATGAACATTAAATATTAAATCGATATTAGTCGATAAAGACACGGCACATCTCTAGTGATCCTGTATAAAAAAACAAAAGTTTATATAGCATACTGGCTTCATGAGCACAAAAGACGTTATAGACAATAATATATCTATCTCTTTTTTACTTAAGACGGCACATATTAGTATGAAAGACAATACCCATGTATTTCTTTCGTCTAAAATACAATCCGTCCATTCTTATACTTGGTCCTAGATAGAGAGCAATATTTCTCTCTGATTATTAATTGCTAGTCTATTAAAACAATGGCTTAATCTAAGTGGAGTTGCATAATTCATAAACATTAGATAAGAATTATAAAATTTTTTAGATGAGAAAATTGACCATTATTATGTACCATTCCTTACAAGCTAATGAGCAAACTATCTGAGAAACCTGGATTGTCATATCAGTAGCTGGTTTCCTGGAGAAATGAAATGGCTGGAGTGTCCTGCATCTTCAACCCTTTCAAGGATAATGGTCGCGACAGTCCGATTGTGAAAAATGACATGATTATAGTAAAGGTAAATAGTAGTCAGTAAAAAGTGCTTCATAACTGTTTTTACAAAAGTCAGACATTGGTAAATTGGGAATAAAACCCAAATAGATGGCTCAGCCAAAGCATGGAAAAAATGCATCTAGGACAACTAAAAGCACTCAACAAAACATTGTGAAATAAATGCTAGGAAGTTTTTTTTTTTTTTTGTAAATCGTAAATGCACATTGAATTTTAAGACCCACTAGTGGTGTCTAAGTGATGGAGTGTTGCACCTATGGCAGGCAAGGCTGTAAAATTGCCACTGCAGACAGAAAAATATCACAAGTTATAAAACTGGCATTACGACAACATTTTATACAATACATTAGGTAAAATGAGAATTAATAACAGTAAAGGCATAGGGCTGAATAAAGAAGAAGAATTGCAGCCATCTTTGCTATTACAAGTGCAATATTCAATGAAGATGTTGTATGTTCCTGTTCTCATGAGGCAGAACCTTTCATCACCTTGGATCCCTACTTCACCGAGGTAAG
The DNA here is from genome assembly GCA_905163395.2 of Endotricha flammealis. NCBI lineage: Eukaryota > Metazoa > Arthropoda > Insecta > Lepidoptera > Pyralidae > Endotricha > Endotricha flammealis. The sequence continues at coordinate 9,423,191 of LR990869.1, read as the reverse complement.
CACATCCTCTGAAATAACGCCATACTCCATTAACTGGAAATGAGAAATAAAATGTCATTAGACAGTTTATCCAAACACAAGTATTTATACAGTTAAATGGAGACCTCAATAATAATGAGTAATTGTAAATACCTAAGTGAAATTACAAATTGAATACTTGAGTTTCTATCGTAAGAAAGATAAGTAAGATTGCCATCCCTAATTACAATCGCAATGAATTGATGCCGTGTGTTCTGCGACCAATCTTGCTTGATTGGTACCTACTTTATAAAATGCTAGGATACCTAAATACCTAAGTATATATTTTTATTCAAAATAAATTATAATATTTTATAGACAAAATGACTCTTTGAAATTAAAACATTAAAAATTATTTCCCACAGTTTATAATTAAATTAACTAGCTATGTATTTTTAATTACGGTAAATAGCTACCTAGTTGATTTAAATTTAGTGGTTAATTACCTATCTGTAGAGCCAGGATTTTTTAAGATACATACCTACCTAGCTCATCTAAAGGCCGATTTTTAAACTGAATTAAGTAGGTTTTGATATTGAAAATGAAATTATATAGAATACTATGTACCGATAAAATATCTAAGATTAATGTAGACATGAGAAAGAGTAGAGGCTCTTATGAGATCCATCACAAGAATATTTCGACAACTATTTTATGTACCTACTTAACGTATTTGTCAAGATATTGATTAATGATATTTCTATTTCTAAATCATCAATTTCCATAATATTATAATGATCAGCGGCAAAATTTCCGAACGGGAAGCATACATTCCCCGACACCGGTTAGTAGTGTAGGAGTACACTAGACGTTGATTAGGTAATTCGGTAGTTCATGTAATAATACACGTAATTAATACTTTGTTATAGCCTTGCAGCTGTTCCCAATGGTTTACTGGTAACTGCGTCGTTATTCAAACCCATTTAGCAATGATTAGTGAGAACAATAGAAGTAGAGGAACTATTTTCCATACAAGTAGCATACAATTTACAGTTTCAGACGACATTGAAATAACAAAGATGTCTCATTATTAATATGAGGAAGTACAGTAATCAACAGGTAAGTACCGAATATTATTCGAGGCTAAATATCTAGTTTAAAAAAAAAAAAGAAACGTGATAATTTAGACTTAGTGCTGCATTTTTGTATTTAGCGTAGGTATAAACAATTTATGATAATTTTAATTAAAAATATTAAAAAAAATATATAATAATTTATGATAATTCTATTAAATTTACAAAAGACATGCTCACATAATAAAGTGTTGTTAAATAAAGTGAAATTTTTGATTGATTTTTACGATTTGATCTTCAAAGGTAATCTCATAAATAAATTAAGGTTTAGACTGATAAACTCCATATTTTTATGTATATGAGTTTTAAAAACTAAACAGAAATGCAACCAGCAATAAAATGCTTACAACTAACAAAAGGTACAATGCTTATCTGCATACTTTGAATGAGGTTAGTCGGACTCTACCTACACAGTAAATCTAAATACATACTTACCCAGGTATACGCAAAAATAACTATGTTTTGTTGCTTTCATACAGAATATGTTCAGCAAAGCATATAACCTCTTTTTTTAAAATTAATAATGACAAGAACTGGCCAGATAGAAAAACTTACTAACTCAAAAGCAAACTTTTTAAATTGCCTTTTTTGGAACTAGCTACCTATATTATTAGTGCTAGACAAAAAAGTTTGGGGCAGAGAGTCGCCTTATGGGCAGTTTTAATATTTTTCTTTTCACATACATACCTTTCTGACGTATTTTGCGGCACATCTCCGGTCGAATGCCCGGCAAATGAGCAAGTCCCTTCTCTTGTTTGCAATCAGTAATAGGTACTGTGCTGTTATCAAATGGATCTGCACATTTCGGGTCATTACTCGAGCGGCAATCCCAACATTTGATGCTGAAAACTGTAATGTTAATTTCGAATTAGAATATATCTTTTAAAAAACAGTTACAAAAAGTTTATTAGGCCGTTTGGGCGTGACCCAAACAAATTAAGTGGATGGAACTAACTTACCACAAGGCAATACGCTGCATATAACACAGACACTAATTAAAAGTTTAAACCACTGTGACATTTTAAAAAATATTACTATTTCTTTTATTTTTTAGAAACAAAAAAGTTAATGAAAGAAAATGCGTAACAAACAAGCAAGCTAACCAAACCAAACCTATTTTAACATGACACTGACAGCCGACAGAATAGTTGACATTGACATATGACAAACTGACTCTGCCGCGTTTTATTCGTGCTAAAATGGTATTTATGAACGTGGCCGAAATTGGAACTACAACTCCCGTTCATATTGTATGTGATTTATGCACAGACTAACAGACTAAACATAATTTTACATACACACAGACACAAGCTAAAAATATTACTGTCACTTTTCAATTAATTCAATTCGGTATAACCTTGTCCCTTTCTTTCATCAATAACAACACTAACGCACACTTACTCAATTTGACAGCCGTGCCTTGTTTTGGTAAACGGAATTTGTATCATACGTAAAAGTAAACGGAAGATGGCGATTTGTTCTCGTTTAAAAAGTGATTTTTAAAGTTAAAATTTAGTGAATATAATATCAAATAGACAAAAAATGGGTGTAAAGTACTGTGTAATACATTTTAAAAACTCGTCGTACAAAAGCAGCAAAGCAAGCAGTACAAAAGTACCCATTTGTGTCTGTGTGACTGACATTTGATAGTGTGCGTTTTTGCCACGATTTCTGATATGGAATGTTCTGTCTGATAAATCTGTGACCGACACAGTCCAACACAGCTCTTCAGAGAGTAAACAACACCGAGCTACACTACCAAAAAAGAAATAGTATTGTAATATGTCAAGATAGAAATAGTATTATGGTAATCAAACAGAATAAATACAGTCCATTGATGTTATCAGAAGCAAACCTCGTTTCCTTACCGGTATAAGGTTGCTTTGCTGATGACCATTGCCACCATTAGTATAGCGCCCCAAAGAACTCCCGGGGATCCGACAGAATACATAAAATTTTAAGTAAGTATTCAAGTATTCAATTTGTACTTTATTTACATTTTAAGTAAATAAATACTTAACTAAATAAATAAATAACGTCAATGCTATCGAATGGTCCGTCAGACGCATTGAGGTATATTCATGGAGTACAGGTACTATACCTATATCAAAATGAGTTATACAAATATTGTGCTTTTACGAAACGAATAATGTGACATATGTTTATCTCTGTTTAACAAAGGGTCATCTCTCGTATGACAAAAAGGGATGACTAATTCAAACATTTCTATTTCTGGAAACATCGAAAAATTATTTGCGAAATTTTGACATGTGGCACCGGACGCCATTGTTAAGTCAGTTGTTGTGTAAGTACTCAAGCTGTCAGTTCGTCAAACAAAGTTGATTTTTAAACAATAACTTTCCAGTTTTATGTGAAACAGTGTGGATTATTTTGCTTTATCACAATAGCAATTATTAACAAACATGCCTGTATGTTGCATTAAGCGATGTAACGCGAGGAATAGTAAAAATCAGCACCAGTTAAGTTTGCATAGGTTAGTATTCTATTTGCTCTTACTGTATGTCGTGTATTCCGTTTATTTACTATTAAGTGTTAAGTAAATAGGTTTTAAAGAACAAAGAAACCGTAAGTAATATAAAATTTCATGTTTATGCTTTTATTTTTGTATTTAATTTTCCATGTTATTGTTTACATAGTGTTGTGAAAAAGTATCGAAATTTCCTATGTTAAAATACTTTTCTTGTAATATTTTTGGGAAAAAAAGGTATCACTAATATCATTAAGATGAAACAAATTAATCAGTAACTAGTTTTGATTCATACAATCATCGGCATTAAACAGAATAATTATATGTGTAATATGCTTATAAGTACTGTTATTTTGTTTCAAGGTTCCCCAAAAATACAATTATGAGAAGGAAGTGGCTAGATGCCATTGGTACTGAGAATATAAAAAACTGTCGAGAACTCGCAATATGCTCGTTGCATTTTGAAGAATCATGTTTGAATAGAACACTTAATCGAATAAGATTAAAGGACTAAGCGATACCATCATTGTTTTCTTTGGTAAGAATTGTGAATAGGTGGTATAAAAGTTTGTTAGGAAGCTTATTAAATATGGATATTATGAGTAATAATTGTAGCTATGTTTGTCGGGATTGCTCTTTAGGGTTCCGTAGTACTACAAGGAACCCTTATAGTTTTGCCATGTCCGTCTGTCCCTCCGCGGTCCAGCGCCGAGACGTTTAAAGCTAGAAAGCTGTAATTTGGTATGTATACATAGATTAACAATGTTAACAAAGTGCTGGAACAAAATTTTGAATAATATCTTTTTTTAAGGTTAACATGTAAAGATGGAATGGTTTTTTTTACCCACCCTATGTTGTGGGGTATCATTAGATAGGTCTCTTCAAAACATTGAGGGTGTGGAAAGATCATTTTTTGATACAATGATCCGTTTCGGAAATATTTACTTACAGAAGATCGTAGCCAAATAGCATTGGTCTCGGCCATGTTGTGTTCCTACGGTGAGTAAGGTCTCCAGGGCTCCACTTGGGGAGGTTGGGAGGGTTGGCAGCGCGTGAGTGATACGCCCGGTATTGCAAGCGTCTATAGGCTACGGTGGCGGCTTACCATCAGGCCGACCGTATGCTTGTTTGCCACCTGTGTGGTATAAAAAAAATTATCGTGTCAATTCAGTGTTTTGCACGGTGCCGGTGGTCCCCAACCCCTATATCTCCAAAAGTCTTGTGTTCGGAAATTTGCAAAAAAATCATGGTAGTAGTTCATATACTGAACCTTCAATGAAAACTATTACGGTTAAGCAGGCTTTACTAGTTACCGAGTAATAGCCGACGAACTTTTAAAATAAAATATCTTTGATGAAAACTTACAAATGTGATAGAATATGATATTGGACTCATTTTCAAACAAGCAAAGCACAGTAAATACGGAGCCCTACACTGTGCGTAGCCCGACACGCACTTGACCGGTTTTTTATTTTAATTTTACATATTAACTCACATGAAATGAATAAAAATTTATTTTATTTCCAATCAAAGTAGTTTTCCTTTAATCCCACTTCCCACTAATATCATAAAATCAAAAGTTTGTGAATTATGTTTGTTACCTCTTCACGCTCAATTGGCTGGGCCAATTTTTATGACACTTAGGTTGTTGATAACTTGTAATAAATAATACAACAACACCGAAAAGTCGAAACAGAAAATAGCGGTCTACCACGTTACTATTAGTTGTTATTTATGTGTGACACAGCTAATTAATTTCCTTTTCTACAATGTGATTTATGTGCTATTTATTTAAAAAGGCAAAAAATTGAGTAGCCATTAAGCAAACTTAATCACAATGTTAACGTAATGGTTTTTTTCGATATCGATAGTTTAATTTTATCATATCAACCGGGGCATCTCTAACACCGGCTTGTGATTGGTCGGCTCATGGAAGCCATATTTATGGTAAAAGTTTAGGTGTGACCACTATTCTTGTAGGTATGTTGTATCCTCTTCTTTATTTAATCTGAGGTCAGACGTTATGGTGAAGTACGTACATACAATATGGCCGCCGCGTTTTTTTTATTTTAGTTCATCTACCGGGCACCGAATGTCGCTGTTGCCTATGAAAATTGACGGTAATAGTAAGTGTGCTCCTCCCAAAGAGGATAGTAATAATGGTAGATATAGAGTGGCAACTCCGGGGCGAAATCGGAATCTATGGAAGGTGCTGCCACCGCAGGGATTGGTGGGTGAACTAAAATTTCAACTATAGCTATACATAGTATGTATACCCTTCCCTATAATTTCTGAATATATTTCTTTGTTAGCGCCCCAAAGAAGTCCCCCATCCGAAGGAATACATCAAATTATGAGTATTTAAGTATTCAACTTGTATTTTATTTACATTTTATGTAAATAAATAACTAAAATAAATAAATAACTAATAAAATAAATAACGTCAATGCTATCGAATGGTCCGTCAGGCGATAAGTGAAGTACAAAATGGCCGCCGTTTTTTTTTTAATTTTAGTTCTTCCACCAATCCCCCAAATGTCGCTGTTGCCTATGAAAATTGACGGTTATACTAAGTGTGCTCCCCCTGGCTCCTCCTATGGTTGGGATTGGCAGGCTGGCGAAACTCAGTACTGCAAAAAATATATATGGACTTTACGCTAATTTTAATGGCGACATGTTTTGTCTCTTACTTCCTGTCTAACCTTCCTTGTCTCGCCCTGCTGTTAGTCAAAATGGTGACGGGCAGTCTTGAATATTTGTAAACAACGCGTAGTTTTAGTGTGAGTTTTAGCTAATTTTACTGCACGTCACGTGCGTATTTAGTGTTTTCGGAGTCTACCCATATAACTAAGTGCATACCGGTTTATTATAATTTACGTGCATAACAGCAAAATGCATTACAAAACCTGTGAAATATGTGGGATAAAATCGGGTAGGAAATCTAATCAAAAGCGTGTATTCCTGGCTCAATTCCCACTAGATGAGAAGCGGTAAGTAGTTTTTCATGTTATTATATTGATGTTAAGTAATTAGGAAGAAGTTCTGGTCTCTTTAATACTTTGCCTTAGAATTCATAACCAAAAATCATGCGCGCCATAGGGATGTTCTTACTACGTACCAAATTATCGATAAAAAATTTTTTCGTAAATTTGAGTATAAAATGTAAATGAGATATTTGCGGCTGCATTTGTTTAATTCATTATTAGATTGTTCATGTTAAATGAAGTTTTATTATTTTAATCATAACAGTAACTGGGCGACCGAGTCTGAATTCATACTACAGTAGACAGTAATCTCTATTTATTTATTATTTCAGATTATGAATGCCTTCGCTCACAGAACAGTGCAAAAACGTGTGTCGATCGATCAGCTAACAACATCTGAAGACTCCGCCTAGAATACCAGATTAGAAAATGACAAAAAAAATTATTCTAACATTGTAAACGTAACTTTATTCGTTTTTGTTATGATATAAATTGTATAATAATAATTATAATTATTAGGTAGGTATTTGAATTTTGAATAATACTCAATATTTCCAAACTAAGTAAAGATATTTTTATTTTCCTTTTGTATGTTAAAGAAAACCTGTCTGCAAGGTACCCACGCCACGCTTTTTTTTATCGATATCGATACATTCTGTACTGTAACGTACCACATCTCTAGTATGCTTTTGTAGAATGTTGGCATTACTTTTTTTTTGTGTCTCTGTTGTTGGTACGTTGGCACGAGATCTTAGCGTGAATTGACTGTCAAAAACAAGTCAAAAAGCTTGTATGAAGTCCCGACTCTTAAAACGTAGTGATTATATACTCTTTGGGGATTGGGAGTTGGGTGTGTTCAATTTTGTTTTGTGTTTTTGCATTGTAAATCTAAACTGAATTTCTGGCTAAGTTTTTCTCTTTTGTTTCAATTAAATTTTATACAAGATTGTAAAATAAACCAAAAATGTATGTGAAACTTTATTTATTGATGACATTATGTTCAATACCGGCAGGTAAACGACTTGTTTTAATTTAGAACAAAATTTTAACTGAAATTATCAGAGCATTAAGCTTTACATTATCTAAAACTAATGAGGTATCTTATTAACTTAACAGTAGAAATATTACCAGTCTCTGCCTATCCCACTGGGAGAATATTATGATTTTTTAAATCTAATTCATTAACTAAATATTTACTGTATGTTTTCCAGCGTTTTGTGTAAGATGTTACCAGTGTTCTTCCTCACAAGATAACAAAGGTCATGATACATGTGGAGCCTACAGAAAGTTTGATAAAGATAGCCATATAGCAGTTGAATGCAATAGTGATGAGTCTCATATGCCGGGCTCATTTTGTATGAAGCTGACTCAACAAGGACCGAAAGGATTTATATGTAAGTTCTTAGATATATGAATGTTTCAAAAATTAAAAACGATTATTCAAAGAGTAGGTCTTTACAGGTTGCATTGTGAAGGCCAAGAAGGTGGCAGACAAGTCAGGTTTTTAGTTGGTATGCCCCTCATTGGCTAGAGAGGTGAGCCTAACAGGCTACTTTTTTCCCATGGGATAAAGAGATTCCCATGGGAAAAAATATTCACATTTTCCCTTGACCAAGCGGGCAGAGCCGCGGGTAACAGCTAGTACATATCGCACATAAGATACTACATAGACGTAACTTACATTTTATCATTTTGCAGAAAATGCAATTTAAGATTTTTTTTACACGTTTGCAGTCATTGGCTGGAAACTAAAAGGGCTAAAACGTTCCGATCAATTGGTTTATATTGCTCAATTATATCCTTTTAAAACAAACAAAAATCACAGAAAAAAAAAATAGTCACACTCACTAAAAAGCGTTTTTTTTTTAAAGACTCCACCAGTTGCTTCACTGTTTCTTCAAAGGGAAGTAGCACACTTGAAAATAATACATATTTTTAATTGAGTTCAAATTATTATAATGAAACAATTCTTATCTTTTATTGGTTTTATTTCAAAGTACTCGTCTACAAAAGACAAAAGCATGAAAAAATTTAACAGAAACTTATCAAACTTCAGAGTTGCCACCAGATGTGTCTTTGTAGCATGGATAATGCGTATTTTTGCACTTAATCCGTATAACAGTCGCAAGTAAAAATAACTTGCTAGCCTGCGATGATCACAAGTTTATAGCATAAATCCTTGTAGGCCAGTCATCTAAGCATTTAAGGTCGCAAATAATTGCAAGGTTCTGATTTTTTGGCATGTTGTTAGGATAGATACCAACCAATAGTGTACAAACAAGTTTGCAACCCCGAAAGACCAATGGGGCAATTCACGTATCGAGAACCGATTCTAGTTCGATTCAACGACACTCGCTGTCCCGTTCAATTCCTGTTTTGTATGAGTGAGACAGCGAGTGTCGTTGAGTCGAAGTGGAGTCGGTTCTTGTTACGTGAATTGCCCCACTGTGCTAACTTTGTGGTGCTCGAAAAACCTTGACTTTTTTGCTTATAACTTCTAAAAATGCTTTCTACGGAAAAGTCATCTATGACATATTTAAAGAAGACATAATTAAAGACAATTTGAGCCCAATCGCAGCTCTATTGACCTCATAGGAGCCAAGCTATAGAACTTAGAAGGTGACCCATTTTTCTCGAAAACTGCAATTTTAGGTTTTACTTACGTATTTCTCAAAATATTTGCAAATCTACTTGCCCTATGAAGAAAGGTCACTAAATATTCTGTAGTACGTTTATTTAGCTTTTATTTGAGCCCAAAAAAGGTCTGTGAGACTTATAGTTCACTTACAATCTCAAAACAACACAGGAAGAACAACAATAACTCAACATACAGTTACGTTATTGTTTCTCCAATAAACAAATACAACAATGGCATAACTTACAGTTACGAGGAACTATGTCCAAGCGACGTCCAAACTTAACGGGGCCCCCGGCGCAACTGACAGATCAGACACCGTCGCACCAATTATAGTACAAATTCACGGTAATGCTACGGAGACAACTCGCGCCATCTTCCGCAAAATGAAGGAATTGATTATGCGTCTTTGTTTCCTCTTAAAATGTCGCACTTTAAAAATATAATGGCGCTCTTAGGTCATTTTCGTGATTTTTGAAGTTACGTCTATGTAGCATCTTATGTGCGATATATAGATAAACATCCAAGACCCAACGCCAATCAGAGAAAGTTCGTTTTTCATCAGAACCCGACCCGGATTCGAACCCAGGACCTCCTGGGTGGCGGTCTGGGGTGGTAACCATTACGACACGGAGATCGTCGTTTGATATTAAATATCATGTAGTTAAATATCAAAGTGAACTTAATTGAAAAAGTTGTACTGAATTAGTGTTGAACAATATAAATCTGTCTTCCCAAACTATAACTAAAGTCCTCCTCCTCAGTAGTTCACTCTTGACAGAGCGGTTGTGGTTTCATGACAATGTCTCTGGATAACGCAGCCCTTGCGATGCACTTCCACTTCTTGCATCTTCAGCGTTAGGGGAACATCGGACTATAGTGTTTTGTGTGGCATCTTTTATTGAGTCTGTCCAATGCGTAGGTGATCGACCTCTGGACCGCTTGCCTTCCACTTGTCCCAATTAAAGCATAGAGAAATTCAATAATGAAAACCAGCCAAACATGGGCTAGGGTCGTCAATGCTTAACTTGAATATCATTTGGTTCCTCTTGATGAGTATAAAAAAATAGACTTAATGTGGATTTAAATTTTAATATGTTTCTGCAACTGGCTGTTTATCCTTTATAATTTGTTGTTATAAAGTGATGGTTTATGTTTAAAAAAAATGTGTTTGTAAATTAAATTAAATAATAATTTTACAGGGGACGGAAGATGGCGACAAGTGATTCGACGTTGTGCGTCTGTAGCCGACACAGGAGTCACTGGAGTTTGCAATTGGGGCGTTTATCCCAACGGCGTTTACTGGGAAGAGTGCTATTGCTCATCCGATGAGTGCAACCATTCATATTTAGTTAAGTCATCAATAGGCCTTATTTCAAGCATGGTTTCGGTTGCTTATTTAGTTGGACTAATGTAAGTTTCAGAAACATAACAAAGAAAACAATAGACTATATGTTGACATTACCTTGAAACTGATGTTATAGAATCTCATTTAATATTACACATTATTCTGTATTTAAAAAAAAAAAATGTCGCAATAATTGAAGATATTGGAACAAATTACTTCAGTGACATACATTGAATGGTAATATCAAAATAATGTTGTTCTTACCACTATAATGTTAGTATTAGCCCATAAATACTTGATGTATTATCCTGACAACATATCTGACGAAATAAGTACTGCACAAATTAACAAATAGTTTTATAAATACATTTTATAGTTAATGACACAATGTCGTGGATGTCGCAGTCAGACAAAATACGATAAAAGAGTAAGCTGGCGACTTAATTTAATTTTTCTCAAGTCAGAGATATTACCTATTTGTGCCTTAACATGACTGAAATCTGATATAATTTTAACTATAAAGTTTTTATGTGTTTGTCACTGATGAAATGAAATATTTTATCTGTGAGTAATGACCTAAAACCATAGATGTACAGTGTTACAATGCTATTTATGAACGTGGTCGAAATTGGAACTACAACTTCATATTTTCGACAGTTCGCCTTCGACAAAATGTATGAAAATATGCCACAGTAACCCTATCTATAAAATATCATTGTAGTACTGTATTCTAAAACATACAACATTTATAAAAGTTAGTTTTTATACTGAAATAAGAATAAATATTTCCGTCCAAATAGTTTTTAAGTATTCACGAAAATTTTATTGATTTCAACAATTTATTTTTAATACGTTGTTGTATAAATGGTATAAGAGATTTAAAAAAAAAACTTCTTTTTTAATTCTGACCACGACCGCATGCGATTCCTCTAAGGCAGTGGTTCCTAATCTTTTCAATATTGTTACCCCTATGACCTATTAGGAAAACCGATTTACCCCGACCTTACAATGTTATCATTACAAAAAGTAAATAAAAATATCTTTATTAATTACAAATTGAACATCCGTCTGTCAATTTTCCTGCGATCGCGATAGCGCGACACGACGGTAGCTAGAAAACAATGCTGCAAGGCGACCCATAATTTTATTGGATATTATATCTGAATTATTAGGTTCTTTGTTACCCCTACAAAAAGCAGATTTACCCCCAGGTTCGGAACCGCGGCTCTAAGGGAACATCGGCAAAAGTAGAATCACTGCCTCTAATGAGCTTATTATACATAGATATACAATTATTATGTTTTTTATGCTCTCAAAATAACAAATAACAATGTAATTTTCATTACTTACATTGTATAGAGAATCATGAATTTAGGCATATTATTATACTCTTCACGTATCAAATAAATATTTCATGACAATTATAGAATGTTGTATACAGAAGTAAATTAAAAAAATTGCACCATTTCAAATCTTAATTATTTGGATCTTTGTAATGAGTATGTTCTAGAGGCAACGCATTGGTAATGCCCCTGGTGTTGCTGATGTCCATAGGCGGCGGTGATTACTTTCCATCAGGTGTCCCGCTTGCCTGTTTGTCTGTCGTATAACATAAAAAAAGAGTGTAAATCAACTTCTGTTGCTAACAGTACCAAGTACTAACATTTAGCATATAACGTGTCCCACATTAGAACATAATGTAAAGATATTATCATGGTATTGATATCCCTATGTTCTATATAAAAAAACGTAATAAAATTTTGTAAATAACAATTTCCGTGCATAACAAAGAATCTCATTGTCCTTAGATTTCACTGTAGTAATAGTAATTGGCAGAAAATAAACAATGAACCTGTTAACACCATAAATGATTCATAAGGAAATACATTTCAAAGTGTACTTATTTCATTTATTTCAATGAATCAACTAACTGAACTTTGAAATTTTCAACTTCAATTGAAATCACAGTTCTGTTTTTCTAAACATGATTTTAATGTATTCCGTTTGAAGTCAGTATTAATATAAAGGATCTTCTTACCAATTTGAAATAATACCGTATTGAAAATTTTCTAATGGAAGTTGTACAGAATTCAGAATTGAATTGTTAGGTACGAAACAATGCCTGCGCATCGTTAGAGGGCCAAATTGAAATTATAATCTGTTTGTTGATATTTAATGTCCGGAGTAAAATAACCGTTTTTTGTACAGTCAGGTCCACGTACAATAATGGCTCTTATGACAGAACTTAAGAATGGTACAAAGTCCAATATGTAAGGGTCGACCTGCTCTTGACTGTACTATGGGGAGTATAATGGATATACCTTAATGTTTGTAATTTCTTTATTCGTATCTAATTCTATTTAAAAAAAAAGTATGCCGTCCGTACAATGTAAGTACCTATTTAGCTTATAAACCTAAACTTAGTTCTATGACGTGTCCATGCATTTCAATCTATTCGTCCAAATATATAATTATTTTAAAATAGGTAATTGTTTAATGTAAGTATACAATAAATACTTTATAATTACACTTGTACTTTAATTTTAGTTATGTTTTTTTTATATAAAAGACATCCATTTTGATCTAAATCTAAAAGCGCCGAAATAACAAAATAATGGTTTTGTCAATTAGAATTTATTCCACCCTAATGTGAATATAGAAAACACTCAAAACGTCAATCAATATACTCGTAAGTATATAAAATCTATGTGCTCAATACACTTAATAGTTGAATAAGACTAATCATGTTAAGAAGAGCGGGGTTTTTTACCACAAGTAAAATTTTATCTTAAATGGAAACCCCATCGCCTGGTTATGTAAAACTGTTGGTTGATAAAGATCTTTATTTATTTTTTTTAAATAGGTACACAAAATTTTATTATTCTCGGCCACATTCTCGAGACACCGACCGGGGTTTTTTCAGTTATTCACTATCAATAAGTCATCGAACTATCAGTTTCTTTTAATGACTACTACTAAAAGGGATTAAGTTTTTAAAAGACCTACTTAAGTTAGGTACTGTAATAAAAATCGCGAAAACGAAACCTACCTAATGTTTTTGATATTAATTGTTGGCAATCAGTTGCGGTGCGTGTGTTTATGGCGGTGGCACATCCCGGACACTCCATACAAACGTCTCGCTATAATCACCTACTACTATTTCATGAACAGAAGAACGTCTGCACATACTGCGCGCATGTGTGTGCGTGCAACGCGTGACCACCTTGCTTTTCAAGTACCCCACTCGTGGGCGAATGCTGCGGGAGGGGAGGGGTCGCCCGTTTTGGTGCGGGCCGGGGTATGGCCATTCTGTACGTTAGTACTATTATGAATTCTGTTGCGGTGGTGAGATATGGCGAAGATGATTTGACGGCTCTTTCTCTACTAAACGCAACGGGTTGGCAACGCGTGAGTGATACCCCCGGTATTGCAAGCGTATATAGACTACGGTGATGCTTAGTATGCTTACCATCAGGCGGGCCGTATGATTGTTTGCTTTTGTAGCAAAAAAAAAACTTACTATACATACGTAAAAATAAATACCCAACACATTCCCTATTTGTTTAGGGGTAATCAACGACTAAGCATCATTTATTACATGTGTACATAGTTTGCAACGAATCTGTGAAACGGTGCGTTGAATATTGGCCCATTGGGAATTAATCTGCGTGCTATACACACTACAGCAATCAATACACTGATTACTTACTAGCGCAATATCCGGTACTACTCGCGACGCTTGATTGCAACAATCAGCCTCTAGTTACGTGCATATGGTATATCGGTGAAGGGAATCAGTTCACATTGGTATTGTATAGTATGGTTTGCATTTTTGCTCGTCAACTTTCTGCGTTAATATAAAAAACTAGAAAGTTTCTTAGGATGTATGCTTTCATACAAAAATAGACGTAGCTAAGTGCAGACAGAGCGAGACAGATAAGGTGTGGTATGGATGTTGTACATATTTTAACTAATCCTATTGCCTTGATTTGCTTCTGTGTCTGCCCCCGTGAAAAAATCATGGCTACGCACATGCGTACCTAGTGCTCCTATGAACATGACCTGGATAAAATCATAGGATACTTTACATTCTGGTATTTACAATAATAGCTGGTGCTGTCGCTGATAAGAGATAGCGGGAACAATGGATCCTAGGTGCAATCATCGAAAAATGAAGCTAGAATAACTTTTCGGGTACCTACATATATATACTCCCAAATCTTTAATGATACATAATCTTCAAGGGAAAAACAACCCAAACTCAATCCAATAAAGGTCTATTTCAATCAAAATAAATAGAAATCGAAGGCACGGAAGTTCCCTTTCCCAAGTCGAGCAAACAAAGCATAGTACAGTCGACATGAACTGACAAACTGCATTATAATTTAAACTTTGCACTCATGACATAAAGTTCAGTGTACATTGAAAGATATTAGGGGCAGCGTAATGTGTTGTCGACTGTACCTTTATTACACACTATGCCATCCTATCCTTGAAGCCACTCAGACTGTTGTGGATATTTGCTTTTCCTGTCTGTTCAAGTATCACACACAGATCTACTGAACTCATTTAGAGATTAACTCCGAAGCGAAGATGTGCGAATCTAAAATTCTTCTTATTTATAAACCGGTAAATAAACGCTTATAAGGGGGTGTAGATGGAAAAGTTACACCATTTGGACTGGTTACATACATACTAAAAGTATCATGTTGTGTTCCTACGATGAGTAAGGTCTCCAGAGCTCCACTTTTTACAGGGTCGGCATCGCTCGTGTGTCGATATTCTTCAAGAGGGTGATACTGCCCCGGTCGTGCTAGCCTATTTCATAAACGCTTTACCACTTCAGTAACGAATTAAATTATTGTAATGTATAATAAAATATATATATAACTTTATTGACCACAATACACAAAGTATTGATAGAATAGGCGGACTTAATGCTAAATTGCATTCTCTACCAGTCAACCATTGGGAGTGCAGAAATTTACGATTGCGGCATAATTATAATACTTCTAGGCTAATATAATAAAATAATACAATATAGCTATATATACCTACTATGAAATATAATATATACTTAGGTAACAAATTAAATATATAATAATTAAATATAATTAAAAAATCCATACATATAAAAGGTTTTGTCTTGCTTGAGAAACCTGAAACTTGGGTGTGTTGTGAAAAGTGTGGTGTATGACGTAGCAAAGGATAATAAAGGATTTCATGAAAGCGGGATACACGCCAACGAAGCTGCGCGTGTTTTGCTAGTCTACACTAATATTATAAAGAGATAAAGATTTGTATTATTGTTAGTGTGTGTGTGTACTATCAGTGTACTGTCCAGCAAAATTTAAGTACCAATTCTTTATTTATCACTGATTATTATTATTTTTAAATGTAATTCAATCAATTTTATTAACATTATTATTCGTGATTAGCCTATTGTATAAAATTATTGTTATTTTTAATGAAAATTTCCAATACGATGTGAATTGTTAGGGAATAAATGATTATTATGTGTACCTATGTTTGTAATAAACTCACAAACTACTGGACCGATTTTAAAAATTCTTTCATCGTTAGGAAGGCACATTACCCCCAAGTAACATAGCCTATATAACCGACATATGTCCCTAACAACAGCGCGGTGAGAGCCCTACGCTCCCGCAACAGTCCGGTGTCTCAGAAAAGGGTGTTAGTACACCCGAACTGAACTTTTCAATTAATAAAAAAAAAAAAAAAAAATAGACAACAGCATAGACCCCGCTTGTCCTGATTGCGGGGAACCAGAGACCAGCCAGCACTTCCTGGCTGAGTGCATTCACTACAGTAGGCTCAGGTGGGAGACTTTCGGAGCCGATAGGATCGAAGAAGGAGAACTATGTGACCTCGACACTGGTCGCATAGCGGAGTTCTGCAAAAGGAGTTTAAGGTTTTCTGGTGGGAGGTCATCGGGGCCACAGTTACAACCGTATCCACACGGGAATAGGGTGTAATGAGTCCATATAGCGGCTTGAACACCCGCCTGTGCCCCGCAGGCGTCCCACCCTATAATAATAATAATAAAACATAGCCTATGTTACTTTTTTTTTAAAATAGGGATCCTTAGTAAAGCCCTGTGACGCTGGGGCCTTCCGCTAGTCTATACTAATATTATAAAGAGGCAAGATTTGATTGATTGTTTGAATTGAATAGGCTCCGAAACTACTGGACCGATTTCAAAAATTCTTTCACCAGTAGAAAGCTACATTATTAGGGAGTGACATAGGCTATAGCTTTTCCCGAAATTCAATGTGGTTCCCATGGGAACGCGTCCGGAACTTCACGCGGACGAAGTCGCGGGCAAAAAAGCTAGTGTTTAATAAACACGTGTATGTCGAAAATACACTATTAGATACCTCATATTTATTTATTTCTAGATAAAGAAATGTTCACAGGGAACAATTTAGTTTTAAAATAATATTTAACTAGATATATTGTGTATTTCAAACCTTGTAAGTGCTTAATTAATTTAAAATAAGAGGGCCCTGGACTTCACAACACAGGGAATCCTAGTGTGAAGTCTGGGAATCAATGTATTTTTATTATAGTATATTATTATTATAAGTTTTATCAATAAAATTTTATTATTATTTATTTATTTATTATTATTTGTAACAACTTGCTTGAGAAATAAAAATATTTGTATTTGTATTTATTTACTCAATAGCAAATTGCACTTGAACAGTGATTGATTTTGAATTTCTGAGTATGTAACCTACCTACAGCCTACAGTCACTGATTCTGTATTCTATGTGATTGAAAAGGGTCCATACAGTAATCACATACAATATTCTGGGAAATTAAATTAGCTTTCAGATACTAAACACTGTAAGTATGCTTTTAGTGGGCAGGTATATTTTTTTTTATTACTTTTTAATAGTCAAATTTGCAATTTTGTATAGCCATTATTAGCCATACTTAGGTATATCACAGATCAATAAATAGTTACTTCGTAATGAATATGTGAAAGCAACTCTGTCTGTCTGTTATGTTTTCAATACCCCCAGGTTTAGAAACGCATTTTAACTTTAATTGCGCTAAGTCTCAAACTTATTATTTTCTTTTGGTTGATAGTGACAGTTATAATTTAATGCGTCATTAACTTTAAAAGTGTGTTTCAGAAACTAGCTACTACTACTAAATCTATTTCGATGAAAAGAATGAAAAGAAAATAGGATATTTTATCTCCCGGAAATCATCCCCGAATCATTTATCATTAAGTAGAGCCATAAAGTAGAGCAGTAGATACCTACCTATATTAAGATAAGATAAAAACTCTTTATTGAACCAAAACCAAAAAATAAAAACATAAACAAAGCAATCAAAGAAAACAATTACAATATGCAAGGCTGCCTTATCGCAGAATTCGCAGAGCAATTTCTTCCAGGCAACCTGAGAGATATGAAAACTTAAATTAAAATATTTAAAAATCCCCCGACTCAAAAAACTCTATAGAAAAGAGCTGGTGATCTTCAAACGGCTGAACAGATTTTCATGAATCATAGCTAAGAACACTCCCGCACAGGTTACCTTTCAAACAAAAAAAACTGCATCAAAATTGGACCATCCGTTTGGTTGCTATGATGCCACAGACAGATCCACAGATACACAAACACACACGTCAAACTTATAACACCCCTCTTTTTATTTTACGTCGGGGGTTAAAAAGACACATTCTCTTTTTCTATTTTCCCCTGTCCTATCAGTCGTCGCCTAAACTGTTCCTACGCTTTATCTAACGCCAAGTAAGTACTACGCTTAACTCTTATATAATACAGCGAAACCCGCGCAACTTCGTTTGCGTATATCTCGCTTTCCCGTGGGAATTTTGAAAAATCCTTTCTTACTTTCTCCCCTACGTTATAAAAGGAACCCCTGTGCAAAATTTCAAGTTTCTAACCCTTATAGTTTAGGCCCTGCGTTGATAGTCAGTCAGTCAGTCAGCTTCTCCTTTTATATATATAGATTTATTTTATTGCTATGGAATAATTTCACATCTTCGATCACAGTGCATATTTGTATTAACGTAGATTTTATAGATAAGTAATAACTAATTAACTATAGCTTATTAAAAATCGTGGACAGTAAGATTCGTCATTTTCATATGGGACTGTGAATCAATTTTTTGTAATCGAAGCGATTCTGATATCTAGATAACTACAAGTTTAATTCAATGGCAAAGCTTATCTCTACTCGTGAATCATCCACTAATTATGTTATGTATGACCTTTAACTAACGATCATTTCTCTATTGTACATTCACACTTCACACTGTTTAATTTAGTAGTAGCATTATGCCTCATAATACTTAATTTAACATCTATTAAACCTAACATACTGGAAAACAGGGGAATATAATACGTATGGAACATATCCATTAACGAGATGATTAAGTTAACCGTTGTTATCAAAGTTGTTTACAAGAGCCCCTATGCTTAAATTAAATTATACCAAATGTGCATGTTTTTGTATGAAGGGAATTTGATTTGAAGAAACGTCTTCTCGGTGCCAGTTATATCTAAGTAACGTGTAACTGATTATTTGTCTTTGAAATTACGTATCTATTTAAAAGTGTATGAAACCACTTGTCTGGTTTGTAGTACCTAGTATACCTACCTAAATAGTATCAAATGAAATGATTCAAATCAAGATTTTAAATGATATTTGAACATCCTCATTAATTTAATTCAAAGTAACAAAAAAACATCTGTTGTAAACTAACCAATTTAGAATTAATTAAACTAATGAAACCAATTACTTAGCTCTCATAAATTGAAGGCTAAGCAATAGGGAAGGCTTGCCGAAGGTGATGGTGGGTTAGGTATCTGGGAAATGTCCTTTTCATAATATAATGAATTATCGTTTCTCATTGAGTTCTCGCCAGTCGTGGTCGCCTGTCGTCGCCTACCTTCGGACGGGTTCGTGGCCCTCCGAACTTTAATGCACGCAGCGGAGTCTCTCTCGCCTGTTCTGACTCATTGCTGAGTCATCTGTATGAGCGAGTTAGTATGTGTCGATCAGTTCAACTGTTCACTTATTTTCATCGGAATCCCGGTCGAGGCTTGATATTTTCCCGTAGGCTCCAACCCTCAGTCCTCTGGAAGTGGCGGAGGAAATTTCACACTACCGCCGCGCTCGCACCGGCTACGCAATTTATTGTGGAATGATTAAGTAACCATTTTTTGTGGCTATTCGTACTAGCATAGAGGTGATGCGACTGAAATTCTGTGTACTATGAGTGATGTATTTTTTATTTTATTTTAATTTTAATCAAATACAGTTTTTAATTGACGATTAGTGGACCTGGAAGTGAGTTAATTTCGTCGTCTTGCCGCGTTTTATTCTGAAGAAGCTGTAAGAAATTTAGGTTCCGTAAGTACTTGTTTATTATTTTTAAATTAAATAGTATTTATTAGATTCTTGTTTGTTGGTATAAATATTGAAGGGGAAAGGTTATGACCCTTAACCCGTATTTGTGGACAAGATCCCGTGTGACAAACGGCGTAACTCCACGAAAAAAGCAATCTCCCATCGATTTTATTGCGATAAATTAGCAATTGTAATGTAAGTAGGTATCCGATCAATGAATTGATGTTTGTATTTCCCTGTTTACACAAATTGTTTATTTTACTCGTTCAATATTGATCCGAGGAAATTAAAACTCGGCGTAAAGCTTTTAGAGAACAACAAAAGGCTGCCCTAACAGCAGTAAGTAGTCTATTTAAATAAAATAATTTCGTGGAACGTTTAAGTGCAGTTGAAGTACGGGTAAATAGGTAGCTAATTTCCTATTTTAATCACGATTTTTGTATGCGGAGTCCAATTCAATTAGCCGTGTCGGCCGGAGACCAAAACATTTTCATTAATTGTGGTACCTAAGCACGTAGTACTTTTGGCATTGATGAATAGGTAATAAACATGGCGTGCAAAGAAAGAAATTACCTACGACTATTTTAATAGAAGAAAGGTAGAACTGAAGAGGATAGAGCGGTGATGGCGCAGTGGACAAGGAACCTGCCTTTTTAACAGATCGGTGGTTCAAATCCTACTCGAGTTTTTAGATTGCGTTATCACTTGGTCGGCGATAAAGGAAAACTCCTATGTTTAGGAAATTACGAGACGCGTGTGAGATTAACACTAAGAAAGGTCTGTTATCCCTATGGACGCATGAAGTTTGCTAGGTTGTTTGATAGAATGGATCCTCGTAATAATCAGTATCTTAAAAGATCAAGTTGAATGTAGGAGCAGTTTTTTTTAATACCACAAAGGTGTCAAACTAACATACGGGCGGCGGCCTGATGGTAAGCCGTCACCGTATAGACGCTCACAAGGAACATAACATGGCCGAGACTCGAGACAATGCTATTTGGCTACGATCTTCTGTAAGGTAGAGGTTCTTCCCCAGACGGGCTGCTCCGATTTGAGCGGATTATCCGCTGTGCCCGCCCTACCTCTCAATTACATTTACTCTTACATTTACACATTTACAAATTTATACTGTTTTAATGTTACTTTATGTTACATTTTGTTCAATAGCATAATATAACACCACTGGTGTGACACACAAAAACAGGCGCGACACACTTGTACATAAACTGTATAACCGCTGAACTGAATTCAAAGAAATGTGGCATACATTGAACCTCAGAGGCATAACCTAGTTTGTACCCAACTTGGTAAAAAGGTTGATCGTCTATAGAACCCATATTCAGGGCTCTATAAAATTAGGACCATAATACATAACAACCGAAGCCGAGACGCTTGCTAACCCAACCCATAGCACGGTTAACTATATTTATAACCATTCTAGACCAGCTTTTCCCAAAGTAATCGTTGACCCACTGCTGTGTCGCGAGAAAGTACCTATTTGGTATAAATAAATGGAACTAATAAATAACTAGCTGTGCTCGCGACTTCGATCGCGTGGTTGTCGAAAACACTATCGAGACGCGATATGAATAATTTTCCCCGTTTTTGCAACATTTTTCACTAATGCTTCGCTCCTATTGGTCGCAGCGTAAAGTTATATAGATTCCTTCCTCGAAAATGAACTATCCAACACAAAAATAATTTTTCAATTCGAACCAATTCCTGAGATTAGCGCGTTCAAACAAACAAACAAACTCTTCAGCTTTATATATTAGTATAGATAGATTTAATAGAGGAGTGCATGTGAATGCTTAGCTTCTGAATAAATAATATGATTTCATTTCAACATTGATTGTGCCCTGAAACTTTGAAATTAAATAAACAGCCTGAACTAATAAGCCATCAAGGAGTTTCACGATTTGCCACAAAGGAACGTCACTAATAGTTGTGCACTTTTTTTAAGACAGCTAAGATGCGAGTTCGGTATTTGGAAGTTTTTGTTAAGTGGGTCTCCGTCTAGTTAACTTTGGGTATCACACACAGTAGACAATCTATTTTCCTTACTCTTTAAAAAGGTAGTGAAAAGAACAAATTATTATAATACCTACCTAATAAACAGTACCTTTCCCAGTAATAGGTATACACTTAAATAAACTCAATGAAATAATATTATTGAAACATTAAAATACATTTACATTTAATAAATTAATTAATTATATTATAAATAGTGTTCGTTTATAATTTAGTCATTATCTGTTCAATTAAGGAAGGAAAAGCTTTGAAATTATTTCGTCAATTAAAAATACTTAATTCCTATCTAAACACTCAAACAGTATATTGCCATTATATTTTATAGTTACAAAGAGGCCAATGTAATAAATTATGAATACTGACAATTTATGATGTCATCAAACTCATATTTAATTTTATGAGAGATTTTTTTGTACGTACTGCCTGTTTGCTTATGTCATTAAGACTACCTACGCATTTTAATGCTGCAAAAGATAGAGTGATTCAAGAGGAAGGTTTAAAATGTATAATATACAAGAAATTTCCGAAATACCCACGGGAAAGCGCACGTAAACAAAATTGTGCGCGTTTCGCTAGTAGTATGATAAAGTTTGTTTTGAGATGGGATCGGTCTAGTTGATTCCATTAACAGACCTTCAGTTAAGCCTCTGTTCGTGACAAGGTAGTAATAATGTAGGCGTTGAATTACATGAGAATGAGATTATTTTGTTATTCGTTTCAGGCACCTTCAGTACACGTGCCTTAAACGTTTAAGAAGTTCGCAAGGAAAGTAATGAAGGCCAATTTGGGACAGACCCTTTTTATTTGAAAATATCTCTGTGTTCTTTCGAATAGCTTATAAAATTATCTAATTTTTTATTATCAAACACTAGCGGTCCAGCTTCGCACGGGTTTTATTTTTTCCCGTGGGAATAAGATGTTTCTTCGGGATAAAAAGCCTACGCCATGTAAAGCCACACGGGGGGATGTGCATATGGTATAGCTATCGGATGTGTATTGTCAAACGGAGACGGCTTGCCAGTAGCATATGCAACCCTCTTAATTCGGCAGAAAATAATTATCTCACAGTCGAAAAAGAATTGTTAGCAATCGTGTGGGCAGTTAAATACTTTCGGCCGTACCTGTATAGGTACGGCCGAAAGTATTTAACTGCCTGGACGAAAATTTAAAATTCTAACAGACCATCGTCCACTAGTTTATCTATTTAATGTGAACAACCCATTTATCAGACTAACGAAATTTCGACTATGCTTAGAGGAATACGATTTCACCGTAATTTATTTAAAAGGAGAAGATAATGCAGCTGCAGGCGCATTACCTAGGGTTCAAATAATATGTACGGTGGCCTCGAAGATAGGAGGACCATTTTAGAAAAAAATCGCTTGCACATCTTGTAAGCGCATTTTTTGTCAGCTCCGCCCTTTTCTTTGTTACCAAACAGGGTTTTTGTTTATTAGAGCCACATGTGTCCACTAGGATGTTGAATGTTGCAACCAAAAATCATCCTAAAGATGGTCCTGCTATCCTCGAGGCGACTGTACCTAACGAATTACGGAATATGAATAAGCATGTAGTCTCGGTAATGACCAGAGCTCAAAAGAGACGGGTAAAAGAGCAAAAAAACAAAACCAAGCCTAACTAATGAGACCTCTGACTGTGACTGGATTGATCACCCAAGCATAGTAGAGTTACTCAAAAACCTAAGGAACTACCAGAATTGAGTTTCAATATTAAAGACTATACTATAAAAATATATTAAAATTGGAAGGTCATAAAATAAGTCAAAAAGTGGGCGAGTCCCACTCGCAATTGTCAGACTTAATTTTTTTACCTTACACTTTTGGTCCATTGTCAGCCCTAATATGTAATGCACTAGATTTAGTGCTATCTAGATTGTTGATCACAGAAGTGCATTTTGCACTGTCCAGTATTTGTTGAAGCCATATAATATAGTCAGCTATTTAGAATGACCAAGTTCAAATCAATTTACAAGATTGAATGAGTCAATCACGCGTTTTATTGTGTCTATTAAAAGGACCTACACGTTGTACACAATAGACGTCGTATGTACAGTCAGGGTCAGTTAAATGAAGCATCTGAAGTACACAAAAAACATCAAAGGATGGCAGCCCGGTGGCGCGTTGGCAGACTTGGCAGTGCTACCTCCGGCATCAGAAAGTGCGGGGTCGATCTGGCACTGGGCAAACAATTATGTGATGAGAAGAAGAATGAAAGAAGACGCACTAAGCAACAAAAAACATCATAGATAAATAGATAGAATATGCTTTTATTTGCAACACACAGAGTAACAACATTACAAACATAACAATACAATACAAACAAACATAATACGGAGAACACACAATAGCTTACAGACTATTAGCAACAAGGCTGCCTTATTGCTTAAAGCAATCTTTTCAAGGCAACCTTAGGGCAACATAAAGTTTGATTGCCTAGTTCATTACAGGTTAGTTAAGTTTAAAATGCGTTTGTGCCAATTAATGTAAAACATTAATTGGCACAAACGCATTTTAAACTTAACTCTACATTAAGTATCCAGCTGTCTCCTTTTCTCGTTCTAAGTTTGACAGTGACCGCCATAATTTAATGTGTCGTTAACATGTGTTTGTGCAAGTCACAGGTACCAAAGCGCAAGTCATGCAATAACACTCTAAGCTACCTTTTAATAATGTTGAACACTTGAGCCTCTTCCTTATGCGGTGGACGTCTTTAATCCGATGCGGCTTTTCATATCATAATAGTCAGTGGTCTTCTGACACTAAAAATTCCTGGATAAAGAAATATGAGTTGACAATGTGGTTGACAATGATACCTGCTCGTCAGTACAGTTAAGTGAACATTAATTATTCCATCAAAATCTATTTGACTACTTTTATTTTCAAATTTCCCATGAAAGCAAACAAATACCTATTGTTGGACGCCCACCTACAAGGTTGTCAGACGACTTGAGGAAAGTCACAGAAAGCCGCTGGATGCAGGCCGCTGCCAACAGGTCGCATTGGAGGCATTTGGGGGAGGCCTATGTCCAGCAGTAGACTTCTTGTGGCTGAGATGAAGATGATGACCTATTGTTTAGCACAATTGAAAATATATATTTTTTCTTTCTAATTGCGCGAGCAAAGCCGCTCTTATCGATTAGTATTTTCAAAATACTAAACATCATATTCAATTACGATGTACCAAACAAAGGCTGATATGTATTTCCAAATAAAACATATTGAAAGCAATTTTCCTGTAGAGATTTCCCCCGGTTTTCAGCCAATTGGAGGGATCTCTGTCAATAAGATCCAACATTCGGGTCATGTCCAATTCAGGCCACCAATTTTATTATGAAAACTTTATTGCTTTTGTTATTTCAATGAATAAAAGTATTTTTATATCCACGATACTCTATTTAAAGTTTAAGCAGTAAAATAGATAGCCTTTTTACGAAGGATTTTATTGTAAAAGATTTTGTCATTCACAATAAATTTAGGTATAAAATGTGGTCTAAAAAGTTGATAACGACCATGGTAGACATCTATCATGATCTAAAGACTATAGGTGATTAAAAATCTAAAGAATATAGATGTTATACTTTTTCCCGTTAATTCCGTTCCCATGCGAATTTAGTCTTTTGTGTAAACTACATAAAAGATTCCCTGGTTTTAGTTTTATAAAATAACAATATAGGACAACACAATACACATTTTACAATTATGTATGTAAAGGTTACGTAAGTTAATAATAAAAATACATTAAAAATGACGATGACCCAAAATATAAAACTTTATCAAGGTTTTTATAGGACAGGATTAGGATAGTGTTAAAAATATCGATGCCACGTTATCGATTTGGTGCCGGTAAAGAATCTCCGTTTGGGCACACGCTCCTCTGAACAATATTATGTAGGTATAAGACCTAACGGACCTACTAATTAAATAATCAACGCTCCAACGAACATCTAAGCCTGGCACGAAATATGGCAGTAATATACGTAAGGCGCCGACCGTCATGTGGTTTAGTCTTTTAAAAAAACGTTTTAAATTAATTGAATTTAACTATTGAGGTTTATTAACTTTCATGGTGGGTTTTAGTAACTATTAACAGGTTCCTAATGAAATGAAAATCTTTATTCAGAGAATAGACCTCCACTGTAGTTTTTTGTCAATTGGACACCATTGCTTCGATCGCTCGCTCGCATCGCAACTGACTGAAGTGTGGTGGTGTCAATTTGCACCATTGCAATTCCGCAAAATCTCAGTACAGGGCGGACAGCGTGTTTATGTCAATTGATAATTGAATTAGTTTGTTTACGAATTGTGAACAAAATAATTAAATCTAATAATAGAATGTATCATACATTCTATTATTAGATCCTAATATGGTTATAGCAATTGGAAATAAACACAGTAATTTTCCTGAATTGTCTTTATTAGTTATTAGTATTTATTAGTATTAGTTAACGCTGAATAGTTTGTTATTTGTTTGAACAGACTAATCTCTTGAACTATCAATACAATTAAAATATATTACATTTATAAATATATTCCTGTATATATATATTCCTGATTCTTGAGGATATACGACCGGGGAAGTACACATACCACAGAACACAGATAGGGTTATCACAGAACATCGGCGTCAAGTAGCAATGCGCTACGTTCAGTGAATGAGAGCCAGAACCTCAACTCCTTTTCTTACAATTTTTCCTTAACCCTATTCCCTTTCTTGCACCAGGCAACGTACCTATTGGTAGCTCCTCTGGTATAACTGATGTTTATAGGTACCAGTAACAACTTTCCACCAAATGCTTGTTTGCTTGAAATATGACATAAAGCAATGAAACGTATGGAAATTTAAAAACCATAATCTCTACTTGTATAGTGATACAATCGTTACGATTAGTTAGGATTTAACGTAATCTCCGATCATACATGCATAATGTCACGAATATAATCCTTACTTCCCCGTGGCGGTAAAGTCAACAACATATAGCCAAACTAATATTTGGTACACTTCATAATCAGCATTTCAACACGACAACTGCTTGAGGACTCCCTGGTGTATCTGTGCTCAATGAGGGGCGATGATCGTTTACCATCCGGTAACCCAAATGTTATTTTGTCTTCCTTTTCCATAAAAAGAAAAAGAGAACAACAAAGTTTTGACGTGAAAGTCGTTTATTAATTTTGAATGCTCCTTTCGAAATCAGGCCGCCAGTAATGAAATTTTATTCATGTTTTCTTCCCTCTGGAAAAGACAGTAATGGATGTTCATACATTTATTCCTCCCGCATATTCTTAGAAAGGAATCACGTACTTTCTCGCTGCTTTGAAGGAAGAAAGACAATACTTTCCGTAGTATAAAAAATATTGAAACAAGAATGGTTAGTTGAACAGTAAAAACTTAAATTTAAAATTTAAAAAACCCCCGACTCAAAACCTCTAAAAAGTAAATAAATAATAATTATGTACCCCATAATCGACCTTTTAATTTTATGATATAATATTTATATTAGTTAATAGTAGTTAGCCATAATACCTACTTCCAAAGCGTCATCCCGTCGGGGGAACCGCTAAGTAAAAATTTATTACTAGCTGACAATTTGATATCTACTGTCTATTAGTTAATAGTACCTACATAGTCATCTTTAAATGTCTATAGCGGTCCCCCGACGTGATGACGCTTTGGAAGTAGGTATTATGACTAACTACTATTAACTAATATAAATATTATATCATAAAATTAAAAGGTTGATTATGGGGTACATAATTATTATTTATTTACTTTTTAGAGGTTTTGAGTCGGGGGTTTTTTAAATTTTAAATTTAAGTTTTATTTGGCGTTTTTTATAGTTTCTTTCCTATTTTATTCTAATCCCTATCCGTTTCATTTGTATTTTAGATATGTATGAGAGGTATTGCGAAATATGTATGAGGGTATTGTGAAACATGTATGAATGGTATCGCGAAATATGTATGAGAGGTATTGCCATATATATGTATGAATGGTATTGCGTGAAATATGTATGAATAGTATTGCGAAATATGTATGAGCGGTATTGCGAAATATGTACGAGAGGTATTGCGACATATGTATAAGTAAGAGGTATTGTGAAATATGTATGAATGGTGTTACGAAATATGTATGAGAGGTATTGCGACATATGTATGAGAGATATTGAAAGTACTCGTCAAGACGTATCAAACGAGCCCAAACTCGATGGGGTTATGTCTTTTAACTGAGTACCTACCCATGACCATCTTCCAGCTCCATCATCAGATCAGCTCCATAACTGTTTTAACAAATGTGTGCGACCAGGAGTAGGTCGAGCCTCGCTCGCTTCGCTCGCTCGGTTTTTGATGGCCAAACCTAACCTAACCCGGCGAAATATCATAGATAGTCATCCAGCTTCATCATCAAATCCTGGTTACCATCCTGCATCAAAGTACTCGTCAATACGGATCAAACGAGCCCAAACTCGATGGGGTTATGTTATGTCATGTAATTACTAAGTTCCTATGGCCACCTTCCAGCTCCATCATGAGACCCTGGTTACCATCTGGCACCAAAGTACTCATCAAGACGGATCAAACGAGCCCAAACTCGATGGAGTTATGTCATGTAATTACTAAGTTCCTATGGCCACCTTCCAGCTCCATCATGAGACCCTGGTTACCTCTAGCACCAAAGTATACAGATACACACGTCAAACTTATAACACCCCTCTTTTTGGGTCGGTGATAAAAACACAGCGCGATAGCAATAAACATTAAGTATGACGAGTGAAGCCGCGAGCCCAGCTAGTGAATTATAACTAAAAATGAACTATTCAATAAGACCATTCCAATGAACCCAAACACGATACATCTGCTGTAATTTGACGAGGAGTTGAGTATACTGCAGGTTCCAGATGATGCTGCAGCATCAGATCAAGTTTACCATATTCTTGCAATATCATGACAGTAACAGTATACCAAATTTCAAATCGATCTAACAAGTGGAAGTTGCTCATTTTCCTTCATCAAATAGAAAAAAGCTGGTGATCTTCAAACGGCTGAACAGATTTTCATGAATCATAGCTAAGAACACTCCCGCACAGGTCACCTTTCAAACAAAAAAAATGCATCAAAATCGGATCATTCGTTTGGTTGCTACGATGCCACAGACAGATCCACAGATACACAAATACACAAGTACACAAATACACAAATACACACGTCAAACTTATAACACCCCTCTTTTTGCGTCGGGGGTTAAAAATAATCAAAGCTAAATGAAACACACGTTTTTGTCATCATGTTAATTTTCCCAGAAAAGTTTCTTGTTTTTCCTCTGTCGAAAGCCTTCTGGGAATGTAAGTAATTGCTACATTCCGCGATCAAATATTTAAGGAGCCCCATTTAGGAGTTTACCTGTACCAAAACAATTTATTTACAACTCACCAGTGTGTGAACTGTACTGTACATTATTTAACAAACAAATTAGGGACGCTAATTCTATTTCGGTTTAAGTATTCCTTTGTGAATATTTAAAAAAACGTGTGAAAGTGAAATGAATTTACTTAATCTAACAATTTAGACTTATTTGCAATGAAATAATGTATTCTATATAAAATATTATAGTTTCACTTTAATTTATCTAATAATTAGTTTTGTGTGATATTCTGTTCTTGGCAAAATGTATAACTGTAAGTATAATTCTAATGTGTGGTTCTAATTTTAATTTTTGTATGGACTGTTTGTGTCTGATAAAAAATGTTTTTTTTAATTTTTTTTTTATTAATTGCTAAGTATAAATATTTAAGTTCTAAGTACTATTATGAATTCTGTGGTTCTAGTTAAAATCTCAATAAAATATCCAACCACTTTTGTCTGCTCAGGCCTCCAAATGATTATGTTAAGAGACGTAGGTATTTTAAAAAGGTTAAAAATACTGTAGTAAAAAAATAATTGTGTTTAAAGTGAACACAATAGTTTCTTATACAAAAAAAATGTCTACGACTCGTAGACATTTCACCCTGTAGCGGCGGTTGGCTACGGCAAGGCTACGGTAAATAACGGGTGTCAACAGTACGTAGAGGTCGTCTACGCCGTGTAGCAGATGTCTATGACATTACAGCAGTCCCTACGTACGTACATACATACTTACATCCATAGCTCCATAGTAAAACAAATATTTTTACGACCTGCAAATATTTGCTCCAAGCCTGAGTATATGTAGTGTAAATGACACTTTGTTGTTATTAACACAGGAATCATAGCGTAATAGTTCGATATCGAAGAATATTTGAGACCAAATAGTTGCGTGTACCACCCTAGACCTCATCTCTGATTATCATCAGTCAAAATTGAGTTCAAACGCACTAAAATCAATAGTAAAAAAAAATATGTTTTCTTATCCTAATCTGACTATCCATAATAATAAATGTATAGCGGCAAATAGACTACCAGATGGTTATAAAAGTACTGAAATACACTAAAAAAAACACACGTTGCACAGAAAACCAAATGGAAAATACAGCTGACTGTAAAATAGAAAAAAAAATTCAAACATCACTTTATGTTATGTATAAGTAATAAATTCAGAAACTTTGCTTTCCCAACCCTCACTTTGCATTACACAGTGCATTTCCTGCGTCTCCGAGTGGTACAGAGGGATGCGAGCAAGAATGCCATTAGAACTCAATCACGTGGAAAGTTGGACGTGTTCCTGGTGACGTTGCGTGTTTGGTGACTATACGTGACTCTATTCGAGACCTACACTTGGAATTTTAATCTTGAATTACATGAGTCTCACTTTTTTCTTGGTAGAAGAGCGTTTGGATCATCTAAAACCAGTAAAATCTGCTCCTATGGGCCTATAGGACTACCACTTCTCCAAAAAATTACGTTATCTTTCCATAGTTCAACAGGTTTTTATGTATAAGGATTTCCGAAATTCCCACGGAAAAGCATTATACATGTAACTGATGTAAAACGAGTTCTATACGATACTATCACTACATAGTATAAAACAAAGTCGCTTTCTCTGTCCCTATGTCCCTTTGTATGCTTAAATCTTTAAAATTACGCAACGGATTTTGATGCGGTTTTTTTAAATAGATAGAGTGATTCAAGGGGAAGGTTTTTATGTATAATACATTCCAAAATTCCCACGGGAAAGCGGGATACACGCAAACGAAGTTGCGCGGGTTTCGCTAGTAAATTATAAAGAAGAAAAATTTGAATTTTTGTTTGTAGTAAGCTCAAAAATTACTGAACCGATTTCAAAAATTCTTCCACCGTTGGGAAGCTACGTTCCTAGATTCCTAGGTTCCTAGATTCCTAGGTGATTCCTAGATTCCTAGGTGACATAGGTCTTTTTTTTTTAATAGAGATCACAACTAAAACTTAAGCAATGCCGGGGACAGGCTAGTATTCAGTTTAGAATTAATCAGCTGGTCTACCATGAAGTGTAATTCCGAAACTTCGGACGTTCGTTTCGTTGAATTCTAACCATGAAGTACATTTCGTTACGAAATACGTACGAAAACGATATGCCTTCGTTTTTCCTCAGTATTACCTACCATGAAGTTGCAATCCGAAACACGGAATGTCATTTTTGACAGGACTAATATCGGCTCTTAATGTCAAATTACACGAAAGCTCAAGGGCTAACGTTTTACTTTCGTAAGTATAAATTTTCAAGTAAAATTTTGTTTAAAATTTATTTCTCATAAGACATTATACATGTAAGTCTCTTATACTTAATTTTAAAGTAATAAGTGCTGCAATCAGCGTACAGTGCAGTGGTTTTTTTTACTAATTTGTGGCGTCGACCGACCATTTGTTTGGGCCATACCCATACGCGCCATACGCGTGACAAAGTTGTCGCCGTCCCGCACGGCCGGATAGCGCTGTCTCACTCTGCGCGTTAGCCGCCGAAATTCAACTGGTTCGCGCACGCACAGCAGCTCTTCCCGCGCATTCTAATATTCTTTATTTTTACAATATTTACATCAAATTTATTTTTTAGCTGTTCAGTTTTGTGACTTTCAGTATTACCTCAGTTTATGTGAGTTTATTACTACCTACATTTACATACTGACTTTTCCCATTTATTAAACTCTAATTGGTAGGATGTTGTGCACTACCGGCACCCTGCCACAAATTATTTTGTTGATGTAGTGAATTTATTTTGCACTGAAACGTCCGCTTTTACACAGTTTCAGCCCATAGTGTTTATAAATTTATAAATACGACATATACTGCATTAATATTTTAGTGAAAATGACGATGTACGCAATTTTGAGGTGATGGAGGAAGAGAGGACGGAACGGCGCCGGCCGGCGACGGCGGGCCGTCGTCTAGGTTCCACGAAAGAGCTATGCCTGTCGAGGAGTTCTTAATCAAGGTCGAAGAGCATTTAGATCATGGAACTCTCTCATTCAACTTCTTCAGCAAACTAGGTAAACAAATTTTGAATAATTATATTTTATGATTTGACAATATTTTTAATGGTGTTATAAGACATGAAGTTTCAAGTACTAATAAAAAGAGATTAATCACAGTAAATCAAATTCTTTTATTCAATGTTAACATAAAAATGGATAAATAGAGAATTATATAATTTAAAACATGATAAAATCTTAATTGCACGAAATAAAGTTTATAAAAAATTCATTAGGTCATCTTTTCTTGTCTTTCAGATTACATAATGGACTGTGTGTGGATCTCTCACCCTCCGAACGAAATGCAATGCTGCTGGGTTTCCTGATTGTATTGGAAACCATATTGGATACCAATTTATAGCCGTGATTCAATTTCTTCTTCAGATAATTTGTATCATGCAGTTCTATGTAATAGTGCCGCGTAAGCTTGCACGTAGGTATTCTCATACGTTTCTCTTTTTCATTGTCGCCAATTAATAAATACTAGTATTTTCAATAAAATAAGATGTTTCATTTGTCATTAAAGAAATCCGCGCAACTTCGTTTGCGTATATTTTGTTTCTCATAATAGTTTGTGTTACTATTAAAAAAACGCATTAAAATCCGTTGCGTAGTTTTATACCTACTATGTAAGATTCTCAATTCTCATATCAACAATATCGCTATTGAGACGAATATAAATAACACAACGCGCCTTATTTAAAATGTCCATAACTTGTATAAATTAAACAATAACGAACATACTTTTTAAATTGTCTGGTATATACTACTTCATTTATCACAAAAAAAAATCGCGTGACTATAAAAGACCTCTCATCTTTCATTCACTCACGAAAGTGCTCTATGGTTCCGTACCAAATTGTTGAATACGAAAAATGTTCATGGTAGCTTCTTGTTTCGTATTGCGGACGTGTTTCGTTCGGGTCCGTTGTTTCGAATGGACATCTTCATGGTAGACCAGCTGATCTCTTTTCGACAGTTCGTTCATCTGTCTGTCAGCGGGTTTTATTATAAAACTAAATAGCCTGAATTTTTCAGTGTTTTTGTCTGTTGTTGTTTTTTTTTTCATAAAAATAGTCTAAAAAAATAACTTCAGGCAATATTTCAATTTTGGTCCTGTCATGGCAGAGCTCGAAATCCAATGAAGCGTAAAGCTGAATGCGTTTTTTGTATATTGCGCTGTATTTCCGTTCAATATCATTCGCAAAAGAGCATCTAATTTCATTCATTTAATAGCCTCTGCATATAGAGAAATTTATTAGTATCATAGCTAGAAATTTTAATATAAGCGTCAGAGGACAGAAATGATTTTCTTTTTTTGAGAGTTTGAGAAAGCAAATGCGCATACGGGTCACTTGAAATTGAAAGGCAGAATATCGACAATAGCAATGCGTTTCGTTCGGCGAGTGAGAGCTCCGGAAGCCCGGAAAAGGAGAGAAGAAAGTAATTACTTTCTTCTCTCCTTTTCCCCTTCCCTACTACCGTACCTATGACGGCCGCCGTGGCTTAATGGTTACCATGCCACCCAGGAGTCCCGGGTTCGAATCCTGGTCGGATCATGATGAAAAACAAACTTTTTCTGATTGGCCTCGGGTGTTGGATGTTTATCTATATATGTATTTGTTATAAAATATAGTATCGTTGAGTTAGTATCCCATAACACAAGTTAGGCGCTAGCTCAATCTGTGTGATTTGTCGCTATACATATATTTATTTATTTATCTAGGTACTATCTCCCTATCTTGTAGCATGCAACGGATAGCGATCATATCCCATTACCCAACTCTAATAAAAATATACAAAAACATAATATTATAACAACAATAAAAAAAACAAGAAGAAAAACCAATAACTTAAACCATCTTGAACATAAAATCAAGTTAAGTCGGAGAAAATTATAATTTTAACTTTGAAACAATTTACGTAAAGAATAATATAATATTGTTACTTCGAACAAATACAATCAGTCGCTTGGCCTCAGGCAAAAACCACAGTATGGATTCAGTATGACATCTTCATACCAGTTTGATTCGGACGTTGTTGTTACTTGTTATTTGTTATACGAAGCCAATTCCTTCCTTAAATCAATTGACAACCAGGTGGCGGTGACTCCACTTTCTGCACCAGAGGGTGAAAGTATGATTACCGCAAGGAAGGATATATGAAGGATGATGATGATGAAGGGAGGATAGGAATAAAATCGGATAGTATTCTTTTTGAAAAACTAGTAAAATACTCGCAACTTCGTTTGCGTACCTATAACTCGCTTTCCCGTGGAATTTTTGAAAAATATGTTCTTAGTACACCCCTAGACGTCGTAAGAAACCTACATTCTAAATTTGGAATCTCTAGACCTAGCAGTTTGGGCTGTGCGTTGATATATAGTTAAATCAGTCTGGACTTTGAATTTTAAATATATAGATTAGTCAATTTAAAGTTTGAAGATAATTAAGATTTGCTTTTAATTTGAATCGAAACAAAAATTGACATTTTATTTAAATAAATTAGCTGATAAGAGTTTTAAAGTTGAAATACTTAGACCGCACTTTGTGTATGCCTTTAGACACCATTTTTAGGTTTTATTTATGAATAAATTAAAAGTAAAAAATATATATTTAAAAACAAGCTTTTATTTAATTGCGCTAAAAAGAATAAAATAAACTTTTCTTTTAAAACTTTAACTATCAACTTATAACGTCATTACACAATTTATATGACATAAAAGCTTGTCGCGAGATTTAATTACTAACATTTATTCGTAGTACGAGTAAATGTTAGTTCGATAATTATGTTTTCTAATACAGGTAAATCTCGCGACAAGCTTTTATGTCATATAAATTGTGTAATGACGTTATAAGTTGATAGTTAAAGTTTTAAAAGAAAAGTTTATTTTATTCTTTTTAGCGCAATTAAATAAAAGCTTGTTTTTAAATATATATTTTTTACTTTTAATTTATTTTTTACTTTTTAGTTATCACTGGACAGGTTTCGCAGTGCCATCTATTGTCGAAAGGCGGTACTAGTCTAATGAATTTATTTGTTATAACTAGCACCAGCAATTTGAATACCTACCTATATAATTTCCTGATTTTACTACAGTCACCCTGCGACAAACTAAACGGGTTTATGTACCCGTCAAAAATAAAATACCGACCAAGGGCAAGTAGAACTCGCGCATGAAATCCCTTCCCATAATCATACTAGTCATACTATCATACTAATATTATAGATGAGAAAGTGAGTTTGTTTGTTGTTATTCCTTCACGGCTTGACTAATCAGTTTGATCATTATGAAAATTTCTATATATATTGTCAGGGGTACAGAGCCCAACATAGGCTTCCTTTTTACCCGTAAAAGTATGTCAATCCAAAGGGAAAATATTTTTTCTACTATTAGAGAGCGCTGTATGGGATGCTATCGGCCAACAGATGGCGCCACAAGTCGCGCTATGGGTTGTTTTGTTGTCAAACGAGATCTATGTCATAAAATTAACGCGAGCGAAGCCGCGAAAAAAAGCTAATAATAGATAAAATACATTTTAATTCAAAACCGGTATAAAAAGAGCCATGTACCAATGTAAGATGTACCAAGGGTAGGGTCACATTATATTGGTTGTTTAAAGAAGAAGAAGTAACTACAAATTTACGATTTTCAGATTTATTCCTGTACTTGTGCTACATCATCTTGCTTCTTGCCAAATTTCATGATTCTAGGACAACCGGAAGTACCCTATAGGTTTTTGGTCGGAACGGTTTTGTACGAAAAACGGAACACAAACGGCTGTATTCCGTTTTTCGTACATCGTATCATAATATTGTATTGTCATCTGATCTACAGTTTTAAGCAAAATTTCAGCTCAATCGGTCTTCGGGAAGTGGTTCAAATTTTCGTTCCAAGATTCCGCCCTTACATACATACATACATACATACATACATACATACATACAGGTCAAGTTAAATAAAAGCTTTTAAAAATGCATTATTGTTTGTATCGAGATCTGTCGAGCTGTTCCCACTCAAGACAGGAATACTAAACAAAAAAATTGAGTGCCTGCCACTTTGCTCCATCACTTGGCAGGGCTGCAGGAATTCTGCCATAGAGTAGGAAGATACTGTTTCAAACTCGCCACTTCAGAAATATTGACTTTAGATATCATTAATATCTACACAAACAAAGATATAGCTCTTGAGTCTCATAGAAACTTTTAAAAGTTTTATACGTACCTACGTATGCTATCTATCATCATTTTATTGTATTTCAAACTTTGCAATATTTAAGTTTGTTGTTATATTTTTCCATAAAATGTATAGTCTACATCGTTTGCAAACCTTCTTATAGGTTTTTCAATGCCATATCTTATACCTAGTTAGCTATTTCCTAATCCATTGGGACTGGCGAAGTCCGCTGCGTAAACCTAAGGATTTAGCGAAGATTTACTTACGGCCACGGGACCGTTTCCCGTCAGACCTACGCGAACTTTTTCATTCACTTGAACAATATCGCTTCCACATGGCAAAGCCACGGAAACGGTCCCAATGTAAACTAGGCCTAAGCCTGCCTGTGTTATGGGTACTTTGACAACGGATATTTAGATTACATAGAAAACACCTACCTACCGCCGCTGGGATACCGTCAGTTGTGTTATATTGGTACACCGATTACTATGGCTGATTTTAGAGTCACGCTGACCGCAAGCTCGGTCGGCTTGTCGTAGGCGCTGACACCTGAAAACGTATGAAACTTTGAGAAGCGGTTGCTGTTAGCGTCTCGACGGTCAGCGGGACTCTAAAACCAGCCTATATGCATAGTAATAGGTTCTATAGCAATCATGGACCTAAGATAATTCGATTCCAGCCCAGTTTTGAACTCAAAGATACGCACTTTATCAAATCCGTGAATAGTTTCTAATATTTTGAAATACTATTAATATATTCAGAATCCTGTTGGTAACTGTCCTTTGACATCCCTTTGACAAAGCAGGACAAAGAGATAGAAAACGTCACTGTCACTGTGACGGAAGCCATGGAAAGATGTTGTTCATACACAAGCCTCCGTCAATTTTATACCTTGAATGTTTCCTAAATGTATGGATCGTAAAGGTCGAAATTAAATGCATGTCACTCGGCAGGCTGACCATACACCTACGCAATTGTCGAGAATAGGGTTGCGGGTCCATTGTGTGAGTAATATATCAGAAACTTATCAAAATTATACGAATGCCTTTCATGACGTATGAGTACGTTTGTAAATGGCAAAGTTCATGCATCTATGACTGCTATTATGCTCGTGGTTTTACCCGCAAAATCTCGTTGTGCCTTTCTCAGGCCTAATTTCAAACAAACCTGTCCAACTGTTTTTGCGTGAAAGAGAAAACATTCATACATCCTCACAAACTTTGTCGTTTAAAATATTAATAGGATTATCTGTTATTTTAACTATTCATTTTCTTTATTTAATCATGAATTGGATGGGTTTCGTTATCTCGAGCTACTCCGTGCTTCGTTAAGCCGTCGGTCCCGCTGTTGTCGATAGATGACGTTAAATCAAGTCGGTGGCCTTCGGGCTGCTTGAAAACACCGGCCTCTGCCAATCCGCATTGGAGCAGCGTGGCAGAGTACGCTCTAATCACCTTCGATTGAAGGGAGACCCGTATCCCTGCAGTGGGATGATTATGGGTTGAAATGATGATGAATAAGAAGACATAATTGAATAAATAAATCGGTGTCAAAAACTATGACGATCCAAAAATAGGGACAAGATTTATATTACCTAATGTTTTTAATTTTCATGATAGAGATTTAAACGGGAAAATTGACATAAGACGATGCAGACTAAGTTAGCCGACTTAATGGAATAAAACAAACGATTCAGTAGAAAACACAAAGATACACAACTGGTGAAAGTTATGTGAAAAGTTTCTTTTTGTCCCCGCTGGGCCTAGCTGAGTTTACGACCGAACAAGAGAATTAGAAAAAATATACCAGTTCAGCCTCAACATATTTTTGTAATGGCTATTGGACATTTCTCTGAGAATTTATCTTGGTGAATGCTTTAAGAATCAGAAATTGATACAGAAATACCTTTAATATTATAGAGCACACAGCATAAGCTACCATTTGGAATATATTTTATTCGAATCGGAGGCTATTCTGATATTCATCCTACTTCCAATCTTACTAATATTATAAAGGCAAAATAAATAAGTAAATAATTTAAGTTAAGTGTATGTTTGTTACTTCTTCACGCTCAAATGGCTGGGTTGGGTCAATAGTTATGATATTTGGTATGTAGGTAGCTGATACACCAAACACAAGCCTACCTACTGCTAGGTACTTAATATATGCATATATTGTATATACACTTTCTACCTTTATTTATTTTTTTACACCTTTAAATGTAGGTATATATGTATACCAGTAGGTATATTAATACGCTTTTTTTTTCTCTTCATTTATAGTGTTATTAATTATTTGTATAATTTTTTTCTTCGTCATCAGAAATTACAGATATTTTGTGTTAATTTTATATTTTTTGTTTATTTGTATCTTATTAATACCATTTTAAAAGAGCAAGTGCTAAGTTTCTTGCCAGTTTCTTCTTAGCACAAATCTGCCGTCTGAACTGGTGGTAGGAAAAAATTGTGACGATTCGAAAGAGCTTATATTAGGCCTATTTGAATAAATAAAAAAATATTTTTTTTTCCTTGGATTAACACATAGGGTACTTTTTATCCCGATAAGTACGCGATTCCCGTAGGATTTGATCAAAAGTCTGATATAGATGGCGCTACTGTGCATAAATAAATACACGCAATACACGCAAACGAAGTTGCATGGATTTCACTAGTATTTAAATATACTACAGTACCAAATCAACCGGTTTTTTTTTTAAGTCAGGAAAATGCATTACTGCATGTCCCGCCACTTGGGGAAGCGACAGGGGTCTGTCGGGCTCGCCTCTCTAGCCAATGAGGGAGTAACAAACCAACCTACTAAACAATCGAATAAGCACTACCACCACGCAACTTTGAATTCAATCTGTATGAATTGTCCCTATATATTTATTTATTAAAAAATAAAAAAATAAAAAAAATTATTATAAATAACTGGCTGATGCCCGCGATTTAACCCGCGGAACCCCACTTTTCCTGACTATATGTATTATGCATGTAAAGCTCTTGAATCACTATGTAAGTATCTATAGCTCGGTTAAAAACTGCATTAAAATCCGTTGAGTAGTTGAAAGATCTAAGCGAACACACAGTGGATACATAAGCCACAATGCATAATTTGCAAGAATGTATAAAATGACAATTAAACGATATTGCAATATCGAGAACACAATTTTAGAAAACACTTACAAAACGAAAAACAAATATTTACTTTGTAAACTTACATGATAGACTTGTGATTATGAACCAAATTGCTAACGAATTGAATTGATTGCTTTGGTGACTTGTTTAGTTGGCTTTCCTGACATTTACTAACAAAAATGATTTCTGAAATTAACATCAAGCCAAGGGTGCATTCGTACTTAATTGACAAGCTACTGTAACTAATGAGTGGAAAAAAAAGGAGAGAAAAAAAAAGTACAAAAAAGGCCGTAACCGGTTTTCTTTCGCCATTTCTTTTTACCGGTTGCCAATTTGCTTGTGTCCGAAATGGTGGTAGTATATAACGTAGTTTATTTTCTTTATTTAAACAAGTTGTAAATGACAAGAAAAAGGTCTAATTTCTGAAATAAACGATTTCATTTCATTTCATTTCACTGCATATTCGATAGTCGACCAACTCGATAAGACGTCAAGAATAATTTATTGGCTCAAACTGTTATTACAGTGAACCAATGAAAGAGGTGACCAGGGAATTAAGAACAATGATTTTTTTACTAATAATGCAAGCATTAATAAGAAACTTGTAATTACACAGTACAATATGAATACTATTGATAAATAAAAATTGAGTGAATCCCTTCACGCTACTTCATAAGCTGACTGTATATGTGTCGCATGCATCTGGTTTAATCCGCCATTTGATTGAATGACTAAAGGACAACTCGTCAAGTCGTTGAATGTAACGTTCAACGTCTTGACTGAACTTCATTTAGCGAAGTCGTTGAATGGAATATAGCCGACTTGAATAACCTATAAAATACAAAAAGTTTGTTATTGTCGCGAGGTAACCCTAACCTAACAGACCAATGTCTGTCTGAACACTTACTAACCGAACTAAATTTGAATCACCTGACTGATTTACGTCCGCCCTGTTGAATGGGCTATGTTACAATCAGCTAACTAGTTGGACGTTGAGTGACGTTTGTTCAATCAACGTTTGGCCTAGTCATTCAATTTGAATGCCGTCATTCAATCAAATGGCGGATTCAACCAGATGCCTGCGACATATGGACCATACCGACGACGTCATTGCA
This sequence comes from Endotricha flammealis, assembly GCA_905163395.2. Taxonomy (NCBI): domain Eukaryota; kingdom Metazoa; phylum Arthropoda; class Insecta; order Lepidoptera; family Pyralidae; genus Endotricha; species Endotricha flammealis. Next base: position 9,382,339 of record LR990869.1, on the reverse strand, counting down.
CCTATTAACATCGCTGAATCACAATAAATATACACAGGTGTTTTCAATGGCAAATAAAATTTTATTGAATTCTTACATTTTCATATAAAATAAAATAATGTTAAAAACATGTTTATAATCTAATGAAATAATAGACTATTGGTCTTTACGATAATAATAAGATTATTAGGAAAATAATAAGATTTTCATTTGAACTAACCATTTTTATTTTGTAAAAAATTTTGAAAGAAAACTTAAAAAAGTTTCTAACAGTAGAATCTTATCTGTGCCGATGGGCTACTGGTAGTAGTAGTTGGTATTAAGGGGCTCCAAGGAGCCGATGACCTTGAGGATTCGACCTCAAAGTAACGTTACTTCACCCCTTCACCCCGCTTTAATATTACGATAAATGCCAAAAACTTGACATCTATTGATCATTTTGTAGTACTAAGTTTTGATAAAAACCTTGCCTTTTTCACCACTAGAGGGCTGGCAATGACGCGGCGCGGCGCGGTAATATTAACGACATCTAGTTGAAAAACCAATTATTAAAATATTTGAACACTTTCCATAGACCTCTAGAACTAAACAATATCAGTTGACACTTTTAAAATGTCATGTGAATTATAATAGAACTAAATATATTATTATCAAAAACAAATCTTAACATTGCAAATGAAATTTTGCAGGCGATGTATGTTATGTCGTATTTGGTTGGTTACACAAAATTATTTAACAAATCCCGTTTTTTTTGCTCTAGTTGTACCATACTATCTCAGGAACTATAAGCCCTATCAAAATTATGGATTAGACAGAAAAATTGGGTATTTTTCTCTGATTCACATTCAATGAAAAAGGTAATTTTGCTACAACTCGTGTTGTACCGGTTTTCACAGGACACACACATTTTTTTGAAATATTGATCGGCTGGATTTTACTATCGATACAGTACCAAAATAGTCATTTTCAACAAAAAAAAAACTGTACGTCTGCGTGTTATACCGTATCACGCAAAAACCACGGAATTTGAAGAAAGAATTTTGATGAAATTTTACACGGAGATCTCGAGTCAACATTTAGAGTGCTTTTTATCCCAGAAATGCGTAAAACTATAAAATCCAAACTCCACGCAGGCGAAGCCGCAGGTACCCACTAGTATGGTATGAAAGGCACTATGAGTCAAATAAATGACGTAATCTATATCATAATATTATTTGCGACATACAATACATAGTTAAATTTCGCCACATCACTTAATGTTTACGATGGCTATATGGTTGATTCAAGAAATCATTAGTAAATAATGTCCACGTTGGTGCTCATGTTTTTTATTTGATTTTTACACTTCTTTTTAGCAATATAATTTTATGTTTTACTTTTTACCTACCTAACAATAAGTTACGTACGAGCAGTAAAAAAATATTATAATAAAAATGTCCTCAAAATTTTTAATTGGTATCTGATATTGTCTATTTTTATACACATTAGAAAATAATATTTTTCGTTTTTTCGTTTTTCGTAAAAAGAAAAATATAATTTTAATGTGTATAAAAATACTTCGACAATTTCATATTCCTATTTAAAAAATTTAATGAATTTTATTACATATTTTTATTATAGTTTTTTACTGCTTGCAATTGTAGGTAGGTAAAAAGTAAAACATAAAATTATATTGTAAAAAAAAGTATAAAAATCAAAAAGCATGAACACCAACCTAAGGATCGAACCAGGAGACACTAGACTAAAACTAGATTTGTTGAATCTACCACAAAGCCATGTAACCAATAGGCGCAGGCAGGCAGCGTCGAAATTTATGTATTGTATGTGGCGCTGTAATGAGCCACAATCATTATCGTGGATAATATAATATACGTCATAATATATAATTCAAAAAGATAAATCACTTTCATGCAATTGTTGTATTTTTTATTTTTGGATATTTTCGTCATAATAATAAAAAATCGAGAGCATGCATGGTGCAGCGAAAATTTGGCACACGTCCATCCATCCGAAAGCGTGGGAGCGCACTGATTACCTTGTGTCCAGTCACCCGCTATCCAGAAATTACGTAATTGACGGAAAATTGCTTGTGACTTGGTTGAAATACACTCAAATTAAAAAACCAAGCTACAAATAAGTAGATAATATTATTGCCTATGTATTAATGTAAATTTTACACGAATCGATGTATAAATACCCAAGTTGAATCGCATTATTTCTTTGATTACTAGGTTCCTTAAATATTTTATTACTCCATAAATATACAGTAATTTCAAATTTCGAGCTACTTAGATGTAGTACAATGATTATAGCACAACATATATTTTTTTGGTGGTTATTCGTTATGGTAGCTAGGAGTAGAGACAACTTGAAAAATAGCTAAGTTTTAGCGAAATTTGTTGGTACGGCCTTAACTATTAGGCAGATGGCGTCACTGCGACTTACGCAGTCTTAGGGATTAAAAAATGTAACCACCATTACCATTCCCGGTAGCTCAGTGATCAGAGCACTCGGCCGGGGGCAGGGGGGGGCAGGTGAAATTTTTCTTTCAAAAATCTTTCATAATAATAAGATTATTAACTAGAAAAAATGTTATTTTTCATCCCTTCATTAGAACAAACAGCAATTCTGAAGATATTATAGCAAATTTAATAAATATTTGAGACGAATTAAAGGGAATATAACTGTGTGTGATAATAAGCTTCTCCTCAATGGCTGTATGTAGGTATGTGTTTATTTATCATTGTAGATGTTACATCATATATTTACAGACATAATACATATATCGATTTGAAACATGAACCCTGGTTGGAATTAAATAGATATTGCAATTTAATAGATAGTTAATTATTTGGTTACGCCATTATAGTAATTGTATTTATTTTGGTTATTAGGTAGACTTTGTATAATATGTAAATAATAATGAGATGGAAGTATGGATAACAAACTTGACTTAATAATGATTCAAGTACAATCGACCCATTTGAATCTTGGCCCACTTTAGGCTTATTTTCTTACAATCATTTCAATACCAGTAGGTGGAAATTTGCCAAGCAAATTTTCTTAGATAATCCGATTAGTCAGTAGAGTGAAAAAAAAACAAAACAGAGTTTACAGCAAGACGTTTCATTGTACATAGTCACATAAAGTCACAGTTCTTTGTAATGGACACATTTCTTTTTAAATTAGCGTGACGTGTAGAGTGGTGAGATGTATGTTCGCGAAACGGAACGTTTTAATAATTACTCGAGATGTCATCCAGTGTGAGTGACAATTCGCTAGAGTGACCAATATGGCAAGTGCGATTTTTTCTGTCAGCACCATTAGAATTTAAAAAATGGTCGACAATCACAATTTTGCGAATATATGTTGTCGTTGTCGACTCTTTAATTTTTTAAGTTTTATTCCAGCAAGGTTCGATCGAGTTACCGTATCGACTCCTTGCCGAAATTTTTAACCCTAGAGATGAAAATCTTTACTATTTTGACGTTTTCAAATTAATTATTAGCAAAGTAGGTCAGGATTCAGTTTGTTCAATTGTGCATCTATAATATAAATATCATATCGTTATGTAACATTATGATTATGAATAAAAAAGATAATCATATAAAACACTGCAATCTTCTCATTCGATTTAATACGATAAATCGTTATTCAATGCACTAATTGTGTGCACTCTGTTTGTTATAAATTTTATACAATAATATGAGTTTAGACAACAAAGTTGTTATAGTGACTGGTGGCAGTTCGGGCATTGGAGCTGCCATTTCTATAATATTTTCGAGAGAAGGAGCTAAAGTCGCATTGGTGGGAAGAAATGAAACAAAGTTAAAAGAAGTGGTAGACCAATGTGAAAACGTTGGTGGTAAACCGTTGATGATAGTAGGTGATGTCACAAAGGATGAAGATGTAAAAAATATAATAAACACAACTGTCAATCATTTTGGGAAGTTAGATGTGCTAGTAAACAATGTTGGCATTACTACTGTTTCAAATATTATGGATGAAAATGCATTGCAAGCATTTGACGATATTATGGCAGTATATCTCCGTCCAGCCGTATCTCTGACCAATCTTGCAGGTCCTCACCTCGTAGCGACCGAGGGGAATATCATCAATATTTCGAGTATTGCAGGCATAGGAGTTGTAGCTTCTAATAATTTTGCACATTCAACATCTAAAGCAGCAATGAACCATTTCACAAGATGCATAGCATTAGATTTTGCATCAAAAGGCGTTCGGTGTAATGTTGTGAATCCGGGACCCGTAAAAACGAATTGCCTGCAGAACATGGGTATGACTGAAGCTGAAGAAGATGCTGGGTGGCAACGCTTAAGAGATTATACGCCTCTTAAAAGAATTGGCGACTCTGAGGAAATAGCCCAACTAGTATTATTTTTGGCAAGTGACAAAGCAAAAGGAATAACGGGGTCGTCATTTGTTACTGACAATGGATTTTTGCTCGAAGGATGTTTAGGTGATTTTTAGATTTTTGTTTTATATCTCTGAAACTGTAAGGGCTAACGGGAAAACGAATGGAAGAAGATTTCAAGATCGTAAAATTATACAAAAAGATATTAATAGTTTCCCTAGAGTTAGCGCGATATCGTCAGGATTATTTGTAAAATCTTTACAATAATCCAGCTTGCCTGAAATTAATGACAGGGGAGAAGTTATTATGTATATGGCATTCACTTGGCTTTGGCCCGTGAATGTTACATAAATACCAGCTAACAGCTGAGATAAATGTAAAAACAATGAAAATAATAGTATTTATTACTATTATTTTAATCTTTATTCCAGACCACATAAGTCCATATAATATTAGTGTGTTAGTAACAATGTATGTACTTAAATTACGTTAGTATTGTTAGTAAATTACAAAAAAAACGATTATCTTAAATCTAAAACTTACTTAACCCAGTGTCTTTGGATGCAGCAATCATTTTCAGGATGCCATTGTCACTGCTACGAAAACGCTGCAGTAGGGAGGCCGCTTTTTTCCTTTTGATTGCATGAAACCCATCTGTACGTGCCTCCGCAAATATTTTAGAAGGACTGCAGCGCCTTTGCAGTCCCAATTGCATCCTGAAAGCGTTGTTATATTGGACTCGTAGGATGTTATGGGCTCGTTGTGAATATAAGTTAACCCCAATTTTAAAAAATTCAGCTTAACGTGTATTAATTGTGTCTTCACTGTGATTAGTACAAGTCATATTGAATGCTGCCTATGCCAGCCTGAACCACAGGCAAAGATAAAGACTAAACGTATATTTCAATGCCATTGTTATGTCAATAGACCACGTACTTTACCCATCATCTTTGTTCAGCCCGATCATGTCGTAATAGAGCGTGCGAGTGCGAGCTTTGTAGATTGGCTATTAGCTAGTTGTCTTGCTCTAATTCAGGTGTTTGCGTGCAACGTCAGAATTCACGCGCGTCAACTATATTGTACACATTCAGTGTACTGCTGTTACTTATATTAACTTCATACAACAATATGAGTTTAGAGAAGAAGGTCGCTTTAGTAACCGGTGGCAGTTCGGGTATTGGTGCCACTATTGCTGTATTATTTTCAAAAGAAGGGGCCAAAGTCGCATTAGTGGGAAGAAATGAAACAAAGTTAAAACAAGTGGTCGACCAATGTGAAAAAGTTGGTGGTGAACCTTTAAGTATAGTAGCAGATGTCTCGAAGGATGAAGATGTAAAAAATATAATAAACACCACTGTCAATCATTTTGGGAAGTTAGATGTGCTAGTGAACAATGCTGGTATTAGTACTATTTCAAATATTATGGATGAAAATGCATTGGAAGCATTTGACGACATTATGGCAGTAAATCTCCGGCCAGCCGTATCTTTGACCAATCTTGCAGGACCTTACCTTGTAGCGACCGCGGGGAATATCATCAATATTTCGAGCATTGCAGGCATAGGAGTTATAGCCTCTAATAATTTTGCATATTCAACATGTAAAGCAGCAATGGACCATTTCACAAGATGCATAGCATTAGATTTTGCATCAAAAGGCGTCCGTTGTAATGTTGTTAATCCAGGACCCGTTAGAACAAACATTATGCAGAACATAGGTATGACTGAAGCAGTAGAAGGTATTGTATGGCAACGTTTAAGAGATCACACTCCTCTTGGAAGAATTAGTGACTCTGAGGAAATAGCCGATTTAGTATTATTTTTGGCAAGTGACAAAGCAAAGGGAATAACGGGGTCGTCATTTGTTATTGATAATGGATATTTGCTCAAAGGATGCCTTCCTGCTCAATAATAATTATTATGAGAAGATATCGACTAACTTGTGTTTTACATAAATATTAAAGGAAAAATTATAGCGTACCACTGTTTTTTTATTTAACTAACAATCACATCTATTTTTTAAAATTAATTCTAACCCAACTCAATGGCATCGGGGAGTGACATTTTTCATTTTCGAAATAAGAATGGTTAGTTGAACCATTAAAAAAAAACAAGAAAAACAATCATAATGATTCAAACTCCTTTAAAAATAAACATTCATTCATTATTGGTTTAGTTCGCTTTACACTAAAGCAGGTTACACACAGCGCAGGTAATGTAAAGATGTATATTATAGCACGATACATCTTGATACATCTCAATACATCTTTCTATAGAAATTGTCAGGAGACCACACACAACAGCTATAATGTATATTTTTACAACTTCGTATCTTAAGATACAGAGCTATACGAATACATTTCGATACATCTTAATACATCTCAGTACATTTCCGTATATTACTATACAATACATCTCTCTTCGTACAGGATGTTGACAATTTGTCATTTCGTACTCTTCAGTTACTACACTAGCACACAATTGATATGAAATTGCGTGGTCATTAATGAACTAAATGAAATCTAACTAGACAACATCGATACATACATGGTCGGTACTGGTCGGTAAACTCGACACTACAGCTAATTATTGGTTCGAAATTGACCAATATCGGAGATTTTACCAATAGCTAAATAGTAACTTTTTAAGTGAAACGTCAAGACAATTCGTCAGAATTATCGAAAACTATTATAATAGTTTTCGAAAATTTTGTGTAAAATTCGATAAACCTATAGATAATAGTGTGCTTAGCACTCCCAACCTATTGTTTTAAGCTCACAATACCGTAGAGCGCACCATCGGTGTATTTCAGTTCTGTTTTTGGCACATGTGGCAATGCGCGCATTAAAATCACAAACCGAATCATCTTCTGATGAACTGTCTAGTGAATCTAATAGCAAGTAACTCGACGGGTCTATAGTATTATAACATTAAAAATAAGAACACCCTGTATAACACCTTAGCAGCTGAAAAGTGTGTCAAGCGGGACGTATGCCATTGGAATGAAGGGAAATATACATTACCTTACCTGTTGTGTGTGTGATACATTAATATAATGTAAAGCTATACATCCCCGGATCTAATGTAAATTAATTTATATTATAGCTGCTGTGTGTGAACCCCTTTAAGCCTGTTTAGAAATCTATATATATAAAATGCTTTGTCCTGACTGACTGACTGAGAATCAACGCACAGCCTAAACCGCTCATAGTAAAAATCTGAAACTTGGCAGGTGGAACTAATAAGACGTAGGCGTCCGATAAGAAAGGATTTTTCGAAATTCGAACTCGGGGGTAAAAAAGGGGGGTAAAGTTACTATGAGTGCTTTTGATTTCAATTACATTTTATTTTGACACATCCGTGAAGTGAAGTGTATCATCTGTCATGTAATTTATAAATTGTGAATATTCAATCATAATGTCGTCTATTTATTCTGTTTGTGATATCGGAAAAACAGCTAAAATTCTAACTATGTATAAAGCGGACTGAATCACATTCATCGATAATAAATAGTAAGTAATGAAATATTAAATTTTATAATATTTGACAGGGTTCAAGTTAAATTGGTCAATGGTTAAATGGCATACCTATTGATATTGTCTCTTTCTCACTTATAGGTAATCTCATTACGTCGACTCGCTCTATTATTTCGTAGTGTTGTTGTAGGCTGAGGTTGTAGGTATTGAATTACCGATATACTTATACATTTTTTTACGGAAGTGGTTGGAAAACAAGCTCAGGAATTTGGATCATTTGATATTAGGTGATTACCGTCGACTATGGAGCACATAGATTCTAGGATCCCTAACCCGTTGCCAACCTATAACAGGAAAAAACAGGATATAGCGAGAAATAGTATATGGAATGAGTTAGATTTTTTTTATACCACAAAGGGGACAAACAAGAATTTCGGATATTTCACTCCCCGAACGAAACGCATTGCTGCTTCACGTCAATATTCTGTATAAGGGTGGCTCTTCACCGGTCGAGCTAGCCTATTTCAAAAACGCCCACTCCAAAGATTGTATTAAGAAGTATAAAAATAGAAAAAAAAAAATAATCTAAACATATGAAAATTTTTTGGGTGTGTTCTGAAAAGTGTGGTGTATGATGTAGGCCGATAGTAACCGATATGAAATTCCCACGGGAAAGCAGGATAAACGCACATGAAGTTGCGCGGGTTTCTCTAGTGTATATATAAAAGGAGAAACTGACTGACTGACTGACTGACTGACTATTAACGCAGGGGTTTAGGCCCTATATGGGGTTAGAAACTTGAAACTTAGCACAGGGGTTCCTTTTATAACGTAGGGGAGCACTAAGAAAGGATTTTTCAAAATTCCCACGGGAAAGCGAGATATACGCAAACGAAGTTGCGCGGGTTTCGCTAGTATATTATAATGGACCACACCGGTACAACACACACAACGTTATTGAACAAATTTTAACATTCAGCGTGAGAGCAAAAATCATAATCATAAATTAATAATATATCGGGAATTAACGCGATCATACCTTGATATTGCCTGAAGTTTCGACCAGGTTGCACCGGCCGTGGTCACAGGCGAACACGGCCGTGGTCACAGGCGAACACGGCCGGTGCAACCTGGTCGAAACGTCAGGCAATGTCAAGGTATGATCGCGTTAATTCCCGATATATTATTAATTTATGATTATGATTTTTGCTCTCACGCTGAATGTTAAAATTTGTTCAATAACGTTGTGTGTGTTGTACCGGTGTGGTCCATTATAATATACTAGCGAAACCCGCGCAACTTCGTTTGCGTATATCTCGCTTTCCCGTGGGAATTTTGAAAAATCCTTTCTTAGTGCTCCCCTACGTTATAAAAGGAACCCCTGTGCTAAATTTCAAGTTTCTAACCCCATATAGGGCCTAAACCCCTGCGTTAATAGTCAGTCAGTCAGTCAGTCAGTTTCTCCTTTTATATATACACTAGAGAAACCCGCGCAACTTCGTGTGCGTTTATTCTGCTTTCCCGTGGGAATTTCATATCGGTTACTATCGGCCTACATCATACACCACACTTTTCAGAACACACCCAAAAAATTTTCATATGTTTAGATTTTTTTTTTCTATTTTTATACTTCTTAATACAATCTTTGGAGTGGGCGTTTTTGAAATAGGCTAGCTCGACCGGTGAAGAGCCACCCATATACAGAATATTGACGTGAAGCAGCAATGCGTTTCGTTCGGGGAGTGAAATATCCGAAATTCTTGTTTGTCCCCTTTGTGGTATAAAAAAAATCTAACTCATTCCTTACACTATTTCTCGCTATGTCCTGTTTTTTCCTGTTATAGGTTGGCAACGGGTTAGGGATCCTAGAATCTATGTGCTCCATAGTCGACGGTAATCACCTAATATCAAATGATCCAAATTCCTGAGCTTGTTTTCCAACCACTTCCGTAAAAAAATGTATAAGTATATCGGTAATTCAATACCTACAACCTCAGCCTACAACAACACTACGAAATAATAGAGCGAGTCGACGTAATGAGATTTCCTATAAGTGAGAAAGAGACAATATCAATAGGTATGCCATTTAACCATTGACCAATTTAACTTGAACCCTGTCAAATATTATAAAATTTAATATTTCATTACTTACTATTTATTATCGATGAATGTGATTCAGTCCGCTTTATACATAGTTAGAATTTTAGCTGTTTTTCCGATATCACAAACAGAATAAATAGACGACATTATGATTGAATATTCACAATTTATAAATTACATGACAGATGATACACTTCACTTCACGGATGTGTCAAAATGAAATGTAATTGAAATCAAAAGCACTCATAGTAACTTTACCCCCCTTTTTTACCCCCTTAGAGTTCGAATTTCGAAAAATCCTTTCTTATCGGACGCCTACGTCTTATTAGTTCCACCTGCCAAGTTTCAGATTTTTACTATGAGCGGTTTAGGCTGTGCGTTGATTCTCAGTCAGTCAGTCAGGACAAAGCATTTTATATATATAGATTTCTAAACAGGCTTAAAGGGGTTCACACACAGCAGCTATAATATAAATTAATTTTATATAATATTAAACATATGAAAATTTTTTGGGTGTGTTCTGAAAAGTGTGGTGTATGATGTAGGCCGATAGTAACCGATATGAAATTCCCACGGGAAAGCAGGATAAACGCACACGAAGTTGCGCGGGTTTCTCTAGTGTATATATAAAAGGAGAAACTGACTGACTGACTGACTGACTATTAACGCAGGGGTTTAGGCCCTATATGGGGTTAGAAACTTGAAATTTAGCACAGGGGTTCCTTTTATAACGTAGGGGAGCACTAAGAAAGGATTTTTCAAAATTCCCACGGGAAAGCGAGATATACGCAAACGAAGTTGCGCGGGTTTCGCTAGTATATTATAATGGACCACACCGGTACAACACACACAACGTTATTGAACAAATTTTAACATTCAGCGTGAGAGCAAAAATCATAATCATAAATTAATAATATATCGGGAATTAACGCGATCATACCTTGACATTGCCTGACGTTTCGACCAGGTTGCACCGGCCGTGGTCACAGGCGAACACGGCCGGTGCAACCTGGTCGAAACGTCAGGCAATGTCAAGGTATGATCGCGTTAATTCCCGATATATTATTAATTTATAATAATGCAACGCGAAAGTTTAAAAGTTATTAATCATAATCATGTTTTAAAATGTTAGCTAATGTTTATTATTATTTAATGTTAGCAATTAATTCAATAACGTTATATAACACCGGTGTGGGAGAACCATTATGTTCCTGTGCAATTTGACATGTGACTTCACTATCATTCGTACAAGTCATATGAATATTATGCCTACCTAAACCGCAGGCAAAGCCAGAGACTCCATGCATAATTCAATACCATTATTATGTAAATACACCTAGACCCCGTAACTGAGAAAAAGCAATCTTATTTCCGCCGTCGTCTACATCAAGTGTTTACTTCTAAACTATAGTTCTATAGTTCCATTAAGATTATGTTATGAAGACCGAGAAGTACAACCTGCCATTACGAGCATGTTTAGCATTTGTGAACTTTGAAAACACATTCGATTCTATGGAGACATGGACCGTGCTGTCTCTCCAGCGGTGTCACATAAACTATACATCAATATGTTGACGTACTTATACAAAAACGCCACCATGTCATTCCGAATATAGGAACAGAAGAAGGCAATCTCGCTACATAATGTCTAAGACAGGGAGACGTCATACATAATCTCCGAAACTGTACACGCTCTGGAATATGCCTTCAAGCTGGATTTATGACCACATACCGACAAAGCGACGTTTAGAACGGCCGCCCACAAGGTGGTCAGACTGCATAAACCCCGGGAAGCCGCTAGATGCAGGCCTGCAGGCCTAATTTAATTTTAAATATTTTTCAGTGTGTCATATTACTAATAGCGAATAGAAGAAAAACTACTTAGTAGGTAATTAGTTAAATAGTAATAAAGAGTTGTGGGTTACGTGTTTCGACTAACAAAATGGCGACTACGAGCTGCAACGAGAACATCTGTTTGGTATTTTCCGTGATAAATTGTTTCTGCGAAGTCGTATTAGATTTGAAAATTGTCTGGCAACGTAATACTGTAGTATTCTGTGGTATGAGACTCATCATAGTCATATTTAGATGAGATTTTTCGTCTGCTGAAGATACATTGTTTACTTTATTTAGAAATAGGAATCATAGATACCTTACAGAATATCGTGAAACAGCATAATTTCCTTCGGTGAGTGAAGCTCCTTTCCTCCTAACTCCTTACCTTATTTAATTTTCAAGTGAAAAAAGTGAGCTTTTCCTACTGTATTTTTTTACCGTCATGTAAACATAAAAACTATCATTTAAAAATATAAGCATGCATATTTCTAAATCTGGGGGCACGGAAGTGCCCCCGCCAAGACGAGCCAAGCGAAGCGCAAGGGCACTACCTACCTTTTCTCGAAACGTTTCGTCGTTTTTTTGAACTCTCATAACTTTGGTTTGGATGATGATTGTTCAAGATATAATGACACCAGTACAATCAATAAACATACAAATTTTGAATATCGTAGCTATTATACTTTAGATTTTATTAATGTCTAAAAACCCCCGATTTCTTCACTGACTCACTGATCATCAAAATTCTTAAGGTACTTCCTGAAGTCCTAGAACGCTGAAATTTGGTATGTAAGCTAATATTACTACAAAGACAACAAAAAAATCGTAAAACTTGGAACTTTCATCCCCCAACCCTGTAACTTAGACGATGGAAGTTTGTATGAGATTTCCGCTTCCTAATATCCTAGAAAGCTAAAATTTGGTATGTATGCTAGTATTAGCACACAAACAACAAAAATATCATAAAACTTGGAACTTCACCCCAAAAGAAAAAAAAAGATTTTTTTTTTAAGCAACTTACAAAAAGAAATGAAATCCCAGCAAAAACATTTTATGTAAAATGTTGCCAAGACGTGACCATATATGACTCGCACTGTCAAAAAGTTATCAGATCTCATGTAGTTCTAACTCTACACGCCCTACCTCTACAAGGCCTAACTTCACAAACTCTACACCTTAATCAAAATATGTGGCTTGACCATTTCGCTACATTCACATAGGTGTAAGGTGTAAATTACTTTTCTATTATACATTAGTTCTTGTAGTATGTAACGAAACGGCCAAGCCACATATTTTGATTAAGGTGTAGAGTTTGTGAAGTTAGGCCTTGTAGAGGTAAGGCGTAACTCTACGTTAGAAGCTTGGCTCTACATGAGATCTGATAACTTTTTGACAGTGCGACTCATATGGTCTCGTCTTGGCAACATTTTACATGAAAATGTTTTTGCTGGGATCTTTATTTCAGTTAAAAGTATATAAATTTCATAATACTTCGTATGTCATCTAATAAAAATTTGGCTACAGCACTAACAGTGTAGTAGTTTCAAAAAATACTTTTGTATATAATATTATATTGATGTTAAGGTGCGTACAGACTATGTAACATATTTTATAACTTGTGTTTTATAACACGTCCACATTATGTAACCTTGTTATTCAACATTGCAACATAAAACAATACTGTACACAGTAGAATGTTATATAACCATTGTCGTTTGTCGTTCTTCGGTGCTATATCAATAACTAGTTATAAAAATTTATTATACTTAACATGTTTTATAACATTCAGTGTTCACATTATCTGAAACATGTTATAAAGCAATGTTGTATAACATGTTATGTTATATAGTCTGTACGCACCTTTAAATAAACAAATTATTTTAAAAAAACTATTAAGTCAGTGAAAATTCTACTATTATTCAGTATTATATCATATCATACTATTGTACAATAACAAAATCAGGCTATATTTATTCATACGAATTTTCACGTAAATACTACCGGATAAAGAAGTTCTTACAGAGCCTTTATTAGTTCCCCCTTCCTGGTTCATAATTCGGAAACGCTTACCGGGAGGGAAATCCGCATTTGATTCGATCTTTTCGGTATAAAAGAACAGGATAGCAATATGGGAATTCTCTAACTAAGGAAAGATCTTTTCGACTATTGTCAAAGACGGATGTTCGGTATCCATCAATTCAATACAAGGGACATAATTTTTTTTTTGAACTATTAAGATAAGAGAAGAAATAAAATGCTACGATTAAGTTTGTTTATGTTTTATTTTTTAAACAATGTATTTTCGTCGTCGGTCACTGCACCTTTCAATAGAATACCATTGTCAGTAACAAATGTCGATCCTGTTATTCCCTTTGCTTTGTCACTTGCCAAAAATAAAGCCAGATCAGCCACTTCTTCCGGTTCACTAACTCTGTTTAAAGGCGTATACTTCTTCATACTATCCCATAATACATCTTTATCCATACCTGTCCACTCTAAAATATCAGTTCTTACAGGTCCTGGATTCACAACATTACAACGTACACCTTTTGATGCTAAATCTAATGCCACACATCTCGTAAAATGATCCAAAGCTGCTTTAGACGCAGAGTAAGCAGAGGAATTTTGTGATATAATTCCTATGCCGGCAACACTAGATACATTGATAATATTACCTGCACTAGCCACTAGATGTGGCCCTGCAAGATTTGTAAGATGTACCACTGCACGCATATTTACAGACATTATTTGATCAAACACTTGCAATGCATTTTCGGCTAGAATATGTGTTGGTACTCCACCAATTCCAGCATTATTCACGAGGATATCAAGCTTTCCGAAATTACTTATTGTGGTGTTTATTATCTTCTTTACGTCTTCGTCTTTAGCGACATCAGCTACAATTACTAATGGCTTACCACCAACTTTTTCACATTGCTCGCGCACATTTTTTAACTTAGTTTCATTTCTTCCCACTATTGCAACTTTAGCGCCTTCTTTGGAAAATGTGATAGCGATGGCGGCACCAATACCTGAGCTACCACCAGTAACTAGTGCAACTTTATTTTCTAGACTCATTTTTAATTATTGTCTTTATTGAAAAAAGATATAATAACTTGACCATCTTGATAAATTATGAGCAATCGTATTTATACCAAAATATTATCTATCGGTCATTCTCGACATTAGGCATTCTTCGCCTAATTACCGTACCCTTTTTTATTTTTCTCTAGTTTGTTTTAAAAGGATTGAAATATGTAACTCATGAAACATGCGAATGTAACAATTAAAATGGCATTCGTTTATTAAAAGCGGTATCCGAGTTAATGAGACTTAAACATTTCATGGGTACGGTAATTAGATAAATCTATTACTTAATGTAATGGTAATTAGAAAAGATCATTATGTCTATTTAAAATAATAATAAAAATGACATGTATAACATGTATAGACACAACTACACGATAAGAGGTATGAATGTTGATGCTAATTGGAAGGAAATGGCTAAAGCAATAAGAACTGCTGCAAAAGAAGTCCGAAAGGCGAAAATTGAAAAGGAAACGTGGTGGTGGAACAAAAGTGTCCAAAAAGCATTAAAAATCAAAAAGAGTGCATTCAAGGAATGGCAGAGTTACGTGACATGATCATAGGAAAACTGAATTGAGGGAGAGGTATAACGAGGCGAGGAGACGGGCAAAGGTGGTGGTTGCGAGTTCCAAATCCGGGGTAGAAGAAAAAGTATATAATGAACTAGGTCAGAAAAAACTATACAGAATGGCTAAACAGCGCAATCAAAGATCGAAAGACATTTGTCACGTAAAATGTGTGAAAGACGAATGCGGTAAAACATTGGTAAAAGATAGTGACATTAGAGACCGATGGAAGGGATATTTTGAAAAATTACATAATGTTGCGAATGATTATGATGGAAAAGAAAACTAAATGACATAGATATAGGCATGATAGCTAAGGTAGATGAATTAGAGGTAAAGAACGCCTTGAGGAAAATGAAGAATGGAAAAGCAGTTGGTCCGGACACAATACCAATAGAAGACTGGAAGGTTCTAGGGGATTATGGATGCAAGTGGCTCACTTTGTTTCTTAATGAATTGTTAGTTCAGGATGTCATCCCAGAGGAATGGCAAGACAGTTCCTTGGTACCTATTTTTAAAAGAAAGGGGGATGTCCAGGAGTGCAATAGCTACAGGGGGATTAACTTGATGTCACACACATTAAAGCTGTGGGAGAAAATAATGGAGGCACAACAAAGTACAAAAGAGCACACAAAAACCTACATATGGTATTCGTGGACCTCGAAAAGGCCTAGGACCGGGTCCCGCGTCAGTACAACAGAATGCTTTTCTGTTGATGTAGGTGTGCACCAGGGTTCAACGCTCAGTCCATACTTATTCCTTCGGGTTATGTTGCTGGAGGATGCTGAGGTGGATGGATGTGTGGGGTGACGAGAAGGGACAAAGTCAGGAATGTACACATAAGGGGGAGTTTAAAGGTGGCGCCTGTAACCGATAAGAGAGGTCAGAGACTGAGATGGTTTGGCCATATGATGCGCAGGGTGGACAGTCTGGACAGTCATGTGACCCAGAGGGTGCCAAGAATGAATGTGGATGGATGGAAGGGCAGGGGTAGGCCAAAAAAGAGATGGAGTGATGGCGTGAGAAATGACATGAAAGTAGCTGGAGTAACTGAGGAAATAAAAGGAGTTTGGAACTAAATCGGCACAGCAAAAGTTTAATAATTTCATACAACGGTAGTTAGAAATACATGGTAATTGGTATACGGTAATTAGAAAACGCCGATTTTTCATAAAATTTTCGAAAACCTACAGAGTATTGAAATACTGCATTACAACACTGTACTGAGACCAAAGCACTGTCTCTATTTATATAAGCAATTAGAGTCTACCTTAACCAATCTAGTATAAAATTAAGTACACGGTAATTAGAAAAGTTTTGAACGAAGGATACGGTAATTATATACTAACGTGCTTCATTGACTATAACACTAACGTAAAAGACCTGCACCTGCTGCAAGACCGCGGCAGAAACTGAGGGCTTGAGACGTGTACAAGTAGTTATGTGCCAAATATCGTAATTAGGAATGTGCACCCTCGAAAAGAAAACGTCACGGCAATTATAACTTTAGTTCGGACATGCGGTTACTCAATGATAATTATTTACAGACTGATTTTATTGAGTGGATATTTTTTCATGTGATACCCGTTGCCTAATACTCATTAAAATGTTGAATGGAAAAAATAAAATCCGTACATCATAAAAGTTACAAGCAAGTTTTAACCACATTTTGGGGTGCGGACAGGGCACGGTGCTTAGAGAACAGAGGTTTGTGAAATTAATTTAGCCAGATAACTATATAATCGGGGCCTATGTTTTTGTTACCAGCTAGACATGGATGCTAACTAACATATAAAAATATTTCCCTTTTTGAATTTGATAATAATACGAATATACAAGCCCGGACGCACAAAATCTAGCTAATCGAAGAATGGCCGCTATCAGTATCTTATCTTCCAGGTGATATTTGATAGTGAACTAGTTTGGTAATAAAATAGTAATTTATAATATTTAATAAATATTTTACATTTCTTTAAAAACTAATAAAACTAGTTACTAAAACATTATTAAGAATTGAAAAGACAGGGCCCTTATGGCAGTATACCCAAAACACTAGCAGCGTTACTTCGCCGAATAGCAATAGAAATGTGTTGAGCACAGTAGCTGCCAACCTTTGGGTAACCTGTGGTTATCCGTAGGCGTTTGGCGATATCCTTAAAAAAGGCCAATGCACCAGAACCCGAGGATCCTAACATTTCAACACCAAAAGTCACAAAATCGTAAGAGCCGGTGAGCTGTTGATATTTTGTATTTAATATCTCGACTGACACCGTCGCCGCTCCTGCACTCCTACTCGTGAAGTGAAGATGTGACGGTCAACGCTTGTCGCGTCCCACACCAAGGCTCGTCCCATACTCCATGGTATGAGGGACATTTCGTCTGGTCCTTTACCATCGTCACGTGCGATGCCATTCAGCTCAAGAATAGCAGGCACGTTGACAGTTATGAAAGATAATATCAATATTATAGGTATGGTTGTAGATTATAGATTAATTTATAATTTGTTCTCTATGACTAGAAAAAGTGACTGTAAAAGCTCTCAAAATAAACGATTTGTTTCAATTATGTATATCGTCTTTTTGTAATTGAGTATTATGCAACATCCAATTTATTTCCTTACATGTTGAATAGTGAAACTATTCAGTTGTAAACATTCCTTTGCTTTGCACTCAAAGAAATGCAGGGTTACCACCATCTCTTATTCCCATTCAATTCAGGACCTAAACAGAATAGAATCGTTATTTCGTACCACCATGTATTCTAAACGACTCGGTTTAGGTGACAGCGATTCAGCAGATATTATTCATTCATATTGTATGAACTTTCGTACCACCATGTCTTTCCACGACCTAAATTGAAAGGATTTATCTGTCAAAAGAGCTGTCAATCTAAACTGAATCAAGGACTGTCAAGGAGGATTGAGTGGCAACTCCGGGGTGAAATCGTCATGTATGGAAGGTGCTGCCATGCACTGGCTGAGATATGAACTAAAATTTCAACTATATACCTTTATATATAGTATGTATACGCTACCCTTATATATATTTCTTTGTTAGCGCCGCCCCAAAGACATCCCCCAACCGACGGAATATACAAAATTTTGAGTATTTAAGTATCCAATTTATATTTTATTTACATTTAAGTAAATAAATAACTAATAAAATAAATAACGTCAATGGTATCAAATGGTCCGCGGTCCATCAGACGCCATGTGAAGTTGGAAAATGGCCATCGCATTTTTTAAATTTTAGTTCACCCGCCAGCCGCCAAATGTCGCTGTTGCCAATGAAAATTGACGGTAATATCTATCAAATTTCTATCTAAATATAGCTACTTGGTGCGAATTGTTTTATATAATTTAATAATTATAAGAAACGAATAAATAAATAAGAAAGTAAAGAAAAAGACCACACAAAATGTATTGTTGTAACATTTATATAAATTACATTTATTGTGATGAACATTAACATTATAAAAAAATGTTATGATGTGATATGATATTCATCAATAATGTTATGCTAGCTAACAATAGTAGTAAATATTAAATTAGAGAAATTAATATATTTTTTATATCTCTTAATCTCCTCTACTAAATTCCTAAAAAATACCAAATTTCTCCCTCGTTAAATTGGCTTTTTCTATTGAGTCAGCACACAACGCCCTGCGTGCTGCATCTTATTTCAACGCCGGTTCACCATCACCACAGAATTCAAATCACCACACCACGTCTCCGCCTGTCACGCGTTGTTCTGCGTCTAGCTAGGAGTTAGATGCTGAGGCGTAGCTGCTACGGTCGCAGATGGAAAATGACGAGGCGTTTATTTAAATTCGTAAAACGCGATTTCACTTCACAAGATTGACTTGACATTTGTGTCAGTCCGATCCGACAGGGTGCGTTTTGAACATGTGATATTTAATTTTCGTTAAATACTTTTTTTACGCAAGTATAAGAAAGTAACCCCATTTAATCTGTCTATCTATAATCTATAAAAAATCTGTGTTTTTCGTTTGAATATAGATTAATATACATCTTAAACAATTTTAAAATAGATAAATAATAAAATTAAGTTGTTTTAAAAAACCGGTAATGACCAAAACGAATTAATGGTTTGTTTTGAACGTACCGCTGCAACTAATCAGCGACAATTTTCATTTGTTCATCCGACGAAATGAGATCCTGTTTATGATATATGGTGGTACGAAATGATGCGATTACGTTTAGGTACCTAAACGGAACCAATTCAAAACGTGAGTAGTTAGGTAAAAGATGATGATTTGACTTGTGAATATTATTTATTTATTGCTAGAATACATTTCGTTCTGTTTTATTGAAATACACGTTGCTCTTACGCATCGTTGAACAAACATTTTACTTACTTATTCATGAAAAACTCGGAACAATAGATACCGTGAGTTTTCACCCATTATTTTGAAATATCCTGATTGCAAACTTCGTCTCTACATGAAAGAATATAACCGAAAAACACATAAGATTGTATCTCATTAATATTATGTTTAACTAGCATTTCCCCGCGGCTTCGCTCGCGTTAATTTTATGACATAGGTCTCGTTTGACAACAAAACAACCCATAGCGCGACTTGTGGCGCCATCTGTTGGCCGAAAAAATATTTTCCCATTGGAATGACATTCTTTCACGGATAAAAAGTAGCCTATGTTGGGCTCTGTACCCCTGACAATATGTATACAATATATAATGTAACAATATGTGCCCTCAGGCCAATTCCAGCATTGTTTACGAGAATATCTAGCTTGCCAAAATTACTTATTGTGGTGTTTAATATCTTCTTTACGTCTTCGTCTTTAGAGACATCAGCTATAATTACTTCCCACCAACTTTTTCACACTGCACCCGTGTATATTTTAACTTATTTTCATTTCTTCCGACTATTGCAACTTTAGCATCTTCATTAGAAAATGTTACAGCGATGGCGGCTCCAATACCTGACCATTACCAGTTACTAATGCAACTTTATTTTCTAAAGTCATTTTTAAGTATTATCTATACGTAAAGAAAGTCTACCATATTGACTTATGGAATATTATGAATAGTATTATTTATATAATGCAAAATATTAAATAATCTATTTGTATCTTATCTTACAGATTATTCTATAATATTTTTTTAGTGTCATCGTTACTTTTGCATTTCTATAAGATTTAAAATTACCAATAAAAAAAATCAAATTCAACTACATCTTAGTTATAATGAATATAACTGTTATTGTTATATAATACTAGCTGTTGCCCGCGGCTTCGCCCGCGTAAAAATTTGCCTATGTTGGGCTCTGTACTCTACAATATGTATGCAAATTTTCATAATGATCGGCTGCTTAGTCAAGCCATAAAGGAATAGGTACTCTGGCGCCTGCAACAATAAACGATACGCACGGGAGTAATAGCAGTTACTCCCGTTCCCGCAGGAATTCTATAACATCCCGTCTTTGTCCTTGTCAACATCATAAAAAGAACCTCTAAATAAAATTCCAGCTTTCTATGTTGAGCGCCTGCGATATTACACTTACAGTCCTATTACTCCCTTTCCCGTGAGAGTTTTATAAAACCCCATCTTTATCCTTGTCAACATCATAAACCTCTATACAAAATTTCAGTTTTCTAGGTTGAGCGCCTGCGATAATACACTTACAATCCTATTACTCCCTTTCCCGTGGGAATTTAAAAAAATCCTGTCTTTGTTATTGTCTACATTCATAAAGGGATCTTCAATACAAAATCTCAGCTTTCTAGATTGAGCGCCCCCGATAATACACAGTCATGTAGTCTTATTTATTATTCTTCCGCGTGAAGTTCCGGACACATTCCCATGGGAACCACATTGAATTTCGGGAAAACAAACCTATGTCACTCCCTGATGTAGCTTTCTACTGGTGAAAGAAAAAAGAAAGGTTTGAAATCGGTCCAGTAGTTTCGGAGCCTCTTCAATGCACACAAACAAACAAACAATCAAATCTTTCCTCTTTATAATATTAGTATAGATAAATAATACCAGTGAGTTTGTGTGTGTTTGTGTGTGAGTGGTGCAAATGTAGGAGAGAAAATGTGATATCAATCACGTAACCTCGAACAAAACCAAAGATTATTTAGTTTATCTACGATCTAAAAATGTTTGTTGTAAATAATGCATTGTAATGATTACTCGAAACTCCAGTTGGATCAGTACAACTCATGATTACAACGCATTTAAATAATGCAATGTCAATAATTGTTTTGTTTTCAATCGTAATCTTATAAACACTCAAGAATGCGCTCATTCTTAACCCCCGACGCAAAAAGAGGGGTGTTATAAGTTTGACGTGTGTATTTGTGTATCTGTGGATCTGTCTGTGGCATCGTAGCAACCAAACGGATGATCCGATTTTGATGCAGTTTTTTTTTGTAAGAATTGGCCCGCATTTTAGTCTCAAGTACCAGATAGTTTAAGTCTGTTAAAAAAATGAGCACATTCTCGAGTGTTGTCACGACGATATATTATAACTGCTTACAACAAATTAAAAAAAAACTAAGTTATTGATGAACTCTTACCAACTTTTCTAAGTAGATATATTCACCCTCGGTGTTAATAAACAGCAGTCATTAATTATCCGGTACATTTGGCGCCATTATGCAAATTGCTTTCTACTTAATTACGTTTTCAGTTACAGAGAATTTACGCTGGTGCGTACTGTTAAATTTGTTGTCACATTACGTTATAGAATGTGTGTTTATTATGATTTTATTAAATGTTATTTATGTTGTGATAAGGAATAGAATAAGCCAATATAAACAATGCATATTTAGAAAATTAGGTTTCTAAAAAAATTTTCTATTCTAGTAATAGCAAAAAGTTTAGTGGGTAGGTACTATTTGATGTTATGAAATTATATTATATTAACACTTCATTTGCATAATTAATTATACCTACATATACAATTCTCGTATTTTTTATTTACAACTTTTATGTCATTCAAAAAATTGGTACACATTTAACACGAGTCTACAGTTCCTTTACTAACGTAGAATTATTATAGAGAAAACCTCTCAATAGTGAACTATCCTCCTGTTTTAGGTAGATCCTGTTTTAGATACCTCTAATATCTTTGTCACTTGCCAAAAACTCCACTTGATCAGCAAGCTCTTCAGAATCGCTACATATTCGCAGAGCTGCATAATACTTATTTCACGAAATCTCACAATACGCTATCTTGCACTTTGCTTACAGATGAGTGCAATATCATATTCTATGACAATTGTACATTTGCACCACCAAAGTTTGTCTTACCAGATAAACTTTGGTAATGACCGAGTAATACTTTACTCGGTAGCTAGTAAGGTACAATTTAAATTAGTAAAATCACAAATGTGAAAACATTTTTACACTATATTTTACCACCTAATGTTGTTTTTAAAATGATCATTTGCCAATCATTTTTTGTCAAGCATTAGTGAACCAGGCGCGTTGCACAGCCGACGCCCCGACGTCATGATGTGATGATGCCTATTGCAAGTCCCTGGGAGATCTTTTGTGTATTTTCGGTCCTCACAGTTCCGCCATAGTTAATACTGATTTGATATGATTTTTCTTTTTTGTTCACTAGCGGATGATATATCCCCATAGAACGTTGCGTCATTGTTAGACACAAATATCGATCCCATATTCCCCCTTGCTTTGTCACTTGCCAAAAACGACACTAGATCAGCAATCAGATTGACAAACTCTTGGCAGAGGTAGGTTACACTACTATACTTTTGAGTGATTCCCATACGGCGTCTTTTTGCTTTGTATTTATACCAGCATTCTTAAAAATATCCGTCTTGACTGGTCCAGGACTCACAACATTACAACGTACGCCTTTCGATGCAAAATCTAATGCAACACATCGTGTGAAATGATCTAATGCTGCTTTGGATGAAGCATACGCGAAACAGTTTTCTGTACGAACGCACAAACCAGCAATACTTGATATATTTACAATATTCCCTTCGGTGGCCACAAGATGTGGCCCAGCAAGATTAGTAAGGTGCACGACCGATCGGAGATTTAGTTTTATCATCCGATCAAATTCTGGCAATGCATTTTCAGCCATAATGTTGCAGAGCGTACTAGCCCCAGCGTTGTTCACTAGTATATCTAGCTTGCCAAACTGACTTACTGTCATGTCTATTATTTTCTTCACATCCTTATCTTTAGTCTTCTTTAGTCAATGGTTTACCACCAACTTTTTCACATTGTTCAAAAACATCTTTTAGCTTCTTTTCATTTCTTCCCACTATGGCGACGTTAACACCTTCTTTTGAAAATAATATAGCGATAGCGGCTCCTATACCTGAGCTGCTACCAGTTACTATTGCAACTTTGTTTTCTAAACTCATTGTAAATCGTAGAAAATTACTGGGTATTTAAATAGGTTTGCTATTGAGAGTGCACAACAGTATACAAATGATAAGTCGTTACAGTTTTATATAGTAAACTCTTATCGATCATATCTTAAAATATTTTATAATTATATCTATACTATACTCATGTATAGACTACTAGCTTTTTTGCCCGCGACTTCGTCCGCATGACGTTCCGGACCCGTTCCGTGAGAACCACATTGAATTTCGGGAAAAGTAATAGCCTATGTCACTCCCTGATAATGTAGTTTTCTACTGGTGAAAGAATTTTTGAAATCGGTCAAGTAGTTTCGAAGCCTAATCAATTCAAACAAATAAACAAACAATCAAATCTTTCCTCTTTATAATATTAGCATAGACTAGCT
The DNA here is from genome assembly GCA_905163395.2 of Endotricha flammealis. Taxonomy (NCBI): domain Eukaryota; kingdom Metazoa; phylum Arthropoda; class Insecta; order Lepidoptera; family Pyralidae; genus Endotricha; species Endotricha flammealis. Next base: position 9,358,146 of record LR990869.1, on the reverse strand, counting down.
TTTTTGCCCGCTACTTCGTCCGCGTGAAGTTCCGGATCCGTTCCCGTGAGAACCACATTGAATTTCGAGAAAAGCTATAGCCTATGTCACTCCCTGATAATGTTGCTTTCTATTGGTGAAAGAATTTTTGAAATCGGTGCAGTAGTTTCGGAGCCTATTCAATTCAAACAAACAAACAAATCTTTCCTCTTTATAATATTAGTACCTATAGATAAATCTTTACTGCATTTTTCTAGATACAAATAAGTAGGGGGCACAAACATAAAAGTTATCCTTACTAAATGTGTTCAGTAATTTTACCTGTAAGTATTTTTGTAATATTTCATCGTTAATCGCACACCTCATATCCTTGGTTACATTACAATTTTATGTTTTATTCAGAGATTATCCCTGGTTTAATAATGAAATTAAAAATTTATATAATTGGATACAACGACAAAATTAAAAGAGTCTGTGGATGTGATTATAATAGGTTAAAGCTGTTGGGCAACTTTTAATTATATTTTATGATTGTTATCGACAGATTTACGTACAAAATTTTAATTTATTAAATTTTTAGGTTTGTTCTTCCAAAATCTCCTGACTGACTGAGTGACTTAACTACACTGGACGTCAAAAATAAGTAGTACACTTTTAAAATTGCAATATCTCCTAAACTACAGAAGCTAGACCTTTGAAATAAAAAAAAGTTAAAAGACAACTTAATTTCATTTAATAAAAACTTCATGCATAATATCATTTTTTAAAGATTGACTGAAAAAAAAACTTAATAAACAAAAACACTCTTTTTTAACCTGTTGGCTTGTACTTTTGTTTTTTGTTGTTTTCTTTATTGCTGATAAATCAATTGCAATTCGAAAGGAAATGTGTCGTCAGCGAGTAAACTTTACTAAGCATGCCTCTTTCACCAGAAGAATGTGCAAGAATCATAACTTTTCTTGAAGTAGGCATCAGTATGCGTCGTACTGCAAGAACGGTGGGTGTAACTCTAAGAACGATCCAACAAGTAAAGCGAAGGTACGAAGAGACTGGAAACCATCTAAGGAGACCAAGTAATGGCAGACTCAGGTGCACTAGTACCCGAGAAGACCGCTTAATTGTCTCTACTGTGTTAAGAAATCGTCACCTTAATGCAGTTGAGGTCCAGCAACAGCTTCTTCAGACCCGAAGAAACTACGTTAGTGAGAGTACAGTGAGGAGAAGACTTGCTGAAGCCAACCTGAAGTGGTACAGGCCAGCAAATGGCCCTAAACTTGAGACAGGGCATCGAGTAGCAAGACTACGCTACGCCCGTCAACACGTACAATGGGGCGAAGAAGAATGGACAAGAGTTTTGTTCACAGATGAGTCTCGGTTTTCTTTATTCACTTCCGATGGAAGGCGGAGAGTATACAGGCGACCTGGTGAACGATACATTCAAGGTTGCATCTCGGAAAGAGTTCAATACGGCGGGGGCTCTGTACAAGTATGGGCTGGCATCTCTTCAGAGGGTCGCACAGAGCTAGTGGTCATAGAAAATGGCACTCTGACTGGTGAAAGATATGCATTAGAGATCCTTAACGAGAATGCAGGGCCATATTTAGTAAATATGGGTGATGGAGTGATACTAATGCATGATAACGCCCGGCCACACACCGCTCACCTCGTACAAGAGTACGTTCAGGAGGTTGGCATCAGCTTGATGGCTTGGCCATCAAGAAGCCCAGATCTTACCTCGATTGAACACGCCTGGGATGAGCTTGGGAGGCTAGTCAGAAGACGCAGACCACACCCCGCCACCCTCAGGGTTCTAAAACAGGCCCTGATAGAAGAATGGGTGAATATTCCCCAACACCGCCTCCGAAACTTTGTGTTCAGCATGCCAAACCGGCTCCAAGCTGTCATCAGAGCCCGAGGCGGTAACACAAGTTACCAAAGTGGGAACAAGGCCCAAAACGTAAAAATTAAGTTCTTGATAGTTCCTTCAAAATGGTTAGCTTTTTAGTTTTTTCTTAATTTTCAGTGTAAAACTTTACTAATGCTAAATAAAATATTATTTTTAAAAAACTTTGTTAAATTTGCTATAAAATGACTTTTATTTCAAAACTCTAATTTCTATAGTTTAAGAGTAATTGGAAATTTAAAACTGTACTACTTATTTTTGACGCCCAGTGTATATATCAGTGCACAGCTCAAACCGCTGGGTCTAGAGATTCCAAATTCAACACAATATTATATTAATTTATTTAATGTCTATGTAGAAAAATGATTCGTGAAGTTCATCAATACAAATTGTCTTTGTTTTGTTTCAGGTTTCGGGATGATTTGAAAGGCTAAGGTAAGTTTAGTAAGTTATAGTATAGTATTTATTAATTGAAAAATATTATTGCAGTAGTCCTTAAAGTGAACATAAAAGGAAAACTATCAAGTTTAAGTAGGCTACACTAGTTACCGAGTAATACCCGATGAACTTATAAAATAAAATATCTTAGATGAAAAACGTGCAAAATGTCATAGAATATGATATTATTACACCTCATTTTAAGGTGGCTCACCCAAATCAACGCAACTCAAAATCGAAGCGTGTTATTTTACGAAACTACTGAGCCACGAACATGAGCGTGCGCCGGCGAAGACAAATGATTTTGATACTTTTATGATAAGACTTCACTATTTAATATAATAGTAGACTCGAAGTTCATGTGATTTTAGCTACAGACCTATTTCTATGTACATAAGTATTGTTATTATGTAATTAAAAATTTTTTTCGACATTCTTCATGTCTCGTTTGGAAATAAATACAAATAATGTATCTTTACTCGTGTATTAATACCTATGGATTATGGAGAAGTATAACAATAAAGTACTCATAATAGATATAGGTACATATAATTATTTGTATTAGAAACATGTGTTTCTAATTGGCATACATAGACTCTACCATCTATCTACCAATTCTGGTAAAATACATTTCTTGTAAAATTTCACCAATTTCGATTCCATCTTTGATGACAAAAATTCGTCATCTGTTTTAATTCTGGCAGTCTTCAGACGAAATTGGGGCCCAAAAAAACCTTGTAATTCGATTTTTTTTGCCATATTTGGAGAGTTATGATATTGGTCTGTAATGCACAGTACAAAATCGTGTTATTTTTTATCCATACGGAAATAAAAGCAAAAATTTTAGAAAACAAATTTTGATTTTGTGAAATTTTCAACAAAAATTCAATTAAAATATTTAAAAAGGCCTTGCTAATTTCGTAAATACTTCATTTGAGTAAGATCTACAATTGTTTTCTATCCAAAAAAGGAAAAATAATTGCTCTAAGTTACTCCATTGCAGAAAAAAAGCCATAATTAAAAGCATCAGCATGTAGCAGTTTCTGAAAAAATTGCGAAATTTTAGAAATTTTTGCTCCAGGACTAAAACTATGCATTTTTCACAGTGTTTTCTACACCTATATGTATTAAATTACATACATTACCTACAATGTGCGACCAATCGCAGCTCTATTGATACCATAGGAGCCAAGCTGTGGCTTTTCATATATGACCTAATTTTACCAAACATTGAAATTTTCAAGTTTTACGTACTTCGCGAAATATTGGAAAAAACCACGTAACCTACGAAGAACCGTCACTGGAAATACTTTGTAGTAGATTTAACTAGCTTTTATTAGACCTCATAGCCAAGTTTGTGAGACTAGCGGTTCACCCACAATCTCAAAAAGACGAAAAGATGAACAAATGGGTTATAAAGAGAAATGATTCTTTGGTTGGGATTGGGATTCAATTCCATCACCAGGATGGTTTTCATTTTGAAGAAGATGAAAAAGTACGGGCTCTTGTTTTTCTTCCTCTTCGTGTCCTCCTTGATCATACGGACTGAAACATATGAAACAGCAATTTTTTTTACGATTTCGCAATAATCGACCTCGTTAGTAGAACTTGTCATATAATTATAATTTATAACCATTATATTAATTATAGGTACCACCAGCCTTTTAGGCCTTGCTTTATTTAAATTTTCAACATTTCGTCTTTTTCTTTTTTTCGATAAAAACTGCTTTTTTTTGTTCCCCATACTCTGAAACATATTATGTTGTTGTCACTAAAAAAGTAAATAGTTCGTCGTCATTATCAACAAAAAGTCATATTTTACTTACCAAAGTATCTAGATTGTCGGTCGCGCTACACGGTTTGCACTGCGTATGGGCACAAAGGTTACGTGCGGTCAGGTCCTGCGCCAGAGCGACGTGACCACTCTCCGCAGAGCCGGCGGCTCGAGTGAGTCGTAACAAAAGACGCGCGCGGTTTTATAGTGGTTTTATGGCTATATTCAAAAATTGGTAGAAAATTAATGGTAAACATTTTACATAAATTTTGGCGCCTAGATTTTAGGGAATACTTTTATCTCTTAGATGATGATAATATTGACACAAAATAACTAAGATTTAATGGTGAAAACAAACATAACAACGACTTCACTTTCTTCGTAATTTCACTTAGTTTGGATGTTAATATCTTATTTATGTAACAAAAAATTACAAAAATGTTCTACTAACTATATGCTTAAGTATATTTGCCGTTAGATTTTATAATTTATTTCTTACAATTGGCAGCATTACGGGGATATTTTGACATCCGAAGTTGGCACTGAACGTGAAATCGAGAAAACACTGTTCGGTTATCACGATAGCATTCATAAATATTCCATTACATGACAAAATGTTTTCTACTAACTATTTAGGCAACAATATTGTCCAACATTTTGTGTAATTCATAAGTCTGTTAGAAAAGTTTTTTATAGATATTAAGAGCTTCGAAAAGTTCAGTTTTCGCTAAACTGAGCTAACGCCTGTGTGCGCCCTCTTAAGCATAGTAAATATGAAACCCTACTTTATTCGTGGCCCGACACACACTAGCCCGTTTTTTTTCTTCTAACTTTCGGAATCGATTCGCTAAGTTCCCTCTAATATTGTTGAGCACAGCGATGGCTGGCTTTCGCTTGAACTCGTGAACGCGTGCTGCCGGGGGGGGGGGGGGACCGGTCTGCTCACTCTTGTCAGTATTTATTTATTCCACACCATTGTTTATGACATTCCGCGTATTCTTCTTATAAATGTATGTACTTAATTACATTGTAACGAGTTAAAGAAAAAAAAAAGACAAATAAGGCAGTAACCGGTTTTCTTTCGCCATTTCTTTACCGGTGGCCATTGTTTCCGAAATGGTGGTAGTTTATAACGTAGTTTGTTTTCTTTTGTTTATGTATACAAGTTGTAAATGACAAGAAAAAGTGCCTGTGAAGGCCTAATTTCTGAAATAAACAATTTAATTTCATTTCACACGACAAATCTATTGTATTTCAATGGGCTTGATCGTTCAATACATCACTACTCCCCATACACCGCACCGCGGTAACAATTTTATTACAAAATTACCAGTATTTATTTAGTATCAAAACTAGACAGTTTGAGTGCACAGCTTTTGTGGAAAATTCGACGTAACAATCCAAGCTGAGATATTCCTGTACAATGAAACTTTTTTTTCCCCAGAACAAAACCAACATTTTCTTGTCTGTTAAAGAAAATTCTGGTTTTGTTTCGTTGGCATACTTTTTTCTTATAGTACTTACATTGATCTTTTTTTTTATTTTATTTTCACTCCGTTCCAGAACTTTAAGTATCATTTGCACCCACTCTAGCGGCTATAAGACGTCTTATTTTGGATTTTAAAATAATAATATGTTTTTTTTTTGTTTGTAGCATACTAATATTATATTATTATATACGCTAATATAATTACAATCTAGCCTAAACACAGACTAATGAGTAATTTTACAATGAAAGTTGTAAATACGAATGTGTCCATCGGCACTTTTCTTACTGTCTCTGTTAAAGGGAAGTCACCTTGTTTATTTGTCTTTGTTTGAATATTGTATTAAAATAAGAAAAAATCTCTACTAATATTTAAAGAAAACATCTGAGTTTCACTATTTATATGTTTTGTCAATGTGTATGTCTATTTATGTGGGTGTTTAAATTTTTATAATTACGTAATAACTAGGTACAGTACAACGTTAAGAAATGACAAACAATATTTCCTAAAGGTAATAAACAACTCTTACGTTAGCGATAAACAAATCGCTAACGTAAAAAGAATAATATTAAGTCATATTAACGTAAGAACATGACATGATAACATTTTGATATCATCGTAATACCATGAATGTCATTTTCACTATTTTATAGATCAATCATGTAATCTGTCGATACATAATATACAAGTATATTGTCCGTCATTTCCTACATTTTTTTTATACCACAAAGTTGGCAAACAAGCATACGGCCCACCTGATGGTAAGCATCACCGTAGCCTATAGACGCTTGCAATACCGGGGGTATCAGTCACGCGTTGCCAACCCTCCTAACCCACCCAGTGGAGCTCTGGAGACCTTACTCACCGTAGGCACACAACATGGCCGAGACCAATGCTATTTGGCTACGATCTTCTGTAAGGTGGAGGTCCTTCCCCAGATGGGCTTCTCCGATTTGAGCGTATTATCCGCTGTGCTCCACCTCTCTTAAAATCTAGCATTTTCCTCTAACGCCTGAAGCAATGTTCTAGCACGAGTGGGTGATGGTAAGCAATCAGCGCTTCCCATAACCAAAAGACTACAAAAATCAAGGATGCGTTGCCCACCTATGAATAAATGAAAAGGAAGGAATGGGAAAGAAATGACGAAGGAATGGGGGAGAAAAAGGTTTCCGACACAGCAGCTTACCACTGTTATTCTGTGAGAGGGTGGTCCAGTCCCGGTCGAGCCAACCATTTACGAACCACTACCAGATCATGGTAGTGGCTAGACTCTTTAACTCAGAAAGTTATTAAAGCTATCTGTAGTCTCTAGTCTACAGAACATTAATTCCCTTTAAGCTATCAAAAGTATATTTCAATGGATTGTGTACCGTTTTCAGTAAATCTAAAATTCGTTCATGCATTATTAAATGCCATCTGACCTAAAGCAAAATCGATTTTAGAAGCTAAATTTATTGGAATTGAGACCTCTGATAAAAGATTTAGGATATACAGTGTAATATATTTATTTAGGACTAGCCGTGCGATCCCATTGTTTCCGTTCCCGAATTTCCGGGATAAAATTCTATCCTATGTGTTAATACAGATTATATTATACGAGCTATTCGTGTACCTAATTAGGTCTAAACAAGTCTATCAAACTATTTTTGAGAGAGAGTAACAAATATACACACAAATTTCCCCATTATTAAGATAATTAATACAAAATAATTCTATACAAAAATTGTTTACTTTTTTCAGAATAACTCTGTTGTAATATTGGTATTGTATTATCTTATGTAGCCATTTTCCGTAATATTATCTTAAGTAAATAATATGTGTGTGAATAATCACACACATATTATTTACTTGAACTTACAAATGAAATATAAAGGATAGAGGTATCAAACAAATAAAACTTTGTGTTTTTGTGACCTTTCCAAAACGAATTTCCCCGACCCTGTCGGACCGGAACCAACACTGGTACTTTCTCTGATCTTTCTATTTTAAGATATCTACGTAGTAGTAATAAGGCTTTGCTCAAAGGTCTGTTTTCATGAACAGTTTTCAACGATGATTTCAACAAAAAAGGACACGTATGAACTGACCAAATATCACTCCTTGAGAAACATGACCATATTTTGAAATTGATTTTTTGAAAGAAAAATTTCACCCCCTCCCCCCAGGTGGGATTCGAACCCACGCCCATGACCATGTTGTAAAAGACAAAATGCGTTCAAAAAAAATCTAAAAAGCAAACTGACGAGTTAAGGAAAAAGGTAATTTGCATAAGGAAAATCGCAGGTAAGCCGCTGGATGCAGACCACTTGCAACCGGTCATATACATACAATACGAGTATACATAGACATTTGAAGAATGGCTATATCCAGCAGTGGACTTCTTGTGGCTGATATGATGACTATGGCGAATTATGGATATCGTCCTTGGTCATTCTTGACACATTCACATTCTGCACCTAAAATAAGTTTGAAAGATTTTCAAATTATATTGTCGTAGTCATTGATAGATTACTCGTATTCAATAAATATTATCTTATTACTAATTAAGGATTAACAAAACCTGTTTTGTCACTGTCATCAAGCTTTAGTTAAAATTTGGCTGATCTTTGATTATTAAATGGAAGAGACTATAAAGCCCACTATTCACTATACGAACCCGGACCCGACTCGCAACCCGGACCCGACCGCGGATCAATCCGGCGTTGCCCATACACTGCACGAACCCTCCACTCGAAGTATGGCATGTGGGGTTCGACAGGCGCTCGCGGCTCGCAACTGCGGACCTGCGAGCCCGACGCCAACCCATTTGACAGTCTGGCGTACAGGTTCGTCGCTTCCATACACAGGCGGATTAGTCCGATGGCCGACCAATCCGCCGGACCAATCTGCGTGTGAATGGTGGGCTTAATATTTCTACTTTATCGCGGTTGGGTAAATCTAAAAAGTTAATTTAATGTTTCAGTAAAGAGTAGTTCTTAATGTTACGTAGGTAAATAGGCTAAGAGAAGCTAAGACGTAACAAAAACTGTCCCTATGAAAGTTGGCCTTAATTCACGGAGATAGAAAACGAGGTTACACCAGGGCTGTCGGAAAATGGCTAAATAAAAACAAGCTTCAGTGCACCTTCCATTGTCCGTACTCGAGTCGCAATTTGTAGCTAAGATTATGGGCATTAAAAACATTTATTGCTACCGCAATGGCTGATCTTGGGGGGATTCTGGGGGTTTCAAAATGAAATGAAATTGTCCTTATATTGCTTTAAAGTACCCATAATGTCTGTGGTGGACCAAACTGTTAGCGTCGTGGCCCTAGTCAGTACTTGGATAGGTTAAAATCTCATTCGATGATTCTGACGGTAAACCGGTATTGTATTGTATTGTATATCTAACAAATTATGAAGTTGCGTAAGCTAGCTAGCAAAAGTTCTATCATATCAAGAATACTTGATTTTTATTGTGAATTCTGAGTTTTGTCAATGTCAAACAATTCCGCAAACGCCATGTCATTAAAAACACACGCCAAATAGATTAGATATTGTATGATACTTTATATCATTAAAATTATTTATTCTTCTTTCAAACAAAGGGATAACCTTAAAAAAGTACTCATTTATTATTCGTTATTTGATATTTACATTATTTAATTCCGAAAGGTAAATAAAATACACGGTATTAAAATCTGTTCTTTAATTCGTTAAAGGTCAAAAGCTAGATAATAGAATAACACACATTTGTTATATTGTAAGCAAACAACTGAGCAAGGTTTTGTTTACGGATAACTCCTACAATGGTAGACATCGTAGTCCAAGCCTCAATTCAAGTACCAATAGTATTTTATTAGAATAATATAAGACTTATAGCGAAGGCTCCACAATTATGGATTGTATGCAATATAATTTTTTTAAATATCCTTGGAAACTAATATCTCCACTGGTGTACTTCATAGACGGCAATGATTACTTACCATTAGTTACCATCAAATGACCCGCATACTCGTTTTTCAAACTCTTCAATAAAAAAGAAAATAAAAGGATGCTCTATGAAATTTATGGTAATTTAAAAAAAAAAAATATTTTTAAAGGTATAAAGATATGTCTTCACTTTCACATATTTCTTGCACAGATTACTTAACTTACTAGTACGTTACATAGTACTTGTTTGACTGGACAAAAGATGATATTCCAGTGCAAATACGAATATTATATTATTATAAAATTTTATACAATTGGTACGAAAATTGATGTTTGGTTGACGGTCTAATACCTCACCCTCCGAAAGAATTTCAGCGATCGTTAAAACCTTTTTCGAGAGACGAACCAGTTTACCATTAGGTATACGATTACCTTGAAACTTTCGGAAGGGGAATAGTAAAGAGAAAATCAAGATTTTACGCAATTTTCTACCTCCAATGTCCCTAAAGCAGAAAATAGCTTCCCTCTGTAAGAATTCTCTTGAGAAATACGAAAACTTTCTAGATATTTACACTGCCTTTACTGGGACATTGGGTATTTTCATGGAAGTCAAAAAAGAAATAAATAACAGTTTTAAGCTGAAACAAATTACTTTTAAAAAACATGTATTAGGTACCTACTCGTAAACGGATTTTATTTTGATTTGTGCTCCGTGTGCTGTGGTCGTCAATCCCATTAGGTATTCTATACGTTTTAATAATAGAATCATCTTGCATAACAACAAAATATGTGATTTGTGTACAATTTATTTGTATTACTCGTGACATTATGACCCTCTATATGACATGGCTCTTCCAATAATATCAGTGTAAATAAATATGTATTATTAATGACATGTGCCGGAAAATACCATTATGTACTATGGTGGATATGTTATGTCAATATCGTAGGGGAACATGGATATAATTGTGACTGAGTATTATTCGCAGTCATATAGTTATTATTATGTGTATTACGATAAGGGAATGAATAAGTGTGTCTTTCCGATGCTTTGTTTCCGAAATGGTGGTAGTTTATAGAGTAACTTATTTATTTATTTATTAAAGATTCATTGCAAGTGACGTGTCTTGTAAAGTATTTTTTTGATTTGATTTGATTTTGATTTGACTACATAGAAACACTGACTGGACATATTTTCAAGCGTCGATTGGCTGCTAACTGGTCGCACTGGAAAAGTTTGAGGGAGGCCTATGTCCAGTAGACTTCTTGTGGCTGAGATGATGTTAGGCTATGATCAGAAAAGCCATAGCCCATTTTCCACCAATACAGTTTTTAAAAAAACATAGGTGTAAAACAATTCCTTGATGTATCCACATAAAAATGGACTGTCTTTATAATTGTTTCGGTTCACTTAACCAACCTAATTAAAATACAATCCATTTTGAAAAATGTTTGAAAGTAGAAAGAAAAAAATTCGAAAGAAACCTGGGGCAGGTGAAATTTTTCTTTCAAACATTTTTCAAAATGGCCTGTATTTTATTTCTTCTAAAACAATCACATCCTCTTTTTACTAAGAACACGTTTATTCGTCGTAGCCTTGTCGGAGTTATCAAATTATTTAATGCGATTATGCACATTATTCGATTCCCACAATGGTTTCCGCACCGAAACTCCTCGTTGCAGTGGTAATATGAAAAATCATGCAACCTATTTTAATATTATTCAAACCATTTTTTGTACGAACAAATCTTATAAACAAACGTAATAACTCTGAGATAATTTCGTGATATCAACGACTGACTGCTTATGTAGGTCACTCACAGCGTAGCTTGAAGCTCAGGTAATTGCGATGGCCACTTGAACCAGAGCCTCTAATCAGTGGGACTTTGCAGAGCTACAAACACCGATTGATTAAAAAAGGTAGGTCTTAAAATATCTTGACTGTATACTTACCTAGTGATTTAAAACATTGCTAGTATAGATTTTTGACATTGGAAATGTCTTTTCGTTCGCTTCAGTATAGGCTTCGATTTCACGAAAAAGTGCGATCCCCTTATATCTCGGAGAGTTGTGAAGATATGATATTCATAAAAGGCTCAAAAGACGCGTATTCACGAGAGCTGTAAGGTGCAAAAAGAATTATTTGAGAAAGTCAAAAACGAAAAATGTTATAGCCGAAATTGTGAAAATAAAAATCATTTCTTTCCGAATTTTTGATTTTGGCGCTCGATATTTTGGAAACGAAGAATGATATCAAAAATTTGAGAAAAACTCGTCTGGACAATTTAGTCAGCTATAATTTGAGCCTAAAACAAAGATGATCGGGTTAAGAGTTTGCCCTGTAGCTTAACCTTTTTGAACAAAGTCAAAACGTTGTAGTTTTATTTTGTAATCTTTTCCTTATCCCGACTTTATCGTCGCTCATCATCATCATCATATCAACTCATAATCGTCCCATTGCTGGGATATGGGTCTCCCTTCAGTCGAAGATGATTAGAGCGTACTCTGCCACGCTGCTCCAATGAGGATTGGCAGAGGCCGGTGTTTTCAAACCGCCCTAAGGCCACCGACTTGGCCTAACGACTGTCATCCATCGATAACAGCCGGGACCGATGGCTTAACCCTTTATAAGCATCTAGGGTAGATAAAAAAACTATGTTTTTAGATTGTTTTTTTTATGTTTTTCAAAAAATAAAAATAAAAACACGGTGGTAAAAATATTCCCTCTGCCCGTGTGGCTTGAGGTTCTGAGGTCTGCTGAGTACCAGATATATTGGGTAAAATTTCAAATCTTGCTGCCCGCCTAGAACGATCGCGTTGGGATGGGACGATGGAGGACGGAGGGCTAGATGAAAAATCAACAGATGAACTGCTAGGTTCGACTTTCGAGAGGTATTATGCTGCTAGGTGGATCAGGTGTCGGTGCCATAGGCCCGTCATTAGGCTCGTCATAGTTTTTTAGGATCGTTCAATACAGTACGTATTGTACGAACCTCGTCTTCAACAGATTCAAAACCATCATCAGATACATCGGGAAGACAAAATATGTCTTCCAATTCGTTGACTATTTGTAAATCTATATACATATAATAAAACAGTAGACCCCGATGTCTGAACATAATTTGGCAAAAATGGAGAGGGAACAGTTAGAGGACGGTAATAAAAGCAAAAAAAAAATATTTTTATTTTTTTGTCTGTCTGTCTCTCTGTTTGAACGCGCACATCTTCTAAATTACTGAATGGATTTTAATGCTGTTTTCACAGGAAGATAAGAGTTCGGCTTGGAGCAGAATATAGACTTTGTCGCATTTAAATAGGATATCAGGAAAATAAGTTATGGTCATTTAAAGGTCTCTACCCTGTCAATGTTTGAAGAAAAATATTTCTCGCACTTACAAACTTGAGACTTGGTACACAATAACTACCGACAACAGACTAGACTGGACCGAACCGAACCGGACCGAACCGAATCGAACCGGACCGGATGTCAGGAATAGAAGTTATTTCATTTAAATTTTCAACAGCCTAAGAATTTTTTAATTGTCACTCACTGCTGAGTCGGAATCGCCCCATATCTCATAACGACCATTTTTAAATTCAGTAGCACTATGTTTGAAAGTTTTTTTTTTACTTGAGTTAACCATTTAAAATTTTGTTCCTCTAAAATTCACTAAATGGCACTGTTAGATTCTGAATCGCGCTATGAAAGTTTTTTAGTATAACTGAGCTGACCATTTCAATTTAAATATAATTTTAATTTTTCATACTGATTTTACATTAGGTATTTTGATTAGGTACGATAAAATTAAATAAAACACAGCGGCGAGTAAATAGACAATGAACAATAAAGAACACTGACGTCTCGGGGAAAAACTATAGCAGTAGTAATAGGAGACTGTTAAATCCGTCTATATTATTACCGACTATTATTAACGACTAGCCGCGGGCACAGCTAGTCGTTAAGTATTTTTCTACTCCTACTCATTTGCCAGATAATCTGTAATAAGAAAAAAAGGAAATAGGCTTAACGTGGTCCGAGAGTCTCTTCGCGAGTTTTTCAAAAGCACATATTCTCACGGTGGCATCACAGTGCATTCTTGACAGCATCATGTTTGTTCGTAAGAACATTCATGACTATAACCAGGTGTGGATATTCATAATTTCAATACGCGAAACAGAATTATTAAAAAAATTAGCTGTTCCTAAATTCAGGCTTAGGAAAGCGGGCAACGGGCAAGTTTGTTAAGTTTGCATTATGTATAATAAAATTCCAGAATATATAAAAAAAAATTGCCCAATCGATTTAAATTAAATGTCAAAAATTTCTTAACCAGTAAAGCGTACTATACTATCAACGAGTATCTAAATGAAAGGTCTCCCTGGCCCCCTTGCGAAAGTGAAATGCTAAAACTTGTCGTAAAAAGCCAGTCAATGTTCAATAAATTATATAAATAAAAAAATGTTTTCAAAATTGTAATATGTACACGCGTCGTAGTGTCATCCAAATGGGACTGTTTTTTATATTATTTACATTTTAATATAATTTAGATTAAATAATTGGTGACAAGGATGTTAATGTGTACGGGCACGTCATAACCATACTCGTAAATTGTCCAAACTGGCGGTGGCGTTGTGGGTCGGGTTACTGTTGTTCTCTTCAATATTGTTCATAATATTGTTGATGGTGAGCCCAGTAATGGGGGATGGCAGGCTGACTCTCACGTCAACTCGAAAATACACGAGAACGGATGCTGCCTTGCGGACCTGGTCTGCTCTTATCTTTAACACCGATTTTGCATTTTATATTTTAGATTTAATTTTATGATAAGACAAATTAATGGCACTATTTATTGACGTAATGTTGTATGTACCTAGTTTTAAATTTTATGTTAAAAAAAACCACGATATATTTATAAATGCTAAAAAAGACCGTAACAGGTTTTCTTTCGCCATTTCTTTTACCAGTGGTCATTTTGCTTTTGTTTCCGAAATAGTAGTAGTATATAGAGTAGATTAATCCCACCAAAAACATTTTCATGTAAAATGTTGCCAAGACGAGACCATAATGACTCGCATTGTCAAAAACTTATCAGATCTCATGTAGAGACAAGCTTCTAACTCTACACTCCCTACCTCTACAAGGCCTAACTTCACAAACTCTACACCTTCAAGTGACGAAATCGGGGGTTTTAGGACATTAATAAAATCTAAAGTATAATAGCTACGACATTCAAAGTTTATGTTTAATGATTGTACTGGTGTTATTATATCTTGAAATTTTTAACTATTTAGCATCATCCAAAACAAAGTTATGAGAGTTCAAAAAAACGACGAAACGTTTCGAGAAAAGGTAGGTAGTGCCTTTGCGCTCCGCTTGGCTCGTCTCGTGCGAGATTTATACAAATCATTCATTACAACTGTATACTCTGACAAGAGAACGTGTTTGTGAAAGCTTATTCTCTAAATAAAAGTTTTGAATTTGAATTTGGTCACCCCACGGGCAAAGGGAATATTTTTACTACCACAAAAAAAGCGTGTAAGAAAAGCCTCGTAAATACATAATGAAAAATTAAACTTATTCCAAATGCAATATACATTAGACATTAAGTTTAAGAACAACTTATCTTTCGAAAGTCGCAAAATTTGAAGATGCATAAAGATTTAACAGCAGGTGTCGAAATTCAGTTGTTTTTAACCCCCGACGCAAAAGGACTGTGTACTTTGGTGCTAGATGGTAACCAGGGTCTGATGATGGAGCTGGAAGGTGGCCATAGGAACTCAGTAATTAAACGACATAACACCATCGAGTTCTCATACATATTTCGCAATACCATTTATACATATTTCACAATACCTCTCATACATAATTCGCAATACCCTAATACATAGTTCGCAATACCTCTCGTACATATTTCGCTCTCATACATATTTCGCAAAAGCGTCATCACGTCGGGGGACCGCTAGGCGCTAAGTTATTAAACTTGTAACTGTCACAGATTAAAAAAATATTATGACGTCCGTTCTTAACTCCTAGATAAAAAAAAATATATTTAAAAACAAGCTTTTATTTAATTGCGCTAAAAAGAATAAAATAAACTTTTCTTTTAAAATTTTAACTATCAACTTATAACGTCATTACACAATTTATATGACATAAAAGCTTGTCGCGAGATTTACTTGTATAAGAAAACATAATTATCGAACTAACATTTATTCGTAGTACGAGTAAATGTTAGTAATTAAATCACGCGACAAGCTTTTATGTCATATAAATTGTGTAATGACGTTATAAGTTGATAGTTAAAATTTTAAAAGAAAAGTTTATTTTTTTCTTTTTAGCGCAATTAAATAAAAGCTTGTTTTTAAATATATTTTTTTACTTTTAATTTATTTTTTACTTTTTAGTTATCACTGGACAGGTTTCGCAGTGCCATCTATTGTCGAGGGGCGGTACTTGTCTAATGAATTTATTTGTTACTAGCGAAACCCGCGCAACTTCGTTTGCGTGTATCCCGCTTTCCCGTGGGAATTTTTAAATTTTTCTCTCCGTAAGAACCATCCTCGTACTTCAAGGAATATTCTAAAAAAAAAATCAGCCAAATCGGTCAAGCCGTTTTCATGTTATGTCGTGACAACGGAAAACGGGTTTCATTTTTATATATATAGATAGATAACTAGCACCAGCAATTTGAATACCTATATAATTTCCTGATTTTACTACAGTCACCCTGCGACAAACTAAACGGGTTTATGTACCCATCAAAAATAAAATACCGACCAAGGGCAAGTAGAACTCGCGCATGAGGGTTCCTTCCCATAATCATACTAGTCATCATCATCATCATCATATCAACCCATAATCATCCCACTGCTGGTCTCAGGTCTCCCTTCAATCGAAGGTGATTAGAGCGTACTCTGCCACGCTGCTCCAATGCGGATTGGCAGAGGTCGGTATTTTCAAACCGCCCTAAGGCCACCGACTTGGCTTAACGACTGTCATCTATCGACAACAGCCGGGACCGACGGCTTAACGTGCCCTCCGAAGCACGAAGAAGCTCGAGATAACGAAACCCATCCAAACGCTGGCTAGGGTCACCGTCGCTTAACTTGTGTGTTCATATTAGAGTGTGACACACAGCGACGCCATCGAGCTCCTCATACTAGTCATACTATCATACTAATATTATAAATGAGAAAGTGAGTTTGTTTGTTTGTTATTCCTTCACGGCTTGACTAAACGTGAAAGTATGTCAATCCAAAGGGAAAATATTTTTTCTACTATAAAGGGCGCTGTATGGGATGCTATCGGCCAACAGATGGCGCCACAAGTCGCGCTATGGGTTGTTTTGTTGTCAAACGAGATCTATGTCATAAAATTAACGCGAGCGAAGCCGCGAGGAAAAGCTAGTAATAGATAAAATACATTTTAATTCATAACCGGTATAAAAGAGCCATGTACCAATGTAAAATGTACCAAGGGTAGGGTCACATTATATTGGTTGTTTAAAGAAGAAGAAGTAACTACAAATTTACGATTTTCAGATTTATTCCTGTACTTGTACTACATCATCTTGCTTCTTGCCAAATTTCATGATTCTAGGACAACCGGAAGTACCCTATAGGTTTTTGGTCGGAACTGTTTTATACGAAAAACGGAACACAAAAGGCTGTATCGTAATTTTGTTATCATAATATTGTATTGTCATCTGATCTACAGTTTTAAGCAAAATTTCAGCTCAATCGGTCTACGGGAAGTGGTTCAAATTTTCGTTCCAAGATTCCACCCTTACATACATACATACATTCATACATACAGGTCAAGTTAAATAAAAGCTTTTAAAAAAATGTTAATATGAAATCCACAATTTGTTGCCATAGGAATATTTTCGATCACTAGTTTCGTTTTAAAAAATCAAAAAAAAATATAGTGGGAAATATATTCCCGCTGCCTTATAAAGAAAGGGTCGTGCCCTCCGAAGCACGGAGAAGCTCAAGATAACAAAACCTATCCAAACGCTGGCTAGGGTCGATGTTGCTTAACTTGCGTGTTCATATTAGAGTGCGACACACCACACAGCGACGCCATCGAGCTCCTCCGACGCCATCGAGCTCCTCGTCGCTCAGCGACAATATTTTTTCGAATTCCGTAGATTCATTTCCAATGTGCACGATAGTCGTGTGAGGCACGAAATCTGTGAATTTTTGTCTATATAACTCTCTAAGGGCATTTACTTTCATTCATAAAAAGAAACAAGATATCAGATGAATTACGGGAAGTCACATGAAGCGGCTGGATGCAGGTCTCTGCCAACGGATCATACTGAAAGCGTTTGGGGGCTAGCCAAGTCCAGCGGGTCTAACATGCTTACACTCGAGATAGTTTCTCGCACGCGACAAAGCTTCTTCGCCAATAGCACCGCCTGTTTTGTCTACTGTAGACATAAGGGTGATTCTTGGAAATGCGATTATTCGGTTGATTCCACTGGCTAGTTTTTCTTTTAAATATAATGAAACTTGGTACTACACGTAAAAATAGGCTAAACCTGAAGTATAAATTTCGAATAGGCACTCATTTTGAACCTATAAATTCCAAGATATTAGACATTAAAAAAATCATGACCAGGGAAATCAATTAATAGTTACAGGGGAATCAAAAATCAATAACTCTGTACTTTTTTAAAGAAATTGTAAGTTTTTACATATCAAAAATTACAAAATTAAATCTCGTTGAGTTAGTATCCCATAACACAAGTTTCGAACTTACTTTGGGGCTAGCTCAATCTGTGTGAATTGTCCCTATATATTTATTTATTTATTTATTATTAAAATTAATTCTCAGTTATACATATCTAAATAAAATTAACAAATGTGAACATGTATTCTTCAATTTTCAGATATTATTATCTACTTTTGTAAACAATCGTCTGACATAGGTACATAAATATCTAATAATCTATTGGTGTCGTAATCACATTCGTGTTCCTTGAGAGCACCCCATTTGTACAACATTATTGTCATATTCCTGCAATAAAAAAAGGAATATTAGGAAAATTGCGAAATTTTAGAAATGTTTTACAAAAATAAAGTTTAAAAAAATGTTACTTAATCCAGCTTAAGAACAACAAGGCGCCAGGCGAGGACGGAATCACAGCAGAGCTTCTGATAACGGGTGGTACACCGGTGCTTAAAGTCCTGCAGAAGCTCTTTAATTCCGTGTTGGTCGAGGGCAAAACGCTTGAGGCGTGGAACAGAAGCGTGGTGGTTCTGTTCTTTAAAAAGGGCTATAAAACCATCTTAAAGAATTATACCACATCCATACGCTGCGGCAGATTGTACAGAAGACCGAAGAGTACAATCTGCTATTATGCTTAGCGTTTGTGGACTATGAGAAAGCCTTCGATTCGATCGAGACATGGGCCGTGCTACAGTCTCTCCAGCGATGCCGCATAGACTGCAGGTATATCGAACCTTTAACGTACTTATACAAAAACGCCATCATGTCAGTCCAAGTACAGGAGCAGAACAGAGGCGTGAGACAGGGAGATGTCATATCTCTGAAACTGTTCACGACCGCTCTGGAAGATGCCTTCAACTTTTGGACGAGAAAGGATGCGGCATCAACGTCAACGGCGAGTATATCACTAACCTTCGATTTGCCGATGACATCGTGGTCGCTGGAGGACCTCAGCACCATGCTCGAAGGCCTCAATTGAGTTTCCCAACAGGTGGGTCAAAAAATGATCATGGTCAAGACGAAAATCATGTCGAATATCCATGTCGCACCCGCCCCGGTCTCAGTTGGGAGCTCGATCCTCGAAGTTGTTGACGAGTACGTATACCTTGGACAAACCATCCAATTAGGTAGGTCCATCTTTTTTTTTTTTTTTTTTTTTATACCACACAGCTGGCAAACAGGCATACGGTCGGCCTGATGGTAAGCCGTCACCGTAGCCTAGAGACGTAAGCAATACCGGGGGCATCACTCACGCGTTGCCAACCCTCCCAACCCCCCCAAGTGGAGCTCTGGAGACCTTACTCACCGTAGGAACACAACATGGCCGAGACCAATGCTATTTGGCTACGATCTTCTATAAGGTGGAGGTCCTTCCCCAGACGGGCTGCTCCGATTTGAGCGGATTATCCGCTGTGCCCTACCTCTCTTGTCATGAGAAAGAGGTCAATCGACGAATCCGACTTGGCTGGGCAGCTTTCGGGAAATTACGGCATATCTTCTCGTCCAAAATTCTTCAGTGCTTGAAACGAAGAACCTTCGAGCAATGTGTGTTGCCAGTGATGACCTATGGATCGTAAACGTGGTCGCTCACTATGAGCCTCATAAGAAGGCTATGGGTCACTCAGCGAGCCATGGAAAGAGCTATGCTCGGGGAGATCGAATCAGAAATGAGGAGATCCGTAGCAGAACCAAAATAACTGACATAGCCACTGACATAGCCAAACACTGAAGTGACAGTGGGTAGATCACATAGCGCGCAGAACCGAAGGCCGATGGGGCAAAAGGGTTCTGGAATGGCGACCACGTACCGGCAAGCGCAGCGTAGGACACCCGCCTACAAGGTGGTCAGACGACCTAAGGAAAGTCGCAGGAAGCCGCTGGATGCAGGCCGCTGCCAGCAGGTCGCACTGGAGACGTTTGGGGGAGCCCTAGTTGACTTCTTGTGGCTGAGATGATGATGATGAAATAATTTTTCAGTCAAAAACTTTATCACATTTTGATTTCACTGACCTTAGAAACAGAGTAATCAATGTCAGGGAATCAAAAAATGTAGCAAAATTATCGATTGTCGCTAAATGACTGTATCTAGTACAATCACCTTTACACCCTAGGTAGTCATTAGAGTGGCGATAGTGCATAATTTTTTTTAGTCGTCTAATAAAATTAATTGATGGTAAAATTGAGGTCAAAGTAATCAACGATGTACTAAACCAAACCCAGTGGAATCAGATACTTACCTTTATATTTCTGGAATGCAGCAAGCAGCCGCGCATCTCTTCCCTCGACACTCAAAACATGACTGACGGTTAACGCTCGGGGGGTACACATTGCTTCCAAATTGTGTCACTAAGGACGTACGTACATTTTAGTGATGTACCAGTGGCATCACTGCTAAGGCCCGGACAACATTTAAAAAAATCATATAATTAAATGTACTATAAATACGTGGTTCATCTATTTTATTTATTAATTCTTATCAATTTGGGATCTAATATAAAATATTGAAATATCTATGAACTGAATGGAAAAAATGATATGGATGATATTGTGTACAAATTTGGAGTACGGACACGCCAGTGGAATCAATTTTTAACACTTCAGATATTTTTTTTACTCACTTTGTTTTATATTTTGCTTAATTATCGTAGTGACTCAGTTAGATTACAGTTTAAATTTTAATAAAAAAAATACTTCATACGCTTATTTCAATTATACGTACACTTTTTACTTCCGGACAACGAAAATCCAGGTTTTCAAGAAACACCCATAACCGAGGTACGCCATGTTAGCCCTGCAGGAGTGCACTTCTCGTGGCTGAGAAGATGATAAAGAGAATGAGCATTTTTGTATACGTTCCGTTCTCACATATATTTGTATATACCTAACTAAAAATAATACCTTTTAAAAACTATACGCGTCGCAACATGCGAATCATAAAATAAAAGTCAATCCCAAATAACATAAACTTTTATTCAGATTATACAATAAATTTTTGTTTTAAAAACTATAAATAGTTTGCTGGCACTGGTTCTCACTTTCCATTAGTGTTTGTGTTCATAACAGTACAGTTTATACTCATACGTATTGTTTTCTTTCAAAACATACTACAATAATTTGAGTACAAGAAAACATTTGTGTTCTGTAGTAATTATACAACGAATCGGTTGTTATACTAACATTTTCTTTATGTAAAGTCAGATGGGGTAAGACATGGGTAAGACTAACATAGTTTCAGTCGCGTTCGTCGTTATAGGTAGGTTGTGGAACGCTATTTGGATCTTGAATGAAATAATACCAAAATCATGGACCAATAACTAACATATTCTACTTTTGTTGTTGACAGTACATATTTTTGTTAATGTAAATTCATTCTTGGATCAATGTTAATTTTCTGATAAAAAGTTTCAACAAAATACTTGTGAATTCAGACATGCTTTGTACATTAAAGTATTAGGTAACACGCCAAAAAGGGAGTGACTAACTTTTCTGATGTTAAAAGGAGAAATTGAAAGCCTCGAATTCCATTTCGCTTAAAATGATAGAGATACGTCACGTAGCAGTTTTTATTTTTCAAACTTTGTTGAAATGACTTAGAAATAAGACGATATTATTACTCGGAGTTTATCGCGTTCTACAAACACTAACTTTGTTATATTATATAGATATCGTCTCTGGATAAAATAAAATATCAGATACTCAGATAAATCGAAAGAACATACTTACAAACCCGAGGTTGCGTAACAAGCTCTCATCTCCTGACCTAATTTTCATAGCTCCTCGGATTCAAACTCAATTCGATACCGAAATAAAATGTATGTGTCATTGAATTTTCCATAGTGGTTTTAGAAACCATGAGTTGGTATCGATAAATCTATCACTAGCCACTGCGTAAAAATGTCTATCTATTTAATTTATGTTTTTAAATGAAAAATAACCCTTCTAAATTTAAGAGCTGTTCTCTTATCGGTGTAGCAACCTCCAACCTACAAATCTATCTATCTCTCTCTATCTCTACAAAATGACAAAAAAGGCCGTAACCGGTTTTCTATCGCCATTCCTTTTTACCGGTGGCCATTTTGCTTGTGTCCGAAATGGTGGTAGTTCATAACGTAATTTATTTTCTTAATTTAAACAAGTTGTAAATGAAAGAAAAAGTGCCTGTGAAAGTCTAATTTCTGAAATAAACGATTTCATTTCATTTCATTTCTCTATTTCCCTCTGTTTTGTGCCAGCTCTTTCACCGCTTTACAAGACGCAACGCCTGTCTTTCCCTTCACTTTATCCATAGCTATTCTCGACCTTCCACTACCTCTTCTACCTTTTATCTTATTTCTGAGATGTTTCTGATAAAGTCGTCGTGTTTTATTGTCCTACCAGTTTCCCCTTCTAGTTTACATAAAAAATTATCCTACTAATATTCTATAGGCGAAAGTTTGTATGTTTGTTATTTCTTCACGCTCGAATGGCTGGGCCATATTTTATGATATTTAGTACGTAGGTAGCCAATGGAAATAGCTTACTTATCGGGATAAAAAGTGCTGCTGTGCATAAAATTAAATGATGGTAACACCGCGGGCACCGCCGAGTTACTTTATAAATTAGTAAGTATTTAATATTTCCCATTAATGAAAATACAATAGAGAAACGAATCGAATGTCATGATAATAATATCTGATACGCAGCATGATTATAGACGGGCAGTGACCCAATGTGTTTGTACCACTAATCAGAATCATATTTTCCCGAACAAAGTAATTTCCCGATGATAATAGAAAAATCTCCAGTTTCCCAAAAGGAGAAGTCACTGACCTCACATTTCGCAATGCCTACAAAACCGAATACTATTATGATTACGTATGTATAGTACATAGTTATTTGACGTGGTTTTGTTCACATGTCTTCCGAACAATTTCTTCACCTCCCGGGAAAATGATGATTAGAAATATGTACCTAAATCCAATAAGTATTTTATCTTTCATACAAAATCATGTCATGTCATATCATATCTCTACAACTTATTCTGTTGCGTAATGGAGTCATCCGAGTCACAAATAAGCATATTATGTTTCATATCGACCCATAATCATCCCACTGCTGGAATACGGGTGTCCCTTCAATCAAAGGTGATGGAAGCGTACTCTGCCGCGCTGCTCCAATGCTGATTGGCAGAGGCCGGTGTTTTCAAACCGCCCTAAGGCCACCGACTTGGCTTATGACTGTCATCCATCAACAACAGCCGGGACCGACGGCTTAACATGCCCTCCGAAGCACGGAGAAGCTTGAGGTAACGAAACCCATCCAAACGCTGGCTAGAATAATTATTACGAAATAGAATTTCAACAAAAGACCAGTGTTAATCTGGGCTATCGTTCCTTCTCATTAATTATGAAAAAATGTCAGCACCTATAAGTATTATTAGCTCGTTTCATTAGCTATAAATACGCTGTACAAAGGTCAAATAAGCCCACAAAGGCTCCAACAGGCATGCTGTGACGTCATAAACTATATACTAATATATAATAACTAGCTTTTCCACGCGGCTTCGCTCGCGGTTAATTTTATGATAAACATCTCGTATAGCGCGATTTGTGGCAATTGCGCATTGCAGCGCCATCTATAGTAGAAATAGTTATTTGTTATGCAAGGCTGCAAAGTTGTTTTTTGGCGCGAGTACTTATATTGAAACCTGAGTTAGCGAGGATTCTAGGATTGAACCACGAGCGAAGCGAGTATAAGCACAAATATAGAATCCTGAGCGTAGCGAGGGTTTCAAAGGTACGAGACGCAGAATAACTTTGCTGCCGAGCGAAACACACAACTTTTCACCTCACTACAGCGAGGAAAATGCTAGGTGCAAGAAAAACGCAAATAATATATTAAATAAGTGTTTTTGACATTGGAAATGTCTTTTCGTTCGCTTCAGTATAGGCTTCGATTTCACGAAAAAGTGCGATCCCCTTATATCTCGGAGAGTTGTGAAGATATGATATTCATAAAAGGCTCAAAATACGCGTATTCACGAGAGCTGTAAGGTGCAAAAAGAATTATTTGAGAAAATCAAAAACGAAAAAAGTTATGGCCGAAAATGTGAAAATAAATATCATTTCTTTCCGAATTTTTGATTTTGGCGCTCGATATTTTGGAAACGAAGAATGATATCAAAAATTTGAGAAAAACTCGTCTGGACAATTTAGTCAGCTATAATTTAAGCCTAAAACAAAGATGATCGGGTTAAGAGTTGGCCCTGTAGCTTAACCTTTTTGAACAAAGTCAAAAACGTTATAGTTTTATTTTGTAACCTTTTCCTTATCCCGACTTTATCGTCGCTCATCATCATATCAACTCATAATCATCCCATTGCTGGGATACGGGTCTCCCTTCAGTCGAAGGCGATTAGAGTGTACTCTGCCACGCTGCTCCAATGATGGATTGGCAGAGGCCGGTGTTTTCAAACCGCCCTAAGGCCACCGACTTGGCCTAACGACTGTCATCCATCGATAACAGCCGGGACCGATGGCTTAACCCTTTATAGGACATAAGCATCTAGGGTAGATAAAAAAAATCTATGTTTTTAGATTGTTTTATGTAATGTAAACACGGTGGTAAAAATATTCCCTCTGCCCGTGTGGCTTGAGGTTCTGAGGTCTGCTGAGTACCAGATATATTGGGTAAAATTTCAAATCTTGCTGCCCGCCTAGAACGATCGCGTTGGGATGGGACGACGGAGGACGGAGGGCTAGATGAAAAATCAACAGATGAACTGCTAGGTTCGACTTTCGAGAGGTATTATGCTGCTAGGTGGATCAGGTGTCGGTGCCATAGGCCCGTCATTAGGCTCGTCATAGTTTTTTAGGATCGTTCAATACAGTATCAAAACCATCATCAGATATATCAGGAAGACAAAATATGTCTTCCATTTCGTTGACTATTTGTAAATCTATATACATATAATAAAACAGTAGACCCCGATATGTCTGAACATATTTAGCAAAAATGGAGAGGGAACAGTTAGAGAAAGGTAACAAAACCTAAAAAAAAAATTTTTTGTCTGTCTGTTTGTCTGTCTGTTTGAACGCGCACATCTTCTAAATTACTAAATGGATTTTAATGCTGTTTTAACTTAAGGAAGATAGAGCTCGGCTTGGAGCAGAATATAGGTTTTGTCGCATTTAAATCGGATGTCAGGAAAATAAGTTATGGTCATTTAAAGGACTCTACCCTGTCTATGTAAGAAAAAAAATTTTCTCTCACTTACAAACTTGAGACTTGGTACACCATAACTACCGACAACAGACTAAACCGGACCGGACCGAACCGGATCGAACCGAACCGAACCGGACCGAACCGAATCGAACCGGATGTCAGGAATAGAAGTTACCCTCATTTAAATTTTCAACAGCCTAAGAATTTTAAAATTGTCACTCACTGCAGAGTCGGAATCACCCGATATCTCATAACGACCATTTTTAAATTCTAATTCTAGAAAGTTTTTTTTTACTTGAGTTAACCATTTAACATTTTGATCCTCTCAAATTCACTAGATGGCACTGTTAGATTCTGAATCGCACTATGAAAGTTTTTTAGTATAACTGAGATGACGATTTCAATTTTAATATAATTTTAATTTTTCATACTGATTTTACATTAGGTATTTTGATTAGGTACGATAAAATTAAATAAAACACAGCGGCGAGCAAATAGACAATGAGCAATAAAGAACACTGACGTCTAGGGGAAAAACTATAGCAGTAGTAATAGGAGACTGTTAAATCCGTCTATACTTTATAGTCATAAGCCCAATTCCACTCGGGCGAAGCCGCGGGCACAGCTAGTCGTTAAGTATTCTCTACTCCAATCATTTGCCAGTTAGTCTGTAATAAGCAAAAATGGAAATAGGCTTAACGTGGTCCGAGAGTCTCTTCGCGAGTTTTTCAGAAGCACTAATATTCTCACGGTGGCATCACAGTGCATTCTTGACAGCATCATGTTTGTTCGTAAAAACATTCATAACTATAACCAGGTGTGGATATTCATAATTTCAATACGCGTCACAGAAATAAATTAGCTGTTCCTAAATTCAGGCTTAGGAAAGCGGGCAAATTATTTATGATTCAAAGTTTGCATTATGTATAATAAAATTCCAGAGTATATAAAAAAATATTGCCCAATAATCGATTAAAATAAAATGTCAAAAATTCTTAACCAGTAAAGCGTACTATACTATTAACGAGTATCTAAATGAAAGGTCTCCCTAAATGTTAAGACAAATTAATGGCACTATTTATTGACGTAATGTTGCATGTACCTAGTTTTAAATTTTATGGTAAAAAAAACACGATATTTTAAAAATGCCAAAAAAGGCCGTAACAGGTTTTCTTTCGCCATTTCTTTTACAAGTGGTCATTTTGCTTTTGTTTCCGAAATAGTATATAGAGTGGATTAATCCCACCAAAAACATTTTCATGTAAAATGTTGCCAAGACGAAACCATAATGACTCGCATAGTCAAAAAGTTATCAGATCTCATGTAGAGCCAAGCTTCTAACTCTACACGCCCTACCTCTACAAGGCCTAACTTCACAAACTCTACACTTTCAAGTGACGAAATCGGGGGTTTTAAGACATTAATAAAATCTAAAGTATAATAGCTACGACATTCAAACTTTATGTTTAATGATTGTACTGGTGTCATTATATCTTGCAATTTTTAACTATTTAGCATCGTCCAAAACAAAGTTATGAGGTTCAAAAGAACGACGAAACGTTTCAAAAAAAGGTAGGTAGTGCCCTAGCGCTCCGCTTGGCTCGTCTAGTGCGAGATTTATAAAAATCATTTATTACAACTGTATGCTCTGACAAGAGAACGTGTTTGTGAAACCTTATTCTCTAAATAAAAGTTTTGAATTTGAATTTGGTCACCCCACGGGCAAAGGGAATATTTTTACACCACAAAAAAAGCGTGTAAGAAAAGCCTCGTAATGAAAAATTAAACTTATTCCTAATGCAATATACATTAGACATTAAGTTTAATAACAACTTATCTTTCGAAAGTCGCAAAATTTGAAGATGCATAAAAATTTAACAGCAGGTGTCGAAATTCAGTTGTTTTTAAACTTGTAACTGTCACAGATAAAAAAAATATTATGACGTCCGTTCTTAACTCCTAGATAAAAAAAAAATGAAATCCACAATCCGAAAGCAGCACGGAGAAGCTCAAGATAACAAAACCTATCCAAACGCTGGCTAGGGTCGATGTTGCTTAACTTGCGTGTTCATATTAGAGTGCGACACACCACACAGCGACGCCATCGAGCTCCTCCGACGCCATCGAGCTCCTCGTCGCTCAGCGACAATATTTTTTCGAATTCAGTAGATTCATTTCCAATGTGCACGATAGTCGTGTGAAGCACGAAATCTGTGAATTTTTTTTTCCAAGCGGTGTCGTGCTGGCCAGTTCGATTATTCTAAAAATAAGGTTGGCGCACTGGCATGAAATAAGTATTAATGCATTTTCAGAGGACTGGCGGTATAAAAAATTTTAGAATAGAAATGTTCGAATTTTAAAAATTATTTCCACGCTAGGGCACAAAATGCATTTTTGCGCTCAGATATCGAATGACAAACAGATTCTTTCCGAGCTTGTGAGGTGAAATAGTAGATTTTACAACAAGTGCACAAAACGAATCATTTTTATCCGAGATTTTTAGCAGCCCGAGCCGAAGGCGAGGGCTGATAGTAATGTCGAGGATAAAAATGGTTTTGTGGACGAGTTATAAACTCTGCTTTTCACTTCGATTGCGAGGAAATAAATTAATAAACGCACGAAAAAACAAGACCTGCTTCCCGCCGCTTTTTTTTTAAATCTTACGACATTGATATTAGGCTTGGGCTGCAGACCTATACAGCCTACTATTAAATTAATTTTGTAATAAAATAATTTTCTTAAATTAATTAAATAACCTACCGTACTTTAATTTAAATTTTAATATCTTTTATGACTTAAAAACACATAAGGCAAATAAATTAAAGTAAATATTATAAAATAACAAATTCTATCTCTGAACTTTTTATTATGTTTGGCTGTATGGCTCATTTCCTTTGCCTTAATATAGATACATTTATGAGTAGATACTTGTGCACAAAATTCGATTTTGTGCAGCCTATATCCTGCGCAAATAAGCATTTTCTGAGCATGAGAAGTGAAATAGTAGATTTTACAACAAGTGCACAAAACGAATCATTTCTATCCGAGACTTTTAGCAGCCCGAGCCGAAGGCGAGGGCTGATAGTAATGTCGAGGATAGAAATGGTTTTGTGGACGAGTTATAAACTCTGCTTTTCACTTCGATTGCGAGGAAATAAATAAATAAACGCACGAAAAACAAGACCTGTTTCCCCTTTCCCGCCGCTTTTTTTTTAAATCTTACGACATTGAAATTAGGCTAAAACGGGATAAAAGACCTATGTGGGCTCTGTACCCCTGATAATATGTATACAAATTTTCATAATGATCGGCCGCTTAGTCAAGCCGTGAAGGAATAACAAACAAACCAACTCACTTTCTCATTTATAATATTAGTATGAAGTATGATAAAGCATAAACCCAATCAAACAGTGCATCTCAACGTCATGAGCTCAAACTGACTGACATTATTTAAATCCACCCATGTGTGGACGTGGAGGACGTTGTTTGACAAGTGCTTTGATATGAATCTGATATCATGAATGTATTAAGTATTTACGTTATATAAGCAGAAACACTTCAACATAATTTAGAACCTACATTTCGTAGAGTGGTCTAGCCAATACTGCCAATACTATGAACTGCCCGGTTAAGCCAAATCTGTCAAAGTCAAACCCGGCTCGACCGGGGCAGTACGTACCACCCTCTCATAGAATATCGACATGAAATAACGGGAAATCTGAAAAATAAAATGTAATATTAACACCTTATTTATTCATTTATCCATGTGGAATATCATGTGGAATGTAGGGAGATCAGAACAGACATCGCCAGGTGACAGGGATGTTCCGTACCTCGGCTTCTTTAACATTCATAACTCTTTTCATACACGCACGAAGGTTTTTACGGCTTCTTACCGTACCTCTGACAAAACCCGTCAAATCAATTTGATCGTGATAGGTGGAACCTTCCACGGCTTCCATTTTCACATTGTATATCTGTTTTGTTATTCTTTTATTCTGTTTTTTCACGTTTCCGAACCACCGGAGTATGCATTTTTATCTTGAGGTTACATGTCATTAGAAAGTGATTACTTTTCCCCCCCTTAGAAAATATGGTAACATTTCGGCCTATGAATTGATTTAGCGTCATGGTATGAATGTTAGATACGGATGAATAAATACTTAACTTTAAAAGTGCCAGGGTCTTCTAAAAAGACCAAAATTTTGAATCACACAACTTCTTTTCGGTGTTGACAAGACGTGGGACATGAAAACTTGTTGCTTCTGTAAAAGAAAAGCTTGCCACTTATATAATGTTGCTGATGGTGTTGCTAATAAATTGGCAAGTGGAGTAGTAATATTTTTGTCTTCTAGAGAAGACTGAAAAGGTTACAAAGTAGTTTATTTGTTTAAATATAATAAATTCCTATGATTAAAATACCTTAAAACATTAAAACGACACAACAAAATAATAAACAAACTCAATGATCTTGTTCAAACGCTATTTTAATTGGAATAAAATGGAAGGAAACTGGCGCGAAATGTACGAAGATAGAAAACTAATAAGTACCTAGGGAAGGAAACTATTTAATTTTGCCTTCACTCAGGGACTGGAGTTCAATAAATTGCTTAAGTCACTCAGCAGTTGGAAATAGACTTTGGAGCGGTCTCGTCATTTCCAATCATGGACTATTTAAATAGTACATTCCAGGAATACGTACTCACTTTTTAGGGTTCCGTAGTAAACTACAAGGAACCCTTATAGTTTCGCCATGTCCGTCTGTCTGTCCATCTTTCCGCGGTCTAGCGCCTAGACGCTTAGTGCTAGGAAGCTGTAATTTGGTATGTATAAACATATTAACTATGCCAACAAAGTGCTGGAACAAAATTTTGAAAATAATTTTTTTTAGGGTGCCTCCCCTACATGTAAAGTAGAAATGGATATTTTTTCCGCGCCCACCCCATGTCACCCCATCGTTAGATAGGTCTCTTCAAAACATTGAGGGTGTGGGAAGGTCGTTTTCAGATACAATGATCCGTTTGCGAATTATTTACATTTAACGTGTCAATTTTCGTTTTGCACGGGGGTTCCCTCTATCTCCGAAAGTCTTGTGTTCAGAAATTTGGAAAATTTGTAGTAGTAGTCCATATAGTGAACCTACAAGGAAAACTATAACGGTTAAGTAGGCGCTACTAGTTACCGAGTAATAGCCGACGAACTTATGCAATAAAATTTCTTTGACGAAAACTACAAATGTCATAGAATATGGCATTGTACGCATCTGCAAGCAAGAAATACGTAGCCAATACGGAACCCTACATTGTGCGTGCTTGGCCGACACGTACTTGCCCGGTTTTTTGTACTAGAACCCTAGTACTTAATTGCTTTTTTTTAATGACACAGATTGAGGTAGCCCCAAAGTAAGTTCGAAACTTGTGTTATGGGTTATGGCATCGATGGGTTATGGGATACTAACTCAACGATACTATATTTTATAACAAATACATATATAGATAAACATCCAAGACCCGAGGCCAATCAGAAAAAGTTCATTTTTCATCACATCGACCGGGATTCTAACCCGGGATCTCCTGGGTGCGGTCTGGCGTGGTAACCATTACGCCACGGAGGTTTCTTAGAATATGCCTTAATAAAAAGAACTTTATTCACATAGTATAACTTACTATGAGTGTGAAATACTTACGCATTCCATGTTTCAAGTGCACGTTAAGGTACAAAATACTGACGTCCGTCAATTTGCATTGCAGCAGCGTGTCAAAGTATGCTCAATTCACTTTTGATTGAAGGAAAATCTGTATCCCTACAGTGAAACGATTACATTATCTAAAATACCAGTACTTAACGCGAATGACGAGATGTCTTAAATATTAATAGAGCATAAAACAAAACGTCGTTAGAAAATACAAGTCAAAATTCTCAAGCGGCTGCCACAGTAATTAATTTCGATTTATAATTCATATTAATAGCTTACGTTTGCAGTTCGGTACGCCGTTTTCGCTCCAAAATAAAACACATTTGAATTAAAATATATATATAGGTATATTGCTCTATTATTTACTTTGCTGTCGCTCACTTTTAATTAAGGCATGTTCATTAATGCATTATTTACTTTCATCTATATTTCCACGGAACTTGTCATTTATTATGAGCCGTACTATTACAGTTGATATTAATTTAAATATTATAAAAAACAAAATAAACTTTGTAGAGCGAGGGCTTGGTTGAAAATCCAATTTTGCAAACTGAATTTTAATTTTTATCTTAAAACGATTTTGCCGAAATATTAGGTGATATAAAAACTGAGTAAGTTTTTACATGGGTACTTTTTCATTATAACGGAATTTAGTTATATGTAGTTGCAATATTTTTTTAATCATAATTTAGAAAAAGATTATGATTCTCAGGCTCTTTGTTTTTTGACCGAAACTGATGGAAATCAAAACTGTATTTCCTGCGGTTTTTATTTATCTTGTTAAGCATATATCAAACACATATTGATAATCTTCGCATTCAATACCAACATTAATTTGTATTTTTTTGTCATATTTCAATTTAATTTTCCTACTGCGTATATGCTTATAAAACCCTGGTATTCATGGACATATAGAGTCATTACACAGGCGCCTTTGTGCAGCATTATTAAAATTAAATTCGCAACACATCCCTGCAGTGCAGCCCGTGTAGCAAGAAATTTAATAATATGCCCGCTGCTACAAATTCGATATTGAGAATCCGTTAACTTAATAAGGACTCTCAAAGAACCTTCCATATAATCTTAACCAGATATAATTTTCATGTACTTTGACAACTAGACGTACGTTCATGGAGCTTCACATATCGCACATTTAGAATTACAATGACGAAAGTGCAAAAATTTATAAAAGTAAATAATGTATGAAAAAAGTTATAGAAAACCGGTCAAATGCGTGTCGGGTCACGCACTTGTTGCTTACAAAAAAGTCAAATATCACATTTATAAGTTTTTTTTTCATTCATCAAAGAAATTTTATTTTATAAGTTCGTCGGCCATTACTTGGTAACTATTAGAGCCTACTTAACCGTAATAGTTTTCATTGAAGGTTCAGCATATTATTATGGACTACTGCCATGATTTTTTTCAAAACGAAAACGGGGGGGGAAACGAAAATTGACACGATAAATGTAAATAATTCCGATACTGATCATTGTGTGTTGTGTAATTCTAATCATACTAAATGTATTTATCATTGTGTCGCGACACAATACATAACTCAAGCATAAACCGATTAGACCGGTAAATTAATGCTCAAATGGGGTGTATGTGGAAAACTTGAAAGCAGAAATTATGATTTCATGAGTGTTTTGACTAGTTTGGAGACCTTAGGAGATAAATTAAATAATAAAAGTGTGCCTGCCTCTCGGCCTGAGTATTTATTTACTTTTTATTTTTATTACAGGCATTGAATAGATTTTGACTATACATTGTGTAATTCGTCCATAAATATTTAATGATTCGTATTTATAGTCAACAAGACGCCTGTTTTCGAGAGGCCAAAATATAATACGGGGAGGAAAATATCCCACGAAAGCGTGGGCTTTGAATACATCTGACCTTTATTTCAACTACAGCCTATTCTATACCTACTTTAAAATAATACCAGTCATCAAGACCATTAAAAAGCTGTAAATACTAAGATAAATTCCTAGAAAGAAAATTAAAGCCTAGAAGTTCTAAAAATAGTCACTTTAATGTTTTCATATTTAACCTAATGTATATTTTAAACAAATAAGTGGCTTTCTACGTTTATTTCTTTTAGTTTGACGACAAGAGAGTGGATACACATATTTGAGTATAATATTCACAAATGACACATAAGGCAAATTCTGAAATATATCGCCAGTTATATCGCCCACACATAGTTAACGTTTGCCAAATATATTTATAACTAGCTGTGCACGCGGCTTCGCCCGCGTGGAATTGGACTTGTGACTAATTAAGTAGTATAGACGGATTTAACAGTCTCCTATTACTGTAGTTTTCCCCGAGACGTCAGTGTTCTTCATTGCTCATTGTCTATTTGCTCGCCGCTGTTAATCTTGGCTACCTACCTACTGTGTACAAAATCCTGTTGTTTTATTATTTCCGATAATACACGCGTAGTCTAATTATTCCGAATCCTGTGGGAATTTAAAAAAAAAAACATCTTTATTGTCTACTTTATAAAGGAAGCTTAATACAAAATCTAGGAGTTCAAGGTTGAGCGCCCACGATAATACACGTGCAGTCCTATATTTTCGTTCCCGTGGGAATTAAAGAAAAAACGACTTTATTCTTGTCAACATCATAAAGGGAATATCTATTAAAAAATCGGCTTTCTAGGTTGAGCACTCCCGAAAATACACGTGTAGACTTATTATTCCGAATCCTGTGGGAATTTTTAAAATCCAGTCTTTATCCTTGTCTAAGTACTTTATAAAGGGAAGCTTAATACTAAATCTAGGCCTTCTAGGTTGAGCGCCCACAATAACATACGTGCAATCCTATTTGTCCCGTTCCCGTGGGGATTAAAAAAATCCCGTTACCATCCTTGTCAACATCATAAAAGGAACCTCTATACGAAATTTCAGCTTTCTAGGTTGAGCGCCTGCGATAATACACTTACAGTCCTATTACTCCCTTTCCCGTGGGAATTTCATAATATTCCATCTTTATCCTTGTCAACATCATAAAGAGAACCTCTTTACAAAATTTCAGCTTTCTAGGTCGAGCGCCCTCTATAATACACGTGTTGAGTTTACCCCATTTCATCCCTCTAGTCTAGGGGTTGAATTTTGAAGGGGAATTCATGCGAAGTTTCAAATAAAATGGTCTAACTAATCTAGTTTCTTCATACAAACTTTAGACTCCCGTTTCGCCCCTTAGGATGTGAGTTTTGAAAAATCCTTTCTTAGTGCACCCCTAGACTTCATGGGGAACCTATGTGCCAAATTTGGACTCTTTAGACCCAGCGGTTTGGGCTGTGCATTGATATGTCAGTCACCAATCAGTCAGTTTCTGGGATGATTTCAGTAAAGAACCTTCATGCCGAATTTCATTCGAATAACTACAAAAACGGCAAAGTTTCATACTAACTTTGCACCTCGTTTAACCCCCTAAGGGATGATTTTTGAGAAAAATATTTTACTCGTGTTTTATGCCTTTCAATAAAGAATCTTAATGCTGAATTTCATTCGAATAACTTTAAAAACGGCAAAGTTTCATACTAACTTTGCACCCCCGTTTGGCCCCCTAAGGGATGAATTTTCAAAAAAATATTTTACTCATGTTTCATTCTTTCCAGTAGAGAACCTTAATGCTGAATTTCATTTGAATAACTTTAAAAACGGCTAAGTTTCATACTAACTTTGCGCCCCCGTTTAACCCCATAGGGGATGTTTTTTGACAAAAATATTTTACTCGTGTTTCTTGCCTTTCAATAAAAAACCTTCATGCTGAATTTCATTCGAATAACTTTAAAAACGGCAAAGTTTCATACTATCTTTGCACCCCCGTTTAACCCCCTAAGGGATGAATTTTGAAAAAAATATTTTACTCATTTTTCATGCCTTTCAGTAAAGAACCTTCATGCTGAATTTCATTCGAATAACTTCAAAAACGGCAAAGTTTCATACTAACTTTGCACCCCCGTTTTACCCCCTTAGGGGATGAATTTTCAAAAAAATATTTTACTCATGTTTCATTCTTTTCAGTAGAGAACCTTAATGCTGAATTTCATTTGAATAACTTTAAAAACGGCTAAGTTTCATACTAACTTTGCGCCCCCGTTTAACCCCATAAGGGATGTTTTTTGACAAAAATATTTTACTCGTGTTTCTTGTGTAGCGGGAGCGATGGCGATGTGCTCGACCGCCACAAAGGGAAGATCTTCCGGCCAGGCTGGGTGTCATGCCTGGGGAACCGCGGCTCCGACAATGTATGTGTCGGAGGTTGTATATATATCTCCATATCGTAGAAACTTCGATAGCGTGATTCAGGATTTCTAAGTGTCGTCGTATATGACGTCATGTGTTCGCATTGTTAACTTTTTCTTCACTCTGTAGTTCTTCTGTATGGCGATAGGTGTCGCCACAGTACTCCCCTCCAGGATCGAAGGTCCGATGAGATGATGATCAGCAGTCTGTGCTTCTCGTTAGCTTGCCCAGTGAGTCGGGCTTGAGTGTGCGTGCTCCAAGTGTCCCAGTGAGTCGGGCCTGAGCGTCCGTGCTTGATGTATCCCAGTGAATCGGGATGAGTGATGTCCCAGTGAGTCGGGATGATGCATGTCCCAGTGAGTCGGGATGCAGAATATCCAAGTGAGTCTGGATGAGGAATATCCCAGTGAGTCGGGATGAGGGTTATCCAAGTGAGTCTGGATGAGGAATATCCCAGTGAGTCGGGATGAGGGTTATCCAAGTGAGTCTGGATGAGGAATATCCCAGTGAGTCGGGATGAGGGTTATCCCAGTGAGTCGGGATAAGGGGCGCAGGAACAGGTAGCTCGGTGAGTCGGCTGCGATGAACCTGATTTTCCCCGTAGCTGGAGTGCTGTGAGACTGCTGATGATGAGGCTTCAAGTTGAAGAGTGAAGATTGTGATGACGTCAGAGCTGATGAGGAGATATGATGAAGAAGGCTGCTTCCAATCCCGTCGGGGTCACCACTGTAGCGGAAGCGATGGTGATGTGCTCGACCGCCACAAAGGGAAGATCTTCCGGCCAGGCTGGGTGTCATGCCTGGGGAACCGCGGCTCCGACAATGTATGTGTCGGAGGTTGTATATATATCTCCATATCGTAGAAACTTCGATAGCGTGATTCAGGATTTCTAAGTGTCGTCGTATATGACGTCATGTGTTCGCATTGTTAACTTTTTCTTCACTCTGTAGTTCTTCTGTATGGCGATAGGTGTCGCCACACTTGCCTTTCAATAAAAAACCTTCATGCTGAATTTCATTCGAATAACTTTAAAAACGGCAAAGTTTCATACTATCTTTGCACTCCCGTTTAACCCCCTAAGGGATGAATTTTGAAAAAAATATTTTACTCATTTTTCATGCCTTTCAGTAAAGAACCTTCATGCTGAATTTCATTCGAATAACTTCAAAAACGGCAAAGTTTCATACTAACTTTGCACCCCCGTTTTACCCCCTTAGGGGATGAATTTCCAAAAATCCTTTCTTAGTGAGCACCTACGCCCCAAAAGGAACGCCCATGCAAAATTTGAGACTCCTGGCACTTGTAGTTTCGGAGATTTCGTGATGAATCAGTCAGTGATTTTCTCTTTTATAAATATAGATAATTAAGCCTAATTATAAGTTTTAACTGTAACATACGTTATACTATTCATTATACCCTATATTTCACGATGATAGATTGCATAGTAAGATACGTCAACACGGTTGAATTCGAAGTTAGTTCATATTAAAATGCGTTCCAGAAACAACTTTAAAATGTCCGTAGACGTGACTGTATCTCCAAAGGCAAACAGATGAAGGGGAAGTGACATAAAACGAAGAAATAAAATGAAAAAATACCGGAATCCTGTTAGCTATTCCCAGACGCTATTTACGTTAACAACGTTATGTTTTATGAAATTCTTCTGAGTGGCTGACGACGGTCAGACTGTTATTTCGGCGTCATAAATACTGTAAATGGCTTGGTATTTTATTAATCTACACAAATAAATAAAAATTGATGTGTCTGTTTGTAATGACTTAAATTTTCGCTTTGCAATATGGTTAACCAACATTAGCAATGGCGGCCATACAGCTGAAGCCTGAAAGCAATCTTTTCGATGCCATCTTATGTTAACCAATTTTTGTATAGAATGGACCTGCTTATGACACGAAGCAGTAATTTTGAATTTCTCACGGAAATGGAAACTTGGAATTGCACGTGCGAAACCACTGGTCTACTTAGCATATTACATAAATAGTATAAACTGTAAATTAGTAAGTAACTCTAATAATAAGTCCAATGAAGAGTCTGACTCCCATAACACGGGGAGACCAACCAGTGAATCACTAAAACAAACTTACTAAATAATATATTTTTCATTTTCAATTGTAATTAAATAAGTGTATTAAACCACCTATCTACTCTACAGTCACTTAATTACAACTGTCTCCACGCGTTACCGAGATAAAGGGTGAAATAGGGGCGGAAAACCCTTGTCCATTAAATGTTATTTACCACTATATTTAAACTAATGTTGGAAGGGGGAAGGACCTTACAGAAGATCGTAGCCAAATAGCATTGGTCTCGGCCATGTTGTGTTCCTATGGTGAGTAGATCTTCAGAGCTCCACTTGGGGGGGTTGGGAGGGTTGGCAACGCGTGAGTGATACCCCCGGTATTGCAAGCTTTTGAGGCTACGGTGATGCTTACTATCAGGCGGGCCGTATGCTTGTTGCCAACTTTGTGGTATGAAAAAATTACAATTTAAAAAAATCTTTATAATTTTAAAAAAACTTTTTTAAAAAATCTCTATAATTATTAAAAACATTTTGCAGTATCGTAAATAAGTGTCTAAACGTGTAAACTATGAAATATACACAAAAACTGCATAGGTGAGAGGATACATGATTTAAATAATTCAAAATAAATATACTCTTCGTGGTGTGAATGAGATAATTAAGGAGATATTACGGCGATCAGCTGGTTAAATATATGAATAACTATTTTCCGATGCGATGTTTCGAGTATACCAGAAACACAAAACAGAAATTTAATTTCGAAAATTGCAATTTTTAGCAATAATTTAAGGTATCGGCATTAAAGTTGTATAAATAGCGAGCTAGACATTCCAAAATGTAATATAGTATTTATGAGTGCATTCTATCAGCTTAATGTAGAGTGAAATCGCTAAAATACTGCATTCGAAGAGCAGAACATCGGATACGTCTAGGTCTAGAGCGATACTTACTAAAGTTTTCTGGAAGCTTGCCGAGCAGCGCGGGACAAAATTAGTTTCGCATGCCATCTCAACTTTACAGCAACCATTAGTACAAAGAGAACTGCTTTAATTGGCCAAATTAAGGAGTTAGAGTTTTAAAAAAATCATAATTATTACTGTAAATTTTAAAATCATGTGCGACCAACAGCAACTTTAATAGGCAAGTAAGTATATTACCGTACAATACAAGTAACCGATCGTTTTGCGATTGTTGCCAAAGGTCAAAATTCAATTGCATAAATTGTTAAAACAACCAATTGGCTTAGAACCGTAATGGGAAGAAACCTCTTGCCATTTTTTTAATCTTGTAAAAAAATATTGATCTAACACAAACCCAGCCAAACCCAAGCCTTCGGGGCACGAAATGGGTCGGGCGAGGGTTTGACGTTAAATGTGATTTTGGTTTTAAAACCTCAACACGATAAAATGTAAATCAACTAAACCTACTTTCAGTGTTATTTTGGTTCTATGTGTTGAACATAAAAATACATAGTTCAATTTGGTAAAACTTGGCATGTACTTTGCAGTACGTGTCAACAAGTCAACATGAATTGAATACTACATGACTGGAGTTCGGCGTTTTAATATCTAAACAATATACAGTTAAGAATAAAAACATTCAAAATCAAAAAGCTTTATTTCATAGGTTTTTAAATCTCTCTGTTAGAAGTACAATAAAAGTGGTTTACGGCCTTTTTGGCGTACCCTTTAATAAGTCAGTTGAATATTATTTTATGTCTTTATAATCAACTAGCTGCTTGCCACCGTGAGTTGCAGAAATACATACATATATAGATAATGATACGTTATATTTTCCTTCCCTAAAAAATTTACGTCTTTAGTTGAATTCGTAGCTGTTCGTGGGTCGACTACGTACTGTCGCACGAACAGCGACCTGACGTAAACTGACATATGACCTAAATTAAATGTTAAATGTGACATGTCAACTTACGAAAAAAATTAAAGGGCCTCTGCAGTGCGATGCGGACTCCGCAACGGACGCGATGATTGTCAATTGTTTTAAATCCGCGACGACGCGGGCCCTCCGCGTGTCGCACTGAACGCACTTCGCGAATTTTAACACATTTGACAATCCGTCTGATCTGCATATGCCCGAAAGAAAATCCCATAGTATTTTCGTACATCATCATTATAATCGATGAAAATAATAAACACAGCGCATTTATGGCTTTCAAAGTTAAATGTCCGTCAATTAGAGAAGTTCACAATCTCCTTTATAGTTAGGAGCTGGAAGGTCGTAAAAGTTAGAATTGCTTTAAAAACAATTTGGCGAAATCATAAAAACAACTCCGAGATTCAAGAAACTTTTTAAAGTAATCAAAAGTTGCTGTGATGCATTGAATAATGAAACACGATAATTTGTTTAGAAATATGGATGATCGACGCGGACTCAGTAATATGTACTAAATTATTATTTTTTAAATCATCGATACAAGTACTACATACAATGAACCCTCAGAACAGGAAGCCCTCATATTTAGATTTCATAGATAGATAGATTTATTTGCGAGAATAAGGTACAAAAGATGTTACAAAAATAGTATTTTAACTTATTATCGCATCTTATATCGCAGGGGCGTGCCAAAATTTCTGAACATGCATTGTGTTTTTAGTTTAACCATTCATAAAGTCATTCAAATATTTAGCAGTGTTATAATAAGATTTGTTTAAGAGCCATGCAACACAATATTGTACAATGTAATTACAAATTTTGTAGTAAATCCCTTCACGCAATATTTAGAAATCTTTAATCATCTTTACGGCGCCCTAGTCAACCTTTTCCTTTATTGACTGTACGTGAGCAGTTAGTTTAAGATTTGGGTGCGAGTGAAAATGGTTAAATATTCGTAGAATATAAAATATCCACGAACTAAATCATATTCTTTAAGAGTCAGTCCATATCCATAAGATATGTTAGTATATGATTCTTTATACGACTTTAAAAGATATCGCATAGGAGGATCGTATTATACCGCACTTTCAAATGGACATTTTTATTTTATGGTGTAATATTTTTGTCACACGATGCAAGATCGACATAATGTTTATGTTTGTACATATCTAAATTTAAAATGACAACTGTTGAATTTAGTTCTGACTGAGTACTAACAGACTTTTTAATTAGTTGATGTCAGTTAATCAAGATTTTTTTTCAGAAGAGGATGGGAAAGTATTTCCCACTACCACTGCAGCATAGACACGTCAAAGTCTCTGCCGAATGGAATAAAGCAAATAAAAATAAAAGGGGTAGAGTTAAATAAAGAGAGAAGAAATTCCGAAAACCCGGAAGCTCTATTCCAGATCTCAAAATCACTTTAAGAGAGGTAGGGCACAGCGGATAATCTGCTCAAATCGGAGCAGCCCTTCTGGGGAAGGACCTCCACCTTACAGAAGGTCGTAGTCAAATAGGATTGATCTCGGCCATGTTGAGTTCCTACGGTGAGTAAGGTCTCCAGAGCTCCACTTGTTGGGAGGGTTGGTAACGCGTGAGTGATACCCCAATATTGCAAGCGTCTATAGGCTACGGTGATGCTTACCATCGGGCCGTATGCTTGTTAATCAACTTTGTGGTATTAAAAAAAACTTTATTTGTTTATCTTTGTTCTTTTGTATTATTTTCTCTTTGTAACTTTTCTATGAAATATTTGAAAATATTTTTACAAAAAAAAACTCGTTATCTCTTTTACTATGTAGCCGGTTCAATATTAGAATCAAAACTCAAAAGTGATTTTCCATTCATCTTTTTGTCCATTAACACCAAGCCTTTCAACCCACACGTCATGCCAATCGGTTTTTTTAAATGGAAATGTCCGTTCCAATGAATTCAAAAATATGTTTGAATATTTACTGAAATTGAACTGCCGATTGCATGTTGCACATTTATATTTTTGTATGTCTATTGTAATTTGCTATTATAGAGTTGTGAGGCTTTAGATCCGTAAATGAAACAGACTAGGTAAGGAGAACATTGTATTATGACTTCTATTACACTGGTGATACACTATTACTATTCAGGAGCTCGATGGCGTCGCTGTGTGTCGCACTCTTATGAACAGCAACCCTAGCCAGCGTTTGGATGGGTTTCGTTATCTCGAGCTTCTCCGTGCTTCGGAGGGCACGTTAAACCGTCGGTCCCGGCTGTTGTCAATGGATGACAGTCGTCAGGCCTTAGGGCGGTTTGAAAACACCGACCTCTGCCAATCCGCATTGGAGCAGCGTGGCAGAGTACGCTCTAATCACCTTCGATTGAAGGGAGACCCGTATCCCTGCAGTGGGATGATTATGGGTTGATATGACGATGACACTATTTATAATATTAACGAAAGGAGGAGGAATCGTGTACACACTACCTACACGATATTTATGTCACCGTAAAATTAATCTCGCGAGATTGCAAACTGTGGAATGATTGTAAGCCGTTACATACCCTGCATATAATTTTTTCTTCTTTCTAAAAAACAGTTCTACATATTGCTAAAAAATATCTTAACAAAATGGAAGAATTCGTATCAAAAGTTCATATTATGTATAATATCTATGTCTGCCGTATTTTTTATGTCAAGGGCGAAATTAAAATAACATAATTTGAAATATTTCAGCATTAGATCGCAAGCCGATTATACAAATTGACTGCCAAATTACCGTATACTGTATTTTCAAAAAATATGAAAATAATTTACTTTTCGTAAATTAATTTCTTAGATGGGATAAAAACACATTTCTGTGATTAAAAACGGAAGCTGAAATTTGAATTTATTTTTATATTAACGTGTAAATAAGATTTCAGTATTAAAAACAAGGCTGAAAGTACTGAATTCACCGTCAAACCAATAAAGACAGATAAGAATCTAGAGACTTATCTTACTACAATGTTTTCCAGATAGCATGGGTACGGTGACATTTGGGATTTGAAGGGAATTTACAGGGAATTAAAAATAAATGTATCATTAATAATGCAAATTTGAATTTTCTACTTTTTTGTAGTCGCTTATTCTTCACTCTTTTTCTATTTCTTTTTGTACTTCGCGGTTTTTTGTTTCGAATAAAACATGCGTGAAATGAAATACGTGAAAATAACTCAAACGTCACCGTACCCATGCTATCTGAAAAACACTTTAATAAACGTTGTGTAATGCGTGTTTAGTTATACAATGTTTTGTCACTTTCACACTTCATTTAATTCTCATCAAGAAAGACAGTGACAACAGTGAATAACTATATACTCGTTATACTACGTTTATTAGTAATATGTGGAAACTAAATGCGTTTCAAAGACTAACTGAAAATTTATCACCAGGAGGTCCCGGGTTCGAATCCCGGTCGGGTCATG
Organism: Endotricha flammealis; assembly: GCA_905163395.2. Lineage (NCBI taxonomy): Eukaryota > Metazoa > Arthropoda > Insecta > Lepidoptera > Pyralidae > Endotricha > Endotricha flammealis. The sequence continues at coordinate 9,315,395 of LR990869.1, read as the reverse complement.
ATGAAAAACGAACATTTTCTGATTGACTATCGTTGAGATTGTATCCCATAACACAAGTTTCGAGCTTACTTTGGAGCTAGCTCAATCTGTGTGATTTGTCCCTATATATTTATTTATTTATAATTTTTGCTAAAACTATGCTTGTTTTTATCCATCTGTACCATTACAAAAACATTATACTTACGTGAAATTCTTGTAACAAAGTTTAGTAAGTACTAGTAAAAGCTCGTTCATGATTGTAAATGGAAGCCTACACTTCCGACGTCGGCAGCCCTATAATCACGATGACCTGGATACTAGGAACGGCAGCTGGCATTTTGCCTATTCCATGTTTATTTGCTTCTAGTGGTGCTTTGTAATTGATGATATGCTAGTTTACACTTATTTCTAACTTATAATCATCGAACACTCACTACTCCTTGACGACCTCCGTGGCGTAATGGTTACCACGCCAGACCGCCACCCAGGAGGTCCCGGGTTCGATCCCCGGTCGGGTCATGATGAAAAACGAACTTTTTCTGATTGGCCTCGGGTCTTGGATGTTTATCTAAATATGTATTTGTTATAAAATATAATATCGTTGAGTTAGTATCCCATAACACAAGTCTCGAACTTACTTTGGGGCTAGCTCAATCTGTATGAATTGTCCCTATATATTTATTTATTTATATGTACCATTTAGTCTAACTTAGATATCTATACTAATATTATAAAGAGGAAAGATTTGATTGTTTGTTTGAATTGAATAGGCTCCGAAACTACTGGACCGATTTCAAAAATTCTTTCACCAGTAGAAAGCTACATTATAAGGGAGTGACATAGGCTATAGCTTACCCGAAATTCATTGTGGTTCCCACGGGAACGGGTCCGGAACTTCACGCGGACGAAGTCGCGGGCAAAAAAGCTAGTTGTAAATATAAAACAATAAAAAATACTCCAGCTTTTTGTAACTGTGTACAATTTTATGAAACACCTTTTGTAAAATATGATGCGAGAAAAAAAAAACAAGTGAGTGGGAAAAAAATAAGAAGGAAATATCAAAAATAATGTTGTTGTGAAATTGTTTTTAGGGTTCCGTAGTAAACTACAAGGAACCCTTATAGTTTCGCCATGGCAGTCTGTCTGTCCGCGGTCTAGCGCCTAGACGCTTGATGCTAGAAAGATGTAATTTGGTATGTATACACATATTAACAATGCTAACAAAGTGATGGAAGAAAATTAAAAACTTTTTTTTTTTAGTGCCTCCCCTACCTGTAATGTGGAAATAATTTCCGCCCCCACCTTATGTTGTGTGATATCGTTAGATAGGTCTCTTCAAAACATTGAGGGTCTGGAAGTTTCATTTTTCGATACAATGTTCTGTTTCGGAATTATTTACATTTATCGGTTCAATTTTCGTTTTGCACGGTAGTCCCCCCCCCCCTCTATCTCCGAAAGTCTTATGTTTAGAAATTTGAAAAAAATCATGGTAGTAGTCCATATGCTGAACCTTCAATGAAAACTATAACGGTTAAGTATTCTTTACTAGTTAGCAAGTAATAGCCGACGAACTTAAAAAATAAAATTTCTCTGATGAAAACTTACAAAAATATGATAGAATTTGGACTCAACTGAAGGCAAGCAAAGCACAGCTGATACGGAACCCTACATCGTGCGTGGCCCGTCACGTACTTGTCCGCTTTTTTAAATTATATTTTTTCAATTTCTAACTTTCTAAGCGTTGACCGTTGACTTTTGTATCCGCATTCCACTCAGCCTGTAGCACATGGCCTCTCTGCTCTCAAAGAATACAGGTATAAAAATAATAGTTTTTAAAGTGAGAAAGTTTTTAGTAGGCAACTTTTACTATATTATTTAAACTATAAACCAATAAACAACCAACAACGATATTTCGAAACTAAAGTTAGTTTTAATCTACTTATGAACCACCCCCTTAAACTATCTGTACAAATAGGTTCCGTGTATACTCAAAGTTTGTAGGTTATTGATGTTACAATCTATCGATACTTTTGCTGTGTTTTAGGGTTCCGTAGTAAACAAGGAATTATTATAGTTCGCCATATCCGTCTGTTTGCGCCCTTCACAGTCTAGTTACGAAATGCTTAATATAAGACAGACTGTAGTCTGTAGTTTTACACGTATTAACTCTATGCTAACAAAGTTTTATAACAAAATCTTGAAAACAATTTTTTTAAATGTGTCGAACTATGACTGTCGACTTTAGTGTCCAAAAAACAATTCGTGAAGCACCCCATATTGTACCTACCCCTTGGGAATACAGCAGAGAACTCATTCCTCATCGGAAGCGTAGTCCGTGTAAGGAAAATCCTCTGAAACCGTTGTTCCTCAGTTAGCGGAGACCTAGGCTAATGTGTTTTAATTGCATAGTTAAACATATTAAAGGATTTTCAAAGACAAGGGTTGTAGGATTACGACTATACGACTATAGTAGAGTAAACGAAATTGTCAAAGCAAAGTTGTAAAACAAGTCCGCTTTCAAACTGTGCCTCTATTCAAAAGTTGTCATCACAAAAGTTTGACGGCTGTCGCAGAAATTGAAATGAAGATAGCTGGCGTGGGTGTTTCTTATCTTGATGTTATGAATGATCGAAATACCTACGACCAGTTCACAAGTTACTGTTTATATACTTAGTACATAGACATCGTATTGATGAACACAAAATAGACGTTACAATGCTAGTGTTATACATTTTACTCACTAAGCGGTTAACCGCGCGGCTAGCCGCTATTCCAGTTTAACGTGTAACCGCTTGTAATCACATATTAAACTGGAAAAGCGGCTAGCCGGGGCTTTCCCAGATACACTTAACCGCCACAAAGTTGCATTGTCGAAACGAATCGACATAGTTCGAATCGGATACAATGAAGGAATAGTCCGTCGTTCAAAGTATTATTTTTTTTCATACGAAACATGCCTTTTTGGGAGACTATAATATTTAAAAATGATTTCTGCACCTAAAAATCGTCGTCGGCCGGGTGAAACAGGAAGCCAAACTCCTCTTACAAAGACCAAGAAATTCTGCAGGTATCACCAGTTTGATATTATGTTCTGGAATTTAATCTATGCTGTTAATAATGACTCCCGAAAGAGTGAAAGACTATTTTAGGCGATGAAATTGCAATTACAAGTGCGAAAGAATAAGCATACGAAATATGGACTTAAGACGACGGTTTTTCGGGACAAGCCCACCACACATTCCCACCACTGTGTCTCCTGTGTAGCCAGGATCAACAACGGCGACCTCAGATAGACAATAAGCAATGAAGCTTATTGACGTCCCGGGGAAGAAAACTACAGCTGTCTTGGAACTCACAACGAATTTAAAAAGAAGATAGTCGGAGTAGTTCAGAAAGAAGATAGTCGGAGTAGGAAGTATTGAAAGGACTAGACGACGGTTTATAACCTATAGCCTATGGTTCTAGCGCAAATAGGTTTATTTAGGACAGTTAAATCGGTCCCCCAGCACCACAAATTACGTAACATCCAATGTCGCGTGTATACTTTAGCTGTGTTGATTAGATTTATACGGAGAAGAGTTGCGTAAACATGTAATCTATCTTGCTTACGCTTTAAATAGGACAATTTAACTGTGTATTAATTAGAACATACAGTAGTATGAGAGACGAACGTTGAATGATAACCTTATGGGAAACTAACGACCAGGCCCACGTGGTTTCCTAGGTTTGTAGTTTATGCTTTTGGCTTAGCGGCAAACGGTGGTGGAGTCCGCAAGCTGTTCTTTTTTTAAGTATTAACAAAAAGTAACATTCAGTGTGGGTTCATTTGTTGTGAGTTCCAAGACAGATATACTTTCTCCCCCGGGACTTCAATAAGCTTCATTACTTATTGTCAATCTGAGGTCGCCGATATTGATCTTGGCTATAGCCCCCTGTATACAGGAGACACAGTGGTGGGAATGTGTGCTGAGCTTGTCCCGTATTCAGTGTGGGAAAAGAAAAGAAAATGTTTTAAATGTAACTGCTTGTTAACTAACATTATATGTATATTGCCGGACCTTTACTTTACTCCAACTAATGTAGATCATGCTCCGTGCTCTATACTACGTTGTCATTGTTTCAGAACGCGTTCGCGCGAATGGTGCACAGCTATGGGGGGGGCGCGGCGCATGTCGAGTGCGCTGCTTTTGCCCTTTGCATTATTGTCTCTGCCCCCAGCGGAAGCTGTCAACACCACCAGCTACCGAGTAAGTGAACAATAACCGGAATTTGCTTAAACATACAAAATGTACAGCAGCGATGTTTATTAAATTGGATTTTCACTGCGGGTTCATACGTCTTGATATATTTTTATGTCATACAGCAAGACAAGCATGTGGTACCTTTTTTTACTTCAGGAAATGCTTTACGTGGGTTTATCCATATGCCTACCGACCTGAGCATCGATAGGGTTACGTAGGGTAGGACTCGCCCTGCTACTCAGGGAATACCGACTAATACCTGAATGTGTTTCTCACACACCATTATGTCGGGAAGCGGGTACATCGTAGCATTCTTGCGTGACATAAGCATGTTGATCACCTGATGCAAGTGGTTACCGCCGCCTATAAACATCAGTAATACCAGAGGATAACGCGATGCTACAACAAAGAAGGGACTTTAATCATTTTCAGTCGCAGAGTCTATTCAGTCATCAGAAACTGTCAGATCTTCACAATACCCTAAAGGAAACTTGTTTACAATCGCTCTTTACTCGATCCTCTTTCCAACCGCAAATACAGTGACGTAACCACGCCTATACAGAACAATAAAGCGACTCGTTCAGAGCGTCATTAAGTACGTGCACCTCAATCCAAGCCTCAGGAGAAGTGCCACAGATTACTAAAGTACTACGCTTCTACCAAGACTACATTGAAAGACTGCATTTGTGTACTGACCTAGATACACTACCCTGAGGCTTACGATGACCACCGACATTAAAAAAGTTTCTATACGCAGAAAGACGCTTGATAACGCATGAACTGTGAACTAGGAAGTCAGTTAGTAAAATAGTTGAATAATGTATGTATGTATGTATGTACATCCACTGGGCTATATATAATTCATTATGTTACCCCGAATTAGGGTCTCTATACACTGTTTTCCCTATACCTGGTACCTGGTAACCTGAAATATAGGCTTTGCTAACTTAGACACGAGTCTCCTACTAATATGTTTCACGCCTGCTAATGCAAAACTATACATTACATAATTTTCATGTGTGGGAGAAATAAAGATAATTTAATTTTTTTTTTTCTCAAACGATACTCTCGTTTGAATAGTGTACTATCTCTGCAACTACTGCAAACAAATAAATACCACGAGAAACAGCACTCGTAACATTTGATTTAAATAATGTAGGATACATTTGAAAGCACTGTTCAAGTTTAATGCTATTGTTGTGACGCTGAGAACGAACGATCTCGTATTGTACGAGATTTTCCTATGTGAAACATATAGCTATTTGTACAATTTTCGCAGGGTTGTTCTACATTTTTTTTATTCTGGTCAAACAATGACTCCGCTTCGACAAAATATTCTATTATGAAACAATATTGAACTGGAAATAATAGAGAAAAAATTAATGTTTCTTAAGATCAAACTACAGCCATACTACTTTATGGGCAACACAGTTCATTTTGTCTACACTTTCAACTTTGCTGTGTAACTGCAATGCCGCGAAAGATTGTTTTAATAAAATACAGTCAAGAGCAGGTCGACCTTTACATATTGGACTTTGTACCATTCTTAAGTTCTATGTCATAAGAGCCGAAGTTGTACTGCAAGTTTCAAACCTCATTTAGACGACGCCAGTTTCTTGTACATTCAAGAGCAATAATTCCATGCAATCTAATGGAGCAATAATTGTCCTTCAAAAATTGTAAGGAACTGTCGTTTAGACGATACATGTCAATTATTGCTTTGACATTATTGTTTGACACAGGCAATAAACTGGCATGGTCTAAATGGACCTTCAAGCTTAACGTGCTCTTGACTGTACCTACTGAAATCTATGCTTTATTTTGGAATCTTTGTGTTTCATTCACAAATCTTCTTCTTCTCAGTCGTATGCTCTTTTCAGAGTAGTCGTGGCCACGCGCGTCTCCCGGTAACGTCTTACTACCGTTCTCCATCTGTCTCTGGTGGAAGCTTGTCTTGCGCATTCATTGAGAGGCTCCTGGGTTCACAAATAGCTACCATCTATCTACCTACAATATAAAATGATTTGTCCTGAATGGCTGACGGATCAACGCATGAAACAGATGATCGTAGAAACCTGAAACTCGGTTGCGTACGTCATGCAAACAACACCTCCACGCAACCGTTAAGAAAGGATTTTTCGAAATACAAACGATTTTGCTCAGGTTTAAGTTATAAAAATAATAGATGCTTCCCGCGGTGTTACTTGCGTTTAATTTTATGCACAGCAGCGCCATTTATATCAGACTTTTGGCCAAATCCTACGGGAATCGCGTACTTTTCGGGATAAAAAGTACCCTATGTGTTAATCCAAGGTATCAGCTAACTACGTACCAAATATTGTGGTTTAAGATCATTTATTTCTCATAAGAATCATACATTTAATAATTCACTTACTGAGAAAACATATTTATGTATACACACAACTTTCGCCTTTATAATATTAGTAGGATAAAAGTAAATTCGATACATAGCAGTATATCATGTATATTGATAAATGTATAATCAAGGGTGGTATACTCTGTAAATAGCACTGCACCCTAGCTTTATCGGGGGATTGAGTGGTAAGCACACATTTAGACCATTAGCCGGGCTCAAAGTGTTCCAACGTCAATCATATTCTCAATATTAGTTTAATTAACTGCAAATTCAATATAATTTTGGTTAAACGAAATTTCAGTACGTCATATAAATAACTAGCTGTTGCCCGCTGCTTCGGTACCAATACTATCAGTAAAAGTAAACTTATTGGTGAGATTATCTATTGATCTATTTTAATACATAGACAACACCCAGACACAAGAATAAATACAAAATGGCGACACATAAGTGTCTGTCCCGAGGAAAGTTATCGAACCCGCGCTCTCTTATGCCTAAGGCAAGATTACTCTACACTACCTACCGCACCACTGGGCTGTCAATAATTAAAGGATATAATGTTATTTTCTCAACCGTTAAAATATTTCTAAACAAAATAACAGGATGTTTATAAAAAATGTCCTAATTGTTTATTCCGTGCAAATCCCTTTCTTAACAAAGGTTTTATTATCTCGACCATTTTCCCAAAAAGTATTATAAAATGAAGGTTGATTCAATTAAGCCGGAGGATTTTAATGAAGCGAGTAAATTCCTTTGAGGCGGTATCATTTCATTTAATCACGACACTGCAAAACAACACATGCATAATAACGCGGGTGCGCTTAGAACATTTTCTTTTAGAGCCCCTTTGGATTACGGAGGTCAGACGGGTCGTAATTACGTAATATCAAATATGAAGCCTCGATTACATTTGCGGGTGTTACAGCTAGCCTTAGCATCAGGTCGGAAAATAAAGAAAGTGCGACTAAATAAACATTACTAATTAGAAGTAACGATAATTAAGCGAAGTTTTCTAAGTACAGTCAGCCAAGAGGTGAGAAGAGCCGTACATATGATTCAAGTTTTATAAAATATCGCGCGTGAACTCAACACGAATTTTGATTTATCAATAGTATTAATATGTACTATGTAAATACAAAGTTTCAAAATTAATTAACACCTTATTATGTCTGCATTTAATGCGAATAGGTAATAGGATTTTCATAAAATTCGAATAGAAGGGATTGAACAATTTGTCTGGTCTGGTATGACATTAATTCCAAAGTGTTTATAAAAATCAGTTCAAAATGGTTTTTACCACAAATGGTGCAATGATAGATGATAGTACTTCCTAGTCTTCCTACTATCATCGAATGGGTGACGACTCTCGTAACTAAAAATCTTGCTGTAGGTAAATAAAGTTTCGAGGTCGCCACTAATGTTATCGATAGTAAATAAAATCAAAGTTAAAAGTTCATTATACAATATTAACTCACACATTTAAGATTTTAAAATATATTTTTTTAACGTTAAAATGTACGTACATACACCACGAATACCGAAGCTTAATTACTGAAGACACTGACTGAAGTGACTAGAGCCAAATACTATAGAAATATAATACGCACAGCTCTTGACGTTTCTCATACAATGACTTGGCAACCTCCTGTTCACCTCATGCCGCTAGGGGCGCTAGTGTCGCGTTAACATTTTGCATACAAAACGCACAAAAGTTTTGAAATCGTTCACCTCATGCCGCCCTATTTCTATAGTAGCGCTAGTGTTGCGCGTCTTGCCCGAATTCTTCCGAAGCTGTGCGTATTAACTCGGTAGAGTTTCTATAGTATTTGCTAGAGCCATCTTGCAATCACGTTCTAAAATCAAAATTTTTCTTCATCTTCAATGAGACCAAAGAAAAAAATTACATACAGCCTTAGCATACATACAGCCTATTAAATGAATATTACTCGTACTTCAAAATAAATTACTTGAACATTGTTGTTTGCATAATTCCACGTCAGTAAGGTAAATGAACTTGTTCAAATGAGGCTGAAGGGTCTGACACAGCCTCAGAGAAATAATACCTTATCTGAGGACTAAGCAAATTCTCACCATAATAATTTGGGATTTGGATTTTTTATATGACTTGTATAATGTACACTTTTTTAAAGCTATTTATAGTTTAATTTTTATAAGAAATATTCGTGGGGAAGTCTGAGAAATTATAAATTCCTATTTCTGTATAAAGTTTATCTGCTTCAATTAAGTGGTTTCATAAAAACTTGCAAGAAATCTTCTTTTATAAAAATCATAAGAATTCTGTTCATTTAAAATTTTATTAGCTCTGCTTCTTTCATATGTAGTAAATGTATTAATTCCTATTTTGCGGCGATTGTAAGCTAAAATTATTTAAAAATGTGGACGTTTTAGAATATTTTTAGACAGTCAATCTGTCTTATGACAAAAGTTTTCGACAAGGAATATTTTTAAGAACTAGTTTTTCTGTTTTCAAAATGGCAAAAAACAACCGAACTCTATATAAAACCTTTACAGGTAAAACTATCAAATGATTGTTCTATTTAATCAGAGTTAAAATAATTAACTTCCTAGTTCACGATTTTTAAACACAATAAATTGGAGAAAAAAATATATTAATCATTATAAGCCCACGCTACATTTTCTAGTAAATTGCAAATTTTAATTAAAAAATTCCTTACAAATACGACGCTTGGCTTGACGCAATTTCTGCTTCGCACCGTGTCCGCGCAAACCTTTATAATTTTTTTGAGAATTTTATAGAACAATGTGAAATTATGCATATCGTTTAACCTTTGCAAAAAAAAACCCTCCAACTTGCTTTTATTATTTTTTTTGACATTGACAACTACGAACGGCGTTTGGTGTCAGAACCAGTTGCGGTGTATCAAAACGGGTGCGGGGGACACTCCGTCTTTATATTGTTATTACTCTAAGCCCTTAATTAACCACCGACCACACAGCCCAATAGACGCCTAATAACAGGCGAAAAGTTCTGACAACACATCTGACTTACAGTTCCGATATAAACGTCTGTCGACCAATCGACGCGTCCGCGCATCACGCGTCGACCAGTGTCGACCAATCGACGTGTCGATCTTTCACTGTGGCCTTGAATTTAGTTGCCAGAAATGCATTCAATACGGAATATCAAACAAGGTGACTATTGGGCTGTGTGGTCGGTGGCCTTAACCTATGACAATAGTTTAGAATAAAATAAATTTTCCAAATAAGTACCTAAAGCCTGAGTATATTCATCATTGGTGAATACTCGACGCTATAGGTATTCGAAATATTGATGTTATTCTAAACTTCATATAACATTAACGCCCGTTCTACACAAGGTAAGAAACCTTACAAAATTCAATGTTACCTTCTAACAAGTTGAACGTATAATTTTATGAACATTACACAGCCTGAAGTTAACGGTTAAGCTACACGTCGAGAGCCTTCGAAAGTTCGTAGCGATAACACACAGCCTGCCTCTCTGCCTCATATAGAATATTGGAATCGAGTTTTAATAACTTTGTAAACAATATGACGCCTGTCCTATGCTGTAACGTAAATACGAAATACGTAAAGGAATCATAAATTCTTCAGTCCCATCAATGTTTGCAACTGTTTTAAACTTCCGCACTTGATTTTGAGGGTAAGATTCGTGGAGTAATGTTAAATCTACATAAACGAAAATATATATTTTTTTGTGTATTTCCCGCAATAAGGGTCAAATGTGAATTGGCCAGCTGGTACCAGTATTTTCAAGCCACCTAACGGTAACGTGCGTTCCGGAAAAATCAAAGGCGGTAGAAGCCACTCGCTTTCAAATTAATTAATATATTACATAATTTTCTGATATCTACCGTATCGTAAACTAAATTTGCCTTCAAACAAAATATGCCATTTTTTGGGTCAATCAATCGAACTGAACAATTTTATTCTGTGACAACATAAATTGTCTTCTCAATAATCTCCCTTCTATTGACTGAGTATAATCGGCTTCGTTAAGCTGTTTGCATTTTTATTTTTCCTTATATTTGTTCAATATTGTATTACCTACTTATGATAAAATCGAAATGAAAGATAAATAAAAAGGTTTTTTAGGATATATAACATGAAACAAAGACATATTATGTAAATCAAATGAAAAAATGAAGTCTAAATATTAAAACAGAATAAGTAAGTATGAAAAAAGCTTTTAAAAAGTAAAGACCATCGCATCAAATCTAAAGGAAGTAGACATTGCCCTTTGACATGAATGCAAATAATATTCCCCCGTTTTTTGTGGTCCTAGTTCCAACACTGCTATCTATTGTACGGCTTCATTATAAGGTACTAGCTTTTCCCCGCGGCTTCGCTCGCGTTAATTTTGTGACATAAATCTCGTTTGACAACAAAACAACCCATAGCGTGACTTGTGGCGCCATCTATAGTAGAAAAAATATTTTCCCATTGAAATGACATACTTTCACGGGATAAAAAGTAGCCTATGTTACCCTGCCTAAGTACCTCTGTACCCCTGACAATATACATACATATTTTCATAATGATCGGCTGATTAGTTAAGCCGTGAAGGAATAACAAACAAACAAACAAACTCACTCTCTCATTTATAATATTAGTTTATGTTATAATAATATAGGATAGTTTAATTTATAATAATATAGGATAATGTTCAACTGCGAAATTCTCCTACGTCTGTAATCCATCCGATTCAATTTGACTCTCGACAGATCAATGTAACTTCGGAATAGATGAGGCGTGTTATACCGAACTTCCAGAGACACTCGGAGCTCGTTCAAAACTCGTTATGACAACTCGAGTTGATTATATCACAGAGCCCGCAGTATTATTTCTTACCTGAAATGTCTCATCATCTCAGCCACCAGAAGTCCGAACTGCTAGAAGTGCGAAATTTGGACATGGTTATCGTGTTGTATGATAAAAAATAATAATAGACCGTGAAATCACATGACTCCCTTAAGATTTGTTTGGCCACTGTTGAAATCTAAATCTATGATGAATAAGTAGTATGGTGGTTACAACTGTAGTGTGAGCCCCGATTCTTTCAAGTTTCATCGAATTTTAATTGACCGGGGACACACTACATGTGCAACAAAGACTGAATAAAATTCTATTATAACCTTTGCCAATCATCCTACATTGATTGTGACTTGTGCAACACTGGTGCACCGCAGACGATCGACCATCTTGTCTTCTGTCTGGGTTGTCCAACTGACTGTACGATTTATGGAAGGCCACGATTTGTGGATAATGCCATCTTCTTGAACACCTTACTAGTAGAGATTAAAAAGTAAACGCCATAAATGAAGTACCTATGAAACATCTAGCCCTTCGTCTATAATAGCTGAAAGTCTGAAACCAAACAAACAAGTCGACAACATTTGACTTAATTAACCACACACGTGAGAATGGCGCCTTTAATTAAAGTTTCTCAAGTTTGAATGTTAACTATTTAGTAATTTAGGGTAACCTTTAGTGTGGTTTCCAATAATAATTGTTCATTTACTCTATTTACGTAACAAAAACCAACATAATTAATGTTAGAACTAAGGCCCGAGTTCGCCAACTACAACATAATCAAACATTACGTAATCGCTCTATTACATTTTAATCGTTGTTTAAACTAGTCGCGTTTTTTTTATGTTCACCGTTCAATTTTATCTGGCGGTTAACTAACGGAACCGAATGAATGAGCCGAAAAAGAATGAATAGTTTAATACTACTTTGTAAAGATGGCAGTGTACCTCCATACATTGTCTTTACCCGAGCGGCATCTATAAATGGTATGGTTTTGTTTTTATACTACAAAATTCAGAATCTGTTAAGGTAATGCCATGTCCGTAATGGGAACGTCTTTCTTATTAACCATCCTTTTTCTATTGTCAAAGTCTAATCAGTCAGCAGTCAATAGTCAAAATGTGGCCCATAGATTTAGTTTCGCTTGATGTGGCCAGATGTTTTTATTTTTATTTTACAACATTTTTCACCTCGAAGTTAGTATTGTAATATTGTAATACATAATTTAATAACACATTACATATATATGTAATATAAAAGTATCAGTTATGGAAGAGAAATTTTAACAATTTTACCAGTGACGAGAAATCCGTACTCATGGAGATGGGTTTTCAAGTACCGAGATTTAGTAGAAAATAAAAAGTCTACGCTGCACTACGTTTATATGTATAAACGTATATAAATAAATATTTAAAATATAAATTAAACGAAAATGTATTTTAGTTTTATTTAAATTTTAAATCACTACGTAAATAATATAAATATATAGGGACACAATTCATACAGATTGAGCTAGCCCCAAAGTAAGTTCGAAACTTGTGTTATGGGATACTAACTCAACGATACTATATTTTTATAACAAATACATATATAGATAAACATCCAAGACCCGAGGCCAATCAGAAAAAGTTCGTTTTTCATCATGACCCGACCGGGGATCGAACCCGGGACCTCCTGGGTGGCGGTCTGGCGTGGTAACCATTACGCCACGGAGGTCGTCAATATATGAATACTTACTTACATATATGCAAATATATTATACTATCATTACATAAATATCATAATTATTAAAATTATAATAACAGCTCAACGATGCATGATGCCACATCCAGTTTCTAAATATTACCTACATGTTACTTTATATCCGTGTTTGTTGATCGTTTCTATGTTTGAAATACTTTGAATATGCCTATCCTACTGTTGTGACTTTGTTAATAGTGATTAGATGGTGTTAGGTCACGTCACTCAAATAACCGACGTTTAAACTACGTCCATTTCGGCTCGAGTTCGCCAACTACAACATAACCAACGTTTACGTAACCGCACGGTTATATTTTAATCGTTGTATAAACAAGCTGCGTTTTTTTAATGTTCTCCGTTCAATTTTATCTGGCGGTTAACTAACCAAACGTTTTTGAATGAATGAGCCGAAAAAGAATGAATAGTTTAATACTACTTTGTAAAGATGGCAGTGTACCTCCATACTTTTGTCTTTACCCGAACGGCATCTATAAATGGTATGGTTTTGTTATTTTACTACAAAATTCAAAATCTGTTAAGGTAATGCCATTTCCGTAATGGGAACGTCTTTCTTATTAAACATCCTTTTTCTATTGTCAAAGTCTAATCAGTCAGCACTGTCAGCAGTCAATAGTCAAAATGTGGCCCATAGATTTAGTTTCGCTTGATGTGGCCAGATGTTTATATTTTTATTTTACCACATTTTTCACCTCGAAGTTATTTTTGTAATATTGTAATACATAATTTAATAACATATTACATACATATGTAATATAAAAGTATCAGTTATGGAGATGGGTTTTAAAGTACCAAGATTTAGTAGATAATAAAAAGTCTACGCTGCACTGCGTTTATATGTATAAACGAATGTAAATAAATATTTTAAATATAAATAAAACTAAAATGTATTTTAGTTTTATTTAAATTTTAAATCACTACGTAAATAATATGAATACTTACTTACATTATATGCAAATATATTATACTATCATATCATTACATAAATATCATAATTATTAAAATTATAATAACAGCTCAACGATGCATGATGCCACATCCAGTTTCTAAATATTTACCTACATGTTACTTTATATCCGTGTTTGTTGATCGTTTTTATGTTTGAAATACTTTGAATATGCCTATCCTACTGTTGTGACTTTGTTAATAGTGATTAAATGGTGTTATCTAGGCTGTGCACTCAATAAATTTAGTGATATAGTGATATACAACTCACGTCAGGTCACGTCACTCAAATAACCGACGTTTAAACTACGTCTATTCCGTCCATTAAATTAAACAGACGGTTACGACACTTAACCAATGTTTAGTGCACGGTGAACAGCAAAATTTGGTTAAACAGCCGGTTAGGGTCTAAACATCTGTTTAAAATTTAAACATCAGTTGGTGAACTCGGGTCGCGTCATTTAAGTAAAACAGACGGTTACGACACTTAATCAATGTTTAGTGCACGGTGAACAGCAAAAGTTGGTTAAACAGCCGATTAGGGTCTAAACATCTGTTTAAAATTTTAGCATCAGTTGGTGAACTCGGGTCTTATATAATAACTTTTATAACTTGGGAAAAATGACATAACATGGGGAAGATTGTAAGCTACTACTATATGATATTGATGTGCCTGAAAACACTGGGCGACTAAGTTTGTAAGCACTACCATTTCTTATTTTTAGGGTTCCGTAGAACCCTTATAGTTTCGCCATGTCCGTGTCTCTGTTCGTCCGCGATCTAGCGCCGCGCCTAGACGCTTAACGCTGGAAAGCTGTAATTTGGTATGTATACGCATACGCATATTAACAATGCTAACAAATAGGTAGAACAAAAATTTTAAAAATACTTCCCTACATGTAAAGTGAAAATATTTTTTTCGCGCCCACCCCATATTGTGGGAAATCGTTAGATAGGTCTCTTCAAAACATTGAGGGTGAGGGAAGATCATTTTTCGATACAATGATCCGAAAAAAATCATGGCAGTAGTCCATATGCCGATATGCCGAACCTTCAAGGAAAACTATAACGGTTAAGTAGGCTCTACTAGTTACCGAGTAATAGCCGACGAAATAGAATATAATATTGGACTCATCTGCAGGCAAGCAAAGCGTAGCAAATACGGAACCCTACATTGTGCGTTGTATACTTGGTTTGCAATAAAACATTATATTCGACGACCTCCGTGGCGTAATGGTTACCACGCCAGACCGCCACCCAGGAGGTCCCGGGTTCGATCCCCGGTCGGGTCATGATGAAAAACGATCTTTTTTTGATTGGCCTCGGGTCTTGGATTTTTATCTATTTATGTATTTGTTATAAAATATAATATCGTTGAGTTAGTATCCCATAACACAAGTTTCGAACTTACTTTGGGGCTAGCTCAATCTGTATGAATTGTCCCTATATATTTATTTATTTATTTATTATATAAAAATAAAAAAGGCCTATATCTAGCAGTGGGTAGATACTAGATATGGACTGATGATGGTGGATTTTAAAAGTTCATCAAACACTTGAAATCCTATCACAATAAAATATAATATTTCCTTTTAGTTAACAATGCAACAATCATTGTAATAAGAATATTTTGAATATAAAAACACTATGAGAAACATTATTACCCAAAACCTCGTAACTTTGATACAAGTGTCTATCGACGGAGATAAGTACTTTTATTACGATCATTGAAACACACTTATGTGTATAATAGCGAAATCTCCGGGCCCCCAAATATTCAATTTCAACCCTAAACCTTGTGGAGAAAAAGGATATAATCGCGTAATCATCACAGGGGATATTTTTACGACCCAACTATCATAAGCAGTGTGGTTGTTTACTTCTAAGGACAATTTTTACGACGTCCCCTGTCATAACCACTTTAATAACTCTGTTCGGCTAATTCTCCAAATTTCCCCGTCTGTAATTGTGTGCAGAGAATTCAGATAAACGCCCGCGTTAATGTTGAGAAAGATCTGATTAATCATCAGATAGAGAATTAGAATCAGACGACTTACTCAGATTTAGAGAGGTAGGGCACAGCGGATAATCCGCTCAAATCGGAGCAGCCCGTCTGGGGAAGGACCTCCACCTTACAGGAGATCGTAGCCAAATAGCATTGGTCTCGGCCATGTTGTGTTCCTACGGTGAGTAAGGTCTCCAGAGCTCCACTTAGGGTTGGGAGGGTTGGCAACGCGTGAATGATACCCCCGGTATTGCAAACGTCTATAGGCTGCGGTGATTGATGCTTACCATCGGGCGGGCCGTATGCTTGTTTGCCAACATTGTGCTATAAAAAATAAAAAAAAGCTTAGAGTGTAAGAGGTCATGTAACCGCCTATGTTACAATGAGCATTAACTAATTCTTCCAAATTCAATGTGTCGATGTATACTCTCTCAGTATCTATTACAACAAGAAAATTGACAGTTTTTTAAGTTTATTATCTTTATCTATATGAATTAGTTCATCAATGTGCTTGGTCCAGCTTTGCTGTTACGTCGTCGTGGTTACATCCATATCATTGCAACATATTTGTAATTTAATGCGTCTTTATTTTTAACAAGGTACTGACAAACATAAAATTAACGTTCCGTAAAAAAATATTTACATATAAGTACCTATGTCAAAAAATTATTAAACTGTAAAATATGTATAATAATCAAATAAAATAACAAAATAGATCAGAAACTCCATAAAGATCTAAAAACGTATATAAATTTCTTCCTTTAAATTATTACGGCTATATCTATAGAACATATTTCAGATGCAAACGACGACGGGTTCCCATTACAGCCCTTATAAATTTTGTCAACATTCCATAATTTAGAGCAGCTGTTACACGGAGATAGACAATGTGTCACAATGTTTGCATGGTGTAAGTTAATCACTTCCCGAAGTTCAGAGGAAAATTCACCCTCGGAGCAAGCCTTATTTTTTATATCAGAGGACGACAAATAAGCCGCTAGGACTTCAATGATTAAATATGATATTCGGACAATATTATGTAAATAATAAATAAATGTAATTGTCACAGTTTCTACACCAAGTCGAGTGTCGTTTTAAGGTGAACGCACACTTATCCGAGCCGAACGCGTCGAACGAATCGAAGTCTAGGAGGGCCTCGCACACACGAATATCTGTACCAGAAGAATCGACCGCGCCGAAAGAATCGACCGAACGAAAATAACGACGAAGTAGTACTCGCGCGTTGCTTTGTCGTACGCAACTGATAAAATGCGAGCGTATCGGTCGAGTCGATTGCATAAGCCGCGCCGAATCTGATGACGTCATCCGAATTCATCTAGGATTTCTGGGGTTCTTCCAGATTCGGACGATTCGATTTGCATTATATAATTTTAAAATAGTTTTCTACATTGCATGCTTCGTCATCTGCTTGGACCAGGATGTATTAAAGTAACCTTACAAAATTTTAATTGTTAAATTCTTATGTAAGTGACTTATTATAATGTCTTATGAGAAATAAAATTCTTTAAACCGAAAGTGTGCGAGGTTTCATGAGATTTCATATACAGAATTCTAAAACTGGTATCGTTCGAGTCGTTCGACGCGTTCGGCTCGGATAAATGTGCGTTCACCTTATTAAAGATGAAAAATGTTTCTACGACATAATATGTCACACGTTTCTCATTTTAACGTTTATGAAATAGGACCCTAGTAATAATTCATCGTTACGTGAAGAAGTTTCTGTATCAATCACTGCATGTTTTTTTTTATGTCATACAGTAGACAAACAAGCAAGCGGGCCACCTGATGGTAAGCGGTCACCGCCGCCTATGGACATCAGTAACACCAGGGGCGCTACCAATGCGTTGTCCACCAAGGAGGTTGGAGGAAAGGAAGGAGGAAGGGAAGGGAAAGAGGGGATAGGGAAGGAATTGTGCTTCCGGATCTCTAACTCACCGAACGAAACGCATGGCTGCTTCACGTCGATATTCTGTGAGAGGGTGGTACTTCCCCGGTCGATCTAGCCCATTTCATAATAATTGCTCTACCACACCAAAATGTCACTGCTTACAGCTGATAATAATGTTAAGAGAATTCCTTTTATAGCCATATGGAGCAGACCACAGATGTGTGCGCAGCCCTACTGAGAAAGTAATCTACTATTGGGAACTGAGCCAAATAGCACTTGTTCTAATCCAATACTTCGAGTTATAGACTACTACTATTACTTGAAGTAACTTCTCTAGTCCGTGCGATTAGTAGAGTCGTAGGCGCATTAAGCAGTCTAAATAAAATTTTCATATTTTGAGAAGTTAAAAAGTTGAATACATTTAAAGCTACGTCGGTTCTACAATATTCATCAGCAGGGCAGCTCTTTAAAGGACATTCACGGCTAATTGAATTCTAAATTACTTTTCTAGGAGTCTGTCGATCGTTTAAACTTTAATGTCTTCTAGACAGTAATGACCAACTTTTTTTATAAGTACTTATAATATTTTCTTGGAAAACAGAAGACGAATACTATTATATCATTCATATTGGCACTTGATTGACTTCATAGCACGGAAAGCGGACACTGAAAAATATTCCAAATCTCAAAAACATCAAAACGTTACTATTATTTTTTATCGTAGCACTTATTTACTTTGCTTCGGGATTATTTTATTTATTGACGATGAATAAATGATTATGTACATTTATATTACAAAAGAGAGTTTAATATAATAAATGTTGAATAAATATTCCCGGAATACGAGTGTGGGGGTTCTCGAAATTTCAGAAACATATTAAGGTCATTGAAGCATAAAAAATATAAGATAAATAAATATTTGTATAGCTGTATGTTCTGCTAGTCTGCTACCATTGTTATGCTAATGTCGAGTAGGTTTGTGGAAATATGAAAAAATATAATAGCGAGAAGAAAAGAGTTCCATAATACATGTCACGAAATCACCTCTGAAGTGAAATTATAAAAATTTATGCAATTTCCATGTAAGTAATAATTCGAAATTCATGACTATTCTGCATACAAAAAATCCAGCAAAAATTCGTTACCTGTGACAGATCATCTAACAATCAACGACTTCCATCTGTTAACATCAGAGAACTACATGCTCTCCGAAGCACAGCAGACTAGCCCCTTGCATAACTTACATATTCAATTAATGAATGACATGCCATGCGTGATGAATACTTACCACAAACATAACAATACTTATGTATTGAAAAGTCTCTTTGATCTGCCAATACGCGACTCCCTATAATATTTTCATTATCCACTAAACTGTATCGAGTATCGCAAATAATGAACTCATTTCTATTCAACGAAAGCCTCGACAAACATAAGAACTTCAATTTCATTGTTATATTCTATTACTTTTATTTTACGAAGTTTTTTTATTGAACGAAAATGTTAACAAAAAATACCATGAAAACATCAAAGCAATTTATACCATTCGAAGAACCTTTTTCAACTATTTAATATAAAATGAGTTTCCCGATGGTGTGAGAGCATTAAATATAAGTTTGACGCATTATAATGAAAGTGATTACTTTGCTCTATCAGTCTAGTTGATCATTTGACATGTTTGATTTTTTATTTATTTGATTATTTGTAGGAGGAATTGGAGTCTTCACTCCGGCTGGTGCATGCCGTCGCAACGGGTGCCACAGGGGCATTATGCGTCACCCAGCGGTACGGCAGGTTGTTAGCACCACTGCACGCTGCTCGATGGGACTCTGCAAGGGCAAGAGCAGACCTTGCCGCAAATATACTGCATCAGCTGGGGTTAGAAACTGCTGGTAAGCATTTTTAAACGTGAGTTTGAGACGGGAATAAAACTGTTTTTAGTAGACCCGCAGATTTAACGTAAAGCGACTCCCATTACATGCATCTCCACAAACCAAAGAGAAAACGGAACGGAATTTTATTCTTATTTAACGACCTCTGTGGCGTAATGCTTACGAGGTCCCGGGTTCGAATCCCGGTCGGGTCATGATGAAAAACGAACTCTTTCTGATTGGCTTCGGGTCTTGGATGTTTATCTATTGTATGTATATTTGTTAAATAAAATATAGTATCTTTGAGTTCCGTATCCCATAACACAAGTTTCGCTTACTTTGGGGCTACATTTAATAATAACAATAATAAATAATAATAATCTAGTGCTTCTATCAAAATTCAATTAGGTACTTAAACGTACATAAGAAGTACTGAACAAATAAGACTGCATGCACAGGTGACTTGTGAATTATTAATTGAAACCTTACCTACGAAGAATTATGTGTCTACTATTCGATGATGTTTGCCGAAGTTAGTATAGACCATTAGGACAATAGCAATTAACTGATTAGCAACGATAGTTTCTAGTCAGTTGTTTCTATATCGAGAGTTTCATTAATACTCACTATCCGACTAATAGCAAAGTGAGCCTCTAGATCTTAATTATTAATTAAAATAAATAGTAAGACACTCTATAGTATCATATCATATACATATCATATCACAAATTAAATCTGAACAATCCTTACTACAACGTCTCAAATCTTTCTGATGAGCTTCACTGCTTATTATACTTAATTAATTTATGATCACTATTTTTGGCTTTTTGGCTATACAGGAGACATACACAGCGCGGTGGGAATGCTAATCCCGATTAATCCTATAGTGCAGAACAGAATACTTAACGGCAAAAACACCTATGTGAACAACATTGGTTAGAGGTGTGATATTGACTGTTTGTACTTATTTTCTATTTCAGAGGTACTGATGGCAGTTTCTCAAGGTTTGGTGCTGGGAGCGAGTCCATCAGAACGAGCGGTTGGTGCTCGGGCACTGGCCTTAAGAACTGATGGGGTTGTGAACAGTGCCGTGGCATGGGAAAGATATGGCACAGCAGATCCAGTTGCTGTTGTATCTCCACAGTTAGAGAAACCACCTGACCCTGATTATCCCTGGTAATTGAATGGACAACTCTTATCACAGAGATTTTAAAGTTAATGTATATTAGATACGCTGTAACTATTTCTTTTTTATTATTTTAAATAACGTCATAATTTTTTATATTTTGTTCTGTTGTTTTGTTTTGTTGTTTTAGTATTCTCAAATAAGTAATTCTATTTTTGATTTTCCTTTGTGATGTGAGCACAGAGATTTTATCCTCACATTGTCATAACGAGTTAGTAGAGCACATTTTATAGAACAGGCAAGATCGTCCGGGGAAGTACCAGTTAGGGATGTAGCCAGTAGATCATAAAGCTTATTGTAATCACGATATTAATATCGATAGATGATGTGTGTGTACATTTCATGCTTTTATACTTTATGAAGAAATATATTCTAGTAGATCTCTATTCCCGTTTTCACTAATCAGAATACTAATAGAATTGGTAATAATTAATTTTATTTAGTGCTTTGTTAATTTATTAAATAGTTACTACGTTAGGCTGATTGGTGAAAAGTTGAGTCTAAAACAATAAAATAGTTGCAAGAGGTATAGCAATTATTGAATAAAAGCATTCCATATTCTAGGTACGTTTCAGCTCACAATAGTGAAACCCTTCGTTCATCTAAGTTTATGCCGTCGCCACCTGGGGCTACAATGGAAGGGTGGTGGACCTACCCTTACTACAGCTGTGAAGCTAAGAGATGGTTACTATCGTACACAGTGCCTGTTGCAACTATCCGTGGGTAAGTGATATGATATTCAAAGTAGATGTAGATATGTCTGTTAGCAATAATATGTACACTTATTTTTATGTGACTGTATTGCTTCATTCAAAAATCGCTCGCTTTGTCGTCAAGTACGGAGTTCCATGTCGTTATTTAACATTTTTGTAACATTTTTGTACTTACGACTCGCCGCCACAAGCTAAAAGAGCGGCTGTTCCGTGGCTTGGCCATTACCAACTTATTGTTTCTATTATATTTCAGATTAAAAGGAGTTCTGTCCCTCGATATAGACATATCTAGCTTGGAAATCAACCAGTGCGAGGGCGACTTTGATGATGGAATCGATAATAACCAAATATATTCCTTCCATGCCACCCACAAATGCCCTAATGAAACTACTTATGTAAGCAACTTGGAACTTTGAACATATTATTATTATTATGTTTAGCTGTTAGTACCTACCGTTTAATATTTTTAAATATTGTAATATATTTTTTAGTGTGAATACAGACCAAAACGAGAAGTTGGTGTACGACATACTGGATGGGCGCGTGGGCTATACATTTGCAAATGTCGACCTGGATATTATTCTATAAACCACCCAGAAGGTTTTAATGGTTCACTAGTTGAAGGTAAATATCACTGTGTCTTTTGAGATGTGAATAATTTCTTCTCAAGTTAGGAGCGGTTGCCAGTAGTGAACAAAGAAGAAGAATTTGTTTGGTATTTAAAAAAAAAGTAAATTTGACATTTACATTTTTGATTCTATTTTCGAAATTTTCGAATTCGAGTCCAGTTGTTTTTTGTTTTTTATTATAATTGTTTTGTTTGTGATTTGATTTTGTATTGTTTATTTTAACAGGGGATTGTTCTGTTAGATATATGATATTATTTATGATCTACAAAGATAGTATAGTAAGTAATTAACATAGTAAGTATCTCGATGACTTTTTGACCAAGTTTCTGAAAGAAAATAAAATAGGTAAATTATTTACAACAATGACTTGAATGAGGATTTGCGTCAGAGAGTCCCCTTATGTTTATTTTAATTTTCCAGTTGCTTATCAAGAATACGAAGAAAATCGTTTAGAAAACTGGAGCGAACCTTACGAGTGTTTGAAATGTCAACCTGGGTGCGAGACATGCCGGGGCCCGGAACCTTGTCTTGCCACCTACAACTGGCCATTTCGGTAAATAAACATCTTAACTTATACCACATTAGAGCTGTTCCAATTCCACATCCTATTTCAGGAATTATTAAAATATAAAATTAATAATTGAATCGTAAGCAAAATTCTCTTCACAAGGTTAGTAGTTAAATTCTAATTTAGAAAGTAGTACCTACTTACTTTCTAGATTCTAAATTACAATTTAACTTAATTTGTGAATAATAGAGAGAAAATAAACATAATTTTATTTATTTCTTTTTATTTAAAATACAGTCTGAAATGGGAACAACTGTTGTCAGGAGTCACCAAACAATAAATTGAACTAAAAAATTTATTAGGTACTTACAAACATCTTTTTTTTACAATAGTGTTGGATGTTTTGCTTGAAACAGTACCTCTTCCGATTTCCTAGTAAATGATAAAATGTCAAAATCTGCAACAAATATTTAGTATTATTATAGTTGGGTATTTTACTATTAAACTTTGACATAACATGCAATTAATTTAATAATTCCAGGATATCCCTACTAGTGATATCGGTGAGCTGTGCTGTGATGACAGTCTGCTTGACAATTTACACCCGTCACCATCGCAGAGTCAAAGTGTTCCGTGTCGCAAGCCCTGTCTTCCTGTCTATAACACTTCTTGGGTGTGCTATTATGTACATGGAGGTAAACATTTAATTTTATTTGTAAATATACATCACACACCTAATAATAATAATAATGCTTTTTAATTTTTATGAAAATTATTTTTACTTTGATTTTTAATTTTGAAAATCTTGTACCGAATCTAGGTCGCCTAAAAATAAGTAAAAGTTACAAAAAATAACTATACCGGTTAAATTTTATTGTATTTCAATTTGAAGTCTAGTTTATTTTTAATTCAAAACTATTATTCAGATATTGCAAGAAAAATGTACAAAAAGAGGTCTTATTAATAAAAAAATCTCAATTTTGGATCCTGACGAGTGCCACAACTTGTTATAAGCTTACAACGACTATATAGATTATTATCTTCATATTTTATGTTTAAGTAATATTTTATTATGAAATTGTTTGTCATTTAAAAGATAATAAACATAATATTATGTTGTTTGTTTTCATAGATGGCA
This sequence comes from Endotricha flammealis, assembly GCA_905163395.2. NCBI lineage: Eukaryota > Metazoa > Arthropoda > Insecta > Lepidoptera > Pyralidae > Endotricha > Endotricha flammealis. The sequence goes on along the minus strand of LR990869.1, from coordinate 9,291,303 downwards.
GCTATTTTCCCAGTACTGGACAGATATTCCTGTATTGCAACAAAATGGACTCGTCATATGGGTTTTTGTATCACATACACCGCCTTACTAATGAAAACGTGGAGGTGAGCATAGTATAGACAAATAAACATATTGCTAAGGAGAGAAAAAGAATAATAATAACTAATAAGATTGAGTGTTTTACTAAATGCTCCGTCCCCAGAGTGTATAACGTTGAAACATATGTCTTTAAAAAGATCTTAATGAGAGCATTGTATTGTATGGCACCAACACCGAGAGTCGTGATGGGAAAGATCTATGAATCTTTTAAAAGTTAAAGAAAAAAATTGTCAATAAACTCAACATAGCAAAACTTCGTCAGATAAATCGTCCAAAACTCTAAATACTTGAAAAATTTGCTTAAATAAGTTAACAACTCTCTTGCAAAGAACATTAAAGAAAAGACTATTTATTTCTTATGTTTCAGAGTATCTTTAACGTATCGTGTAAAATCAGCGCACAAGTTAAAATTAACAGATAAGCAACTCCTACAATGGATGGCGCCAATATTGCTCATCATGTTGGTTTATCTTGGAACATGGACTTTATCGTCCCCACCTGATGCAGAAGTTGTGAGTATGATATTCATGATCTTAAAAACATACATTAATTTATTTGTTCCTGTCTACAGTATTTAACATCAAATGGCATCCTAAAACGCACCCTACAATATAATAATTGAAACTGTTTTTTTTTTTTTCAGATAACAGACAACAAAGGATTGAAATTTAAGCAGTGTACTTACAACTGGTGGGATCATAGTTTAGCCATAGGTATGTGAATAAAAAGCAATTAACGACAAAAAAGACTAGAGAATGTTTCTGTAATGACCTACTCTCTGAATAAAGATTTTAATATTTCAATCATTTTTTCCATGACTAAAAACAGCAGAATGCAAAAACCTATGATTTAAAAACACAATGTTTTAATGTAGAGTAGATGATTTAAGATTCATAAAGAAACAAAACTCGAACCACGCAATATTATCAGAACGTTTTAATACATTCTAGCGAATCCCATTAACACGTTCATAGTCCAGTGTACGCTATTCTGTTCACGCGGTTGGGTTCCGCCACCTCCGTGTAAACTATACTGAACATTGTTTTACATTAAAATCTAGACTAGACTAGTAATTGAGAAACAGAACGTCGTCGTCGTCGAGATGTCGTGTTACTTTTATTTTTTATACGTTGTTTTATTTGAAATCTTAATTACAGGCGAGATCCTGTTCCTACTTTGGGGCGTGCGCGTCTGCTACCGCGTCAGGCACGCGGAGAGCCTGTACAATGAAGCGAAGCTCATCTCTTTCGCCATTTACAACATATTCACCGTCAACTCTCTCATGATCGCATTCCAGTGAGTATCCTTACTAATATTATAAATGAGAAAGTGAGTTTGTTTGTTTGTTATTCCTTCGCGGCTTGACTAAGCAGCCGATCAATATGAAAATTTGCATACATATTGTTAGATAGGCTACTTTTTATCCCGTGGAAGTATGTCGTTCCAATGGGAAAATAATTTTTCTACTATAGAGGGCGCCGTATCGGCCAACAGATGGCGCCACAAGTCGCGCTATGGGTTGTTTCGTTGTCAAACGAGATCTGTCATAAAATTAACGCGAGCGAAGCCGCGGGGAAAAGCTAGTACTATATATTATCAATGGTTTTAGTTGATATTTCTAAGAATGGGGTCGTAATTTTAGTAAACGTACGAACGCGGAGCATCTAGAATCCCGTACAATGACCTGCTATTACCTATCCTTGTCGCCCTCGCAGAATGTCCGATCGCACAAGCGCCATTGCGCCTGTTAATCCCGCGTGATTATATTGCCGTCCTGCTCGAGACCCAGAGGTATACCTCTGGGTCTATGCGACAGGTCAACGTACAAATTTCTACGTGCTCCGCGATCTGAGTATTGAAGAGCTATCTGTCAGGAAAAGTAAAATATTTGTTCTTTTTCAACATTTTACCTGTCTGATAGAACTTGATATTTAGATTAGATTTATATCATTTTTGGGAAAGATCAGAACTTTTTTTCCATGAGAATAAGATGTTTATCCACGATAAAAAGTGGCCTATGTCACTCTTAACTCAACTTTAACTATTCCTGCAATAATCATGTCAATGAACATAAAGAAAAGACAAACAAACAAACCTACATAGGTATAAATAATAATATGGATTTTATATAGCTCAAAAGATTTATGTTGAATATATTATTTTTACAGTTTACTCATCCTACCGCGAGCTGGGCCGGACATTAAGTATCTCCTAGGCTTCATAAGAACACAGTTATCCACATCCACCACAGTGTTACTCGTTTTTCTACCAAAGGTAAGTCGTCTTTTCAGTGTTCAGCTTGTCGTTTTATTGTACATACACACCTACAAAAGTATATGTGTTCGTGCAGGTGCTGCGCGTGGTGCGCGGCACGGGCGACACGTGGGACAGCCGCGCGCGCGCCCGCGGCGTGCCCGCCGCCGGCTCGCTCAACGGCATCGGCCTCGTGCCCGACGACGCGCCCGACCTCTACCAGGAGAACGAGGAGCTCAAGGTCACACACAACATACTTCTCATTGCACGCACCAATACTGAGCCCCCAAAATATATAATAATTCAGTTTTCTCATGTGTTTCTCAAACAATAATGTACGTTTTGATTACGTTTAGTAATCAATTTCGATGAAATCTGATTAGAGTTACCTAAAAAAATAATTTACTCCGTTTGGAGGGTCAGGTTTCTCTGGCAGCTGTCTGTATATTAAACTAGCAAATAAGTACACGGTACAATAGGCGCTCTTATCGGAGAAGCTAGATATAGAAATACCTATCCAAACATTGGCTAGGATGGATATTGCTTAACTTGCGTTGTTTGTTTTAGACATTAGAGTGAGACACACAGCGACGCCATCGAGCTCTTTAATATGTTTGTACCGTAAATAAAATGTTAACTTTCGTTACACAGGAGGAAGTTCAAAAGCTGGCTGCGCAGATAGAATTCATGAAGATAGTACAAATGGAGATGCACAACCGGCACCTGAGGCCGCGGCCCGGCGGGTACTTCACGGCCAACGCCGTGCCGCAGAGCCCCATGCACGCCAAAGCTGTTGGCATTGCGCAGGTAACTATTATTCCTCCCATACATGTTCAAGTACTTTGATCAAATCTCTAGTTTGAAGAAATAGTAATTTTCGTATATGTCGCAGGAGAGCAGCGAGTGGGGGCCGGTGTGACTGGTGGCCTGGAGCGAGGGCGGCTGGGCCTGGCCGGGGCCGAGGGCGCGGCGCCTGCGCACCGCCCGGGACCCGCGCCCGCCCGCCTTCGTGTGAGCGCATACTTACGACTCTATTCATTTCTCTTGAGGGTGGTACTCCCCCATTTATGAATTGTCAAAATATTTCAAAATTTCATTCTACCGTCTAAAAAATCTGAATAAGTCAGGATAAAAAAAACGTGAAGTTTTGTGTACGTTTTTTTTTCATACCACTAAGGTGGCAAACAAGCTTAGGGCTGATGGTAAGCGGTACCTATGGACCCTTGCAACACGGGGAGTATCACTCGCGCATTGCCGACCCTGTAAAAATCTTTTATTGCCCATTTTGAAGAACCCCATATTATAGTCTAAAGAAAATACCTCCGCGGGGATCTCATTCCACAACTTCAGCGTTCGTACGTAATTTATGGATGGGTCCTATAAAGTAAATGGTTTCAACACCATATTTCATACTCACATACATTTTCTTTGGAGACTATACTATTGATATGCTCTATATTAAACTGTGTATCTAAATAACTTTCGACGTCCACCGAACTAAACTGTGAAAAAAGCTGAAACAACGGACAAGAACCTGTTGTAAACAATGCTTGATTTTACTCATTTGTAAAATTACCGTTTGGTAATACAATCAATAATTTGACAAACATATTTACTTGGTAACTTGAATCATACTCTACGCACAATATTGTACTAAAGATTTACATGTTCAGTCATGCCTGTAATTATTATAGTAGATACAATGATATTACTTATATGATTTATAGTGAGAACGTTGCTTGCTATATATAGATTGGTGTACATTGTAACAAGTGAAGTTTAAAGGTGAACGCACACTTATCCGAGCCGAACGGGTCGAACGACTCGAACGAAACTAATTTTAGAATTCTGTTTATGGAAGCTCGCACACTTCCCCGCGTCGAATCGTCCGAACCTGGAAGAACCACAGAAATAAATAAATAAATAAATATATAGGGACAATTCATACAGATTGAGCTAGCCCCAAAGTAAGTTCGAAACTTGTGTTATGGGATACTAACTCAACGATATTATATTTTATAACAAATACATATATAGATAAACATCCAAGACCCGAGGCCAATCAGAAAAAGTTCGTTTTTCATCATGACCCGACCGGGGATCGAACCCGGGACCTCCTGGGTGGCGGTCTGGCGTGGTAACCATTACGCCACGGAGGTCGTCCAAATCCTTGATTAATTCGGATGACGTCATCAAATTCGGCGCAGCTTATGCGATTGACTCTACCGATACGCTCGCATTTTATCAGTTGCCTACGACAAAGCAACGCGCGAGTACTACTTCGTCATTGTTTTCAGTCGATTCTTTCGGCGCGGCGGATTCTGCTGGTGCGGGTATGACTGTGTGCGAGGCGTCCTTGACTTCGATTCGTTCGACGCGTTCGGCTCGGATGAGTGTGCGTTCACCTTAAGGGACCATCTCGACGAGCGAAAAAATCGCAACGACAATATCGTCGTGTGGTCGTGTCACTTAATTCTTTACATTGTCTTAGAGAACGTGTCTCTACGCGGCGATTTTCATTCGGACTCGTCGCGTTCTCTCGCTCGTGGGAATGGCCCCTAAGCCATCCATAAATTACGGACATATCCTGCTAATACACAAAAGAATATGTGATATTCAGTGACAAAGAGTTGTAGAAAACTGTAATTAATGTGACTGTAATATATGGATGCCTTATGCACTCTATTTTTTATTGAAGCGATATTTTAGTAGCTTTCAATTCTGTATTTCACGTAAAATACCTGTTTTAATTGTACAACTAGTCTGTGAATGGATGTAAGGAGTTACAAAAAATCTTGCCGAACTTCTACAGTATGTAGAAACGCTTGAAAATCAAAACGCAGACACTTTGAAACGAAGAAACTTGCAATTCTTCCTTCGAACACTTAATTTTCTTGCGCCCTATATCCATTACACTTGTACCTACCTGTCCGGTAGATGTATCCAATAATTCTAAACCAATGATAACCCAAAAACGTGTTAGATAGTTTTAATATTAAGAAAAAACCTGTATGACGTATAATAAATATTATGCATTATTTGCATTAAGCCTCTTTTGTAATTACGTCGTTTCAGAGGATGAGACAGTCTCGTTAGCGATGGTTTTCGTGTGTTAAGGGCCCCATATACGGTACGATCCGTCTGTACGATCGATCTGATGCAAATCGTGACGATTGATCGCAACAAAATTGACGCACATACACGAAACAATCGGTCGCAACGATCGATCATTTACTTGAAAAAAATCTAATCGTTGATCGTAAAGAGCCATACACTGTCGATTCATCGTTACGATATTCATGATCGCATCAAATCGCAAGGGTTTTTGTTGCGACCTGCGATATCGTGTTCGATGAAGTAAATCGTTAACGATCTGAACATACACTATCGATTCGTCGTTACGATCGGTCTGATGCGACGGATCGTACAGACGGATCGCACCGTATATGGGGCCCTTTAAAGAGGTCTGACTGTTATTTGGTCTCGAACCCACTCACAAATCAATAGCTAAAAGCGGATAGACTCAAGCAGCGTACGAATGGGTGCGAGACTATATTTTAGGTAATTGATGCTGTTGATCTAGTCAATCCATAATCATTGTTATTAAAGATTCCTTATAATATTACCTATGTGATTTGTGAAAAATATTTTTTGTTATATATTTTACTAGCTATTTATAAATGATGGACACAATATGTCCGTCATTAAGGCAGACAATAAAGTTGCAAATGTTGAAATAAGTCTTTTGAAAATAATGAAAAAATTAAACAATCACTTTGATTAAATTTTGTAGTTATGTTTATTAAAATTGATAAATCTAAAACAAAATATTAACTTCTATGAAATCTATGTTATCGAAACTAGTATTTATCATTATTCATATAGTCTAGCTATAATATAAAATCAATGTAAATATGAATCGTAAAGCATAAATTCTAAAGTGATGTACATAAATTTATTAGAGTATATTTATTTTATTTTATTTAATGTCTGTGATAATGGATACAGTATTCATCAATTATAAATGTTATATTAGTATTATTCTAAGTTGCATAAAGATTTGTGGATATGTCTTGGGGTTTGTGCCACTGTATAATAAATTGCTATATTTGAGACTGTCATAGTCATAGTGTATATGGTCACATAGGAACAGCAAACGAGATAGTTATTTCATGTACAATCAGGTTGTTCTCTGTCTATAAATGATTTCAAGAAAATTATTTTGCCAATGGGTCAATCTAGCTAGATAAGACTGAGCTGTCATGCAAGGAATTTACCGAGCAAAGCCACTTAATCTGTGTAGTCATCATCGGGAACTAAATGTGTTGGCATTCACTCACTGAACGTCTGAACTGTTTTGCATGGCATGGCATCCTCGCAAGGCTGCTCGGTCAGTCAAGTTACACCCGATGTGTGGTTTTCATTTAAATAGAATTAGGATAACGCTTCTCTCTCTTAATTTTATAAATGACTTTTCTCCTATTCTAGTATATCTAGTTTCTAAGATTACATATTTGTGATAGAAATGCCCATTTTCACTATAGTTCATTCTAATGCAGAAATATAGGCAAAGGTAATTTACCATAGGTGCTGCCATCTATCAAACATCTTTTTTTTAGTGAAAATGGGCAATTTGATTTGAAAATTTTCTGTGAAAATCTGTACAATCTAATGATAATTTATTTAAACTACTAAATCATACTTAAAATTAGAAATTCTATGAGTAAATAATCTATTTTAATGTTATCGCAGTGTTCAGTATAAAATCCTAGTTTTGTAGAGCCAAGCTCCACTCATTTTAGTTTTGTCTGTAGATTAAGTCTTAAATGTGATACCAATTAGTACATAGTATGTACAATGTGTTAGTTATTTTTAACAGATCAATTCAAGAAAACTATAATTTTAAACTGAAAATATTAATTTTAGAATCTCTGTAGAATTGATAATTGTGCCAAGTTATAACTTTTTGAAGTGAATTCTTGATGGATCACGATTTATCAATTTTTGTATATTTTTTTTAATATTTGAAATGTATTAACAATGTATGTAATATTGGGTGTTATAATATAGATTGATGTAATATTGTTATTATGGGATACTCAACTATAGGTAATAAACTATGTAAGAGGTTCTGTTTTTACATTAAAATAAAACTGACTGTTCTGAATGTTTTATTATTCTATCATTAAAATTACCTTTCACAAAACATTGTATTAGTGGCATTATATGAATTCTAATTCTACATGCTTTTGGTCCCTCGTGTGTCATGATTTATGCATAATTATTAATAGTTGTAAACATTATTCTAGTTGTACGCAAGTAATAACAGATCATCTGAGCAGGCTTTCATTTTTTTAGATCCTATTTATTCATATAATCAAGGTTTTTATGAAACACCATCTCAGTCAGGTAAAATTTGCATAATCAAAATAAATAGATGGCTTATAATTCACTGAACGACTGGAGTTTTAGACAATATTAACCTCTTGATTAACATGGCAAAAAATGCTTCAATGTGTCTTACATACCAGCCCCTGAAAATTTAATATATTGGATAGCTGTTTAGACACTTCCTAAGTAGTTTTTGGCATACAGAGACCGCTAACAGAGCTCGTGTATGGCTCTGGCGGTCAAAAATACCAAAGCATCCTCCTCTCTTTTATACCATCAGGGTCTACAAAATGTTCTGTATACATATTATGTTAACACCTATATTTTACTTTGTGGAAAAGCAATAAGATTGAGTATTGAGGTTAATAGAAGATAACAAGGGCATACCAATGGGTATAAACCAGTATGAATAACATAAAATAATGTCAAACTCCTACATAATAAAATCATTTTACATTACAATCAATCATCGAAAAAGTTACTTTCATCCGTTTTCAGGAAAGGCACACTCGCACATAGAAACTGAGTCTCATTTTGAATGCTTGTGAGATAATCACTGGCTTCAATTCGCTTGTGTTGGACATCTAACTCTTCCATGTCTGTTTTGGCTGTTTCACATACTTTCTCAATAGATGATAATTCTTCATCTTCAGCAATAAGCAGTGCTTCCATCATAGCATTTTTTTCAACACGTTTCCTTAATGCTGCGACCTCTGCTTTTAATGACTCGTTATCTGCGTCAGATACCTCTTGTAATTGAACTTCATCCTCGGGTAACAAAACGTTCCTAGGTATCCTCAAAATTCTCTCAATTTCTTCATCAATAATCCCAAGAGATGGCCCAGCCCTTTCACAATACAACTTAATCAATTTATCACAAGAATGAGATATTGTCTCTTTATCCGTGTCGTTCAAATCCAAAGATTCTTTCAAATATGATTCCATATCTTTTACACCAGCAGTAATTTTTTGTTCAACCATTTGTCGCACAGCGATTTTCAAACGTTGTGCACCGAAGCCGAAGTGTTGTGTCTCATATTCCTCATCAGTTCCACCGCACCATGGTTTTGTTTTGATCATTTTGTAGGTAGAAATAACTTTGGCCAGTAGGTATATAATTCAAAATTTAAAACTTTTGTATCGCGTTCGTTTTTTAGCGTCGCTACTCGCTCGCTTCGTTTCGCTTGTCGACACTGACATTGACATTTGACAGCTCGGATTGTCACATGTGTTGTGTTGCCAGACCATAAAAACTATTTTTTGTGGTTTTACACGGATATAAAGGCAAAACTAGAAATACATCTACTTGGAATAAAGAAATGTGACCTTGGAAATGCAGCAGAGAAAAATAAGTACCTAAATGTAATAAATTCTATGATGGTTCAGACGAGTATAACAGCATTCACTACGAGGAGTATGAATTTAAAGAAAAGATTTTTAAAAAAACCTGCATTGAATTTTTTAATGGTTTGACAAATTACCCACGTTCGTTATTTTTATAAGTTCACAAAAACTATTTACTTCAACTTTCACTTTCAATTCGAGGATATAATTTAACCGATTGAAAATTGCATAGTGCGAAGGCACTTGGAAGAAATACTTAAATTAGAGGTTATAAATTGCAATATTGTTAGAGTCTCAACTCAATACATGTCCCGGAGAAAGATGATAAAATTTCTTCAGAAAAGGCGGATTTTGTAGTCAAGAAAAAGTGCATTATCGATGCACTTTACCAATGTATTACAAATTAAAATTTATATTCATGACACGAGCCACTTTTTTTAAATTTAGTTCACCCGCCAGACGCTAAATGTCGCTGTTGCCTATTAAATTGACCAAATTGATGGTAGTCGGTAATACCAAATACTATAGAAACTCTACCGAGTTAATACGCACAGCTTCGGTAGAATGAGGTTAAAAACTCAAAGCTCATCGTAGGTGGCGTCACTGTTGACTGTTCCAAGACCCGCCATATTGGTTCATTGTTTAAGTTTGATGTGAGAGTAAATTGCTAAAAATCATAGAAATGTAAGCGACCTGGAGTGTAATTACGATTGAAGGAGGAACTGCGGAAACGGAAAGCCAAGACCACTAGCAAAAAAGCCTTATAAATCGAAAGGTAAATAATTTACAGGCATTATTCTGAATTGTAGGTTTTGCTGTGTTCTTTTTATTTATTTCAATTTCTTTTTGTAGACTGGAGGCGTACGATGGAAATTACCTCATCGAAGTTGAAGACGAACTTGAGGATGATATTCCTGAAATTTCTACCATGGATAAGTTCAGAGATATTAATTCCAGCAATAATCTTCCACCACTCTATAAACTACACATTCAAGAGTTTGCAGACAGGTAACAAACCATACATTCATGATTTCCTTATTGTTCCTTGTTATTTTAATGTTTCAGATAGAATTAGACATTTAATGACATACATGTTGTTTCAGATTTCAAGCAACACTGAACGGGAGATACACTACTGTATGAAAGTAGAGGCTTAATAACCGTGAGAGTTGCCTTTGAGGAAAGTTATATTTATTTCCATGCGCAATGCAAAGCCCAAATGAAGAAGCTTCTTTAAATATCATTCTGTTAAAAATGGATAATAGTGGCATGATAGTGGAGTCACTGCGAATGTGCAACTGGAAAAAGAGTAGAAGCACACTGTAAGCATGTTTTTACAGTTCTCCATGGCATAGAAGATCTAGTGCCTACTAAAACTATAATTTTGTACAAAATGTGCACAGAACAATTGATGACATTTAAAAAACCGAATAAAGTATTCTATAATTCCCCGATGCAATCCCGTTTTACCAGGAAAATATAATGGACAATTATGAAGGATATGTCAAAATCCTAGCAGTTTCTCCTGTACTACTAGTAGTAAAATGGCTTATCTCCAAGTAATCAAAGCTGCCAATCCATATGCTATTGAAATGGACCATGATTACTTGGAAATATTTTCTTATACTTATGAGTATTACCTTTGTAAAGTTTTTGTTAAACCTATTTTTAAACCACTATTTTTAACAAATATCTGTATAAAAATTATGATTTTTGATTATGACAGTGTAATAAAACAAAATTAATACCTATTAAATAGTTTTATTTTCTTATACCTATGAGTATTACATAATACACTCTAAAATTACAGCATATATGACACAAAACATGTTTTTGAAGTTATTTTGAGTTTGGACCCCGCTAGACCCAGGAGGATCAGTAAAAAAAGTTTCATTGGCATCACATTCATTTTGAGTTTGGATCCGATTAGGTCCTGGAATTGGATCACCACGAGACGTTTCAATACACCGTTTCATGCAACTTCTTTTTAGCAATCGATCTGAGCGTTCTTGTGCTAGTAGGTTAACAGATTTGATTTAATATAGAGGGCACAGCACTTTTCTTTAATGTTCGGTATAAATTTTCATTGTCTGTTAATTACTTTTAATATCATAATCTTCAGATCTAAATTGGGCAGCACATAACCTCGACCATTTCCTGGATTTCCAATTTTTCCTTCGAAGAGCCTTTTCCCACAGTTTTCTTCGTTTTATTTCTTTGGAAAATAAATAGATTGGAACATTTTTACAATCGATAGCTGCACAATGAGTCATATTTCGGAATTATTTAGAAAACAAATATGATGTTTACAAAAATAGTATGGAAAATGACAGCTAGCTGTCAAATGTTTGGAACAGTCAACAAAGCGACATCTGAAGTGAGCAAAAGGCAGTTTTTAACCTCATTCGGGCAAGACGGCGACACTAGCGCCCCTACGGCAGGAGGGCGGCATGAGGTGAACGATTTCAAAACTTTTGTGCGTTTTGTATGCAAAATGTTATAGTGCCCCTAGCGGCATGAGGTGAACGGAGCGGAGGTTGCCAAGTCATTGTATGAGAAACGTCAAGAGCTGTGCGTTTTATATTTCTATAGTATTTGGTAATACCCCTCTGGGGCTACACTCTTGCGAAGTTGAGTTAAAACGAGATGCGAGAATGGACGGGTTCTCCATCCTACTTCGGTTTTCTTTTCCTTTGCTTCCAACAATGAACTTTAACTTTACTATGGATGGAATAGGAGTTTATTTACTTAATTGTAATCTTTAAATTAGGAATATCAAAATATTTATGGGTTGTATTGCCGTGGTTGTACGGTTGTACTGTACGTACATTGACTTGACGGCCATGCAAGGCCGCGTTTCAAGTACTCACGGAAGAGCTCGAGAAATGCATGAGTTTATTTCAAACTTCAAACTATTTTTCGTTTTTTGTGCCATCATGTTTAAAAAATATTTTCGGTTTTCAGCTTACCACAGACATTGTAGGCTAAGAGCTAGCGAACCATCTGACTAACCCGTTTCCCACAAAGCTAGAAATTTTTAAATGATGTTTTATTATCGGTCTATTAAGAAAGTACCATTCTGGCAGGCATCTCGCGGTTGCGTTATCATGCCTTAAATTTTTTTAAATGTCAAAAAATATTTTATTTTAATCTTCTTCCACAAGGCTACAATTTTAATACGGTGTAATTTATATATGTTTAAGTGTAAAAAAAAATCGACAACCTATTTTGACGGTTGCAAGTATATGCCAGTCGATAGCAAAGTTGTCATCGGGATAGTAATTCATAACCTGTTTCCCACATGGCAAAAATTTTTAGGGCATATTCTTTCAACTGTTTAGAAAGTATATGTAAACAGCCAGAACATTCTGGCGGTTGCAGGGGTCTGCCAGACGAGCTGTAAATAATAGTCATGACGCACGATGGGAGCGTGTGCGCAACGGTCTGGCATCTCCCTAATATTACTTTACTCTTTGGTCTGGCAGACCCATGCAACCGCCAGAATGTTCTGGCTGTTTACATACACTTTCTAAACAGTTGAAAGAATATGCCCTAAAAATTTTAACCATGTGGGAACAGGTTATGAATTACTATCCCGATGACAACTTTGCTATCGACTGGCATATACTTGCAACCGTCAAAATAGGATGTCGATTTTTTTTTACACTTAAACATATATAAATTACACCGTATTAAATTGTAGCCTTGTGGAAGGAGATTTAAAAAAACATTTTTTTTACATTTAAAAAAATTTAAGGGATGATGACGCAACCGCGAGATGCCTGCCAGAATGGTACTTTCTTAATAGACCGATAATAAAACATTATTTAAAAAATTTCTAGCTTTGTGGGAAACGGGTTAGTCAGATAGTTCGCTAGCTCTCCTACTATATACAGCTCGTCTGGCAGACCCTTGCAACCGCCAGAATGTTCTGGCTGTTTACATATACTTTCTAAACAGTTGAAAGAATATGCCCTAAAAATTTTAGCCATGTGGGAAACAGGTTATGAATTACTATCCCGATGACAACTTTGCTATCGACTGGCATATACTTGCAACCGTCAAAATAGGTTGTCGATTTTTTTTTACACTTAAACATATATAAATTACACCGTATTAAAATTGTAGCCTTGTGGAAAAAGATTTTAATTAAAAAAAATATGACATTTTAAAAAATTTAAGGGATGATGACGCAACCGCGAGATGCCTGCCAGAATGGTACTTTCATAACAGACCGATAATAAAACATCATTTAAAAAATTTCTAGCTTTGTGGGAAACGGGTTAGTCAGATGGTTCGCTAGCTCTCCTACTATTGTGACGATTGGAGTGGTGCATCAATTCACTGATGAGCTGTCTCTAACACAAGTAACACAATCCTCTTACTTAAGTCAGGAATCATCAACCACAGAGTACTTTGTTTATAAACTATCAACGGACACTATGCCATCAAGCGATACCATGATCCATCAAGTTATCATTAAGTAAGAATCAATACAATATTTTATCACGATCAGGTTGAGTTATTCAGCCAGAAAATGTAGTCAAGTGAAATTCACGATCTTGTACTCTCCGTTCACAGTTAGTTATTTATATCTCTGACAGATGTAAAAACAAAGTATAAAACACTCGAAATAAGAGCGGTTCGAGAATGTTGATCAATGGCCATAGATTTAGTATATACTAGCGTACCTAGTATATAATATAATAAATCTATGTCAATAGCTAAGAAGTGTGTCTACAGTGCTACAATGGTATTTATGAACGTGGCCGAAATTGGAACTACAACTCCCGTTCATATTGTATGTCACTTTTCGACAGTTCGCCTTTGACAAAATGTGAAATGAAAATATGCCACAGTAACGGCCTCCTACACACGTCACTCACGTTCATAAATACCATTGTAGCACTGTACACTGAATGTCGGCTCACACATTATTCTACCACAGAATTATTCCTGTGACACATATTTTGAGTGTTTTAACCCGTTTAATATCGTTAAATAACTGTGAACGGAGAGTAGTCGTAGCTATGTCCGTTGGTAGAGGTGATTGCCTACCATCAAGTGACCCTCTAGCATGTTGTCCTCTGTCATAAATAAAAAAGTTACAGCCTAGAATGGCAGCACACTTTAGAGAAAGGATGAATAGAGGCGACACGGTAGGAGTGAGCGAGATGAGTAAATACAATATTCCCAAGGCCAAAAAGAGCTAGAGAAACATTTTTTGTCCTTATCGACGTATACTATTTTTTTGCTGGGCACAGTCTCTAACTGTGCCCAGCAAACGAAAGCGTTTTTCTTTATTTCTCAAAATCTGAATTTTCAGGGTGAAAACAAGGCGAAAACTGTGTTCTGTGGTTGAGTTAATGTGTTTTTGCGTTCATAGACTAGGTATGGTGCATTGTAGTGTTTTAGGCTGCAATAGCCGCAGTGAACGTAAAATCGACAACATAACCTTTCATTCGTAAGTATACTATTTAGACTTTATTTCGGCCCTATTTGATAAAAATGAATACAGATTATATTTATTAAGACTCAAATGACGGCTTCAATGTACAGAAATAACGAAATAAAACGTAAATGGTTAAGAAAATAATCGTACTTTGTAGTATTATGCACCCAAATTAAGTAGGTAAGTAAAATGAAGCCAGGCGGCCACTTTCCTGTGTCTCCTGAATTTAGTCGGGTACCACGCGTATTGGGGATACCAGCAATTTACTTGAATTTACCCATGCAATATTACCCACAATCGAGGTAAAATAGTGACAACCTAAATTAAAAATAATATTTATTTAATACAAGCTATGAGATCTGTAGTCACACCAACCTTCCCATACTACTTTATGAGACAATAGGAGTTAGCGGAGATACAGACAAACGGGCGCGGACAGCTACTTCGATTTATTTATACAAGTATAAATCGAAGTCTCAATATATTGATGATTATAAGAAAAAATACATCGCAAATAATCAATAGTCCTATTAGTTTATCGTACCTATATAAAAATATAAAAAAACTACCCCATGTTTTTTTAATATTTTTATATATAATCATGGGGTAATATTCTCTTTTCTGGTAACACTGCGTAATCAATGTACTTTGTTTCTCTCCCTTACGGGTATACGCCAAATGACAACTCTATTCATCCTTTCTCTAAGCAGCACACACACCACTATTCCATCATCATCATTTCAGCCATCAGCCACTAGAAGTCCACCGCTGTACATGGGCCTTCCCCAAAACGCTTCTACATAGTATGACCGGCTGACATGGACCGGCCTGCATTCAAAGATTTCCTGCGACTTTCCTTACTTATAGGATAGATATATAAAATAAGCTTTATTTCCCCGCGGCCTCGCTCGCGGTTAATTTTATGACATAGATCTCGTTTGATAACAAAACAACCCATAGCGCGAGTTGTGGCGGCATCTGTTGGCCGATAGCCCATCCCATACAGCGCCCTCTATAGTAGAAAAAATATTTTCCCATTGGAATGACATACTTTCACGGGATAAAAAGTAGCCTATGTTGGGTTCTGTACCCCTGACAATATGTATACAAATTTTCATAATGATCGGCTGACTAGTCAAGTTTAGTTTGACAGGAATAATTTAATGTGTCATTATGTTTAAAATTGCGTTTGAGAAACTGGCTGTAGTGATACTGATATAATTGCTTTTTCGTCGCCACGCTGCGCTGTGCGGCTCGCTCGACGTCGCGCGTCGTCGCTTTGGCTGGCTGGTTTGCGCGTCGAGTACTCCCTCAGTCGACTCGACCGACTCAGTTCACTCAGTCAGTCCAGTCAGTAAGAGCGTGGATTTAGCGGCGTGAGCACGTATCTCGTTGTGTTCTTGCAAACAATAACATAACCTCTTATCGCGAAAACTTTCACTCGTGTATGTGGCTCTTGTCCAAACGGATTTTGGACTTTGCAAATTGAAGTTTAGTTAACCGGTTTTAGTTTGGCCCAGTGCCGTTTAGGCCTTATTAGTGGAGTGATATAAAAAAAGTTTGGTATTGTTTTCAAGTTGTGTTCAGTTTTGAAGTGCGCATTTCGACCCTGAACTTGGGTTTGAACTACGCTCGTGGTTGTGTGGTGAGTTTTTCAAGCATAAAATGGTACAATGCATGTTGCATGATTATCGAACTTGTCATTTTTTGTACCATTGATTCGTTTTTTAGTAGTAATGTTGGTCACTATCAAAAAGAAAGGAAAGTAAAAAAATTACCTACTTGTCTACAAATACTTTTGTTAAGTATATACACATATCCATTTTATATGTAATTTTACAGTTACATTAACTGCTCTTGAGTAGGTATTGCATTTACCAGTATTTACACTACTACTACCTACCTTCAATGTGTAGATAAGACTGGGGTTATCAATGAAAATGTAAATATGTTTAGAACTAGAACATCGCAATTTGTCTAGGAAAAAATATTACGTTGAACCATTGACGTAAACATATATATCGATGCGTTGAACCTACACTATGTCATGTCATATTTTACGAAACAAACTTAATCTGTAATGAAGTCATATGTAGGTATTGCCTAACCTATCTAAAATCTTGAAGTGTGAATGACTGGAAACGATGACGCTGCTTATGTGTATGTTTGAATAGAATGAAAAAAATACTGTTATTTTTTTGGTGGTGTTAACATAACGACACTAACTGCAAAGCAAGCCGGATTTACAAAACATTTTACAATAGGTACTTACCTACGTGACGTTTTTTTTGTATTTTTTTAACGAATGTCAATAACTTGACAGCTGCGCCCTCAGTTAAGTGTGATGAAGAAGTTCATCCAAAGACTGGCTAGGATCGCATTGCTTAACGTGTTCGTTGAGTGCGACACACAGTGACGCCATCAACCTCCTTCTAAGACATAGGGTACTGATGTGGTCCACTCCACTTGATGGAAAGTGGTTATCGCCACAGACCTATGAACATCAGTGACAGTGACCCACACCAGGGTGCTACAAATATGATGCCTGCTATAAGGAAGGGAATAGAAAGGGAGAGGTCTCGTCTACTCTCGGAGGAGAGTACTCTTCTGGAACGAAACACATTTTACTGCTTCAGGCCGCCGTTATTCTGTGAGAGGGATTACAGGGGTATTAATTACTTCACCGGTCGAGCTAGCTATTTCATAAATGCTTCTACTATTCCAAAGTTCATCTTTCACGACACAACACAACATGGAAAAAATTATGACGATTCGAAAGCGTTTGTATTAGGCCTATTTGAAGAAAAATATTTGACTTTGACATCAATTTTTTTATATCACAAAGTTGCCAAACGAGTATACGGCCCGCCTGATGGTAAGCATCACCGTAGCCTATAGACGCTTGCAATACTAGGGGTATCACTCACGCGTTGCCAACCCTCCCAACCCCTCCAAGAGGAGCTCTGGAGACCTTACTCACCGTAGGAACACAACATGGCCGAGACCAATGCTATTTGGCTACGATCTTCTGTAAGGTGGAGGACCTTCCCCAGACGGGCTGCTCCGATTTGAACGGATTATCCGCTGTTCCCTTACCTCTCCTAAAACATCTGTACTTATCTCAAGTATTACCAGTCAAAATGTCCTTAGCTAGTTAGCTGAATGTTTGGTTTCCACAATAATACAACGATCAGTAAATCTGACTATCTGACGATAGCGATAAATTCTTATCTGCATAATTTGTTCGTCTCTTTAATTACTTTGCATCGGTGTGCGCACACCTGATACGACGTAATAATTTTTAAGTAGGTAATTTGTAATTTAGTATCTAGTCAACGGTTAGAGGTCATTGAAACTCTTTATCAATTTCCTAATAAACAACTTTAATTAATCGAATCAGTTCCTCAATCCTAATAATATTATAAAGGCGAAAGCTATGTGTATGTTTGTTACTTCTTCATGCTCAAACAGCTGGGCTGGCATGGCATACACGTGTCGTCTGCAATCTGCAACTTCTACGTGTATGCAGTCGATTACGATACCGATACAAGTCCACCACACATTCCCATCACCGTTGCGTCTCCTGTAGACCCAAGCTCAACCTCAACATCGGCGACCTTAAATTGACACTGTAAACTATTGCTGTCTTGGAATTCACAACGAATTTAATCAGAAAGAAATTAGTAATTGGTATCATCTGCGGGTTAGATAAATAAGATAGATCAAATCACACAGATTGAGCTAGCCGCAAAGTAAGTTCGAAACTTGTGATAAGGGATACTAACTCGACGATACTATATTTTTATAACAAATACATATATAGATAAACATCCAAGACCCGAGGCCAATCAGAAAAAGTTCGTTTTTCATCATGACTCGACCGGGATTCGAACCCGGGACCTCCTGGGTGGCGGTCCGGCGTGGTAACCATTACGCCACGGAGGTCGTCAATTACGAGATAAATCTTTGTTTTCAGGTATAACTTGACTTTGTTTAACTAACTGTCATCTATTGAAACCAGTCGAACTCTAAACTGACACTGATGTCGCAAAAGTTAAAGAATGTCTATAGTGTTGCATTATGTTGTCCCACAAAAAATAACAGCGGTGCGTGGCGCGTGCACGATTCAACCACAGATTCAATACTGTAAAGATAGTAGGTACCTATGTGTATTTCATTGATAATTATACCACGTTTTAATAAAGTCTGAACTTGATGTGTTAACAACATGTATTATAAGCGGTAAGCCACAGATATAGTATCGCTTATTGCTAAATGCGTCACGTTTTGATCTTCGGACATGAATGAGATCTGACACAAAAATAGTTTACGATCTGGTATAACGCACTTTATAACCCGCAATAAATGTAGCAAAACACCAATGATATTACAAGGTATCAGATAGGTTAAAATAATTTTAATTAATTTAAAAATTCACCAAAAATGAAATCGGAACGAAATCATTCGATCGCTATCGAAAACCGCATAAGATCGTTTGTGTGGATCCTGTTTTCGCATACAAATTAATCGCTATGTAAAAAATCACCTCTATCATTAAATAGGTAGGTAGGTACTTTAAATTGGTCGCCGTTATCGTCGAAATCGACGAGGAAGACTACACGCACTACATCTACATTGAGTATTTTTTTAAAAGAAGATTAAGTAAAAAAAGACATGTTATACATCTTTGTTATACTTCAAATTCATCAATTGGCAACATTTTATCAAGACAGTTTAGGCTAATAAAATAATACAACAATACAATACAAAACACTTTATTGCCATTAAAAAATATAAACATACAAAAAAAATAAATAAAAAATAAAAATTAATGAACAAAAGGCGGTCTTATCGCAAAAGCAATCTCTTCCAGACAACCTAGTAGAGGTGGAAAATAAGAATTTTAAAATAATTATTATTATAATCCATCTACCTACACTATTAACATCATTTCAAAATACGATCAAACCATAACCACACACGCCACCATACGGTAATACTCTTTAGAGATTTCGCGTTCGATTTGTTATCAGTATGGTTCTGTGCCAATGTCAATGCTTTTGTTATGGTTAATACAATTGTATTTTCAACACAATGGTTTTGTACAGAAATCCTGTCAATATTGTTTTAGCAATGCAAAGAACGATGGCAAATAAACCGGGCGCGTGGATATATAGAAAAAAATTACGTAATCTCGACGAGTGTATAATATAGCTACCATACAAAAACGTTAAATTCTTCAGAAAAACACTACTACAAAAAAAAAACGAGAATTGTAATGTCAGCTACATACAGCTACCAGTGGCGAGGGGTCCTAATAACACGATTCCTGTCGGCTTCCCTTTTAAAAATAGTGAATTATCTAACAGCATCGACTCTGCTAATAACATGATTTCGCTTCATACATAATAATGATACCCAAACGCCTATACAATAATAAATAGCAATATCACACGTCGCCAAACGCCTATACAATAATAAATAGCAATATTGTGATATTGCTATTTATTCGTCGCTTAGCCTGTGCGTCGAAAGCCGGTAATTCCCGAGTTGTAGCTGCATACAGTTTTAGGAGCGGCTGTCTCTTTCTTACGCGTACATTTTGTTCCTAGCGCGGTCTCTTTCTCACGCCGATCATATGAACATATTAAGCCGGTAGTCGCCGAGTTACGACAAGGATGGCATGTATCCGATTACGTTAGTGCGACAAAGATAAACAGAGGTATTAACCTGAGAAGTAAAAAATATAGTTAATTATGTGTTTAGTGCTTGAATAATAAAACAACTATAATTTTGTCGCGTTGTAATTGTCAAAATTATGACATTTTTTCAATTCACTTTCGCCTGTGCTTTCGCTCGTACTGTTGTTAGTTTTTTTTTATTTGTTTGTTGTTAATTTAGTAAATTTGAATAGATTAGAGTGACTTCGTGGTTAAATGTTGGACAGGGCTCGGTGTGAATTGTGTTAATTGTTTATTTTGGTTTAGTCTGTTTTGTTTACATTCGTAATGGCTGCAATTTTAGACGTGGGTTGTTGTCTCACAGACTTTTTATTAGATAATAATTTTCAAACATACAGTTTTGAAATAAAAACATATTATACAGCGCGCCCGTGCTTTTCCTTCTATGAAAATAGATTATAAACGGAAAGATGGCTTTACTAAACATTTTCATTGTAATTTGTACGAAAAGTATTCGTGGCTCACAGGTAGGTAGTTGTAAACTTAAAACACTGTTTTGGTTTTCCATATTATACCTATCAGTGCTTTTATGTATGGTAATGGTAATATGGTATTCGGAATTCTCCATCCCTGTGGTAAGATAATACTGTATATTTTTTTTTGCTCCGGCTTCCCCTGAGTAAAATTTCACCCTTCGCCACTGACAGCTACCATACAAAAATGTTCAAACTCCTCAGAAAGGAATCTTTAATTTTTATTCTATTCAACAAAAATTGTCAACAAAAAAAACCGAGCAAGTACGTGTCGGGCCACGCACAATGTAGGGTTCCGTATTGGCTACGCATTTCTTGCTTGCAGATGAGTACAATGGCATATTCTATAACATTTGAACGTTTTCGTCAAAGACTTTTTACTTTATAAGTTCGTCGGCTATTATTCGGTAACTAGTAGTGCCTACTTAACCATTATAGTTTTCCTTGTAGGTTCACTTAATGGACTACTACCATGAATTCTTTCAAATTTCTAAACGCAAGACTTTCGGAGATAGAGGGGGGGGGGGACCACCGTGCAGAACGAAAATTGACACGTTAAATGTAAATAATTCGCAAACGGATCATTGTATCGGAAAATGATCTTTCGACACCATCAATCTTTTTAAGACCTATCTAACGATACCCCACAACATTGGGTTAGTGCGAAAATTTTTTTCATTCCCACTTCAAATGTAGGGGAGGCACCCCAAAAAAATTTTTTTTTTTAATTTTATTCAACCACTTTGTTAGCACTGTTAATATGAGTATACATACCAAATTACAGCTTTCTAGCATCAAGCGTCTAGGCGCTAGACCGCGGACGGACAGACGGGTACGGCGAAACTATAAGGGTTCCTTGTCGTTTACTACGGAACCCTAAAAAATGAGTCCACGTAGCCAGTATTGTATGAATCACATTGCTTGTATACATGCTCAACCAACACATACGGCGGCGGTGCAGTATAATCGCGGTAATGTGTATTTAATCATCCGTAAAAATAAAATAATTACTATAAGATAACCTGGTCCTGGTTTGTTTACATTTTGCCTCAAGTTAAATTGAATGGATTATGTCGTGTTTAGTAAAATTCGTTTCCGTGCAAATGCTTCTGAAATGCTTTAAAATTATGTGTATCCATTGACGACCTTTAATTAAACCAACTTTTAAATAAAACGATAAAAGCATCGATTCTTTATTTGTATGAAGTTAGTTTAATTAAAGGTTGTCAATTGAAACACAATTCGTATAGTTTGAATTCATTCTACCATAGATTTACTCGACATTTACGACATCGATTCTTTATTTTGACTTAAACGTAGAGTAAAAAAAAGTGGCAGAACGCTTGTTTGGAATCTATGGCAAGAAAAGACGGCTTCACTAGTTCACATTTTGTGGGTTTCTTATTCTTCGATACGCGAAATTCACTTGGCTACGTTTCAAACATTTCGGGTATCGACTGGCCAATATTATTATAATAATAACGTAATGTTTCTCTAAATAGTTTATACATCTGATTTATCTATCACTATTATGAAAATCTTAGATGCTATGTCTACTGAAAATACTTATGACTAGCGGATACAGTAAAATAAAGCAGCAGTTTTTATTTTTTATGAAACGCTGTGATGCTGTGCGCAACTTCGCTTAGGATTTAAATAGTATTTTATAATGTTCAGAGACCACTTCATAATTACATAAAAACGGGCAAGTACGTGTTGGGCCACGCACAATGTAGAGTTTCGTATTTGTTGTGCTTTACTTGCCTTCAGTTAAGTCCAATATCAAATTCTATCATATTTGTAAGTTTTCATCAAACAAATTTTATTTTATAGTTCGTCGGCTATTACTCGGTAACTAGTAGAGCCTACTTAACCGTTATAGTTTTCATTAAAGGTTCAGCATATGGACTACAACCATGATTTTTTTCAAATTTCTAAACATAACACTTTCGGAGATAGAGTGGGGGGGGGGGAGACCACCGTTCAAAACGAAAATTGATACGATAAATGTAAATAATTCCGAAACGGATCATTGTATTGAAAAATGACCTTTCCCCTCAATGTTTTGAAGAGACCTATCTGACGATATCCCACAACATGGGGTAGGTGCGAAAAAAAATCATTTTCACTTTACATGTAGGGAAGGCACCGCAAACAATTTTTTTTTTCAAAATTTTGTTCCAACACTTTATTAGAATTGTTAATATGTATGTATATACATACCAAATTACAGCTTTCTAGCATTAAGAAGCGTCTAGGCGCTAGACCGCGGACAGACAGACGGACATGACGAAACTATAAGGGTTCCTAGTAGTTTACTACGGAACCCTAAAAAAGACTGTACCTAATACCACTAGTACTGAGTTATTCTGTGGTTATTTTATGACTAGAAAAGGGCCAATTAAATATAATGAAACATTACTTGCTGCGTATTGTAGTTCAAATACAAATTAATAATTTGTAACACACGTAACATCATAACATCACACATCTGTGTAAAAACCGCTAACTACACTAAAATTATAAAACCTCTGGGTTTGATTATTTGATAGAGGGTTTTATACATTTAGTTGTGTAGATCTGTGTTGTGTCACCTCCCCTCAACTGATATACCTCTATCATGTTGACACAGTATAAAATTAAGTCAAGACCTCAAGACATAGTATAAACAGGGAAGCCCCTGTCTGTCTCGTATGTATGCTTAGATCTCTAAAACTATCGGATTTTGATGAAGTTTGTTTTACATTGAAGAGGAAGGTTGAAATATGTATAATACATTCCAAAATTCCCACGGGAAAGCGGGATACAAACGAAGTTGCGCGGGTTCCGCTAGTTAGAATAATATAACACATTTTATAGCATAAATAATCTGCATTAAACGATAATTTTATTATTGTTTATCTTTACCTGTATGATGTAACATATAGATAATTGTTTACCATTATTATGGTAAGTAACTTCATAACACATGGAGGAATTAACAACGGCATGCAACATTGTCCCTGATGAGACGTATATGTATGAAATACATATTACGTAGATAAGTGCCGATGGCAGATAGACATATTGCTGTCTCTGTTTAGCAGATATCATAATAAGGGTTGGCAGAATTTATATCTGATTTCATAACTGTTTTATTTTTAAGACTGAAAATTGCCCCTTACTCGTCCCCATAAGGGCAAGGTAAGGTCACGGAAACTTCCCTCCTTACTTCGGTACATCCGTGACTCTGAGATTTATTTTTAACCCCTTCTACAATCCAAAAAGAGTGGTGTTGTTATAACTTTGCCCGTGATGATGGCATTCAAGAATTTTTTTTTTTTTTTTTTTACAATTCATACAGATTGAGCTAGCCCCAAAGTAAGTTCGAAACTTGTGTTATGGGATACTAACTCAAAGATATTATATTTTATGACAAATACATATATAGATAAACATCCAAGACCCGAGGCCAATCAGAAAAAGTTCGTTTTTCATCATGACCCGACCGGGGATCGAACCCGGGACCTCCTGGGTTGCGGTCTGGCGTGGTAACCATTACGCCACGAAGGTCGTCTGGTATTGGTCGATGTTCGTGCGTCCAAAGCTTTTGGTAAACAGCACAGATCGTCATGTCTTTTGTAATTGTTTTTTTATTTATTTCACCATTGAATTACTTGACTAAAGTAATAAATAGTTAATATCTGGATCTCATTGGTGAGAGGCATATTTTTAATTTATTTTTAAATTATTTGGCTTTGACTCATAATTAATTTGTTTGTTGATTTATTAGAACCGACATTTCCCTATATGAAATCTGTCATCTGGTAACCATTTACTGAGAGATTTGAGATATTTTTTTCATTAAACACATTACATCATCTGATCTTTTAATTAGTTTTTTCAGCATTCCACGGCTCAGTAACCCTCCGTTACGGATCTTATCTAAACAGAGGCACTATGAACGTCAATTTATAAAAATAAATTAAATTTAAGTGACTGTTTGTTTTCTTTTATCTATTTGTTTGTTTCTGCTAAACTACGAAACGGTTGAACCAATTTCCGAAAGGACTTCACTGGCAGACACTGTAGAAACTACTAAACTGACTTTGTTAAAATATAGTATTTTATTCGAATTATATTATGTATACCTTTGAGATTCGGGCATAAAGACCAGTTTTTATCTCGAATATGATAAGCAAACGAGAAAAACTAGTTTTCAGGTAGTAAATGAACGATTTTTTATTTGCATAAAATATATTTTATTTATTGATACAAAGTTGTTTCGTCAGGTATTAGGTAAATGGATTATATTATATAGATGTTACATTAATTTAATTTTAATCTTAATTCAGTCTTTTGAATATTCCGACTTGGTTAGTTGGCCTTTTGTGTAATAGTAAACTGGGCGTAACTTTGCCTATTATATTGCGGTAACCCTTAGGAATCCTCTATTTGCACTTCTCGCTCCACACGCCGATAGTGTTATATTTTCGGATCCAATTGTTTGCATAAAAAAAATAAAAAAAAATGTGTTATAAAATAGATGTTAGTATAATTTATTTTTAAATTTAACAATAAATCCATGATTATTTTCTTACATCGTGACTTCGTGACACACGTACACACTTGGGTGGAAACACTAGCAACACAGTCTTTTGAATATTCCGATAAGTTTAGTTGGCCTTTTGTGTAAAAGTAAACCGGGCGTAACTTTGCGCGTCTATTATATTGTGGTAACCCTTAGTTACCAATCCTCTATTTGCACTTCTCGCTCCACACGCCGATAGTGTTATATTTTCGGATCGACATTATCCAGTGCTCTAGTTTCGTGCGGAGTTAACCAGCTGATTACAATTGTTGATAACTTACGTATTGTCATAATAACTATTTAAATGTTTACGTTTTACTTATTAGCAATTACACAAACAAGAATTATATTAAAGAAAATATAAATGAGTGTATTCTTCCTCCGAGAGATATTCTGTTTCCTAATCATTTGCGGAGTTCGCTACCTAAACCTAAATTGGAAAAGGTAAAATTTTTACGTGTAGCAACTATCATCAGACCTCCAAGACCCGAAGAACAAGAACTTTGTTTATGTCCTTCACAAGGGGGTTAGTGATAACTCAGGCGACTCTCTGACCATAACTTTGTATGGAATTACATCATTCTAGCTCTGGTTTCAGTTGCGTTGCGCGTTGATATATGAAATCTAGGAAATGAACACAAATTTTATTTTATTTTGTTTATTATTATTTTTTTAATTTTTATTATTATTATTATGTATTTTGTTTTTTTTTAATTTATTTTTTTATTAAGTGTACACCAACAGTGAGAGGCATAAAAAATTCTTACATTAGCTAAAGTTGAATTGAATTGATGTCACAGACAGTGTTAGAAGTACTTTTTTATTCAATCAAAAATCATAAGCGTACATTTTTGAAACTACATAACACTTATATCATAGATTACAGCTTATTTATACTAATAATATATATATACCATCTGTGTATGTAGTACATACACGACGCTTTGGTTCATAACGTTGGTGTACATAGTATGTACACCAACGTTATGAACCAAAGCGTCGGAAATTATCCTTGTCTTGAAAGGGTTTACCACGTCGATGTTAAATGTATTATCGACTGAAGGGAAGGGAAAATTGAAAACGCGATCGATTTATGAGACACATTCATTACATTCAGGTAATTACGTAGATATAGTATAATATATACCTATGGTGTATTTAGAATGACTAATTAATTAGTTACGATATGGATTTCTTATAAGATCACATATTAGAAGGAAAGATCTTGTAAAGGAAAACCATCTTGGATCTAGTGGAGGAAAAAAATTTTACTTTAAAAATATCATATCCTTTATACTAGAATCTGCTCAACTTACACAAAGACGTCAAAAATAACTTTACGTATTCCTATAACATCACATCACACAAGAATAAACTGTTAGTTCTTAGTGCCTCCATTATTATTGTATACTTGGTACTATCACGTACTATGTATCGTACAAATGGTAGCAATAATGTCGACACAACTATGAAGATAGCATACTTCAAAGATGCATTAAAAGTCAGGTGTCGTAAACCATTTCATATCTTAACTGAATTATTGGAGATCCTCTGCTAACCCGCCGCGGGTGCATCCCAATAGTGCTCCATACCTGTAGTTCTATTGAACTGTTGAGTCCTCATATTAGTGATTTTTTTTAATATACCACCACAGTATTCCATACAGTATCCCATCAGTACTATATAGTACTAAAGCATATAATAGTAATAAAGCATGGTGGGGTACTACTGGGTGGAAAGCACCCCCCGCCGCGCCGCTGTCATGCAGCGGTGTGAAGTGAGTTAAGCTTTGGTTGGGGACATCTAGATCGCAGCAGTTGAAATGAGGCAAAGGCCCCTTTGAATGCAACTGTATTATAAAATGTGAGTGTTCGTAGTTGTAAAAGCTATTTATTTTTCTGTATTGTCTCTTTGCTTTTTGTATTTGGAAATTTAAAAAAAATATCGTTTTTCTGCCGGCGTAACAAGACAAATTCATTCTATTTTCTTGTCAAAATTAACATTTTGTGTTGCACAATTTTTTTAAGAACTGCCTTATATTTGGCACAAGACTTCCAATATTCTTTAATCAGAAATTATAAAGGTTTTGGTAAGTTTCCTTACGTGCCAAATGTTTTTGATCTCCGATGAAGCCTTACGAATTGCCTTCGCCCTATAAAAGCAACCCCGCTGTTTATTGTTGAGTACAGAATGTCGAGAGTATGTAGTAGTTAAGTCATACATAATGTGTACACAAAACATCACACAAAAGTCGATATTGGGCATTAAAACTAATTCGTCCCTTACTAATAATGTTATTATTGAAAGGCGTAGATAAGCGATCCAAGACGGGCGCATTATAATGTTAAAAAAGTATTTTCCGTTTCATTTCATATTGACAGGTCCGGTGGTCGAGTGGCTAGCAATGGTCACTTTATCCAAGGGGCGGGTGCGAATCCTGCGCATGACAAACATTTGTGTGCATGAACATGTCTGTTTGCCTTGGTCTGAATGTTTTCTATGTATAATAAGTATTTATTTACAAAAAAAAGTATTTAAGTAAATTTATCAGCAATCTAGTACCTACCCATAGTACAAGCTCAGACCAGGGGCCCGATTCTATTAACAAAACAATATCTATCTATCTATATAAATGTCAAAAACTATTCCACTGATACACTATCGGCATTCTTTTGAGACACGATTGAGACACCATTGAGAGCCCATTGGTGCATTTGTGTTAGTAGAATCGGGCCCCAGCTCAGTTGCTTAGTTTGGGACTAGATGGCGTTGTATGATGCAACACCTCGGGTTATGACTTATTCTATGAACGGTGATTGTTTACCATCTGGCGGGCGGTATACTTGTTTGCAACTTATAAAAATTTGTTCTTCATAAATATTTTTTATCCTACTCCATATCATCGGTGTAAAAAGAAAAATGTGTAATTATCTAGTAACAAGATGATTAATTATAACATTATGCGCAACTTCTTATAATCTAATTCCTTAGCAATTAAGCTGATTACACGTTTTTTATACTCGTATTCTATTAAAATTATAACACAAAATAGATTATATTATCATAATAAACTTACTAATTGTTCTAGAAAAATATAATTATCTTACAATCCAGTAAAATCATATAAAGTAATTATATCCCGTAGCGCGATTTAAGAAAAGTTATCAGCGTCATCTATTGGCATACACATGAAATGTTCAGATTTGGCGATAGTAGCGCCATCTACAACAGAAAAAATGACCTTTTTAACTTTCTCGGTGGACTGAGATAATTTCACGGGGTAAAAAGTAGCCTATGTCCTTCTCTGTACCCGTGACAATAGGAATACAAATTTTCATAATGATCGGCTTCACAGTTAAGCACAAGGTGAAGGTAAAACAAACAAACACCTACTCATTCACAATTATTTTATAATATTGAGTATATTTCCTATCATGTGGCGCCAATACTAATTATTCTTAATGAATGCCTCTGTCTTCCTTCTTCGTATTGATATAATTTAATCTAGGAAAAAATATATGATCTAATAACTATAATTCTTTCCTTATTATTGTAAAGATAACCCACGATCTTAATGCTGCTACGTAAATAATAATATCTATGTAATTATTCATAAATGTAGTATTACACAGCGAACATTCTTGTATTACTTCTCTATTTAGCAAATAGTTTTATTTGTAGCCTATCCCACTGCAGGACAAAAGGACCTTCCTTCTTTCCATACTCCTTTGTCTAAAGCAATGTCTTGCCAATCTCTGCCGTTTTCACTAACAATTTCTTAAATTTAAAAGTATCCTAACAGCTCTTTCTATGACCAAATCCTTGCTTTTGGTATGATATAGAGCTGTTAGAACTTTGAAATTTTAGAAATTTTTGGTGAAAAATGGCATTACATTGACATTTAACTCAAACCGTAATCTTCTGGATGTGCCGCGGAACCCAATTAAATCAACCAATTACATAATTAGGTACCTACCTACTTTAAAAAAAAAATGTTTAGGTATTTGTCGTGCATCATAGTGTCTTTTATTTGATGCCAATTAATTATAAATATTATTATTATGATGATTAAAACATGGCGTAATATCTTATCAAACATTACGTTTTGATATCGCTGTTTTTTTATGATCTTCTTGATTAAATATTACGGAAGTATCATGTAGGCAAGATAAACGAAATCAGTGGAGTTTGTTTAGATTTCACGCCCTGGTAGGGTCTGGTGTAGTTACACAAAAACGGCACCTCTAGTATGAAAGAGACCGGTAGGTAATACTCGTAATGTAAGCATCACCGTTTGAAACTTAGTACAATATGAATATTCAATACTATTGATAAATGACGACCTCCGTGGCGTGTGTGATTGTTAATAAAACTTGAATCATATTTACTTCCCTGCTCATCTCTTTCATCGGTTGACTGTACATTAAACAAACCTCTGCTGTGATTACTTTAATCAATTAAACTTTTACAATGTTTACTGAATGCAAACTCATTCAATATAGCATAAAATATTTTTTTTTATCGTAAGTGTATTTCGTAATATTATTAGCGATTGCGACAAATGTCGTAATTTTTTACGATAACTGTTAATTGTATCGATTCATTACCATACGTTTCACGACAGGTTTGTTTTTGTTACATTTCTGCAAAAGCATAAGGTATTTTTAATCTTACCGTATGCTTAAAAGTTATTACCTATAATAAGTATTACAAGGCGTTGTTGTTTCCTAATTGGTAATTGATTAAGATATTCGCTAAAACACTGATTTTAAATGGAGTGACTGATAAGAAGCCTCCACAAACTACAATATCCATAACTAATTATAAATGTGAAAGTGTGTTTGTTTGTTTGTCCTCCTTTCACGTCGAAAGTAATGAACGGATTGATTTGATTTTTTTATTGGGGATAGTTTAAGGTCTGGAGAGTGACGCAGGCTACTTTTTATCCCGGAATAACATCTCATTCCCACGGTAAAGAGTATAACATTATTTTTTTATAATTTTTAACGGGGATAATTTAAGGTCTGGAGAGTGGCTACTTTTTTTCCACGGGATAAAGAGATTCCCATGGGAAAAATTGAGAGAGCTGCAGCAAGGCAGAGCAGCTGGTAACAGCTAGTAATACAATAAAAACTTTTTATAGCACCGGCAAATTACATAAAAACAAAGTAACAGTAAATAGAGAACGCAAATAGGCGGCCTTATCGCTATGCAATTTCTTCCAGGGGCCCGATTCTACTAACACAAATGCACCAATGGACTCTCAATGGTGTCTCAATCGTGTCTCAAAAGAATGCCGATAGTGTATCAGTGGAATAGTTTTTGACATTTGTTATGGACTTAAACGTTTAACTTATTGTTAAACGTTTAAGTCCATCCCCAGGCAACCTAATCTAGTTCTAGAGGGAGGATCAGATCTTTGTTATTCTAGCTCTACACTCTAGCACTCTCGCGAGTTGAAACGAGAGAGTAGGACGAAGATGTCCTAATTCATATCTTTTTTTCTAAATTCGTACCTAACTTCATTTCGCTCAACTTCCCGAGAATGTAGACCTAGCATGTGATTAGGTTACATGTTTTTCAAAATGTGTACAAATAAATTTTGGTCATGCGGGTTTCCTCACGATTTTCTTCGCCGACGAGCAAGTGATAATTAGAAATATGGTAAATTCGAAATCACGAATTTAGTGGTCACAGGTTACCAGAATTTCAACCATGTAAAGTTTTTTTAATTTACATTTAATAAAATATATTGGTAACAGCCGAATATTTTATTTTCATACTAGCTGATGTACACGGTTTTACCCGCGAAATCATGTATTCAAGAATTTAGAATTAAGCAATAATGTATACAGATGTTGGTAAACCTTAATAAAAAATAAAAAATAAAAAAAAAAACACTTTGTTCCTGGGCACAGGATAGCTTCTATCCTGGATTTGTTCCATATCCAGGATAGAAGCTATCCTGTGTTAATCCACGTTATAAACTACCCGTGCGCCGTGTACCAAATTTTAAGTAAATCTATTAAGCCGTTTTTGCGTGAAAGACCAACAAACATCCATAATATTAGCTATTGAATGCACCGCCATTTTATGGTCTACTTTATCTACCTAATGTATTCGTCTATGTAGCATAAACGTATGAATACAAAGCAAAACGAAAATGTATTTAGAACAGCCTGCATTATTCATTGATATTGTAAAATGAATGACAAAAAAATGCAATTGGCAGCCACTGCGAAACACATTTTTAAAGTTGATGACGCATTAAAATAGCTGTCACTGTCACATAATGAAGGTAAAAAGGATATAGCTTGAAACTTAATCATCATCATCATTTCGGAAGAAATCCTCTGCTGGACATAGGCTTGATGATTTAATGTGGAATTAAAATTATAATGCCTTTCAGAATCTGGCTGTAAGACTACGGTTTTATCTTTTAAGTTCGCAATATCTGGTTTTCAATTTGCACTGAAGATTAGTCTTATCTCGGATTAGTTGAAAATTCTTTCTACTCTGACCTTATAG
The DNA here is from genome assembly GCA_905163395.2 of Endotricha flammealis. Taxonomy (NCBI): domain Eukaryota; kingdom Metazoa; phylum Arthropoda; class Insecta; order Lepidoptera; family Pyralidae; genus Endotricha; species Endotricha flammealis. The sequence continues at coordinate 9,259,452 of LR990869.1, read as the reverse complement.
GATGAGCTCAAGTTGTAAGGAATACTTCTGACGTGAATTAAGGTTAATCTGAACAATCTTTGATGGTCACATTTCAAAGTGGATCAGATTATAAAAGATCTAAGAGATTAAATATATTATCAGCGCACATAAATGGAGCCTCTGACATTACTGACGTTCATAGGCGGCGGTAACCATCTTTTCATCGGACTACGTGATGCTTGTTTGCTTGCCGTATGACATTTATTTTTAAAAGTTGGTATAAAAACAGGAACAAGTTAGACAGTTTTCCCACGACGGTAAATACGATACACGACGGCCAAAATATGACATAAAGAGAACATGGCAAATGACGTCATGCGACTCCAGTCGCGTCGCGACTCGGGTGCCTGGGAGAACTGCACAAAAACATTTTAATGTTAATGATACATCTAGTTCGGGCTAACTCTATTTTCTACCTTAATTTAACAGAGAGATATAAAATGTGGTTAACGCCAATACCATTCGTTGAAATCGATCCAGTACTTTATACTGTCGTAAGTCTTGGATAGAAGTTTCTCATTACTTCCATTCAATATCCATCGGGATTTCATAACTTTTTCTGTCGTCTGGATATTTTAACTCGGATAGAGCTGTTGGACAATGCAATTATTTAAAATTCAATTCACGCTCGCAGTTTGTTTTATTCATAAACTTATCTAAGCGTTTCAGCTCACGTATTGGATTTGAAATTGTTTAAATCATAATACATAGTGGAAGGCCTGTGATTCTCGAGGGTATAGGCAGATTTTTACACCATAGAGATTTTAGAAATGATGACGACCTCCGTGGCGTAATGGTTACCACGCCAGACCGCCACCCAGGAGGTCCCAGGTTCGATCCTCGGTCGGGTCATGATGAAAAACGAACTTTTTCTGATTGGCCTCGGGTCTTGGATGTTTATCTATATATGTATCACTACATAGTATAAAACAAAGTCGCTTTTTCTGTCCCTATGTCCCTTTGTCCCTTTGTCTCTTTGTATGCTTAAATCTTTAAAACTACGCAACGGATTTTGATGCGGTTTTTTTTAATTGATAGAGTGATTCAAGGGGAAGGTTTTAAAGTATCATACATTCCAAAATTCCCACGGGAAAGCGGGATACAAGCAAACGAAGTTGCGCGGGTTTCGCTAGTTTGTTATAAAATATAAAATCGTTGAGTTAGTATCCCATAACACAAGTTTCGAACTTACTTTGGGGCTAGCTCAATCTGTATGAATTGTCCCTATATATTTATTTTATTTTATTTTTATTTTAGAAATATGCTCATTTGAAATAGGGATTCTAGAATAGAAATAAATATTCTCATTTGGACTAGGTGTAACACTATTCTTGAAATTCGCATGAAGTCTAAGGCTGGTTGAGTGACGCCGACCGCATTCTGTTCGTGCGTCGTCGACAGTACGTAGTCGACGCACAAACAGCGACGAATTCTATTCTATCAAACGTGTTGTTCACCAAAAACTGACGACGCACGATCAGCGACCAATTCGCGTCGACACTGGCAGCAAAATGTATGAACTGTCCGCGCTGATAACGTTCATAGATTTTCGGCTGTCAGCGCCGACGACGGTCAGCGTGCTGTCAGCGCTACTCTAAAACCAGCCCTATAGGCCCCAGTAGGCTATATTGTAGGTTTATTTTGTCACTTCACGTGAAAAAAATGTGACATTGAGACGAAATATTCGGACATTATTTTGGGGCCGCAGCGACTTTGAATTCGTTCTGAATACATTTGGGTCGAATTCTTTGTGCAACACGCAAAGAATGCTTATAAATTTGATCCACCTTAAATTCCAGTTTCGCATTCAAAAACAAGAATATATTGCTAAATGTGATATTAAATCGAAAAACAATTTTAAGTAATTTTGATATTTTGCTTATTTCTCTCGTATTTTGTTTGACTCTTATTCTAAGTATATTTCGTTTTGGGGTCAAAACTTATTGTCAATAAACTGCTAATCTGTATGTATTCTGCGCGTGGCTTTGTTCGTATGGATCTATTTTCAAATGAATGAAATGAACTCGGAACTATAAGTAGGGCCAAGTTAATAGATCACATTTGACATTTGTCAGTCAGCTTCATAGCATCAATGTCAACCTTTTTTGTTCATTCCTGCAATTATTTATTCATAAATTATAAAATTTTCTATCTTACTTTGAAAAATAAAAGTAATAATTTTTGTGCCCGCCGCGCCGCGCCATTAAAAAGTTAAGTTGATGAATTTTGATGAAGTGTCAAATGTGATCAATTTAGCTCTACTTTAGAGACTAGAGCTGCTCAGTTGCTTTGTCTAGTAATACAGTTTACGTTATTAAATATTAGACTACTTTAAAAGAAACTACATATTCTAAATGGTACCGTCATTTCGGAATATGATTGCGCCACACAGATTGTAGTATGGTGACGTTTTGTCGGACAGTGTAGTTATTACGTGTGGCATGCTAGCATGACTTTTAGATAACGTGTAGTGCACGCATTGACGCATCTAGCCGTTCAACCCATAGAAAACTGTTTTGAAAACATCCTTTAGTACTGCGATATAAAATTCATATTACTTTATTTTGAACTGTTTATTCGTAGGCCTTCATTGTATTTGTCATTTTATGTTATGTTCGAAGAGAAAAACAAACAATTTAAAGTTATAAAATAAACAGATACGGCATAAAGATAACATCAAATATGTCTCACAGATCGTCGTAAAACAGGTGGATTTGTATAATATGAAAGACGGTCCTCCAAAATATGTTTTTCGAAGCAATTGTATCATTCGACTATAATATTCGACTTTTCTCTGATTAAAGTCGTCGTGAGTTCCGAGACAGCTGTAGTTTACCTCCCCCGGGACGTCAATAAGCTTCATTGCTTATTGTCAATCTGAGGTCCCCGTTGTTGATCCTGGCTATACAGGAAACACAGCGGTGGAAATGTGTGGTAGGCTTGCCCCATTGAGGTGTCCAAATACCGTCTTCTGCCAAACGAAATAGGATAGGAATCCAAATCTTATCTACAAAAAACTATTTCATTGAATAGACGCTGCCTCTTTATATTTTGGAATTTATTCGAAAAAAATATTTGTTCGTACAAAAGTTTGTTAATATTACAGGAACAGTTATAAGAAAGTAATTAGGTTTCAGTATTTAAAGGTGTATCCCACACGTTTCCTGTTTAGCTCGGGAAGACGATAGATGCAGCAATTACCTAAGTGTAAATACAATTTTTATACAGCCAGTGCAGTGTTACTGAAACCTATTTAAATTTTAATTCTACATTAAGTCTAAAGCTATCTCTTTTTTTTCTTCATTATTTTAACAGTGCCAGCTATTTCATTACATTATAGCTGTCATTAACTTTAAAATGCTCTTTTACTACTTAAATCGTACGTAAGTCAAAAGATTGTTCAATTTTGCCTATTAGGTACTATGATGTGATTAGTATGTTAATTTTGTCTATTACTCTTTCGAACTTTCATGTGTCAGAATTAGTCAAAAACTGTTTTTTTTAAATGTCATACAGTAGACAAACAAGCAAGCGGGCCACCTGATGGAAAGCGGTCACCGCCGCCTATGGACATCAGTAACACCAGGGGCGCTACCAATGCGTTGTCCACCAAGGAAGTTGGAGGAAAGGAATGAGGAAGGGAAAGAAGGGGGAAAGAGGGGATAGGGAAGGAGTTGGGCTTCCGGATCTCTCACTTACCAAACGAAACGCATGCTGCTTAACGTCAATATTCTGTGAGAGGATGGGTGTTTGTTTCTAAAGATATTTATTTATTTATTTATTTATTTCATATAAAAATTAACAGCATTACATTAGATATGATTATTAATTAGATATGATTATTTATTATTAGATATGATTAGTACGGTAAACGAGGTTTGGTAAACTATATTAATATTATGATAATCACAATAAATTGATTACCGTTAATGGTCGATATTGAATAAATAATCACATGAATGGATTGAAGTGATGTCACATGTATTGGAAGGTCACACAAGCAAAAAGTGTATTTATTTTGTATAGAATAAACGGAACATTTGTGCCGATGAGGTCACATCTTGCAATGTTTGTATTATTTTATTGTTCTTCTTAGGTTTTATTTGTAACTATCTTTTTATTTCGTATTGAATCGTAGATTTATACGTCATGGATTCTAAAAGAAATGTATTAAAAACCTTCCTTCCCAAAACCACGAGGAATTTTAACATTCTTCGTGAACTATCTAATTTATTTAAAAATTACACCCTGTGTAAATAGTCTTGAAATAAAGCAAAATGTCAGTTACGAATAAAAAGGTCTCTGTATACGCAACGGAATAATACCTCGGACGGGACGGGGACGTGACTTTTTGTTCGACACTGCCACGTTCCCGTCCCGTCCGTGTATCCGCGACATATGCATATTCACATACATTTTGTATGGAACTATATTTAACTTCCCGTCCCGTCCGAGAAAAACACGTTACGTATACAGCGATCTTAATTTGCACAGATTTTTTTTTGAACGACCTAAGTAACCATAACCTTCTGCAGTCTTTTGCTATTATACCGGGCAAATTATTTGTTCTATATCTCATTAATATCATAAATGGGCAAGTTTGGGTAGAAGTTTGTTTGGCTGTATTACTCTTTTACGCAATTCACGCAAAGGGGCTTGACAGATATGCTTGAAATATGGTACGACAGGGAATTATTATTGTAATGTAATCTTTGACCTACTGTCTAAATAAAAGTATAGAATTTTTGGAATTTTGAATTTTTTGATATGTGCTATATAAACCCGACCTATAGTTGTCTCGTACGTAGCACAGTCACATTTTGATCTAACCTACCCACATCCACCACATGGCAACCAAAAGGGTACATTACGTAAACACATAAATCTGCCAAGAAAGTTCTCGAGACGCAATCAAACTGAAGATCAGTGCGTGTTGCGTCTATAAAAGCCTCGTGTTCTTTGCCTATGTTTTGTTTACAGCTCTATTCGGTGCCACTTTAATACGTTGAATTTTGGAAAAAAGTTTATTATATTTTTATGAAACCTTTATGCATGTACTGCTGGCTAACATAAAAAATGGATACAAACTCGATGACTGTAGTTTTTCTATCTTCCCAATAAACTCTTAAATATAAGAAATTGGATACTTTATTGAGTACTTTTTTGTGTTCAATTTAGTATTCACAGAGGATATGGTAATTCTAGAGTACAGTCAAGTTCGTGTATGAAAGTGTAAACAATCAAATTGCCTGTTGATGTTTTTCAAACGACTCATGTCGTCTTCCACTGCAAAAAGGTAATGAGCGGAAAATGACTCAGCGAAACTGAGTAAAACAGTTTTGCTTTCCACTTTTACTAAGAACGAATTTGATTAAATTAAAACAAGTTTTCTACAATACAAAGAGTTAACAAATTGCCAATTCATCCTTTCCACTCTTCTCTAGATACGATCGATAGTTCCGCGAGTTCAACGGTGTCCGTATGGTGTCTATTCATTCAAGGCACAGTCACAGATTGATGACAAATTGACAGTTTAGTCGACAGAGCATAAGTGTTACTATAATATCTATTAGATTCGACACAGGAAGACCGCACCGGATTCGCAATAGAGGAGTTCGCAAGATTTTTTTCACGGCGAATGAACAAATGCGACTGACAATAGGCATCAGTTCCACATATTTCTCTCGGCTTTTTGCTGCAGACATTTTTTTTTTGTCAAGCACATGACGTCTTTGCATATGTTGACGTTGACCTTTGCGACTTTGCCGAATCATCCTTTGTTTCGATTACTCACTGATAAGTTGTTGTCTTATAACCTGTTTTGTATAGTTCGATTGCTACTTACAATTGGATAAAAAATAATTACAATAAAATAAAATAAAAAAACAATACTACGTAATTTTTTACGTTGCGCGTATCGGCGTATCGAGCTGAATGGTCACGGTAGTTAAGCGATAACGACCCCAGTCACAATTTTTATAAAAATATGGATTGTTATAACTATTCTGTGCTTCGGAAATCTAAGTTAAGCTGTCGGTTCCGCCTCTTTTCGAGAACTGTCCAACGGGAGAAGGGATTTTCTTTGAAACCAACGTGTCAAAGTTAAAAAGGTACGTTAAGAACCGTAAAAAGAGCGGGAAACGATTATGAAAAAGCATTTTAGAACACTATTTCTGTATAGGTGTGTGATTTTATTTTGCCTTATGGGGAATAATTCTAATCAAAATTGTATACAACTGATCGGCTGACAGAAAGTTTAAATTAAACTTTTCAAAAACTTTTTTTACTTTGATATTAAATTCAGGCGAAAAATTTGATATCTAACCTAATTTATTTCGTCAACTTTTGTTTTACTAAGACAAGGGTGTATTTCAACTCCTATATTGCTTTTTTGACCAACATTTACTTTTGTAACCATTCATTTGAAAAAGGGTTTCTTTGAAATAAAATCTCTTTGAACTAGGTATAAAAAAATATAATAACACGTCTTTTAGAATTTCCTTAGACTTTTGTTTATTTTTTGCTACGTATTTATTTTTTGAAAGATCACACTGATTTCATTACTATTTTATACTAGCAGCGCCCGCGTAAAAATTTGCCTATGTTGGGCTCTGTACCTCTGAAAATATGCATACAAATTTTCATAATGATCGGCTGCTTAGTCAAGCCGTGAAGGAATAACAAACAAACTCACTTTCTCATTTATAATATTAGTATGATATGATTACTTTTCTCGTCATTATCGACATGTTCGATAACAACCATGTGGTCGATAATGGCTATAAAATTGGTCCGTGAGATACTACTTTCAGTATGTTTTCATACAAAATAGCGTCCGACCACGTGTTTTTGTTGTGGCGTGGTTGGCGTGTGTGTGAACAGACGCTAAACCTAATCGTTAACCGAAATTCTTAACGTAAGTAACTCTGTTTGTGCGATCGAACCAGGAAAACATGTAAAATCTGGCTTATCATTTCATAAGTGTTAGATAGACATATCCTCATATCACTTATTTATCGTCTCCTATCACCCTAAACCTTCCACAAATATTAGCATTTGTACGCAGAAATGTTATCATGGTTTCTATCAGAACGTGGGCGTTGACATGTGGGATTAACGCGAAATTTTGCGATAAAAATCGCATTAAGCTAAGTATTGTGGATTTGCCTTTAGTAAACAAGACGACATTAGTTATGGGATGAAATGATGTAACCATAGATTAAAATAAAGCACTGATTGTTTACTGAGTTATGAGAAACTACCTTTTTACGTCAGTCAGAGTAAGTCAGTCAAGAACAGATTAATATACACCGAGTAATAAATAAGTAGTTTTATGACTGCGCTAGCCAGCCGCTTTGGCGACCAGTAAGTAATATATTATGTTGAATAAAGTTGTCACATTTGTAACATTCGTGCTCGCGACGCCGTCCGAGTCACACGTCCGGTGCCCGGTGCCTCCGCGCTACGCTGCTCCCGCGTGCTTCGCACGCCCCCCGCCGCCGCGCTACGCTACCGCCGCTCCGACACACGTGTCTCCTTGCCTTTTTTAAGACAAGGAGGCATTATCGTGATTTTTAGAGTTTCTTCGGTTTTTCGCGCGTTTTTTTGCCGATTAAAACCACAGTTTCGTGGTCTGGCTGTGTGATACCTCACGGTGCCAACTTTGCACAGCCAGGAGTGCGACCCGGGCACTCGCCGATCCCCTTCAGGGTGAAGCAGTTACCCGGACGGGGCTAGAACCACCGGCCTAGGGGGCTCCCCTGACCGACACTAGCTATCGCCCCCTCCCGCCCACCCCTTCCTCCTTCCTATCCTTAGGGAACGGCTTGGGCGCCTAGGGCTCCGGCCCGAAGCTACCCTCCGAACCTTAAGCAGTTAGGGACCCTCTGACACATTAAGATTGGTCAGAGGCATACAAGCTTAGGGCACACCCTAGAAGCACCCCCCTCGCCTCACCCGGCGCGGGGGACTAGGACTACACACCTCGGGTTCTCCCCCCGAGCGCTCCCAAATTAGGCACGACTGCCGCAAGGTTTCTTCGCAGCTCTTCCTTGCGGAACGTGACGCGACGAACTGCGATAATTTCGTTTTAGCTGTAGGTTCCCTTACTAGGCCGGTCGCCATGGCGACCGACCCGAAAAATCGCGCCCTCGAAGAGGTCTTGTCGCCCCTAGTCAACTTTGCTAGGGAAAATCCGGACCTCGTGCCCGCAATTGGCCTTCACCTGAAGGCAATTTTCTTCCCCACGGCCCCTCAGGCCGCAGCCCCACCGGCCCCTCAGGCCGCAACCTCATCGGCCCCTCAGGCCGCAGCCCCCTCGGCCCCTCTGGCCAACTCCCGCCCGGCCCCTCAGGCCACCAAGCCCTCCGCCGCCGCGACTTCCATCGCCGCGCCCTCCGCCACCGTTGCGCCCGCCGTCGCGTCCCCCGTTGCCGCGCCCCCCGCCTCCGTGCACCCCGCCGTAGCGACTTCCGCCGCCGCGCCCTCCGCCACCGCACCCTCCTCCTCGATCTCCGATGACGAGATGGAGGTCATCTCCGAATCTTCGGATTCGAGTTCCGCCCCCTCGTCCGATTCGGACGATTTCATTGTGGCCTCAGGCCGCAAGCGCACAAGGCGCAACAAGGGCGCTGCCAACAAGGCCGCCAAATTAGCCGCCGAGTCAAATCCGGCCGCCCCTCTCTCCGACTCGCCCGCTTCGCCCCCCGCGGCTGAACAGGGTGCCGAGGGAGCTTCTCTCCCCACCCCTCCCAAGCGCTCCCAGCGCCCACCGGCGGTCGTTATCACGAACCGCCATAGGTGGATGGCCATCAAGGCCCGATGTGATGCCAATGGCATCTTCTTCATTGCGGAGACCCGAACTGAGGGTATCCGCCTAAAAACGGAGTCCATCACGGACTACCGTAACCTGACCCGCCTTCTCGACGCTATGTCGATAACCTTTCATACTTGGAGTCTAGAGGAGGACCGGCGCCTTCGCGCGGTCATCCGCGGAATCCCGAAAGAACTCGAGTGCAATGACGTACTCGAGGACCTTCGGGCTCAAAAACTGCCCATCCTCGAAGTGCACCGCATGCACCGTGGGCCTTCCGCCCCCTTCAACATGGTCCTTGTCATTTTAGACAGGACTAACCTTAAAGAGGCGAAAGCCATCTTTAATATCAAAAAAGTCTGCGGACTGTCCGGGGTCGTCGTCGAGACCCCTCACCATAAAAGCACTGTGGGTCAATGCCACAGATGCCAATTGTACGGGCACTCCGCCCGAAATTGCCACAACACACCCAGGTGTGTCAAATGCCTCGGGGCCCACTCAACACAGGAGTGTCCACGCCCCAAAGACCGCGCGCTATGCTTGGAACCACCGAGCTGCGTAAATTGCGGGGAGGTGGGGCACCCGGCTAATTACAGAGGGTGCTCAAAAGCGCCCAAAGGAAAGAGCCGGAGGCCTACTCCCTCCTCATCCAGAGTCCTCGCTCCTCCTCCTCCTCAGTCCCAAACTGCCGAGGCCGCCCCGGCAACAGCTAAGGCACCGGTGCCACCACTCAATCTGTCGCCCTCGTGGCGCTACAAGACCAACAAGGTCCCACCCCCACAGGCCAGCCCCTCAGGCACGCCTGCACCCGCGGCGGTGGAAGTCGCAACACCTCCACCCCCCCCAGTAAAGGCATCGCTGCCACCTTCCAACGGGACCGAAGGGCTCTACAAGCTCGCAGCCGTCCTAGATATAGATAGGGTTCTTGCCATGGCCGCGTTGGTCAATGAACACGCGAATAGTCCCAACGCTCTCCTAATGGCCGTCTGTCAATTCACAGACGTGTTCGTTGCTCTTAAAAATTTCAACAAATAATTATGGACTTACACCATACGAGTAGAGTCAAACCGACCTCCCTTAAAATCGGCTACTTCAACGCAAATGGGCTTCGCACCCAGAGGTCTGAGGTAGCCGACTTCCTCTACACCCATCAGTTGGACGTCCTCCTTATCCAGGAGACGTTCCTTAAACCATCAATTCGCGATCCCAAAATCGCGAATTATAAAATCATACGTAATGATCGCACAGTCTCTGCCCTCGGTGGCACTCTCATCTACTACAAAGCGACATTACACTGCACGCCTGTGGATACACCCAATCTCGTGCACATTGAGGCCTCTGTCTGTAGATTAGGAATGACAGGTCACCAATCCATATTTTTAGTGTCAGCTTATCTAGCTCCCACTAACTCCAACTCCTCAAACCCCAGATCACTACTCGATAGTGACATACAAAACCTTCTAGATCTTGGCCCGTCTGTTATCATAGCGGGTGATCTAAACGCCAAGCACCCTGCCTGGTGTAGCCTAACCACAAACCAACGTGGTAGACAGCTCGAGCGACTCTCAGAGAGTCTCAATTTCGACATTGTAGCACCCATGTCCCCTACTCATTACCCGGACAATGTTGACCATCGTCCGGACGTCCTAGACGTAGCCCTCCTAAAGAACATCAATCTTAGATTGAGTTCAATAGAAGTGCACTCCGAACTCACCTCAGACCATAGGCCTGTCATCATTTCTCTCTCTCCCAGAGTGAGTATTCCCAATGTGGCAGCCACAGATCCCACTATGATCAAGACCGACTGGGTCAGGTTAGGCGAAAGCCTCAAATCCATTTCGTCCCCCTTGTTAGATCCAATTCCAGACGAAATTGTCTCAATTCCCGATGCAGTAGGTGCTATTGACTCGTTAACAGCGCACGTGCAGAAAGTCGTTAGCGACTGCTCGCGGCGTGTCCCAGTGAACGCTCATCGTCGCTGGACACTTCCGCCGGATGCGCGCGCTCTGTTAACAGAGAAAAACCGAGCCCAAAGGGCCTACTTCTCCGCTCCCACTGAGCCTAACCGCGTCCGCATGCGCGCTGCTCAATCAGCGGTTAAGCGTCGTATCAGACAGCTTAGAAACGACCAGTGGGACGAGACTCTCTCCAATTTGGTCCCATCTCACCAAGCCTTCTGGAAACTTGCCAGAGCCCTTAAGGCAGATACAGTGGCTGCCACCCCTCCGTTAGTACAGTCAGATCCCTCCCTCCCCCTCGCCTTCGAGGACGAGGAGAAAGCTGAATGCTTAGCATCCAGTCTTGAGGCACAATGTGCACCTAGCACACTCCCAGTTGATCCAGATTACCTACTCGAGGTCGATACTGTGGTAGCAAATAGACTCGCGAGCCCACTTACAGATGCCGACCCCCCGTTAGAGCCGGTAACCCCTGATGAGGTAGAGTCCCTTATCAAAGACCTACATAATAGGAAGGCCCCGGGGCCTGACGGGATTTCTAACAGAGTCATCAAGCTCTTTCCCGCCCATCTTATACTACTCCTGACTGCTATCTTTAACGCAGCCCTCAAAAATAGCATTTTCCCCCAAACTTGGAAGGAAGCCACCGTCATCGGCATTCCAAAACCCGGCAAGCCCAAGGATCAGCCCTCGAGCTATCGCCCTATCAGTCTTCTTAGTTCAATAGGAAAAATCTATGAGCGCATAGTTCTCGCACGTCTCAAAGATTTTTCCCTTGCCAACAATCTCTTGCCTAACGCGCAGTTTGGTTTTAGAGCCAAACACTCTTGTGTCCAACAAGTGCATCGCATAGTCGAACACGTGTTGGACCGGAGAGCGAACAGATCCCGCCCGCATAAAACGGGCGCTCTCTTCTTTGACGTGGCAAAGGCGTTCGACAAAGTTTGGCACAACGGGCTTATTTATAAGCTCTACAAACTCAATACGCCAAATCGTCTTGTGCTCATCATTCAAGACTACTTGTCGAACCGCTCTTTCCGCTATAGGGTGGATGGGGCACTATCCCCCCCTCACACCATTAGAGCCGGAGTACCACAAGGGTCCGTGCTCTCGCCTCTCCTTTACACGCTTTACACAAGCGACTTCCCCGAATTCAGACCCAGTCCACTAGCGACCCATACCGCTCTCTTCGCAGATGATACTGCCATCTACTGTTCAGCCCGTAGTATTCCCCCAATTATAGACTCACTCCAAACTGCCGCCAATACTCTTGGCGACTGGTTTAGGAAATGGCGCATCGAAGTCAATCCTCAAAAAAGCGCCGCTATCCTCTTCGCTAGAGGTAGCACCCCAAATCCCTCCTCCAGAGTCGAAATGTTCGGACAACCGATCCCTTGGGAAAGGAAAGTCCGCTACCTAGGCGTCACACTCGATAGGGGACTCACCTTCCGCGATCATATTAAGATTGTCCGCAACCGCGCCGCTTTCGCGCTAGGCCGACTATATTATCTGCTCAATGGGCGTAGTAAACTCTCTCTTAGAAATAAGGTGAGAATTTACACAACGTGCATTAGGCCGATAATGACTTACGCGAGTCCAGTTTTCGCCCACGCCGCGCCCTCTCATATCCACAGGCTGCAAACCATCCAGAATAGGTTTTTGCGCAAAGCCATCGGTGGGCTTTGGTTCATTCGGAACAAAAACCTCCACATTGACTTAGGTGTGCCGACCATCTCGCACCACCTAAAGCAATGCTCAGTCAGATTTTTCGACTCTCTCGACCATCACCCCAATCCATTGGTGAAAGCCGCAGGGGATTATCCCGCTCCGGCTGACACCATTAGGTCCAAACGTCGTCCGCGGCACGTCCTCAACGACCCGGACGACGCCATTACAGTCGCCATCGAGGCGTACAAACAATTAGATTCCGCGACACAAAGTAGACACACACGTCCGTCATATCGGCCCCGCCGGCGGGGCCGCGCGTCGCGCCACCCTGTAGGGACTCGGTTTTCGCGGTACCGGCACGTGCCCGGCCGCTTCTCTCCAATCCGTTCGCCTTCCCCCAGTGTCGCCATAGGCCGAGGTTCGAGCCCCCCTCTGGGGCGCCCCTAGGCAGACACTGTAAATTTTTGGCGGTGAGAGCCCTACGCTCCCGCAACAGTCCGGTGTCTCAGTAAAGGGTGTCAGTACACCCGAACTGATTAGTCCATACAAAAATAAAAAAAATAATCACATTTGTAAATTTTCACTTCTAAACAAACAAATTTGATTCTGAAAATTGAAATAAAAATTAAAAATTTCTGTTTCAATGAACTTATTAAAACACTAAATTACTCGTTTCTTACATATTTATATTTTGATACTATGCTGATTAATTAACCTATTACAAAATATTAATATTATTCGATATTGCAACTTAAATTATTGTATGTTAATTAAATATGCCATATGCACAAAAGATACAGACTATACCAGGGGGGTCCCACTCCGCAGTTTAGGTACGATTGACCTTGGGACCGGCCCGGCCGGTTAATCTCAAGGCTACCACCACTCGGCTCTCGCTCGTGCCGCTAGCTAGACGCATCGCGCGGACTCGGCCGCAGCGCGTGTCGAGTAAATAAAAAATGACAAACTATACGAAAACTAGGTACTACTGTTGTGTGCAAGGTTGTTTAAATAAATCAAAGGCGGAATCGGATATAATTTTTTTAAAACTCCGTACGGATAATAAAAGGTAAGTTATTTTGTTGAGTATTAATCATCACGTAAATAAACTGTAACTAAAGTAGGTGAATGAAATAGGCACATACCTAACTGGTAATTTATTATTCAGATTAAATTCTTCTCTAAAAGAAGACAACCCTAACGTCGTCAGAAGAGGTAAGAAATACGCGATAGAAAGAGAGGCAACTTCTAGGTGATTATAACTGTAGGTTGTGTGCGCTGTGCGAGCTGAATTGCACCTTATTGTATCGTAGCGAGAGTCCCTATTTCTTTAATTGATTTTGCGGAGTGAATCTTCTGTACGTAGTACTATTATCTATTCTGTGACTATACGTTATGTGGTTAACATTTAACCTTGTATTTTATTATTTTACGTCAATGCGTATTGAATAGTTAAATATTATCGTTTCTTTAACTATTCAATGAGTAATTGCAATTAATTTGTGCATAATCTTAGGAAACTGTATTTAATTTAATAACCATTACAAGTGAGTGACACATTAATTAAATATTAGATAGTTTTCTTAGTAAAGTAACTTAATAGAGCAACATAAAATACAAGCGCGGTTTTAACTACTAACATAAGATGTTATTATTTATTATAGCTTTTCTGCCCGCGACTTCGTCCGCGTGACGTTCCGGACCCGTTCGAAAAAAGCTATAGCCTATGTCACTCCCTGATAATGTAGCTTTCTACTGGTGAAAGAATTTTAGTAGTTTCGAAGCCTATTCAATGCAAACAAACAATCAAATCTTTCCTCTTTATAATATTGAATAGGCTCCGAAACTACTAGACCGATTTTAAAAATTCTTTCACCAATAGGAAGACAATAACAGGGAGTGACATAGGCTATAACTTTTTCCGAAATTCAATGTGGTTCCCACGGGAACGGGTCCGGAACTTCACGCGGACGAAGTCGCGGGCAAAAAGCTAGTATGTTATAAAATACACAGTAAAAAAAAGTGTGATAATTGGTATTGTATCTTTAATTAATTCACAAGCCTTGTTTATTGTCTATTAATAAATTGTATGTTACAAGAAACAATGAAAATATTTAATTTAATTAATTGTGTACTATGTAATTAAATTAACTTACAAAGTTTATACTTTATAAATTTATTTATGTTCAAAAGGCATATTGTTAGACAAATACATACCTACTTAAATTCATTGAAAAAATAGATACTATAAAATTTTCTCGTTATGATTGACTGAATATTGCCGGTGTTAATGAATAACCGCGTAACTACGATTTTCCATAAAAAATAAATATAAAGAACTAGTGAAACCCGCGCAACTTCGTTTGCGTGAATTTATTTATACACAGGGTCTTATTATTCCCGTTCCCGTGGGAATTTTGGGATAAAAAGTACCCTATGTGTCATTCCAGGTTATAGTTTACCCGTGTACCAAATTTCATTAAAATCCGTTCAGTAGTTTTTGCGTGAAAGAGAAACAAACATTCATACATCCATACTCACATACAGTAGGATAGTAGGATAGGATAGGAAGAACGAGAAGTTTGTGAGATTGTAAATTTATTTGAAATTTTATTGTATGTCATAAAAAAAAGTTATATAATATTGATTGACCGATTAGTTTACATTGAAATGTTGGTAATTTTTAGGGTTTCGTACCTCAAAAGGGAAAACGGAACCCTTATAAGATCACTTTGTTGTCCGTCTGTTTGTCAAGACCCTTTTTCTCTGGAACGCATGTAGGTATCAAACTGAAATTCATATCAAATACAATACTCAGGTCTACTGTCCCTCCTCCTCCTTGCGTCGTATTCCTCATTGCTGAGGGTCGTGACTGTCCCTAGGGGCTGTGAAAAACCAAACTTCTAGAGCAACGCAATCAAAACATACAGCTGTTTATGCTGCATTTTCGACACTCGAATCTAAACCTACAGGGTACTTCCCGTAAACTCAAAATCTCGAAATTTGGTTTAAAGCAACATCTTGTAGTACCTACAGATAAAGGAAAAATTGGGAAAAGCATTTTTTGGTTACATCATATTATAATAAAAATATTTTAAAAAATTTCATACTTACTACCTTTGTACGGAACCTTCGCTTCGGTGCGCGAGTCCGACTCGCACTTGGCCGTTTTTTTTTTAAAAACGTGTTAAAAGTAACAAAATAAAGCCATTTTGCAAGTAGACGCCAAACGGTGCGCTAGTAATTTTATATTTCTGTCGTGTCTCTCTCGGTTTCACGATTTCATCAAAAACCATTAGGTTTGACACTTTTTTTTCGTGAGTTATTTCACGCATTAGAGTATTTTACCGCTATTTATATTTTTGTTGAAAGGAATACTGGTTTTTAGAATGTCTAATGTTTAGCAGTCAATTATTCTTATCTCTCGTATTGTTTATAGTTTTCTTTTGACCCCTGCTGCCTGACGTCAAAGACGGGCACACGGACTAAACTAAATGAACGCCGCCGCCGAAAACTAAGTTCCGTTCAGATGCTTTTGTCACTTGACGACACGTGAACACACACTTGCGAGTTCTATTCTAATTAATTTCTGTGCCGTAACACTTATAAAAGTCGTAAATATTTTTTTATCCATACTAAACTGTAATTGAAAATTTGTAGATACGCGTTTTTGCAATAGCAACGAGGAGATCGTAAATAATGTGGGCGTTTATGACTATATTTGAAAGCCTATCAATGTGAATGAAACATGTTCTAGATAGTTCCATTTAAATCCGGTACTAGTTTTTAATCAATAAAACTGGAAATTATCAATGATATAAGGCTTCTATTTCTTGACTGATTAAATTGCAATAATATTCGCAATAGCACTCTATACTATGATACTAACTCAACCACCAGGCTACGATTGCACCAGTAATGTACGACAATCTGAGTGGTGAACGAGCAAAAAATCCACCAATAACGTCACTAGGAAAATATCCTGGAAATATTTAACCTGACACTGTCCGGGTGGTGTGGCGCGGCGTTTAGAGGAAACCACTTTCCAAACTTGAAATAGAGTGGCGTACCAATAAACAGAACACGCCGCATTACTTGTACCTCCGATCTCGCTGCTACTGCTGCTGAAGAGGGGCTACGAATCAATTGTGGTAAAACTAAATACAGAACATGGTCCCTATCTACATCAATGAAGAACCAATTGAGTAAGTCGAACGCTTTACATACGCGGGCACTAGTGGGCAGCGTTGTGGATCCGATGGGGCACGGAAGCAGACGTAGAGGCCCGTATCAACAAAGCTCGCACAGCGTGTGCACAGCTAAAGCCAATCTGGACGTCCAATATAATTACCAGACGCACCAAAATCAGAGTCTTCAACTCCAACCGCACTTCAAGTCGGTTCTCCTATACGGATGCGAAACATGGCTCGTGAAAAACGAAATCTCCCATCGGCTACAGGTATAAATGCTTGCGACGTATACTGGGGATAAGTTGGCCACGGACCAACGATGAGGGATTAAAGGATCACATCATCATCAAACGAATATATTTTTAAATGCTTTTATTTTTAACAAATAAGATATGTAAAAACAATCAGTAAAAAAAACTGATGACTTTTATTGACGAGTGATCACAAAACTGGCGACCCTAATAAAATTGCCTCGCGAAAATTGATGGTCGATTCATAAAGGCGCCTAGAGTGCCGCCTAATAGGATAAGCTATTCGGGTGTGGTGAAACCGGCATTTAGATAATGTTATTTTATTAACTTTTAAATGTAGGAGCCAGAAATATCGTCGAGATTCAATCGCTAGTAGACAAAAAGCCTTAATTTTTGTGAAAAATATAATAAGTGTAAACATCGGCAGGCAATGGCTGGTCAATAACATGAAGTAGGAAACAGGTTATTCAAATTAACCGGATTATTTCGGTGTTAGATCTGATAGCGCTTAAGTGTTTCTTATGCGATCGCAAAGGTATTTGTACTTTTCTGGCAATTTAATGACGGTTTTAATATTGTTTTTATTGTGTTACTAGCGAAACCCGCGCAACTTCGTTTGCGTGTATCCCGCTTTCCCGTGGGAATTTTGGAATGTATGATACTTTAAAACCTTCCCCTTGAATCACTCTATCAATTAAAAAAACCGCATCAAAATCCGTTGCGTAGTTTTAAAGATTTAAGCATACAAAGGGACATAGGGACATAGGGACAGAAAAAGCGACTTTGTTTTATACTATGTAGTGATATTAAGGGCAGAATTATACTGTTAAATTGTGGTGCGTCGTGTCGTGCGTGTCGCGCGCGATGAATATTGGTTTTGTATATTAGTATGTAATTAAATTGTAACGTGTGTGCACTGTGCACAACGACACACGTAACATAATATGTAATTATAACCATAAATGTATAAAACCGATATCCTTGTGATACGACACGCCACACCTTAAACTTATACTGTTAAAATAATATAAAAAGACGAGCGGGATTAATTTTATTCAGACAGAGTTTACAGATATTGTCACAAATTTAAGTTCATATTAAATACACGCACAGGTAAATATCTGAAATCAATAACTCTCATATTGAAGAAACTCGCAGATGACCTACACCTACTGTATCTAGACTAGATATTACGATGTAAAGAAATCAACATAAATTAATATGTCAGACGCAGGCGTCAGCTGTCAAACAATTTACATTGATATGGCGATAATTGACGGCAGAATTGACCTACTGTTAAAATTGATAAATTGTAGTTACTCTGTGACACCCTATGATAAATTAGCACCAGTTATCTAATGTGTTTGAATTTACATTTATCTGGGTTTGAGGTCAATCATTATTTTGTTTACGTTTTCAAATTGCCTTCATATTAGTTTATTTACATAAAAATAATACCAGTTATTCCATTATTCATATAACTTCTAATGTTTAGATTAGAAGATTAAGATTAAGATACTATAATATAAAAATGAATCGCTGAATGTGTTGCTAAGCGCAAATCTCGAGAACAGCTGAACCGATTTCGCTAATTCTTTTTTTTAGAATATTCCTTGAAGTACGAGGATGGTTCTTACGGAGAGAAAATTTTGAAAATTCCCACTGGAAAGCGGAATACATTCAAACGAAGTGCGCTGGTTTCGCTAGTTAGTAGTTCCACGGAGATTTTATATAATAACACAGTGTGAAATTATTTACACTGTGATTATAAATAAAATAAATAAATATATAAATAGGGACAATTCATACAGATTGAGCTAGCCCCAAAGTAAGTTCGAAACTTGTGTTATGGGATACTAACTCAACGATATTATATTTTATAACAAATACATACACATAGATAAACATCCAAGACCTGAGGCCAATCAGAAAAAGTTCGTTTTTCATCATGACCCGACCGGGGATCGAACCCGGGACCTCCTGGGTGACGGTCTGGCTTGGTAACCATTACGCCACGGAGGTCGTCGATATAAAGGTTATCTCTGTGATTGGCGCAATAAAATCTTGTGCTAAGTTATCGCAGTGCCGACACGCCACGACACACAAGGCGTCAAGGTGGCGATAGTGTTGTTCTAGTTTCGTAGTCCATACTGCTCGTTGCGGGACATTCGGGACAAGCCCACCACACCTTAACCCCTATGTCTCCTGTAAAGCCAGGATCAACAACAATAATTTAGCAAATAATGCTATGTTTTAGAGTTTATTATAAAACTATAAAAATATTTAGTCAAAGTATCCTAGTGATCCTTATGCCTAAATGTTTAGGAAACTACTTATTAGGTATTATTATAAATTAATCTAATTAGTAGAAACACGAAATGAAATTAAATGAATCTTTCAATAGGTAAATTATTTTGTTTGTTTTTTTTTGATACTGTAAATGTCTTAGGATTGATTACAGAGTTATATGAATGAGAGTGATAGAGATAGGAATTAAGAAAATTATTTTACAACAATCAATGTGAGTATTGTCCTTCCTTTTCCATCCACATGATTGAGTTCTATTTTCCTCTTGCCCTTCATTCGTAGGTATTTTCCATACCAATAATCCACATTCCACATTTTACAATGGCAATGATAAATTTACCATTAATTTACGTAGATTTTACTCATTTATTCACAGTTTCTAATGATAGGCGAGTAAATAATTAATGTTCGTAGGCAATTTAGTTTCGAACCTTGTAAAATAGGATCATTTTATTATACCTAAACGTATTGTAACGTATTGTAAATGATTCATAAATAATAGACAGTCAGACGGACAACAAAGCCATCCTATAAGGGTTCCGTTTTTTCTTGAGGTAAAAAAAAACCAGAATAATCACACCACGACATGTACTCTGTAGTACATATAGTTCCGAAAATTCTAACAATTACATAAAATATTTTTTTTTTGCTGGAGAAGTTCGGGAGCGGCCCATGTCCCGCGTCCCGCAGTAGACTTCTTGTAGGTGATGGTATTAATTTTTGCATATACATATTTACGATTTTGTATATTTTTAATTACAATATAGGTAATGATTTGAGTTCGTTATAAATCACGTAATGTATCATGCTCTACAAATAACTCAAGTTGTAAATGAAACGTCCACATCACAACCACATTATGACGCTGTAGAACCTTGCATATCCCATCATATGACTCAGTGTAGATCCTTGAATATCCCATAAGAATTTATGTCTGGTTCATTAATAACTTTCCTACACTGAACAATGTCCTAAAAGCCGTTATTATCATTGATGAAACAACAAATGATCTTAAATGGATTGGATCATCTTTATGGATAGTAGTCATAAATGACTTGCGTCAACACCGCCCTTTACACCGACGTCCTAACCTCATTTTTCTTTCTAATAGTATCTTGGGCTTGGGACTTGAGAGACTATAATATTAATTTTATTGCTCTTCACGAGTACACTGTAACACAAAATAAGATAAATAATTACAGCAATGCAATAAGCCAAGTGATTAAAATATGATTTTTCCTAACCCAAACATGAAGCGTGTGGGAGTTAAAAAAACCTCGAAGATACGATGGGTACGAAAAATCGAGGTTTGGACGATGGCCTAGACAATGTGTGACAGTATATCCATTATTTGAGGCGTGGGTTATCTGGTATCAAGGATGTTCATATGAATTCGACATTTAGAGGGTTTAATGTTTGGGCAAACTGTTTATGCTTAATGCTTGAACTTTGGTATCTAAACAAAGTAGTCATGAATTTAAAAAAATACCTCTAATATGACAAACAAACATACTGCCCGTCTGATGGTAAGCGGTCCCATAGCCTATGAACGTGGCGCGTTGCCGAGCCTGTAAAAATCTTTTAATGCCCCTTTTAAAGAACTCCATATAGAAAAAACTAAAAAAATAATAGAGATTTGTATTGTAACATACGATATTAAAATCATTAAACATATTTATTGGAAGTAGGGCACAGCCGATAATGCGCTCAAATCGGAACAGCCCGTCTGGGGAAGGACCTCCCCTTACAGAAGATCGTAGCCAAATAGGATTGGTTTCGGCCATGTTTTGTTCCTACGGTGAGTAAGAACTCGCGGGCCGTATTTGCCACATTCAAACTAAAAAATAATCTTGAAAAAATATTTAAATATTTTCGCGAAATTGCAATTGCGATTGAAAATAATAAAAACTTATAATGATAAGTTATATATATATGTCATAGATTTATTATAACTTACTAGCGTAAGAAGATTGGCAATGCAAAAGAGATAGATCATAGCATACGCGTTTGTTAGAGCGAGATAGATAGACGAGACCATTTTTCCTATACACGCTATGGGCTTGTATCGCCCCTAACGTCAGTCATGTTAAAACAAATCCCACTTATTTTTACAAAATTTATGGTTTTTAAGTGTAGTTTTGGTGTTAATTCGACGTGATTAAATATAACCTATATACCTGTGCAGTGCCTGGATGGAACTCAAACTAAAAGGAAAATCCACAAAATTATATATCTTGCTTGCACACAATGTTTGTACATTCCACGCACACTAGTGTATTTTCTTTTTGGTCTCGCCTCAATCAAACAAAGCCGATCTTTAAGTACGCTAGTATATTATATATACTAAATCTATGGGTTATTTTATTTTATAATCGTGATCGTGTTCTAATTTAATAAGGGCATTTTATTACGCATTCACAAGAACCTGTTAATACACAAGTAAAATAATTTATCTGTAGAAAAAAAATCTGTCACATGCTACTAGAGACGTGAGCGTTTCCACTTAGAACCTCTATGTTACTGTAACGAGACTCACGAGGAATAAAGGGTTAGAAAACATTTTATCATTTCGGTCTGGTGTGGGTTTCTGCTGCAGCTGTATTGGAATACAGCAACAGCTTGCGCTTGGCAAAAAAAACGTGTGGCACTCGGGGACTGCCGCGGTAAAACTATTGCATAGCATTTTTTATCAACGTATGCAATTATAATTATTTATTTATTTTTTATTAATGCAGTATTTTTTTCACGAAATAAGACTCAAAATTCAATACGCAATTTAATGCATACAAAATATAACCGATAAAATTTACCAATATTCCCTCATAGAGGACTCTGTTAGTTAACCACTGTTATATTTTAAAATTCAATAAGCAAATTTTAACGAGATAATACCGCTATTCCCTCATAGAGGACTCTGTTAAGCAGTGTTACTATTTAGTACAGAAAAAATATTGGAGAATCATCGTCAATTCTAGCCAGTGTTTGGATGGGTTTCGTTATCTCGAGCTTCTCCGTGCTTCGGAGTTCGGAGGGCACGTTAAGCCGTCGGTTCCGGCTGTTGTTGATAGATGACAGTCGTCCTGCAGTGGGATGATTATGGGAATATGAATTTGGTGATATTGATATGAATGAATGAATATGAATTGGTGAAGTTCTAGTACTCTCTTGTTCCTTTCAAGAGCTCCTCGCAGTAAATTTCGGTGAAACTTTAAACAAGAATCTCTTAAACAATATAACTTTAACCAGGGACCTCGTTACACAATCTAAGTGTTCGCGGTGACAATTTGTATTCGTAAGGACAATGTCACCCTTATCTGTTACCAAGAGACTTAACTCACGTCAAGATCTCACAATTCATGTCACATAAAATGAGAGTTTTGTTAGGGAAATACCAAGGTCGTCCGTGAGTTTTATCATTTCGTTTGATTGTGACATTTATTAAGGGTCCTGCGCCAGCCCTGGAACATCTATTAAATTCAGAAGACATTTCTTTATTGTAGAAATTGTGGCAACGTTTCGCGTCGTCGACATTTTTCGCTTAGAAACTAGGCCTTGCCAAAATGCTCCATTTATATGCATTTTTTTTTTTTACCTTGAAGAAGTAGTAAAAATTTCATATTCTTTGTAATGGTAACGTGTAAAGTCGCATTTTCATTGGTAGTTAGCGCCCCCGCATGCGGGACTTGGAGACTAGACATTAGACTAATCTCTCGGTTCTCTATCTTAGTCCCTTAGGCGTTTAATCGACCGAGTTATCGACCGATGAAAATGCGCCTTTAAAGACGTTATTTTGACATTATCTACGATCCAAATAATATTACTCTTTTACATTTATAAGCATTTCTAAAATAAAAACTACAAGTTTCTGGCTGCGCATTCAGTGCTCAAAATATCTTACTACATGTTCGCAATTGAATTGTCAGATTTCTTGCCAAATTTACATGTTATGTGCCATTCTTGTAATTATTACCTGCCAAAAGATATATATCTAGAATATGTCTTTTAACAACTTACATCACAGTGCCAACTAGCGAAATGGTTTCTATATGGTAGAGCTCATAAATAGCCTATGTATCAAAAATGCATTAGTGATCATACCTGACTACGAAACTGGCCGGAAGCACCACATTAATTATTTTCGTGTTTCTTTTATTTTGTATTTTTTTAAAATGTAGGTATAGGTATTCACTTCTATTTCGCTTTTGGAAAAAAAAATAAGTTTCTGTATAAGGGAAGATCTTTTATTCTTGAAATTCGGTTTCCAATCATGGGGCCCAAAGATGTGTCGGATCTATCAAGCCGGTGTTTGTATGGGAGTATTGGGAATGTGATATTATTATCATAAAATAAAATTTTTGCATTACAGTCAGGACAAACATTAATTTGAAGCCACTAAATTCGCTATCTACGTCAAAATACGGGCCAAAAGCCCTACTATTGTTCTCATTTGCTTTAGTAACTGTAACTTCACAGACCTTTTTGTCATTCTAGTCACAGTCAAATATTTTTAGGCCTACTACAAATAGGCCTTTTTCAAGCTCTTTCGAATCGTCACAATTTATTTCTACTGGTTCAATCGGCAGATTTGTACTAAGAAGAACTGACAAGAAACTTAGCACTTGCTCTTTTATGATCAACTAGCTGTTACCCGCGGCTTCGCCCGCGTATAAATTAGCCTAAGTTGGGCTCTGTTCCCCTGACAATATGTATACAAATTTTCATAATGATCGGCTGCTTAGTCAAGCCGTGAAGGAATAACAAACACACTCACTGTCTCATTTATAATATTAGTACTTATGATATGTAAAGAACAGAAACTTCTATGAAAACTTATTACTTAACATATAAATGAAAATGGGACACTTTGCTTACTTATTCATAATTGTATTTATTTAAACTGTTTCACAAAACAAATATTATGATATTGACTGCGCATTAGTGTGTAATACAAGTGTATTTTGTATGATTGCGATGACAACACTGTATTCGTACTAATTTATTGTTTGTTAGCACTGATGTGATGTTGGAAACCAGTGTGGAAAACAATCGTTTAAGACATGTCACTAATGGACAAACATACAGGTGTACACATAGACATATTTTTTTCTGATTGGCCTGGTTCTTAGATGTTTTGTTTATCTAATGTATTTGTTACAAAATATAGTATCGTTGAGTTAGTATCTCATAACACAAGTCTCGAACTTCTTTGGGGTTCAATCTGTGTGATTTGTCCCTATATATTTATTTATTCCATTATGTCATCATAGCACAAACACGTGCACAATGCGTCCGCCGTCGGTAAACAAACAATTTCAATTTCTTGAAATTGTTTGTTTGCCGAGATTACATTTATGCTAGCTGAGCCGCGCAATTTCGTCTGCGTAACATAAGGTTTCAGAATAAATGGGCTATTCAGTTGAATACAAACAAACTACAAATGTACAATGAATTTGTTCACCGAGGGAAGTACGTGAATATTTTTGTTTTGTTTAGGAATATGCATTACTGCATGACCCGCCGCTGATTGACTGACTGCCACCTTGGCTGCCTAGATGGGTGTGGCTGCAGGAAATTTCGTACATCCGCCGACCCGCTACTGGCAGACGTACCTAAAGAACGTGACTAGCCAGTTTCTGAAAAGCATTTATAAATTTTATTTAGTTTATAGATTAAATATATAATATAGAATAAAAAAGACACCATGAGATTTAATGTGGAATTAAAATGCGTTACAGAAACTGACTGTGTGTGTCTCCGTGCTCCATGACATGACTTACCAGCAAGAGATCCGCAACCTTGTGTTCCAAAATTTAAAAAAAAGGTTTAATAAAACCTAGCCAGTGAATAGCAAAGTCAAAAATCCGGTTTTGACGAAGGTATCCCAGAATCAAAATGAAATACAACCTTTATACAACCATCTCTTTTCATCCGTGATTAATGTCTGATGCGGTCGGAATCTAAATCAGTTCTCCAATTAAAATTCGTCTCATACAATTAAACTCTGATTCACAATACTTTTGTTATAGCTGCCAACTAATTAATAACATTTTTTTTTTCTTTAATATTTTATGAGGAACTGGTAACCCTGTGCCTTGTATTTTTTAACGGTACTACTATAAGTTATAAAGGTTATGATTTAAATAAGCACTATTTTCTTTAATCTCTGTAGTTAAAAAGGCTTTTATAAAAAAAACATGACAGCCTTATCATTGTCTAATTCCATAAAATCTGTACATATGAAATGTTTTGTCCTAAATGACTGACTGACTGACATATCAACGCACGTCCAACAGCTACTGATCGTAGTTGTTGACTATGAGGGTGTGGTCTTTGTATGACGTAGGTGATAAATAAATAAATAAATAAATATAGGGACAATTCATACAGATTGAGCTAGCCCCAAAGTAAGTTCGAAACTTGTGTTATGGGATACTAACTCAACGATATTATATTTTATAACAAATACATATATAGATAAACATCCAAGACCCGAGGCCAATCAGAAAAAGTTCGTTTTTCATCATGACCCGACCGGGGATCGAACCCGGGACCTCCTGGGTGGCGGTCTGGCGTGGTAACCATTACGCCATCGGTCGTCAATAAGAAAGTAGGTTTTTCCGAAAATCGCACGGGAAAGCGGGACACAAACGAAATTCGCAGGTTTTGCCAATATAATATCTGTAACTATTATGAGTCGGTCATTAGGAACAACAGAATTTCGCACATAAAACCGTGGAAATTCAACAATATCTTATTTATTTTTTTGGGGTTAGCAAACGATAACACTAGACTTAAAACTAAATAAAGTAGTTAACAAATATTTGTAAAAGTGCAACCAACAACGCTATCCACAAATTACTAATGAGAATTACGTGTGTTACATTTGGAAAGAAAAAATAAAAATGTAGATAAAATCACCATTACCTGTTGGACCAACTATTACGCACAACTAGTTGGTCCAACAGGAACAATATGATTTAAACACAATGAAATGAGAATCTAAGGTACATTAAACATTAGAAAGATTCTAAACTTATGTGTTGCGTGCTATGTAGTCAAATGCATAGGTGTGAATTGTTAAACTCAATGTTAAAAAAAAGAAACCGTATGAAACTAAGATAATTAAGCAATACGTAATATGTTTCTAGATTAATGAAATTAAAATAAATAAACAACACAAGCCATCAGTTATCTAACTAAGCAGTATTGAAGTATATCCAAACGAAATTCGGGATAAGTTTCGTAACCTCAACTTTATTTGTTTCGGCCAAATATTGTTGAGGAAAAACAAACTGGATTCCCGAGGGGCGTTTTTGTGTAGCCTTTTGCAATCATCAGCTTTTTGTATACATGACATCTGTTTGTTTATAACTTGTCTTGTGTTTTGACTTTCAAAAGGCGTAGAAAATGTTTTAGTGTAAGAAACGTGAGAAACTCATTTGGTTATTAAGTTTGTATCTGTGTGTATAGGAATTTGAAGTTTGACTTTATTCAAAACATAATCAAGTCTTTGTTTTTAGTGTTAGAAACATGAAAAAATTTGGTTACTAACTTTATTTCCTCCTCCTTCCTCCTTCCTTTCCTCCAACCTCCTTGGTGGACAACGCATTGGTAGCGCCCCTGGTGTTACTGATGTCCACAGGCGGCGGTGACCGCTTTCCATCAGGTGGCCCGCTTGCTTTGTTTGTCTACTGTATGACATTAAAAAAAAAATATTTTTATTCAATGATTTTTATAGGAAATATAAAAAATCTTGTCCACGAAGTTGATTCCGGAAGTATTAATTAAGTAATCAAATAATAATAATAAAATCTCCAAAAGTAATAAGTAATAAAAACTTGTTTATATATAACTATACAAATATATAAATATACTTTTATATTTCTGTATGAAGTACGATGTTACTACATACAGAAAGCTTATAGAAATCTATTCCTAGACAGAAAGTTTCGACAAAAACTTTCTTGATACAAAACATTGTTCATAAATATCTCGAATATGAATTCCTTGAGAAAAATT
Source organism: Endotricha flammealis (assembly GCA_905163395.2). Lineage (NCBI taxonomy): Eukaryota > Metazoa > Arthropoda > Insecta > Lepidoptera > Pyralidae > Endotricha > Endotricha flammealis. The sequence continues at coordinate 9,232,226 of LR990869.1, read as the reverse complement.
TTGCAAGATTCTTTCTAGGGTTTCGTACCCCAACAGATAGGATAGGATAAGAAAAAAGCGGAAATAGAATCACTCTATTGTCCGGCTGTATGTTTGTCAAATTCCCTGTTGTCCCAAAATTGTTGCTTTCCCTGATTTGGGTTCGGCCGTCTCAGCAATGTGTTTTTTCCTATATAGCTCACGAAGAATCACGTTTCTCGTACAGGAATATACAAGCAAAGAATCAACCTTAATGAAACACCGAGGGAATGTTCTAGATGTCTCCCGGGTCTATAAATTTAGCTTCAACGAGGTTCCTGTTGCCAAGACTACTTAACTAGGTTTGTTGGTTCATTTGGCACTCGACGCAATTTCTAGATATACCTACGTACAGTGCAATTGCAATACAATGCAACAATTTTAATACAAATGCAACAAATTAGTGTTTCACTTGACATTTCTAAAAATATTATGTTTCAAATTACTCCCACGTTGCAAAAGAGGGAAGTAATTTAATACCATTCCACTCAGTCTAATATCTTTGTAATTAAATTCGTTAAGAGTTGCAAGTTGTAGTTTTTCCAACGGAACGTAAACGAACGTCACTGCTTAGGGCTTATCCACATGACTGCGTTACGACATCGTCCACGTGGGACGGTGCAGTGCTGCGGTACATGTTGATACTCAGTAAATAAATATACGTAGATTTTTACGACACTGTAATAAATACGAACGTAAATTTTCACGTCAACTCGCCGCGCCTCGACACCGCGTCATCGTTTCATGTGAACGATGGCGATGTCCTGATGTGGACTAGCCTTTATTGTCAATCTGTGGTGGGCGTTCTTATGCCTAACTAATACAGGTGTCTCCTGTATACTAACTAGAGATACAAAATATGTACACATTTAATATTCATTTAACATTCGGTGCCGATGAATCTCACTTCAGTTAAATAGTTTTTGACATTTGTGGACTTAAACAATAACATTGTTGTGATGATTGACATTTGTCATGGACTTAAACAATAACATTATTGTTTATGTCCATAACAAATGTCAAAAACTATTCCACAGATAGTGTATCTGTATCGGCATTCTATTGAGACACGATTGAGACACCATTGAGAGTCCATTGGTGCATTTGTTTAGTAGAATCGGGCCCCTGGACACCACTACTACTCAACATCAGGTGGAGTGGAGTCAATTGTTTGACTAAATAAATTTAAAAAAAACGTTTTAAAGATTAGGTACTATTAGTATCTTGACCGCGGCAGAAAGAGGTTGTATTCTAAACGTTTGATATAAATATAAAACGTATGCGTGTTGAAGTCCCAATAAATATAAAATATAAAGATAATAATGGGTAACATTTTGTACTTTAGTGCCGTATCTTATGCAGGAAATATAAAATTTATTCATCTATCAAGATCGCTACGCTTGTTAAGTCAGCATAATGGTCGTTTAACTACTATTTAATTAATTGTAATGGCGTATAGGAATTATATCAATTTTATGCACTCAGCGACGCACTCCTAATTTGTGAGAGATTAATTAATTTTATAATTATCGATACACTTAAAAAATCGATTTTACACTGTTTAAAACTCATTCAATCGAATCTATTTCAAAGCAGAAATGCGTACATTCCAAAACATTTATTTTTTAATTTTATTTACAAATCTCTAATCTGAATTTGAGTTACAAATGTAATTTGTGACCAGTATGGACTATGACCACTACAGATTAAAATGAAACCTTTTTTAAAAATTATTTATTGGCCATATCGACTGATGAAAAGTCTGCAGTTTGCGACAGTTCCATAGTAATCTTAGTACAGTGCTACAATGATATTTATGAACGTGAGTGACGTTTGTAGGAGGGCGTTACTGTGGCATATTTTCATACATTTTGTCAAAGGCGAACTGTCGAAAAGTGACATACAATATGAACGGGAGTTGTAGTTCCAATTTCGGCCACGTTCATAAATAGAATTGTAGCACTGTACTTATTACTTCCTTGGACAGTTCTTAGTTAGGTTCTTCTTCTTTTCTTTCGTTTGGCAATCGGACTTCAGACCAAGATTCCGTTGTGCCATCTTCAAGTTATGCTTGTGTAAGTAATTAAAAGCAACGTAATCATGCTATCTCGACTCAGTATGCAGTGTCTGAGCTAAGACGCCCCGAAGAAAGATTTTGACGGCCGGATTCCTATCAAATATTTTTTCTATCGAAATAAATTATAAATAATATGATGTGAAGCAACTGTGAGATAGAATAGCTAAAAGAGCCTAGATACTTGAAAATCTGGACACAGGCGTGTGCTGAACCTCAATTCCACGGTGACAGAGAGCAACGCGGTCATGCATACGGAATAAGGTGTACCCATGTACTTTGTTGGGTCCTTCCAGAATTTTGTATTCAAATAAGGTGCGGTACTGAGTTTACATTTTAAAATTGCGGACCCTATCGCGAAAAGATTAAAGGATTGTGGGTAAGACAGGCATTTTCATTAATGAACTGCTTTCAGGCTCATCAAAATATTTTGGAGTGTTTAATGGAATTTATACTTTAAACAAAGTACCACTAAGTAGGTGCTAAAGTTTGTCATTCAAAAGGTTTTATGTCAGCTCACCGACCCATTAATTTTTGTTTGTTATCGGGTTTTTGCTAAATTTATTCATGTTTTTGAGGAAATTATAATTAAGTCATCGAAAGTTTAGAGTTACCAAAGTGGACGGAGGGTCTTTGTTAATATTTTGACACTAGCTTTTGCCCGCGACTTCGCCCGCGTAGGGTTTTTCGAGTTAATATAAGACAATCTGAAATAATGTGGCTTTCTATTGCTAAACAAATCAAAATCGGTTTAGAACATCCAGAGATTTTTTCAGTTAAAAACTGTCGAACGACAGTCTAACTGTAGTATTCCAAAACTTTCAATTTATCAGATGGATAAGCTAACAGCAAGCGTCGGAACAATTTGTATCACACCTGTAATTTGCTTTCCCGTAGGCTTTCAGTGTTTCAGGGAAACCTGTTGATATTGCAATGTACATATTCCACACATATATTATTCGATATATGACAGACTACATTTTCAAAACATTTACATAAACGTGACCAAAGAAAACATTGCGGAACGAAATAAAACAAAAGGGAATTTGAAACCTATTTGCGTTGAAAATGACTTTACTTTTAGAATAATATTACTCGTACGAAACTTTCCGCATTGTTTTGGAATAAATTATGCTGAAAAGGAGTATTATTGTTTGTTAAATGCATGAGGAAAACCGGTCGTGCCTTTTCGCACCTTCGCTTGTTAAATTGTTTTACTTGTGCTAATAATTGTTTGTTTGATGTTTAACTGAAAATTACGCAAATGTTAACAATTTTAAAAGAGAAGTAAAGTAATTTATATTAAACATTATATGTTACTCGCGGCTCCGCCCGAGTGTTCAAGGGAAAATGACAATTATTTTTCCCATGGGAATCTCGATCCCGTGGGAAAAAAAGTTTAAACTATCCCCAATAAAAAATTCATACCAATCCGTTTATTACTTTCGACGTGAAGGGAGGGCAAACAAACAAACAAACACACTGTCACATTTATATCATTAGTATGGATATGCATTTTGTTATTATAGTTTTTTGTCACAAAAAAAGGTCACGAGACTATCGATGAATGTTATTAAAATTAATGACACCTTGTATTATGGCCCTTACTGTCAAACCAAAAAAGAAAAAGAAATAGCTTGAGACTTAACGACTAACGTTGAATTAAAATTAACGTTTTAGAAACTGGCTGTATTTGCATTTTACCAAAAGCAAAATTAAAGGGATAGGCTTAAATTTCGACAAATTCTTAAGGCGTGTACGCACGACCGAACACGAACATAACATCGAACACGAACACGGAACATGTGGTTCGCACGTGTAGACGTAAATTAGCAAAGCGAACATGAACACCTACAAACATAGTTCTACTTGTATTCGCGCGCCACCATTCACGACCGAACAAGAACATGGTGTCGAACAAAAGAGGCTACCAAGCCTTACTCTTTTAGTTCGATGTTCTTGTTCGGTCGTGCTGAGAACATCATCCACACAGAACAACCAAATTGGATCGACACGAACACTTTTGACAAATAAATTGTTTGATGTTCGTTAGTGGTACGCACGTGCGAACAAAGTGTTCATGTTCGATGTTCACCATGGTCGTGTTCGGTCGTGCGTACACGCCTATAGATCCTCTATATTCTAGAGATAAATGAAGTGCCACTTTTGAGTTAAAATTGAAGATTAATTATTTTGTCTTGTACTTTTATTTGAGGAATTCATCAATTTCCTTTATCAAGCGACCTTCTAATCTAACGGGCAGCCTTGGCATTCTAATGCTCTCAATTTCAAGGCCTACCAAACCAACATTACAATGGTACAGACCCATGTAATTAAGAACAGTGTGCGCTCAGTGAACTTAATAGCTTTCCTGCCAATAAACGCAAATTGATTCCCTCAAAGTGTCGTTCAAAACTGTTGGGACTCGACTCGGTGTCAATTTAATAGGTAAGTGGGAATACTTGACCAGTTTTAAAACGAACTAATTGAGAAAAATACAATGTTCGTACAGCTTGAATAAATAAATATTCTTGGACGATACAACGCCATCTAGTCCCAAACAGCAACTAAGCTTGTACTATGGGTACTAGATTGCTGATAAATATACTTTAATACTATTTTTTTTTGTAAATAAATACTTATTATACATAGAAAACATCCAGACCAAGGCAAACAGACATGTTCATGCACACAAATGTTTGCCATGCGCAAGATTTGAACCCGCGGCCCTCGAGATAAAGTGATCATTGCTAGCCACTCGACCACCAGGGGCCTGATTCTACTAACACAAATGCACCAATGGACTCTCAATGGTGTCTCAATTGTGTCTCAAAAAAATAATTTAGATTGTTATTTTTTTTTAAATATTGATGAGTAAACAGCAACTAAGCTTGTACTATGGGTACTAGATTGCTGATAAATATACTTTAATACTATTTTTTTTTGTAAATAAATACTTATTATACATAGAAAACATCCAGACCAAGGCAAACAGACATGTTCATGCACACAAATGTTTGCCATGCGCAAGATTTGAACCCGCGGCCCTCGAGATAAAGTGATCATTGCTAGCCACTCGACCACCAGGGGCCTGATTCTACTAACACAAATGCACCAATGGACTCTCAATGGTGTCTCAATTGTGTCTCAAAAAAATAATTTAGATTGTTATTTTTTTTAAAATATTGATGAGTATTTTGATACTTTGATACTTGTCATATGTATATGTAAATGAATTATTACTTTTTGAAGATCTGAATATCAATGTCGGTCTACAGAACTTTTGAAGTAACATTGAATAACTACGGAAAACAACAAAATTGGTTTTTAAATCTAGGAGTATTTCAATGCATCCGAACCCCTTTTGCCTGAAGCGTTGTCAATTTATAACTTTGTTTACAATCGTTTTAAAGTTCTTATATTCAAATATTGTAGTAAATATTGTCTGAAGGTCACGATGGGATTGACATGAAAATGTACCAGACCAATGTAATACTACTTATGTTTTAGTTTAACAAATAAAAAGGCGGATTGTCTGAAAAAACTGCATTATGTCTGAAAAATAAACTCATAAAATGCAAAGTAACAGTGACTCAAATGCGAAAAACATGGTTCGGGCATTTATGTTTTTATAGCTTTTTATATCAACAAAATGTACCCGTAAATAAGACAGGCACCTTGGAAAACATTTTACTGTCAACTACGCAGAACATTATTGGAGAAATAAATGTGCGTTCTTTTGAGTAATTTCCATACTGTGGACGGAGTCGTTGCCGAGATCATTTGAGTAAGCCCGAGTAAATAGGCATTGTTATGGAATGATAAATTGAGTTTTTTCTGTATAAAAACTGTAGATTTTTTATGAAGTTGACTGGTCCGGGGAAGTACGTTTTACAGAATAAAAAAATCTTCGTTTCGGTCATTGATTGAGAGGTACACGAGCATAAACTCTTTTAGTATTATCCTTTTAATAATGTCCTACTGTAAACACAACAGCTTCGCAGATAGAGGGGGATAGGGTCCACCGTGTTCAACAAAAATTAGCACGTTAAGGCGTGTACGCACGACCGAACACGAACATGGTGAACATCGAACACGAACACGGAACATGTGGTTCGCACGTGTGGACGTAAATTAGCAAAGCGAACATGAACACCTACAAACATAGTTCTACCTGTGTTCGCGCGCCACCACTCAAGACCGAACAAGAACATGGTGTCGAACAAAAGAGGCTACCAAGCCTTACTCTTTTGGTTCGATGTTCGTGTTAACAATGTTCTTGTTCGGTCGTGCTGAGAACATCGTCCACACAGAACAAACAAATTGGATCGACACGAACACTTTTGACGAACAAATTGTTTGATGTTCGTTAGTAGTATGCACGTGCGAACAAAGTGTTCGTGTTCGATGTTCACCATGTTCGTGTTCGGTCGTGCGTACATGCCTTTAAATGTAAATAATTCGCAAACGGTTCATTGCATTGAAAAATCTTCCCACACCTTCAATGTTTTAAGAGAACTATTCAATAACATGTGATACTTTTCGATAAGCAGACGAAGTTGCGCGCGTTAGCTTGTGAATATACGTGTAAAAGTGCCAGCTATCTACATCAATACGCGTACCATTTTATCGTAAATCAACTTGTTTTACAAGTTCGCTGATCGCACGTGTAATGTATCGTGTTACCTACATCGGAGTTGACTTGTGGTCTGTGTACACATGTCTAGACAATAACAATCGAACCGTACTAAGACGAATGCGCAGACATGCTTATAATTCGAAATGGCAAACAGATACACGCTTTGTTTTACAATATAAACATTACTTAAATGTCGGGAAAATTTTCATAATTTGGAGTTTTTTTAATAACTTTTTTTTATAAGGTGGCAAACAAGCCTACACCTGGATGCTAAGCGGTCACCGTAACCTATGGAAGCTGGCAACATCGGGACAATCACTCACGCGTTGCCGACCCTGTAAAAATATAATAACTATCTGTTATCAGCGGCTTCGACCGCGTGGTCCATAGGATCTGCCACTGATTTATTTTTGATTGGAAGATGTTTTTCCGGGATAAAAAATTGCCTATGTCACTCTCCAGACCTTCATATCCCCAAAAAATAAATCTCGTCAATCCGTTTGTTACGTTCGATGTGAAAGAAGGACAAAGACACACTTTCGCATTTATAATATTAGTATGGATGTAACCGAGATCATTAGAGGATTATTTAAATTTTATTCTTCCGTCTTGTTAGTACTGAATATTTTCTAAAAGAAACTTTATTTCCAATGAAAATACGAATTAATTACGTTGAATTTGCAGCAAGACTGCAGAGTAACATGGAGTTGGATAAAGTTTCGCAATCTGATTCGCCTTGTTGGCGCTTTGATGGATGTAGATTGTTTTAGTTAGGTACCTTTTAGTTCCTGAGAGCACTTCACCTCTACGTCTGCCCGGGGATTTTGTATTATAAACAAATAACCTGTATATTGTATAATATAATTAGATTTTATAGGAACCTTATAGAATTAAAACGGACGGTTGAAGAAGAGTTTTAAAAATATGGAATTTCTCCTTTCTTCAGTAACAATGTTTCATAGTTGCACGACTCGTTTCAACGTTATCGATTACAGGCAGTCGTTAAGCAAAGTCAGTGATGATCAGATTGCTCAAAAACTCTCTAAAACATTTGTAGGTACATGTCTTAATTTAAAACCAGATCCAGTTGGTTCTAAACTGTATTAACCGAACCACTGGATCTAATAAAAAAAATCGATTGTGTAATAGAAATTCGGTGAAAAACACGTGCAAAGTAATTGAATGATATCAAAAGTAATGAATATTCAAATTCATAATACACACATATTTTTTAAATACTCGCCAAGTAGGTTTACACGTGTTGTTTTTAAAATCACTCCACGTCCTATATGCGACGTGGCTTCGTTTTCGTTGTACTATGTTATTGTGATTATTTTGCAGTGGAGTGCACCGGACCGCACTCTCGCTACTAATAACGATCTATGTAGTACTATTTTCCTACCCCTTTTTTAGGGTTCTGTTAGTAATCCGCAGATATAAACGAAATACGATTATCTATGAACATGGTCAGAAAGTGCGCGAATTTGCGAAAGTTAATATTTTTTGCGTGAATACGTAATATATTATATTGAAATTCTAAAAAAGACAACAGATTGGCTAGATGACCATAATTTAGAAATCAACTATAATAAAACAAAAATAATGATATTTCACCCCTATCAGAAGCCACCGTTGAATATAAAATTAAACTTTAACGGCATAGACTTAGAGGTAGTCAACGAATTCACCCTGCTAGGCGTAAATATCGACAGCAACATAAATTGGAAATCTCACACTCGAAAACTCTGCAGTAAATTATCTAAGTTTGTGTATGCACTCAGAGAAATAAAAAAATCTACTGACAGCGAAACCGCCACAGTAACATAATATTATGCTTACTACTCATGGCTGAGTTATGGCACGCTTCTATGGGGAAATGGAACAGACTGGAAAAAAAATTTTACATTGCAGAAACGACTCATAAGAATAATACATAATATTAAGCCCACTGATAGTTGCAAACCCTACTTTAAAAAATAAAAAATATTGACTTTGACTAGTATCTACGTTTTAGACATGTGCAAATTCGTCCGTAAATATCCCACTTTATTTCCTAAAAAGAAAGATAAAATATCTAAATACCCAATCAGACATAGAAATAGATTACAGATACCTTCCTCACACCGTCAACTGCACTCATCCAGCCCACTTGCCATGTCCGTAAGAGTATATAACAAACTGCCTGACCACATTATAAACATAGAAAATGATAAGAAATTTATTCAAATAATTAAGGAATTACTAATAAATAAATGTTATTATAATATCAATGAATTCCTAGAAGACAAATATATCTCATAAAAATAATACATAATATCTGTGAATTAAAAATATAATAAACATACATACTTTTAATATAGATAATAATAATAATACAAATAATATAATACCTAAATAATTGAGTAATAGACATACAGCGGCCCCTCTCTCATTGCAGCGCCCATCAGGGTTCTTAATTGTTACTAGATTTAAGATGACACCTGTATACCTACATTAAGGAAGCAATAAATGATTGATTGATTGATTGATTGATATTGTAAAATAAAACAAATAAAATCGAATTAAAATTCCACTGATAAAAAATAAGCAGTGAATCTCTTATCAAACGAAACGCACTACTGCTGCCGGTATTCTGGGCTAAGAGTAAGAGGTCAATTCATCTCAAAAATGACCTCTTAAATATTAGGCAGACTCGCTTTCACGGATTTTTAACATTGGAAATGTTTTTTCGATCGCTTCTGTAGGGCCCCCGTTTTCTAGGTACAAAAGTGCGACATACCGATATTTCCGTTATTTCTAGGTCAATATAGTTAATTGAGGTGTCAAAATATTTGTATTGACGAGATTAATCATATACAAAAAAGTAAAACTGACATAATCATATATTTCTTTCATAAAAAAAAATGCTCTAAGTGGTAATTTTTTGGTGTACCTTGTAGGCCCAATATCTACTCTTATTTATGATATTTTTTACATAATCACAACATGTACATATTCAGAAAGGTTATATCTCGGGATGTTTTTCGAAGTTTATGAAAATAATAATAAACTTGGGAGTTATGACGATTTTAAGATCTAGGTTTGTTTTCAAACATGTTCTTACAACAAAGCTGTATACTGCGCCTAAGTATAAGGAAACCGCTGTATTTTCCATTATGAATAAATAAAACGTTTTGAAAAATAAAATAGATTTTCTGTTTTATAATACCGAAGTTCATTTCCAATACTATTTGAAGGCCATGTGGTGCATGAGATCTGTAAATTTTTGTTAGTGTTTGTGTTAATAAAATTATTAAATAATTATTTTCTTTCTTTCAAAAGAAGTGTTCGTATCCAAGGATGCGTATAAACTACATAATAATCTCCCTTTCCTATGGGAACAATACACCTGTGTGTAGATGAATGTACAATAAAATATTTTTGGCGACTGTCGACATCGTAAGCGGATTAGGCTAAGCCGCACCTTTTCGGATTAAAACTTATATTATTACTTATATAAAAAATTGGGCTATATTCATAACAGATTGCTGGATCCTTTATGTGTCACTCCCACATCTAAACGTATTATACTTATATCATAGCTTGTAATACACGACTGGGTAGAAATTTTATGAAGGCTTCCCCCGAGGACTTCTTTTTTTTTCGTTGAGAGTTCAATGTACTTGGAACTAAATAATATTTATGACGAAGAATACAAACTTTCTTTATAATAATAGTTTAGAAAGATCACACGCAACATTTATTACGCGATTTTGCCAAATTGGCATGCGGACTATTTGTGACTAACAAAAAAATCGTGCATAATTTTTTATTTGGCTGCCCCCAACCCCTTAAAGGACCCCTCCTTTAAGGGGGGGGGGGGGGGTGAAATATTATATTCGTAGTTTTCAAGGTAGGAAGCAAAGGGAACCGTGTTACCCCGAATTTAACGCGAGCGAAGCTGCAGGCAAAAGCTAGTTACTTATAAAGCTCTATAAATATGTATGTATGTAATAATCACATCAATCTTTACAATATAATACAAAATCTAATGTAAAGATTGATGTGATCTTGATTCAGCAGAGACTTATATACATTAACTCACAAATTCTGATAGATAGGGATTTTGATGCGCATTACTTGTTTGCGAACTTAGTTCGACATCATCCATATTCCATTAGACACTTTGGTAATAAGTTATTGAAACTGTGAATGTCGTATGGATCCGAAAAAATATATTAATTTCGTAAAATTATATACTTTCCATCGCTTCCATCGCATCGTAATGGAAGCTAGATTAAGAGTGCCTAAGGACGTGTATACATCTGCCATTTCTCGCAGAAGTTATTGCAATATCGAATATCGTCTACATATCATAACTTCCTGCCTTCCATAAAACTTTCCTGATAACACGATGAACAGAGTATCTTTCGGCATTTCTTCTCGTCAATGGTCATTCGGAAATGTTGGCAGATTAAAAAATATATCAAAAATTGTAAAAGGGATGTCTAAAGAACAGAACAGAATAAAGATATATAGCCGGATCCACACCAGACGATTCAACGCGATCCAAATGCGTCTATTGGAACGAGATCTTGCCACACGCATTTTGATCACGTTCCGGACCCGGCTTTCAAACTTTGACTTTGATCACTTTGACAAAACGCCTCGGAAACTAGCCTGTTCGCCGTTGTCGCGTCATAACGTGGGCGCATCATAATTTGACTTAATCATAGTTGCAAAAATGTGGTCGTCGACATTAATGTCGCCCGTGGGCACACCCACTGCTCTAAGTGTTATAATATAAACGCAGAAAGTACAGTAAACTAATATAAACTTAGTCCCAGCTTAAGTTAACTTAACAACAAGTTGGAATATCGCATCCTTGGACAGCAAAATTTGTTGCCTCGATTTGTGTAACTTTAGAGAGCACCATCTTATAACTAGACTGGACTAATATTATTAATTTATCGCGTTTTTATTACCATTTTACATGAGAATTTTTGAAGTTATATTTTTTAATTTTCAAGCTTGACATTTTTTTAATTACCTACCTAAGGAAGCACTAGTACGCATTAGTAGTAGAGTTAATTAAAATGCATGTATGAATATTCTGTACTCAATCACAAGCATCAAACATTAACTTTTTCCAAAAGTTTTTCCACATTAATTTTATTTTTTAATAAAATAAATAAAAACTTACGAACTTGTTTGTCTGTTTGTGTTTTATTTATTAAAAAAACCAGAAAGTTAAAAATAGCTCTTGTGTAAACTAATGTCAAAGGCCAAACCATTAAAATGCAAATTATGAACAAGAAGCTATTTTTAGATACATAGGAGAATTATGTATTTCACAACGGCAATTTGCATTTTGTTTACACCTGCACAGATTGACAAATATGAATTTTGTAGCATATTTTATTCACCTTAACTACTTAAAACGAGATAGGTACATAGTACTATAGTTACGTACTTATTTTATAATGGTGCAAATATTTGTTGCACTAAGCGTGGGCCGACGACGCACTTGCCCAATTTCTTTTCTGCACAATTCTTCAAATGTGGTAATTTCATCAAGAAGTCCACTGCTGGACATCCCTCAAACGTTTCCAGCACGTCCGGTTGGCAGCCTGCATCCAGCGGCTGCCAGCGACTTTCCTTAGGTCGTCTGACCACCTTGTAGGCGGTCGTCCTACGCGTAGATATTTTGGAGTGCTAGAGCAATTATTATGTAATAGGCTTGCTCGACCGGGGAAGTACCACCCTCTCACAGAATATCGACGTGAAGCAGCAATGCGTTTCGTTCGGTGAGTGAGAGATACGGAAGCCCAACTCCTTCCCTACCCCCTTTTTCCCCGTCTTCTTTCCCTTCCCTTCCTCCTACCTTTCATCCAACCTCCTTGGTGGACAACGCATTTGTAGCGCCCGTGGTGTTACTGATTTTCATAGGCGGCGGTGACCGCTTTCCATCAGGTGGCCCGCTTGCTTGTTTGTCTGCTGTATGACATAAAAAAAGATAACTATGAGGTAATTTACAAAATGAAAATTAAAAAAAACACATATTGAAGAAGTATAACATCTGTCTACATGTAGCGTGACTATCGTGTCTGAAGGAATTATAGTTTGAGTCTTAAGACTTGTAAGTACACAAGACATGCTTGTTCCTCCTTGCTATTACTAATGCCGTTCTAGTTTAGACGATGCTTTTACGACCTAATTACAACTACTATCAAGACAGAGGACACCGAATGAATTGTAATTAATAATGAGACTTAAATAATCCTACAGAGGCATAGAATGTCATGATTAAGGTTCGTTGTATTCGTGAAGTTCATCATAAAGTTATCTCTATCCAGCTATCTAACGGAGAGTTGCACGAAAATATTTGTGTTAATGACACATTAAGTCTGAAACTATCTCAATCATTAACTTTAGAATGTAATTCCGTTCACCGTAAAGGTTTTAAGATGAAATTGCAATTTTTACATGAGCAATTGACAGCATTCCATCCGGAAAATCAGTCCTTGCCTTGGACTGTTTCCCTACATTTCACTTCACGGCAAGGGGCCGTGGCACGGGGTATTTAGAAACATATACCTTCAATCCGAAAACACATACAATATGATACTTTTCCAAACCTGGACGTTAACTCTTAAATAAACCAGGTATCATCAGTAACTATATTGACTACCTCCGTGGCGTAATGGTTACCACGCCAGACCGCCACCCAGGAGGTCCCGGGTTCGATCCCCGGTCGGGTCATGATGAAAAACGAACTTTTTCCGATTGGCCTCGGGTCTTGGATGTTTATCTATATATATGTATTTGTTATAAAATATAATATCGTTGAGTTAGTATCCCATAACACAAGTTTCGAACTTACTTTGGGGCTAGCTCAATCTGTATGAATTGTCCCTGTATATTTATTTATTTATATCGCTTATCGTCACCTGTAAAAACACTATTAATTATAATAAACAATTAAACCCATCTATATACTAGCTAAGGGCGTTGTAGCTTAACTTGTTCATTCATCATAATGCTTTATCTTATTAAAAATATTCTCCCCATACAAATTATGAAGGTGTCGTTGTCCTGGTTACGTCATCACTCTTCCCAACATTTGTTATGCTCAGAATTCGCTTACTTCGGAAAAGTTTTCCTGTTTTCCCTCTGTCGTGTAGTGAATATTATTATATAAAAAATCAGATAGGCTAATCCGATAATAGGCGTATCGTGGAGCATTTCGTGAGCTCGCACAGAATGCTCGGCCGATGGAATAACTTTAAGGTCCCAAAATGACAGCACTGTCTACACCACTGAATCTTATTGGCCGTGAGGCTGTTTAATTACAAGAAAATTTCTCTCTTTTATAGAACATAAAACTAAATTGCCATACAAAATTTATATTATGTACGATTATTCCAACGTTTGAGCTGCGTCAGGCGAACATTGCCTCTTTATCATTGTCGGTTTTTGAAGATGCTCTTAAGAAATTCGGCTGAGCTGCTCGTTGGGGCACGTTCACACAGACCGAACATTTGGCTCGTGCGCCAGCAAAATGCTCGCGAGCAGTGCTCGGTCGGTTTGAACACGACATTATCGCGCCAAAATACCATAAACCATCACCACGAACACTCTAGGTACTCTTTCTGTAGAATAATATTCTCTTTTTTGCTCTTATTAACTTACTACATGCCATGTCTTTTGTGAAATTCGAAAATAATGTAGAGAACCAATCTACATATAACTGATATAATACCATTTCTTGTAGTCCTTTACGTGGAATATTTGGAAACCTGATATTAATAGCCGTATATAAAATTGACGATCCTTTTTCCTATTTTATTGCAATTATACGTAGAAAAGACGTACGAGAAATGTGACGTTTATTACTATGTGTATAACCCATCGAGTATGTATCCTAAGGAATACGTACTCGATGGTAGAACAGATCAAACGACACCGAAGAATTTAAATTATTACTCTTCCTTTGAAAGAAATGTATTATTTCTGAAAGATCCGTGCAGTCGATGCGATCGTCAAACTTCCTTTGTTTGTATAGTCAGGAAATTGCGTACCCTATGTTCTTACCCCTGCTTAGGGAAGTGTCGGGGTCTGCCGGGGCGTCTCCCTTAGAAGGGGAAAATCGATTAAAACCTGTCTGTCACCAACTGTTAAGACTTCCGCTACATTGCACATGACTTTGGCAATCGCCAGGATTCTTAAAAATAAAAAATCAAATGTACGTAAAATTTTATCCAGAAATGTGACAGATAGGGAGGGGAATCTTGGTGTATCGTACACAAGCATGGATGAAGGACATTGGTTTTAATCTGTCTCATTTCTTAAAATCACTTACGTTGGTGAAATTGAAATCTGTCTCTGTACCTATTAGGTACATAATGATATAATAGCAATATGACTATGACACACTCGTAAGATTATAAAAATACTTCTTTTTGTGTGCTTCCTGCAATTCGTGTCAACTGCATAGCTGGTGTTAGTGTTCTCAATTCACCTTACGGTCATTGACTTTACTTGACGACTGTTACCTATCGACAACAGTCGGGAACGACAGCTTAACGTGCCGGCCGGTGCACGGAGCTTCTCGAGATTTTTTTAAACGTGAAATACTAGCAATTTTTTAATTCTGACACAAAATTAAAATCACGTCCATTGCCCCAAACAATGGGTGCAATGATGCCGTTGTAATTATGGTTACGTATTGACTATTCATTACGTGGCCATCCGTCTGTATTGTTCCTTAGGCGACAGTAACGGTAGGACTCCGCACTCCGCGGTATTCAACTAACATAGGGTTGACGATTTTTTTTTAATAATTTTTGTTTTGACGAGTATGTAAGAACTATTGAGAATTTTGTAACAAAGTTGATGTAAAAAAAGAGATCGCGCCTGATCTTGTATTAAAAACAGTTAAAATCTAGTCTCAATCTAGCGCATTATATTTTGTATGATCAGTGCTATTCTTGTAGTAGTAACAATCTCACTTGAGCATAAGCATGAATATAAACAAGACAGCACTTGAGATTGTTACGACGATACGAGATAAAATCGAGAAGAGATTTTTTTTTAAATATTTTGTAATAAATATTGACACAGGAAATTATGCATTTGCTATGGTGTGCCATAAAGAGTACGAATTCCTATATCGAGACTAGAAATTTCCGAACATAATCCTATTTTAGAAAAGATTACGCCTTAAAAGTGACTAAAATAAAGTCACATATAGGGTTTTTTCATGTGGGGTTTTAACGATAGCAAATTCCGTCCACTAAAGTGAGATACGCCTACTTTGGTATGTGTTAATTTAATCGAACGCTGAACAAAAGCCGCGAAAAATAAACGAAGAATAACGCCCTCCGTGCGCCGACAGTATTTCATTAAAGTAGGGTTGTCAAAGCGCAGTTTTTTTTTTAATTTCACTTTTTAGCTGATACCTAATAAAAGCATCCACCAAAATTCAGAACAGGAGCTATAGCATCGCCTATACTGCGTGCTGCATACACTTACACATTTTTTTTACTTTAACACCTTTTCTAGAGCGAGAAAAAGTGCGCTTCCGAGTGATAGATAAAATATTGTAGAAAGGCACTTTTGTGTTAAAACGATTTTATTTAAAAGTATTTTATTTTAGATTACTAAATGTAGTTAGTCAATACATATCTTAAGAGAGATTTGCGTCCCTTTATGTCTTCTATTATACTGTTTAGAGGAATTACTTATTTGAGGTGAAGTTAACAGCATCCATCTACCACCGCTCCGCTCGTCAAGGGAATTCACACGCACTCTGGAACCAAACTGGTCGTATGCTTGTCTGCCTCCTTTAACTGGTATAAAAATAAATTCTTTCAAAATTATATTTTCAAAAAGTTGTATTGCACATCCATGACGAAGTCTAGAACTGGGTTGTGGATTTAATTAAGTTATGGTTACCGAGATAAGTTTCTGTAAATTTATTTGTTTTTTTTTTTAGATATGAATATTGCTATCCTACTGGATTTATTAATTTTTATTTTTATTTGCATTATTTATCATGTTTACACAGGGTAAATGGTGAAAAACAAATTCGCGGTGTGTGTGTATGTATGTGTGACCACAACACTAGCTAAACGCCAATTCTCTTTAACGAAAATTGACAAAATCTAATTTCAATCTCACACGTTATTTTTTTCCTCGCTCATAGATAGTTTGTGAGATTGAAACAGAATTGAATTTATTACCAACATTGACCAACCAAAATTGAAAATGAGTGGTTTTTTAGTGCGTTTGTGTAAATAAAAAAAATCCGATATTGTCCGCTAAGATTAAGAAAATTAAAAATATATTTGGTTCTGTGTAGGCAACCCTATGATCTATTCCAGATCATTGAGTAGCATATTGATGGATAAACCCAAACTTTTGGTGTTTCGGTCGAATTTTGCCTCGCTTCGTAAATCACTCCGCGCGTCGTTTGCCTCCTGAATATGTTATAATTTGAATTGATGTGTGTCGTATAGAGTTTGTGAATTTTGTATCTGTAAATATGTTTTTAGTACCTAACGTAATATAGCATGGTTTTAGCAAAGAAAGTCAATTACTTATTTATCTATATATATATAAGTAGATGTATTTATCTTTTAATAATTAGACTTTTGAGTTGCTCTATTATTTTATTAGAGAAACATCAATTTAAGTTTTAAACTAATTTTCACATATTATCAAAAAAACACAAATAGACAAATCACTCTTTAAAATCAAAACGTCATACGTCATCTTCTTCTTAAAACATAAACTATAAAGTAAAACCTCAAAGAAGTATTTCTTTACATCTCCCCCCCTCAAAGAAAATAAAATAATAATAAATGCAATCTTCTACATCTACTCTTCTTCTTCTTCTTCAGTTTCCAGTGTGAGCAAAGGAATAAGTTTTGTTATATGAAATAAATTTGATTCTGTTTTTTTGTGACCTGTATCCACTCTATAAATGGAGTTAGAAATCTTCTCAATCACCTTGTACGGACCAATTCTCAATTCTTCTAATTTTTTTCTATTCAATTTGTTTCCATTTTCCACATACACCATGTCTCCTACATTAAATTCATAATATTTCCGATTTTTATCAAAACGTCTCTTGTTGTAATTATGTGATTTTATTGTATTACTCAATGCTATTTGTCTATCATCTATCCAATTACTTTGTGATATTTCTAGTTTGAATTCTTTCGGTAAAATTGAGACGTCTGTGCGATATAAAAGATAACTCGGCGAAAATCCAGTAACCGAATGGCAAGTTTCGTTGTATTTCCTTACACATTCTTGAGCTATTGTTGTCCATGCTTTTCTATTCTCTCTTCCATTTACTTTACATCTGATTTTATTTACTAATGTTTGATTCAGTCTCTCATTTAGACCATTAGAAAACGGCGCATTTACCGCCGTAAATATTATAGGTATTCCTTTGTCACTTAAAAACTGCTTAAATTCATTTGAGTTAATGCCCGGGTATTGATCGGTAAGAAGTAATCCAATATCCTCATCAGCTATATTCGTAACTAGTTTTATAAAATCTTGTGCGGTTTGTGTCTTTGATGTGAGAATAAATGCATATCTGGTAAAATGATCTACTAGTAGATGTAAATATTTTTTAGTTGATCGTGAACCTCCAAAACCACCTATGGTGTCTATCGAGATTATTTCAAATGGTCTTGTAGCCGGTCCCAAATGAGACATAAATCCAAATTTGTCGTGTCCTCTCGATTTATTTTTAATACAAACCTCACAATTTTTACAAATATTTCTAATATTTCTTATTAAATTTTTTGCAGTATAAAATGGACTAATTGTCTTTTGCATTTGACCGAATCCAATATGACACAAATTTTCATGTACATTTTTTATCAATTTCATGCTAAACTCTTCCGACAAAATAATCTTCTCTTTACTTCTGAACCTTTTTAAATACAAGTTGTGTTTCCTTATTAATTCTCTTTTTTCCTTTTGTAAATCCTTATTTCTATTCTGATCTGATAAAATATCTTCCAGTTTAACCAAGTTTACAATTTTTAGTTGCTCATCAGTATTTGTGTCAATTTCCAACACAGGATTTCTGCTTAGGCAATCTGCTTCCAAGTTTCGACTTCCAGGGGCATACTTTACTTTAAAGTCATATTGCGATAAATAATATGTTAAATCTCCTAATTCTTCATCAGTTCTAGATTTTAAATTCATATTCTCTAGCGGCTTGTGATCTGAATAAACCGTAAAAGACTTGCCTATTAACCAGTACTGCCAATATCGTACGGCTTCCTTGATCGCCAAACATTCTAAGTATATTGCCTTCTTTTTCTTTTGGCTCTCATTAAGTTTTTTTGAAAAATAAGCTACAGGTTTCTCTTTGCCATTAGGCTGTACCTGTTTCAAGATCGCTCCAACACCTTCAATAGAAGCATCTGTATAAATATTAATTGATAAATTCTGATCGAAAATTTCCAACACTGGTTGAGAACATAACATATTCTTTATGAGATCAAAAGTATTCTGGCATTCATCAGACCATATAAATTTTTGGTTCTTCCTCAATAAATTATGCAACGGATCCAAAATTATAGCACTCCTAGGTATATATTCATGATAAAAATTGATTTTCCCTAAAAATTGTCTTACATTTTTTTGTGTTTTAGGAATAGGAAAATTCTTTATCGAGATCAAATTATCATTTATCGGTTTAACAGAATTATTCTCAATTATATGACCTAGATATTTCACCATATTGGATGCAAATGAACATTTAGTAAACTTCAATCTGAAACCTTCAGTTTCGATCGCGTTTAATAATTGAGTCAAATGATCAATGTGTTCATCAAAAGTTTTTGAAAATATAAGAATGTCATCTATATAATTAACAGCAAAATCAGTAAGCTTATACTTTCTTAGTATATTGCTTAAAATCCTTTGGAAGATCGCCGGAGATGTCTTTAATCCAAAAGGTAAGCAGGTCCATTGGAAATGTCCATCCTGTGTTATGAAACCTGTTTTTTTTCTATCTTCAATTCGTAAAGGTATGGACCAAAATGCAGAATTTATATCCAAGGCTGAAAAAAAAATACAATTTCTAGTCTTAACGACTAAGTCATCAATTAACGGGAAAGGTTGAGCTTGCGGTACTATTATCTTGTTTAAATCTCTGAAATCTATACAGAGTCTGGATCTCCTGTTATCTTCTTTTTTAAATGCCAATGTCACTGGTGCAGCAAAAGGACTGTAAGATTCTTCTATCATCTTATTGTCTAAAAGTTTTGCAATCTGTTCTTCTATCTCTTTTTTATCTTCTATAGTACATCTGTAAGGCCTCTTACTACAGTATTTGTCTACCAATAAGTCAATTCGTGCTTCATATTCGTTAACTGTTCCTACGTCATATTTATTTTTAGCAAAAACTGATTCATATCTATTTATCAATTTATTTATTTCAGATTTTTGATATTCATTTAAGTGACTCACTTTCATTTCAAAATCCTCTACTTTCATGTGTTCATTAAAATTTATCTTGTATTCTCTATCTATACTTCTTATTATTGTACTAATTTCTTCTGTTTTTTGTTTACTTTCATTATTAATCTCATTTTTCTGAGTAATTTGTAAATCTTCATTTTGTATTAATTTAAAAGTTTTTATCAAGTCCAAGCCAATTAGAAAATCATATCTAAAATTCTGTTCATCAATTATGTACACATCAACAGACTCCTCTAACTCAAATATCTTTATTTTCAACTTCGTCAAACCACTCGTTTTTTTAACACCATTAATAGTTACTAAATCCGCTATATTTAAAGTGTTACCTTTATTTTTCACCATCAATAATTTAGAATTAATCAAGGATACATTCGAACCTGAATCGTAAACTCCATATATTTCTAATTTATCCTCCAATAATAGTTTGACATTTATTAATGGTGTTACTACTAGTTTTTTTGATCATTTTCATTCAATTCCGCTTCTATTACTGAGTTATTTACATGCTTAATAAAATTCCTCTTCATAGTATTTCCTTCGTTTACTCTAAACCAACATGCATCTTCTGGATGGTAACGAGTCCCTTTATTTAATTTTTCACAAATCTTACACTGCTTTAAATCTTCATTTCATATTTTCTCCTGTTCATTAAAGGTCTCTTACGTACCATGTGTTCATACTTGCTCACCTCATTAAACAAATCTACTGTATCCTTTAATGCTTCTCTATCAATCTTATTAAGTATAAACTCTGGTAAACCGGCTGCAATAAGATCCAGAAGGGTACCCGAATCAATAGATCTTCTCATATCTAATAAAAGTTTTTCCTTTCTAATAGCGTAGTCCAATAATGATCCCTCTTTGTATCTAAATAATAAGGCATATGTAACTGGATTCCATCCCTTGTTTGCAAAGGACTCACAAAATTTATTTTTCCAAATTGACCATTCTGAATCAATTGTCAATTTAATAATCATGGAACTGTACCAGTCTACACAGCTCTTATCCATAAACAACCTTAGTATTTCAATTTTCTTTTCATCTGTTGTCACATCAAAGCGTAAACATTCTTTTTCAAAAATATCTATCCATTGATTTGCATTAAAACTTTTACTTGAAAACTTTTCTATCACAAACTTTTCTGCAATGTGTTTCAAGTTTTGTTGTCGGGATTCTTGTGTATTTTCTAGTAATTTTTCAAACAATTTTTCCAATGTACCTGTATCTTTATGATGTGCAGTAGCAGATCTCTCCTCATTCAATTCCTCTAAAAATTGATCTCTAAATTGCATGTTACCATCCTCATCAATATAGGTTTTTCTCAGTTCATCTGTCAAAGTAATCCATACTCTTCTTATTTGGTACCTCTTTTTAAGACTATTTTTTATTTTGTTATATGCAGCCGTTTTAATAATTTCTTGATGAAAACAGGCAGATTGCAGCTCTTGTGGAATTGCATATATTTTGTTATCACATGTAGTTATTGAGGTTATACAACATATATTCGACTTTCCATCACTTCCAGGTAATAATGTAAATTCAAAATTAAGTTTCTCCATTTTAGTGTTTAAACAAAATTGATGTTTTATAAGTAGATGTATTTATCTTTTAATAATTAGACTTTTGAGTTGCTCTATTATTTTATTAGAGAAACATCAATTTAAGTTTTAAACTAATTTTCACATATTATCAAAAAAAACACAAATAGACAAATCACTCTTTAAAATCAAAACGTCATACGTCATCTTCTTCTTAAAACATAAACTATAAAGTAAAACCTCAAAGAAGTATTTCTTTACATATATATAAATGAAACCCGTTTTCCGTTGTCACGACATAACATGAAAACGGCTTGACCGATTTGGCTGATTTTTTTTGTAGTTTTCTAATACTCTGTACAAGGTTCTTACGGAAAAAAATACTAAGAAAATCTCTCAGAAAGATTGAAAAAAAAACGAAACAGTACCCGGGCGAAGCCGGGCCGGGCAGCTAGTTAATAATAATATTGACCATATCATATATTATAATACTAGCTGACCCGGCGAACTTCGTATCGCCTAAAGAACCTTCATGCTGAATTTCATTAGAATAACTTCAAAAACGGCAAAGTTTCATACTATCTTTGCACCCCCGTTTAACCCCCTAAGGGATGATTTTTGAGAAAAATATTTTACTCGTGTTTCATGCCTTTCAATAAAGAACCTTCATGCTGAATTTCATTCGAATAACTTCAAAAACGGCAAAGTTTCATACTATCTTTGCACCCCCGTTTAATCCCCTAAGGGATGATTTTTGAGAAAAATATTTTACTCGTGTCATGCCTTTCAATAAAGAACCTTCATGCTGAATTTCATTCGAATAACTTCAAAAACGGCAAAGTTTCATACTATCTTTGCACCCCCGTTTAACCCCCTAAGGGATGATTTTTGAGAAAAATATTTTACTCGTGTTTCATGCCTTTCAATAAAGAACCTTCATGCTGAATTTCATTCGAATAACTTCAAAAACGGCAAAGTTTCATACTATTTTTGCACCCCCGTTTAACCCCCTAAGGGATGAATTTTGAAAAAAATATTTTGTTCATGTTTCATGCTTTTCAGTAAAGAACCTAAATGCTGAATTTCATTTGAATAACTTCAAAAACGGCAAAGTTTCATACTATTTTTGCACCCCCGTTTAAACCTCTAAGGGATGAATTTTGAAAAAAATATTTTGTTCTTGTTTCATGCTTTTCAATAAAGAACCTTAATGCTGAATTTCATTTGAATTACTTTAAAAACGGCAAAGTTTCATACTAACTTTGCACCCCCATTTAATCCACTAAGGGATGAATTTTGAAAAAAATATTTTACTCATGTTTCATGCTTTTCAGTAAAGAACCTTCATGCTGAATTTCATTCGAATAACTTAAAAAACGGCAAAGTTTCATACTAACTTTGCACCCCCGTTTTACCCCCTTAGGGGATGAATTTCCAAAAATCCTTTCTTAGTGAGCACCTACGCCCCAAAAGGAACCCCCATACAAAATTTGAGACTCCTGGCACTTATGGTTTCGGAGATTTCGTGATGAATCAGTCAGTGATTTCCTCTTTTATATATATAGATATCTGTCGATTTTCGAAGGGTTAAAAAAATGCTATCTGGTATTTTTAAGAGATGTAGGGCTCACCTTCACCCCCCCCCAGTAAAGGCACCGCTGCCACAACCTCTACCGAACAACGGGACCGAAGGACTCTTCAAGCTCGCCGGTGTGCTCAAAATAGATAGGTTCCTTGCTATGGCCGCCATAGTAAATAATCACACGGGTGATACCAACTCCCTCATAATGGCCATCTGCCAATACGCGGATGTGTTCGTTGCCCTCGACAAATTTAGGAATTAATTATGGATTTACCCCAAACGAGCAGAGTCAAACCGACCTCCCTTAAAATCGGCTACTTCAACGCAAATGGGCTTCGCACCCAAAGGTCTGAGGTAGCCGACTTCCTCCACACCCATCAGTTGGACGTCCTCCTCATCCAGGAGACGTTCCTTAAACCATCAATTCGCGATCCCAAAATCGCGAATTATAAAATCATACGTAATGATCGCACAGTCTCTGCCCTCGGTGGCACTCTCATCAAAGCAAAGCGACATTACACTGCACGCCTGTGGATACACCCAATCTCGTGCACATTGAGGCCTCTGTCTGTAGATTAGGAATGACAGGTCACCAATCCATATTTTTAGTGTCAGCTTATCTAGCTCCCACTAACTCCAACTCCTCAAACCCCAGATCACTACTCGATAGTGACATACAAAACCTTCTAGATCTTGGCCCGTCTGTTATCATAGCGGGTGATCTAAACGCCAAGCACCCTGCCTGGTGTAGCCTAACCACAAACCAACGTGATAGACAGCTCGAGCGACTCTCAGAGAGTCTCAATTTCGACATTGTAGCACCCATGTCCCCTACTCATTACCCGGACAATGTTGATCATCGTCCGGACGTCCTAGACGTAGCCCTCCTAAAGAACATCAATCTTAGATTGAGTTCAATAGAAGTGCACTCCGAACTCACCTCAGACCATAGGCCTGTCATCATTTCTCTCTCTCCCAGAGTGAGTATTCCCAATGTGGCAGCCACAGATCCCACTATGATCAAGACCGACTGGGTCAGGTTAGGCGAAAGCCTCAAATCCATTTCGTCCCCCTTGTTAGATCCAATTCCAGACGAAATTGTCTCAATTCCCGATGCAGTAGGTGCTATTGACTCGTTAACAGCGCACGTGCAGAAAGTCGTTAGCGACTGCTCGCGGCGTGTCCCAGTGAACGCTCATCGTCGCTGGACACTTCCGCCGGATGCGCGCGCTCTGTTAACAGAGAAAAACCCAGCCCAAAGGGCCTACTTCTCCGCTCCCACTGAGCCTAGCCGCGTCCGCATGCGCGCTGCTCAATCAGCGGTTAAGCGTCGTATCAGACAGCTTAGAAACGACCAGTGGGACGAGACTCTCTCCAATTTGGTCCCATCTCACCAAGCCTTCTGGAATCTTGCCAGAGCCCTTAAGGCAGATACAGTGGCTGCCACCCCTCCGTTAGTACAGTCAGATCCCTCCCTCCCCCTCGCCTTCGAAAGCTGAATGCTTAGCATCCAGTCTTAAGGCACAATGTGCACCTAGCACACTCCCCGTTGATCCAGATCACCTACTCGAGGTCGATACTGTGGTAGCAAATAGACTCGCGAGCCCACTTACAGATACCGACCCCCCGTTAGAGCCGGTAACCCCTGATGAGGTAGAGTCCCTTATCAAAGATCTACATAATAGGAAGGCCCCGGGGCCTGACGGGATTTCTAACAGAGTCATCAAGCTCTTTCCCGCCCATCTTATACTACTCCTGACTGCTATCTTTAACGCAGCCCTCAAAAATAGCATTTTCCCCCAAACTTGGAAGGAAGCCACCGTCATCGGCATTCCAAAACCCGGCAAGCCCAAGGATCAGCCCTCGAGCTATCGCCCTATCAGTCTTCTTAGTTCAATAGGAAAAATCTATGAGCGCATAGTTCTCGCACGTCTCAAAGATTTTTCCCTTGCCAACAATCTCTTGCCTAACGCGCAGTTTGGTTTTAGAGCCAAACACTCTTGTGTCCAACAAGTGCATCGCATAGTCGAACACGTGTTGGACCGGAGAGCGAACAGATCCCGCCCGCATAAAACGGGCGCTCTCTTCTTTGACGTGGCAAAGGCGTTCGACAAAGTTTGGCACAACGGGCTTATTTATAAGCTCTACAAACTCAATACGCCAAATCGTCTTGTGCTCATCATTCAAGACTACTTGTCGAACCGCTCTTTCCGCTATAGGGTGGATGGGGCACTATCCCCCCCTCACACCATTAGAGCCGGAGTACCACAAGGGTCCGTGCTCTCGCCTCTCCTTTACACGCTTTACACAAGCGACTTCCCCGAATTCAGACCCAGTCCACTAGCGACCCATACCGCTCTCTTCGCAGATGATACTGCCATCTACTGTTCAGCCCGTAGTATTCCCCCAATTATAGACTCACTCCAAACTGCCGCCAATACTCTTGGCGACTGGTTTAGGAAATGGCGCATCGAAGTCAATCCTCAAAAAAGCGCCGCTATCCTCTTCGCTAGAGGTAGCACCCCAAATCCCTCCTCCAGAGTCGAAATGTTCGGACAACCGATCCCTTGGGAAAGGAAAGTCCGCTACCTAGGCGTCACACTCGACAGGGGACTCACCTTCCGCGATCATATTAAGATTGTCCGCAACCGCGCCGCTTTCGCGCTAGGCCGACTATATTATCTGCTCAATGGGCGTAGTAAACTCTCTCTTAGAAATAAGGTGAGAATTTACACAACGTGCATTAGGCCGATAATGACTTACGCGAGTCCAGTTTTCGCCCACGCCGCGCCCTCTCATATCCACAGGCTGCAAACCATCCAGAATAGGTTTTTGCGCAAAGCCATCGGTGGGCTTTGGTTCATTCGGAACAAAAACCTCCACATTGACTTAGGTGTGCCGACCATCTCGCACCACCTAAAGCAATGCTCAGTCAGATTTTTCGACTCTCTCGACCATCACCCCAATCCATTGGTGAAAGCCGCAGGGGATTATCCCGCTCCGGCTGACACCATTAGGTCCAAACGTCGTCCGCGGCACGTCCTCAACGACCCGGACGACGCCATTACAGTCGCCATCGAGGCGTACAAACAATTAGATTCCGCGACACAAAGTAGACACACACGTCCGTCATATCGGCCCCGCCGGCGGGGCCGCGCGTCGCGCCACCCTGTAGGGACTCGGTTTTCGCGGTACCGGCACGTGCCCGGCCGCTTCTCTCCAATCCGTTCGCCTTCCCCCAGTGTCGCCATAGGCCGAGGTTCGAGCCCCCCTCTGGGGCGCCCCTAGGCAGACACTGTAAATTTTTGGCGGTGAGAGCCCTACGCTCCCGCAACAGTCCGGTGTCTCAGTAAAGGGTGTCAGTACACCCGAACTGATTAGTCCATACAAAAAAAAAAAAAAAAGCGGATACTCCGCTTAAATCGGAGCAGCCGGTCTGGGGAAGGACCTCCACCTTACAGAAGATCGTAACCAAATAGCACTGGTTTCGGTCTCGGCCAATATGTGTTCCTACGGTGAGTAAGACAGAGCTCCACTTTCTATAGATTCGGCAACGCGCGAGTGATACCGCCGGTATTGAAAGCGTCCATAGGGTACGGTGACTGCTTACCATCAGGCGAGTCGTATGCTTGTTTGCCACCTTAGTGGTAAATCTGAAAAAAAAAATAGACGTGTTAAAGTATGGCAAAATAAATGATTTTTTTATTTATTATTTATTAAAGTGGTTCCTTGGTCTGTTGGTCTAGTGGTGCCCTCCGAAGCACGGAGAAGCTCGAGATTATCCAAACACTAGCTTGGATCGACGTCGATTTCAATTAATTTTATATTCAATACTTCAGTCAGTTTGAATTTTATTTGTTTAATATTCAGAGAGAGAAAACTTTACCATTATACCTACATATATGGAAAAATTATGATGCTAATGTATACGGAAACACAATGTGTGACACAGAATAACGTATATTATCATTAATAGTTTATCGACATTAAACCGGTACTATGTGACTGTACTGAGCTACACTATTATGTCTGACATTATTTAAAAACAATGGTTTGAAAACAGCATTATCCACGCTGAAATGAATTGGCAAATACGGTTCACCTTTACCACAACTTATATTTATTTAGTTTTTTTATACCACTAAAGGTCAAAATTTGGTCAGAAGCCCGATGCGCTGGTCAAGTGGTCATACCAGTTCCGGTCCTAAACACCTCAGTCTGCGATGCCATCCACGCTGCCGAAGACAGCAAGCTGGCGCGAGATAGTCCAGGGGGTGATTCGGAGAGGCCACGACGATACCACTACTTGTCCGCTTGATGGTAAGCAGTCACCGTACCATAGCATATGGACGCTAGCAATACCGCGGTTATTACTCGCGCGTTGCCAACCCTGTAAAAAGTGGAGCTCTGGAGACCTTACTCACGGATCATAACATGGTCAAGACCAATGCTACTTGGCTTGACGGCGATCTTAAAAACATAGTCTATTGAAATAATTTTAAAACGGAAATGAATAGACGTAATTTGATGGTAGATTTTAATTGGTTCTGCTCTAATTTAATCCATAGTGCGAGAAACGAGTTAGATGGTTAGAGCAATTAAACCCAATTGCAATAAAACTGGCCACCCTTTCCTGCAAACCGGAATCCAATCTTACGCCTGATTTGTTAAATGCTCTGAGACTAGATTTGTTCGATTCCAGAAAAGAAGCGATACTTTATAGTCCACTTTTATTAAACATTTAAGTTTCATTGTCTTTGTTATTGTGACAAATAAATAATGTACCAATTTTGAATTTACGGAAGAAAAATTGTGTGAATTTAGGAGACTCGTATATCCGAGTTATATTTGTAATGATGATGGAGGACATAGCAAAAGAACGGTTCGGTTCCTTTCTGTATTTTAAGGAATTTAACAAATCCATCTTGATATTATTATAAATGCAAAAGTGTGTTTGTCGAAGTCGAAAGTAACGACCGGACCAGAATGATTTTTTTTTTGGGTATAGGTTAAAGTCTGGCGAGTGACATAGGCTACTTTTACAGTTACAGCTAGTTTTTTTTTAAATAGACCAATACAAGCTCTTCCGAATCGTTTTTTTTATCCTACAACCAGTTCAGACGGTTTAACATTTAGACGTCTGATCGCTTTGCTTAAAAAAATCGTATCATCGCCGCTCAGCCGTATATAACGGATGGTAGACGGTAGATGTTATTTAAATTGCGTATGTAATTACTTAAAAGCTAATTAATGATTGTCTTATCTGGCCTAGGACACGTCTATATTCAAGTCATAATCGAAAAATCTATAATAATCTTAATATAATATTATCTTTTTTGATACCACTAGTGTAAACAATATTACAGTTTGGTATCATTCCCTTAGATCTCAGAATCGAAATGTATTAATAGTTCCAGTCACATCACTGTATTTTTTAAGAATAGTTATTTGTTATGCAAGGCTGAAAAGTTGTTTTTTGGCGCGAGTACTTATATTGAAACCCGAGCTAGCGAAGGATTCTAGGATTGAACCACGAGCGAAGCGAGTGGTTCAAATATAGAATCCTGAGCGTAGCGAGGGTTTCAAAGGTACGAGACGCAGAATAACTTTGCTGCCGAGCGAAACACACAACTTTTCATCTCACTACAGCGAGGAAAATGCTTGGTGCAAGAAAAACGCAAATAATATATTAAATAAGTGTTTTTTTTTATACGGTGTCGTGCTGGCCAGTTCGATTATTTTAAAGATAAGGTTGGCACACTGGCATGAAAAAAGTATTAATGCATTTTCAGAGGATTGGCGGTATAAAAAATTATATACTACATTTACACTCTCGCCTCGTACCTCGTCTCGTGCTTCGTCTCGCGCCTCGCGTGATCGATGGTTTTTGAGTTGTCTGTTCACACTCTCGTGTTGTGTTCGAGCTAGCCAGAATGGAGGACGTCGAAGTGTTAGCGGCAACATAGTCTTTTTTAACGCGGCACAAGGTTTAAACTCGAATGAAGCGAGAGCGCGAGTGTGAACACCGCGCTCGCATCCCACGCGAACCCCTTTGACTCGTGCCCAAAAAACCGCTCCGGACGCGAGCGCTGCGAGGCGCGAGGCGAGCCGCGAGTGCGCGTTTACATTCGCGTCTATAGAATAGAAAGGTTCGAATTTTAAAAATTCTTTCCACGCTAGGGCACAAAATGCACTTTTGCGCTCAGATTTCAAATGACAAACAGATTCTTTCTGAGCTTGTGAGGTGAAATAGTAGATTTTACAACAAGTGCACAAAACGAATCATTTCTATCCGAGACTTTTAGCAGCCCTCGCCATGTCGAGGATAGAAATGGTTTTGTGGACGAGTTATAAACTCTGCTTTTCACTTCGATTGCGAGGACATAAATAAATAAACGCACGAAAAACAAGACCTGTTTCCCCTTTCCCGCCGCTTTTTTTTTAAAATCTTACGACATTGAAATTAGGCTTGGGCTGCAGACCTATACAGCCTACTATTAAATTAATTTTGTAATAAAATAATTTTCTTAAATTAATTAAATAACCTACCGTACTTTAATTTAAATTTTAATATCTTTTATGACTTAAAAAACACATAAGGCAAATAAATTAAAGTAAATGTTATAAAATAACAAATTCTATCTCTGAACTTTTTGTTGTGTTTGGCTGTATGGCTTATTTCCTTTTCCTTAATATAGATACATTTATGAGTAGATACGTTTTTGCCCTTGTGCACAAAATTCGATTTTGTGCAGCCTATATCCTGCGCAAATAAGCATTTTCTGAGCATGAGAAGTGAAAAATAAATTGTAAATATAGATGTCCAAAATACACTAAGCGTGGGTAGTACGTTGGACTTTGTATTCAACACATGAATGTTTTCAATTTTCATTAGGATTTAGCCCAAATGGCATCTTGGGTAAGTATGTAAAGGGTTCTTAGGTCTGTTTGAAGCTTTTCAAGACCTTTACAGGGAATTTATGTGATTAATTTATTCGATTACACATTTGATAATGTTCCTTCACTACTTCAAAGAGGCATAGCGAGATATAGACTCTTATATTATCACCGGTCCAGTTTAACATAATATTTTCAAACTAGCGAAACCCGCGCAACTTTGTATGCGTGTATCCCGCTTTCCCGTAGGAATTTTGGAACGTATTATACTTAAAAACCTAGGATTGAAAACCGCATCAAAATTCGTTGCGTAGTTTTAAAGATTTAAGTATACATATGGACACACAGACGCACAGACAGACAGAAAAAGCGACTTTATTTTATACTATGTAGAGACTAGAACTACTACGTAAATGTACTGGAAACGTATGGGGCCCTAGATCCAGCAGTGCACTTCTTGTGGCTGAGATGATGATGAACTTTATTTACATACGAGTTTTATTTGAGACGAGCTGTTACCCGCGACTTCGTCTGCGTGAAATGTTAAAATAAGGGTAACTCCTTTTCCTGACATGCGATTTAAATGAAACAAAGCCTATATTCTGCTCCATCCCGAGCTCTATCTTCCTGTGAAAACAGCAAAATCTGTTCCTGTAAAATCCGTTCAGTAACTTAGAAGATGTGCGCGTTCAAACAGACAGACAAAAAAATAATTTTTTTTTTGCTTTTATTACCTTACTCTAACTGTTCCCTCTCCATTTTTACCAAATATGTCCAATGTACAGACATATCGGGGTCTACTATTTTATTATATGTATGGATCCTATCGGAATAAAGAATTGTGAAAATCGTTATATTCGACGCATTCGATTCAAATAAGTGTGTATAAGGACGACCTCCGTGGCGTAATGGTTACCACGCCAGACCGCCACCCAGGAGGTCCCGGGTTCGATCCCCGGTCGGGTCATGATGAAAAACGATCTTTTTCTGATTGGCCTCGGGTCTTGGATGTTTATCTATATATGTATTTGTTATAAAATATAATATCGTTGAGTTAGTATCCAATAACACAAGTTTCGAACTTACTTTGGGGCTAGCTCAATCTGTATGAATTGTCCCTATATATTTATTATTTATTTATTTATTTATTTTACCTTTATTGCCCATCTGTGGTCGACGACGCCTTGACTATTATAGCAGACAAAGCAATGGTAATATGTGTTAATCTGTTCCCATGTATATATTGTGTGTATTTTTAACAACACACGTTCAAGTGAATTACTCATCTAAATACACTCATTTTATTATATCACTTCATCCATGTTATTAGGACCGAAGTTAATTTCCTGTCGAAGGAAATACTGTAAGTATTTATAACACGATAATGAAATAGACAATATTCCGAGTTTTCCGAATGATCTCTAGTTCAAATCCAGGAAGATTCGTAGCTAGAAAGAGTCTGTTTACTTTGCATTTATTCCATTTTGTGAAACTTTAAAATATGCTTATAATAAATAGATAAATCTAATTTAACAAAATTCACACAGCGCCACCGTACAGAAGTAGGAGCGTCAATGTATAAGAAACTGGCGTCGTCTAAATGGGCCTTAAGTCGTTTTCTTCTTCTTCTTCAGCCTGTTGTTGCCACTCAATGCTGAGTGTATGTAGGCCTCTTGCATTGCACGCCAGTCTTTACGGTTTTGAGCTTTCCTCATCCATAAATTCCCCGCGACATTTCCTACGACCAGTTCTGGATCTCCACTCCAGTACCACTTTACCCCATCTCTTGTCGTGTGTTCGGCATATGTGTCCTGCCTATTTCCCTTTCTACTGGTTATGATTTTGGCTATGTCGGTGAGTTTTGTTTTTCTTCGTATATCTTAAGAGTATCAATTTCTAATTC
This sequence comes from Endotricha flammealis, assembly GCA_905163395.2. NCBI lineage: Eukaryota > Metazoa > Arthropoda > Insecta > Lepidoptera > Pyralidae > Endotricha > Endotricha flammealis. The sequence goes on along the minus strand of LR990869.1, from coordinate 9,200,082 downwards.
TTCTTTGTAATAGCTAAATACGTTGAGTTTTGTCCGCTTTTGATATCATTCACCTCGTAGAATAATATTAATATAATTGGATTTGAAATCTGATATTTCACCTGTCATTAAATTTCTGAACACGTGAATTAATTAATGAATCATTTATAACGTGATTACATAATCAATTAAAATAAATAAAGGTGTGCGCAGACTGAGAAGTATTAGTCAATCGTCTTGTCAAATTTTTACTCGTTCATTTGGTTTCATACGTACGACATAGGTAGGTACATGTCCATCAAAATAATTTTTCTCTTTTTTCTTGCCATATAGCAGAATATATATAAGTGTAAATTGTTGAAGTGTAAAAGTAAATTGTAATCACATTTCGAAATACACGTAATAATGATTTCCTCACATATTATCACATAGTAATCTTCAAAACTCAAGAAACAAACTATTACTTTGAACCTCCTTAGCTAATCATTTCATCTACATATACTCACTATTTTTGTTATTTCAGAATCTTCTGTCAAAAAAATGTTGGCTTAGTAACACGATGTACGGTATAATTACTAACCTACATAATTTAAACTAGACTAATTTAAATAAAATTATTATTTACAGCAATGTGTGTGGTCATTGCCTTAAAGCTATTTAGTGACGTTATGTCACAGAATAGATAATAGTACTACGTACAGAAGTTCCACTCCGCAAAATCAATTAAAGAAATAGGGACTCTCGCTACGATACAATAAGGTGCATTTCAGCTCGCACAGCGCACACAACTACAGTTATATTTGCCTCTCTTTCTATCGCTAGCGGCGCTCGTGCCGGTCGCTTGAGACGAAGATACCCGCCGGGCGGGTCAGTGGGACCCCCCTGGTTATGTATAAGAATTATGACGTTATTTCTGTTAATTCTGATACTAAATCTTCTGATGAAACTTAACGACTGTCGTCTATCGACAACAGCCTGCACCGCGAGCGAGCCGTGTTTTTTTTCTAATTGACACAATTGACAGTAAGAAAATATAAAAATAAATTTTCTTTCTTTCGAGGAAATCGACACGTGTAAAGTTACACGTGCAATCAGCCATGTCAATCTCTTGAGGTCAAGAATTTTATTTATAGCCAAATAAACAAAAAAAGAGGCTAAACTAACAAAGCGTGATGTAGTTCTGCATTTTTGGTATGTTGTATGGACATGTTTGATGACAAATTTGCAACTTTGAAAAACTTGTGGAAATTGAGAAAATCGAGAAAAACTTCGTAGTTTTGAGAGTTTTTTTCCCTATTTGCTCTCCAGGGCCTTAATTATGCATTTTTTGCGAACGATGTTTTCTACACTTATGACTGTATTAAATTACCTACAATTTCAGCCCAATTGCAGCTCTATTGACCTCATAGGAGCCAAGCTATAGAACTTTGAAGGTGACCAATTTTGCATTGAGCAAGATATTACATGTAAAAAATATAAAACGAGCGAGATAGCGCGAGATTGAGACTAGATTTCAACAATTTTTTGTCACGAATATAGACCCTCTGGTTTTCTTTGCAGTTCCACGTATATCAGTAATAAATTTACATTTGGGTAGGCGACACTGTAAATTTTTGGCGGTGAGAGCCCTACGCTCCCGCAACAGTCCGGTGTCTCAGAAAAGGGTGTTAGTACACCCGAACTGAACTTTTCAATTAATAAAAAATAAAAAAAACATTTGGGTAGGCGACCCTGTTAATCCTAATGGACTAGGAACAGTGAAAGTTATCTAGAATAGGGTAAAATAAGTACTAACAGATAAAATATTCAATAGACCATCTAGCGATTTGGAAACTAATCTAAACTACCTACTACAGACCTAATTTATACTGACAGACAATCTCAAACTCTAAACTTCTGTGATTGGAAGGCATTGTTTTTATAAATTTTATTAAAACTACTTTGCTTTCCCATAGGATTGTTAATTCCAATATAATTATTGACACAAATTAACTAAACGTTTGATGCGCAATTAATAATAACTTAAAATATAAATTCTGTCGTGTTGGTACTGCACATGCACATGGGACAAGAGGAGTATTCTAATGTGCCGGCACATTAGAATACCCCCTTTGTCCCATGTGCAGGGGTGTCGTAGAAGGCGACTAAGGGAATATAATAAAAGCATAGTGAAAGTAAGGAATGAACAGCAGCGTTCTTAAACGTAGGGAGGCCTATGACCAGCAGTGGACTTCATGTGGTTTTGATGATGATGGATGATATATCTTCATCAGACGCATTGACCGCTTCACATATAAATACGACTAGTCTATTCGGTTCCATTGAGCTAAAAACGCGTAGCCTTTTATTAGATTTCATTAAGCTGATTTTGTATGGTTGTCTAAACAAATATTAACGTTATCAATTTCATATCATAATGCTATTAAAAATTAAGACACTTGTAATTCTATTTTCATGAATGCCCGCCCGCCTTATCACTTTGTCTATAAGTGTTTCGGTAGGTGAATGAGAGGTGAAACCTAACTCCTTCGCTGTCTCTTTCCTCCCTATGACCCCTGTGTCATCTTTTCTTAAACCACTGTGCTAAATTTTGGTTTAATATGTGCAAGGACCGGTAACGGCTAAACAAGTCAACAATAAATAATACAGTTCCTATTATAGTGGTCATAGATTTAGTATAATTATACTAGCGTATAGATCGGCAATGGTTTGATTAAGGCGAGACGAAAAACAAAATACACGTGTGCGTGTAATGTACGTAAAATATATAATTTTGTGGATTTTCCTTTTTGTTTGAGTTGCATCCAGGCACAGGCATTAATTAACACCAAAACTACACTTAAAAACCATAAATTTTGTAAAAATAAATGGGATTTGTTTTTAACACGATAGCGTTTAAAGGAAGAATGGTCTCGCCTATCTATCTCGCTCTAACAAACGCGTATATGCTATGATCTATCTCTTTTGCATTGCCAATCTTAGTAAATAATAAATCTATGATAGTGGTTCTAGCGTTCTTTGTTTCGGTTTTCTAACGCTCAGTGCTTCATTGTTCGCAAACCCTAACGAGTTTTTTGTTCTGGAAAATGGTAGGTTTTAAAAAATAGGTCGCTTTAAAAATAGGTTAGTTACTGGCGTTTAAACCACTGAGCTAAGAGATGTAGATATTGTTTGGGTACCTATTACTAGTTCCTATTACTAGTCCTAATCTAGTTTTAGTTAATACGTGAGACGTGACCGAATAAAAGGGTACTTATATGATGCGATTTTTTATTTCAAAATATGTGAACCTGCCCCTAACGCGACTCTCTGACCAAAAAATATTTAGGGCCGGTTTCATCAGTCCCGAATAGCTTATTTTGTCAAATAAACTGGCATCGGCATTTTATCAGCAAGTTGTGAAACCGACAATTAGTGTCGAAGAACATTTTTTTTTTGCAAAGATACACATTTTAAGTACATACTTATTGTAGAACTTGTAGACAATAACGAGCACTTCCGATATTTTGTCTTGAAACGATGGTCAGATTTTTGTATTAGATAGCAGATGTTATATAGGTTACAATAACATCATATTACGGACGGAAAGAGCAAACAAAGAGCAGGCGAAGTCCCAGGAAAAAGCTAGTATGAACAGCAAACATCATTAACGTAATTACTGTTAAACTGCCGAAAGCGCCAGTGTTTTTAATTGCCACTTCATGCCAAAAGGGGAGAGCTGTTTTATGTCCCAATATTAACATTGATTGTATTGAAATTGGAGTGATATTGTGTTGATGGTTATCCTATGAAATAACAGCTATACAAAAAGCTATACATATAAAATGAAAACGAGCTAATGCGTAATCGGGACAAGCCCATCATACATTCGCACCGCTGTATCTCCTATATAGCGAGGATCAACAAGCGACCTCAGATTAGATAAGCAAAGAAGCTTATTGACGTCCCGGGGGAAAAATTTCAGCCGACTTGGAACTCACAACGAATTTAATCAGAAAGAAATGAGAGATCTATTGGGTAATTATCAGATATCATCAGGTGAGCAATCACCGCTCCCATGTATGTAGGAGAAGAGAGAGGAGCAGGATGAGTTGTCCGTTTTTAAATCGAATAAGGAGAAAGGAAAGGGATAAAAGAAATTAGATTTCTAACTGAATGAAACGCGGATGATTCACGATAGAGTGAGTGACGGTTGGGATCCGGATCAAACCAGAACCAGAAGGTGCAGTCAACGAATGAGAGTAACCAGGGTCGTAAATATGATAAGTTTATATGCTCAGGGTTTCTCTACGAGATCAAATCAGAAAAAAGGAGATCCGTAGCAGAACCAAAATAACCGACATAGCCAAATGGATCAGCAAGCTGAAGTGGTAGTGGGCAGGACACATAGTGCGCAGAACCGATAGCCGGTGGGGCAAGAGGGTTCTGGAATGGCGACCACGTACCGGAAGCGCAGCGTAAGACCTACAAGGTGGTGAGACGACCTAAAGAAAGTGGCAGGAAGTCGCTGGATGCAGGCCTATGTCCAGCAGTGGACTTCTTGTGGTGATGATGATGATGAAATATTGCATGAAGCGATTTATAAGAAATTTTATTTATAAAAAGTAGTCATATTGTAATACTCGTACGTATGTAATTACAAAGTTTCATAACGATGACATTATAAGCAGAAAAATCTGTGTTGTTAGTTAAATAACTAAGGTAGAAACCCTGGGAGATATTGCTGTGATTATTGTGAATATTGATATAGGACCTTAATATAGGAATATTCTTAGATCTTGTGATATTAGTTTGTTTGTTGGAACGGAACTAAATTTTCTGTTCGTCCACATTTATTTGATGACTTGAAATTCTTGCCAATAGCTCAGTTTAATTACATACAGTAATTACTGTTATTCGTACATCAGATGGAAGATCTATAACTGGAATGGGTCCGTCTAATAATAGAAATTGCGCCATGTATTATGTGTTTGTACATAGTGTTATGTATGTTTGTATGTTCTGCTTATTTAGGTCACCATTAGTTAAAGGTGTTGTTCACAATCGATCGGAAAGATGTTCGCTAAATGTTTATTGTATTGTGGTCTTTTTATGATATATCAGATAGCAACGCTTGATTTAAATCTTATTCTATATTAAGGTAAAATAATATATAGTTTATTATCTTCTTTTTAGGGTTCCGTAGTAAACTACTAGGAACCCTTATAGTTTCGCCATGTCCGTCTGTTCGTCTGTCCGTCCGCGGTCTAGCGCTTGATGCTAGAAAGCTGTAATTTGGAATGTATACTCATATTAACAAGCCTAACGGAATGGTAGAACGAAATAAAAATAAAATAAAATAAAATTTTGAAAAAAATTTTTTTTTGGGATGCCTTCCCTACAGGTAAAATGGAAGTGAATTATTTTTTCGCACTGTGGGGTATCTCTTAAAAACATCGAGGGTGTAGGAAGATCATTTTCCCATACAATGATCCGTTTGCGAATTATTTACATTTAACTTGTGAATTTTTGTTTTGCACGGTGGTCCCGCTCCCGCTCTATGTCCGAAAGTATAGTGTTTAGAAATTTGAAAAAAATCATGGAAGTAGTCCATATAGTGAACCTACAAGGAAAACTATAATGGTTAAGTAGGCTCTACTAGTTACCGAGTAATAGCCGACGAACTTATGAAGTAAAATTTATTTGACGAAAACGTACAAATGTGATAGAATTTGATATTGGACTCAACTGAAGGCAAGCAAAGCACAGCAAATACGGAACCCTACATTGCGAAAGAAAGAAGAATATACTCTCAAGACAATTACAAATATTTGTGTAAGCATGTAATAAATGATTTTAGGGTTTGTACTAAAAAACTGCGATGTCACTCACGGGTCAGGTCACGGCGCATCGCAAAAAAACCACTTAATTAATAGGCAAAAGGGCTGACCGATCTACACCATCTGACATCATTGTGAGTGTTATAATCTGATAGGCAATAAATCCTAACAGCAAATCCATTTTGTTGTTATTTGAAATTCAAATTGCCGTGTTTACTGTTTACTGAATTATTAAAAGCGTTTCTGTGTAATGCGGTGGCCAAATTACTTCCAATTTTTATGGGTCATTGTTTACAACTTGTTGCATTAAGTAAGCGGCTTCGTGTTATCATCAAGCCGAAGCTATTTTCTTTTTACGACTTTTTTTTTATTTGTCCATATAGGTAAAAAAATAATTATATATTTATAAGTCTTGAGATGTAAACTGGAGTATAATAACCACTTTAAAACAAATACATTTTGCAATATCAATATTTTTTATTGACAATTAAAATATATCACTAAATTAAACTTACGTTACTTAAATATTTTTGGCGGGAGAGCCTTTACGCTCTCGCAGTTGCTCGGTGTTCAACTTCATAGTATAGGGTTGGCTGAAATCCCCGCTACTTAGTCCAATCAACAAAAAAAAAGAAAATCTTCAATATTACCCCAGGGGGTTCCCCAAAACTGTCTCATTAGAAAATCCTCAACAGGTCCTAGGTCTTTAAATCCGTTCCAAACATAATTAGGGATCCATTTCAACCCATATTTCTTTAAGGGTACATTTTTATTATGTTGAAATTCCAGTTATTTATTAATTTAGAACAAACGAGGCTTTTTCTATTTTTGTTGACATTTTCAACCGTGATTTTGGAAAACAAATGAAAACTGTAGGAACTTATGTCGTGCGCCATCTGTCGTCGATGTAGATAACCGCTTAAATTTCCACAAAGCACGTTTGCAGCGCTTTTGGATTTTCTTTGCACGTTTACTTGTTGACTGCGTATTTTCATATGAAATAACTAGATGTCGCTGTGTGTAACTAAGACTGTTTTATCTGATGAAAATAATAAATTATTCATTTTTTAATTTTGTGATGTTTTGTTATAATTTTCAATGTCATATTATATCCTTTTGGTTGTATTAATGAAAACTAACGTAACTGTACTATATTCGATTTTGCATTGCATCTTTTATTGATAAAGGTTTTTTTTATAATTAAATGTAAATATTTAAAAAAATTCGATTGGAATTTTAGTGGGTATTTACTATTTATATTAATTTAACAGTGAGTTGCAAAAAACATTTTTTAGTTAATGACACATTAAGTCGGGCCATCACTTTTTACTTCTCTGATGTATTTCTGCAACTTACCGTAAATCCGTGTTTTTGTGTGATTTTCTTGTGTACATTTTATAATGTAGTTTTCGTTTTTGCAGGACACGGCAGCAAGCTGGCGTCGTCGTGCTCCGGCAGCCCGGCGCCGCCGCCGGTGCAGTGGCGCATGCGCAGAAAACCAGGTATTTTTAAGTCTATCTTTCATGATATTACAAAACAAGATATTCTCCTGATTGGCCCAAGATTGCGTCATCGGTTGTGGTGGTGACGTAGTCTTGGGCCTCTTGAGCCATAGACACAGGAAGAGTATACCAGGCGAAGTATATAGTGCTACAATGGTATTTATGAACGTGGCCGAAATGGGAACTACAACTCCCGTTCATATTGTATGTCACTTTTTGACAGTTCGTCTTTATATTATTGTACCAACCACAGAACACAGAAAGAAGTCTGATATCTGTGGTACCAACTAATATCTAATATAGTATCTTTCTATTTTGTTGGGAAGAATCCAGGCTCATGCCGCGCGGTGCTCTGCCGGCAATTCTTCTTTCTCTGTTGTTTTTTACACTTTTTGTAAACGATGCTTCTCTAAGTCAATAATTTTCCCTTCAGTAGACATTTCTACAAATTAAAATATGTTTTTATTTAGGAAAAATAAATAAAGTGTATAATAGACAAAATGTATTTTAAAAAAATTAAGATCTTCAGAGAATCTTCAGGCTCAAAAAACATTTATCGCAGTCTGAACTCGAAGCCTAACGAAAATATCTAACGCAGTCTGAAAACTTAATCCTAACGAAAATATCCACGACAAGATTTTCAATATCATGAAAATATTTTAATTTCCGTTCGATAGCTCATTGAATAGACATTCCGATATCATGATTTTGATAACGGGAAAACAATTTCATTATCCTCCTGAAAATCATTTGAAATTCAGCCTTCCCACTGTTTCATGCATGATTCATTAAACTTCAGCGGAATGATTAAGAGACGTCGTAATTAAAGATTCTGATTAATACGATAATATTATTCATAAAATGAAGACTGTTTGTTACGTAGGGCGTAACAAAGTCTTCTTAGTCTTCATATTTGAAATAGACGCTCTAATCCACTTCGATACAAAATCTCTTCATAATATTTTCTATTTTATTTTATTTGACGACTCCGTGGCGTAATGGTTACCACGCCAGACCGCCACCCAGGAGGGCCCGGGTTCGAATCCCGGTCGGGTCATGATGAAAAACGAACTTTTTCTGATTGGCCTCGGGACTTGGATGTATATGTATTTATTATAAAATATAGTATCGTTCAGTTAGTATCCCATAACACAAGTTTCGAACTTACTTTAGGGCTAACTCAATCTTTGTACTGATTTGTCCCTATATATTTTATCATGAAGTAATAATTCAATAATCAACGTCTGACAAAAAAAACGTTTTGCAATTGACGTCAAATAATTCACAGAAACAATAAATTCAAATTAATGTTTTCACTTGACATTGCAAATTGAAATACGTCAGTTGACGTCATTAATTGCCACCCTTTACGCCCTTTTAATAGCCTAATTAATTGACGTAAATGGATCTAGACACGATCTGGTTATATTTCTATTTTGGTCCCTTGGACTTTTACACGTGTGTTAGTCGCATGTGAAGAAACAAACGAGTCAGGAAGTACTAATTGGTATCCTACTATCATCATAAAGATATTCCTATTTTAGATGTGTGTAACATAAGAATATATTGTTTTAGTAAATCTATCTATAAATACACTGGGCGTCAAAAGTAAGTAGTACAGTTTTAAAATTGCAATATCTCCTAAACTACAGAAGCTAGACCTTTGAAATAAAAAAAGTTAAAAGACAATTTCATTTCATTTAATAAAAACGTTATGCATAATATCATTTTTTAAGATTGACTGAAAAAAAAACTTAATAAACAAAAACACTCTTTTTTAAACTGTTGGCTTGTACTTTTGTTTTTTATTGTTTTCTTTATTGCTGATAAATCAATTGCAATTCAAAAGCAAATGTGTCTTCAGCGAGTAAACTTCACTAATCATGCCTCTTTCACCAGAAGAATGTGCAAGAATCATAACTTTTCTCGAAGTAGGCATCAGTATGCGTCATACTGCAAGAACGGTGGGTGTAACTCTAAGAACGATGCAGCAAGTAAAGCGAAGGTACTAAGAGACTGGAAACCATCTAAGGAGACCAAGTAATGGCAGACCCAGGTGCACTAGTACCTGAAAGACCGCTTAATTGTCTATACTGTGTTAAGAAATCGTCACCTTAATGCAGTTAAGGTCCAGCAACAGCTTCTTCAGACCCGAAGAGACTACGTTAGTGAGAGTACAGTGAGGAGAAGACTTGCTGAAGCCAACCTGAAGTCGTACAGGCCAGCAAATGGCCCCAAACTTGAGACAGGGCATCGAGTAGCAAGACTACGCTACGCCCGTCAACACGTACAATGGGGCGAAGAAGAATGGACAAGAGTTTTGTTCACAGATGAGTCTCGGTTTCCTTTATTCACTTCCGATGGAACGCGGAGAGTATACAGGCGACCTGGTGACCGATACATTCAAGGTTGCATCTCGGAAAGAGTTCAATATGGCGGGGGCTCTGTACACGTATGGGCTGGCACCTCTTCAGAGGGTCGCACAGAGCTAGTGGTCATAGAAAATGGCACTCTGACTGGTGAAAGATATGCATTAGAGATCCTTATCGAGTATGCAGGGCCATATTTAGTAAATATGGGTGATGGAGCGATTCTAATGCATAATAACGCCCGGCCACACACCGCTCACCTCGTACAAGAGTACATTCAGGAGGTTGGCATCAGCTTGATGGCTTGGCCATCAAGAAGCCCAGATCTTAACCCTATTGAACACACTTGGGATGAGCTTGGGAGGCTAGTCAGAAGACGCAGACCACCCCCCGCCACCCTCAGGGCTCTAAAACAGGCCCTGATAGAAGAATGGGTGAAAATTCCCCAACACCGCCTCCGTAACTTAGTGTTCAGCATGCCAAACCGGTTCCAAGATGTCATCAGAGCCCGAGGCGGCAACACAAGTTACTAAAGTGGGAACAAGGCCCAAAACGTAAAAATTAAGTTCTTGATAGTTACTTCAAAATGGTTAGCTTTTTAGTTTTTTCTTAATTTTCACTGTAAAACTTTACTAATACCAAATAAAATATTATTTTTAGAAAACTTTGTTAAATTTGCTATAAAATGACTTTTATTTCAAAACTCTAACTTCTATAGTTTAAGAGTAATTGCAATTTTAAAACTGTACTACTTATTTTTGACGCCCAGTGTATAAACGAGAAAATCACTGACTGATTCATCACGAAATCTCCGAAACTACAAGTGCCAGGAATCTCAAATTTTGCATGGGGGTTCCTTTTGGGGCGTAGGTGCTCACTAAAAAAGGATTTTTTAAAATTCCCACGGGAAAGGGAGTAATAGGACTGCAAGTGTATTATCGCGTGCGCTCAACCTAGAACGCTGAAATTTTGTAAAGAGGTTCTCTTTATGATGTTGACAATAACAATGATGGGGTTTTATACAATTCCCACGGGAAAGTGAGTAATAGAACTGTAAGTGTTTTATCGCAGGCGCTCAACCTAGAAAGCTGAAATTTTGTATAGAGGTTCTCTTTATGATGTTGACAAGGATAAAGATGGGATTTTATGAAATTCCCACGGGAAAGGGAGTAATAGAACTGTAAGTATATAATCGCAGGCGCTCAACCAAGAAAGCTGAAATTTTGTATAGAGGTTCCCTTTATGATGTTGACAAGGATAAAGATGGGATTTCATGAAATTCCCACGAGAAAGGGAGTAATAGGACTGTAAGTGTATTATCGCAGGCGCTCAATCTAGAAAGCTGAAATTTTGTGTAGAAGTTCCTTTTATGATGTTGACAAGGATGAAGACGGGATTTTTTTAATTCCCACGGGAACGGGAAAAATAGGACTTCACGTGTGTTATTGTGGGCGCTCAACCTAGAACACTAGAATTTTGTATTGAGGTTCCCTTTATAAAGTAGACAAGGAGTATGACGGGATTTTTTTAAATTCCTACAGATTCAATTATCGGGGGCGCTCAACCAAGAAAGCTGAGATTTTGTATTGAGGATCCCTTAAGAAGTGGACAATAACAAAGACAGGGTTTTTTAAAAATCCTACGGGAAGAGGAATAATAAGAATACACGTGTATTTAATCAAAAGTATACATGGTTCGACTGATCTATCGATGTGTATTTTTAAATCCTCTTAGTGCGATTGATCGAACTATGCGATCGAACTATGTTGCCGGAAGGGTATTATCAGGGGCGCTCAATCTAGAAAGCTGAGATTTTGTATATTCTTCAATTCAATTCAATTCAATTTCAATTTTCAATTCAATTTGTGTGTTATTGTGGGCGCTCAATATAGAACGCCTAGATTTTGTATTAAGCTTCCCTTTATAAAGTACCTAGACAAGGATAAAGACGGGATTTTTTAAATTCCCACAGGATTCGGAATAATAGGACTACACGTGTATTATCGGGAGCGCTCAACCTAGAAAGCTGAAAATATTTATAGGGATTCCCTTTATGATGTTGACAAGGATAAAGTCGGGTTTTTTTTTCAAATTCGCACGGTTGCGAAATTATTGGCATTTTCGCTTGACCACGCGGGCGGAGCCGCGGGTAACAGCTAGTAAATACATATTTTATCTGGAGTGGTAGAGCATTTTTGAATTTGGTTTGCATTTTTGAAATGGCGTTGTGTGATCCGTTCAACAATATGTTATTTATATAAAAAAATATTTTATATCTCTGCACTGTCGATATGCTCTTAAGGGAATTCTTCGCTGGACATTCCTTCTTATAATAATCAGAGGTATGAGGTTCTTTATGGCTTATAACTCTCGTCCTTTCAACATAAAGATGTACCTTTCTGTAGGGTATTTCAAGTCGCTTCTGAAAGGGTCCTTTAGTGAAGTATTTCTCTCAATAATCCCTCGGAATTTTTACTTTATATATCGTCATAATATTATTTATGGGTTTATGTTTGTATTTTTCCGTTTTTTTTACGATTGCTTGGACGAAATATATATTCGAAAACTTCTAGATATTAGATAATCATGTTTGTCAAATAAACATTTTACCTATGAGGTTTTCAGTCCAAATTATGAAATAGAAATAGAGAGAAAAGGAGAGAGAAATAAAAAAAAAAATTATTTGTATTTTTAGAGATATTGTATCGTATCGCATTAAACCATTGTAAATTAATTTTAAGTCCTGTTTGTTCAATAATGAGCCATATCAGACAGTATTTCTGAGGATTAAGCGTAGGAGTTGACAAGTACAAAATGGTGTAAAGTGTAAACGATTCACAGAAAATGATTGTTTATAACTGCGAGTTCTTGTTATTACAAAAAAGAAGAGAATCCAAGGAAATTATTAACCAAAACCTGTTTTGTCACTGTTTTGATTTTTTTTTTGGCTGACTCGCGTCAACTCATCAGAGTACTCAGTCAGTAGGTCACTCACTCTTGTCAGTAGGTTTTTATTATTATTTAAGATTTGGTTATTCCATACAATTGTGTATAACATTCCGCGTATTCTTCTTGTAAATTGTAACTAACGAGTGGAAGAAAAAAAAGGCCGTATCAGATTTTCTTTTTAAAGGTCAAATTTTTTAAATAAACAACTATGGCAGATTGCCCTCTTGTCATCTCCATTAAACTCCATTATACACTCTAAGGATGACTCTAACAGCAAATTGCTCCTAACTGGCGTTCCTCGAAGTGTTGTCGATATTCGTAATTTACCCTACAATTCCGAAGTTGATGGGGCTTTTAACAAAATTTGTTTGTGAGTCGACGTAATGGAATAAATGGAAGTTTGATGCCATTTAGTTCCTCTGTTATACTGTTTGAGGTATTTTAATTGGTACTATGTGCAAAGGTTAGTTTCCATTTTAGGCTTATCTCACACTAGCATAAGTGTGGCAGAGCATTTATGGAGCTAGCTCCACCGGGGAAGTACCATCCTCTCACAGATTATCTTAGTGAAGCTCCAATGCGTTGTGGCAAAAATAAAGGCTCAGGGAAACGCCTAAGGAGAGTCTCCTTTCGATGCGGTCGATGTCGGTTATCATTTACCATCAGACGATTCAGTCATTTGCCAACCTCACGCGTCAACTTGTGTGTTTTTACCTTATTCCCATTTTATTCATCTCTATTTTCCCGTCCTACGACTCTATTTCATGTTAATTTATTTTTTTGCGTCACACAAATTTTCTACCTTTTTGAATTATGACGAGATGAATATGTAAAGTTTCTCGTGAAACTGCGTGCGTTCGCTAGTCATAAATACTTATTCAGCGTTCCGGGTGTAAGAGGAACAAGTATTGTGCGAGCGATGCGTATAATTTATTAACGAGTGTCTGTCTGGTGGTGTCTTCAGTAAATCATTGTTATTAATTACCCTCAAAACAACCCAAAATATGCAATGAGAGAAGTACGTTGTGAATTTTACAAATAACAAGAAAATTGTGTGGGAACCGTTTGGGTCTATGTCCAGCAGTGGACTTCTTGTGGCTGAGATGATGATGAAGAAAATTGTGAAACAAATAATTATACTACTATTATAATCAAGTCAATGCAAGCTATAGGACGAAAGTCAATGCAAGCTAGGACGAAAGTCTTTTTAGGGAACGATTTTATTTTTGAAATGTAGACTTGGCGAAAAAAACACGATTTGCGCGCCACAAGCATCTTTAGATTTTGTCCATATGTATGTACTTCTATACTAATATTATAAAGAGGAAAGATTTGATTGTTTGTTTGTTGGTTTGTTTGTTTGAATTGAAAAGGCTCCGAAACTACTGGACCGATTTCAAAAATTCTTTCACCAGTAGAAAGCTACATTATCAGGGAGTGACATAGGCTATAGCTTTTCCCGAAATTCAATGTGGTTCCCACGGGAACGGGTCCGGAACTTCACGCGGACGAAGTCGCGGGCAAAAAAGCTAGTATGTTATAAAGGTCTCAAGGGGAGGAGCTCGATAGCGTCGATGTGTGTTGCACTCTAATATGAATGAACACGCAAGTTAAGCGACGTTGACCCTAGCCAGTGTTTGGGTGGGTCTCATTATCTCGAGCTTCTCCGTGCTTCGGAGGGCACGTTAAGCCGTTGGTCCCGGCTGTTGTCGAAGGATGACAGTCGTTAAGCCAAGTCGGTGGCCTTAGGGCGGTTTGAAAATACCGGCCTCTGCCAATCCGCATTGGAGCAGCGTGGCAGAGTACGCTCTAATCACCTTCGATTGAAGTGAGACCCGTATCCCTGCAGTGGGATGATTATAGGTTGAAATGATGATGTTATAAAAGCTTTCTTTTTACATCGAATCATTCATAGGTTATGTAGACAAAGATAAGAGTATCTATTTCCGAACATGAAAAGCGGTGTCACCAAGAAGTCTTAAGGTACCTATATGGGTAAACTTGCGTTAAAATGCTTCTAAAAGGGTAACTATAATGTCAACCTGAAGTGGCATGGGGACAGGTGAAAAGGGACGAGGACGAGGTGACATGTTAAGCTTTGGGTATGTGAAAGCTAGTATTGGCTTCAATAGATATTTTTAAAGAGGTCACTATCGTTAAAATATGAAGGATGAACACGAGAGTGAATAAACTTATACGAACTATGACTACTATCGTCTTATCTTTCACCAATATGGCGTGTTTTTTTTTCTAAAATAATTTAATGGAAGCCTAGTAGTTGTTGGTGACACTTCCTTCCATACCAGTCGCAGTTTTTTAAAATAATTTAATAGCAGCCTGGTGGCGCAGTTGGTAGTGACACTTACTTCAATACCAGTGGCAGGTTCGGTTTCCTTCCGGGGCAAACATTTATGTGATGGTATTTATATTTTGTTCTCGAGTCTAGCTTTTTTTATGTGTTATTATTTATTAATTATAATATATCCATGGTACCAATTTAAAAATTTCAAATTATTAAACATCTTTTAACAAAATCATGTTGAAATGTCTCTCTGAAAATACATTAAAAATGTTTTAATTTATGACCTTTGAAAATATAATTTATGCTGTACCTTTAAACCCTTACAAAACATCCATTTTAATTTTTAATCAAACCTCAAGCCGCGTACAATAATTACAAATGAAAATGTGAGTACAAAAAGTTACGGAGAATTAACTCCGTTCATAATTTCAATTTAGACAATTAAAATTAAACAAGGAATGGCCACTTTTGTATGAAAGGGAAATGTTAAATGTTAATCTGTTACCATTTAATTTTCCGCCATTATTTGCCTAGAACCTAACTAATGATCCAACTCATAAAATAAATACTGGTAAAAGTTAATATTTGAATTCTTGGTTCTGCAACTACAAACACGTCTCTATAACTTTGAATGGAAGCTTGATTACTAAAGTGAGGAAATAAAAAAAATAAGGTACATCCACACCGCAGTAACTTTTCGTAGAACAACTTTTGTTATTTGCAAATGGCGATGCATTCCCAAAATTTAAATCATTTGTTTGAGACACATTGCAACTTTGTTTAGTACATGACACATGACGCCGTGTCGTATATGGCAACCATTCCAGTATTCAGACAGAAACCCCGGCAGTTTTTAGGTGCATGAATTTACAGAAAACTGCCTGAAAACCCTAACCTGCTTTTAGCTCTGTAATGCTGAAGGGTTTCCAAATACGCTTTTTTAAATTATTCTCAATTCTGAAAGATTCCACATAGGCAACACGACGCCGACGCCATCATCGTGTTGACGCGGAGTCGACGCTGTGCATGCGCTCATGACGCTCAACCAACGTCGTCGGACGAACGCCATTGTGAATTGTGAAGTTCTCTGATATGTCTAGTCTCCAGACTGACTACAATTTGAAAGTATATTTTAAAGGTTAAGTTTTTATTTTTTTTGTTGACATTTTATGACAACATGAAATATTACAGTTTAAAAAAATCCTTCCCGTCTTGATTGGAGAGATAACTGGTCTGTCAATTGTTATTTATGGATGTTGTTGCCCGTGGATTTTCTTGCCCTTGGTTCATATAGGTTGAAGTAATAAACACAATATTATAATTTTAACAGTTTTACTTACAATATATCGATAGATTTATTATTAATACCGTACTCAACGAAGACGACAGGTCATGAAATGTGTATTAAAATTACTAAGTTACGGAACACATTACATTTTTTATTTATTTAATGAATGTTTGTACAATCAGGTGCAAGTTGAGCTGAGCTGAACACTTGCTGTACAATTTTGACTCTTATGAGTGACATAGACCTAGAACTTAATAATACAAAGTCCGATATGTAAAGGTTGTCTTGACTGTACTAGTCTAATCGAAAATCTAAATTATTAATTACAATATAAAATATTAAATAAATATTCTTGGACGAATCACACAACGCCATCTAGTCCCAAACTAAGCAACTAAGCTTAACTATGGATACTAGATTGCTGATAAATATAGGTACTTAAATACTTTTTTTTGTAAATAAATACTTATTGTAGGTACATAGAAAACACCCAGACCAAGGCAAACAGACATGTTCATGCACACAATTGTTTGCCTTGCGCAGGATTCGAACCCGCGGCCCTTGGGATAAAGTGACCATTGCTAGCCACTCGACCACCGGGCCTGTGCATATAAAATATTTTTGTATTTATTTACAGAAAATCAATTCTGTACTTGTCTAATTTTCTTTATGTTGTATATTAGTTAGCAACTACTACATGAAAACTGTATTCGCTACTGATAAAGAAACCGTTTGCCCCAGTTCTCTATTTGGAGGCCAAGTACATTAAGGCTGAGTTGCACCATATTAGAAGTCATAGTAAAGATTTGTGTTAAATTTGACACAAACACTAACTTTAACGGATACAGCAAAATGTGTTGCACCGGCGAATTCATTAGCTTTGTTAAAGTTAAAAGTGTTGCATGTCAAATGAAGTGTTATTTACCCCAAATTCGTTGGGGGTAACATTTTTAAATATGGCATCATGATCTAGCGCTGTCCAATAGTGTCAAATTTTTGACAGTTCGGTGTGTTTGATTTATTTCAACGCGTTTGACAGTTTGACGGATAATTTAACACTAACAATAACTCTAACCGATTCGAGATCGCCGCCTTGTCAACGAAGGTCGTCAAGATGGCGACCTCGGATCCTCACCGTACCACGTTGCCCTTTTAAAGTGTACTTTTTTGTTAAAAAGTGTTCATTTAAAATACTCGACATTGGCGAAATTGTCTATGTGTCGTTAAGACACGACAGAAACGCCATTAATTAAGAAAGAAGAAGAATAACTCTAACCAGCGAAAAGTGAGCGGTTACGGTTAAGGTTAAAGTTATGACGTCATTTAACTATTTTCCAACTGGTGCAACTCATTTTGAGCCTAACCGGTACTTTAACTGAAGTTTTGTTTGTTATTGTTAAAGTAAGAAGGTGCAACTCAGCCTAAGTGATGCGATACGTTTCCGAATGAAATCTAATTTAGTTAAAATGTACGTGCTTTTAGCTCTCATTAAGAAGGTTTCGTGTAATATATGACAGCGGTGACATAACTCGTCTACATTGTAACAGTTCTCATTTCATTAAGTTACACTCTCCTAAGTGAACTTTATTTGAAAACGTGTCAAATTTTTACATCATAAGGTGCGCTTTTGTGAGGTAACACTGTGCAACATAGTAACATTAGTTAACTTAATGTAATTTTTATGGCTACTTACTATTTCTTGAATGTTAGGTTAGGTTTTTTTTTTTCTTGACGATGTTGTGCAAGCATTGGTTTTACATTGGTTTTACGTGGGCGAGGTGTCAACCCGCCGCACAATCCCCGAAATGCTGGAGGACCACACCCGTCGTTTGGTCAGCGAGTCCATCGGACTTAGCCGGTTAGTGTAGCTAGGCTGTACTACCGACCATTCCCCTATCCGCCACCTTGGGGACGCTCCCCTACGCTGTGAGGGCCAGCGCGGGGCGTTAGGTTAGGGGATACAACCGCGACAAGCGATGAGGTCGCTTGTCGCGGTTGTATCCCAGTTTCCCGTGCCCCGCCACACAGGGCAAGAGGCATCACGTCAATTTTTTAGTGGTAAGTTCCACAGTCCCCACAGCGTGCTCCCCGGGTGGTGGTGCTGACACAAAGCATTTTTCTGACGTAAAAAAAGGTACCTCATCGCTTCCATACCGGCATAAATATCTGTATGAATTGTCACTATAAAAATAAAATAATAATAATTGCAATAAAATAAATACGTAACTAAAAATATAAATAGAGTAATTTTCAAATT
Source organism: Endotricha flammealis (assembly GCA_905163395.2). Lineage (NCBI taxonomy): Eukaryota > Metazoa > Arthropoda > Insecta > Lepidoptera > Pyralidae > Endotricha > Endotricha flammealis. Next base: position 9,181,617 of record LR990869.1, on the reverse strand, counting down.
TTTCGGCAGTCAATTGTCCGGTTTCGTGTAATATATGGCTATACTATGTGAAATGCTGTATTTACAATTTACAAGGAATAAATGTGTTTCTATAACTACATAAGACAGGCAAAACCTATGTAGCAAACAAGCAAATCCATCGATTCATTTGATGTTACATTAATTTATTCATGCATATCGCGTACTGCGCGGTTTCAGAGGAGTTTCCTCCAGCGAACGCTGAAGCTATGGAATGAGATCCCTGCCGAGGTCTTTCCCTTGGACTACGAAATGGGGTTCTTCAAAAGGGGCATTAAAAGATTTTTGCAGTGTCGGCAACGCGCGAGTGATGCTCCCGGTGTGTTGCAAGCGTCCATATAGGCTACGGTGAACGCTTACCTTCAGGCGGGCCGTAAGCTTGTTTGCCACCATAATCGTATTAAAAAAAAAATTAGATAAGTTTGACATCATGCATAAAAGTTTTTATGGATATGAATGTAAACTTTTTCACGCTAAAACGGCTTGACAGTTTTTTGAGGTGAGAAGTGTAAATAAACTTTTTGACATTCCTAAAAGAGATCAATCACGAAAGAAAAATAACGCTGTTTTAAAACAATATTTCATTCTTATAGAAATAATTCATATGTTCATGAAAAATTAATACGTAATGTTGAAGTTGCAATAAGTTTAGTATGTCAATGCTATATGCTGCTACGCTAACTCCTACGCTAGCTATTTTCAGTAGCTCATGAATTAATCATATTACGCAACGTTACTACCTACACACTAGATGTTTCACAGCATTGCGAGCTTTAGAACCTTATAAGATTTTAAACATAATTAACTTGGAAATGACTTATGTTAAGCGTCATGTATTATCGGTAGTCGACGGTCGGTGTCGACGGCTTCGTAAAAATGATTTCCTGTACAAAATTATGACTTCTAATTCGGCAATAATGTTGACATGAAACACTAAATGGTTTCTTTCCGCCCTTTCTGTTTGTAAAGTTATTGTTTCAAAGTTTAATTTATATTAATTTAATATTCAATTGTTAGTGGTGTATGAAATGACTGACATTGCCCCGTCCTCTGTCTGCGAAACTGTTGTATTTTTTTAAAAATCAGTAATAAAAAAAGTGAATTTAAAAGGTATAAAGGTAAACCCATAATTAGCCCTTTTGACACTTCGGTGGCATTTTTCGAATTATTAGAGAAAGAGAGAATAAACAATATCCTTTCAAGAATAAGAGAGGTAGGGCACAGCGGATCATCCGCTCAAATCGGAGCAGCCTCCACCTTACAGAAGATCGTAGCCAAATAGCATTGGTCTCGGCCATTCCTAAGGTAAGTAAGGTCTCCAGAGCTCCACTTGGGGGATTTGAGAGGGTTGGCAACGCGTGAGTGATACCCTGGTATTGCAAGCGTCTATAGGCTACGGTGATGGTTACCAACAGGCGGGCCGTATGCTTGTTTGCCATCTTTGTGGTGTAAAAAAATAGAATTTAAGTTAGTAGCTGAGTCTATTTTTATTTTAACCAAATAAATGTAATTTTAAATATCAATAGGGACGGAATTATCCATTGATATTTTATAACTTAAAACATAGTTCAATATTCTATTGACAAACTGGAAAAATTATACAAAACCGCGGAAAAGTTATTCCTCCACATAACAAACAAAGTTAATCGTATCGTATCACATAAGGAATAAATAACGAATACTATTATTAGAATGTTGGTGACCACTAACAACGGATTTTATGATTTTATGCATGAGTTTGTGTGACTTGGAGTTTCTGTATATCGTTTCCAAAGTTTCATGTACCCCTTTGCAGATTAGGCTTGCTTCCAGTTACTATGTACAAGTTATAGTAATATTTTTTTATTGTTATGTTATGATAGTTGATCGTATTTTCATATAGCATGGCAGTTATTACTTCACATTGCATTGACTATCCAATTTTTTATTTTTTTATACTACTAAGGTGGCAAACAAGCGTTATCAGGCGGGCCGTATGCGGCCTGATGATAAGCATCACCGTAGCCTATAGACGCTTGCAATACCGGGGGCGGGGGTATCACTCACGCATTGCCAACCCTCCCAACCCAAGTGGAGCTCTGGAGACCTTACTCACCGTAGGAACACAGCATGGTCGAGACTAATTCTATTTGGCTACGATCTTCTGTAAGACGGGCTGCTCCGATTTGAGCGGATTATCCGCTGTGCCCTACCTCTCTATTTCTCTTACCTCTCTACCTCTTTTTAAAAGCTTTTATTTAACTTGACTTGTATGTATGTATGAATGTATGTAAGGGCGGAATCTTGGAACGAAAATTTGAACCACTTCCCGAAGACCGATTGAGCTGAAATTTTGCTTAAAACTGTAGATCAGATGACAATACAATATTATGATAACAAAATTACGATACAGCCGTTTGTGTTCCGTTTTTCGTACAAAACCGTTCCGACCAAAAACCTATAGGGTACTTCCGGTTGTCCTAGAATCATGAAATTTGGCAAGAAGCAAGATAATGTAGCACAAGTACAGGAATAAATCTGAAAATTGTAAATTTGTAGTTACTTCTTCTTCTTTAAACAACCAATATAATGTGATCCTACCCTTGGTACATTTTACATTGGTATATGGCTCTTTTTATACCGGTTTTGAATTAAAATGTATTTTAGCTACTACTAGCTTTTCCTCGCGGCTTCGCTCGTGTTAATTTTATGACATAGATCTCGTTTGACAACAAAACAATCCATAGCGCGACTTGTGGCGCCATCTGTTGGCCGATAGCATCCCATACAGCGCCCTCTATAGTAGAAAAAATACTTTCCCTTTGGATTGACATACTTTCACGGGTAAAAAGGTATGTTGGGCTCTGTACCCCTGACAATATATATACAAATTTTCATAATGATCAACTGATTAGTCAAGCCGTGAAGGAATAACAAACAAACTCACTTTCTCATTTATAATATTAGTATGATAGTATGACTAGTATGATTATGGGAAGGAACCCTCATGCGCGAGTTCTACTTGCCCTTGGTCGGTATTTTATTTTTGATGGGTACATACACCCGTTTAGTTTGTCGCAGGGTGACTGTAGTAAAATCAGGAAATTATATAGGTATTCTAATTGCTGATGCTAGTTATAACAAATAAATTTATTAGACTAGTACCGCCTTTCGACAATAGATGGCACTGCGAAACCTGACCAGTGATAACTAAAAAGTAAAAAATAAATTAAAAGTAAAAAAAATATATTTAAAAACAAGCTTTTATTTAATTGCGCTAAAAAGAATAAAATAAACTTTTCTTTTAAAACTTTAACTATCAACTTATAACGTCATTACACAATTTATATGACATAAAAGCTTGTCGCGAGATTTACCTGTATAAGAAAACATAGTTATCGAACTAACATTTACTCGTACTACGGATAAATGTTAGTAATTAAATCTCGCGACAAGCTTATAAGTCATATAAATTGTGTAATGACGTTATAAGTTGATAGTTAAAGTTTTAAAAGAAAAGTTTATTTTATTCTTTTTAGCGCAATTAAATAAAAGCTTGTTTTTAAATATATTTTTTTTACTTTTAATTTTTAACTTCTTTCTTTACCTCTCTATATTTTTATATTATTATTTTCTTTCTGGATGCAATGTTCGGACGACCTCCGTGGCGTAATGGTTCCCACGCCAGACCGTCACCCAGAAGGAGGTCCCGGGTTCGAATCCCGGTCGGGTCATGATGAAAAACGAACTTTTTCCGATTGACCTCGGGTCTTGGATGTTATCTATGTATGTATTTGTTGTAAAATGTAGTATCGTTGAGTTAGTATCCCATAACACAAGTTTCGAACTTACTTTGGGGCTAGCTCAATCTGTGTGATTTGTCCTTATATATTTATTTATATATGCGTATCGTATAATTTTAATACTTTTCCCGAGTTTAGAATGTCCCAGCCACCTCTCAAAACTATAATTGATTAGTGAAATAGAATATGCTTCATTTGTCTATACTAAAATTATAAAGAGGAAAGATTTGATTGTTTGTTTGAATTGAATAGGCTCCGAAACTATTGGACCGATTTCAAAAATTCTTTCACCAGTAGAAAGCCACATTATCAGGGAGTGACATAGGCCATAGCTTTTCCCGAAATTCAATATGGTTCCCACGGAGCGGGTCCGGAACTTCACGCGGACGATGTCGCGGGCAAAGAAGCTAGTGTATGATATACAACAGAAGGTGACGACTTTATTGTTAAAAGAAATCTTTTCAAGGCAAAGGGTAACTAATTATTGTATGGATTGGACACAAATTACTTTTTCTTCCTTATACAAATTAATTTAATGACACGATTTTCATGTATAGTTTTTTAAAATCTAGAATTTATGTCAGTTTATAGTTAAATCGTGAGCAAATTACAATTTTATTAGGTAATTATCAGTCATTATAAAGATGACACGTATGAATGGAAAAAAGATAAAGGACCCCGTAAGATTTTTGCGTATAAAAAAATCCGAATTGTTTTCATGTTCAAAACAATAACAGTTTTAACATAAAAACAATCATAGCTAAAAATAGCGTCTTGACGACAAATAAATAGGTATTTTCTTGAACCATTATTCAGCACCACTCGCGACGCGATACGAATTATGAATATGAACTAGACGACTCGAAATAAGTGGAAATCAGTATCATTAATCAAAGGGGAATAAAGGGATGAAATATTACAATAACCGACAAAATCTATCTACACTTAAAATATTATAAATATTAAAGATTTGTCTTTTTGTTTGTACTCGAAAACTACTGTATAATATGTATGAATATTTTTTTTCACCGTTGGGAACACTATAAGCGGGTGAAAATTAGGGATCCTTATTAAAAACCCGTGCGAAGCTGGAGGGCTACTACGAAACGTAAATCCGATACTTCGGCCGAAGTATCTTTTACGAAGAAATTAAGTAAAGTATACAATAGGCGGCCTTTACGCATAGCAATTTCAACCCTGAGATAAAGGAATTAGTGGTAGAGTAGTTAGTAGTAGTAGATGTTTTTTTTATTTATTTTTTATTTATTAATTGAAATGTTCAGGTTCGGGTGTACTAACACCCTCTTCTGAGTCACCGTACTGTTGCGGGAGCGTAGAGCTCTCACCGCCAGTAGATGTTTGCATATTTGATATGACCTAAATACGTTTAAAACAGAATGTGTACGTTACGATTGATGGCCGCAATTTTGAGAACATTTTGACAGAGCAAAAGACTACCAGGGTAAATCGTTTAAAGTAGTTCGAACGCGTTTGAGATATTTTTTTCACGAAGGCTTACTATGTTTAAATAAACTTCTAATAGAATGGGGAAAACAGGATTGTGCAGACATCCGCGGGATCTGTTATTGGCATTCTGATATTTATTGTAATTAACTATAATTTATGTTATAAATGTACCAAATATTTTTAAAATTAATAATACATACATAAATTGTAACGTTGTAAACATTTTACAAATTTACACAAAAAAGACACAACTGTAGTGTGTATGTACACACTACAGTTGTGTCTTTTAATATTACTTTTAGTTTAATTTTTAATGTTAGTTTCTTACATCTACAGGGTGGTCCAAACAGTGACGTCAAAAAATTTTTTTTAGATTCATCACACCTGGGTGTATCCGAAAATACCCCATGTATGTTCCGCGATTTTTAGTAGTTTAGAAGTTATGATTTTTTTAATGTGAATTTGCATATTTTCTACCGGAGCAACTTAAAAAAATCACAACTTGTTTAATAGCAGGAATTTTTGGATTTTTTTTTTGCAACATGATCGTCTTGAATTGCTCTTTCATACCTTTAATCATCTACACAACATTCTTCATTACAAGTTACCGAAAAAAGAGTCGAAAGTGAAAATTTTAGGTTTGACTTCGACGGAGTAAAATTTTCAAAATTCTCTTAATAATACAAAATGGATGTTTCATAGGTTCAAACTAATTTTAAAAACTTCAGCGATTTATCAGCTTTCCAAATAGTAATAAAAAAGTTGTTCTTAATAGGCGATTTTACTTTGAAATCGGCTTCAAACTTAGTTAGGTGAAAAAGTGCTAAGAAAAAATTTTGTTCTAAAAAATTGTTATAGCTATTTTTTCCATCCTTATGGCTAACATTAGTCCACAAAAGCATTCAAAGAAGCTCAAATTAAATAGTTGTGTTACGTTGCCTCATTTTGTGTTACGATGACGATGTTTAACAAAAACTCGGTTTTTATTTGTTAATACGGTTATTTTGCTTTATTAGGATCAGTAAAAAAACAATAAGTTAAAAATTTAATTAATTTATTAGAGACGATTTTCAAAATGACGCCCTTCAACTTCGATACACAATCGGCAACGTCTTAAAAAATTTTCTTTTAATTTTCGAAAAGCGCTTGAATTTTCTCTGACTTTTGTCGCTGCTTCTCTCAATTTTTCTCTCAGCTCTGCTTCAGAGTTAGTCTCCCGAGCGTAGACTATTTCTTTGTAAAATCCCCAAATAAAAAAATCAATTGGGTTCAGGTCCGGTGAACGTGCTGGCCATTCGATTGGGCCGCCACGTCCAATCCATCTGTCCGGGAAAGTTTCATTAAGGTGCCCTCTCACTTGGCGTGCGTAATGGCAAGGAGCACCGTCATTTTGAAGAATCATGTTTCTTCTTATCTCCAAGTTTACATCTCCCAGTAATGCATTAAGGTCATTCTGCAAAAAGTTTAAATACGTTTCTCCATTCAACCTAGAAGGTAGTTCGAAAGGCCCAATCAGTTCTCCATTTACAATTCCCGACCACATGTTTACGCTGTATCGAGTTTGAAAATTTGATGCTCTTGCAAGGTGTGGGTTTTCAATGGTCCAGCTGTGATAGTTGTGTATGTTAAATACACCAACCCTTTCAAAACGGGATTCATCGGTCCATAAGATCTTATTAAAAAAATCTGGGTCTTCCTGAGACCTCTGTATCATTCTTTCGCAGAAAGCAACTCTTCTAGGGTAATCTGTAGCTTGTAGCTGCTGGACGCGTTGAACGTGGTAGGCGTGGTATCCTTCTGAAAAAAAAAAGGATTATTACTCACCAGGTGGTCTGGGAAAATCCTAATGCTCTCGGCACACCGCGGGGGCGCGTTAGTTGTAATTTAAGTTAGGCGCTATTCAGTGGTGTACTGAGGGGCCTTAAAGTAAAAACAAAAGGACGGGTTGCACTCCGGGAGTGCCGGCAGAAGAGAAAACTTAAAACATCGACCCATCCAAAACAGTGACAAGCGCCGCTAAAGAAGTTTTCACTTCAAAAAAATATTTAATAGATGGCGCTGTGCAGTTTCTGAATCGCGCTATTTTCTACGATCAGGATCTGACAATCTGACGTGAGTTTAACATTTTTTCCCCATCTAAAAAAGTGCCAAGCGCCGCTAAGGAAGTTTTCACTTAAAAAAAAACAACGTACCTGTTTTTAATATCCTTAGAACTGAGGTCCGTGGTATTCCAGTCCTCCTGGTTATTATTCTGGAACTCGTAGAAGGGTCTCTTTCAATTTCTGCTACGACGTCATCAGTTCTGTCCGGATCTACTCTGGGTACTCCTTCGTGACTTTGGTTACGACCGGGGATACGCCCGGCCATCAGTGTGTTATGAGTATTAATAAATACCCTATGGTCCGGGTAATGGTCCAGTATTTCTCCTCGCCGGTCCAGTTGTTGACGATACAGCCTTGCTGCTAAAAGACCATTTCCTTTGGCCACGCCATAGTAATAGTGCATTTCTGCGTACTGACTTAGAGTAAAATTACTCATGTTTCTGCACAAACGTAATCCAAATCACTAAGCAATCAAGGTCCATAACACAAGCACAAGTGGGTCGTAAGGCAAATCGGAGTCCAGTAACAATGCGAAAGTCGGTTCAAAATTGGGATCGGAAACAACGTCAATAAGTAGTAGTAACACACGCGAAGGTAGTGAACGACTGACGAGAGAGATGACGCAAGCGAAAGAACTGAGGTGACCGGGGAGCGAGGGAGGGGGTATAACAGGTAAAAAATTAACCCTTAGTTACTGACCTGGCCCCTTTTGAAATGGGTTTTTACTTTTGTGTGACTGACCTTGAAGTGCATTTCTGATTGATTCTAGCTTTAAGTGTGTCACTAATTGTTAATTTTGAGCTTCTTTGAATGCTTTTGTGGACTAATGTTAGCCATAAGGATGGAAAAAATAGCTTTAACAATTTTTTAGAACAAAATTTTTTCTTAGCACTTTTTCACCTAACTAAGTTTGAAGCCGATTTCATAGTAAAATCGCCTATTAAGAACAACTTTTTTATTACTATTTGGAAAGCTGATAAATCGCTGAAGTTTTTAAAATTAGTTTGAACCTATGAAACATCCATTTCGTATTATTAAGAGAATTTCGAAAATTTTACTCCGTCGAAGTCAAACCTAAAATTTTCACTTTCGACTCTTTTTTCGGTAACTTGTAATGAAGAATGTTGTGTAGATGATTAAAGGTATGAAAGAGCAATTCAAGACGATCATGTTGCAAAAAAAATAATCCCAAAATTCCTGCTATTAAACAAGTTGTGATTTTTTTAAGTTGCTCCGGTAGAAAATATGCAAATTCACATTAAAAAAATCATAACTTCTAAACTACTAAAAATCGCGGAACATACATGGGGTATTTTCGGATACACCCAGGTGTGATGAATCTAAAAAAAAATTTTTGATGTCACTTTTTGGACCACCCTGTATAAATATAAAATTCAAACTCCTGACTGACTGACTTAACTATATATCAACGCACAGCCCAAACCGCTGGGTCTAGAGATTCCAAATTTGGAATGTAGGTTCCTCACGACGACGTCTAGGGGTACTAAGAAAGGATTTTTCAAAAAAGGGAAAGCGAGATATACGCAAACGAAGTTGCGAGCGTTTTACTGATCCGCTGGGTCTAGAGATTCCAAATTTGGTATTGTGAATGATTCGAAATTTGAATAGATCTAGTACATAAATAAAATTGTTACATTGAAAAATATTTACCTTTGTGATGGCCGAGTGAGTGAGAAGTAGAGATTGTATTTTCCTTGCCCCCAAGCAAGTTTTCCCGGAACGCTATCCCTGGGGGGATACGCGTTGAGTGTTCCGATGAGGAATAGATAGCAATTCTTATAAGATCACTTTTATATGACAACTTTCAAGGAAAATCATACATCAAACAAGCAAACAGTAATAACAGTAAAAGCCATAATAATAATTGGGATTTCAAATATTAAACTATATTTTTTTTTATACCACCAAGGTAGCAAACAAGCTTACGGTCCGCCTGATGGTATGCGGTTACCGTAGCCTATGGACGCTTGCAACACCGGGAGCATCTCTCGGGCGTTGCCGACCCTGTAAAAATCTTTTAATATGTATACCAGTATATTAATACGCTTTTTTTTTCTCTTTCTTTTATAGTGTTATTAATCTTTAATTATTTGCATTTTATTTTTTTTCGTCATCAGAAATTACAGATATTTTGTGTTAATTTGATATTTTCTGTCATTGTAATTTGTATCTTATTAATACCATTTTAAAAGAGCAAGTGCTAAGTTTCTTGCCAGCCTCTTCTTAGCACAAATCTGCCGTCTGAACTGGTGGTAGGAAAAAATTGTGACGATTCGAAAGAGCTTATATTAGGCCTATTTGAATAAAAATATTTTGAATTGAATTAAATGCCCCTTTTGAAGAACCCCATATCGTAGTGTAAAGGAAACATCTCGGCAGGAATCTCATTCTACAGCTTCAACACATGTACACATTCGAAATATATGTATTTCAAAAGACGTGCTATGCAAAGGTATGGATTGACCTGCTCTGTTATGGCAGGTGGTGCGCATACTTATGAGTATGCTTAAAAGTATCAAATATCCTATCATATTATTAAAACGTCTGCAACTGTTCACATTTGCCAGCAATAGTATGCTAAATTTAATCATACACTTTCACATTTGTTAGAAATTAGCATGCTAGTTTAAAGCAAATCTGTTCAGACGTGCTCAAAGCACGCCCCTTTCACCCGCGCTACAGCGCGCTCGAAAATCCGCATTCGATTTTCTAGCAGGCTCGAAATAAGTATACCTATTACCACAGCTATCACTAGCAACTCATGGACACACTTGCCATTAAGTAGCATTTGCTCTTTGATAGCTTGCTTTTGTCCTATTACAGAGCAGGTCTATCCGTAGCTTTATCTAAGAGAGGTTTACTTTTTCACTCTGAGTTATAGATATTTAATAGTACCCTCCATGTAAAAGTCAGTATGTTTAAGATAGGAATAGATAGGAAATGCTACGAGAAAAGAGATGTAAAGTCTTATCAGTCGATATACAACTTCAAAAGTCTTATATTCTTTAATTTTATGTGATCCGACTCAACAAAAAAACATACATTTCAAAATGTTCTAGTTTACATTGTTGATAAATCTAGACATTTCACTTGGGAATTGTTTAAGCTATAATCTTGGATTCGCAGTGCGGTATAATGTAACCTCAGTCGTAAATATCCGACCGGGCGAATAAATTCTAGGAATATTCAGTACATTTGAATTTTGACTCTAGATTTATGTCTGACGAAGATAAATTCAATGTTTATTTATTACATCAACTTATTTGAAACTAGTTTTTAGTTTTCTTTAGAATATTTAAAAGTTAGATTTACAACTCCATTGAATGAATAACATGGGTACGTAGGCAACACATAGCAAAAAATATATGTTGTTCTTAAAAATCGCCGATTACGATAAATAGACGCGATTTCAAAAAAATATAAATAAAATAGATTAAATGTGGCGCATTAGTTTACACAGAAGATGCTGAACCAAATGGCAAAATATTGGTTTTGTGAAGTTTTGCGTATCGTCCTCTTACGTTCTTCCATTTTTTAGGGTTCCGTAGTACTACAAGGAACCCTTATAATAGGTTCTGTACCCCTGACTTTGAACATATGTAAATCATATGTTGGACTTGAACTGTTTTTTTATTTACTTAAATTACTACAAAACTAAAAGGTTTTTCTCTTGTACCTACGATTCAAAATATTCGTTTTCCTTTTATGAGGGTGCCTATTCTTGAAAAAATGTGTAAAGTAAACATTTAAACCAAAAAAAACTAACTGGTAGTCATACCCCGATTGGCAGGGCAAGACTACCAGTTTACAGATTTAACATTTTCCTTATTACTATTTTTAATGAATTTTGTGGAAAAATCTTCATAATATTATAAAACTTAATTTATATTTTAGATCCCTGTCTATTTAACTTAACTCTAGGTCAAACAATTTCTGCATAAAACCCGATTTAGTAAATTCACAATAAAGTCTGTCTTACCCTAACTGACCTTAGTGGAATAATATAACAACATTATATTATATTAATACGATTTGTCTGGAACTGTGTGTATGTTTGCTTTGGAGTATCGAGAGAACTGATTACGTCAGTGGAATAATACCGTAAAAAACAAATCATATTCACCTGACTATTTCAGGTGGTCAAGGTACTCTATATTTTAATTTTAGCCATAAAAGACTATTTTTAAGCATTTGATATTGGTAACCACTATTGTTCGTATTTATATACGTATAGGTTACCGTTTCTAATTTTGACTTGCGGACTTTACGATGAAAAGCCGCGTGAGGAAATTTCAATTCGATTTCAATTTCTATGGATCAAAGGATGGTATTCTAGAACGACTTTGGGATACCTATATTCATCACAAAGTAAATTAGCCACGGAAAAAATATGTGTAAAGTGGCGAATTAACTTTCAATGTATGCAGTGTACAAAAACAATCGACGACTTGTAATTCAGAAAGGTTTTCTACTTGTGGTAACTAATTATTTTATAATGAAACCAGTATTTTCCCCAAATCCCTGCAACGGATCCTGGAAATCATAACAGATTAAGAAACAGCATAACGATAGAATTTTTACTTCAAAATGCAGTCAGCAACAAAGAAATCGGCATCAAGTAACGAAATTGCTTTTCTAAACAACAATATAATTACACTAATTGAACGCTGCTTACACTACAGAGGTTACTGACGTGAAGCGAAGGTATCGCAAGAGTTGATTCTATCCAAACAAATCATTAGAGCCGACAGCGAGGAACCCCAAAATCTTTGCGTATTTTGTAAACAACCTTTGCGCGGTCTATTTACGCAATATTTTGGGAAAACCGCACATTTTATTGCCCCTAAAGGTGTTAGTCAGCTTAGGGCTGCTACAAGATAATAAACAAAAAATGTACACTGAATTTAGGGAATGAAAAAAGATTTTTGATTTCTTTCACAACATTGAATATGCCACCGTTAAACCAACTTTGATAGTGACTGGACTTAAAAGAAAGATGAGAGAGGTAGTTGTAGAAGAAGAGAAGTGGCCTTTTCCCAATTATCTTGTATAATTAAAAAACATCAAATAAGTAAAATTTTGTATTACCTCTAATTTACAGCTATAATTATACTTTTTCGTTTCAGTGGTAACCCTAATAATATAAAAGTTGTTTCGTCTGAATTTGTCACCCGTTACACACGTAGTGTAATCATAATATTGGCTTCCTTGATACATGTACGAATAGAAATAAGGGTTTCACTTTACATTAAATTCACGGAAGGCTCTATTTTCATATGGCGATTAAAATATTCTATATTATCAAATTGTGTTACCATGGGGATATCATATGATCATATTATTGTGTCTGTTTAATTCGACTTCGAAGCGTGGTTTGCTAAAGTCTAGGGTTACGCGGTGATACTGATTGTTACGTGAAGCGAATCCTATCAGAGTTCCACATCACAGAGAGGAATCCACACTTTGATTCTGGTTTCAAAGACATACTTCGACCTCTGTGGCGACTGTGGCGTAATGGTTACCATCCCGGACCGCCACCCAGGAGTCGCCGGGTTCGAATCCCGGTCGGTGAAAAACTAACTTTTTCTGATTGGCCTGGGTCTTGGATGTTTATCTATAGTATTTGTTATAAAATATAGTATCGTTGAGTTAGTACTTATACCACAAGTCTCGAACTTAGTTTGGGGCTTGCTCAATCTGTGTGATATTTGTTTCTATTTATTTATACTTACAACAGATAGAAACTACGTTTTGCATTAACGTCTAACGTTACCAAGTTTCACAAATGTACGTCAATAAAAACGAGTACTGATAATTTTGAGTAAAAAGTACCTACAAAAATCCCTAATGATGATAATAAAAGGATGCTGGTCGCCAACAAAGTAGCTATGTTGTATGAAATTATTTCAGAAAATCTATTTCTGTAGACTCACGTACTTAGAATAACCATTGAAACGAAAGCAGCTAATTAAATATCCAAATATATAATCACATTACCGGTAATATCTCATATATGTAATTGTATTTCTGGTATACATATTAACAATTTGTAATTGGGAAAAAGGCAAAAATGGTTTAGCTAATTTACAACTGTGCATATAAATGACGTAATAAACTCATTAATGCTCGTATCACAATCAGGGCCCGTGGCATGTTTGTTGGGATTTCATCAGAGTAACGATATCGATCAGCTGTTTGTTTGCATTACCAATGAGGCTACCGTGAATAACCTACGTACAAAAAAATACAGTTTCCATTGACAATCCTTATACATCCATTGCTTGCTTTATTTCAACTTCTTTATGAAACAACTGCGGTAACCAGTAATGTACGTTAAAAATGTTGATACTCAGTTGCATATCACTCACGTAGTGGACTCGTAGTTGAGGTCGCCAAACCCAGTCCACATGCGTGCCGATGACACCATTCTCCGTGTGGCCAAAAATACACATTCGTGAATGAACGATCCCCGATTCCCGAAACGATCCTGGTGCGACCGTGGAAAATTTTATATTCAACACACGATTGGGAAACCTCCGTTGACGTCACAGAAAAATAATCTCTAAAACCATATGGCGAATATATAAAATCGTGTGCGGAAAATAGAAAATATTACCGCATTGAATAAACAATGAGTGAAATTGTATTGTTTTATTGACACGGTACGTACTAAATAAATATTTGATTTTATAAAATTGAAATTTATATTGTATTTTTAAGAAATTATGTGTTGTGTTAAATTATCATGCAAGCAGGACATGCACCATGCACCTAGCCGCGTGCGTGCGTGCATGTATAGGTACACAAGCACGAGGTTCGCACGCGGATATTCGCATGAGGGCAAAAATAATAATTGGTTGATTAAAGATAGCCGATAAAAATAGTAGTTTCTGTCTTACTCCCATTCAGTACAATATTCATAGTTTTTTAATAGTTTTATGTCACCTTTTTTTAATCAAAAATAAATTTGAAGCCATTGGTTTGGAACTTAATTTTAGAAAATGCGAACTTTTTATAAATAACCGCGACTTAAATTCAAATGACGTAAAACAAAAATTTAATATTTTGGCTCCAAATATTAAAATACTTAATAGTAATTTCCTTTACCTTTTAGGTTCTCCAATTTTTGATGAATCTTTTTCTGAATATATTAATAATTCAATTACTAAATTACAAAATTCTGCTGACCGTCTCCTTGAAATTAGTCCACATTATGCACTTTGCATCTTAAAATTCTGTCTTTTCGTCCCAAAATTTACGTATGCGCTCCGTTGCTGCTCCTTTTGGAATCACCCAGATCTTTTGACACAAGTAGACGACTTTTCGCCAAATTTCCAGTGTCGCTTTACCAGTCTTCCTATCTTCTGTCCATAGTTCAGCAAATCTCATAAGTCAAATTTAAAGGACATCCCCTTCAAACTTTGAGATGCTGGCTTGGAAGAAGCTAGAAATGCCCAAGTCAAAATTTTCCAGTTTCTGCAAATTCACAGAGGAGTTGGGACGACATAAACTGCAAATTGACTAATGACAATCTTTTGCGCTCTAGTACAGATTCGGCGCGTGCTAGGCTTTTGGCCGTGGGTACGCATAAGGCCGGCTACTGGCTTCACGCGTACCCTCCGTCAAATACAGGAACATTACTTGAGCCTGACACGCTCCGAATCGCAACTTGTCTACGGCTTGGGGTTACGGTCTACGTTCCTCATAAATGTCCCTGTGGCAGTGATGTCGACAACCTAGGACATCACGGACTGTCATGCCAAAAAGTGCGGGCCGCTTTTCGAGACATGCCGCACTTAACGATATCATACGCCGGTCCCTTGCCACCGTCAACGTGCCAAGTCTTCTCGAGCCGACTGGTATTGCAAGAGACCATGACAAGAGACCGGACGGTATGAGTTTGTTTCCATGGAAGATAGGCCGGGTGCTGGTATGGGATGCAGCCTGTTCAGACACGCTGACCCCTTCCCATCTACATGGAACCAACAACAGAGCTGGTGCGGCTTGTAAAGCGGCTGAAAAAGCTAAAGCATGTAAATACAGGGGTCTTGGCTCCGAATATGATTTTGTTCCATTCGGTGTCTTAGACCCATGGTCCGTGGGGTCCTAGCGCTATAAGACTTTTTAAGCAAATAGCAAAAAGGTTAGTCGACAAATTGAAAATCGATTGCCGTTATGCACTGAGTAATTAGTATGAGTCCTCTGAACCTAGATGTAAGTAATGTTATACATATATTCATATGAGTATTTTTGGCTGTGATCTAGGACTGTGAGTGCTTCATGGTATCAAACACCTGAGTTGGGACTAGATGTCAATGTTACCATTTGAACCTCGAATGTTAGCTAACGTCACTTAAAGGTGCTCCTTCACCGGGAGCATTCGCGTGTAATGTAACGTTCAGTTTCGAGCATTTCATCAGTGATAGGAGAACCGAGCATTGCAATGTTCACCTTGTAATGATACAAAACGAGATTACGTCAGTGAGGGAGGTAGTATTGTAATGTAATGACGACCTCCGTGGTGTAATGGTTACCACGCCAGACCGCCACCAAGGAGGTCCCGGGTTCGATCCCCGGTCGGGTCAGGATGAAAAACAAACTTTTTCTGATTGGCCTCGGGTCTTGGATGTTTATCTATATATGTATTTGTTATAAAATATAATATCGTTGAGTTAGTATCCCATAACACAAGTTTCGAACTTACTTTGGGGCTAGCTCAATCTGTATGAATTGTCCCTATATATTTATTTATTTTATTTAATGCTCTAAGTCGAATCTAAAATGTTACATTACCCGCGAACGCTCGTCAGTGAGGGAGGTAATGATACAAAACGAGATTATATCAGTGAGGGAGGAGAACCGAGCATTACAATGCTCACCTTGTAATGATACAAAACGAGATTACATCAGTGAGGGAGGTAGTATTGTAATGTAATGCTCAAAGTCGAATCTAAAATGTTACATTACACGCGAATGCTCGCGATGAAGGAGCACCTTAACATTTAAAAAAAACGTTTCTGCTTTCGCACTAAATGCTTCTATTTGTTTAAATAACTTTTTATAACACCGGTATAGGAACACCTTTAGATGGCGTTCCCTAGCATGACTCACGTCCATTATCGCCTGTCAAAAGTGCCGCTTGGCTATAAGTTACATTTGTCAAGAAGAAGATTAGCGTTCGTAGAAAATTGACGTTTAAATGACATCTTAAATTTAATTATCGAATTTCTACTAAGATTTTCGACGAAAACCCAACTTGTTTAGGGATACGTTCGCTATTTGCATACCTATAGGCAAACAGTCCGATGAAGGTATTTGTTTTACAGAACTTTTATTATCTGACAAATAGGCTTACAGTCACTCGTGACTAGTGAAATAAAACGTAGGTAGTAAACTAGAAATAATCATATTCGTAATAGGTACTATCAATACAAGTAATTTGTAAATCATAAAAACTTGTGTTTTTTTTCTAATATATTTTTCTTTAAATGAAATATTTATAAGAACTACAATAAATTCACATGTTCAATTGGAATGAGAAACTTTGTGAATCAATCAAATGGTTCCTAAACGATGTAAGTTGAGAAAATCTCATTAATTTAGAACATCGATTCTCAACCTGGAGGTCTCTAGGGAGGTCGTGTCGTGTTCAAGATCACAACTGTGTTCAAACAAGGTAATACGAATCCTTAAACCGAGCAGTCTAACATGAGGTTAACGCTAACAATGTACCTACGTTTACTATGGGCAATTCAATGGTTATAGTAATTTTAACAATTAAAACTTTAAAATGATAGTCAATGACGCGTTATAAAATAGTTAGCGCTACTGTGCCTAAAATTAAAACACGGGTAACACCGCGGGCAGCAGCTAGTTATAGGAAACATTTTTTAGTACTCAATTGTTCCTACAACAATACAAAGGTCTTCTAGACTGGTTATCATCTCAAATAAGCATTGAGCTCGTCTCTTCAATGTCTTCTAAGTTCGCGACGACAATAAATTAATATTCTTCTACGTATGTGTTAACGATTTCGGAACACTTAGATACTTAATGGTCTCAAATAAGTGCTGTTTCGTTTTACCTTATTACTTATAAACATATTTTTATAAAAACCATATTTTCAGTAAGGGACCGAGCAGATTGTGACACCAGTCGGCAAAGCAAAAAGGTTGAGAAGCAATGATTTACAGTCACAAGTGGGCAAGAACGTTGACAAACGACCCTCATTTATTTAAACGATATTATTTCTTAGGGTATCTTCTTTCACAATCCTTGTAAGATTATTAGATAGAACAGTAATTTATTTCCACCCTTGTTAGGATCCACTGGGAGCTACTTAAAATTTATTAAGGCATTGAATGACAATTAGGGAGATTCAAAGTCTTTTTTCGAGTCTATAAATCACAAGTTTAGTGTTACGAAAATTTTCCAAAATGTTATTTTCATATTTTTTTCCCCGTCTCAAGAGTTAATTGTATAAAGGTTTATTCAAATCACTGAATATGTAAAGATGTTACAAACATCTGCCCTAAAAATTCGATGTTTTTATTTTAATTTTATATCCATATAAATAAACGTTCCGGTACCCGCTATTTCGTTCATTTCCCTGGGATGACTAACTTACTATTCATATCCATATAAAAGCCTGCTCACTCAGTAGGACACAGAGTGAGCAGGCTTTTTATGGTTAAAATATGGTTTGTATGGTTGGTGGAATGTGTAATTTTGAGTTCTATCATTATGAAGTATTTGTATAGGATTCAGATTTTATTATAATTTGGAGGTGATTTTGAGATTATTTTCCATCGAGAAAATCTTAGCAATTCGTGTTTTCACAACAAACAGGCATTAATATGAATCCTTAAAAATTTATTATTTCAACGTGATTGATGCAGTATTTTTCAACATCACATTTTTTACCCGTGGTGGTCCCGTTAGGGCGACCCATTACCGGGTCCATTGGTAATTTTAATTACCCGTGGTCCCGTGGCATTAGGGATTGCTCCCTGGACTTCTAGATTGTATCGATAGAAAATTATACACTCTGGGTCAACCATGAGCTTACATAAGGTTACAAATCCATCTACCAGCATTCCTAAGGTAGGTACGTCAAAAGAGATCGCATATTACAAAGAGAGTTACCCTTTTCCTGTGTTAATATATGCAATGTCAAGGCCTATGCAACCCGTTATCTATTTTTAGTAAATGTATGTAACATTATAAATGACAAACGGCTACCCTGCCAGCATAGTAAGGCTCCTTTGTTAAGTCTACTTTTTGGCAAAACAATTGGCACCTACTGCAGTATACTATGTAAAGTAAACCAGTCCATGTCTTGACCTATATAAAACTATGCCTGCATTTAAGCTTTAACTTCCTAATATTTATGATATTTATTAGGTAAAAATACAATGATTAAAACAAAGGGTACTTATACTAACATTAAAATTTTAACTAGAAATAAACTAACGATAAAAAAATTAAAATTCAGGCGTCCAGGGTACCCAAAATGCGTTTCGCTGAATGGCAATGCAAATGCGTTGAGAAAAGTAACTGCCATATCTAATACTAGCTGACCCGTGCCCACTTCGTTGGGCATAATGTTAAAAGCCTTTTTATTTTTTGGTTTTTTATATAACCTATGACACTCAGCAATAATGTGGCTTTCTATTGGTGAAAGAATTTTTAAAATCGGTTCAGTAGATCCCGAGATTACCCGTTACAATTTAACAAATACACAAACTTTACCTCTTTATAATATTAGTATAGATGTATTACCGCAGAATAATAAATAGTACTGTATTACTAGATGGCCCGGCGAACTTTGTTCCGCCTTAGAGGCACTACCCTACCCTAGCCTACCCTACTCTACCCTAATGGGATAAAAAGTATCCTATGTCCCTCTCCTGGTTCTAAGCTACCTCTCCTCCAATTTTCAGCCAAATCGCTTCAGCCGTTCTTGAGTTATAAATAGTGTAACTAACACCACTTTTTTTTATAAATATGGATTTATACATAATAGTATGTGCTTCTACGGTGCTGAAAACCACTTTCTTATTATTATTATTTTAATCCCTTTTCTGCTGTAGCGGGCAACGAATTGGTGGCGCTTCAAGTGATGCGTGCATAGACGGTAATCACTATCAGGGGGCCTGCTTTCTTGTTTGTTTGCCGTATCTCAAGAATGTTAAACATGCCGTTTTATGCGTGAAAGAGTAACAAACAAACATCCGTACATACAAATTTTTTCAGATACATAATAATATTTTTTTTGTAAGTTATACACTTTGAACCTCTATTCAAAACCTCTGAAGATTTACTCTATGATAGCCAATTTTTTATTTATTGAAAATAGACTTACTCTACCATCCCGCAGCTGTAGTCGTGATTGTTAATGTGCAGATCTGATTATATACCATCAAGCTATAGACTGGTTTGTTCTCTATATAAAAAAACTAGAGAAACCCGCGCAACTTCGTGTGCGTTTATCCTTTCCCGTGGGAATTTCAAAAAATCCTTTCATATCGGTTGCCTACATCATACACCACACTTTTCAGAACACACCCAAAAAATTGTCATATGTATAGATTTATTTTTTTATATTTTTATACTTCTCATTACAATCTTTGGAGTGGGCGTTTATGAAATAGGCTAGCCCGACCAGTAAAGAGCCACCCTTTTACAGAATATTGACGTGAAGCAGCAATGCGTTTCGTTCGGGCAGTGAAATATCCGAAACTCTTGCTTGTCACCTTTGTGGTATAAAAAAAAATCTAACTCATTCCTTATACTATTTCTCGCTATATCCTGTTTTTTCCTGTTATAGGTCGGCAACGGGTTAGGGACCCTAGAATCTATGTGCTCCATAGTCGACGGTAATCACCTAATATCAAATGATCCATATTCCTGAGCTTGCTTTCCAACCACTTCCGTAAAAAAAATGTAAAAGTATATCGGTAATTCAATACCTACAACCTCAGCCTACAACAACACTACGAAATAATAGAGCGAGTCGACGTAAGGAGATTTCCTATAAGTGAGAAAGAGACAATATCAAAATGTATGCCATTTAACCATTGACCAATTTAACTTGAACCCTGTCAAATATTACAAAATTTAATATTTAATTACTTACTATTTATTATCGATGAATATGATTCAGTCCGCTTTATACATAGTTAGAATTTTAGCTGTTTTTCCAATATCACAAACAGAATAAATAGACGACATTATGATTGAATATTCACAATTTATAATTACATGACAGATGATACACTTCACTTCACGGATGTGTCAAAATGAAATGTAATTGAAATCAAAAGCACTAAGGAGTATGAGTATTGATTTCAACTCGAAGAAAATTACCCACAAAATACATTTTTTCAAGAATTTCAATAAAATAAGAATCACATCTTCCATCAATTCTCTTAAACAATTTTTATGCAAAATTTGAAATAGATTGAACCAAGAAATCAAGTTGTTCCATAGTAACTTTACCCCCCTTTTTTACCCCCTTAGAGTTCGAATTTCGAAAAATCCTTTCTTATCGGACGCCTACGTCTTACAATTGTTCCACCTGCCAAATTTCAGATTTTTACGATGAGCGGTTTAGGCTGTGCGTTGATTCTCAGTCAGTCAGTCAGTCAGTCAGGACAAAGCATTTTATATAAATATAGATGAAAGTTTTTGCAAACCGTGTAGATGTAGATCCATTAAATTTAATACCTTTATAACCCAAACATTTTCCGTTAATGTGTTAAGTCGTTTCGGTTCAGTTTAACTTCGCAACAAAGTGAGAAGGCTTTAAAGGTCATTTAGGGAATATATCAAAGTTGGTCTGTTGCATCGATATCCGTTGAACCAGTGCTACTCAACCTTTTGTAACTTGGGACTTGGGTGGTCCCAAGTTAGTGTAGCGAGCGAGCGAGTTCAATTTATCAGGCAAGTGGCAGTATGTTAATGGCACACTACACTTTTAAGTTATGGCGGCCCAGAAATTCTGTTTTCGGAATAACTAGAGGATAATTTCTTATATAACATATATAATTAACTTTAAAAAAAAAAAAAACGACTTCATGGGACCACCCTTGAGGTATTACCTATAAGCCGAAAAAAGATTTGTTCAAATCGGTTCATAATTGGCGGAGTTATCGCGTAACAAACATAGAAAAAAAAAAAAAAAAAAAAAAAAAACATACGGGTCGAATTATTGAGAACCTCCTCCTTTTTTGAAGTCGGTTGAAAAATAACTTTTATCTCTTATGTATGTAAAGGACAATGGGAAACGGTATATGGAAGTAACTGTTTAGTAATCTATGATATGGACTCACTCCTCAATATTAATCATACAGATTTTTCACCTTTGATGTAGAGTGGTTCTCAAACATTTGCATGGGGATAGGGACCATGCTAATGTTTGAGAACCACTGCATTAAAGGTATAATAACGTTAGAATGCTATCCGTCTTTGTAAAGAAAGTTTGCAACTTGGTTACAATACAATATAATAGAACTTGTTGTTCGACATTTTCTTTTAGTTTGGGTCTCATCTTATATAATATTGAGCAAAATGGCGAGCATTAGCGTCGATTAGTTAGTATTGATTGAAAATGAGAAAAATGTTTTTAACGCAAATAACCAACTCTTGCCCTGAATTTCTATCTCTAGGCCTGTAAATAAATAGTCTAAGACTCATTTTAGGTTAAATGAAACTTTCAGAAACCGACCCTTAAATAAAAAAAACACTTGAATTATGATTGAATTAAATTGAACACGGTATTAAGGTCTTTATAAAGCAGCTCAGTTATTAGAAGTAGAAGATTTGTTCTGAACATAATGAATGACTAAAATAAATCATTATCACACGGACTTTTTATATAAGTAGAACTTAATCTATCCAATTCATTATTTTCTTTTATATTCTTCTTAGGCATTAAGACCCCAGACTAAGTTTTTCGTACGCTTTCATTGTTAAATGACCCCACTGGCCCAAATTTTTTCATGTCATTTACAAAATGTATACTCTGAATGATAAGTAGGGTCTTTTTATTGTATTTTATTCTGTTGAATTGAATAATAACTGCTAATGTAAGGAATAAAAAAATAAATATATCATAGGGACAAATCACACAGATTGAGCTAGCCCCAAAGTAAGTTCGAAACTGGTGTTTATAACAAATACATAATATAGATAAACATCCATACATAATATAGAAAAACATCCATAAGATTTTGATATTTGTCTGTATATGTTGTTATTATAGGAAATGGCTGACACTCAACAACATCATCTCAGCCACAAGAAGTCCACTGCTGGATATGGGCCTTTTTTGTTTGTTTTAAGTCAGGAAAATGCATTACTGCATGCCCATGCCCAGGTATGTCGGGCTCCCCCTTTAACCACTTGGGCTATACCGACTAAAAACCGGACTGACTGCCATCTCATCCGCCTAGATGGGGGGGGGGGGACTGCGGCAACAATGATATAACCGCTGCCCCGCCGGCGGTCGTCCAAAGACGTTGTTGGGCTACGACACGGTTGGCGGCGCGCTGACGACTAGGCGCGCCGCAACACTCGGGGACTTCCGTTCCAATGGGCAGCGGTTTCCCCAACCCGCCACCCAGAAGTCCCCGTTACGGTGACAGTCGCCCGCCGGGCATAGGCCAAACACCTCCCGCCCGGCCTTTTACGGCGGAGCGGGGGCGGCGGCTGGATCCGCTTCCCTCACCCGCTCCGCTGCCTGCTCCTGCGTCATTACTTCGCCGCAGAAGGAGGCCATCGCATCCCCTGACCTCTCGCTCTCGACCATTTGTTTGACAACAGCCGGGAGCGAGAGGTCGTCGCCAACAACTGCCACGAGCGCGGCGCGTGGGGCAGGCAGCCCACGCCGGGCATTCCTCAAGCGTGTGCTTCGCCGTGTCGTCCGCGCAGCCGCACTTGTGGCACTCCGGAGTTTCCCCTCTCCGAGCCATGTTGTGCAGGTACCAGCCGAAATACACGTGGCCAGACAGCATCTGCACAACGTGGTAACTAAGCGCACCGTGGCGCCTCCCTATTCAATTATCCAGGACCGGACAGATGGCGCCAACGGTGCTCCGCCTCGGTCTGCCGGCCCTCGCCAGACCCTCCTCACACCTCAGCGCTCGTTCCTGGATTAGGGACTCCCGGGCAATCTCCCTCCAACGCAGGACCCCATCCGGGTACGGGTTTCCGGCAACTGTTTTATATAGGCTTCCCCCAACTGTTTCCACCGCTACCGACAGGCAGCAGCCTGCATCCAGCGGCTTTCTGTGACTTTCCTTAAGTCGTCTGACCACTTTGTAGATAGCCGTTCTACGCTGTGCTTTCCAGAACCTTCATGAACCACCGACCATCGCTTCTTTTCACTTCGCTCCTAGTGTCGCCTAACCTGCGCTGTAGGCAGAAGTATAGAAGGCGGAGAATCTAGTTGAATGAAAAACACAGTATATTTTCAATGACGGCGACTGATGGATAAATCAATTCACACACCATTTTTGTTCGAACGTGTATTGAAATACAGATATATTTAGAAGCTGAAAATTCTGATACTGAATGCGACGTTTGAATAATTTCAGTGGAAAGTGTGAGGTTTTCTAAAAATAGAAGAAAATTGATTGAAAATTGAAATGTGTATTGGAAACGTTTCCAACTTTTGTTCAGATGAATTGTTTTACCTAAATTTTAATATTTTTGCTTGGTACGGGTTATAAATCATTTTTTAGAGTCGCTTTGTCCCTAGTAGTAGGTCTGAACTCTGAATATATTTGTACTTATTTTGAATTCTAAAAAACTTCATCATATTCTGCAACGTTTATGATATTATATTATGTGATTATATTGTTATTCACCAATCATTAACTTTTTGTTGAGAGCACAATACAATAATTTCTTTCTAAAATTCTTCTCATCTTTATCAGTCATCAAATACGTTTTAAAAATTAATAAAAACTAGACATTCGTAATTTTTAGACGGACAAACAAGCATACTTTCACATTTATATTATTAGTATGGATACCATAAACTTTTAACTTATTAATACTTTAAGTGCGAAATGTCTTTAAAGATTTCATAGTATAATCAATGTTTTCTCTCTGCACCTAAATTGACGATTTTTTTTGATAAGAATACGTAATATACTTTTTACATTTTTATAGCAAAATTATACATTTTATGCATATTGCTCGAATATTGGAGGAATGGAGTTGGAGTGGAGTGGTAGAGCAATTATTACGAAATGGGCTAGCTCGACCGGGGAAGTACCGTCTCACAGAATATCGACGTGAAGCACCAATGCGTTTCGTTCGGTGAGTGAGAGATCCGGAAGCCCAACTCCTTCCCTATCCCCCTCTTGCCCCCTCCTTCTTTCCCTTCCGTTCCTCCTTCCTTTCCTCCAACTTTCTTGGTGGACAACGCGTTGGTAGCGCCCCTGGTGTTACTGATGTCCATAGGCGGCGGTGACCGCTTTCCATCAGGTGGCCCGCTTGCTTGTTTGTCTACTGTATGACATAATAAAAGATAATCATAAAATATTGCCCTGACAAAAATCTTTTTGTTTAAATATTTTGATCGTTTTTGATTTTATTATAAGACTTTAAATAATTTATATAGTGTTTTTTCTTTCAGGTAATTCCTATACAGAGGGGAAAACCAATGGATATCATCCATGTGAGTATTCTGCTGCGTTTATTGTTTCAAAAATGGGTTTATAATAGAAATGGTGATTTAAAATTCGTTATAACAGTTAAAATTCCGGTACTAAACGGTCCGGTAAACATTGGTATTTTTCAAAAATAAAACTACCTATCTTCATTTCTGCAAGATAGGTAGTTGCCCAAAGTTTCCTTTTAAGCATTTTAATACTTGGAGTTAAATATAATTTTATAAATGCTTGACTATTTGTGCAGTACACAAAACTGACTGTTTTCTTTATAGATTTTGTATATACTAGCGTATAGATCGGCAATGGTGTGATTAAGGCGAGACCAAAAACAAAATACACTAGTGTGCGTGTAATGTACATGTGTGCAAGCAAGATATATAATTTTGTGGATTTTCCTTTTTGTTTGAGTTACATCCAGATCCAGGCACTGCACAGGTAACCATATTTAATCACGTCTAATTAACACCAAAACTACACTTAAAAACCATAAATTTGTAAAAATAAGTGGGATTTGTTTTTAACACGACTGACGTCAGGCCGATACATCCCGATAGCGTGTATAGGACGAATGGTCTCGCCTATCTATCTCGCTCTAACAAACGCGTATGCTATGATCAATCTCTTATGCATTGCCAATCTAACGCTAGTATAAAATATAATTAATCTATGGTTTCTACACAAAACTGCGACGTGAACGCGAATGTCTGTATTGCGAATTCATGGGACAAGCCATCTTCTTTCCACGGTTTGGGTTACGAAAGCAAAAAAGCTTGTGTTTACTATGCAAGACTGGATCGCAGTTTTAGGGAAAAGCTCAGCACGCATTCCCACCGCGCTGTCTCCTGTAATAGCCAGCATCAACAACTTCAGATTGACAATAAGCAATGAAGCTTATTGACGAAGAAAATAATTGGTTTCTAATCAAAAAGAAATTAGGGGGAGTGTGAAGTATTCAATTGACTTCCATTCTTAGCAGCTACATGAGAGACATCAAATTGATCGCGGTTTTGCACGGTTTTGTGTACAAGCTTTAATACTGTTCAATAAAATTAAACTCGTCGTTTATTTGACAATGTTTCACACATTCTTGTTTAATACGTTATTCGATTTCCATTTCATTTGCATTACTGTCGTCATCAGACAGATATCTATTCACCAAGATGTTTGTTATTTGCTTGCTTTACATTATGTACAGTGTGTTGAAAAATTTCATTCATTATTCCTTGTCGTCTGCTATCGTGACTATTGATAATATGTATCATGTGTCTCTTGGCATACGGTTTTACTTATGCGCCATCGTCAATACGCACTGAGCAGCTCACAATCCATCAAATCGTTAGCACAATTAGTCTGTTTGTCCATTTTTATAGTTACGTACCTAATTACACGTATCTTGTTTCAATCTGTATTAGTAATATGAAACTTAATGTATAAACAGTTTAAGGTTTCAACGATAACGGATCTCCACATCAAGTTAAACGCACAACTAAAGATTTTTGCGAAGCACTCCGGCTGCGTATTTCGATATCACAGGTTCCCGTTGTTCCTATCAGGAAAACGTGTGCAGTTTTAAAATGGTTGTGTTGTGTTTTGTTTATCAGTTTGGGATCGCGTGTGTGTGCACCGTGTGAGTACTCCATTTGTGCAGTACATGTGTGAGTCGCGCGCGCGTGTGGGTGTTCCTGTGGACGCGAGGCGCGGCGGACGGAGCGCGGTTGGACGGCGGCGCCAGTCGTGTGCCGAGCGCTGCGGGGCTGCCGCGTTGCTACCGCGTCGAGCCCTAACTCGCGATCCCAATAACTTTGTGCACTGGAAACTTTTCAAAGCAATTTCGGACGGTTTCGGGTGTCGCGCGACTCTCACGCGTCGAATATCAAGTCGATTGGTATGGTACACCGTGGCAGCGATTATACGTGCATTGTCGCGCGTTTATGCGACTTGGTCGGTCTATTTTTGAATATTCTCTAAACGCTTCGCCGCGAAGTTTTCGAAACGCAGCCCGGAGCCGGGTTAACGGCCGCAGTGTATGCACGCCTGCATCACGTCCCTTGTGTTTTTGTTGACGGATAACATTTTGTGCAGTTAACCAGTGCCCAATCCGAGAAACGCTATCTGTAAGTATGACCCCGGTTGATTTACGATATGGCTGTACGTTTATCCATTCATGTCGAATGTTAAACGAGGACTCTCGTTTAAATTACAATAGAGCCGCTCTATCTGCCTGTTGATTGTCTCGTGACGGATACAGTGTTGTTTTTGAGAGTTATAACTTATGAAATTGTAAAATTACAAATAAACTGACGTCTGCGTGTTGTGGTGTGCGTGTTTGCTCCGTCGACACGCACCCCCACAGCCGCGTAGGCCAATGTACATAAACGTACGTAGGTACCAAGGTAGATCTGTTGTTGTGTGCATATTCAAGCATTTATAACGCGAACCTTTATACCCATTGTGTAGTAGTGCTTGCAAGATTACCTTAGCTTGTTTCCAGAACCACGTCTAATTGTTAAAGTGACGTATAACATGTTTACGAGTATGGAATGTCTTTGACGAGCTCCCATTATACAACATTAATTGAAGTAATTGCGAGATCACTGATAAAGACGGTTGCAATTGATTACGTTTCTTTAGCGCAGACACGATGCAATGCATACCCAATTTATTTGTTCCTATACTTATAGACTTTTACACATCTAAATATGTGCTATTTCACGAATTAAATGATGGTATTTATAGACTAAATTAATCTTACTGGATTGCATCCTTGTAGAAAGTAAAAAAAATTCAACTTAATCTCTGTAGAAATTTGTGTGGCATGATTCTGAGAATTATGATATAGATGCGTAGTAACACTAGTAACTATTTATGATTTTATTCAAACTTAAAATTCTCCAGACACCTGCAAAGCCAGTAAAGCTGCTTTTAAAGTACCTATAATCAAACATAAATACCAATTTCAGGAAAAAGAATTTGTAGGAATAGAACATTGGAAAGAATAGAATAATGATAATGTAGACTTAATAAAAACATACCAATCACCAATAGCATAGCAATTGAATCAACTAGACAAGCATAATGAGCCAGAAAAAAAGGTAAAAAAACAAGAGTCATCTGTTAGCAAAGTCAAATATCATAAATAAAACATGACACAAACTCCATAGTTAGTCTTATCAACTGTATGTTTAATAGACCAGATAAATAAGTAGTCTAACAGGACAATGGTTTGTCATAGGCAATGCAAAATTGTTATTCAAAGCCGCACACGTGGAAGAGAAAGTGTAGATAGTAATGAAGCCTCTATACTGTGACAAACTGACGACGTAGCCGAAAGATAAATTAGAGTAAAACTAGTTTAACGGATGATATTATTAAAAAGATAGATAAATCATGTATTAGTATCACCAAGGCTCCACCACCAAAATCACAGAAATAAATAGTGCTGACGAAGTGGTAGTGGAAATGTGTGCCGCAGTGATACAAAGAGGCAGCAGCTCAGTGCAAAGTCACTGATTTTCAGCCATAATATTTTATTCAAAGAGTCAATGTTTTGAAAAATCGTCTAATGTTTGAGTATGAATAGCCGGAATTAACATCGGCCACCACGAATTGACACTAAACTAAGCAATGAAGTTTATTAGTCCCCGGGGAATGTTCTAAAACTACCCTTGTTATAGAACTCGAAATCATATTAAACAGAAGTAAATTAAGATAATAAAATATAAATGAAGTGTATGAATACTACAAAATGTTGTTTACAAAAATGGCGTTCAGAGTAGAAAACAGTATTTATGATTTTTATTTATAGTTGTTAGGCAACTAGCCATTCATATCGAATCCCCCTGGGGGGAGGAGGTGAAATTTTTCTTTCAAAAATCAATTTCAAAAAAT
This sequence comes from Endotricha flammealis, assembly GCA_905163395.2. Lineage (NCBI taxonomy): Eukaryota > Metazoa > Arthropoda > Insecta > Lepidoptera > Pyralidae > Endotricha > Endotricha flammealis. Next base: position 9,152,655 of record LR990869.1, on the reverse strand, counting down.
AGAAAACAGTATACTTTTAAAATCTTTTAGTTATAGTTATTGTCTTGAACGAAGTTGTAGCTTCTATTACAATAAGTTAAACAACTAGCAGAACATGAGCATTTGATATTGAAATTACCAATATAAAAATTCTCTAAGAACCAAAAACCATCAATTGTTCAAATATTTTACTAGCAATCATTTCCTCAAACGAATCCCTTTGAAATCGATTTCATCAGAAGAATAATTTTATCGGTTCATTAAACGATTAATCCTTTTGTTTTCTGGACCATCTCTATATACTGTGAAACTAATGTTTTTTTTTTACTTTACCAACTGTTTTTTACAAGCACCTAAAATCTTTAGTCATCCATCTTCCTAGGGCTGGTTGGTGTATAAGAGCATGTCCTATAAAATCATTGTGATTATTCTTAATGATCACTATTAATTCAATTTAAGAATGTTTCTTAATAGTCTTCCATAAATAGCGGTGTCAAAATTTAAGTCAGTGTGCTAATTGAAATTTGTTTAACATCTTTATTAAGAGAGATTCTCTGTACAATGTCCAAAATAATCCAACATTATCCTTGTGTTACTTTGTTACTCTGACAAATTCTGAGATGCGTAGGCTATCTTCTAATATTTCTTAAAATTCAACCACATTACCCACACTCTCACAATGTTCAGTAAAACAATCAGCAACACCTTGGCTTACTTTACTATCTAAATCAGCGGGTCTATTCTCGTAATAAAATCAGTTAAAATCTAGTCTGAGTCTCCAGCGCTATCTCGCTCTCCCTATTTTCGAGAATGATGATATGGATCTTTTAAGTTAAACTAAACCGAAATACAATAAAAGCTTACGAAATTTTGATAGTATTGACCCGTCTGTTTCAATACTTTTTTTTGCAATAAGGCCGCCTTGTTGCGATTTCACTAGTGTGTATGTTGTGTTTATGTATGTTGTGAATTGCAAATAAAGTATATTCTGTCTAATCTACTTACTGAAAAATTCCGGTTAGCCTATTTGTCAGATAAAACTTCCAAAAGACTGACAGAACCATTTACTTAACTTTCACAATTATTTATATCCGCAAGTGGTATACGGGCAGTCATATTATACTGGTGGAGTCTCTAGGTAAATTGTCACCCTTCCGTGCAAACACTGCACTTACTCAATACCCGTTTCGGATCGCATCATCAGAGACGATTACTGCGCATCATCAGACGTTCACAGAATCAAGAGGTGGAAACTGTCAGGAAGTATATTCAAGGCACTTTGTAATTGTTAATTAATTACAATATATTCCTGGAGACCTAATTAAAACATCGTGGAAGAATTTTAATTCTTAATGAAAATTGTAATTAAGAGCACTCGTGTTGATCATCTTTCAGATGAGGCATTAATTTTTCCAAAGATTCTCAGTAACCAGTCCTCACTTCATTCGGGAAATTCTAAGTGATTTGTTTTGAGGACCGGAAGACCGTTATGTCAATATTGTCATGACAATACTCGTGCCGGGTTTTTATATTGAGCCAGAAAGATGGTATAATTACGGGACAATCCCACCGCTGTGTCTCAGAATCAACAACGGCGACCATGAAGCTTATTGACGACCCGGAGGAGGAACTACAGCGTTGTCTTGGAACTCACAACGAATTTAATCGGAAAGAAAATAGACGAAGTAAGAAGTATTAAAAAGATGAGTATTTGAACTGAATGCCAGCTGTAAATCGCAGTTTGAAAGCATTTTTCCTAAAAAATCGGAGGAATGGAAAACCAGCTAGCAACATGTCAAATCACAAATCATTAGAGAAAATAGAAATTAACAAAGACATCGGTCACGATGAATTATTCATAAACATGTACATCACGCTTTTAGGTAACTTCAACATTATGTAGGCAAGGAAACCTCTGCTTGATCCATTTTCATATCAATAAGCTGTAATCAGGATTGGGTCGGAGCCGCAATCATGAATATTATTAGATTTGATAAATTGTAATATTTTGGATGGAATAATTTCTACCTTCATAATAAAGCTATGTAAACTCCTCTCATAAATCCGCCATAAAGTAAAAATCTCTCCAGAATTGTGACTGTAAACGTATTTACAAATTATTGATTTGTGTTTTTTTTTAATGTAATATTTGTTTCTGCTCCTAAGGTCCACAGACTGTGGCAAATCGTAAAATTTATATATTCATAAGTCCGTATTATTTATTGGAATGGAAAATCCTAATACCTCAACATTTAACAGTTAGTAGTTTTTTATTACGCACCTATCTATGCTGATTTCCATTAACCGGACATGCACATATTTTTTTAAAATAATTGTATTATTTGAACGGTTCAGCGTTCAGTGCCTTACTTAATTGAATGAATAATTTAAGGATATTAGACAGTAATTTGCAAGGAATGTGTGAACAAAATGGAGGATTACAAACTTTGAAATAAAGCCAGTTTTGCATTTCCGATTTTATGGTCGACAATTAAATTGATAAGTAGCTACGGAGAAATGAATTGATATAGTAATTGTAATTTTTGTCTAATGGTCCTTTTGGCTTACAGAATGGAAATTTCAAGACAATTTAGCCCGAAACCAATTACGCGCGGATAGAACTCAATGTAGATGAATCTTCAAGGCAATATAGCACGAATGATAATTGACAATTTGGGCTTGGACCCCACTTTAATTGACTGAGCGATTAACTTTCATTAAAATATCTCTGTAAATATTGATATAGTTGTTATTGGATTGATTCCTAATAAATAATTTGTTGATGTATCAACTGTAACTTATTAAGCGGCGATTGATAAAATTTGATCCAAGGTTAATGTTTTAAACGATTTGTATTTAAATAGAGATTCTGTGAAAAGTATTCAAAATAAATTGAATTATCACGAAGCATAGCAATGGATAAGAAATAATAGAGTTGGGCTAAGACAAAGCCGGCTTTGCAACTGAGTAATTACAGAACAAGGTTTCTGTACTAAGTACTAACGGTTATCTTATCAACGTTGTTTAAGTTTCAGTTTATAAACTTGTCTTGTTTGTGTGAGTGTGCTATGTGTACAAACATTTTCTATTTATTAACATTGAAAAGCCATTTTGACATATCTACGATACATGCGCCGGTAATGCGAGTCGTCACGCAAGCTCACCTCATATAGACAACCTCACAATGCTTGGAGCAAATTTTCCACAGATAGAAAATTGTTTGCTTATTTGAAACAATAGTTATCTTGCAAGAGCACTCAGACTAATGAATCTAGATGAAGCGGCATTCTCGATTTGAGAATAATGCTTGATGAATAATAAACCCTTTGTTCCGCGGTTGGGTGAAAATATAATTTGATATTGAAATTCAATAAGCACTTAGATTTTCTTTTATATGATAACAAATTTTTCACATTCTCAAGGAATTGCAATTGACAAACGCTCGTGAACAGATAGGATAGAACGTGGGGTCAGAGGGTGACATGGACATTATTAATCCTGTGTTCACGGGCCTGAGATCTACCGCGACAAATTTATTGGTCTTCTCATTGTCAAACTAGTCGTTCGTAAAATTTGGCTGCACTAGCATCATTATATTACAAACTTGCCCTGTATTTTAAAGTGGAACGGCTTAGGCCACTCCGGGTTCTCATCTAAACTGTATCTAGGTGTGTCTGCCGGCCTCTATTCTCTCTCAAGTCTGTCGCTATCTCATCCATGGCGTATATCTGGCGCCTCTTAATTGCTTCAGACTAATAATTATTATCAGTTCGCGTGCGCCGCCCCGCCCCTCTTGTCTACTCAGATACGCAGTAACTTCTACAAGTGTAAAGTCACGCACACATGCATACTATCAGCACGTGCTCCAGATGTCCTCATCCTTTGGTGGTCACGCGGAAATTATTGCAAACCCAATGTTGGAGTTGGGTAATTTGGCAATATTTGGTTAGTTGTTCAAATAGGATTTTCTGGAAATTTCTTTATGATTCCATGATGTTGTCTCCTTGAGAGTTACTATTGTATTGTTTGATTACGACTGAACGTTTATCATAAAGTGATTCAGTTCATTGAACTGTTTTTTGTGTTTCAAAGTGTTTGTCATAGAAATGAGGAAAACATTTGACGATATTTTCTATTATGTCAGGTTGTACAAATGTCATAAAGTTGTGCACCTTTGTTGGCACAACTTTAGTGTAAACTTTTCGCTAATTGATTGTGTAATTTAGAGATTCTATTACATGAAGTAACATCGACCGTTTAAGCCACCATCGTATTTTAATATTGTTTACGAGAAACGTTTTGAGGAACTAAGATTAAACACCACAAAGGCATTAGTGAGTTCTGCCATTAATTCTTGAACGGGTGAATAACCTTCTCGGTGCTGGAAGACGCCTTGTCTGGAATAGCAATTATTGTTAGGTACAAGTACTTTGAAACTTTACTATGTTACCTTAATGTATTAACTCGACGAAAGGGCATAACCCAAATTGATTGTTTTTGCACCATTTTTGTTTAAACCCAAACAAAAATGTTGCAAAAACAATTTTTGTTCACTAGTAAGTTGTCACATTAATTTCGGTAAAGTGCAAATCTTGAAAGTGAAATGTTTAATTTTTGAAGTTCATCAAGCATTTCCTTGATATCCTTATAAGGATATTTGTTTCGGCGCGTGGAAATGTTGCAAATTTTACAAATTTACAACTGCGAATGTAAGGCTCTTCCATTTTGGCACATGCAATGTTTTTTACTATAAGTTGTATGTTTTTTGCAACAATTCATTAATTGTCAATAAGTTTTTGTATGTAGAATTGAAAGTAGGTAAATCATATTCATCAAAACAGTGGCGTTAGTATACGTCGAGTTTATTGGATGTTTGACCTCGCGTTATCGCGACAAGCCTCCTCCGTCACCGTGTACCTACAATTCATTTGTTATCTCAGTCTTACAATGACGTGTCTGATTGCCAGTCGTTTCGGTTTCATTCCACTTAAATATTTAGTGATTTAAATCATATCATATTTTTTAATTTTTTGGTTTCATAACATACTTGACTATTTGTTCAATCATTGTTTTATTAATTAGATTCGTATTTTGCAGATATGCTAATGATCACGTCGACAACCCACAGTCAAATTACAATTTTAAGAGTATCGAAAACCAAATTATGCAAACAGAAGCAAATTCATTACAGCCAGAACACCTACTCTAAAATTCAATGTAAATGGCGTCGGAGGTCGATATCATGCAGATTCTTCCTATAAAGGCCGGCGAGCGAGACATCGTATAAGCCAACGGCTTAGTCATCACAAAAAGATCGAAGAATGTAAAAGTTACACAGAATTTTGGCTCATGTCGTGGAAATTCTGAATTGCGAATTGAAACATGTGATGTATCCATATTTATGGATAGCTATCTATTATTTTAGTGGCTATGAAGCAAAGCCAAAGATAACAGAATCGCGTTATGGCGATAGAAATATATTGGAAATTATAGAATCTCTTTCTTGGGTTCTTTTAATATCAGCATCCATTTTTCATTTGAATAAGTTAGAAACGAATTATTATTTTAATAGTCCATTCTCAGAACAAATGCTTTGTTCACACAAACAAGTCTGGATCAAACCTGTGACCCTCTATCGTGTGGGCGAATACCGCTATAATCGGGACGTCAATCTCTATGACGCACATGCAGGTTTAGGTTTTTAAAATCGTTATAAACACCTATAGCTATTGAAATTTATATTTGTTCGCTTATATACTCATATGTTCACATAAACGATGCAGTTACTTGGGTCTCCAAGGTTAAGAGATATTAACTAAAATTTTAATAATTTTACACAAGTAGTTTCAAGATTTTTAAGTTAATTTTCGTGGGTTTAAAATTTTCAACAACATTGACAACGTGACCTTTAATGGATTTATATCGACTTCTACTATTTAATAAATCAGTTTTAACTTCATCTACTTGCAGTTTATAGTCAGTATTGCTATTTGTATAAGAAGTGTAAATTCTAATAAGTTTAGTCTACACATTTTCTAGCGAAGTAACCAATGCTCAGAATTCTAAACGTCTCGCCCAAACAATAGCACAATGCATTCACTGAATGCTGTTACAAATATACAACCAAATCAATCTTTAGCAATAGGTGAAAGAACTCTATTTCATTCACACTATTGATTGAGACAGACAGTTCAGCTACATGTATTATTGTTGCATGAGGAATCGAAATTACTTATTAATCATCTTCTAAATTTAAGAGCTTCGCTCTTGTCGTTGTATCAGTCTCAATTTTCCTGTCTTTTTTTTTCTTTTCATTTTCTTCTCTTGTTTTCCTACTTATTATTAAAAATGTTTATTCATTAACAAATAATTCATTAGTGTTCTGGTATTTTTTATGCTTTCTAGGTTTACTTTTTTTGCTTTATTCCTGTACAGATCATCTCTAATACAATTCTTATCTCAATTTAGATTTATAATCCTCTTCGCTTTTGCTGCTAGTAAAATCAAAAGAATGTAAAATCCTTTCTTTTCCAAAAGTACTTCAAGTGATTCTGAAATCCATTTCTCTAGTCTCAGCAGAATACGAATATTATATAAACCTTAAATAAATTTAAAATGTTCTTTCTTTGTCAATGTAGTTATCTCGAGTTTTGTTAGACTCACATTCTCACATTTTACAAAAGTAAAATCTTGTGTATTGATATTACATTTGTCCAAGTAGTAAGTTTTTAATCACTTGACAAACATTCACATCAAAACCTTTGTCTTCGATTTACCTGCACCATTTCCCCCGGGGAACACTCGGGACACCGCTATCAACATTTTGCAACGCATATCTCGCTTGATCGAAAATGATTTTTTCATACGCCTATAAAAATAAATGTTCGTTTTTAAATACGCAGTTAATAATTGATTAAGGGGGGTACTGTATTTGTTTTATATTTTTATCTAATAATTTATTTGTTTAATGTATGAAAAGGCAATATACAAATTATATTCATGTTTCGAAAATACGGCTGAATATTCCGACACATTTCTATGATACATTGTAATCTTTGTGTTGAAAGAGAAAATTGAGCAACAAACGAAGTTTAATTTGGTAATTAAAGTCTGCGTTCTTTGACGTCAATATCTAAAAATAATTTTATGACCTAAAAGTAATAATTGCTCGCTTGCAAAGATTCACAAAGTAGCCATAGAATAAATTGATAATAATTTTAATAATATTTAAAATAGTAATCATTTTCTTTTGTGATCTACCAATGGTCTTTGGCAAATGATTTTTTATAAGGATAATCAAGAATTGTGAAGAAACTAGAATTTATTCATTCAAACGACTCAAATTTCCATGATTTTAAAATTAATTACTATTTAAAAACGAACCAAACAAGTCTGCTATTCAGAGGCTGTGGGAAATTCCTTTTGTTTATCTGAATATTCTGTGGAAATGGTTTCACTGATGCGACAATAGAAAATGTCAGGAAAAAATGTTTTTGACGACAGAGTTTTTAGGGGTTCTAAAATTGATGTTAAAACATCAATGGGCCTGTACCCTACATATTTATTAAAAAAATTTGGGCATGGAAAATTAATTCTATATTTTTTTCAGAAAATATTAATTGTCTTTAGTAACTTATGTGAACTATGTACTTAACAAAACACCTTCATGTTTTAGTTTGGGCAAAATGAATTGACTGATAGTAATGTTTTTTTTTTATATTACGAAAAACCGAATAAAACAATGTAATATCACTAAAAATCAAAAACAGTTTAATATTTTCATTCAACGTCCGCCCCTTAACATCAAAAGACAATCAAAGCAAGCTATAAAACGTTACAAAAGATCCTAACCATTGTTTCTAAATCATAAAATCGATCATAAACAGCCCTTAAAAAGATAAGTCGGACATTTGCAGTCATACCGCAGTTTGTACTTACGGACCACACAGGCGCCAATCTCATTAATTCAGTGGATATGGCCCACTATTATGTTAGTAACATTTAACTGCGAAATAGTATGAGGGTTTGTTTTGCGATTTAGTAACTATTGTTGCTAAAGAAAACGTATATCTCAATTATGGAGCTGATTGTTATTGTATCTGTCCTTGTTACATCATCTTTCGTTGAGCATTCTGAATAGATCCATTCGAAACTCTAGTTTCGTATTTAGTTACATTTTGAAGACAATATGCAGCATGTTTAGTTACGTAATAAACTATTTAGTTTTTAATAAAATATAAACAATGTTGCAATTGATAAAAATTTTACTCTTGGACTTGACTTGATCTTTAACAATTCAGTTTTTCTATTAAGTTAACGAATCTCAGCCATAAGAAGTCCATTGCTGGTCATAGGCCTCTCGCATACGGTTCCAGTATGGCCGCCATGGCCGGTTGACAGCGGCCTGCATCCAAATAACATATTCAGAAAATATTAAATTCTTACATACTCATTCGAGAAAGTAATGTTTTTTTTTTCGATTTCGACTTGGAATTTTCCACAATTTTCACGGTTGCTCCTTATCGTGCTACATTATTACATAATTTCCGCTAAGTTTTATTACGCCTTATGCAACACTGCGTTGTGTAATTTAATTAATATCAATCATACGTATTAGATGTTAGTTGTAGCAATCATAAACTAATAAATATTTTAAGCCATCATATGGTGAAATCTCTGCCTGATAAATAAAAGGTGAAAAAAAAGGAAATCTGAAAAAAATATCTATATCCGATTGGTAGTTTCAAAGATGAGCGCATTATCTTAAATTCAAATAATAATAATAATTCTCATCACATTGTAAAAAGTAAAAAAAAAACAACAAATATTGGTGAAAGTTTATGACTGTATAGCGAACGCTCGTTCGAGCATTTTGAATAAAAAAAAAGTTATTGATACACCAGAAAAAAATATCCAGCTCTTTTCAAGATTAGCCAGTACAAAAATCTGGCAGTTTCATCATTTGGTCCAGCCGATTCTTATCCGTTTCGATGCTTAACAAATAAATTGATAAAAATATTACAAACATAGATTTCAAAGTAATGTGTATAATATCAAAAATAAATGTTAACTCTCTTTTATTAGGTGTATGTGCGTGTATGATCCCCGCTTCTAATGCATGACATTCCCTCTCTGTATTAAAATAGCCTTTTTTACAAACGTACACATTCGGCAGTTCCCCGTGCCAGCTGTTTCCGACTCTGTCTGAGACATTTGTGACACATTATAAATGCATTAGCATTCCAAAACTGTATTGTCTTGACAATTTTTTTGTTACAACCATTTATTTAGGTATTTACATTTTGTTCTGCTGGACTTATTTTTAAATATCCTTTAGGTATTTATGAGAATTCTATGCGATTTAATATTTTTCATCCAATTTGAAAAGTACAAAACGCGAAAGGCTTTAAAAAAAAAAACAAAGTATTATTTTATCGTACCTTTATCTTTAAACTAGTAAAATATCTCGTTTTCCCGTGGGAATTTTGAAAAATCCTTTCTTAGTACACCCTTAGACATTTTAAGGAACCTATATTCCAAATTTGGAATCTCTAGACCCAGTTGTGCGTTGATATATAGGTAGTTAAATCAGTCAGGACTTTGAATTTTATATATATCTTTAAATCGAAAATTATGAACCTGAAAAACGATTAATAGTTTACAAAAACACATCACATAAAACTCGCAATTTACATGGTCGTATTATATTTTATCCTCAAACTACATCCATTTGGTGCCAAATGGCGATTTCATTGTTATATTTCTTAAAAACTTAAAAAAAATAGTATAAAGTATACACTTATCAATGAATTCATATGATACTAAGTATAAATAGAAGTATAAAATAAAACAAATTTAATAGAAGAATAGTCCGTTTTACACGTATTAGTATTCTGTTCTAAGTTTTTGCAGCTCTTTGGACGCGAGGGCACGACCTCGCGCGTGACGTCACGCTTCAGATGAATGAACACCTCTCAACCCCCTTCCCCCTGAATGCCCCCCTCCTGGGAGGGGACTCCAGGATGGTCAGTACCAAACGATGAGATCCAATGTCGCGACCATTCTTATATCAACTTTCGTTTTGTCGTTATTGATGTTTGAGGATCGGAAAGAAATATAAGAATGGCTGGTTGTGTGCTGTGATGTTATTGGTTAAAAAAGCTTAGGTTCTCGGTATGTGGTAAATCTAGCAAACCGGCTTCGCGTAATTGTAACTTAGAAACAAAATAGTCTCATTAGTAACGAAATAAAATTAACAATTCGGGGAGGCCTATGTCCAGTAGAAGACTTCTTGTGATTGAGATGATAATGAATGATGATTTTAAAAAGTCGAGCTGTTTGTTTTTCCAAACACTTCTAAATAATTGGCAATATCCAAAGATTACCCTTAATACAAACTGGCATCACAAATCCTTGAATTACCTATAAACATGTGTTTTTTTCCCTAATTCGGCAAACAAGCATCCCGCCTAAGCATAAGGATGGTAAGCGACACCGTAGCCTATAGCCATGTGTGGAGCAGGCCCACAAAAATCATGTAGGTAGACCTTTGTTTAGGAAACTCAATCTTTGTTCTGCCAGCGATGTATATCTTTGAAGTGTGCAAAATAAGCACCTAGTATACACAAAGAAAAACGATATAGTTACTTTTAATAGAAGACAACCTAAAGAATACCAGTGCCGTCACATAGTACCACCTGCTTTGCCAGAAACAGTTACAACATGTCCATTAAATTATTTAACTTACTACCGGATTCCATGAAAGAATTACCTACAATTTTATTTTTAAAATCATTATATGATAATTGTATCTATGACATTGAAGTATTTAAGAAAATGAAATATGTATGAATCGATTTTAATGTATTCCTATTTTTTTTTATTCATGAATACTATTGTTCCAACCCCCCCCCCCCCCCCCAGCTCTGAAGACCTTACTCACCGTAGGAACACAACATGGCAGAGACCAATGCTATTTGGTTACGATCTTCTGTAAGGTCCTTCCCCAGACGGGCTGCTTCGATTTGAGCTGATTATCCGCCGTGACCTACCTCTCTTAGGTTGAAGACAGTTGAAGTAGAAATTTACGTTTGCTATAACTAAATACTAAATATACCAAAAGTACGTTCGATTCAAAGATGTGTGGGTGCTTAGTAAGGTTGGCTAGAGGGTGAAGGCTGTTACTGTGTCCTGAAATAGTAACTACATATTTTAGTACAATGTCACACCAAAACCCTATCACTATAACCCACAATACTATCTGTACTGCGAATTGACAGTTTAGACATATTATTTCACCCTTCCCATGAGAATTTTCTAAAATCCTTTAATAGTGCTTAATCTTTGTCAAAGGTTATTTATACTTGCTTCACAGTGATTTCGGCTGTGCCTTAATAGAGACTATCTTCGTTTTATATTAATTATTAATTAAAAAAATAATCCCAGGACTGAAAGGTTTGAGCTGTTAATCCCACGGATGTTCGCTTCATATAAAAACTGTCAGGTTATTATGGCTAATCTAAACGCTTCTTTTTCACCTTTCTAACGGCGTTGCACATAAACATTTTAAGTTAATGATAAATTATATAGTAACTAGTGAAACCCGCGCAACTTCGTTTGCGTGTATTTATTTATGTACAACAGCGCCATCTATATTAGACTTGATCAAATCCAACGGAAATCGCGTACTTTTTGGGTACCCTATCTGTTAATCCAAGGTATCAGCTACGCTACGTATATACCAAATATCATAAATATTGGCTCAGCCATGTGTGCGTGAAGAAGTAACAAACATACACACAACTTTCGCCTTTATAATATTAGTAGGATTACTGTCAGTCAAACTAAAAAAGAAGAATTAATGTGGAATTGGGATTAAAATGCGTTTCTGGCTGTCATTATACGGACGAAATCCTTGTGACTGTAGCATAGATTATTAATATTTATTCCAATCTGAAGAAACGAAACATTTAATTCAGACGCGCCCATAATCTTATTCATCCACCTCAAAATGGTCTTAGTAGGCAAACGTTGTTTTAACGGTATTAGAAAATCATTATTACCGTAATTATCTTAAGTCCGGCATCGTTTCTCGGTGCAACAACTCCTTAGGGTCTCGATCAAGCACCATATTTGGGCTGGTAACTGGTGAATCATACAGCCATATGTGGCGTTCTGGCGTTCGCCTATAGTCGTGGAGACCGGGTTCAATCAAATCAATTTATATCAGTTATAACACAATAATAAAATTCTTGCAATTGATATTAAGTAGGTATACGTATTGTTCGTGTGAATTGGTCTAGCAAATTGTAAAAAAATATTACAGTTTTAGGAATGAACATTTTTTTAACTATATTTAAAACGACGTAAACGATGTGCCTCATCCTAACTTCCTGGGTGTAGGTTGTAGGTAGACAAAATCGGAACAACGACTTAGGTACTCAAATTCATGTTTTTATAATACAGATTATGTAAGCTCAGTTTTTCTAAATCAGTTACGGTCAATAACGCTAAATGTTTACACCGAATTTTAGATAATACGGCACGGCTTTGCAAGGGTTTATAATATAGGTAGTCTTTCACCCGGGGATAATAGAGTAAGTAAGTAACTTCCCAATGGTAAAAGAATTTTTCAAATCGATCTAGTAGTTTCGGAGCTCATTCAATGCAAACAAACAATAAAATCTTTCCTCTTTTTATTTGTACAAGTAAAACCCTCGTAACTTCTTTGAGAGAGGTAGGGCACAGCGGATAATCCGCTCAAATCGGAGCAGCCCGTCTGGGGAAGCACCTCCATAGCAATGGTCTCAGCCATGTTGTGTTCCTACGGTGAGTAAGGTCTCCAGAGCTCCACTTGAAGGGGTTGGGAGGGTTGGCAACTCGTAAGTGATAGGTACCCCCGGGTGTTGCAAGCGTCTATCTATAGGCTTTGGTGATGCTTACCATCAGGCGGGCCGTATGCTTGTTCGCCAACTTTCCCGTGGGAATTTTGAAAAATTCTTAGTACACCCCTAGACGTCGTATCGTAAGGAAACTACATTATAAATTTGGAATCTCTAGACCCAGCGGTTTGGGCTGTGCGTTGATTTATAGTTAAATTTAATCAGTCAGTCAGGACTTTGATTTATATATAAATAATACTTATAGATAAATGATATATTTACGTAATAATATATTTTTGTAAGAGAATTGTGTGCCGGTCTCTTAAACTAAGAACACGTTTTCCGTGTAATTGTGAATTTATCCATTTTCGTCTTGTACTGCATCCAAGTTGTAATTAAGATAACTTAAATAATTGCAAAGTTTACATCATAATTATTTTGATATTTTCTTTAGTTTTATAGAGAATTACATTATTTTTTAATTATCATAAGAATTTCTTGTTGAAAACAGAGTAGTTTTCGGAATGGAAAAATATAAAGATAATAAGCAAATAGTCGGGAGTTATTGTAACAATTTTGCGCCTATATATATATTTTTAATGATACATGAATCTCCATTCAGATTGTAATTGAAAACTTACACGTAACTATTACACACCTTTTTATTTTCAATAAATGAGCGTTTTAATGTTTGCGGAATATGTCTCTAAAACACACATGTTACATTCGATTTTTTACATTTTACTAAACAATACAATGAACGTGAATTTAATTATTGTTAAGCACTACATGACCTCGAGACCGTTTCAAACAAAAAATATGTTTTTCTGCTTCTATTGTGTAGTTATAACACTTTTTATACAGATAGCTACATTTTTATTATTGAATGTTGTATGTACATGCAGTACAAACATTTTCTATGTCCTTAATTAATATGGTACTTGAATTGTATTAATTACGCTGACATTTTATTAATTAACATTTTCCACGTCGACAATTAACACTTTGTTCTAATTAGTGTACAGACGAAATTAATATTTTTTTGCAAGAAAGAAAAAACAGAAACTTACAAAAAGGTAGGAGAGGTTTTTGACCTGCAGTGGAAATGGCTAGTAAAACAAAAAAGAAAAACCTCAATGTGTACCACTTTCCATTCCATTTGACAAGTGTCAACGTAGCTTAATGTCAATGTCATAAATTGTTTGACAACACGAACTCAGATTTCACTTTCCTGACCGCGCAAAAACGAGATTATATTTTTTGCTAGGTGAGTGACGACGTATACGTAAACGAAGACTATATTTTAAACCATAGATTTTTTTAATATGTTTACTTTTTTTTATTTCACGGGGCGGGGTATTACATTTTTTTCTTTTTTTTCTTTTCAGTTACATTTGTGCGGACCCGCGTTATCTTTCGCTTGGAGGGTGATGGATACGGATAACGTGTAGTTTTGGTTTTAGTGTCAGTGAGTGTTAGCCGAGAGTGTCTGACGGCTGTCAGTGATAGTGTTAGAAGTGTCAGTGATGTGACAGTCTATGGAAGTGTCAGGGTGTTATCGGTATGTTCACGAAGCACGGCAAGGCCGCTGAGCGGTGTCAGCCACATTCGCACAGAGGCAGAAAGAAGAAGAAACCCGCCCCGCACACGCCCTGGAAGTACTTGATGAATTGCCCACTCGTTAGAAAATGTTTTGGTACGATATTTTATTTTTTTATATTTTCTTTTGTTTATTTTCATAGCCTTCGATAATGTTCCACACCATTGGTTCGAACAATAGGATTAAATTATGTACGACCGTTTGATGTATGATTGTATGATCGTTTATTTTGTTATTGTAATTTTACTAGCTGCCCCGCGCAACTTCTGCAACAACATTTACGTTTTCCCGTTTTTGCAAAGTTTCAATTTTCGTTCCCCACTGCCTCTACAACTCTTTTTCTTCGTCCCTCTTCTCTCTCTCTCTTTCTCAAATCCTTTCCCCATATTGAAAATCTCTCAATGTCTCCTTTTCATACTATAAGATTGAAGAAATCTTTCAGTTGGAACCTATTCTCTGTCAGTGTCAGGTGAACCATATTTTCTAGAATAAAAAGTATCTTAAGTTAATTTTATTCAGTTTAAACTATCTGTGTACCGTAAAGTCACAACCGTTTAGTTGCTTTTGTGTGATAGAGTAACAAACATTGTAACTTTCGCATGTAGGGTGACCCCGAAAATGTAATGAAAGTTTTACACCGTTAATTACAACATGATAACTAATGTAGATTTTTAGGGCACGCGAAATCGCCCGCTTAGTATTTCAGACAAAATGTAGTTCGTGGTATACATCATACCAACTCCTCATCATCCCACTGCAGGGATAGGTACGGGTCTCCCTTCAATCGAAGGTGATTAGAGCGTACTCTGCCACGCTGCTCCAATGCGGATTGACAGAGGCCGGTGTTTTCAAGCCCCCCGAAGGCCACCGACTTGGCTTAACGACTTGACAGTCGTGATTTGACTGATGACTCCTTCGACAACAACCGGGACTGATGGCTTAACGCAACGTGCCCTCCGAAGCACGGAGAAGCTCGAGATAACGAATCCCACCCAAACGCTGGCTAGGGTCGACGTCGCTTAACTTGCGTGTTCATATTAGAGTGCGACTGAGTGCGACACATCGACGCCATCGAGCTCCTCTCATGGCATACACTATGTATCTTTTACCACAAAAACTTTTTTATCATAGAAATACAAGCAGTGTACCGTATTTTATACATTCACCCATGCCAATCTACAAATCGACCTTTGCCATAAACTTTCCACTGATGCAATTGTATAGCTGAGTACAGTTTGAGGCTTCATCATCGCAAGGGCGACCATAGAGGCCTTACTTTTGAAAACAAGCCCGATAGATCGACATTGGATTTCTACTAGAGAACTATTTATAATAATAAATATATAGGGACAATTCATACAGATTGAGCTAGCCCCAAAGTAAGTTCGAAACTTGTGTTATGGGATACTAACTTAACGATATTGGCGTAATGGTTACCACGCCAGACCGCCACCCAAGAGGTCCCGGGTTCGATCCCCGGTCGGGTCATGATGAAAAACGAACTTTTTCTGATTGGCCTCGGGTCTTGGATGTTTATCTATATATGTATTTGTTATAAAATATAGTATCGTTGAAGTTGAGTTAGTATCCCATAACACAAGTTTCGGACTTACTTTGGGGCTATCTCAATCTGTGTGATGTGTCTGTGTGATGTGTCCCAAAATATTATATTTTATAACAAATACATATATAGATAAACATCCAAGACCCGAGGCCAATAAGAAAAAGTTAGTTTTTCATCATGACCCGACCGGGGATCGAACCCGGGACCTCCTGGGTGGCGCTGGCGGTCTGGCGTGGTAACCATTACGCCACGGAGGTCGTCTTGACAGACTACATTAGCTAACTAAATATTAAATTACAGAAATATCAATAAATGTTCTGTTTAATCAGTTGAATATGTTCGTATAATGAAAATTAAAAACAATCTATATCACTTTTCTTTTTGATGACATTTGATGACGTACGTTACGGCAGAAAAACGATTTGATGAAAGTTGTGTGAAACTTTTCATCAGATCACAACAGCCACTCCATTACTCTTGAAAATAATTCCGCTCGATCGGCATTGAATTGTTACGTTTAGGTAGCTATAACTAAATACTAAACTAAATGAGAGTTAGTATCATATCGGTGCATTTGTAACTCGCCTTTGTAGCAACTGGTCTACAAATGAAATCGGTGCATTGAAATGGTATTGTACGCTAACGAATTCGTACGGTAATTACAAATTGAAAATATCCAAAATTTAAATTAAATTCGCGTTTTTATTGAAGAGGAGCTGGTTTCCTGCTACAAGGGAGGTGGGAATACGAGTAGTGAATAGGAAGAACTAGTGAAACCCGCGCAACTTCGTTTGCGTGTATTTATTTATGCACAGTAGCGCCATCTATATCAGACATTTGATGAAATCCTACGGGAATCGCGTACTTTTCGAGATAAAAAGTACCCAATGTGTCAATTCAAGATATCAGCTACCTACATACCAAATATCATAAATATTGGCCCAGCCATTTGAATGTGAAGAAGTAACAAACATACACATAACTTTCGCCTTTATAATATTAGTGAATAGGAAAAGAAGAAAAAGAATAGTTAAAAGAGTTGAGATTACAGATCTATTATATTATGACATTACCAAACCCATTCTAGAAACATGGGAATTAACTAATCAATACCTTTTTGTTATAAAATTTTGGATATCAGCATAACGGTATCAAAAGATAATATTATTATAGGTATTGCGCATTAATCTGAACAGAAGATCATCATTTGACATTGACCCACGGAAAGTTACCAATCTAATAAGTAATGTCAACATATTCCTAAAGAACAAATTACATTATCAAATACAAATATGATTATCACTAACTACTTTCATAGTACATTGTGATTAATTAATTTAGAATAATAGAGAACTCGGATAACGTTTTATCATTTTTTTTAAATCGCAAACAGGGACAAACAAGTATTTCGGTCCTGTTAGTTCTAAAATATTTCTGTTAAATTAAAAATGTGCTCAACAGCCTACAAAATTATTTAGTACAAGCTTGATTAACTGACAACTAGTCAGTTTTATGCTAAGTTTAGTTCTTTCATTATTTTTTATATCACATAGGTGGCAACCAAGCATACGGTCGGCCTGATGGTAAGCCGTCACCGTCACCTATAGACGCTCGCAATACCGGAGGTATCACTCACGAGTTGCCAACCCTCCCAGCCCTCCCCAAGTGGAGCTCTGGAGACCTTACTCACCGTAGGAACAACATGGCCGAGACCTATGCTACGATCTTCGGTGGAGGTCCTTCCCCAGACGAGCTGCTCCGATTTGAGCGGATTATGATGTGCCCTACCTCTCTTGTTGTCTTACTTGTCTTTCATATTTTGTTACTTTTCTGCCATTCATCTGTAGAATCTGTAGAAAAACTATTGAGTAGCGAAGTATTGGCTATTGTTACGTACATCCTCTTGCAACATGTTTGCCAATCCCGTTATTTTTTCTTTATCTTTATCAAAAGTTCTAGAAAGCCACAACTGCAAGACTGAATAAAAAAAATCTCTATTCTTTTTTTTACGATTTTTTAAAACCATTTTGTACATATTATTCAACAGTAATTTCTAAGAACTCAAAATAAAAAACAAAATGAGCCGTATTTTTATGTAGGGATGGTTAAAAATCCAGTAACAAGTGTATATTCTCTATCTGAGGCAGAAATCACAGGATCCTCGGCCGATGAACGTTCCCGACCTTGCAGTGCATTCCTACCGACTGGTTATCCGACCGGTTGGCAGACCAGTTGTAAAGATAATCCCAGAATTTTGCTGTATGTATTGTTGTTCGTTAATCGTCTCAATGCTGTTCTTAACGAAATAATGGTCGACAAGTTTGATGATTTGTCTACGAATTTTCAATTCTTTTGTTTAGATCTGGGCAATGGTATTCGCAGTTCTCAATCCGCATTGTTGCCTCGTCTTAATATTCACTTGAGAACAATTGTCTAAGTTCCATTGATGTTGTTCTAGCTGTAAATCACAAACAATAGTTCTGAACACTTAATGCCTAATTTTAAGCAAGCTAGTTTAGTTTACAGTACTAAGAGAGGTAGGGCACAGCGGATAATCCGCTCAAATCGGAGCAGCCCGTCTGGGGAAGGACCTCCACCTTACAGAAGATCGTAGCCAAATAGCATTGGTCTTGGCCATGTTGTGTTCCTACGGTGAGTAAGGTCTCCAGAGCTCCACTTGGGGGGGTTGGGAGGGTTGGCAACGCGTGAGTGATACCCCCGGTATTGCAAACGTCTATAGGCTACGGTGATGGCTTACCATCAGGTCGACCGTATGCTTGTTTGCCACTTGTGTTGTAAAAAAACAGTATTCAAGTTCGTTATTGTCTTGGATGCATCAAAATCTTTATCCTCTATAAAGTTATAAAGTTATTCTTTTTAGTTTCGTCTAAAAGAATAGTAAATAATAATTCCATATATATAACTCTAATAATAAATAATAATTTAAGTGAAAAAGTAAGACATTTTTATTTCTCAATCAATGCGAGAAGAATTTTACGTGTTAATCGTGATGACTTGACTTTCCATATTTCATGATAATATCAAGATCTGTTTCAAATATTCAAATAATTTCGACTTACCTGCGTCATATTTTTTTGTATTATGTATGACGCAAGTAATTCGCGGCTGATGATCGCCAATTTATTAATTTATAGTAATATCACATGAATAAACAACTTCTGTTGTATTTTTCAAGGTGACGGCTGTATACTAAAAATATAAATGTTTTAATAATATTATGGTTAAAACGCGTAATCATTGATTCACTTACCCAAATCCCATTATTTGGGTTCGGCCTTGTACATCTTCTTTTTAGATTCTCCTCTAGCAGACATCACTTCCACACTTATATTCTACACATTTCTTCTTTCACACAATCACAAATCTATCTTATCTTTTTTTTTACCATATTCGTAAATGTAACTTTTATCATTACCATTTTAAAAGAGCTAGTGCTACGTTTCTTGCCAGTTCTTCTTAGCACAAATCTGCCGTCTTAACTGGTGGTAGGAAAAAAATATGATGATTCTAAAGTGCGGTAAATTTATAGAATATGTAAAAAATTACATCTATCTTGGTAAACAGGTATCATTCAGTACATCTAGTAATGAAGAAGAAGTAGAGAGGCGATGTAAAATAACTTGGAACAAATTCTGGTCCCTAAAGGAAATACTCAAAGGACAGTACACATTAAGCATGAAACGAACTGTAATTGAAACCTGCCTTTTACCTTGCTTACTATACGGGTGTCAAACATGGACCTATACACACAGAATAAAACAAAAAATAAGAACCACACAGAGGGCTATGGAGAGAAGTATATTAAAAATAAGAAAAATACATAAAATAAAATCCGAAATTATCAGGAAAAGAACAAAATTAACTGATGCTTTGACTCAGGCCTTGAGACTTAAATGGCGATGGACAGGACATATTGCGAGGTTCAGTGACGAAAGGTGGACTATAAAAACAACACGTTGGAAAGGACCACTGGGGAAAAGAAATGTCGGAAGACCAGCTACACGGTGGGCTGATGACATAGTGGCACAAGTAGGGCACGACTGGTTGGCCCTAGCCAATAATAGAGAATCCTGGAGACAGAAGGAGGAGGCCTTTACCCAAACCGGGATCCACATTACATCATACAACTAACATTAAACTAACACTAGACAATAAGTTACGTATACTAACTGCGACTAACATTCAAACTGTATAATATTTATTTTTTTAAATGTGGAAATAAAAGGCTTTATTATTATTTATTATTAAAGTGCTTGTAATATGCCTATTTGAATAAAAATATTTGATTTGATTCGAGTTCGAATACAACTAATCTTAAGACGAAAATTGGGATTATTTATTGTTACGATCACGTAAAATTTAACACACTGTTCACAACCTGGATTATCACATAGATTCTCTTTTTACCAGAAAATATAGCTGTTCCCTGATAGAACTTATCTTTAAGTATGAGATAAGAACATCTACTCTCTGCTTTTCTTACAAAATAGTTGAAAATTACCTAATTGTTTTTTTAGTTTATGAAACGGATGCCCATTTTCACCAACAAGTAGGAATCTTGCAAAACTTGAAAACTGTATATTTACATTTTCGAATATTCGATATTCTTATTGAAACCCTAGAGATTATAATATGCTCACTCCAGCATTCTATTTCAACTTGAAAACTCAAACAGCATACAGAATCCTAGATCACGGAGCGGTTAAAAATTCCACTTGACTAATACGAACGGTGGATCAGTTGGCCAATTAGTTGAGTGGTGGAATCACTTGTTGCGCTTTGGCAATGACAACGTCCATCTCGTGGCCTGTCGTCGCTTCATTATGTTGCAACCACAACATATTTACATCTAAACGTGTTTATTGTATATGAGCCAGAAGTCTATCTTCCAACCTTTTCTAGCAAATAAATAGCTTGTTACATAATTTTATGTTAAATAAAGGCATGGAGTTAGCAAGAGGGGGGGAGAGGGTTGGCAACGCGTGAGTGATACCCCGGTATTTCAAGCGTCTATAGGCTACGGTGATGCTTACCATCAGGTGAGCCGTATGCTTTGTAGCATTAAAAAATCATTAGGCTTTACTTAAATATCTAATTTAATTTGAAGTTCACGTCGAGAAAGTCCATAGCAATTTATATGGAGTCCGGTGTTCGCAAGACTTATATGGTAGTTTTGATTATAGTCGAGAACACCGGCTTTGCCAATGCTGGAAAGCGTTTTAACGAGGTTTTAATGTTTTCGCTTACAAAATTTATGAGCAGTGGCGCCAAGAAGTGGTATATTGAGGATTTTAATGCTAACATAATTTTACGTTCACGACCGACACTCACCCACTTAATTGGAGTTCACAAATTCTAAATTTGTACAATTAGGTAGTTTCTGGATCAAAATATAAACACTTCTCTAAGAGACATTTTACTTCTAAACATCATTATTATGTTATTAATTAATAAAGACACGTCTTGATTAGTAGGAGTTGTCTTTGGTACCTGACAAGTTTGAGTATATGGTTCAAACTACTGTACCACTGAATTCATGTTTTTGGATTTATGTATATTGTGTTTGTAATATTCCTATGTGCCACATGAACTATTTTATTATTACTTGTCTTTATATTTACATAATACCACATACTAAGTTAGTCTGTAATTTGAGAGAAAAAAGTTTAGAAATGATAGAATTCGCAAACATTTTCCTAGAATTTTCATTTGATTAGTGTTTAACAAAGCGTAAAAATTTTAGGTTTTTCGAAATGATTCTTGGTTCTGCATATTTTGTATGAAATGAGATTACCTAAAATATAAAAAAAAAGGAAATTTCATTTTGGCAAAATTACTTTATTGTTAGAAGTAAAACGTGAGGGAACAGACCCAAGGCCGCCTCGCTTATAGACTATTATCATTTTGATTTTTCTTAGCAATATTTGTGTAACCTTCCCCTGACTCAAATGAGTTTCTTCTGTCCATACGGAAATTGGTTTTCACACGTGACTCTTATGTTACTGGCATAATATTGGACATAAGCCTTAAGTCCCTATTTTCTGTACCTTGAAACCTTTATTTGTCCTGTATAAAAAAACCTTTTAGGATAATAATAACTGCAATGGTATAACAAGGCCTCTTTTTTATATTAAGTTACTTTCTTTTATTAAACTAAAATGAGATTCGTATTTTAAGTAGGTATAAAAAAACTATGGTTTCAAAGTAATTTTATTTCATAATAGTTTTTGTAATTAAGTACTAAATAATTGTACGAAGTAAATCACCTTATTATCTCTTTCACATAATATAACCTCTTTTTTTATCTTGATATACTCGAAATGAAGGAATCATTTATTGGTAAAATACATAACTAAATAACATGAAATAAAATAAAACAAATGAAAACTAAACTAACAATAAAAACTAAATAAAAACTAAACTAACAATATAACTTCTTATTTTGGGTTATGTTTAACAAAAAGTTTGTACTCGACATTCAATGTTATTGTCTGTCACTACTTTTTATCTAAACCAGTAGCTATGTTTGTGACTAAATGACGCTATCACATAGGTAATTTATTACCTTACTTAAGTTATCTAACAAGATTTTGAATTCCCATCAAGAATTCGCAATAAGAAACTTCATATATTTCGGTTGCCATTCCTACTGCGTACCTTGAAGCAGACCACGATTTTATCCAGGTGAATACATTACGAACACTTAGTATTCAGTACAGGGCTATGAGATTGCGTTACCTTGTAGTCTGAGGGCTTTTGTCTCGCTGCATAATGCAACCACAGTTTAAATGATAAACTTTTTATTAAAAACATTCTTGGATAAGGAAAAAAAACTGAAAGCTAATTAATTGTTGTAATTTCTATTTATTACTTTTTTGGAAGGTGAATAGTCGTATATTAAATGTTATTTTTGTGTACCTCGCTATATTTGTATTATTTATTTATATTAGTAACATTTTTGTATTATAAACAAACTTTTTATTAACTTTCAGTTTTTTTTATACTTTACATTTACAATATTAAGTTGGTTAAGCAAACATTCTTGCATCACAATTGATGAACGATAAAATATATTGACACCTGTAATTTTCTTGTAATACAATAAAAATGCTTACTTTTATAAAAACCTAAATAATGCTGAAATAAAAAAAGTTTCAAACTCATTTGCTAATTCCTTCTCAATATTGATTAGAGTACGTCAAGGTTTTTTTTCAGAACATAAAAAAGTAATAAAGTATTCCTTAATGTCTTTTTAAGAGTGCCTATCAATATTGATTGCTTATAATTAGTTTTTTTATTGCTTCCAAATCCCTATTTCCTTTTTTCGTAATGAGATGGCTGCTTTCAATCTACCGATATTATAAACGAAAATTTGTATGGATGAATGGATTTATGTAATAACTGAGAATGTTTTCCGATTGGCTATCTGAAACTTATCGAAGACTTTATGAAACATGTAGACCCTTTATGCTTCCTCCATCTTAAAGTTTCAGGTACATGATTTTTTTACCTCTATTGTTTTTTTTTATTAACTACTCTTAGGTAGGTACTCTAGTTGTAAGTTTGTTTGTTTGTAAAGTATTGTGCAGATTTTTATATGATTTTTAAAAACATTTAATGATATTTAATAATATCACAACTAAATATTACCACCCAACAAATATTAGTTGCAACTGAAAGCAATATCAAAATCATTTCCAATTCATTCTTAAAATAATCTCTAGACATTTTATTTTTTGATCTCGAAACTCATTTCAAGCTTCCAATAACTGAAGAATAGTCTGTAGAATAGTTTTTTTTACCTACTTCATTAACTCAGAATACTATTTCCTGAAGTTTTCTTATGTAAAGATGCAACTTTGAGAGCAGTTTATGCATTCAAAGTCTGCCGTTTGACTCGATTCGTGAATGCATGACCAATAAGAGACTTACATAATTTCTTTAGAATATTTCTTTTGTTGATACACATTTTAATCATTTTGGTGTGATGTGAAGTGTTCATACGTAACTTTTCATCATGTGGCCTATTTGCTATATGATGATAAAAAATAACCTAGGATTCTAGGATATAGTCTCCCTCAATGGAAGGAGTTTATAACATATTACGTTTCTCTGCCCTGCCGATGTTCGAACCGAACGAAACACGTTAGAAAAATAATTAATACGCCAACCCCCATTGGAGCAGCAGCATGGCAGATTACGCTCCATTCTCCTTCGATTGAAGGGAGACCCGTATTCCTGCAGATCAGTGGGATGATTATGTGTTTGATACTATATATGATACTAGTAAAATAGGCTTTCCCGTGAGAATTTTGAAATATTCGTAGTACACCGTTATACGTCGTAAGGAACCTACATTCCAAATTTGTATTCTCCAGACCCAGTGGTATGGGTTGTGCGTTGATATATAGTTAAATCAGTCACGCATTGATTTTGACGTTTATTCTATCATTCGCTTGCATTCGCTCGACTGCAACGAGTGGGTGGAGGCACTCGTTGCTGTTCGAGCGATTCAAAAATACGGAAATTCTTATTTCGAATGAAAATCAGTAGAATCGAGCGCTCGGCTCGACACGAGTGAATCAAAAATAGGTCTCCAGGACTTTTAATTTTATAATAATAAAAAATTTCCAGTTGTAAGTGTATCTATCGATAATTTCATTCTCCGATTCTCTCGCTAAAATGATATTCAAATTTTTGAATACATATTATCCTGTTCTTTTACATACATATTTATTTACAACTGTTGTGTGATTATTTGAGTATTGAATACAATTGAATAATCACGATAACGCGTTGTTTGCTGTGATCATTGATTTTATATCAAAATATTGAAGTATAACCATTGATACTGAATATTAACATTATTTATCGTAAATGATCCAATCGGCATATTTACAATGGCCATGTTCGTTGTCGTTGGCAGTACCTTCTGTTATGCATCTCCTGAAGCACTATTTATTGTATCAAGTTGTTGTACGGGACATCATCAGAAAAAACTTCTTTCTTTTATTGTTCCCTTTTTAGGGTTCCGTAGTAAACTGCAAGGAACCCTTATAGTTTCGCCATGTCCCGTCTGTCTGTCTGTCCGTCCGCGGTCTAGCGCCTAGACGCTTGATGCTAGAAAGCTGTAATTTGGTATGTATATATTAACATTGCTAACAAAGTGGTAGAATAAAATTTTTAAAAATATTTTTTTGGGGTACACCTACAGGTAAAGTGGAAATGAAATTGAGATAATTTTCCGATACAATGATCCGTTCGCGAATTATTTACATTTAACGCGTCAAAGTCTTGTGTTTAGAAATTTGAAAAAAATCATGATAGTAGTCCATATAGTGAATCTACAAGGAAAACTATAACGGTTTAGCACTACTAGTTACCGAGTAATAGCCGACGAACTTATGAAGTAAAATTTCTTTGACGAAAACGTACAAATGTCATAGAATATGGCATTGTACTCATTTGCAAGCAAGAAATGCGTAGCCGATACGGAACCCTAAAATGTGCGTGGCCCGACACGTACTCTACTACGTCTAATTCATATTAAATAGAGTGAAAGAAAACGCACATATCGCAAAAATAATTGGCATGTTAATAAATTGAAATTACGTGTTTGGTAGTTGCCATCATACGAATACCAAAGTCATGGTTGGTGGAATATTTTGATATTTAATGGCGTGTTATTGTTTTTCAAGTAAATGTTAAGTTAACCTAAATATAACTTGTTTGCTTTACAATATCGCGCGTGTTTCGAATTAACTATAGATGAATAGGTACTTGGTTAAAGTGGAATAATAATTTTGAAATTGAAATTTTCAATGAAAACATCTTTTTTACAAAGCCAAAGATTATTATATAACATACCAATAAATGAGAAAGTGAGTTTGTTATTCCTTCACTGCTTGCCGATCATTATGAAAATTTGTATACGTATTGTCAGGGGTACAGAGCCCAACATAGGCTACTTTTTATCCCGTAAAAGTTTCTATGTCATAAAATTAAACGCGAGCGAAGCCGCGGGGAAATGCTAGTAGATTATAGTTAAGATTTTAAAATAAAAGCATTGGTGCCCAAACAATTATAATTTAGAAACATGAAACGTGTGATAACTATGTTTTTATAGTGTAAATAATATAGTCTTTTTTTTTTCAAATTTTAATAAATTTTTATGCATAGTTATAAAAAGTTCATTGAAATTTTTTACTCTCCTATTCAGGAGTTTTTAACTTTTATCGCTCATATAACTTGGCTTTTAAACTCATATAACAGGCATTTGGAGCTTTAATTCCATTCGAAGTACTACATTGGTATTAAAAGGTATTATAATGGGTTACCTTTTTAGGGTTCTTTAGTAAACTACAAGGAACCCTTATAGTTTCGCCATGTCAGTCTGTCCGTCCGCGGTCTAGCGCGTAGACGCTTGATGCTAGAAAGCTGTAATTTGGTATGTATACTCATATTAACAATGCTAACAAAGTGGTAGAACAAAATTTTTTTGGAGTGCCTGTACAGGTAAAGTGAGAATGTTTTTTTTTCGCACCGACCCACCGACCCCATGTTGTATATCGTTAGATAGGTCTCTTAAAAACATTGAGGGTGTGGGAAGACCATTTTCCGATACAATGGTCAATTTTAAGGTCAAAATTATTTATATTGAATTCGCGTCAAATTTCGTTTTGCACGGTGCCCTCCCCCCTCTATCTCCTTGTGTTTAGAAATTTAAAAAAAAATCGTGGTAGTAGTCCATATAGTGAACCTACAAGGAAAACTATAACGGTTGAGTAGGCACTACTAGTTACCGAGTAATAGTCGACGATCATATGAAGTCAAATTTCTATGACGAAAACATACAAAATGTCATAGAATGTGGCATTGTACTCATCTGCAAGAAAGAAATGCGTAGCCAATACGGAACCCTACATTGTGCGTGGCCCGACATGTACTTGCTCGGTTTTTTGTACTAAACAAATTGTCGGTATCTGCTTAATGAAGACAAATTATATACATTTTTAGAATTAAACCCTTTTATACAGCGTACATTATCACGAACATGAAATAATGCTTTTGAAGTAACTGCATTAGCCTTTTTAACTTGGCATTTTGTAATAAATCATGTTAGATAGCAATTCTCATCATTTAACCCTCGCAATTAGGGGGCGCTATTTAAATAAATTTTCATTTCCAACAAAAAGGTTTTCATTAATAACAGTATAAAAGGTTTATCAACTTAATGGCTACGACAAAAACTCACGTATTCAGAGTTATTCGCAAAATGGATTATCAGAGGGGTCTCGGAATGGCTCATACTGGCAAATAAATGTATAAGATACATAGTCCACAGGCTACGGTGACCGGTTACCGTCAGGCGGGCCGTAAGCTTGTTTGCTACTTTAGTGGTATAAAAAATACATAGAAAACTCCCAAGCTCGAGAATAAACACAAATGCCAACACAAAAATGTTTGCCCCGAGCGAGAATCAAACCCGCTCACTCAGGTGCCGAGGGATCACTACCAAGACCAACGCACAACCACCGGGCTGTCAAATTAATTTTATTTTAGTTCATATATTTCATTGCGTCTTCTCCTAAGTATTATTTAATTTTAATAACGTTATATTACTTCAATGCATTGAAGGTTTAAAATAGGATGGGTTACTGCATGCATAGACGGCCATCGGAATGCTTTGATAGAAAATGGGTCAGTTCGTGTGAAGTCGGTATTTTAATTTGGTTGAACTGCGGTCGGTCAATCTATTGGAGATTCACAACTAAGTAAAATGGCGTCTCAGTTCTCGTGACTTCGCCATTATGTGAATGCATAGGGCACCTCGACGACTGTTTTTTGTGGGTACACCCAAATGGGGAGCCCCAAAGTCTCCTCGCATATTCCGCGAGCGGTGAGGCTGTCTCAAGGCCTTTTTTCGACGTTAAATTTTTTTTTTAATTTCGTCTGCCTTTGCTTATTAAGTATGCAAAATTAACCAAATCAAGTTTTCCACAATTGCCTATCAAGATTTTCACTTTTCTTTTCTCTGTCTAAGACAATTTCTAATCCATTTTGGTAGGCATCTTCTGAGTGCACTCTCCTGCATTCTCGAACTTACTGTGCTGTTTGCTCTCTCCTTCCATTACTATGATCGAGGACTCCTCAGATAATAACAGTATTATGATGAACTAGATATTACCCGCAGCTTTGTTTAAGTGTAAAATTTCATTTTAATTTCGTGGGAATGAGGAGTTATTCCGGAAAAAAAAGAGAAATGCCTATGTCACTCTACAGGCCCCTATTGTAACAACAAAAACCGATTCAATTTCGATTCAAATTCAATCGCTGTCTCATTCATACATAATAGGAAATGAACGGGACAGCGAGTGTGTTTGAATCGAAATAGAATCGGTTTTTGTTACGTGAATTGCCCACCAGATCTTCGAAAAGGAAGTGTAAGTAAAAGGACATCTCCTTAAAAAAACATGTCAATCCATAGATTCCTTATGACGTGAAAGAAAAACTAACAAACGAAAACATTTTACACAAATTTCATTTATTGGATGTGGGATTACACATATCACTTGAGTAATTATTAATTGGATGAAAACGCAATTAATATAACTGGATGCTTAGTATCATAACCATTGAGAATAATCATTAGTTTCATTAAGCACAGAATAGAAATAATTCCATCTGTCACGTTACCGCTCTTTTGAAATATTATCACTTCATTTAATGATTAATGACGTGTCATTAATATGTTTCATTAATTAATCGTTACGTTAGGATAAAGTATTGTTTAAATAGAAATGGTTTAATGTTATCATGATGAAATTAAGATTATTATGGCCAAAATGAACAGCTACAGAGC
Source organism: Endotricha flammealis (assembly GCA_905163395.2). Classification (NCBI taxonomy): domain Eukaryota; kingdom Metazoa; phylum Arthropoda; class Insecta; order Lepidoptera; family Pyralidae; genus Endotricha; species Endotricha flammealis. The sequence continues at coordinate 9,123,748 of LR990869.1, read as the reverse complement.
TAGATTTGATATAATGTTTTTCTTTGATAATATCGTTCGAGATGTGGTGGAATGGCTAGAACAGACAGATACACAGCAGTGTGTTATAGGTAGGTACTATTTCCGTAATTATTTTATAAATATTATCAAAGTAGTTCTGCATCTAATAAAATAAGTAAAAGTTACCATACTTTGTAAATATATTTTTTTGTAAAAAAAAATTATTGGAATTTCGAATTCACTTGTGACCATATGACTACGACACACCGAAACGCACTATTTATGTGTGTTTCGGGTTCTCAACTCATTATAATATTACAAAATATTTTATAACCCTTATGAGAGTAAAAAAGCGTTATTCCCACTAGTACCTTTGGTAGTTCCTTTAACCCTTTAAACACAGTTCCACTAGTTCCTACTAGTGGAACTTTGTGTTCCCATTAGTCCCTTTGAAAATTCTAAAGGAACTAGTAAGAATTTTTAGTTCCTTTATTGTGTTAGGGATGATGTTGTGAGTTTTTGATATACACCTGGGCGTCAAAAATAAGTAGGCAGTTTTAAAATTGCAATATCTCATAAACTACAGAAGCTAGACCTTTGAAGTAAAAAAAAGTTAAACGACAATTTCATTTCATTTAATACAAAACTTCATGCATAATATCGTCTTTTAAAGATTGATTTTTATTTCAAAACTCTAACTTCTATAGTTTAAGAGTAATTGCAATTTTAAAACTGTACTACTTATTTTTGACGCCCAGTGTAGAAATGGTTTTGGCATGAGGTCGGAATGGTTTTGAGGTGGTTTCGGATGGTTTTTTCCCACTAGTTCCTTTAGAATTTTCAATGGGACTAGTGGGAATGAACGGTAAAAACCTTTAAAGGTATTTTTAAAATGAAAAAGTTTTAATGAGGAATAGAACGGACAATATTGGAAAGAACTTTTTGTTACACATTGGTTTAAATAAATGTCAAAAAAAAAAATATATTTTAATTTGAGTATCCTCTATCTACCCAACCGACACGGATACAAGCGTGAAAATATTTTAAAACATTTGCATTGGGGTGATTGCTCTTAAATGTCATTTGTTATCATTCTTATTAAAAATAGTTACACAATACACGATATGGATTTCAAAATACGACTCGGTCATTCAGAGGACGATAAAATTTATTGTATTATGGCGATCGGAAAATACGATTACAATTGTTATGGGTTTTCCTGTAATATTGCAAATTATATTGCGGTTATTTGAAAGAATAATACATTTAGAACGAATGCAATTTAAATTGAAAATATTATAGTTGTTGCACTGTAATAAAACGGGCAAGCGCGTGTCGAGTCACGCACAGTGTAGGGTTCCTATTTTTGCTAAACGAATGAAATGCAAAACGTTTTGTGTGTATTAAACTATGCGTTAAACTCCCATTCGGTGTCGAGACCCTTGGTCCGTGGGGTCCTAGCGCTATAAGACTTTTTAAGGAAATGGCAAAAAGGTTAGTCCACATCACAGGAGACCGAAGAGCTGGCAGCTACCTCGGACAAAGAATTAGTCTAGCTATACAAAGGGGGAACGCTGCCAGTATCTTCGGAACCTTGCCTAAAGGGACTCCTTTTAATAATATATTTTTATATTTTATTATATTTTTTAAGGTTTTTAGTTTTAGGTTCATTTGTATTTTAAATATGACTTTAGTTTGTAGAGTAATTTTACTATTAAGTCTTTTAAGTTATTTAATAGTTTTATTTTAATATATAAAACGTTTTAAGGTCGATGTAGGAAGGTTTAAATTTAATTGTATCGTTTTCATAGTAATCTTTGTAAATATCAAAAGTATTTACCACAACTCTATGAATGATAAATAAAAAACTTGGATTAACAAATAGGATAGTTTTTATCCTGGAGATCAGCCCAGAAACGAAGCCGCTCAATAGATTATTCGGTCTTTTGGACTCCAGTTGGCCGATTTCGGGAAGACAGCCTTACCAAGAGCGGCTTCATTGATCCATCTCAGACCAAGTGCGACTGTGGAGTGGGTAGTCCCAAGATATGGCACACGTAATAGCTTGCCCACTGTGCCCAACTGAGTGTACCTACTGTGGAGGACCTCCTCATGGCAACCGACAAAGCTGTTTTCGTGCCAAGTATTGGTCAAAATACAGTTTTGTGAGTGATGTGTAAACAACGGGATATTGATTTGCGAGTGGCAGTCATTGACTCGAAAATAAGAAGAAGAAACCCGAGATTTTGCGAGTAAAAGCGAGGGTATAAGCTAGTGTCATCATAAACTAATCTCAATAGGTATTTAAGATGTCATGAGGGAAATAATTCGCTCCATTTGGATGATAAATTCTAATGCCTACAGATCTTGTTGAACGTAAAATTGGATTAAGGTCAAGCCTCTACCTGGTATGCAATATGACGAATATTTAATATTGTATTCGCAATCGTAAAATACAAAGACGAATACAATATACATAGAAAAAAGGCCAAAACACTAACAGAAAATGGACTAAAGAAATGCTTATTGCCGTGGTAATATTTCTTGGTGTCTTGTTAAAATTGTGCAATTACTAATTTAACGTCAAATTCATATCAGATTTGACGTTTGACAATAAAATTGCAAAAATAATTTTAACGCAACGACAAATTATTATTGAAATAGCACAGTAATCTGATGGTACTTACATAAGGCTAGCCTCAATCACCAGTATTTTCTTTGTCATTGAAAAGGATCCTTGAAGAATGAACAAGCAAATCATCCATTTCGTTCACAATTTTTCTTCAATCACTACCGGTTCCATTCTCCTTGAATTTAAAATGAGGTAAATGACATAATTATGTATGAAATAAATCAATGTATGAAAATTGAACACTTCATTTTGTTTACGCTTGTTATTTTTGAACGTATTTCGTGAAAATAATTGACTTTTCTCGAGTCGCGTTATCTTCACATAGTCCTATGAATACTTATTTATTTTAACCAGGTTTTTGCTTAGTTTTGATACAGCATACAACATTTGATCAAATTTGACGACCTCCGTGGCGTAATGGTTACCACGCCAGACCGCCACGCAGGAGGTCCCGGGCTCGAATCCCGGTCGGGTCATGATGAAAAACGAACTTTTTCTGATTGGCCTCGGGTCTTGGAAGTTTATCTATATATGTATTTGTTATAAAATATAATATCGTTGGATTAGTATCCCATAACACAAGTTTCGAACTTACTTTGGGGCTAGCTCAATCTGTGTGAATTGTCCCTATATATTTATATTTATTTAAATATCAGAATATTGATATCTGTACCACAGTTTATACTCCTGCAGATATCATTACGTTCTAGTGTTATATAAAGCAATATATAGCAATATATAGTAAGCAATATATGTAAACCTTGTTTTATGATTCCAAATCAAGTATTATTATTATTGAACTTCACATACAACTAAGCGGACGACGACGTATATCCTACGCGAAAGTTATGTGTATGTTACTTCTTCACTCTTAAATGGCTGGACCAATTTTTATGATATTTTGTATGTAGGTAGCTGATACCTTGGATTAACACATAGGGTACTTTTCATCCCTAAAAGTACGCGATTCCCGTAGGATTTAGTCAAAAATCTGAAATATGTGCCGCTGCTGTGCATAAATAAATATACGCAAACGAAGTTGCGCGGGTTTCACTAGTAAAACATAAATCACAGCAAACATTTTTTGACGTAATCAATATAATAAACACGTGCGCGTTATCTACAAATGGTTTAATCTTAATTGTTTCATTTGATAAAACGTGAACATACTTTAAATGTAGAGCCGTTAATCCACCGACTATCTAAGTTTATGACGAAATGGACTGCCTTTGATTACAATGGAACAATAAAAAAATATTTGGTCACTACATAACAACATTGACAAACCAACAATAGTGACAAACAAGTCTAAATTGTCGCGACAAAATGTCGTTTAATAAAAGTGACATTATACACGATACACGACAGGTATGTCGGACTTTTCATCTGCCTTTCATCACGCTTTTAAATATCTTTACTATAACATTTGAACGATTAACTTTCTAGTACTAGACAGACTTTCGACAGACTAGACTTTTTATAGAGTAAATTTTTCTTTTACAGTGTCCTTTTCTCAATGTACATTTTCTCTGTACAGAAATCAAACACTTGAGCGCAAGTGTCATAGACTGCTTGTTCGATATTAAAACAGTCGTCATTTATAATTATTTATATAGATACTAGCGGCCCGGCCCGGGCTTCGCACGGGTTTTATTTTTTCCCGGGGGAATAAGCTGTTTTTTCAGGATAAAAAGTAGCCTACGTCACTCTCCAGAGCTTAACCTATCCTCCAAAAAAAATTATGTCAATCCGTTGGTTACTTTCGACGTGAAAGAAGGACAAACAAACACACTTTCGCATTTATATCGTTACTAGCTGCTGCCTGCGATGTCACCCGCGTTTAATTTTATGCACAGTAGCGACACCTATTTTATAACGCGGCATTTCTTTCAGACTTACGGTAATCACATACTTTTCGGGATAAAAAGTACCCTTTGTGGTAATCCAAGGTATCAGCTACCTGTATACCAAATATCATAAAAATGGGCCCAGCCATTTGAGCTTGAAGAAGTAACAAACATACACATAACTTTCGCCTTTATAATATTGGTAGGATTTACATAGATAGTTGGTCAATGTGTTGTTCGGTTCAGTGACTGATGCGTGTGTTTATTGAGGGTGTGGGATTGTGGAGGCAAGAGGGAGTGAATCGATAGTCGATGATTTACTATTACCTCCATTCATGGATGACATTTCTGTGTATATGACTATTAATCAATGACAATTTTCGTTCTGTTCTTTGAGTGTTTCGTATTGGTTTTTAAATTTTACTGTTACTATGAGATATAACAAGAAAGACTCTTTTCGAATTGAACGAATTTGTACCGGAATATTTTTGAATATATTTTCATACATTTTTGTAATCTTTTTTTATATTTACACACATACTTATTCTTATACATCGACATAAAAGTATAGACAAGCTGTCCGGTACTGAGATTTTGCGGCATTGCGATGGTGCACATCCACAGCACACCACCACCCTACAGTCAGTTCGATTGCGAGCGAGCGACAGAAGCAGTGTTGTCCAATTGACAATTTCTATTTAACAGATCGTTTTTTGTCTTTTTTTTAACAGATTTTGTTAAAAAAAAGACAAAAAACGATCTGTTAAATAGAAATTGTCAATTGGACAACACTGCTTCTGTCGCTCGCTCGCAACTGACTGAAGAAGGTTGGTGGTGTGCATGTGCACCGGCAATGCCGCAAAATCTCAGTACTGGACAGCTTGTCCACACTTTATGTCGATGTTCATATATCGTTCGGCGATATATGAAAATATTTTTTTATGTGTATTTCTCGGTCATTATCTTAATGAAAAGTAGTGACTCCAACTTAACGTTTTGAGAGACATATTAAACAGTTCTACAAAATTATAACAATCCGTTTCTAACCTAATTCAAACTTTTGTCAGATCATTATTATGCAACCTCCAATAGACCTTATGAACACAAAGAAACTTAAACGTGAACGGTTAATAATTAATGTAATTGCAGAAACTTGGAAAATAAATGGCCAAAAGCCATACTTCACCAACATTGAGAGAGAAAAGGCAGAAATTGTTATTATCATAAATCATTAATATACTATTCTGGAGACACGTCTACCCACAATTTTCATCCAACAATACGGGTTAAAGTGCTATAAATTTTCATCGCGCCCAGTGTGGCTTTTAAATAGTAATTTGTGGGAGGCCCTGTACCCAACTATAATCCTTAACAAATGACGTGAGAGCAGAATCCAAATAAATATAACAATTTTATTTGAGGCTGTTAAAATGGGTATTACTTTCAAATTAGTACCAAAAAATATTTCCTTATCCTACTTATTAATAATAAAATAATAAACATTACACTATTTTCTTATTAATGTGACAAAAACATTCTCTATGTATAATATGTATAAACACTAGTCGCCAACACGACTGGCTCGCGCAGATGTAAAACGAAGTTCGAAACTCATACTTATTACTCAGTGCATAATGACAATCTATTTTCAATTGTTTTACAAATTTTGGCGCGTACTATAGCTGTATTTAAGGTTATTTATGTATTTAATTTATACCTATAACTGTAAACTTTTTTATATAACTTAAACATTTGGGTTGCTATGTGAAACATCAAGTAACATTTTCAGCAAACTGCATGTAAACTTAAGAGTGAAAATGCTAATTCGCGATTATTTTCACTCTACATTCTCACTTTTATTTCGATAAGGCTCTACTTAGTTATTTTAAAAACAGTCATTATTATAAATACAAATATATTATATTGACTAACCACACAGATCGAGCTAGCACCACAGTAAGTTCGAAGAGGTCGTCAATGATACATACGCCTTAAAAATATTGTTACGAAACATTTTAATCCATAATTCACATACAAGGTGATGCAAAAGATGCTCATACTTCTAAAACGAGTAACATTTTTAATATTTTACGTTTTCCGCATAGAAATACAACTTTATACGACAACACAAGACTTTTTAAAGTTTTACATAAGACAATGGTAACCACGGCCCGCCTCAGCTATTAAGAAGATTAAAATCTGCATAACGAATGCTGCGTTTTCAGAACAAATTTTGCGGCCGAGAATCCCTAAGAAATACCTACGGTTTTTTTAATAAACATCCTTTGTTTTTTTAGATGTTGACGTCAATGCGGAGATGGCAAATTTTATTATTGTATTTTAATAACGTTTCTTTATTTTAAATCCACTTTAAATATAAAGAAGACACCTTATTTTACTAAAATAAGTTTTTAATATTTCACTTTTTGTACACTGGTGAGCTGGTGACCAAAAGGCAGGCAGTTACTTCGCTCAACGGATCTCTATCGCCGTTCAGCGAGGTAACGCTGCTAGCATCTTGGGCACCCTGCCACAGGGACCATGTCTTTTTTAAAATTCTTAATTTAAATTTTTATTGTTAGTTTGTTTTTATTTAGTTTTTAATTTTTATTGTTAATTTAGTTTTAATTAATTTTATATTTCACTTAAATAATATTCAAACGTTCATGTTTTTTTTGCTCTGTCACTATCCGTGAAAGCTATTTTCGTCGATGCCATGAAAATTTATTTATGGTAAAAATCTTGCCATTATTGTTTTTAGGTTACATAAATTAAGACTTTCTTCTAAATTAGACAGTATCCAAAACATATATTTGACCTATAAGTGGTTAAATTTAATATTATTTTGCTAATAGTGTGTTGTCAATAAATCAGTAATAAATAATACCACTATTGTTATTGTGATAATAATATAATTTTGTATGATAAGTTATAGATAGTAAATCAATGCTTATCAAAAATCATAATATAAAACCTATATCGCACCTAGATCAAAGTAAGATAACTCATGTTTTTTTTATACTACACAGTTGGCAAACAAGCATACGGCCCGCCTGATGGTAAGCATCACTCACGCGTTGCCAACCCTCCCAACCCCCTCAAGTGGAGCTCTGGCCAAGACCAATGCTATTTAGCTACGATCTTCTGTAAGGTGGAGGTCCTTCCCCAGACGGGTGAGCGGATTATCCGCTGTGCGCTACCTCTCTCTAAATGATTTTACTACATTGATTGTTTTTCCTTTCGTCTTTTCTAGGAAAAATAATCAACAGGCAGATATAATATAAAATAATTACTTTGGTATTACTGAGACAGCTATATCGTAACGACCATGAAGATCTAAATAATTTGTAGGATAGAAGACGCAACTTATTTAGATTTTCATGGCAGAAATTGACAGGGTTGGAATACAAATGTAAAGTGAAGTGTAAATGATGCCTCGATAAAATATCGAGATGTAGACTGGTGGCGCCGTGTGATGGCGCGGATGGAGACTAGAACGAGGTAGCGCCCGTATGGGGCAAACGGCGAGTATGTGTCGCCTTCATGGATCATGTCTCCACCACAAGAAAAGTAAGTGGTTTGCATTGTTCATTAGTTGGTTGAGAATACGGTTCCGAAGAACCTGCGGGGGGGTCTGTTCTCGCAATAAAAACAGGCAGCGTTTCGACGACGCGAATTTTTTTGCGGCGACCTAAACGCGCTCTTAAAATCTTGATTCAATCTCAAATAGGTAGTATTTGCTCGTTTTACATTTGGTATGAGTAAGATAGCGTTTGAGAGTGATACTAGATTGTAACTATTTTTGTTACGGGAATCGTTTTTCAATTTTTGCACAGCTGATCTTATTTTCTACGTGTTTAAAAAAGTATCATTTTTTTTTACAAGTGTTTTATTTTGTACAATTTATACATAAAAACTGATTATGATTAAATAAGTACTATTAAGAAGAATAAGTATTTTACAACTGAATGACCCTAATTAATTAAGCAAGCCATAAACACACGCAACAACCACGAATTTATGTAATTTTTTTTTCATAAAGTAAATTCATAATATTAGTTTACTTAATACACTCCAAAACTACATAGTGTTAAAGGCTTCTGAGATTTTGGTCAAACTATTACCAGAAACTTTCGAGTAAAGCCTTCTAATTTAGTTTCAGAAATGTTTTCTGGACGCAACGAACTAATCTCAGTACGTGCCACTCGAAATACGGATGTTACTAGGCACAGAAATTGTGGTTTTCCTCTTCATACATCAAAGTCATTAATCTTACGAGTCATGATATATGTAACAGCAAAAAAAAATGTTTTCATTCCCTTTGTACACAAAACCACTTTGGCCGGGGATTTCTATATACTTCGTACATTTAATAAAGGTTAATCCAAGCTACGTCTATCTTTCTGTGACATTTTTTTTCTCTATTAGATTCTTAGGTTGAGTTTTATTAAAAGGACAGTTGTTACCTACAAAAATTTAATGTTAGAAGACTGCCGATTGTGGCGGTTATCGCCACAATATGCTCAAAATTATATTAAAAGTTTTATTTATTATTTGTTTTTTTTTTGTCATACCGCACCACAGTCAAACAAGTAAGCCGAGTATAGGAGAAAAATTTTAATAATAAAGTATAAACATTTTCATATTTCTTTGTTTTTTTTTTAATGACAAGTCGTTTATTTTTTTTGATTAATACTCTACTTAACATATAATTAACGGTGGCAAACACTTCATTATTTTTAATAACACCAAACGAGCTCGCTATATATTAACATTCTTAACAAAATGTTAAGAATAAAATACAAGTAATGCTTGGTTCGGTAATCAAACATTGTTGATTGAATAATTTAATTACAAATGTTATTATGTTTATAAACTTTCTCTGTCATCACCATCTACATTCATGAGTAACATATTGAAGACATTGTATAAAGAACTTGGTAGGTATTTCGTTTTTATTCTTCTCAATTTCTGTTTTTGCCACTTCGCGGCTACGGCCGCCCGCGGTTTGCCGCTGCTCGAGCCACCTATCTTAAAAGGTATTGGACGCGTATTGACATTAAATTGCCCTCCTACCACTAGGATCCACTGCTCGATCCAACAGTGGTTCTCAGGCGACTTTTAATTTCACTTCAATCCATGCCTCGTCCTTTCCACGCTTGATCCGTTCCCGCCGCGCTCTGACCAGCACCCACTAAGATCTTATACCGCACACGTCACCTCTATATTACTTACATTACATTATTACATTACATACAGTCACAACGTTGTGGTAATATTTACCTATTGTTTTATTAGAACACAGCTCTAATAATATTCATCTCAAGAATGGTTCAATCTTGACATCTGTATTGTGCATTCCTATTGTTGTAATCCTTTTGAAATTGCGATCCTAAATCGTGACAACAATGGCTATGTAGAATTTAATGGTTTAAATGTGTGTCTGGTATTATTTGTTTGTGAATGCTTAATCTGTTGAGCTGGTTCGTACTTACATATCATTGAAATGTTTTAGGTTAAACGTTTTGTATACCTAGAGAACATTTAAAGCTTGCTTATCTTTTGACGGTTAATACAATAGATGAAAAGTTTCGTGCACAGCACTAATCTAAATTTACCGAATGTTTATTCTCCTTTTTATGGCTATAGACTGCACAACACCTTGTGATTTAAATAATCATCATCCCCTAAACCAAAACTAGACTAAATATGCAGTAATCATAAAGACTGCCGTATACAACTAATATTATAAAGGCGAAAGTTATGTGTATGTTTGTTACTTCTTCACGCTCAAATGGCTGGGCCAATATTTATGATATTTGGTATGTAGATTGCTGATACTTTGGATTAACACATAGTGTACTTTTTATCCCGAAAAGTACGTGATTCCCGTAGAATTTTGTCAAAAATCTGATATAGATGGCGCTGGCTGTGCATAAAACTAAACGCAGGTGACACCGCGGGCAGCTTCTAATAAGGAAGGATACAACTTCGACCCGTAAATCGGATTTTCTTCTATGTGAATGTCAAAGTAATAAAAACGTGGCTGTGCGAATGGTGAAGGGAAAAAGTAAATCTTTGTCAATATTCTTCTGAGAAGAGAAAAGGATTATGAGACTAATAAAACTACTAGTGTAATGTTTTTTATCGGAACGGATTTGACAGCAAATGGATGCACTTAACAAACCAAGAGCGACTGAAATCCTTAAAAGGGTTTCAAGTGAGAAAACTAAAAGCAATATATTGATAAATAAATATTCAATGATATCTATGTAAACATATTGAGTGGTCCTTGGCGATATCTAATGGAAAACCAGATATACACAAAAGAATATAGCAATGTTGAGAGCTTCTAACGAGAGAAAAATAGGAAAATTCTTTGTGAAGTGTAATGTAATGAAAGGGACATAAAACTAGTGGTTTTCTTACTGTGTTCAAGATTTTATTTGTACTTGGCAACATATTTGAGCAAAATGTCTATTATTCTTACGATATGACTAACTTTAACGCGCTTTTTCCATTATGCTGAGTGGAGGTTATGTTGCATTACAAGTTCAAAAATAACAAACCATTTAGATTTTTGCTATTAACCACGTAATGTCAGTTTCTGAAACGATTTTTATTTTAATTTCGCTCAAATCCCCGTCGATTGATGATAGACCCGTATCCCTGCAGTGATATAATGGGTTGATAATAATATGAATATTAATAAATTGATAGAATAGATATCCTCCCTTACTACTTCTGCAAGCTTTGTACATTATGCAATGCTTCACTTCCAAAAGTTATATTCATGTGACGTGCAGAGAATTTAAAATGAAAACGATATCTAAGTCGTAAAAGTTATTGAACTATGAAGTTATCAAAACGTGGATATATGGTTCGGTAGATACGGTTTATGTGAGGTGTTCGTGGGAGATTTACAGCGGTGTAAAACATGATCGATTATTGGTAGAGTTTATTGCTTGTTTTGTATGGTTATATGTACCATAGTATCCTATTTGTAGGCGTAATTTGTTTGTTTCCCAGAAGTTACGAACATAGTTAACGAAAATAACACAGAATTTTTAGTCCGCTCAACTTTCTAAACAGAATTAAAAAAATATTTAAAAAACCATTTCAGTCAAATTCCAAAATCTTAAAATTTCCGGGCCCTCAAACAATTTCAACGGGCATCTCATTTCTGTTTGGCTTTAACTGACAATGACCTATAAACGTTAAGGATCTTATCGCGCCAAGATGATTTTGTAGACAATAACAGCTGCGTTTCTGCCAGATTTGTTTAGAATAGAGGATACTAGATTCGCCGAAGCGGCAATATCAACAAAGGATATTAGGTTTAACGTTGCGAAATAATTTGAGATATTATATTATGATACTTTTTATTTTTGTTTGGTTTAACCCCGTATAATCCGCACAAATTTGATATTCTTTGTAGAAATTCTCCGAAATAAATATTTAGAGTAGATGGTACCTACTCTAAATATTGGCGTCTTAAGACTGATTTACATTGATACAGTAGCTGGCGCCAGCATCACTAGACTCCGGCGACGGACTGGCACTGACACTGGATCGCGTCGTTGACACGCTTCCTGCAGTCAGTTATAATTTGGTGCGGTGACTATGTAAGATGCGCTAACAATCACTGGCTCGTAGTGTTTATACGGATCCAGTGCCACTGGCAAGGACTGCGCGGCATGCGGGGGGCGGTTACTGATCGACAAATAGGCGGCCGGTCTATTTCGATCCAGTGCTGGATATTTGAGGCTGGACTTGAAACATGTTTACACTGAGACAGTGGCGTTCCAGCGCCGGAATCTGTTTTTTTTTTATTTTTTTTTTTTTTTTTATTTTTTTTATTTTTTTTTATTAATTGAAAAGTTCAGTTCGGGTGTACTAACACCCTCTTCTGAGACACCGGACTGTTGCGGGAGCGTAGGGCTCTCACCGCCAAAAATTTACAGTGTCTGCCTAGGGGCGCCCCAGAGGGGGGCTCGAACCTCGGCCTATGGCGACACTGGGGGAAGGCGAACGGATTGGAGAGAAGCGGCCGGGCACGTGCCGGTTCCGCGAAAACCGAGTCCCTACAGGAAGGTGGCGCGACGCGCGGCCCCGCCGGCGGGGCCGATATGACGGACGTGTGTGTCTAGTTTGTGTCGCGGAATCTAATTGTTTATACGCCTCGATGGCGACTGTAATGGAGTCGTCCGGGTCGTTGAGGACGTGCCGCGGACGACGTTTGGACCTGCTGGTGCCAGCCGGAGCGGAATAATCCCCTGCGGCTTTCACCAACGGATTTGGGTGATGATTGAGCGAGTCGAAGTATTTGACAGAGCATTGCTTTAGGTGGTGCGAGATGGTCGGCACACCTAAGTCAATGTGGAGGTTTTTGTTCCTAACGAACCAAAGCCCACCGATGGCTTTGCGCAAAAACCTATTCTGAATGGTTTGCAGCCTGTGGATATGAGAGGGCGCGGCGTGAGCGAAAACTGGACTTGCGTATGTCATTATCGGCCTAATGCACGTTGTGTAAACTCTCACCTTATTTCTAAGAGAGAGTTTACTGCGCCCATTAAGCAGACAATGTAAGCGGCCTAGCGCGAAAGCAGCGCGGTCGCGGACAATCTTTATATGATGTTCGAAGGTGAGTCCCCTATCGAGTGTGACACCTAAATAACGGACTTTCTTTTCCCAAGGGATCGGTTGTCCGAACATCTTGACTTTAGTGGAGGGATTTGGCGTAGTACCTCTGGAGAAGAGGATAGCGGCGCTTTTATCTGGATTAACTTCTATGCGCCATTTCCTAAACCAGTCGCCAAGGGAGTTGGCGGCGGCTTGGAGGGACTTTACTATGGCGGGTGTACTAGAAGCCGAACAATAGATGGCTGTATCATCTGCGAAAAGGGCAGTATGAGTCACAAGTGGACTGGGTCTAAATTGAGGGAAGTCGCTTGTGTAAAGCGTGTATAGGAGGGGGGAGAGCACGGATCCTTGTGGTACTCCGGCTCTAATGGTGTGAGGGGGGGATAGTGCCCCATCCACCCTATAGCGGAAAGAGCGATTCGACAAGTAGTCTCGTATGATGAGCACGAGACGGTTTGGCACATTAAGTTTGTAGAGCTTATAGATAAGCCCGTTGTGCCATACTTTGTCGAACGCCTTTGCCACGTCGAAAAAGAGAGCGCCCGTTTTGTGCGGGCGGGATCTGTTCGCTCTCCGGTCCAACACGTGTTCGACTATGCGATGCACTTGTTGGACACAAGAGTGTTTGGCTCTAAAACCAAACTGTGCGTCAGGTAAAAGATTATTAGCAAGGGAAAAATCTTTGAGACGAGCGAGAATAATGCGCTCATAGATCTTTCCTATGGAACTAAGGAGACTGATTGGGCGATAGCTCGAGGGCTGATCCTTGGGCTTGCCGGGTTTTGGAATGCCAATGACGGTGGCTTCCTTCCAAGATTTGGGGAAAATACTGTTTTTTAGTGCCGCATTGAAAATGGCGGTCAGAAGGAGAATAAGGTGCGCGGGGAAGAGCTTGACGACTCTATTTGAAATCCCGTCAGGCCCCGGGGCCTTCCTATTATGTAAATCTCTGATAAGGGACTCTACCTCATCGGGGGTTACCGGCTCTATCGGCGGGTCGGCATCTGTGAGAGGGCTCGCGAGATTGTTGAAAACCTCAGTATCGACCTCGAGTAGGTGATCTGGATCAACGGGGAGTGTGCTAGGTGCACATTGTGCCTCGAGACTGGATGCTAAGCATTCAGCTTTTTCCTCGTCCTCGAAGGCGAGGGGGAGGGAGGGATCTGACTGTACTAACGGGGGGGTGGCAGCCACTGTATCTGCCTTAAGGGCTCTGGTGAGGTTCCAGAAGGCTTGTTGAGAGGGGACCATATTTGTAAGTGTCTCGTCCCACTGATCGTTCCTAAGCTGTCTAATGCGACGCTTAACCGCTGATTGGGCAGCGCGCATGCGGACACGGTTCTGCTCAGAGGGAAAAGAGAAGTAAGCCCTTTGAGCTGCGTTTTTTTCAGTTAACAGAGCACGGGCATCTGGCGGCAGTTCCCAGCGACGATGAGCGTTCACTGGGACGCGGCGCGAGCAATCGCTAACCACCTTCTGCACGTGCGCTGTTAATGAGTCAATTGCACCTATCGCGTCGGGAATTGAGACTATCTCGTCTGGAATTGGGTCTAACAAAGGAGATGAGATAGACTTAAGGCCTTCTCCTAGGCTGAACCAGTCAGTCTTGAGTCTTGTGGGGTCTGAGGCTGCCACGTTGGGAATGCTCACTCTGGGCGAGAGGGCAATAATGACAGGCCTATGATCTGAAGTGAGTGCAGAGTGCACTTCTATAGAACTCAATCTAAGATTGATGTTCTTTAGGAGGGCTATGTCTAGGACGTCCGGACGATGATTAACATTGTCTGGATAGTGAGTAGGTGACATAGGTGCTACTACGTCGAAGTTGAGGCTCTCTGAGAGTCGCTCGAGTTGTCTACCACGTTGGTTTGTGGTTTGGCTACACCAAGCAAGGTGCTTGGCATTTAGATCGCCCGCTATGATAACAGACGGACCAAGATCTAGAAGGTTTTGTATATCACTGTCAAGTAGTGATCTAGGGCTTAAGGAGCTATTGTTAGTGGGAGCTAGATAGGCTGACACTAAATATATGGATTGATGACCTGTCATTCCTAATCTACAGACAGAGGCTTCGATGTGCACGAGATTTGGTGTATCCACAGGCGTGCAGTGTAATGTCGCTTTGTAGTAAATGAGAGTGCCACCGAAGGCAGAGACTGTGCGATCATTACGAATGATTTTGTAATTCGCGATTTTGGGATCGCGAATTGACGGCTTGAGGAACGTCTCCTGGATGAGGAGAACGTCCAATTGATGGGTGTAGAGAAAATCGGCTACCTCAGACCTTTGGGTACGAAGCCCATTGGCGTTGAAGTAGCCGATTTTTAGGGAGGTCGGTTTGACTCTGCTCGTGTTATGGTGTAGATCCATAACTAAAACCTAAAATTTTTGAGAGTGTCCGTCAGCGCTCTAAAGTCGCGCCTCAGGACTATGACGAGGGCCTCTGAGTTCCCCTGGCATTCTATGATGCGGTCTGCCAAAAGGTCGACTTCGTCAAAGTCGATGGCGTTTAAATCCGACATTACAATTTTGAAATTGTGATACTGGCGCCAGCTACTGTATCAATGTAAATCAGCCAGTCCGAGCGTCATTATTGTTTTTTAATCGGGTAGTGTTGAGCGACGCTCATGCGTTGTCGCCGCGACGACGTGACGCAAGCGCGTTCGCAAAAAATGCTGCGCGAGCGCTACTATGGGCGATGGAAGGCTCGCAAGACGCTATTGTGGAGATTCACTTAATTCTTCACTGAAACTATTGAAAACCGCATTAAATCTTTTCGATAAAAAAAAACACAAAAACATTATTGCACACTATGATTGCAATATTTTTTGCCAATAAAAGTCTTCTTCTTCGTCAGTGTTTTCAGGTCACCCGTCAAAGACATAGCTGCGCCAGGAATTATTAAAAAGGTTACTTTTCTACACCTAATTAAATTTTACCTACTTTCAATATATTCACACTTTCACTTTCTGATGCAATAGAATAACACTCTAATCAATTATACTAAAACAAATATTGCGTGCAACATTGTTTTTAAAAAAAATCGGCAGGCTATATTCGTTGAATACATATTTTGATTGTTGTCTTCACTTAAGGCGCAGTAATTTTATTATATCCTATAATAATTGCGACCGTATCCACAATAGCCGCTGTAATTTTATTGTCCGACCAAAGTTTCCCCATTCCGTGAAGGAGGAAGTGTGATTTGGTCAATTATGATGGCATTTACCCCTGCTGAATACTAACTGCGTAACTTTCAGATATATCGCCTACGTAAGGCCAATTAAAATTGTTTCGGGTTATCTGAAGTAATATCTCATTAACGGGTTAATGGAATTGGAAACCTATAATGGAGATTGCCAACAGGGTTGATAACCAACCTGTTCAGGGACAGTTGCTCACCCACAAAGCAATTTAAACTTGGGGACAAATTGCCCCGTGTACCATCGTATTAGGGTTAAACCAAAACTGTCAGCACGACGACGTGGCAGAATGTCACACGTATTTTTGTAAGGTTGCAGCTAGTCGGCGTTGGCATGGCATCGCAATGACTCTTAGTTACTGATCGTCAGTCACGGGCACACTACAATGTCATCTAGTAGCTATAACTGTAAAGACACCAAAAATCTTGTAGGAAAAAAAGAGCATTGGTGATGTGGTCGACTTGTTAAAATGACGTTTCTGAGAAGAGTTAGTAGTCTGATACAGCAAAAATCTTGTAGGAAATTCGCAATAATGCGTCTCCTAGAACGTAAGGTAAAATTTTTCGCGTCGTCAAAACACGCCCTGATGCGTCAAAGTAAGTTTTGTATAAAAATACGTGTACTTACAGATGTGGGCCAATCTTTAGTAAATCGCCCCTGTGAATTTTAATTATATGTTCTTGTCACAAAAGCCGCAGAGAGTGATGGTTTTTCGTAGAAAGTTCTAAAAGGTTTCCATTAGACGGAGGATTAGCGGTTACTGTTCATTACAAAGATGTCGTTTACATCGACTAGTTAATGCAATCAGTTTTATGTAACAGTCTTTCAGCCAGTTGTAAAGACGCATTAATCTTAATAATACATTAAATGTCAAATTATTTTTGTTGAATTAGTTTGACAGTGACAGCCTTAATTAAATGTGTTATGAACTTCAAAATGGTTTTGTTCAACACACCATGATGATGAAATTTTCATCATCATCATCATCTTAGCTACTAAAAACCAATCGGGAGGCAGTCATCGCTGGTACACGAAAGTCTTTGGTGCCCCTGCAGCATGTCTATAAATCGTCCAACCTTACAAATTCAACTTTGATCACGGAAAACAAACCAATAATTAAATTTTATACGAACATTGTCCCAATTATATTATATATATCTACCGAATAATCAAATGCATCGATTTTAATATGTATTTAAATGAGTATTGACTCATTTTATTAGATACTTATTCGAGTTTAAAAAACAAATCGATGTTTCTGTTATCTCTTTTAGCAAACTTAATTTCCTATTGTGAGTTTTATGGGATATAAAATAAAGTTGATTTTACGATGTTGTACATATATTTAAGCGAGTTTAGTATTGAATCGACTACCATGGGTTCGAAGAAAGATGATAGCAAAATTTCTTCAGAGAAGGCGTATTTTAAAGTCAACACGGTTATGTATTTTTAATAGTTCCTGATCATAAACTCCAATCACTATACACTTTAACCAAATTTTGCTTCACATTACACTATCAATTCTATGAATAGAACCTCGAAACCACAGAAATTTAATTTTTAATCACGAGTTCAGGTTGACGTTACCGTAGTTGACGCCAAAATCCCCTACCATGGTGTTTAGTGATTTCTATACTACGGTAACATTATTATTATTATTTTTCATTGATTTTCATTCATTATTTTTTGGTTGGTATAAACGAACAATGGTACAAATTACAATATCATACTAATATGTATTATAATTAAGAAAGTGAGTTTGTTTGTTTGTTATTCCTTTATGGCTTTACTAAGTAGCCGATCATTATGAAAATTTGCATACATAATAATACATATATATTGTCAGGGGTACAGAGCCCAACATGGGCTAGTTTTTACGCGGGCGAAGCCGTGGGTAACAGCTAGTATCTTATAAAATAGAATCTTACAAAACTAAATAGTAATTGTGCCATTAACACCGCTTACCACAGATTAAATAAATTATTCTTAAAGTCAATATAACGTATGAGAGGAAACGGAGTAACAAGATAGAAGATATTATTTATGGGCGGTTGCTACGTCGCGTCGCGTGCTATTTTAAGAACGTCTTTTTGATACTTACATTAATTTTCATGTTCAATATTTATTTTACTGAAATATCTTTTAATCCTTCCTACTATCCTATCCTACTAATATTATAAAGGCGAAAGTTTGTGAGGATGTATGTATGTATGGATGTATGGATGTTTGTTGCTCTTTCACGCAAAAACTACTGAACGGACTTTAATGAAATTTGGTACACGGGTAGACTATAACCTGGAATAACATATAGGGTACTTTTTATCCCGAAATTCCCACGGGAACGGGAATAATAGGACTGCTGTGTATAAATAAATTCACGCAAACGAAGTTGCGCGGGTTTCACTAGTTCACACATATTTCTATATCAAATAAAAACGATAAAAAGAAATTTGAGAAAATACGACAGTCATCATCGTCTACTATTATTTATTATCACACTTTTGGGTTATAGGTATTCTTCATGGAAAGGACTTGGAACAAGCTCTTCAGGACATGGGTATTTTTAAGTTACATAAAGGATTAAATAACAATAGCTATCAATAACAGTGGGGCAATTCACGTAACAAGAACCGATTCTAGTTCGATTCAACGACACTCGCTGTCTCTCTCATACAAAATAGGAATTGAACGGGACAGCAGCGAGTGTCGTTGAATCGAACTAGAATCGGATCTTGTTACGTGAATTGCCCCACTGGTACGTGCTCTCCGAAGCACTATGACGTTGAACCCAACCAAATAACTAACTTGAAAAACGACGCCATTGACCACATAGGTACATAGTAGCCCTCCAGAATAGACTCTAGCACATATAGGCCATCAACCGAAGTCCATTTTACATACCAAGTGTGTTGATTGCTGCAGCTTAAAGTCGTCTACCGAGCAAAAA
This sequence comes from Endotricha flammealis, assembly GCA_905163395.2. Taxonomy (NCBI): domain Eukaryota; kingdom Metazoa; phylum Arthropoda; class Insecta; order Lepidoptera; family Pyralidae; genus Endotricha; species Endotricha flammealis. The sequence goes on along the minus strand of LR990869.1, from coordinate 9,104,497 downwards.
ACAGTATGTTAATAGACATATTTTCTGAAAATCTTGACAAAAACATCAAATAATAAAATATTAAGAAACTACATCTATATTTGTAGATTAAGACTAACGTATTCTTATTTAAACATTCTCTCTGAAGACATTCAAATATAATCCCTATGTTTCTAGTAATAAGGATACCATCATAACTACAGTGTCAATTTGTGGGCGTTTAGTACAGTGGACAGCGAAATTACACGTCATCGCATCTCGTAAACTCGATTTATGTCAAGTTCACAATGATCGGGCACAGACACGGATTAAAAGTAGTGCTGACACTATAAAATTGCGTAGTAAAATGCAGAAAGATACGATCGTGGACAGTGTAATAAGGCGCCAGGTTATTTACGAACCACTAGCGCTGTTTCCACGGGCCAAGACATTTCTGAAAATGTAGAAATTGAGTATACTTACTTCTCAACTAGCCATTCACGTCGAAAGTGCTAGTAGGTTTAAAAAATATTGACGCAAAGTATTTCCTGTAAATCTACTTGCAAAATAAATGATTTTATTTTATTTTTATAGAACATGTGAAACGAAATGAATTCTATATCAATCCTAATATTATAAATGAGAAAGTGAGTGTGTTTGTTTGTTATTCCTTCACGGCTTGACTAAGCAGCCGGTCATTATTATGAAAATTTGTATACATATTGTCAGGGGTACATACAAGAGTACAGAGCCCAACATAGGCTAATTTAAACGCGGGCGAAGCCGCGGGTAACTGCTAGAATTAAAATGAAAATATGTTATATCTTTATAATAATTGTTTTGGAGAGTAGTTGACATCACGCTAACTTGACATTTTTAAATATTTATCGTGCGTCTTTAGATTACTCATAAAATATTGTGTAACTAGCGAAACCCGCGCAACTTCGTTTGCGTGTATCCCGCTTTCCCGTGGGAATTTTGGAATGTATTATACTTAAAAACTTTCCTCTTGAATCACTCTATCTATTAAAAAAAACCGCATCATAATCCGTTGCGTAGTTTCAAAGATTTAAGCATACAAAGGGACATAGGGACAGAGAAAGCGACTTTGTTTTATACTATGTAGTGATAATGTAACCCTTTATTAATAAATGATTTTTGTTTATGCGAAAGTGAAAAGTTTTAGTTATTGTTTTGACGTTTTGAAGTTATAGTTATAGACGTTTTGAACCCTAACTAAAGAATGACGCAAAAAAACATGTTTTAGTTTATCTTTTTTATAAACCGCCGATGAAAAAAGGAGGGATGTTATTATTAGTACCTAAACCTCTAGGTATAAAACACAAGAAAATGTCTTTACTCTCGGTAACAAAGCTTTATGTTTCGCAGCAATGTAGAGAAAGGTGTTAAAAAGTATTTGCGGATAAAATAAGAAACGAAGAGAACTTTAAATTGTAAACAATGTTTTTACGCTGCAAAAAGCTTTAAAAAAGTTTTTAAAATAAAGTATCCATGTTTTATTCAAAGATTGAATTTAACATAGATTTTATACCTTATGCATCTGTCTAATAATCTTTGAGAAATATTGTGTACCCAAATATTTTAAAATATAAAACCAAAATAATTTAGCCTCTCATTCGCATTTAATAGGATCAAAAAGTCATTACAGATATAAGCTGTCGCCCTAATGGCAGGGAACCTCCCTTTGATGTAGAAAATGAATTGATAATAAAATTGTCTACCCCTTTTTAAGTTTTCGTTATAATATATTAAGGTGCTGATAGACTTGAGCATTCACTTGTAACAGAACATCGAGCATTCGCCGTTTTTATATTTGTCGAACTGAACAACGAGCTGAGCCACGAGCCGAGCCGAGCATAGAGCCAAATATTGCTACGAACATCATGAGCATTCTAGCGAACAGAAGATGGTGGCAAACTAATCTGAATCTAGAATGCTTGCCAGAACGCTCGATAGAATGCTCGCTGAAATGTTCTCGTAATTTTTCTGTGATGTAACATTCGCAAGAATGCTCATTACAAGTGAATGCTTAAGGTCTATTAGCACCTTTAAGTTAATGAAAAGTAAGGCGTAAGTAATTACACGAAAGATGTCGTTGAACGTCAAAGGATAAGGATAATTGAGGATTCAATTTGTCGAAGTTTTCATTTTGTCGAATATTTACGACGTGACAACCTGTATCGTCTATACGGTATTAGTACGGTGCAGTTAGTACTGTGTATTCGATTATTTTTTTCGGAACTCCTACCCCTAGAACGTCCTAAATGGGACCGGCGCATAACATAAAGGTCAAGGAAACTACTTCCTAGCTTTTATTATTACGTATTTTTACAAAAAACCTCCAAAATTTCACAAACTTATCATCATATTATACAGTGATTTAAAGTCTTTCCCTAAGTTTACCTTAAAAATGAATATTGATGTAATGTAACGTAGCTAGTCCTTCAAAGTCTCGACTCATTTCAGCGAACATGAAAAGCCGTACTAAAAATATCTTCACCCCTTACCGTTTGGCGAGGATCTTAAAATAACCTAAAGAAAATCTTCTGTCGACGAAGAAAATGGAAAATTAAAGTGGTTATCCCATCCACTGGGCCTTTGTTTGTCAGTTTTCAACACTAAAATTTATAAAAAGAAGTTTCAGAATATTTTTTTATTGTTACCGCAAAGTTTATTTTTGGTTTGACAACCTTAACGCGTTTTGATGACGTGAAAATCTTCGCCAAGTCGGATTTTTGCGTCGTCGTCTACACGCGCTATAAGCTGTGAAAAATTGCCGACAGATCTGTCCGAAAGCAACTTGCAGATGCAAACTAAATAACAAGTTACTCTCTATAAATTGCACAACACAGTTTCATACCAAATTTTTCTTCTAAACACTTGAATCTCGGTTCCAAACCAATGACTTGAAATGTGTAGCGCAGGTTTAACTTTTAAAATCATTATTTACTTATCGTAGAGACAACTATTATGTTATTTAAAGTCGTTTAATGAAATTATTCATAAATGCACATAGTTTTCTATGCTAAAATAATTTATCATATACATAACTTATTCATAGAGTGTGTTTGCATGTCATCAATATATTATTATACTTTTAACTCGTCTTAAATTTTATATGATTTTCTTTAATATGAACTCAGTATACTGACCTTTTAAAAAAATATATATATGAAGGGTTATTAAACAAACTTGACCCTAAATTCAGGCGGCAGAGTTAATTTATGATCCTCGCTACCTGAGTTGTTCCCCTTTTTGTTGTGTTACGTGTATTACATGTATTTACTTACATAACATTTCATCACGCTTTCACAAAAGTAAAATACATACTTTATTCTTCCTTAATTTGACAATGACTCAAGGTTTGGTTGAAAAGAGATATTATACCTAGGTACTCTTCTTGACATAACTGTGTCTGAAAATATTGTATGTATTTTGTAGGTATATGAGTATTCCAATAGCAATAATAAATAAACTATCATATTTTTCAAAATTATAAAAAAAAAATCTTTACACAAAATACAAAATAATTTTATTCAAATAGGTCCATAACAAGCACTTTCGAATCGTCTTTTCTTATCCTACCAAACGGCAGATTTGTTCTAAGAAAAACACTACCGCCAGTTCAGACGGCAGATTTGTACTAAAGGCCCTGATGGACGAGCGAGTAAAACCGCGGTTTTATGGCTCGGCGGTAAAGCTCGCCGGTGAATCACTGCAAAACCGCGGTTTTAAACACCGACGAGCCTGGGCCGCTTGTCATGTTTGCTATATTTTTTACTTGGCTCGTCATGTAAAAACGAGATGGCGAGATACACAAAGCTTCAGACTCAGAATAAGACATGTTACCTCTCTCATTCAGACGCGACTGTTTTGCTCGCTAGTCGATCAGCACTAAAGAGCCGCGAGTAAAACCGTCGTTCTTTAAAATCGCGGTATAGGCTCGTACGTCGATCAAGGCCTTAAGAAGAACTGGGGACTCATTCTCGTATCAATTCTCGTTCAAAAACCGATTCTATTTCGATTCAAACACTAGCTGTCCCGTTCTATTGCTATTTTGTATGAGTGAGACAGCGATTGAACTTGAATGGAAATAGAATCGGGTTTTGTTACGAGAATAGAAACTTAGTACTTGCTCTTTCTTTCTTCACAAAAGTGTAAAAGACAAAATAGATTATAGATAGAATATGCATCCATAAAACTATTAGGTAGGAATCATAACATCAAAAAATGACATGATAGCAAGAAATTTGCAATCCAAAATAAAGGATGCTTCGATCCTTATATTTTACATACACATTTGGTGCGAAATGTACAACATTAGGAGGTCGAGTAGTTCAAACCTCTCATGCACGGACGTCACACAATGCACTTTGTTCAAACAAAATTAAAATGCAAGTTTGTGTGAAGTATCTAAAGGCGATTTTCTGTGCAAAACATAATAAAATTTCTTATTTTCACATTAGAAGAAAAATCTGTTTTTTTTATAAAGTACTAGACGCTCATTATAAAATCCCTTTGTAGCCATTTTTACGAGAAAAACTATGCATGTATGTAAAAAATATTAATCTTTATCCATATCAAGGTTAAAAAAAAAAACAATACATAATACTCCAATTTATTTGTTATTCGATACTCGTAAAAACATTTTTGCACGATTAAAGCAATATTTCAAGAGTTCTCAGGGCGTAACTTTTTCAACTTTTTTTCGCATTATCGTAAATCGGCAACTTTGCAAGAACTTATGGTTTTTTTTACCCGCACATTTTGCCGTAATAAACATCGTCTGACCGTTTGTATTCCCTGTGGGCGACAAGGATAATAGAATGATAATGGGCAAACTAGCTGTTACAAGAAATTAGCACGATTGCCAATGTTATCCCACGTAGTAGTTACGATAACAATATAGGTATATAACGACTACACAGTGGGTCACGAGGTTCCGTTAACTGGAAAAAATATTAGAATTTAAGAAAACCCGGTTTGGAGTCAAGCGGAATGGCCTTTTGTGGAACCCTATTAGATTTCGTTATCATATTTGTCATAATTATGTTAGGGGCTATGTGAAAAAATGAAGGGTCCTTAAAAACCAAATATCTTCTAAACTACTAAAATTTGGACTTAGATTTTTGGATATGTTCATATTCATCATATAATCGAAATTTTGGATAATATTACGAATTATAAATATGGACACAACGGCCTAACTGTTAAAGTTTGTTTTTATTTGGTCAACAGAAGATGTATTGATTTGGACTTCTTTAATTTTATTTAACAATTTGAATAAAGATGTAATTTTGCAAATTAACTTGAAATTTTCTTTCATATTTAATTATGGAAATTAGGAATTTTAATAATTTAAGACTGAATTCTTTAATCAAGTATGATAAGTTAAAGAACGCCATTTGAGATAATTTGGTTATAAAAATCGTTATTATTACTTAAAATGTATAAATTTTTGATTGTAAAGATATCAAGTTTTTATCCATAATATTTTTTTCTTGTTAACTTAAATATTTGTCCTATACATATAAGACAGTATCTTTACTTAGTATAAAATGAAGTCGCGCTGTCAGTCTGTCTGTCCCTATGTTTAAAACTACGCAGCGGATTTTTGTGTTTTTTTAAATAGATAAAGTGATTCAAGAGGACGGTTTGTATGTATAAACATTTCGAAATTCCCACTGGAAAGCGGGATACGCGGGTTTCGCTAGTGTTTCAATAAAATTCGTTTGATCAAGATAAATTAGGTCTTAGCAGGTTTTGATCATTGAATGCTTTTATACACATTTTTTATTATTTTAATATACCGAAATAACTATATTATATACGAGTATTAGAATTTTCTGAATAAATTGATATTACTAAACTTCATTCTAAACATTTCATGTATTGTTTAAAGTCAGCATCATAGTTTGAGAACCCGAAATTCTCAGATTGCATACATTAAATAACTTCTAAAGTTCTGAAGTTGTTTGCTCAACATCACGTAGGTAGCATTTACATGTATAACCCAAAAACTTCGTCCTAGATGAGCATATTACACGACAGTTGTTAAGCGAATGCGCTCTATTTCAAGCTAATTGTACTTTTATGTCGCAATATTCCTACTGTTATATTGTACAACTTCTTCTTCTTTACGCTTATTCCAATTTACGTGGGGTGTGTACAGCATGTAAGTCTTTTCCACTTCCCTCTATCATTTTGTCATCCCGACCGTAACATTTCTTCTCCATATATCACACACTCAATCCATTTTATATTTGGTCTTAGCAATGTTATAATGTACAACTAACGTCCTATTAAATTCCTGAAATTGATTTTTAGAAAGAAAAATTTCACCTCCTCCACCCAGGTGGGATGAATGGCTAGTTGCCTAACAACTATAAATAAAAATCATAAAGTCCTATTAAATTGTTGTAATTTTAAATGGAATAGTGGTTGGTTAGTTTATTTAATTTAAAATAATTATTAATTTAAAATAAAATGTAATATCTACCAAAATGTTGTGGGAAATAATTTAACACAGTACAAAAATACAATGTATCAAATTATAAAGAACTTATGAAATAATGCCGAGTGGTTTCGCAAGGAGACAGATTTGATAAAAAAAAATTTTTTAGTCGAACTATGTCCATAAAGCACGTCGAAATTAACCCTCTATGCGTGTGACGTCACGCGAGAACTCGAATATTTATAGGAACGGAGGTCAAAATGTATTTCCTTTGTTAACTACAACCTAACACATCTAGGTCGGTTAACAAATATTTGAAGGGATTAAAAAGATTGAATATATTACATTTCAATTCACTATACTTGGTATTCGTTCGTACTACGTCATAATGTTAGCTAGCAGAAGGTTTCTAGAGAAATTCAACTACATGTTGGTGATACCTTATTGTGGTAACAAATTGTTGTCTGCTTTATTGCAATAAAGTGATTTTGTGCTTGATTTACTACTTTCGTTAGCAAGTAAATTGGGACGAGTTTTAAGTACCTACTCGTATATGTTCATTTAAAATCGCTTTGTAGACCGACTAACCGAAAATAAGAAATTAAGTAAGAAAGATATAATAAAGTTCCTTCTGACTAAAATTACCTGACTAGACTAGTCCCGAGAGAATGTCGTACGAGTTGACGCGTGCTAAAATTTCATAAGACATTTTCTATTGAACACGTTCCAGAAATGCTATAAATTTGATTAGTATCACAAAAAATACAGACTAAAAGTCGAGCCAAATGTAAAAATTTGCTTTCAGTTTTAATGAATTATGACAAGACGAAGACCTTCCTCTTTAACAAAGAAAGTGTTTTGTTACCGTGCCAGCGTAAATAATCTTGCTTAAAATCTGTTATTTTAGGATAAATTGGTATAGGTACTTTTAATTAATGTGAAAACTGACATTACTTTGTGTCCGTCCATCAGGCTGTTGAAAGAATCAATTTCTTTATAAGGATACTTCGCTCGAAATAGCTCAAGCTAAAGCGTTATAACTTATTACGAATCAATGTGTGCGTGATCTATATCGTTCAAAAATATTTAATTGTAAAATCCGACTTTCGATCTGTTGCGATGGAATCATAGAAGCAGTTTGGTTTAAATTATCCTTCGTGGTAGTTTATAGAGTAGTTTATTTATTTTTATTATAATTGCAAATGACGTGTCTATTCTATGTGCCCGCTTAGGGCTTACAGAATAAAGTATATTTGATTTGATTGACTAATATTATAAAGAGGAAAGATTTGATTGTTTGTTTGCATTGAATAGGCTCCGAAACTACTGGACCGATTTCAAAAATTTTTTCACCAGTAGAAAGCTACCTACATTATCAGGGAGTGACATAGGCTATAGCTTTTCCCGAAATCCTATGTGGTTCCCACGGGAACGGGTCCGGAACTTCACGCGGACAAAGTCGCGGGCAAAAAAGCTAGTTTATTTTATAAAAAAAATGCACAACTGCTGTCAATTTATCTGACAAATAAGGCTAACTAGTGCTTATTGGCAAGTGGCGGGTAGGTCCTGAATAAAACTGTACAGTTCTCAGCAGTAAAAGTTCAAAATTGTATGCTATAACTTGTTATTGTACAGAAAAATTAAATGAAAAATGATATTCTGATGATAATTAGGTGCGTCCGCTCGGAACGAGATTTCCGATTGTTTGCGAGATAAGCAATTTCTGATATTGGAATTATGTCAACTTTTTAATATGGTGGCAATTTTTGTTAATATTATGACTCTAGATGTAATCTTTAATAGTCCTAGATAAGAGCAATCCTTGTATGTAAAAGTACTTGACAGCAAACTTAAACGTTTTTCTTTTTGGGAAACACATGACATTATAACAGAAGAAGTATTTATTCGAATAATTTTACCACATTATTAATTGAATATTAAATTAATAAAATAAATTGTTGAACTGCTACAATCAAAATAGAATGGCGTAAAAATAAGTTCTTCACCTTAATTAGCAATTACATTTTCTAAATACATTTTATTTTGATTATAGAAAGAAATCCAATAATTTATGCGTAAAAATATGTTCTTCGCGTTAATTAGCAATTACATTTTCTAAATTGAGTTCACAATTTCCAATATGTCGTTGATGTTCGGGAATACTTGACCTTAATTATTTCTGAACACGGACGTTTTTGTTTCTGTGACCTTAATTTCGTATAGGCCTGTAATGTTCTACATGGCTAAGGCCTCCTTCCTACCTCTCCACTCTTCTCTATCCAAGGCGATGTTTTATCAATCTCCTAAGAGCGTCTCACTCGAAAAACACCTGCTGTAGGTACTTTTAATAAGGTTTAGCCATGTAATTCATATTTAAGGATTTGATCTTTGGAAAATCTGTCTCGAAATACGATTACTTGTAGTTTCCACGATAGAAAATCCTTTAAAAACTGAAAAACATAACTTTCTTGAAACACAACAACGAACACACAACTCCCCCAACGTACAATGATAAATATTCCCAATTTAATGAGAATACATTTTCCAATTACAATTAGACATTCACATTGCGTCTATTCCAATTAAGCGAAAGTAAACGTTTATCTTAGCATGTTTAATTAACAGCACGCAATGTATACTTACACGATCGATGATAACAGTTGCATGTCCCTTTTAATTGAAATGTTATGATAACCGTTTCAGTATTTTTATTAGTGCTATGAAGTGGGAATTGTAACTATTTGAAAGAAATTAATAATAAAAAAGTAACAAAAATATAGAACATAAAGACTCATCTTTTCCATACTTTTTTAAACGTCCATAGGTAGTTATGTTGAAATAGATTATATATTGTATTCATACATAGTTTGAAACATAGGCTTTGCCCGTCTATCAGTTCGGTTACTCCTTTATGAGGATGCTATCAACTTATTTTGATGATATGTTCACAGTTAAATATTTTCACTAAACGTGTACAAAAATTAACGAAAGTTAAAATTTTAGCATTTACAATTGTCACAAATTATAACTCAAATAACAATTAAAAACTTTAGTATGGCAGTGTGTGCTAACACCTAAATGACAGTCATATACGTAACACCCTATAATAAGTGTACTAACGGCACGTATTTAGATAACATTTTAAATTCAGCTGACGGCTCACATAAAAGGGAACCGAAGGTTTGTAATGTCTGTAAACATGCAACAGGTGCCAAATTTGCCGAAAAGGTCGCCCACCTAGGCACGTACGATGCCGAATATGTAGGGTTGCCAAAAATAAAATATTCACTGCGAATCAAATTCACGTACGAAATTACGTGACATAAATTTGTATTAGATAAATTCAAGGTGATTGTTGATAATTAGGACAAGGGCTATTAGAATCAATGAAGTTTAAAAAAATACAGATACGTAAAACTCTAAAATGTTGTCAATTTACTAACTTGTAGTTATTAACCTTGTCTCTTTTTTGCTCCTGATAACTAAATCATCGCTTAACTATCGCTAGTAAATTAAGCAATTATTAGGTAATTAATACAGATCAATGCTTGGTAATTACACTTTTAACTAGAGAAAAGTCGTGTGAAGACTTACGGATCTATTCTCACAATGAAAACAGTTAAAATTTTGTCCTATTGTCAAGCGCTATCTTGCTCATATAAAATATTGAGATTGATTCAATTATTCAATACTAGATTTTAACATTAACTCATCTATTTATTACGAGATTAGATCTCTGAAGATTTTTTTTCACTTTCGTTTAGTTTCGATTCGATAACATTAACAGTAGTTCTAAAACAAAATTCTGTTGTCGTGTACTGTTTTGTTGTGACTTTTCGTTAATTTTGATTATTTTTTCGTGTTCAATTTACTCTGTAATATTACTTGTTTGTTTTTGAAACATTCTTGCGTTGTTATAATGAGTTCTAATCATGCCTCCGCGGCGAAATATACGCAAAGAATAATTATACTTCACATACTTTAATCACATCTTGGTACTTTGTGTGAAATACGTAATAATTTTTAAGACTGAATACAACATTCTATAGTTCTCATTTATTTTAGTTAATTCTTTCAAACACTTCAAATTGTACGTAGGTACTTTTAAACTGTATGTCAATAAGAGACCTCGGACTTCTCTGTGGACGTTGTAGATGCCTTTTAAAAGAACAAACACAGGTATTAAGAAGAAAGGTGATGTGCTCTCCTTCTTCGGGAAGGGCCAACTTATAGATCTCTCACGCAGTAATAAAACGCAAATGCTTTACGCCAATATTATTTAAGAGGGTAGTACTTCACCAGCCGAGCCAGCATAACAAATACTTGATACATTCAACGTATGTGCAAAATATTGCATTTTTACAAATACTTTTTAAACGCAAATGCATAGATAAAAACTTGTATTTGTCATAATAAAAATAGATTCTTGTACATTTTTTGCTAATCTGTTTGTTAGTGAGCATCGAACTCAGTTTGCCGGTGGTTTTCCAATGACTCAGGCTGTTGGAGTTTGGACTCAATTTAGACCCACAGTTATTCGATAGTAACCTATCCAGTTTATAGAGTTCCGTACCAAAAATATACTAAATACAACCCTATTTCTAGGCCTCGGCTGACCAAATTGTCCGTTTGTCTGTCAACGGTAGGAAAGCTGAAATTTTAACAGTAATATTGTCGACAATGTTTACACAAATAACTCTTAATTAGACGAACCACTACTGTTGTGTAACAATAAACACATCTACAGTGGCGCAATTATGGTTACAGAAGATGATGTCGTTTTGATGTTAATATGATGTTGATCCCAAGATGACATGGTTTTTAAATAGATAGATAGATAGAATAGACTTTATTTGCAATACACATACAACAGCAGGAAGAAATATTACATTACAATCTTACATACTAGGTAGTGTATTAGCAACAAGGCGGCCTTATTGCTAATAGCAGTAGTATTATGCTTTATCAATTCTGTATCTCATTTTTGACATTTGCCTGATATTTTATGACAAAAAGTGGAGTGTAAATACGCGTTTAAGGGCCGATTGTTTGATCAGTAGTTACGAATACTAATGGTTAAACATCTTTGAAAAACAACTATTTGTTAAAAGTTGCTACGAATTTTAACAATTAGTACCTATACTTAACTACTGATCAAACAATCGGCCCTAAGTTGATGTCATGATATCATTTTGATATCGGATATTTCGGAGAGCATAATACAAAATATTCTGTAATGTCAAGTTGACATCTAAACGATATCATAATTTGTAAGCATAATTGCACCACTGTACTAATAATACATTTTAATTAAAAGTCAATAAACTTCATTGCTTATTGGCGATCTGATCTGGTCGTCGTTATTGATCCTGGTCATACAGGAGACAAAGCGCAGCGGTGGGAATATGTGAAGGGCTAGATAGTAGTAAGTTAGTAAAGTGACAAAATATTTAAGCGGCTGTTACATACAATAGCTTATAGATACAAAAATCTATTACATTATTTATTAGATATATTCTGGTAACAAACACAGTTACGATCTCATGTCAATCTCATGCGCTGTCTCACTCATATAAATACGAATTGAGCGAGATAGTGCGTGAGTTTGAGATGAGATTGAAACAATTTTTTTGTTACCAGAAAAGGGGCTAGTCTTCACCCTAATTACAATAATTTTTGTGGTAGAGAACCCTATAAACGCGAGTGCAACTCGTCTTAACCGGTTTTATTTTTTTATCCGATGGACTCGCTGACCAACGACGGGTGTGGTCCTCCAGCATTTCGGGGGTTGTGCGGCGGGTTGACACCTCGCCCACGTAAAACCAATGTTGCTGGTGAAGCGTATCCCGTTAGCGCTTCACTAGCTTGCACAACATCGTCAAGAAAAAAAAAAACCCCGGTTTTTATTACGTTATTGTTGCAGTACAATTCCATTAGAATACGATTACTAATATCATATCAAAAAACTACGTAGGTAGTTTTTATTATGTTTTTATCCAGTAAATTGGTACGCCAATTATTTTGTTTTGATGCTGGTGCAGTTGGTTAATGAACATTGTTTTCTGCTCCAGTGACCGCTGGTTCAATATAAAATACGTTTCTTCTATCACTATCCGAATTTTTGTTTTAATTATTAATTATTTTAGTAGATTTATTAACACTCTGATTATAAAAAAATATGAATAGACGCAATTTAATATTTTTTAACTTTTTGTCGTTTAAGAATTTGAATTAGTTTCATTTTGTATTAGTTTCAAACAAAATTCAGAAAATCTGATGATTTCATGGCCTACTTTTTCTGACGTTTTCATTCATTTCGACCATACAAGGTCAAAATATCTGACTTTAAAGCATGTTTAATTTTGTATTTGGAAACACGTGTCACTGTGCAATCGTAGTGTTCAAAATCTCTGTGGTTCCTACAGTTTCAACTACAAGTTTTTAGTTTATGTAAAATAAAAACTCCTTGAAATTCACTGTTCAATTTGACATTGACGTAACATCAGTACGTTGACTTACCATGTGTACGTTTGTCATCCCACAGATCATATTGGCTAACCATTTATCGTTCTACATATAATGGCTTTTAATATTTTTAGATGTTGCATTACGGAAAAAGCTGATACGATTGGTACTATTTCTGTTTTTTCTAAAAATAATATATTTGAACATTCTGGGTCAACAGTACGGTAACGATACATAAATACTTTTTTTACCACTTCGTGATCACCTCACTTGTTATAAGACTTAAGGAATAGGTACATTTATATAGTTACTAGGTACCTGTATATCGTGACCAATAAACGATCAAGTTTACTATCGACTTTGCAGTGTACTTCGAGCGGGGTAGTCCAGCATTTTAATGTCAAATTAAATTTCAATCTATCTCTCCTTTTCTTCCTTAATTAACAGTATCAGATTTAATATATCATTAACTTAAAAATACATTTCTGGAATTCACCGTATGCTATTCGTAGTAGCACAAGAGCTACCGTGCATTTAAATATTCGTCTGTCGAGTCAAATAAGACGACACGGACTGATAATAATCTGAATCATTATTTTGAGTACTTTCAATCCCAGATAGTCTTTGGACTAATTTTACTGACTGCACCTACAGCTTACTGTAAAACTTAATATACGTCAGTTAACATCATTATCAGTATGAGATCTCCAATTTTCACCTATACCGTAGTTACATGAGAATTTATTCAATTTGTGAAAAGTACCCACTGATTAGACGACACAGCTTTGGTTAAGATATCATATTATCCAAACAGCATTCAAGAACTCGCAAAGTAATAATCCGATTGTTCGCAAGCGGATTTAGGTCACGTCTTTGCAGAGTTAAAGAATTGCTTTATTATTTTAGAGTATCGGTTGGGTTTGATGTTCAACACGTGTGTAAAACTTTGTTGGGTTATTCGCATACATTGTCGGTTGCAAAGTTTCGTGTTCTCTCAAGATCAAATGATGCTACTAACCTCTTTCTCTGCTTGTTTGTTTATGGTTCCTTTTAGAATTAGTAGTTAGAATCTTTTTCCTACCCACACAATATTTAAGAAATGAAGATATCACCACTATAACCAATGCTAATTCTGCGCAAAGAAGGTTATCATTTGGAAAATAAAACTAAACCGAAAAATATCTGTGAAATTTTCTCGCTCATCGGTATTGCCAGTTAGTTTACCCAAAACTAGTCTAGAATTTTTACAACTATAGCACGCGCCAAAATTTTGGCCTCACGGTTTGTAAAACAATTGAAAATTGATTGTCCTTTTGCAGAGAAATAAATATGAGTTTCGAACTTCGTTTTACCTCTGCGCGACTCAGCCGTGTTGGCGACTAGTATAGACTAGATTTTCATGTTATAAGACCTAACATTCGTTCTCTTCTTTTCAGGCCTACAATTGCGGAGCATAGAAGAGCCGGCGGGGGGCGCGGGCGGCGGCGTGCCCGCGCCGACCTGCTATGACGCCGAGTGTGCACGCACGGAGGCCTGGCTCGATGAGAACCAGGAGTTTGTGCACGATTACTTCCTAAGGTAGGTTTTATTTGATTTTATTTAAATCTAAACAGCCTGCCGGTTTTATTGGTTGGCTTGATTTCATGCGAAGCTACCAGAAGCAGACGGTGAGCGCCAAACATGCATTATTGCGACTGCTGTGGGCTTCTTTGCAGATCCATTTCTGGGATAAAGCTATCTCCCGGTCATGACAGTTGCTACTGTTTGGAGTACTGTTTACTATATTTAGCAGAGAGCAGTGCTCTCAGCCATTTGTCAATACCATTGAGATAAATAAAATAAAAATTCCTTTTATAGCCATATCGTTATTGCTATGTGAAATAAATGACGCTTAAAATGGTACTGGTGTAAACCTTTTGGGAGAAAATAAGTGTCACAATCGATAAATAAATTCACGCTTAAGGTTAACGAGCACATATCCTCTTAAACATTATAGCTTATAATAAATTATTCCAAACATTACCCAAATATAAAACCGAACCCAATAACATTAAAACCACAATTTTAAAGGTTTTGCTGGGGTAATGACGGCTATTATACATTTGATATGCCCTCATTATTCTGACGCGAAATTTTATTTGGTTAAGGGATTAGGTTGTTTCAAACACATGGGTTTATTAGGATTAGATCCCTATTCGATTAATCTGGCCTGGTAAATTAATACGTAAAGGGATTTTGTAGCTTCGACGTGAGAACATCTGTTTTTGTAGGCTCGTGTTATATGATTACTGAATTAATTATCTTGTATGAGGATTAAAGGGCATGGTTTTAAATAAATTAACAATGATTTTATTAAGTTCGCGAGTTTGTTAACTTAGCTGTCTTTCACGTAGTTGCTAAGAAGAGAAGACCTTTCAATACCTATTCCTTATTCCATCTAATTTCTTTCTGAATAAATTTGTGGTGTAATCCTCACTAATATTATAAATGAGAAAGTGAGTTGGTTTGTTTGTTATTCCTTCACGGCTTGACTAAGCAGCCATAGGCTACTTTTTATCCCGTGAAAGTATGTCGTTCCAATGGGAAAATAATTTTTCTACTATAGAGGGCGCTGTATCGGCCAACAGATGGCGCCACAAGTCGCGCTATGGGTTGTTTTATTGTCAAACGAGATCTAAGTCATAAAATTAACGCGAGCGAAGCCGCGGAGAAAAGCTAGTAAAGTTAGGGGGAGGGGGGGCACTTTGATACACAAAAATTCAATCTCTTTTCTGAGGACCATAAAGCATTATATTTAAATATTTGTTTTGATGTGTGCATTGGCATCAGCCAATGCACACATCAAAACATATCAATGTCAGCTTATATTTTGGCTACGCAAAAACCGCAAAAACTGGCGACGTATAGAAAAAAACTGATTTTAAGAAAAAAACATTTTTGTATCATTCTGCCCCACCAGTAGGGCACTTTGGAATCAAAGTGCCCCCCCTCCCCCTATAATTAGAATTAGAAGACTTCTTAGTGCATCTGACCCGTCTAGACACACGTAAAACAATGTGAATTTAAGTTCACATCTTACTTCAACCCATTTGCTAGAAGCCACGTAATTCTGTTTGTCTAATCCCGGTAAGGTACTGGATACGTTTGCATGGCTTCTGTCTTATTAAATACTAGCGACTCGCACCAGCTTCGCACGACTTTTAGTAAGGATCTACCCGAGGGTAATGTACTTTTCCCAACGGTTCACCGTTTTTTTTTTTTTTCGATTTTAATTTAGTAGTTTTTAGTTTATTTACAAACAAGAATACAAATATTTCCTCTTTATAATATTTGTATAGACTAGCTCTTACGTGTGTCTTCGCTCGCATGCTCCAGGGGATCTCTGAATTAGAAATATTTTCAAAGGCGCTCACATGCCAATGCTATCATAAGCCAGTTTCAATTAATGAAGTAGGTAGGTACCATTATAAAGTGCTTAACCATTAGTTATAATTATAAATTGATTCAATTATTTACCGAAAATGTTATGAATGAATAATGATCATGAAAAATATTTATAACAGTTATTCAAAGAAATTACACAAAACAGTCCAGCTTATTCAGAACAATTTTAATGAAACATTATGACCTTAATTTCCTTCGCTAATTAAAGCTGGAAGTGGTAGGTGTTAATGGCCTCATAAAGAGACGGATTCATACATTTAGTAAGACTTTCTTAATGTTCCGTGAGTATTAAGATCAGAATATTAAAACAATTTCTATATTATTTGTTTTAGCACACCGTTGCGTTAGTACGTATGAGCTTATGAAAGTGTTTTTGTGTTGTGCTTTTAACCCGCTTTACGATTATGGGGTATTCTTTTTATTTTTGATAAAGAATAATGTCTTTATGACGCAGTTCATTCTGAGAACGAACCGAAATCCAAATATGAAAGGAGAGCGAGACTAAACGAACTTAGATTAATTTCTCTTCAAATTGTCAGTTGTGAAGAATATAATGTGATATTCCAATGTGTAGGCGAAAATATCGTCGGAACAGCTATTTAATAAATATAACCCTTGTAACATAAGAAATCTTTATCTTAAATGTATAACGTATTTTATAATTTGAAGGCAATTCACACACAACATCACAAATGTAAGATGGTACATTTTAAATACGTCTTTAATTAAAACTATGAGACTCTTGGCATGACTTTCCGAGGCACTACATCGTTAGCATGAGGACTTGCTTGTTAGTAACTTGTCTCCTCATGTTAAATTTAAATTTATATCGACTCTTTAAAATCATAATATTACTTACTTAGCAGACAAATAAAATAATATATTTGAATAGAAAATTTTGAAGATTGTTAGTTCCAATCTCAGTCTATATCCCACTAATCACTTCTCACGACATGTTAATCAAGTAACAGCTGGCACATTCTTTGTTACAAGTGCCAGACCGACATGGGTCACATTAGAAGTAGTAATAATAGAAAATCAACCAAATATACGAGGACCATTGTATCCCGAACAATCCCATTTCGGTTCATTGTGTTATAGGTATAGTGGATCTTCTTAAACTCAGGGTTCGCTAGTGGTAATATTTTTTTGTGTTTTTTGTGGATATTCGGAATCAAGATCCATCCCATGGGAATCGTGCAATTGTCCACGTTGATGTAGTTAATATTTATTTATTTAACTTTATTAACCAGAAAACAAAAGTTCGGACTCAATGCTAAGTTGCATTCTCTAACAGTTAACAATTGGAAAGTAAATTAATTGCCGAAATTATTTTAAAAATTGAAATAAGTTTCGTCTGCAACCAGCTCTATAAGAGAGCTTAATTAAAACCTCTTTTGTCATTCTTCTACAGATTTAAATTGGTTGGTTAGTATGAAAGCGAAAATAGTGTGTCATTTCTCTTAATTACGATTGCCAAACTAGCTCATAATAATAAGCGAAATAGATTAAAAATTGTTGTTATTACATGGCCCACTGGTTTAAGTTAAAGCTTCCTTACGTTTATTACACATACAGCCCCTGGTTTAAAAAAATTCAACATTACTTTTTATTAATTCATTCAAAGTTCATTAAAGGACAATTTTACTTGGAATGTAAATTGAGAGCGCCCTCAGAGTTTAATTAAACATACCTGGTATACGATAGCCACATTTTAGAGTGTGTTCATGTGCCTTCAGGGACTGTAAACAGTAATAGCTTTCTTCGTTTCTACTAAATACCTTTCTATATTAGTCTGGGACTTGTGAACGTGCCAATTGTTTTACGGCAATGGTTTCAATTGTTGGTAAATTTTTTTTGTAGTCAAGTATATTTGTAACTTTAGCTATCTATTTATATCATAACATCCTTATTTGAACATGTAGTATCATAAAGCTATGTACTTGACTTTCTTCAAGGGGTTGGAGTAAGAGCTTCGCTCTAGTCGGGGTAGCAGCTCCCTCCTTTTTCTGTCTCGTGCTAGCTTTTTCACCTCACCAATCTTAAACTGAAACGAATTTAAAAAAAATACTGACTGCAAAATATTTAATGAAGTAAACATTTTGTCCATGTACAAAATTTATTGTTATTGTAAGTGACAAATTGTGAATAAAAATACATATTATTAAAGAGCTCTTTATAAAGAAACGAATAAATAAAAAATACTGACTGCAAAATATATAATGAAGTAAACATTTTGCCCATGTATAAAATGTATTGTTGTAATAACAATACATTTTATATTTAAGTGACAATTGTGAATGAAAATACATATTATAAAAGAGCTCTTTATAAAGAAAAACATATAAGGTACTATGATTCAATTATCAACAATTTAAACATAACCTTCCACATTTCACAAGTAACTTATTTAGTCTTGGTAATGCAAAACTCTCGGTCAAGCATAGTGTTGTTCTGTCGAATTAGCGACTTGGCTAACTCGTTAGTTACTCTAACAAGTTGATTTACCAGTTTCGACTTTCCAACTAACAAACGGATGTGCAAAGATACTTTCTTAAAGTTAAATTCGGATATATTCTTTGTATGTACAGTCACCTCCATAAATATGTACCTTGTCACTTTCGTATATCATTTCAATTACTTATGACATTTGAGTGAACATGTCAACAATGTTATAGTGACATGGTACTAAAGTGATTACATATTTATGGAGGTGACTGTACAGTATTAAGCAACGTGGGCTTGTATTTCCATCCATTTGTATTCCTCCATAAAAGATCTAAACAGGAGACCTGGTTGCTTATGCTGCATTACGATCTATGAGACTTTATATAGTCGACAAATTTTGAATTATGTAATGGGATAGCAGACGATGAAATAGAATATGCTTTATTTGCAATACAGAACAAACAAATTAATACAGTGAATGTTAATAGCTTACAGACTAGTAAAATCCCAACAGGCGGCCTTTGCTACCAGCAGTGTAAAATCGCGACAGGCGGCCTTATTGCTAGCAGCAGTGTGAGTGATGGAAGACGATGAAATGCCTGATGTATGTTTGAATTAGAACGGAGATAAATGTTTAGAATGTAGGTGAATTCAATAACACTCGAGTAACTGCAAAAATTGCGACAGTCATTACTTTGTTTTAATAATAAGAAGTTGCGTCCGTGGAATATCGATTATTGATTGTTTCTTAAGTGACCAAATTTACCTGCAGACCCACCCACCGGTATTTTCACAAACCCGTCCAGAAATATCTTTCGTTCAAGCAGTCCTCGGTCCCTTAAAAGCTATTTTGAACTGAGTGTTTTTAAATCAGTTAAGAGGAAGACCGGAAAGCATGTATTTATTTGTCCACCTGAACACTCAAGATAAGCAACAAAGACTACAACCTGTCATTGGATGGGTTTAATCGAATTCACTCTTCGTGCTTTGCACTATATGCGAGCAGATTGTCAAAGGATGAGTTTAGAATTTAGATGACAGTCGTTAAACGAAGTTTGGGACCAACACTTTGGATTGAAATACTGAATCCCGTCAAAACGGTCAAAACGTAGTAGGGCAACGTGGCTGAGTATGTTCTAATTTCTCTTCAGATATAGGTTGATGACGTTCATCAAGGGCTGGTTTCACATTTGCCAGTAAAGTGTCAGTTAATATATAAATGAGATAAATTTGTCGAAAAAATATCCAAAAAAATTACAACATAATATATTCTTACAGTAACTTAACCGCTTGTAAAACTGGTTCTTTTGTATACCAAAGAAGAATGGAATCGATATTTTACTATGAAAAATTTAAAGATTTAAAATTAATTATGTGTAAACACGTCTGGTAACCGAGGCAGATTTAAAACTTTTCTACATTATAACTTCACCTAATTACATCTACCACTAGAATGAACTTGCAAACTTTTGATGAAAATGATTTAAAGTTTCTTGGTACAAGTAATTTTCTTTCTAAGTCGAGTAAGTCGTGTTTAAGTAAAAAGATTAGACAAAGTTATGCGCACTTATTTTTTACTTTATAGATTTTTTAAATATTAAGTAACTTTTCTTCTTTGTTGTTTTATTTAAGATACCTGTGCTCAATAAAATTAATGTTAATACAAAATTATACATATAACAGTTATATCGTTAGGCTTAAATAATAAAAGTAATATAGGTGTAAATCTATTTAGATTTATTAAACATTTCTCCAATATCTATAGAAGATATTAGCTGATGGGTGCCGTAAGTGTCTATAAACGTTCAGTGTCTAAATGATTTACAGCATTATATACGTATTAAATAAAACATTTATATATAGGACATAAAGTTTAAGTGGCCATAAGGAAATGACTAGGGAACTGAAATGATGTGTATAAACGTCCATCACACGAAGTTGTATAGCGCAAATTTAAACACCGGTTTTGACCGGATAACGGAATATTGCCAATTTGACATGTGCAAGTGGAAAATAATGTTGGCAACCCGAACTAGTTATCTGTGCTTGATACTGAGATTTGTCAATTTATTACATTTTTATTAACAGTTTTAGAGTTGTCCGACACGTCGTCCGTAGTTTATAACGCTGATAACTAACTAGCTGATCGTAGTAAGGTCTCCAGAGCTCCACTTGGGGGGGGGGGGGGGGGGGGGGGTAGAGTTGGCAACGCGTGAGTGATACCGATACCCCCCCGGCATTTTTGATACGTAGCTGTGCCAAATTTGTCGAGTATTCAAACAGGTACGACATTGATCTTTTCTGCACTAGCACATCCACGATAAAGCGCATAGTCTCAAAAGCATATTTTAATGCCTGCATCGACCGGTGACCACCGTACACTAGTGACCTATTATGTATATCGAATTATTATGTTATTATTATTATTTATTTATTTATGACTAATAAACGGAGATATTTATAATGACATGTTTATAATCGCCTCTACGACTGTTGCAACTCAATTTAGATTAAAAATAATTTAGTTTGGAAATAGAAAATTATACCTAAACGGAGTATATACTGTTATTTAGTAGTGAAAACTTGTTATTAGCTCTTAGTTATTATTTGTTAAATATATATTGTTAATTTAGCTGTAAGTTTTCCGAATAAAATAAAATAAAATAAAGATAAATGTAATTTTAATAACTATTTGCAATAAGATAAAGTAATGCATATTTAACTAATTAATTGTATAATTTAAACTTGATAACACAACCTAACTTTTAGTACCCATATTTAATATGATCTTTAAAAACCTTTTAAAATTTCGCTTAGTTTAATGAAATACTATTAATTTTAGCAATTAAATATTTATTTTGATACCTACTGTTTTATATCAATTTGTACATTATTCTTTGACAGAGTGAGATGGGTCATTGTATTAACCAATAGCAACTCATCGCAATCGAAACGCAACCAATAGAAATGATTACGTAGACCAATGGAAACGTAGTAAACATTTTCGTTACTCGTTTGTTGAAAAGAAAGACTATGGATGGCATTTTAAATATTTTTATCAGAAATAATATCCACTTAATATCAAGTGGTAAAAATATAAAGAGCTATTGAATAAAAAAAAAAGATCGGTCAAAATTGACAGGTTATTTTTCTGGATAGCTTCCCTTTCAACGCTAAAATGGTTGGGTATAAAACTAGCGAGTCATCGTTAAGTAATTTTTGAAATCGATAGCCAGTAATTACGTAGAACGTTCGTTCCAATCTGATATTTTATGGATTACTTCCCTTCGATAAATCCTTTTTTGATGTGTACTATTTTTGTGGGCTTGTAACACTGACAGCCAGTTCTTGAAACTCATTTTAATTCTACATGGACCTATGAAAGCACTTTATAAGATTATACATTTGATTGTCGCGGATATCCGCGGCGGGCTGTCAGCATCGCACTGAATTTAACGTCATTACCTTTAAAAATGTTACTAAAACTGGCTGTGCATGACTTAAAATTTTATTTTCACCTCACAAGCTCGGAAAGAATCTGTTTGTCATTCGAAATCTGAAGGCAAAAGTGCATTTTGTGCCCTAGCGTGGAAAGAATTTTTAAAATTCGAGCCTTTCTATTCTATAATTTTTTATACCGCCAATCCTATGAAAATGCATTAATACTATTTCATGCCAGTGCGCCAACCTTATTTTCAGAATAATCGAACTGGCCAGCACGACATCGCATGAAAAAAAAGAAACACTTATTTAATCTATTATTTGCGTTTTTCTTGCACCTAGCATTTTCCTCGCTGTAGTGAGGTGAAAAGTTATTCTGCGTCTCGTACCTTTGAAACCCTCGCTACGCTCAGGATTCCATATTTATCCTAGAATCCTAGAATCCTTCGCTAGCTCAGGCACAGATATTATAATACTTAACAGTACAGATAGCTCACTCCATACATTAAACGTAGCCGTTCTAAGTGCGCTTATTGCTCGGGCAATTTTTAGTACCAAAATGGTAAACTAGATGTCGCCCGAAAAAAACATCACAGACAACTAAAATGCTTTTGCGCTTACAGTCGAACCAATAGATGGCAGTAGTGCCGTCAAATAATCAGAGCACTAATCCGTTTTTTTTTCAAAATTAGATTATAGGTATGTACTTACTTATTACTTAAATAATAAAATTCGAAAAAGTTCGTTTTTCATCATGACCCGACCGGGGATCGAACCCGGGACCTCCTGGGTGGCGGTCTGGCGTGGTAACCATTACGCCACGGAGGTCGTCTTAAATTACACATTTGTAATCGTACATCTTGCACGCATCAGGTAAATTCATATTTACGATAAGTAGAAAGTAAGTATAGATACCTACCTAATTACAGGCAATGCCATATTTTTAAAAAGTTAGTGTAAATAGGTAGTATAGTATCTACTTGATGGTCAATTTTATTATTGTCGTTTACAATGTTTTTATTTCTGCTTTTTGCCTATCTATTTAACCCATACATCTACCTACTTAGAACACCGAGTGCAAATTAAGGTGAATGAAATGCGTTTCGGCGGCGAGGGAGGCGCTTTAGGGCGCGCGACGGAGGCAACCGCGCGAACGGCTTCTTGCGTGCCCGCACAGTACTGCCGCCGGCGCGCGCCGCGCCCCGCCGACGGCGCCGCATCGCGCCGTCGCTCGTCATCGTCGTCGCGTCGCGTCGTATTCGGCTTGTAGATTGAATCTTTAGCTAATATTGCCGTGCCGTTTTGCAAATAGTTATATGTAGGTAAATACCTACTTTTGATATTTCAAAAATAAGTTTTTAGGGTTCCGTAGTAAACTACAAGGAACCCTTATAGTTTCGCCATGTCCGTCCTCGGTCCTACACTCATATTAACAATGCTAACAAAGTGGTAGAACAAAATTTGAAAAATATTTTTTTGTGGGCCTACAAGGAAAACTATAACGGCTATGTAAGCTCTACTAGTTACCGAGTAATAGCCGAGGAACTTATGAAGTAAAATTTCTTTGACGAAAACGTATAAATGTCATAGTACCTATATGGCATTGTACTCAACCAAGACGCAACTGTCGTGCTCGCGACGCGCCCCGAGCCACACGTTCCCGGTGTCTCCGCGCCACGCTGCACGCCCCGCTCCCAACGGCCGTTTACGTATTACGTATCTACCACTCCGAATTACGTGTTTCTTTGTTTTTTTGAAAACAAAGAAACATTATCAGGTTTTTAGAAGTTTCTTTTTAACTTCGCGCGATTTTTGATTAAAACCACAGTTTCGTGGTCTGGTTTTGCGCGTAACCTAACGGTGCCAACCGCGCGCAAACACCAGGAGTGCGACCCGGGCACTCGCTGATCCCCTTCTGGGTGAAGCAAGTTACCCGGACGGGGCTAGCACCACCGGCCTAGGGGGCTCCCCTGACCGACGCTAGCTGTCGCCCCCTCCCACCTACCACTTCCCCTTCCTATTCTTAGTGAACGGTTTGGGCGCATAGGGCTTCGGCTCACAGCTACCCTCCGATCACTAAGCAGCTAGGGCCCTCTGACACATTGAGATTGGTCAGAGGATTACAAGCTTAGGGCTCACCCAGTTACACCCCCCCCGCCTCACCCGGCGCGGGGGACTAGGCATACACACCTCGGGTGTTCCCCCCGAGCGCGTTTTATTAGGCACGACAGCCGCAAGGTTTGTTCGCAGACTCTTCCTTGCGGAACGTGACGGGAGGAACTGCGATAAATTCGTTAGTTGTTAGGTCCCTTAAAGTTAGGCCGGTCGCCATGGCGACCGACCCGCGCGAAAACGCCATTATAAATGGCCTCATCGCTCTAATTTTAGAGCAAGATCCCCGTATGTTGCCTCGTATTGAGGAAATAAAGAGAATTGCCTCTTTCTCCCCGGCCCCTCAGGCCACCGAGCCCTGCGCCGCCGTCGCGCCCCCTGTAAACGCCGCGCGCGCCGCCGCGCGCGACGCGCCCGCCTCGCGCCCCGCAGCGCCCTCCGAGATCGCCGCGCGCGCCGCCGCGCGCGACGCGCCCGCTTCGCGCCCCGCAGCGCCCTCCGAGATCGCCGGGCGCGCCGCCGCGCGCGACGCACCCGCTGCGCGCGCCGCCCCCGCCTCGACCTCCTCGCACCTTGCGAATGCCTCGCGCCCCGCCGCGCCCTCTGAGATCGACGCGCGCGACGCACCTGCTGCGCGCGCCGCCCCCGCCTCGACCTCCTCGCACCTTGCGAACGCCGCGCGCACCACCGCGCGCTCCAAAAGCCCCGCGCGCGCCGCCGCGCGCGACTCGCCCTCCGCTAATTCGTCCCCGGCCCGTCAGGCCCAAAACGAAGAAATGGAGGTAGTTTCCGAGTCCTCGGAATCCTCCTCCGAGCCCACGTCCGACTCGGACGAATTTGTCATGGCCTCAGGCCGAAAGCGCACCAGGCGCAACAAAGGCGCCGCAAAAAAGGCCGCTAAATTAGCCGACGGCATTACTCCCGCCGCGGCCTCTGACTCCCCTGCTTCGCCCCCCGGTGCTGAACAGGGTGCCGAGGGAGCTTCTCTCCCCACCCCTCCCAAGCGCTCCCAGCGCCCACCGGCGGTCGTTATCACGAACCGCCATAGGTGGATGGCCATCAAGGCCCGATGCGATGCCAATGGCATCTTTTTCATTGCTGAAACCCGCACTGAGGGTATCAGGCTCAAAACGAAGACTATCTCCGACTATCGCAACCTAACGCGACTTCCTGGCCATTCTGGACAGGACAAACTTAAAAGAGGCCAAAGCCATCTTCAACATTCGGAAGGTTTGCGGACTGTCTGGGGTTGTTGTCGAGCCCCCACACCAAAAAGGCACTGTGGGACAATGCCACAGATGCCAATTATACGGGCATTCCGCAAGGAATTGCCATAACACACCTCGCTGTGTAAAATGCTTAGGAGCCCACTCGACACCGGAGTGTCAACGGCCTAAAGATCGCGCGCTATGCTCGGAACCTCCGAGCTGCGTAAACTGCGGGGAGGTGGGACACCCGGCGAACTACCGAGGGTGCTCAAAAGTACCCAAGGTAAGGAGCCGGAGGCCCGCTCCCTCCCCATCTAAAACTCGAGCCGCCCCCAAGGCGGCCTACGTTAGCCCCCCCCAACCTCAAACTGCTGCGGCCGCTCCGGCTTCAGCAAAGGCACCGGTGCCTACACCAGTTGTGTCGCATTCGTGGCGACACAGAACCAATAAGGTTCCCCCCCCCGCAGGGCAGCCCCTCAGGCCAACCTGCACCCGCGGTGGTTGTGGTTGCGACCCCTCCACCTTCTCCAAAAGCGGCACCGCCGTCGCCGAAAGCGGCACCGCTGCCGCCGAAACCCTCCTCCTCCTCCTCCCGTGACAGCGTCGACAATTTCAAAATTGTAATGTCGGTTTTAAACGCCATCGACTTTGACGAAGTCGACCTTTTGGCAGACCGCATCATAGAATGCCAGGGGAACTCAGAGGCCCTCGTCATAGTCCTGAGGCGCGACTTTAGAGCGCTGACCGACACTCTCAAAAATTTTAGGTTTTAGTTATGGATCTACACCATAACACGAGCAGAGTCAAACCGACCTCCCTAAAAATCGGCTACTTCAACGCCAATGGGCTTCGTACCCAAAGGTCTGAGGTAGCCGATTTTCTCTACACCCATCAATTGGACGTTCTCCTCATCCAGGAGACGTTCCTCAAGCCGTCAATTCGCGATCCCAAAATCGCGAATTACAAAATCATTCGTAATGATCGCACAGTCTCTGCCTTCGGTGGCACTCTCATTTACTACAAAGCGACATTACACTGCACGCCTGTGGATACACCAAATCTCGTGCACATCGAAGCCTCTGTCTGTAGATTAGGAATGACAGGTCATCAATCCATATATTTAGTGTCAGCCTATCTAGCTCCCACTAACAATAGCTCCTCAAGCCCTAGATCACTACTTGACAGTGATATACAAAACCTTCTAGATCTTGGTCCGTCTGTTATCATAGCGGGCGATCTAAATGCCAAGCACCTTGCTTGGTGTAGCCAAACCACAAACCAACGTGGTAGACAACTCGAGCGACTCTCAGAGAGCCTCAACTTCGACGTAGTAGCACCTATGTCACCTACTCACTATCCAGACAATGTTAATCATCGTCCGGACGTCCTAGACATAGCCCTCCTAAAGAACATCAATCTTAGATTGAGTTCTATAGAAGTGCACTCTGCACTCACTTCAGATCATAGGCCTGTCATTATTGCCCTCTCGCCCAGAGTGAGCATTCCCAACGTGGCAGCCTCAGACCCCACAAGACTCAAGACTGACTGGTTCAGCCTAGGAGAAGGCCTTAAGTCTATCTCATCTCCTTTGTTAGACCCAATTCCAGACGAGATAGTCTCAATTCCCGACGCGATAGGTGCAATTGACTCATTAACAGCGCACGTGCAGAAGGTGGTTAGCGATTGCTCGCGCCGCGTCCCAGTGAACGCTCATCGTCGCTGGGAACTGCCGCCAGATGCCCGTGCTCTGTTAACTGAAAAAAACGCAGCTCAAAGGGCTTACTTCTCTTTTCCCTCTGAGCAGAACCGTGTCCGCATGCGCGCTGCCCAATCAGCGGTTAAGCGTCGCATTAGACAGCTTAGGAACGATCAGTGGGACGAGACACTTACAAATATGGTCCCCTCTCAACAAGCCTTCTGGAACCTCACCAGAGCCCTTAAGGCAGATACAGTGGCTGCCACCCCCCCGTTAGTACAGTCAGATCCCTCCCTCCCCCTCGCCTTCGAGGACGAGGAAAAAGCTGAATGCTTAGCATCCAGTCTTGAGGCACAATGTGCACCTAGCACACTCCCCGTTGATCCAGATCACCTACTCGAGGTCGATACTGAGGTTTTCAACAATCTCGCGAGCCCTCTCACAGATGCCGACCCGCCGATAGAGCCGGTAACCCCCGATGAGGTAGAGTCCCTTATCAGAGATTTACATAATAGGAAGGCCCCGGGGCCTGACGGGATTTCTAATAGAGTCGTCAAGCTCTTCCCCGCGCACCTTATTCTCCTTCTGACCGCCATTTTCAATGCGGCATTAAAAAACAGTATTTTCCCCAAATCTTGGAAGGAAGCCACCGTCATTGGCATTCCAAAACCCGGCAAGCCCAAGGATCAGCCCTCGAGCTATCGCCCAATCAGTCTCCTTAGTTCGATAGGAAAGATCTATGAGCGCATTATTCTCGCTCGTCTCAAAGATTTTTCCCTTGCTAATAATCTTTTACCTGACGCACAGTTTGGTTTTAGAGCCAAACACTCTTGTGTCCAACAAGTGCATCGCATAGTCGAACACGTGTTGGACCGGAGAGCGAACAGATCCCGCCCGCACAAAACGGGCGCTCTCTTTTTCGACGTGGCAAAGGCGTTCGACAAAGTATGGCACAACGGGCTTATCTATAAGCTCTACAAACTTAATGTGCCAAACCGTCTCGTGCTCATCATACGAGACTACTTGTCGAATCGCTCTTTCCGCTATAGGGTGGATGGGGCACTATCCCCCCCTCACACCATTAGAGCCGGAGTACCACAAGGATCCGTGCTCTCCCCCCCTCCTATACACGCTTTACACAAGCGACTTCCCCCAATTTAGACCCAGTCCACTTGTGACTCATACTGCCCTTTTCGCAGATGATACAGCCATCTATTGTTCGGCTTCTAGTACACCCGCCATAGTAAAGTCCCTCCAAGCCGCCGCCAACTCCCTTGGCGACTGGTTTAGGAAATGGCGCATAGAAGTTAATCCAGATAAAAGCGCCGCTATCCTCTTCTCCAGAGGTACTACGCCAAATCCCTCCACTAAAGTCAAGATGTTCGGACAACCGATCCCTTGGGAAAAGAAAGTCCGTTATTTAGGTGTCACACTCGATAGGGGACTCACCTTCGAACATCATATAAAGATTGTCCGCGACCGCGCTGCTTTCGCGCTAGGCCGCTTACATTGTCTGCTTAATGGGCGCAGTAAACTCTCTCTTAGAAATAAGGTGAGAGTTTACACAACGTGCATTAGGCCGATAATGACATACGCAAGTCCAGTTTTCGCTCACGCCGCGCCCTCTCATATCCACAGGCTGCAAACCATTCAGAATAGGTTTTTGCGCAAAGCCATCGGTGGGCTTTGGTTCGTTAGGAACAAAAACCTCCACATTGACTTAGGTGTGCCGACCATCTCGCACCACCTAAAGCAATGCTCTGTCAAATACTTCGACTCGCTCAATCATCACCCAAATCCGTTGGTGAAAGCCGCAGGGGATTATTCCGCTCCGGCTGGCACCAGCAGGTCCAAACGTCGTCCGCGGCACGTCCTCAACGACCCGGACGACTCCATTACAGTCGCCATCGAGGCGTACAAACAATTAGATTCCGCGACACAAACTAGACACACACGTCCGTCATATCGGCCCCGCCGGCGGGGCCGCGTGTCGCGCCACCTTCCTGTAGGGACTCGGTTTTCGCGGTACCGGCACGTGCCCGGCCGCTTCTCTCCAATCCGTTCGCCTTCCCCCAGTGTCGCCATAGGCCGAGGTTCGAGCCCCCCTCTGGGGCGCCCCTAGGCAGACACTGTAAAATTTTTGGCGGTGAGAGCCCTACGCTCCCGCAACAGTCCGGTGTCTCAGAAGAGGGTGTTAGTACACCCAAACTGAAATTTTCAATTAATAAAAAAAAAAAAAAAAAAAAGAAAAAAGGCATTGTACTCATCTGCAAGCAAGAAATGCGTAGCCAATACGGAACCCTGCTTTGTGCGTGGCCCGGCAGGTACTACTTGCCCGTTTTTTTTAAATCGTTTATTCAAGGTAAAAAACAAAAATGCCGCACCACAAAAGCCGCGCAGGCGCAGTCTGCAGATCTGAGTAGTCCTTATCCTTACGAATATTATAAATTTTCTCTTTCTTTTCATTTTATATATATATATAGGGACAATTTATACAGATTGAGCTAGCCCCAAAGTAAGTTCGAAACTTGTGTTATGGGATACTAACTCAATGATATTATATTTTATTACCCACGACGGAACGGAGACGGTATATGCGTTTGGGGTGAGAGAATGTTTGTGCAAACCAATGTTGCCATTTATCTCCAAAACTACTAGTCCGATTTTGATGATGCAGTTTTCAGTGATAGGTTCTGGTTTGATTGGTGCATGTTCTTAGATAGGTGTTACGGTGACAACTCACCAGGGGGCGCTGCAGTAGACATTTATCTCCAAAACTACTAGTCAGATTTTGATATGGTTTTCAGTGATAGGATCGGGTTTGATTGGAGCATGTTCTTAGATAGGTGTTACGGTGACAACTCACCAGGGGGCGCTGCAGTAAACATTTGTTTGTGGAAACCAATGTTGCCATTATCTCCAAAACTACTAGTTCGATTTTGATGCGGATTTTAGTGATAGTTTCGGGTTTGATTGGAGCATGTTCTTAGATAGGTGTTACGGTGACAACTGACCAGGGGGCGCTGCAGTAAACATTTGTTTGTGCAAAACTAAAACTACTAGTCTGTTTCTGTTGCGGTTTTCATTTGTAATTGGTTTCTGGTTGATTAGTGAGGGTTCATAAATAGGTATTACGGTAGGAACTCACTAGGGTGCACTGCAGTGATATAGTTTATATTAGCTACAAAATATTAATAAAGAAACTCTATAGAACTTTCTTGATAGGTGAAAAGTATTTCTGTGGAGTATAGTGATTTAAAAACTCTAAAAATTCTAAAGAAAAGAAAAAAAAAATCCGCAGTTTATTAAACATTACAGTGAGACCTCACTTGTGCGCTACGTTGCGTCGCGTCATCAATTTTCCAAACTTTTGATAGGTAATGGCTGTCAAATATTTGAAAAAATCGACTCGACGAAACGCAGCGGACAAATACTACAAATAGTCCCTACTTGTCCGTTGCGCCCCCTTATTGAATCAAATATTTATGTGGGGAGGGGAGCAAAAGACGATGGCCATTCTTCTGTGTCTTCGGTTTGTGACCGGCGCCGGTGGCGTATAGTTCTATAGTTCGTAATAAAAATTTTGAATTTTGAGAGTACAATTTACATCGCCCATTTACTGGAACAACGCGTTATATTGAAAAATCTGTTTTTTTTATTATTGTAAAATCGGAACCGCAAAAATTTTCTCTATCGACTGCAAAAACGGGGTATTTTTTTTCTAAGTCCTATAACATTCTTTGAATTAGAACTACCTCTATAATTAACAATCAGTCTCGTATTATTGTGAGATCTTCAGCAAATAAATAGTTTGCCATTACCGCTTAAGTAAAAAATAATAACAAAAACATTATTTAACGAGGACTCTGCACATTCTCAAATTGAGAGAGAAGTCAAGAGGCAATTGAGATCAGGACCAATGTATACTCCAGATGCATTTATAGGTGCCATAAGGTCTGCCAGAAAAAAAAGGAACCTAATGTGCGATGAAGATTTTATTAATTGGAAAAATATATCTACACAAATGAACTTTACGTTGACAAAGGATACAGATAATAATCCTATAAGGCTGTCCGGAATCAAAGTGATTAAAGTTGAAAAAAACGATCCTTGTGTGATATTTTTCTGAAGATGTTTTCAAAAAAGGTGTTGTGATAAGAAAGAAAAAATACAACATAGCATTTAAATTAGCATACGATCGAAAACCTGGCTTAGCTGAAAAGAAGAAATCAGATCTCATTGATTTGGTAAATAAGAATCTCATTCCAAGATATCACAGAGCATTTTTTAGAAGGTTTGTAATGTTTAAAGACATTTCATTTGTTATTTTTTATTTTAAGTGTATAAGAAATAATGTTTTTATTATTATTTTTTACTTAAGCGATAATGGCAAACTATTTATTTGCTGAAGATCTCACAATAATACGAGACTGATTGTTAATTATAGAGGTAGTTCTAATTCACAGAATGTTATAGGACTTTGAAAAAGGCTATAAGCGACCTATGTGATTCATAGTTAAGATTTTTTTGATAATAATTTTTAATAAAACAACTTAGGTACTATCTAATTAGTCAGAGACCGAATAATATTTTTTGTTTTAGAAATGTTGTTGTACTTAGTGATACTTTTTTGACTTTTTTGATGGTGATATTCACTATGTGAATGTGATTGTTACACAATGATTCAAAAACTATGGATAGTATTGAACTATGGACAGTACTTCATTATTTTGCTAATTGTTATCTCTATATTTCTAAAAATATAACGACTTTTAAAATAAAGAATTTGATTATACAATGTGTTTTATTTAACATAATTGAACACAAAGTAAAAAAATATATCATCTACAACGTTACATATAAATTTATACCAGTAACTACTTTGTTTTTAAATTATCAGGTAAAATGTGACATATTTTCCCTTTTTTTTTAAATGGTCCTTTTTTATCAAAATAATGATGAAATATTGTTAGATTTTTAATATAAATTAAAGTTTAATAGTTTGACTGTATGTTAGCAGCACTTTTTTAGAAATTAACTAATTATTGTACACTATATGAATTTTTAAAACACAAAAAACGCTATCCTGTCAAGTAGCTGTTTTTGCGATAACACGTTGTTCCAGTAAATGAGCGACATAATAATATGCTTGCTCTCTAAAAAGTTTGAAATAAAAGCAAAATTAAAAATTTTGAAAAAACCCACGACGGTTTAAACGTTTGTTGAAAAAGGATGAAATAATTTTGAAACCCCCGACTTAAAGAATTTATGCTATGAATTTAATTAAAAAACCCAAGAAAATCCGTCGGGGGCTGCCATCGCTATTTTAAATTTCAACATAAATATATATAAGTATTCAAGTTACTATAAAACTGCCAAACTAGTTCATTTAATGGCAGCCCCCGACGGATTTTCTTGGGTTTTTTAATTAAATTCATAGCATAAATTCTTTAAGTCGGGGGTTTCAAAATTATTTCATCCTTTTTCAACAAACGTTTAAACCGTCGTGGGTTTTTTCAAAATTTTTAATTTTGCTTTTATTTCAAACTTTTTAGAGAGCAAGCATATTATTATGTCGCTCATTTACTGGAACAACGTGTTATCGCAAAAACAGCTACTTGACAGGATAGCGTTTTTTGTGTTTTAAAAATTCATATAGTGTACAATAATTAGTTAATTTCTAAAAAAGTGCTGCTAACATACAGTCAAACTATTAAACTTTAATTTATATTAAAAATCTAACAATATTTCATCATTATTTTGATAAAAAAGGACCATTTAAAAAAAAAGGGAAAATATGTCACATTTTACCTGATAATTTAAAAACAAAGTAGTTACTGGTATAAATTTATATGTAACGTTGTAGATGATATATTTTTTTACTTTGTGTTCAATTATGTTAAATAAAACACATTGTATAATCAAATTCTTTATTTTAAAAGTCGTTATATTTTTAGAAATATAGAGATAACAATTAGCAAAATAATGAAGTACTGTCCATAGTTCAATACTATCCATAGTTTTTGAATCATTGTGTAACAATCACATTCACATAGTGAATATCACCATCAAAAAAGTCAAAAAAGTATCACTAAGTACAACAACATTTCTAAAACAAAAAATATTATTCGGTCTCTGACTAATTAGATAGTACCTAAGTTGTTTTATTAAAAATTATTATCAAAAAAATCTTAACTATGAATCACATAGGTCGCTTATAGCCTTTTTCAAAGTCCTATAACATTCTGTGAATTAGAACTACCTCTATAATTAACAATCAGTCTCGTATTATTGTGAGATCTTCAGCAAATAAATAGTTTGCCATTATCGCTTAAGTAAAAAATAATAATAAAAACATTATTTCTTATACACTTAAAATAAAAAATAACAAATGAAATGTCTTTAAACATTACAAACCTTCTAAAAAATGCTCTGTGATATCTTGGAATGAGATTCTTATTTACCAAATCAATGAGATCTGATTTCTTCTTTTCAGCTAAGCCAGGTTTTCGATCGTATGCTAATTTAAATGCTATGTTGTATTTTTTCTTTCTTATCACAACACCTTTTTTGAAAACATCTTCAGAAAAATATCACACAAGGATCGTTTTTTTCAACTTTAATCACTTTGATTCCGGACAGCCTTATAGGATTATTATCTGTATCCTTTGTCAACGTAAAGTTCATTTGTGTAGATATATTTTTCCAATTAATAAAATCTTCATCGCACATTAGGTTCCTTTTTTTTCTGGCAGACCTTATGGCACCTATAAATGCATCTGGAGTATACATTGGTCCTGATCTCAATTGCCTCTTGACTTCTCTCTCAATTTGAGAATGTGCAGAGTCCTCGTTAAATAATGTTTTTGTTATTATTTTTTACTTAAGCGGTAATGGCAAACTATTTATTTGCTGAAGATCTCACAATAATACGAGACTGATTGTTAATTATAGAGGTAGTTCTAATTCAAAGAATGTTATAGGACTTAGAAAAAAAATACCCCGTTTTTGCAGTCGATAGAGAAAATTTTTGCGGTTCCGATTTTACAATAATAAAAAAAACAGATTTTTCAATATAACGCGTTGTTCCAGTAAATGGGCGATGTAAATTGTACTCTCAAAATTCAAAATTTTTATTACGAACTATAGAACTATACGCCACCGGCGCCGGTCACAAACCGAAGACACAGAAGAATGGCCATCGTCTTTTGCTCCCCTCCCCACATAAATATTTGATTCAATAAGGGGGCGCAACGGACAAGTAGGGACTATTTGTAGTATTTGTCCGCTGCGTTTCGTCGAGTCGATTTTTTCAAATATTTGACAGCCATTACCTATCAAAAGTTTGGAAAATTGATGACGCGACGTAACGTAGCGCACAAGTGAGGTCTCTAAAAAGGTCTCTAAAAAGTTTGAAATAAAAGCAAAATTAAAAATTTTGAAAAAACCCACGACGGTTTAAACGTTTGTTGAAAAAGGATGAAATAATTTTGAAACCCCCGACTTAAAGAATTTATGCTATGAATTTAATTAAAAAACCCAAGAAAATCCGTCGGGGGCTGCCATCGCTATTTTAAATTTCAACATAAATATATATAAGTATTCAAGTTACTATAAAACTGCCAAACTAGTTCATTTAATGGCAGCCCCCGACGGATTTTCTTGGGTTTTTTAATTAAATTCATAGCATAAATTCTTTAAGTCGGGGGTTTCAAAATTATTTCATCCTTTTTCAACAAACGTTTAAACCGTCGTGGGTTTTTTCAAAATTTTTAATTTTGCTTTTATAACAAATACATATATAGATAAACATCCAAGACTCGAGGCTAATCAGAAAAAGTTCGTTTTTCATCACGACCCGACCGGGGATCGAACCCGGGACCTCCTGGGTGGCGGTCTGGCGTGGTAACCATTACGCCACGGAGGTCGTCAAATGCGAAAGTAAATTAAAAATAAAATATTTTTTATACCACTAAGGTGGCATACGGTTACATACCGTATCACATGATTCCTATGGATGCGTTGCCGACTCTATTATAATAGTCAAGTGGGGCAACTCGGATACAAAAAAAAAACTGATCCGTGTCCGAGTTTACTACTTTCAAATTTTGATTTATTCGACTCGGACGATTTTGTAATTTAAAGTAGTAAGATGTATGTATCTATGTACACGTACCGTCAAGAGGCATCAGGCGGCCGTATGCTTGTTTGTCACCTTAGTGGTATAACAAAAAACAGGTCGACCTTTACATTGGATTTTGTGCCGTTCTTAAGTTCTATGTTCTATGAGCTATAAATGTAGGTACTGCAAGTATAAAGCTCGACGTGCACCTGACTTGGATTGTTTTTAGATTGGTTTAGAAATTTATTTAGGATCATTAGGCTGTTGGAATTATACAAAAAACGAGGCTAAATTCGCAAAGCGTGATGTGTAGTTCTGCGTTTTTGGTATGTTGTATGGTAATGTTAGTTAGGGTAGTCTGAATTTAAATATGCAACTTCGAAAAAGTTGTGAAAACTGACAAAATCGATTCACTGTTCGCTCTCCAGGATCAAAGTGATTACATATTTATGGAGGTGACTGTACCTACCAGCGTTGCGCAACTACGCTACGCGCATCAATTCATTCCACGTAGAGATAAACCGAGCGCGCGAACGCAGAAGCAGGCGGTGTGGCAACGATGCGTAGCAAGCGCTTCGCGCCATGACGTTGTGGCCGTGTGGCAACGGCG
Source organism: Endotricha flammealis (assembly GCA_905163395.2). Taxonomy (NCBI): domain Eukaryota; kingdom Metazoa; phylum Arthropoda; class Insecta; order Lepidoptera; family Pyralidae; genus Endotricha; species Endotricha flammealis. Next base: position 9,068,518 of record LR990869.1, on the reverse strand, counting down.
CACGCGCCTCGTGATTATGACGTTGTTAGTAGGTACATAATTTAAAAAGCTTTCTATAATATGGATACATACTGTGCTTTTGTTTACGTCACACCGCGGACGACTACGCTATTATGCGTGTATGTATATTGTATATGTATATACAATATACATACACGCATAATACAGGAATATGTCCGTAAATTAAATAAATACCTTACTACCATTGAGCTATAATACGTCAGTACATTATACTTCAATGCTTACTACTTAGGTACTTACCTACTTATATATACATACCAACTTTTACGAATTTAACACAATTATATTAAAAAGAAGTCTTCTTTGAAAAATTAAAAATATTATTGAAATTTTGAAAGATAAAAAAACTCTTACAAATTGTAAAACAATAAAAAGTATGAGATAATTTTGTAAAAGAAAAGTACTAGTAAATCAAGTGTATAGTACAATGCAAATATTAAAAATTAAAAGAAAAAATATATAGGTAGGTACTTAAAGATTTTTTTAAATTTTAATTTTAAATAATAATTTGATTTGCTTGTCAAGAATTAAATTTAGCGCCATCTATCTGTGGCTGATTAAACCTATCTTTATCTTTTTGTTTTAAAGAAAGCGACATCTGTTGTGAATTTGTGACATCAAGTAAAATATTTTGTAATAAATTACGAAACAAAATTAACCAATTCTATTTTACAGTACATTCTTCGCTATTTTCAGGATTGTATTTCATTATAAAATTATAAAAACTATTAAAATATTGTTTTCAGTGCGTAATTTTACTTTATTTTGGATTTACATAATCTTCAATTACAATCGATACTCTTAACGCCATCTATATTATTTAGGGTTGAACTACGTTTAGTTTATATGGAGTTGACCACCTGTGGCTCAGGTTTCAATATAAGTACACGCGCCAAAAAACTACTTTGCAGCCTTGCATAACAAATAACTATTCCTATAAAATCTGAACTTATCTCTTTTTAACCTATCAGCGCTGAAGTGGTGTTATAAGCATGGCAAATGATTCGACGTGTATATTTTGTCTGTCTGTGACATCAGGGCTCCACGGTTGATCCAATTTTGAATCTTTATTTTTATTTAAAAAATAACTTCATCGGGAGCTCTCCTTAAGAATCAAGTTTACTTTTTAGTTTTTTTTAAAGTTACGATAGCTCCACAGGCCACACCGCATATTCTCCAAACGGTGGGACTGCCTCAAGGCTTTTTATCGTTAATACAAAAAAAAGGTTGTTTGAACTCGTCGGACAGTATTTTTCTGCTCGCTTTTATAGCCTTTAACAGTATTGTATTCCGTTACTCCAAGAACACATTAAATTTGAATTAAAATGTAGAAACAGTAAGAATAGTGTATGGTACGACGGTACGAGTGTTTATTGTTTTGTTATCTACAGATTTGCACAAAAGTGCCATTACACCACAAACTTATCTGTGCCGGTGGCCAAAACTAGAACTAATGAATACGCCTTGAATACCTTGACAATTACCTTCAATAGCTTCGATCCTAGTGCCACCGCCATCGGCACAGATAAGTTTGTGGCACCCTACTATATATTTTCTCATTTAGTATAAAATTGTAGAATAAATATCGCATTACAATGAGTAGTTTGTGTTAGGTCAGTGTTGTAAACTGTTTGCGTATGATAAGATTATGAGTCATACATTTTATTACCAACATAGTTCTATAAAAAAGTATACGATTTTAATGAGTAATTAGAAATGATGATAATTTTCTTTTTCCAAGACATAATATCGATTAGAATCACGTTCAAGTAATTTGATCAAACAGTTTGATCAAATTTGCATGAACGTGTGTAGCGAAATTTGATCATGGCATGAAGAAATATGAATTTCACTTTGATCAAACTGTTTGATCAAATTACTTGGACGTGTGTGGCCGCTTAAGGGTCGGCTTGGAAGATCATGCCAATTTGATCAAACTGTTTGATCAAATCAAAGAATCCATAGACGATAGAATCTGACGCCTACTGGCCCTAGTCTTAGTGGCGGGAAATTTCATTTGCTAAACCAAAATGGATTATGGATGGGAGAGGACATCAAATGTAATGTGCCTGCCTAGGTGGACTGACCTTCTAAATGCGGCCCTGGGCACAGATTACTTAATAGTTTAGGTGAGAAATAGTAACGAAAGGGGAACAAAATTTTGTACGCACATACAGTGGCGACATACACGTAAAACTTAAAGCAGCCAGGATGAACTGCCTCAATACTGTCTTCTACATACACAGACACATACGAACCGCTCCTGCAGTTGCAACTGGGAGCGTGCGGTCAAAGCTTTAAGCTGACTATGACTGCAAAAGCGGCACGTAAATGTTGATCAATGGCACAGAATAAGTAATAACCCGAGGTAGAATGGCCACTCTCCGCCCCGCACCGAATCGCGTTACCTCAACCCCAGGCGGGTATCGAGGCGGGTGCAGTCGCAAAGGTGTGCGTTTAGTGAACGAATGTGTATACGTGTGCGCATACGTGTGCGTGTGTACAGACGACATTGGCCTATGTAGTAGAAATAGGTAATTATTTCACGCGCGTTGTATGGAGTGTCCAGGCTGTGTCAATGGCAAACTGCTCGAGCTGTCCGTCTAAAATACTGGGTAGTTAACTTATTGTAGAGAATAATTTTATAAGTATGTGGTTTTAATTGTATATTTTTTGTTCTCAGGAAAGCAACAAGGCAAGTGGTGGATGCGTGGCTGGTCTCGCACGCGACGCCGCCAAGCGCCGAACTTGCGTCCCCCTCACGTGCAGGTTCCGGTTCCGGAGCCACTACACCTGTCAGGTATGTTAACCGATTATTACGGCAATTAAGCATTATTAAGATATTTTATGAGGCTTTTGACCTGACTAAGAAAGGACTGGTTTCGCCTTGGATTTGAAGGTGTGATGGCAAGCGCCGTAAAAATTAATATGTTCGCAAATGCTTGGGTATAAGCGGACCTTACTAATGCCAATACTAACCACCTTATTAATATAACAACCAAGGGATTAACTAAAACCTATTTTGTCGTCTAATTAAACGAAGAGTAACAAAACAGGTATTAGTTGTACCTCGGCCGATCATATATTTGTTTACAATAAATAATAAAAAATCTTCTAAATATATTTGCAATCTTAACAAGAATGAAAGTAAGATTAAATTTACTACTAAAGTTATAATTCCGTTTGTTACCACTCCAGTATCCTGCTAGGTTGTATCCAGCCTCCATCAATCTTATGTCATCCCTTATTTTGTATATATAGCCCTCCGGATAGATTAGAGGGTCTGCGTTCTTACCCTTGACTTTGGCAGTATTTTGTCACGCCCAATACACAAAAATATCCCTCAAGATGCAAACCTCCGATGATTGAGAACATAATTTATCAACGTTCGAAAATGTCTACTGCCATAATGGACGTGAAAAATAACTGATAGGCGATGAATACTTAAGTGACACTGGCTCTTGAGGTGCTGATAGACTTGAGCGTTCACTTATAATGAGATTCTAGTAGTTACAGAAGAATGTTACGTGAGTGTTGCGTTCTAGCGAAAGGATAGTGAGTTTGCTTCGTGCTTTTTGATACAGATGTAGACTAGATAGTCTAGAACGTTCGCTAGAATAATAGTGAAAATATTGGTAACGATGATTGATTCTGTTTCATTTTGTTCGTTGTTCAGTTCGACAATTAAAAATTGTCAGAGACTCGATGCTTTGTTACAAATGAATCCTCAAGTTATCGGCACCTTTCGACTGACTTTGTTTTAAATAGTATATGTCAATTAAAAAACAAAGTAAGTCAAAAGGTTTTTTATTTAGTAGACATAGTGCAGAACAAATAATGAATTCCAAAGTTTAGAATGCTATTAGTATTAAAGTCAGCCTCTTGCATCTGTCGGTTCTGGTCAATAAAGTTATGTAAATAAATACAATATTATGATAAAATACACGCGAAAGTATAAAACTCGATATTCTTAAAAGTTCACGTGAACTAGGTACCAAAATTCGATATTTTTGTTACAATCACCTCTAACAAATACCTTGGAAATATCTTTATTGTAAAAATCTGCGGTAAACTTGGATCCCTCCTTCATTATCTTGGAAAGTTTGTCGTCAACTTTCCTCACGGTCCCGTACTGTTCGATAAGAATGAAATTTGTACTTGCCTGTACAGTGGCTTGGATTTGTTTCATTGCTCATAGCATTTTTGAATCCTCGTAGAATTCACTGAAGAGAACTTGAACGAAAGAAATGCGCAATAGATGTAGATCTCCTATGTTCGTCTATTATCTCGTCCAAGTATCTAATGCAGAATGCTCAATACCAGTAACTAGATCATATCGTATTATGTAAATAAAATACTTATAAGCGTAGTATTTAAAATATAAACTGAATAGATTTGACAGCCGGTTGTTGACGGTCAGACATTTTTTTTACTAAATACACCGAACGAGTGCTCACACCAATGACAATTTTCACTGAATAAACACGTTACAAAACAAATCACTTTAAATATACAATGTAAATTATTTTACACGATATACAAAAATACGAGAGTAAAATTTTGACAAGCTCAGCCCAGTGTTCGACGTCGCTTACAGCGTTTATAAGAAACTACGGCTTAGTAGAGAGAGACTTGATTACGTTTGTATGTTGCGTAGGTATGAGCTATACTTAACTACGTCATAGCGACAAAACAAATTGAAGTTCTCATACCGCTAAGAGCGAGGCCCCATTAGTGCGTTGCGCTGCGTTGCGTCGTCGCTGCGTCGTTTTCCATATATTTTTTATGACATGTCTCATTAGACCGTTGCGTCGTCACGCGCGACGTTTCAACGGATCGTCGGACAAGAGACGAAGCGGGAGGGAGGGTGATGCGCTGCGTTGTCGGAGCTCCGCTGCGACGACGGACAGTGATCCATTGCAAAGGGTGAACTGAGACGCAGCTGCGACGGCGTGCGTACCCTCTTGCGTTGCGTTGTCGTAGCGTCAACGCAACACAAATGTACAATGCGTTGTTCCGTTGCGACGACGCGACGCAACGCAACGCACTAATGGGGCTTCGCTCTAATTCGCTTTTCGCTAATCGTTGGCGGTAGGACAGGTGCCTTTATAAACTTGATAAGTCACGTAGTAGTCACTAAGTGCCCATTGTTAGTTACAGTCTTTTGTTTATGTTCCTACGCTTACTAAGACTTCGTGCTAATTAAGATATTTCAAAAGACACTCTTTTGTGAGTACTCTTCTCAGTGGATTTTAAAAGTAGGTTTTTATTATCTGCAACGTCTGCAACGACACGCTGGGGACCTGTGTACTCTTTTTGATGCAGTTTCTTTATTATAACGTACATGCTTATAGCACAGAGAACCTCTGTGCTTATAGTCTAGAATGTAAAAAAAGTATTAAAACTTTTACATTAGTCATATTTTTATTAAAGTTATTTCTTAGTAGCTGTTGCCCGCGGCTTCGTCCTCGTGGATTTTCATATAGCCTAGGACACACGCAAATAACAAGTTTCTGTTGATAAAAAAATGAACAACATCGGTTCACTAGATCCAGACTTCCAGACTTTACAACCTCACAAACATTTCCTCTTTATGCCAATGTTCTAAAAAAAAACTGTCAGTTTCTTTTGAAACAGGTTGATCGTTATTATTTTTCATGGCTCCCATCCATATTCCCCATGCCTTTGTTTATAGTCCTTTGTTAATGTGTTTGCGCGTTTGAAGATACTGGTGTCGGCTATTTAATAATAATTACATATGTATATTTTCATTCTTAAGTCTGTATATTGTCCCTTTTACAAAAAAAAACAAAGCTTTTATATTAATTGGATGATGTTATACCATAAAATTCTCTTGTAGTATAAATATATTGAATTTATTGGTTCTCCTTATTTATGTCTTGCCGATAGAGTCGGGTCCCTGACAAGGGTAACCAATGGTAAATTTAATTTCAAAGTTAAATTAGTTTTTGCATGTAACTGTCAATTGGAGTTGCCCGAGCACACTTTATTCATCTCTCACCATCCAATTTATCATGGCGATGGATTTTAGGTCTATATTAAGATCCGATAGATAAGGCTAATTTAAATTTTGGCCACCTATAGATGCCCCTCCGATTTGATTAAAAGGTCTGTCGTATCTAAACTTTACTTATTTTTTAACTAGTGGACTCACGCGTCCTTTCTTTGTTTCATTCCATGACATTAAGGCCCAGAACAGACTGTAAAATCCAAATGTGACGCACCTGCAACTTGTAGGTATTTGAGTTTCTGTCATGGAGTCATGGGCTATAGGCTATACCTTAAAACTACTTTGCAACGTGTTTCAAACCGATTTCAAAAGGGTTGCGTCATGTGTGGTCCGTCAAAGGAGTCTTATGACAGAAACTCAAATGCAACTTGAAACTAACTAACTACAAGTTGCATTTGCGTCACATTTGGGTATCACCGTCTGTTCTGGGCCTAACAGTGTGGCTAGCAATCAAGGTCAAGGTCCTTTATCTCAAGGGTTCAATGACTCTAAAGGGATTTGGATTTTGTCTATGAAATTGCAAATCTCAACGCACTGAAATCCCGCCAGCTGTCATGACATTTCATATAAATAAGGTTCGTTTCACGTGAGCTGCTGCCGCGAATCCCGTACAAAAACATTTATGTGCATTAATTTGACTTTGTCTTGGTCTGGAAGTATCTATCCATAATTTATTTAACAAAAAAATAACTATTACATATATTTTACTTATGTCATTGCGTTATAACAAAAACAGATTTCACTCATTTCCTATTTTATATGAGTGTGATAGAGCTTGTTTTATTATATTTAAAATATTTTCGAAATTTAAAACTTTTATTTAGAGAATAGGGTTTACAAACACGTTCTCTTGTCAGAGTATACGGCAATAAATGATTTGTATAAATTAATCTACTCTATAAACTACTACCATTTCGGAAACAAAAGCAAAATTTTACGAGAATAGAGCCCCTTTTTTCAACATCACATTACCTAAAATCCAGTTACGACCAACAGGAAAATCTCAGCACACGAGTTCGAGCGGGGGGGACTCCTGAAGCCCCTGGTTACGACGGTCGACGGCACCCCCACCTTCCTCGGAGATCAGCCCCCACATGCCACACCGTCGCGGCCACAGCGGCGGTCACGGCATGAGTTACGGCAGCTAGACGAAAAGGAGCTAATATTTGAATTAGTGAGTATCTTTTTTAATTATTTATGCCTATAACACACAAATGTAAACTAAGCAATATAGATCTGTGTCTGCCTTGCCCCCGACCGCTTTAAAGAAATTGAAGTCAAACCTTGATTTTACTGCAAAATCTCGAACTGAAACAGTTTCACATTCCAATTCTTTTAAAGTCTATTGTTGCGCTTGTCAAATTGAAAGAATAGGCAAGTTAATAATCGAAGGCCCCTGTCAATAATTGAAGTCAGATAGGGAGGCTCCTACGTAAAATCTATTTAAAGCTCCATTAATTTGCCTTTAGTTCTAAGTTTAATAATAAGCGAGTGTTAGTGCGAAGTGCGAATATCTCAGGTTCCGATTGATTCATACAAACTACAGGGTATTTAAAGTTCTTTTGGAGTATTAAAATAATAATAATAATATTGTAGGAGTGGGCGTGGGACTGGGAACAGCAATGAATAACAACGGGCAAGTGCGGGCTACAGTAGTTAGGAATAAAGAGTGCTTTGTGATCATTTGTATCAGATATTTACTGAAAAACGGTATGAAACGTTTTGAAAAGGACGGGTTGCACTCCGGGAGTGCCGGCAGAAGTGGAAATTTAAACATCATAACACAAGTCTCTAACTTACTTTGGAGCTAGCTTAATATGTGTGAATTGTCCTTGTATATTTGTTTTATTTTATGTTATTTATACAACATTTTTTACTCATCTAAAAAAAGTGCCAAGCGCTGCTAAAGAAGTTTTCACTTCAAAAAAATATTCAATAGATGGCGCTGTGCAGTTTCTGAACCGCGCTATTTTCATACGCTTTTTCGATCAGGATCTGATCTGACGCGAGTTTAAAATTTTTTACTTATCTAAAAAAGTGCCAAGCGCCGCTAAAGAAGTTTTCACTTCAAAAAATATTTACATAATTATTATTTTCCAACAAACAAGTTCGCTGAACAGATAATGGTGAAAAAATTATTAATTTCGCTTTATTTCAGTAACCAAATATAATAATAATCAAAAAACATTCCCCTGCAACCATATTTCATTTCATACATTACAATATGTCAGCAAATGTTGAATAAGTTTACGTAGAAATTGTAGATAATTAATTTACGCATATTACGCATAATTAATTACAAAATTTTAGAAGCGCAGACAATTAATCTAAGCTTAACACAATGTAGGTAATTTAAAAATATATAATTTTGTATTTGTTTGTCTAAAGATGACTTTTGTTTGATTATTCAACGAGTAGATACAAGGGAGAATTAGTCCAATGTTAAATATTCTGTTTTTAATTTTAAAGTCCCATTGCACCATATAGTTGGTAGCCGACAGAAAATACAACTGAAAGTTAAGTTTTATTTGCACTGGATAAATACATTGGTACCAAGTTTTTCGCCCGGCAAACTTATTTTGTAGTGTGCACAGAGTGCTTAGTACGAGTTTTTTGGTCACATTCGAACGTGTTAACGTTTACAAGCCGATCAAAATGTAAAACTGTTTCATATTGTGAATTTATTAGACGCGTGTTACATATCCAAATTAGCCGGGTTACTCGCTTCGAAACGTGAGCAAGTAAGCCGCATAATTTTGACATGTAGCACGCGTCTTATAAATTCGCAACATGAGAGTTCTTCTCTATTTGGTCGGTTTGTTTACGTCGACATGATCGAATGTGAACAAAAAAACTCGTACTAAGCACTCTGAGCTTTACAGTAATATGTAGGTAGGTACACATAACTTTTTCATCTCAATAAACTCATTAATAAAACGTCAATTTCATAAATGAGAACGGGCGGCGCCGGCGGTTTAATTTTGTGCCTAAATTAGGCCTCACACGATTCGAACAGGGCACAGAGGTCACAAACGATAAAACAACCGACCGGATTGATAATAATTACATGTAAATATACCACATTTGTTCAGTGGTAAGGGCATGAGAATTGACACATAATTATCATTATCTCCGAAGACTGCAATACAAATTTTTATTTTTCCATAATTAACCATTGTCGGATTGTACCTAGGAAAGTCACAGGAAGTCGATACAGACTGCTGCCAACTGGTCATACTGGAGGCGTTTGGTGGAGGTCTATGTCCAGCAGTGGATTTCTTGTGGCTGATACTTTTAAACCATATTTGTTATACCGCGTGAACAGCTGTGTTTTCAGGGATAAAAAAGTGACTGTGTTAAAACGGTACCACTATCCGCGAAGTGGCGAACTGATTCAGCTTTTTTGCGTGAAAGAGAAATAAACATACATTTATTTCTTATTAAAAAAATCACATTCATTAAGGCGGCGACAGCAGCGGCATAGTTGAAAGCGTATTTGATTGTTACGTGTGGCAAGGGCTTTGAATAAAACTTTTAATGTTTCCTTACCATATTGTAGTCTTCAAAGATGTGTTCAAATGTATATTTGAATTTTGCGTCCGTTAAGTTTTATTTATTAACAAGATTAATGTGAAGATCTATTTGGTATGTTTTACGATAAAAAACACACAAAACACAGCGGATTACGAATTACTAACACATTGTTATCATACCGTCAATTGTGTTTCAAGGACACATATTTTGCGTCGTTTTTTTAATAGTATTCGTAACTAATTCTGATGCGCGGCTTCACTCGCGCGATTAAAAAAAGTAATCAGAGCAATCTGTATGCACATGAATTGTCAGGATTTGAAAAAAATGCTTATTTTAATTTTGCCGTTGGAATGATATAATTTCTCGGTATTAAAAGTAGTCTTGGTCCTTCTTTGTATTAGTGACAATAATACAAATTTTGATAATGATCGGCTTCATAGCCAAGGCGTGAAAGAATAACAAATAAAGTTATACCAATTTTCACAATAATTATATTTGAGTCAGGATGTTAACGTTTTGTTAATTGAATTGTGTTTGGTATCATTATTTTCAATTACTTATTCAAGTACAATCAAAGTTGCGTAATGTATTCATTTATATATTCTCAGCATTCATTTATATCAATACTGTCAGCATAAATTATTCTAACAATATTGTATTGACTACGACTGTAAAGGACCAATCTCACAGCGTGAGAAATTACAATCGGTCGTGCACCAACCAAGTATACTAGTGAAAAATACCGCAGTGCAAACGGAGCACATTCGCATCAAGAATGAAAAACAAAACACGAAACGTCCGCGTCGTCGCCCACGTGTCCGCAACATTCCCACGACGCCGCGACATTTTGTCCCGTACTACGGAAGACAGCATTACGTCAATAAACGGTTTCACACCCGTATTTATAAAGAAGTAAACGTGGTTACTTGAGTAAAAGTAACTACTCAAGTAGCGATTTTCATTCTATAGTTTAGTAATTGCGTGAAGTTAGAACTGTCAAAAGTTAGAATTCTCAGCCAAGTAATAGTCACCATTTCCTTTACTTAAGACTTGAGAACACGCTAGAATACGTCAATTTTGCGTTTATTGTGAGGTTATTTTGTTAGTAACCCGTACTTCTGACATTGACAATCAAGGGACTGACAATTGACTAGCTAGTAATGATATAAAGTTAAAAATATCCTGTAACTAACTAAACCAAGTTTAAAAAATGAACACCTTAAATTGAAGGGATTATGTCGTCTGAAACGTTTCATTTCCACAAGCATTCCTTTTTGTTTAAAGACAATTAGTTTATCTAAAAGTTTAAAAAAAATAGTTAAAATAGTTTGTATAACGATAATCTTATCAGAATTACATTATAAAGTATGATTAATGTAATATTAACTTAATCTATGCAATTCTATGTGGAAACAATCTAGACCTGACGTTTTCCTTCTCATGAAACGTAACGCAGCAACGGAGTGTTGCCAGTGAGAAACAACTATCAAGCGTGTAACGTACATTACTTGACTGTAGTATAAGATTTGGTACTTAAGAATTCTAGCGTCAAGTAATGACTTTATTAAGTAATTACTTAGCAACAAGTAATTACTTCTTTATAAATACGGGTGTTAAACATGGTTTCAAACCAAGGTCACATCCAAAACAAGCAGGAAGCGCGTTATCAGCTTTACAGTTTAGAGGAGACGAAAGTTAACGAATCTTTTTTGCGGCATTTTCTATTGGGACATTAGGTAACTATATCTTTATGGAAATTGGTTGAACCATTTTACTGTTTTAGATTTTGGTTTCAAATCAGTGTTTTAAACCATGTAGTGCAGGCTTATACTATTACGTTACGCGTAACACGATGAACAGCCTAATCACGCATCGTGTGTAGTCAGCTTAGTGTTTTCTGACTTGCTACAATGTTGATTCAATTGAATATACTACTAAGTAGTGTTGTCACGTTTCAGTACTTTCATCAAAGAGCTCGATGCTTCATTGAATATTGTCGGATATACGACGCCTTTGTATTGTCTGTTTGAACATTGGTCTAGAAAGATCTAGTTCTACAATATTATTCATTAATTACTTTTTGTTTTTTACTGTTTGTAGTGTAAGTCAAACGCAAGGTCAAGATGACAACCAACTTTATTTATAAAGTACCCTCCACCGTACACGTATTGTAGTACCCACAACACCAATTGTGCAAGTTTGTTGTGCTGTATATATTCCGTTCTAATAATTTTATTGGCTTAATTTTATTTACAAAAAACCATAGGCAATTATTGTTTAATTAATACACCATACTAATTTCGTGAGCACCACACAATTATTGATGTTATCTGCGAATCAGTTGAAGAGAAGGATTTTGTTTGTTTTTGTATTTATATTTTTTTATTAACTTCTGTAGAACAAAAAAATGTTTGGTTTATCAATAACTATAGACAAAGTAATTAAATGTTAAAATATCGAATATTATAGAAAAATATAATGTAACTATTGTCCGTGTCTGGCCATTAATTCGTCCAGTTAGTTGGCGGATAGCGGGCTCTAAAGAATTAGGGCGCACATTTATCCTTCTCAGGGAAACGTCACGCGGGAATCAAGGTCCCTCCCAACACTTGTAAGGCCAAGGCCCCGACAAGATTCGACGAATGACGGGAGATTTAGCATTTTGATTTATGATGCCGTGAATGTTGCCAGAGTGTTTCAAGTTTTTTTTTATATAAAATATATTTTGCAATGAAATATTAGTACTTGTTTAAAATTCATTTCCTTGACTTATTAATATAATAATGATATGATTATTTTTCTACTTCTATTTTCTATTTACGGACTAAATTGATAAATAAGATACAATCAGTGCCTGTGAGATAATAATTTTGACGACCTCCGTGGCGTAATGGTTACCACGCCAGACCGCCACCCCAGGAGGTCCCGGGTTCGATCCCCGGTCGGGTCAAGATGAAAAACGAACTTTTTCTGATTGGCCTCGGGTCTTGGATGTTTATCTATACATGTATAAAATATAATATAGTTGAGTTTAGTATCCCATAACACAAGTTTCGAACTTACTTTGGGGCTAGCTCAATCTGTATGAATTGTCCCTATATATTTATTTATTTATATTCAATTAAAATTAACCTCAAAGGAGGAGACGCCCGCTGGCTTTGCTGTCCCGTTTTTTTGTGGTCCTACTATTTTTGTCCTTCCCTCATGGTCCAACTATCCTACCCGTGTAGATGCCATTTTTTCCACTGCATTTTCATTTAATTTTGTCAGTTTGCCCTACTATTAAATTTTCAACGAATATCTCGCCAAGTAAAAATTATTTTGAGGCATACATTTTTTTACACTACGCATACGACACATCTCTCCGTGACATCTATATATATAAAAGAGAAAATCACTGACTGATTCATCACGAAATCTCCGAAACTACAAGTGCCAGGAGTCTCAAATTTTGCATGGGGGTTCCTTTTGGGGCGTAGGTGCTCACTAAGAAAGGATTTTTGGAAATTCATCCCCTAAGGGGGTAAAACGGAGGTGCAAAGTTAGTATGAAACTTTGCCGTTTTCAAAGTTATTCGAATGAAATTCAGCATGAAGGTTCTTTACTGAAAAGCCAGAAACATGAGTAAAATATTTTTTTCAAAATTCATCCCTTAGGGTGTTAAACGGGGGTGCAAAGATAGTATGAAACTTTGCCGTTTTTGAAGTTATTCGAATGAAATTCAGCATGAAGGTTCTTTATTAAAAGGCATGAAACACGAGTAAAATATTTTTCTCAAAAAACATCCCTTAGGGGGTTAAACGGGGGTGCAAAGTTAGTATGAAACATTGTACCGTTTTTGAAGTTATTTGAATGAAATTCAGCATGAAGGTTCTTTACTGAAAGGCATGAATCATTAGTAAAATATTTTTTTCAAAAAATCATCCCTTAGGGGTTAAAACGGGGGTGCAAAGTTAGTATGAAACTTTGCCGTTTTTGAAGTTATTCGAAAGAAATTCAGCATGAAGGTTTTTTTATTGAAAGGCATTAAACACGACTAAAATATTTTTCTAAAAATCATCCCTTAAGGGGTTAAACGGGGGTGCAAAGTTAGTATGAAACTTTGCCGTTTTTTAAGTTATTCTAATGAAATTCAGCATGAAGGTTCTTTATTGAAAGGCATTAAACACGAACAAAATATTTTTCTCAAAAATCATCCCTTAGGGGGTTAAACGGGGGTGCAAAGTTAGTATGAAACTTTGCCTTTTTTTAAAGTTATTCGAATGAAATTCAGCATGGCGGTAAATGAGTACGTGTTTCAGGATTTTTCAAAATTCAACCCCTAGAGGGATGAAATGGGGTGACCTAGGCGACTACACGTGTATTATCGAGGGCGCTCAACCTAGAAAGCTGAAATTTTGTATAGAGATTCCCTTTGTGATGTATACAAGAATAGACACGTGACTTTTTTAAAAGGTTCACGAGAACATGAATAATAAGACTACACGTGTGTTATGGGGTGCGCTCAACCTAGAACGCTGAGGTTTTGTATAGAGGTTCCTTTTATGATGTAGACAAGGATGAAGACGGGATTTTTTTTATTCCCACGGGAACGGGACAAATTGGTCTGCACGTGTGTTATTGTGGGCGCTCAACCTAGAACACTAAGATTTTGTATTGAGGTTCCCTTTCTAAAGTAGAGAAGGACAAAGACGGGATTTTTAAATCAGGATAATAAATCAAGATCAGGAATAATAAATAAGACTACATGTGATAAGGTGATGTTGACAAGGATAAAGATGGGATTTTATGAAATTCCCACGGGAAAGGGAGTAATAGGACTGTAAGTGTATTATCGCCGGCGCGATATAAAGTTGTTTTTTTTATTCCCACGGGAACGAACTTATTGCCATTTTTGCTTGACCACGCGGGCGAAGCCGCGGGCACAGCTAGTTATGGTATATATGAGCAGAGTGCATTGCTACTATTTATTTTATTTATATGCTCTAGAAGTAACCACTAAATTATTTACGCAACCGTAGTTACTGTGTGCTGTTAACAACTCTCAAAGCATCTTGGCACTCAATGGTGGATTGAAATAACTAAACTACATTGCAAGCGACAGGCTTCAAGTGCAACGTTAACAGGCAATAGTCCTTCGCCGACCTCTTCAACCTCTCGACACTTCCTCTTATAAAGTACTGGCTGCGTAAAACTTCGTATGCACTAATTTCGAGAATCACTCACTCAGCTTCGATTGGAAAACTAATAAAAACTAATTCTATAAAATACGTTTAATTTCACTTCGTGGAATTCGTAATTGAACTATTTTCTACGTCTTCATAGATATATTATCTTTTTTTTACATGAAATCTTTGCAATTATTCAACTTTTTTGTAAAAAATTTGATGGTAGCAATAACCTCCCGAAGATTACGGTATGGTTTTTCAAATATTATTTTTTTACTATATTGATGAAGATTTAATACTAGTGGGTCACCTGATTGTAAGCAATCACAGTTCTATACCCCAGAGGACACGATGCCCACCTCACAATGACTTTGTAGACAAATTGTTGTATAATTTCGGGTCTTTATATTATTTGTAGCTCTCTGCTGGCCTCCTCCAAACATTTCTAGTTAAAAAGTTAGATAATACTAACTTTTTAACTAGAAGTGTTTGGAGGATGCCTATGTCCAGCAGTGGACTTCTTGTGGCTGAGATGATGATGACCTAACTTTTTCTAAATAAGAGTAGATACACCATATCCTAGTATACACAATACACAAAGTACTGATACAATAGGCGGACTTAATGCTAATTCCATTTCTCTGCCATTCAACCATTGGGAGTGCAGAAAATTCACGATTGCGGCTTAAATTAACTAATTATCTATACTAATATTATAAAGAGGAAAGATTTGATTGTTTGTTTATTTGTTTGTTTGCATTGAAAAGATTTCAAAAATTCTTTCACCAGTAGAAAGCTACATAATCAGGGAGTGACATAGGTTATGCTTTTCCCGAAATTCAATGTGGTTCCCACGGGAACCTTCGCGTGGACCTTCACGTGGACGAAGTCGCGGGCAAAAAAGCTAGTGATTAAATATTTCTATAATAGTAATATTGTGTCAATATTGTATATTTTCTAATACACGAGATAGTTTTAGTTCTTCAATCGCCCGCTCAATGATAGACGATACTTCATTCTCATCCCTTGAGTACACAAACTGAGGAAATTGTTCGTATTGCCTACCGAACTATGTTTGTCATTGTAAGCAGTATTTCCCTAAGGGCTGATATGTTTTGAGACTCGCAGGTATTCCCAGGGACAATTTCGTTATTTTTTCCTTGCTCTATTAGTTAGGTTAGCAGCAGCTGGTAAAATATCTATTTCAACTTATATTATGCCAAATGTTTCTATGTATCTTTTTTCTGTTGTCCTATTTCAGGGCATAATATTAGGATTTTTTTGGGTACGGATCTTTATAGGTAGCATAAATTAAAAAAATCTATCACTGATATAAAAATAATTTCTATTTAATATGGAAATATTGCAGAATTCCTTTCTTATTATTATCCGTCTATGACATAAAAAATAATCGGAACACAACTGTTATAAGAGCTATGAGTATCAATGGTAGAAAATATGTCTTAATATCTAAAAGAAAGAAAAAAATCGTGATTTATAGTTAAAAAAAATGGTAACAAACGGACTGAGAACGTAATTTTACGGGATTATGACATGCCTTTGATGTGTCGTTTACGTGACTCGTAGGTACGAGACGTCTGTTTCAAAGGCTTTAAGTATGTAGGTACATGTTCATTTCAATTATTTATAATTGCGAACTGTTCTACACAATTGACACAGCGCTATTTGATCTCAACGTGAGCTAGGCTCTGTCTGCTCGTGTTAGGATTAGGACCAGACCAAGAGAGGTACACACAGCGGAAAATCCGCTCAAATTGGAGCAGCCCGTCTGGGGACCTCCATCTTACAGAAGATCGTAGCCAAATAGCATTGGTCTCGGCCAGGTTTGTGTTTCTAAGGTGAATAAGGTCTCCAGAGCTCCACTTGAGGGGTTTGGGAGGGTTGGCAACGTGTGTGATACCCCCGGTATTGCAAGCGTCTATAGGCTACGGTGATGCTTACCATCAGGCGGACCGTATGCTTGCTTGCCAACGTTATGGCATTAAAAAAAAGATGATGGATATATTATTGCAAAAATATATTTACATAGAAAACACCAACAACTAGATTCAAGACTAACACAATGCCATCATGTTAATGTTTCCCTCATGCGGGGATTACCCTTTGGTATTGCCTCTTGACATCAGATATTAAACCTACCTTTGTTATTTTATTGTAGTTAAACAATGACATTACTATTTAAACTCCAATCATGTCTGCTTATGAATAAGTTTAAACGGTATGCCGTGACTCATTTATTACAAAACACCGGTAGTTCATTGAAATTATTTATAAAGCCCATCCGATGTGACCATGTTGAATTTGTTGTAGAAATAAATGACGATGTTCCACAGAATAACAAAACAATATTTCTTTTCTGTAGATCTTTCTTATTAAATCAGAATCAATTACAGATTGGATTATTACGATATTTTGTTTTTAAAATCACACTTATCATCTCTGGGCTTGGGTTTGGATATCCAAGATTCAGAAACAATCCATATATCTAAATTAAACTTCCATTTAGGGTGCTCGCCCACGTCACCAACTTTCTGATTGACTTGGTCGGCTAGTCTGACGTGGGCGTACACCCATACTCTTGATAACAATGCTACATTGGTATATTCAAAGAAACACGATCATGCAACTTACACAAGTTATTTGTACGAGTTATGTTTACATGATTTACATTCATACGTGTGAAACTTGAACATACTTTTCCGCTGAGCCTAAGCCTGCAAAGTTAGGGTTCCATGTCAAGTATTCAGTCTTTTATTACTATACACGTATTACCAACGACTCGCTGACCCAGTTGAAAGACTTGGTAGCCTATTTGGAGACTCCATCACAGCGCAAAACGTAAGGGAATTTTTCTATTTAAAAAAATCACATCATATTTCTGCATAGTGTAAATTTCTGGTTACTGACTACTGTAGGTTTTTACCGTTCTCATGTATGCTTTATAATGCCTTTCAAACGTAAAGCTTTACTTATACTTGATAACATTAGTCTCAGAGTTAAGAATTTGAGATTTTGCAGAAGGAATTTCTCCTTACAAAAACCCAAAAGTCTTCGTATAAAGTGAACGTGTGTAGTGTGTACGTATTCATAGCCCATTCATTGATGCCTACCGTTTGCTTGAGCGCATTTATCTCGGGACTCCAGATAAGCACGTAACCTTTCCATCCGTCCAGTCATCACTCGCATGGCCACATTTGTTTATTTAGGTCCAATATTAGTATATCGAGTGCTGATTCTGGAATTCCCTGTTTTATCAACATAATTTTGTTTTACTACTATTTTTTTCTTAATATCAGACGTGATACTGATTGTATTGTGATCGTATAGGTATTTTGTTTCATTATTTAATGTTTATCTCTTTAAGTTGCAATAAGTATATTTTAGTTTGTCAACTGGTAGGTGAATTACATTACAACTATTCGACAACGAAATTTTGGATAAGCTTTTCCAGTATTTGATTATTTTAGAAATTGGCCGCTGTCATAATGGCAGAATGAGGTCATTTTCTTAAGCGTATTACACGGGTATTAACTGAAAATCATGTTAATATGGTACTCGTGCTTTAATTTGAATACAATATTCTGAAAGATTTTATTTGATTAAGGTATTCAAATTAGGTTTGAACCGGAATACTGGGTAGTTTGAATTACTAGGTCATCACGTTCGACCCAAATCGACAATAATTAATCACTTCGCGTTGTAAAGGTATGACGCGGATAAATTACAATGGCGAGCTAACCTAACCTATCCTCTAGAAGTGTAAAAATGACTTAGCTGAAAATTTTAAAAATAACACCCATTTTTTATGGGAAACCAACTTCATCCTTGCTCTTATGGTGGTGCCCATGCAAGTTTACATGCTACTGAAACTTAATCAATCTGGCAAAATCGGAATTGTGATTTATGCTTCAAGTAGATTTGTCATATTATGTGTAGCATGCATATGTGCTCATATGCATGGTACACATAATATGACAAATCTACTTGCATCGACTTACATCGTCAAGTTTCATTGGACGCCGTAAACTGCAAACTTTGTCATATTATGTGTAGCATGCATATGTGCTCATATGCATGGTACACATAATATGACAAATCTACTTGCATCGACTTACATCGTCAAGATTCTCTGGACGCCGTAAACTGCAAACTTGACGGTAAAGTTGATCGTGTTTAACCGATAGTACCTAATGCTGTATAAACGTTCTTACCTCAGTTTTTGCTGATTCTTTTCTATCTACTTTCTTCATATTCTTCTCAAAGGTCTTCTTCCTAGCTCATATTAGAATTTTGATTCTTTATGTTGCATGTCCACCTCCACAACGGTTGTCACCATTTATTCCGAACTCTGAGCTGTCACCGCTCTTGTTTTACCTAGATATTCAAAGATTAATAATTCCTTTCAAGGATTCTGTAATTACAACTTTTCGAGATCGAGTTTTTATTTGTGCATAGATGAACGCTATAAGAACCTCCATCTGGTATTACGCTATATCCTCGGAATGTGGTAGATGATGACGGTTTAGCTTCAGGTTGAAAAATTAAGACCATTCACGTTGAAAGAGGCAAACCGCAGGGGTTTATCTCAAGCCGTGATTACGTTTTTAGAAATGTACGATGAATGTGCTGAATAATGCGGCGATAAAATAAGAAAATTGCAGTTGGACAACATTGAATTGAGTTCTAAAGCCCTGTTGAAGGTTTATATAGATCGTGTAACAAAAAGGACTAAATGAAAAATATACCCGGTAATATCCATTTTGAATGTAACATTTATTTGTTGACAATTTGACTGTTATGTTAGCATCGCTCTCGTGGATTTCGTTTTCACCATAAATATTATTAAACATTTGCTGTCCCTCAGGAATGGTATTGTTTGGCATCCATGTTATAGATTATATTGATTATCTGCCAAAATTTATTCAAAAACATTGCATAGTTGTCTCGCGATTGTATATCAAATATTCTCTCCACAAACCTTCAGATTTGTAGCTTTTAATAGTGAAGATCACGTCAAGTTATACCGTTAAAAAAAACTGCTTTGACTGGACACTTAGGGATTCCCACAGAAATAGATGTAGGTACTTGAACTAACCTAAGAAAAATACTCAAGTCCAATTTGGAGGAATCTGGGCCTAAAGATAGATATAGAACTCGTCCTTCCTTCTTATCCTTTAATAGCCACATTAGGTATGTCATTTAAGTATTTCTATTGCCGGGGTCATGACAAAATATTAAGGTTATTTCTTCAGAGAATAAAAACATGTTCCAATATAATGGTCGCAAATTTTACGGTGTGTAATATTAAAGTTAGTCCCCAGAGTGCACGGAAAATGGAAACCTTTTTTGGAATATTCAAGGAGTTTCAGTAAATGTTATGAATAAATTTCGTTATTCAACATATTTGTTTATATGTAAATTGTAATTTGAATTCGATATGATATACATATTTATTAAAATCATCTTATCCTCCATTATACATGTAGAATATAATATTAAAAGTTCAATAACAACAGGATATTTTACAATTGATATAATTTGCTATTCCGTTATAGCTGCATTTTAAGTAAATGTATCTGTGTTGTACATCTGTTCATCAAAGTCAATATCAATTTTATGTTTCAGTGCATCTCTCCCAAAATCAATACCTGCTGTGGTCGACATTGGGATTCCATATTGCATTTTGTTTATAGACTATGTTATGTACTCAAATACTTCTTAATTACAATTTACAATACAAACTTAACAATATTCAGATGTCAATGTTCTATCGTCGTTCGCCAGTTTTACCACATTTCTTCAATTAAAATAATGTCTATTCTTAGCGACTGTAACCTTTTGATCAAGACAACCAATTTCAAATGGCTTTTATCTCTAAACGAAGAGAATTTAGGTACACAGTGTTTTCCCGTGTCGCCTTTCATTATGGCGCCGCGGCATGAAGGCAAACATGGTAAATGTCGGTTTGCAAATTATATAAGAGAATTCAGTAAATACTTGTCGTAGGAAATTAGCTCGGAAATCAGATTCGAAAGTGAGTTATAGCCGCGCACATAGACCAACTAAGAAACGCAACGAAATAGACGTAACATGGCACCGATCTCTTTTGATGGTACAAAGGTAGTAAACAAATATGTTTACTTTTCCTTTATTAAACTATTAAGCGGTCCCCAGAATTCTTTATAAAAGTAGAAAAGTCTTTAACAAGTTTTGTACTTCGTGTATACCGTATTTTGTACTCTATTATTTGTTGTGCCTTTTATAGGTTGTGCGAATTATGGGAGTGTTATCCGAAAAGTCTTGATTACATTTCTGTTAAAAGTAATACAGTTTCTAAAATCTCATATAAGTAAACAATACCTGTATTAACAGTTATGTAGCCATGTAGTTATAAACTTGTATAAAATGTAAGACTATTATAGTGCAAGATTGATTCTAGTTTTTAAACTTTATACCGCATTTTTTGAAGTAAATGATGCAAAATATTGCTGTCACAGTCAAACTAAAGATTAACAAAAGAAATAGCTTAAGACTTAATGTAGAGTATAAAATTAAAATGCGTTTCAGGAACTGACTGATAGATAAGCATATATTCATTTATTGCGATAGTATTGAGTCACAATGATTTTAATTATTCCTAGGTTCAGTCCACCTCTGGTTGGTTGGTCTACGTCCCCGTCTCTTAGCTATGTGGGTGGACGAAACATCACGTTACGTCCGCTGAAGCGACGCCCTACTCCCGGCGTTCCATCTCAACTTGATTTACAGCATGTTTATACTGAAGATTTATTTTGAAACACTCTGTGTTATTGCTTTGAAGTACTCTTGCAAAACCCGTGACTTTCAACTGAAAGAAATAGTTTTCTTTTATCATTGTTGCACGTATTATTTTAAAGATTTTGAATTATGTCTCTTATGCATATCTATTTAGCTGTATCTATATTAACCGACTGATCGATTTAGTTTAAATCCTAGTGAAAATATCGCCATTCGTGTTTTCGAATTCAATTACCTATTTCGTAATAGTTGCTTTCTCTGCGGTGAACCATCTTAAGGAAATCGTATTTTCTTCTGGGTTGCAGAGGTCTGATGGTAATAGCTCCATTTTAAAATTACTACCTAAACGAAATCATTGAGTTAGAAAACCGCACCAATCCAAATGGATTAAGTACACGGAATCTCATAACAGACAAAAAACAAACAGTCAGTGTACCTCTGTCAGTCGATCCGGTCTCCAGTTCACATACTTTGTTAACAATGACTTATAATTTCATTTATTTCAGGTTAAAGACATCTGCAACGAACTTGAAGTTCGAGTACTGTGCCACAAGATCTTGCAGAATGTGTCCATACTACTCGATGCTGATCGAGGGTCCCTTTTCCTGGTCCAAGGCGATAGAGTCGCGTCACCTAACCCACAAAATGGCAGGTCAGTTCTATATATTTTTTATATTGTGCCACCTAATGATACACAATCGTCATCATCATTATTAAGTGTCCTACGAGTTTATAGTCCGAAGGAAGCTTAAGAAATAATTTCGTAGTTGACCGTCAGCGATTAGATTTCTGACACCCAAATGATAGCTTAGTTCCGTGCTCGTCGGAAGCCACACTAAGATGCTCTGGGTCTTGGCCATTGCCGTTAAATAACATTAATTTACCAAGTTAGCCTGTTACCATCAAATAACATGAAAACAGTGAACTCTGCCAACGCGCTGTAGAAGACCGTGACGGTGTACATCCTGAAAGTCCTGAAACCACTGCCATTGATCACTCAAATCCCGGCAGTGAATGATAAACGGTTGAAGATGATGAGAAATATGTAGGCTACTTTAGGGACTTGCATTGTTCCCTGTATTGTGTACAAAATATTATGTAAATAGGAAAAATAAAACCTATTGAAAAAAAGTCGGTACGGTACGGTCGCGCACGAAATTACGGAAACATGTGACAGTTCGTATTAGGTTTTCTTATAGTGACGATATTACGTATTTCATAAAGAGTGACATATTACATTTTTTCTCTCCACTTCATGTAAAGGCCTATTGTGTCTAAGTTTATATCTGTTGTATCAATTTGGTATTCTTTGGTAGTTTTTATTGTTATTTGTATGAAATATCACGTACCCTTTTCTTAGAGGATAAGAAATGTCCCATCGTAAGACGATTTAAGTGCCTATTTTCTTGAAAAGGGTCTAGATTTTGAAAATCCTTTTGGTTTATTTATTATGAATACAAGCTTGTCTAGTAGAGTAAATAAATACATTATTAGTTTCAAAAGCTCCTCGTAAAAAGTCTACGTGTGTAATGCAGGCATCTAGAGATGTACAAAACAGATTTACAAAAATTTTGATTAAAATTTCGTATTCATCATTGCAGGAATTCACACGTGAACCCATATTTTACACCAGAAGCATACCTCACATTTACGAAGCATCGCTGTATCTCAATACTGCATCATACTAATATTATAAATGAGAAAGTGACTAATCAGCCAATCATTATGAAAATTTTACCTATATATTGTCGTCAGGGGTACAGAGCCCAACATAGGCAATTTTTTATCCCTTGAAAGTATGTCATTCCAAAGGGAAAATATTTTTTCTACTAAAGTTGTATATGCTATCGGCCAACAGATGGCGCCACAAGTCGCGCTATGGGTTGTTTTGTTGTCAAACGAGATCTATGGCATAAAATTAACGCGAGCGAAGCCGCGAGGAAAAGCTAGTACAGAATGAACGAACAAAACAGCTCTTTCTAAACTGTGTGTTAAAACCGGGATAATGACTACTTGATGATGGAAAAGCCGTCATGGTGAACTCTTGATCAACTTTACATGACGACACATCTTGATCAAGATTACATGACGACAGATTTGTGAACAATCGATAGAATCGAAATTTTAAAAAAAAACTTGCTTCGTCCTGCATACTGCTATCGTCAAGTTTGGACGTAGTTCCAACTTGTCGGTTGGCTTTGGCCATTATGGTTGACAAAAGTTCATCTAAAGCATCTCCATTGAAATGAGAAACATCATTGAAATGCAAGTCTATCTATAATCTGTATTTATTGCGCAGAATCGTGTTTGCTGTACGTTAGCCTTAGCCTCTGTTGTAATTTACAGTTAGCATTGAAGCTCGGTTGAGTAGGATTTACTTCTTGACTTCAACGTATTTTTTACACCCAATAGGGAGTTCTTTTGTGCAATCTACATTTATAAACTTAAATGTATAACAACTTGCTTATTAATCGCCTTGTTCAAGTTGTAAAATTTACCAACGGAATTTCGACGTACTAAATCGTCATCAATCACCACTCACTGTTGGGGATTACATCAATAATCCCGTTGTTGTCTTTCACAGCATCGTAGGTTTCAGTGTCTTAAAATGTTCCTTACGTCCTACATTCTCAATTAATTCCTACATCTAAAATTCTAATTTACAAATTAAGTAATTTATTTGATTTGTTACATCTTCCATCTACAACTTTGCTTTCAATCCTTGCAGCATTTAATTAAGTTCATCAATTTATGCACAAAATATATTACAAAATTTATTTATTTATATAGTCTGTAGGCAGCTTAAGAAATAACTGCGGAGCTGACCGTCAACGCCTAGATGCAATTAGGCTGAAAGGGTGAAATTTAATTACGAAAATTAATTTTCCGTGTTTACTCCAACGATTTTCAGTTAGCGAGTCAAAGGGGAATCGACCGTTAAAATATCAGTTTACAGCTGCTTTCGGATAATAATTTTGGTTAGGAAACGTTTTGCTATCATATTGTGATAATCATGATTAGGTATACAAAAAGAAAGATTTACAAGAAAAATTATTATAAATTAAATTAAATTATTGCCAATTTAGATACCTATCCATACGAGCCTAAGGGCGCGTTCATATGGCGCGATTTTTTACGTGCGAGCGTCACGTAAGCATCGCGTAAAAACCGAACTCTTTGTAGGGTCTTAAAGAAATTTGAACTTTAATTAGTTTTTAATTATGTACATTTTATATCGATCAAAAGCAAACGCACACGCGTAGTACGCGCTCAGCACTCGCATCGCGATCGCTAAGTGCTCGTCGCGTACGCGATGCTTACACGACGCTCGCACGTAAAAATACGTGGCGTGTGAATTTTGCCTAAAAGGCGACTACTAAATAGAAAAAATAAAGATAAAACTTTAAATACTGAAAAGTTGTTAAAACCACAAGTTACAATATTATTGATATTGTTAATCGCTACTGTGGCTGCTGGACTGATTTGTTAATTACAGATATACATATCTAGTTTTATTTTTCTTTTTGAAAACTAGTAGCCTTTTTGCTACTTAGATGTCTTGAAATTGAAGTGGTGATAGACTATAAGGCTAGTTACCGTAAAAAATGTAATTAGTCCGTCTTTTAGATTATTCAAAAACAAGGGCAACCCATTTTTTTATTTGTAAATTAGACCAAAAATTACAAAGATATAGCCCATTAAAGTTACGTGTGACGTCACGCAGTGTGGCATTTTTTCGCACGGGGTGACGTCAAAGGCGCATTCCTAAATTTTTATGCCTTGTATCTTTGTTATTTTTTGTTAAATCGAAAAAAGAAAAATACGTGTCCAATATTTTTTTATAATCTAAAATACGGACTAAATGTAATGTAATTATTTTGATCCTGGATATAACCCTATTTCATTCATCGACTGTTTTATTCCTTGCAAGAGACATAGAAACGGGATTTTTTGTTAAACCTTACCTTGTGCTCAATAATGTTAAACATTTGGCGTAAAGATTGCTACGTAGACGAAATACGGAGTTGTTGGCACGCAAATGTCTTTTTTATATGCCTTTTACTACACACGGGGTAGACTGCGGCGAAATATAGCCCGTTTGGACTGAAAGGCCTATATCTCGACCTTTGTTCTTTACGACACGTCTTGTATTTTATTCCTATACTTAGGCACTGACAACGAAAGATGTTCTGTATAATTTTGTTCGGTTATTACCATAGGTTTTGGGAACGTCATATTCACTTTTATTGCAATTTGCATATTTGTGAATTCGTTCCTAGGTTGAGCCTATAGGATATTTGCTACAGATCTTTATTGTTATTACCTTTTTGGCGAAGAATGGTAGCAAGATCTATCCCATCAAAAACATTAAAATATACGTGAAAGCCAGAGCCTCGTCGTACAAAAAGTCGTAAGATCTTGTGTAAAACCAAGGCTTGTAGGAGAAGAATAGCAAGATCGATCTACGGTCAAACGTACGTATTCTAAAGGCTTGAGAAGTGTTTCTTACCGGTGCTTTTACTACTGAAAAATCATCCCACTTTTGACGATCCAATTCATAAAATTCTGTCGTAATACATAAACTTGCCTCTAAAAATAACGCTCGTCACCTGCAAAGCCACTCGTGAAAAAATTTTTACAGTTACTGGCTACTGATTTGCAAATCCGTAATGAATCCCTTTGAGAGTTGAAATGAAATTTTATATTGAAATTCGTCCAACCGTTTTGTTAAATATTACGCAGTTACATTTTATCCGATCATGTATTATTTACTTAAGCAAATTCCACAGTGAAATCTGTTGGTGTTGTGTATATAGGTATAAGATTTTTTTTGTACATTTCTTGTAATTACCGTGGTTTGAATATATTTGCAAATGCATCATACTATTCTGTTTACGGATGTATGTATATACAGTTCAAAGTTATAATTTATTATATTCTAATAACGTTTGTTTATATAACCCAATAATTCTAGGTCTATTTTCAGTCGTATTAGTTCAAAGACTTCAAAGTCACTGTTGGATGTCCACTGTACTGTTAGATCATGTATAGTTTAGATTCATGTTTTAAAATATTATCTATACTTTCTAATATTATAAAGAGGAAAGATTTGACTGTTTGTTTGCATTGAATAGGCTCCAAAACTACTTGAGCGATTTGAAAAATTCTTTCACAAATTGGCAATTATAGATAATTTACCCGGGTGACATAGACTATATTTTTTTAAATAGGACCTATATTAAAACCCGTGCGATGTCGGGGTGTATAAACTATAATATTTAATTACAAAAAATGGCTATCACCCTACACAGATAAATCTTTTTTGAGAGGAAATGACATCACCACAGTTTTATCCACAAGGAAAAAACAAATTTCTCTTTTACTATCCCAAATGTTGGGCCCACAGTCTTTCCTCATTCATTACTGGACCGTGACAAAGGGAAAAATCGGAAGTACAATGTAGAATCGACTACAAAAGTGTTAACGAGATTTTTTTTCTATTCATACACTTTAATAATGCATTTTATCTATCCATTGAATCTCACTGCAGAGAAAAGTCCTATATTCCAACTTCTCCTCTTATTTGTCCCTGTGCTGGCTAACCCTTAAAGAAACAGAGGTAATCCTTCCAAAGACTTTTATAATAAAATAATAGTTATAGAAATAATACGAAATTCGCAAAAGGATGCGATGCGCTATATTTTTTTGTTTTGTCTATCGTTAAGATGTGTTATATATCTTTGCAGAAACCTGCACGTCATCACCTAAAGAGCGCATTTAAAAATGCTAGTGCTAGTATGGAAGTATTAATTTTTGTTTTTTTTTATTTATTAATACTTGTTGACGTCAAAATCTCATTTTCATGCCGCAATTATGCGTGTGCCTGCACACATAAATCCGATACGCGCATTGAGGTCCTTTATTACATGTTATCTCATAACACTGGTGATATATACTAATAAAACACCACATAATCTGGAATCGTGATCGGTTTTTATGACTATGAACACAAAATGTCCTCATTAAAATGATTACTTGCATAAATGATTCTGAACACGCTTGGGGGCAAACATGGGATTATGTGATTAGCTAAGTTTAACATTTTATGGGTTATCAAGTACTTTACTCGTTTGAATACTAATTTTTGATAAACATATACTTAAACATGTTAGTGTGAGACTCACACGAGTCTGAGATGTAATTGTGAGAGTGAGAGGTTTTTATGTAATATCACTACATAGTATAAAACAAAGTCGCTTTTTCTGTCCCTATGTCCCTTTGTCCCTTTGTCCCTTTGTCCCTTTGTCCCTTTGTATGCTTAAATCTTTAAAACTACGCAACGGATTTTGATGCGGTTTTCACCAACGGATAGCCTGGTTCATGAGGAAGGTTTATGTATAAAATTTGTCAGGATTTTATGTAAATTGGCTGAAATATAAAGATTATTGTTGGGAGTGTCGGAAAAAATCAACCGCTTGGGAGCTGTCGACGAAAACGCTGGCTAAACCCTTTGAGATATAACAAAACAAAAATTATAGGATATTCCTCTTATTTAGGTCTCCAAAAAAGTCCGCGATAGCATATATTTATCGTATACGGATAACTTACTATAAAATAAAAAGCGATTTCCGAGTAATAATGCGGAAATAGCGCCATCTAGCGTAGAATAGAAAGAACTTGAATTGGAAACCGATTTTGACGTATACAATATTAATCCTTATCCAGTTAACTACGTTAGTTACCTTAAGTATTTCATGTACATTATTATAATCTTTACATCATATTATTATTATTTAAATAGATACTTTAGAAGTTATAGCAAAAAATTTACGCGCTTGCCGAAATTAGTTCAAGTTCTTTCTATTCTACGCTAGATGGCGCTATTCAAAAGCATCGCGCTATGGTTACGTTTTCATTAAATTATAAATATCGCGCGAAAATTAAAGCACTTTAAATCTATTACGCTAGGTGGCGCTGTTTAAAAATAAAATTATAGATACTTACATACTTTTAATTTGTTTATGCTTCACAATTTGAATTATTTAAAGTTAATATTTTATTTGTTTCGTGTTATAATTTTTGATACAATTTATTGTAAATAGATAGATATAGATAGACACTTACATACTCGCTTCAATTTAGTCCTTTGTTTGGGCTTATTTTAACATCTGTCGCATTTTTTATTGGTTTCGTGTTGATTTATGTTATCTTTGAGTTTTTTTAAATTATAGATACTTACATACTTTTAATTTGTTTATGCTTCACAATTTGAATTATTTAAAGTTAATATTAAGGGTGCATTTTATTTGTTTCGTGTTAAAAATTTTGATACAATTGATTGTAAATAGATAGATATGGATAGACACTTACATACTCGCTTCAATTTAGTCCTTTGTTTGGGCTTATTTTAACATCTGTCGCATTTTTTAATGGTTTCGTGTTGATTTATGTTATCTTTGAGTTTTTTTTTATTGACAGATTATAACAATTATTTAAGTTTAATTAGCAATATAAAGTACCTATTTCATGACAATTTAATCATGCCTCGACGAAAGTCTAATATAGGACGCAGTACATCTTCTGCCAAAAGAATTCGTTTGAGTCGAAGCAACGAAAATGATCAAGAGAGGGATGTTCGTTTATCGTTGGACCGTGAAAGGCATGTTTTCCAAAGAGCGCGAGAATCGTCGGTGGATCGCACAGTTCGTTTATCGTTGGACCGTGACAGTCATGTTTCCCAAAGAGCACGAGAATCGTCGGTGGATCGCAGAGTTCGTTTATCGTTGGATTGTGAAAGGCATGTTTCCCAAAGAGCCCGAGAATCGTCGGTGGATCGCACAGTTCGTTTATCGTTGGACTGTGAAAGGCATGTTTCCCAAAGAGCGCGAGAATCGTCGGTGGATCGCACAGTTCGTTTAGCGTTGGACAATGATAGACATAACGCTCAAAGAGACAGAAACGCCCGAAGATAGACAACTCCGCTTACGTAACGACCGTATTCGTTGCTGGAATCGACTTAACTACTCAATGTTTTTCACATGGACAATTGTATGTTGCCCTGTCACGTGTAACATCAAAAAAAAAAATATGTTTGTTTTTACACGAAATGACGCAGAAGTTGTCAATGTGGTATATAAAGAAATATTTTAGTATGTTAAAAAACAAACTAAAATATTTATTTATATATGTAAGTATACGACTGTTTAACACAGGCAGATAGTTATAACCCGTGCGAAGCCGGGCCGGGCCGCTAGTTTATAATAAAATAATGTGTATCATGTCGCGTAAAAGACGACAAGTACGATTATAATTTGGCTTCTATATTTTGGTTATTAAATATAGTACCTATTAATTAAGATAATACTTTTGTCGTTATCTGTACGCAAAGAATTTATTTACGTAGCCACATAATAAAAACATACAGGGTGGTAAAAGGCAGGTGGGAATAATGCCCTTTGCAAAATTGATACGATAAATTAGGTACTTTATTATGAACATGGATTTTTATCCTATGAACCTATCAAATCTTTTATATTTATAAAATTCACAGTCCTGACTGACTTAACTATATATCAATCAATGCACAGCCCAAGCCGCTGGGTCTAGAGATTCCAAATTTGGAATTTAGGTTGCTTACGACATCTAGGGGTGTACTAAGTAAGGATTTTTCAAAATTCCCACGGGAAAGCGAGATATACGCAAACGAAGTTGCGAGTATTTTACTAGTTTATATATAAATCCTAAAACGCGAAAGATATTTGTTATATCAAATACTAGCTGTCGCTGGGTTTATTTAATAAACTAGCGAATTTCGTCCTCTTGGAAAATCCTTGTATGTATTCTGTCCTGTGATGACAATACACTGTATGTGAAAAAAGTAACTTTTTGGGAAATCGAATTTATATATTTTTTGGATAATTGCCTGTAAAACCTAATTAAATAATGAGATTAAATTGAATTTGGGATATGTTATTAATTATACAATAACCTATGGCCAAAGTAAAAAAAGCTTTTTTGGAAATATTAATCGATCCCAATTTTGAATGTTACCATGAAACACTGTATCTGAACATACAGTGTTTTGTCATCGCAGGGCAGTATTATACATAAACCTTTCTTTTCAATCACTATATCATTGCTAAAAACTGCATTAAAATCCGTTGAAGAGAAAGATCTAAGTGTACAGACAGCGGAAGCGACTTCATATTATACTATGTAGCTGACGCTCCCAGATAACGTGCCTTTTTATTGGTAAAATAATTTTCAGAATAAGTTTAGTAGATCTAGAGATTACGCCCTACAATCTCACAAACTTTATAATGTGTTCCTACGGTGAGTAAGGTTTACAAAGCTC
Source organism: Endotricha flammealis (assembly GCA_905163395.2). Classification (NCBI taxonomy): domain Eukaryota; kingdom Metazoa; phylum Arthropoda; class Insecta; order Lepidoptera; family Pyralidae; genus Endotricha; species Endotricha flammealis. Next base: position 9,037,611 of record LR990869.1, on the reverse strand, counting down.
CTCTTGGGGGTGTTGGGAGGGTTGGCAACGCGTGAGTGATACCCCCGGTATTTCAAGCGTCTACAGGCTATGGTGATGCTTACCATCAGGCGAGTCGTATGCTTGTTTGCGAACTTTGTGGCATAAAAAAAATATATATTTGTATAGATGTAATTCTGACAAATTGGCAACCCTAGGGCTCTATTCACAGTTTATCTAAAAGCCGATTCAAATCCGTAGACCGTGATTCGCGTATTTATGTATAGACTCAATACAGCCTTTGCAATTCAAATGCATATTTTTAAACTGCGAATTTTTTCGCAGAATGTTCATAGTCATTCAGTATTTTAGGTCTTTTGGTTAACCAGTACGCCAGTACCTAACGCCCACTTACGAGTGTGCCGCTTGCAATACAGGGGGTATCTCTCACGCGTTGCCAACCCTCCCAACCCCCTCAGTTGAGCTCTGGAGACCTTACTCACCGTAGGAACACAACATGACCGAGACCAATGCTATTTGGCTACGATCTTCTGTAAGGTGGAGGTCCTTCCCCAGACGGGCAGTTCCGATTTGAGCGGATACGCTGTGCCCTACTTCTCTTAGACATTTATTTAGCCAAACGTCTCCACCCTACCAGTTGTAAAGCACTTCTCCCATCTTCCTATTTTCCTGTACCACTATCTCGATCCTTTGATATCACTTTTCTACTAACTTTTACTTACTGTGTTACTATAATATTAATAATTTCATTAATGATAAGTATTTGTAATTGTTATTTTAATTTTATAATCAAATTTTTAATTTGTTAATTTCATTAATGGCTCTTCTCAATATTTTGGATATGCAAATAATATTGCAAAACATGACGGAATCACAAATATGTAAACATTCACCTACCTATGTACTCATGTTTTATACAAATAAATTCTTATCTTATCTTATCTTTTATCTCCTATGAAAATGATTTAAAATTTTCCTACATGCATTTTATCGGGACTAATTAAAGGCTTTACCGAACGAAGGCTTTCAATGACAATAAAAACTAGAAACCAGGACAGGCGGTTGTTAAAAGTTTACAGGTTATAAAAATGTTCCATAAAATAGTGGTGATTCATTGTAACTAAACCCACGGGAAATGCTAGAGTAATTTATATTGTATAAAGTTTTTGGAACATTAATGTGTTCTCAATACAGGAGTTACTATAGCGATAGATTCATTAAATATTTATTTTTCATTCGAGTTCATTACAATCCCTAAGGTACATATACGGACAAGTATTAGACTTGTATAAAATATATAGTTCTGCGTATATAAAACTAGTGCCCCGTACCAGCTTCGCGAGGGATTTTGCAAAGATCCCTATTAAAATATATATATATAGCCTATCTCGCGGATAGTGTAGATTCTCAACGTGAACGGTATTTTTATTTTTTATTTTTCAAATTGGTCTACTAGTTTATAAGTTTATTTGTTACAATTAAAAAAAAAAAAAAAATTATTTGTTACAAAAAAAAAAAAAAGGTTTTCCTCTTTATAATTAGTAATACTAATATTAATGAGAAAGTGAGTTTGTTTGTTTGTTATTCCTTCATGGCTTGATTAAGCAGCCAATCATTATAAAATTTTGTATACATATTGTCAGGCGGACAGAGCCCAACATAGGCTAATTTTTACGCGGCCGAAGCCGCGGGTAACAGCTAGTTAGTATCCTACTAATATTATAAAGGCGAAAGTTATGTGTATGTTTGTTACTTCGTCACGCTCAAATGGCTGGGCCAATTTTTATGATATTTGGTATGTAGGTAGCTGATACCTTGGATTAACTCATAGGGTTTGTATCCCGAAAAGAACGCAATTCTTGTAGGATTTCATCAAAAGTCTGATATACTGTGTATAAATAAACACACGCAAACGAAGTTGCGGGTTGCACTAGTTAAGTATAAAATAAAGCCTTTAAGGTCTGCGCAGATCAACTTTTGCTAATACATTAAAAACGCTAGCACACTTTACACAACCATATAAATCATTTGTACTGTTTTTTTATTCTACAAAATATTATAATGCTAAAACCTTTTTTCCATACTAAGCATTAGCTTTTTGTATCACTTTAGGGTTACGTATATGACCCCATTCTTTTATTGGGTTGGCATAAATCCAAACGGAATTCCATGTAGGATTTATGATTGTTTATACAATATAAACCTTTGGAAAAAAATGATTATGATTAAATATCCATATTAAAGCCACAAGAAGATTCTTATATGCAAATGACAGACCGATTGTCTCAGAAATCTAAGACTGCGGATTTGTCCTCACAATATCTTGTAGCTTACTGTAGGACAAATATCTTTCTTTTTTTCTTCGGCTTTTCTATATCCAAACTCCGCTTCTCTACTATTATTTTATGTAAGTATTGTACGCAACGTTTTGGGGGAGGTCTATGTCCAGCAGTAGACTTCTTGTGGCTGAGATGATGATGATGACCCAACTTATCCCTCCATATCCTTCTAGGCCTGCACTTGTGCCTCGTAAAGTTTTTTTGGAACGCACTGTTAGTAGCTTTATCTATAACTAGCTTTTTTGCCCGCGACTTCGTTCGCGTGAAGTTTCGGACCCGTTCCCGTGGGAACCACATTGAATTTCGGGAAATGCTATAGCCTATGTCACTCCCTAATAATGTAGCTTTCTACTGGTGAAAGAATTTTTGAAATCGGTCCAGTAGTTTCGGAGCCTATTCAATTCAAACAAACAATCAAATCTTTCCTCTTTATAATATTAGTATAGATTGGTTTTTTTTACACAATATAAATTTTCATATTTGGACACACCAACAAAAAGAGAAATTAAAAGTTGGTGGCTTTAACCGAAGTTCTATAATTAAAATCCATCAATCGAAGTGGATTTAGGAAGTTTAATTACAATTTAGACAAAACAATAAACTTGGCTTAATATTTAAATTAATTGAGTCTGTAGTAAATCGATGCTAGATGTAGAATAGTGGTAACCAGCTTGAAATTTAATGGTCAGATGTATTGTAGTTTATTTTGGTCGTTTACACTACAAAAATACACAATCCTCTAAGTATTATTGTTACAATGAATTCTAACAAATTCTTATAAATGTCGAAACGAAAATATGTCTTCGAATCGACTCCATCTGAGACCAGGCTTAATAGACCAAATAAGTCCTTTATTGAAATTCTTCGAGTTGTCACAAATTCGGGTTATTATTTTTATCGAGTTCAAAAGGACGCGATTACATAGTTCCACTTCATATTTCATGTTTTTTAACCGACTTCAAAAAAGGAGGAGGTTCTATGTTTCATTGTATATTTTTTTTTTTTTTTTTTTGTATGTCCGCCGATTACTCCGTCAATTCTTGACCGATTTTCAATATTCTTTTTTTATTCGAAAGTGCATACTCCCAAGTTGGTCCCATTGTCACCAAGTCAGGATCTGATGATGGGATCCCAGCCAAATCGAGGGCAACCCTCAGATTTTATAGGCACGTACAACGCGTTACTTATGTTTTCGTAAGTTATTCATGTTTTTACGTCTGGAAGTCATCATCCCATGTTGGTGAGGTGATGATGGAAGGTACAACTCTTAAACGGATAGGAGTTAGAGGATGATTCTTTAAGTATTGTAGGTATGTATTAGATTAGACCATTTGTTTTTTTTTCCATCATAACTTGTCACCAAATCAGGATCTGATGATGGGATCCCAGGTAAATCGAGGGCACTCCTTAAATTTGGTAGGCACGTACAACGCGTTACTTATGTTTTCGTTAGCTATTCATGTATTTAAGTCTGGAGTCATCATCCCATGTTGGTGAGGTGATAATGGAAGGTACAACTCCTAAACGGATAGGAGTTAGAGGATAATTCTTTAAATATTGTAGGTATATATTAGACCGTTGATTATCATGATGGGAACACGTGTAAACAAGTGACTCTTGAGTGACGATATTAGGAGGCTTACTATACCATAAAATTGAAATTCAAGCACCAGCTATTAGCACCGAAGAGGAAAAGGTTGCTTCACACCATGAATTGCAGTATAGTGTATTATGAAAGTGAAATCGCTTATTCAGAGAGTAGGCCTTCTCAAGTTATAATGTTACACATAGTCACAATTCGTATCAATGTTAATAGTAGTTAATACGAATAGCTTATATATGTCGTCTCGTATGCAGATCAGTCAATCCGGCCGATCGAGATCTGCCGGTATATCAAATCTGTCAAATTTTCATATGGGAACTTTTGGTTAGGTTAGGTTAGACTTGTGATTATTTATCAACAGCCGAGCGAGCGAAGCGAGCGAGGCTCGACATAGTATTCGAAAAGGACTGCTAAAAAGTGAGCTAAAAGTGATGTGTACAAACAAACAGACAAACAAACAGACAGTACTTATACAGACATACCAGGGTTTACTGTTTCTATCAGACTTCTAAAAAACCGCTGTATAAAATGCACTAAAAAGTATTAAATAAAAAAATTTTATAAAAAAAAAATAAACCGACTTCAAAAATTAATTTAAATAATATATAATTTCATGTGCTAGGTACCTACTGTTCTAATTGAAGTCGGTGCCAACCAAACGAAATATTACCTAGGCCACATGCATGAATGGAAGGCTGTTTACGACGAGTACGGGTGATCGCGTCGGCGTGGCACCGACTTCAATTAGAACAGTAGGTACCTAGCACATGAAATTATATATTATTTAAATTAATTTTTGAAGTCGGTTTATTTTTTTTTTATAAAATTTTTTTATCTTGACAAACTTTCTATTGAACTACTGATTTGTTTGTGTAACATCGGCGCCAGACACTACAAATGTTTGATCACTTCTTCTTTGTCAATTCTTATGGATAAATGCTCAAACTTTAAACAAAACCCATGGTGTACATAGTGCTCCTACACGCTAGCAAACCGGCCGCCTGATGGAATGTGGTTACCGCTGTTTTGATGAATCTATCATCAGTACCAGAGGTGCCACCAATATATAGCCTTTTTTTTGTTTAATGTCAGGAAAATGCATTACTGCAAATCCCGCCACTTGGGGAAGCGACGGGGTTTGTCGGGCTCACCTCTCTAGCCAATGAGGGATACCGACTAAAAACCTGACTGTCTGCCACATTCTCCGCCTTCACGTGGCGGGGTCGCGGGCACTGGTGATACTTCCGCAACCCCGGAATGACCAATATGTAGCCTGCTAAAAAGAATTAATATTATCTCCTGTGCCACTATACATTTTCAAAGTGCACTCGCCATGTCAAAGTTAATAATAATTGGCTTAGGTTAATTCTATAAAATAAAAATATTCCGTAAAATATTCTATTCACTAAAAATGCAGTTGCGTTTTTTATATATTATCGAAAATCATTGAACTCGCCAGGAGAATCATTTAAATGAATATTCATGTCGACTCGCTAGGCGTGTCGATGGCACTGAATGTGTTAAGTGAAACTGTATGTAGCGCCAGCTTAAAGTTTTAGTAAGCTCTGTGATAGGTGATAGTAAAACATTATTTGCTTATTCTTCGCTATGTTTACGGTGGCCTTTGTAGAATATGTTTAACATTCAGATGCTATGAAATTGAGGATGGGAAGGCCAAGGGCGCGAAGAGCAATATTGGGGATTCCATGAAATACTTGTTTACTTTTGTATCTACAGTCATTCGCTTCGAGTTTCTCTAAAGGAATATTATTTTTGTAATATTGGACTATATTTTTATAATGTTTATAGTGCACAAACGCATTTTAAACTTAATACTAGTACTTAAGTAATGAACGGATCGATATGATTTTTTATTGGGGATAGTTTAAGGTCTGGAGAGTGACATAAGGCTACCTTTTTCCCACGGGATAAAGAGATTCCCATGGAAAAAATTATTGACGTTTTCCCTTGACCATGCGGGCGGAGCCGCGGGTAACAGCTGGTAATGTTATAAAAATAATCTTTACTAATATTATAAATGAGAAAGTGAGTTTGTTTGTTTGTTATTCCTTCACGGCTTGACTAAGCAGCCGATCATTATGAAAATTTGCATACATATTGTTAGGGGTACAGAGTCCAACATACTTTTTATCCCGTGAAAGTATGTCGTTCCAATGGGAAAATATTTTTTCTACAATAGAGGGCGCTGTATCGGCCAACAGATGGCGCCACAAGTCGCGCTATGGGTTGTTTTGTTGTCAAACGAGATCTATGTCATAAAATTAACGCGAGCGAAGCTTTTATTCATATTATAATGTGATTTAAAACATAGACCTTTCTATCCCCTATCTATATATTATATTGTGGGATACCGAAATACGTAGTCTGCAAAGTTTAAATGTAATTTAGAACAATCCAATGTATGTTGCCTTTGAAATGATATTTATATAGAATGTTTAATTTTATGAGTTATTTATAAAGTTTTTCGAAACTTAAAGTCATACGAACTAACCCACGGGGAATCCTTGAATAGAGTCGGACCAAAAATGTCATCGTTTAAAGTCACATTATCAGCCAGTTTCTGATACAGAATTTAATTTCAATTTCATATTTAGTCTCGAGCAACTCTTGTTTTCTTTGGTTTGACAGTTAACTTTAAAAATGGTTTTGAGCAATTCACCATATGATATGTCCGCCAAATTCATTCAAAACTTTTTAGTTATTTTTGCGTATTAAAGTTTTTTTAAATATTTTATTCGTTTTAGAACACCGATCAATATGTATTATGCTAATTTCAAGGAGTCATTTTGACTTTCACAGGATTGATTAAATTTTAATAACTAATAAGTGTAATGACTTTTGATGTTTGTGCAACGAGTGAACTATGACTTTGGGAGTTAAATGAATATTTTAAGTGTAGATATGGCGTGAATTCTGAAAATAATATATCATAGAGAAAATTAGACACATCAGTATAATCGTAATATTAGTGAATAGTCTGTTTTTTTTGTCTTTGCTAATTGTTAAGATAGAACAAAATTAAGAATTGGACTCGACTCGAACTCATGCTACAAAATCCTATGTGCGATTTTGTTCTACAGTCAAGAATTTTGTATAAACTTCTTGTTGGCAAATAAGACTCCTTAACACTTATATATAATATATATAGAGGAGAGATACTAGGTGGTAGTATTGTACCTAGTCTTATAGGGGGTATTTATTACTATAGAAAAGGAATTGCCCTATTAGCACGCTAGTATTGACTATGAACGTAGTATCGCGAACCCGACGTTATCCCGTTTAAATATAAAATGAAAATCTTTTCAGGGTTAAATATAAAAGATCTAATTTTTTATAGCATGTGACGTAATAAGGGACTTTCCAACGTGGAATAATTATATGGACGGTCGCGGACACGATATGAATTGTAAACGAAATGGACATGGCCCGGGAAAACTTTGGCGTAGCTGTTTGAATCCCTTGAGATCCTTTTATTTCGTTATGATTTCGCGTGTCCTTTCCTCAGAGCATTGCATGCGTATCAACATATTGGAGATCGCAAGAGGGATTGACGGAAACAGCTACATTGACCTATATCCATCTGTTCGTTACTATATTCCCTGGCCAGCGATTTAAAAAACCAGATTCCTGGTCAATTCTTCCCACACATTACCGCGATATTTTCTGTATAGATTTTGTACAGAATTAGGTATCCTACTAATATTATAAAGGTAAATTATAAAGGCAAGTATGTTTGTTACTTGTTCACGCTGCTCAAATGGCTGGACCAATTATTGTGACATTTGGTAGGTAGCTGTTACCTTGGATTAACACATAGGGTACTTTTTATCCCGAAAAGTACGTGATTCCCGTAGGATTTGGTCAAAAGTTTGGCGCTGCTGTGCATAAAATTTATATAGCAGGAGCTAGTAAATTTTTAATTGATAGAAATCAATTAGAAAAATAACGGAAACTTTAGTGTCAAATATCCTTCAAAACCGCGCAATTTATGGTTCAGCTAAACTTTGTTGACGACGCGACGACGTGTGAAATGGACACTATTTAAAATAGAGCAAATTAAAAGCTTGACATCGCCTAATATTATTCCTCCGTTATTCCCCTTGTTATTCCTATCTCTGTCTATTTATTGCTGTCCCGCTCATTCCCCTTGATAATGACCTTGACCGGAGGAACACAAAGGAATACAATGAAAATATTGCACTCCATTCGCGAACTTTTTAAGTGTCACTCTAGTTTACGGATCGCTTGGATCGGGTGTAGACTCAACATTGTGTGAAAACTGTCGCAAATTCAAGCAACTAAGCTTGGTATTTTTGTAAATAAGATTTACTGAATAAACAACTTTTTACATTACAACTGACATCACAGTATTTTTAGCAGATAGTTTTCGTAATTTTAATGAAGTAACTGTTAAGTAATCTGTGAGCATGGTCAACGCTTTAGCTTTATTGTTCAGGTTTCCTTTTCCTTATACATTGTCTCCTTATTCCCTTGTAACAGACAACGCATTTGTAACGTCTCTGGTATAACTGATGTTCATAGGTTGTCGTAACCACTTTCCATCAGGAGTCACCCCATCGCTTGCTATTTGCTTGCGGTATAACTTTATAAAAGTTGAGAGAACAATGTTTGGGAAGATGCAATAATGATACGGCAACCTCGCATATTACAAATTCTCAACGGTCCACAGATCTTAACGAGTTTCGATTCTAATGTGTATGATTTCATATTTTGTTGTTACTCATTGTTTCTCAAATCAGACTTTGTCTCCGTGATTCAAAGGGCACGTTAAGCCATCGTCGGTCCCTTCTGTTGTCGTTAAGCCAGTTTTCAAGCCGAGGTGTCCTGAAAATACTGGCCTCTGCCAATCCGCATTGGAACAGCGTGACAGAATACCATCTTATCGATTGAAGGGAGACCCGTATCCCTGCATTGGGATGATTATGTGGTGATATATTTATGATGAGACTATCTAAATTGAGGACCTTCTGCAGTTTTGTGGATGTATTTATGAAATGCAAGGTTACTACTTATTTTATAAACTGTCAGCTTACTGAATTCTTCGACCCTTATTTCTTACTAGCTGACCCGTGCCCACTTCGTTGGGCATAATGTTAAAAGCCTTTTTATTTTTTGTTTTTTTTATATAACCTATGACACTCAGCAATAATGTGGCTTTCTATTGGTGAAAGAATTTTTAAAATCGGTTCAGTTGATCCCGAGATTACCCCTTACAATTTAACAAATACACAAACTTTACCTCTTTATAATATTAGTATAGATAAATATATTATAAATTTTCAGCTTACTGAGTTCTTCAAACATTATTTAAAAACACTTATGTTGAAAATAGCTAATGCTGAACACAAACGATTTCTTATTATAGTTACAGCAACAGATGTTATTCATAGTTGATTTGTCCTCCCCCAAGTTATTAAACTAACTTTTATCGTCAACTGACGACAAAGTCTGTCAACAGTTCGATCCGAACTTAAATAAAGGAGGCATGGTGTTAGTAATATTGACCTGAAAATAATAAATGCGTACAATTAGTCTAAAGGACGCTTATTAAAGCGATTTCTATAGATAGTTTTTGGATCTGAAAACTGAATGTACTTTTTATGAAATAAAATAATTTACTGAATGCAATGCTCATGAGGTGACTCTGACTAGGTAAATTCTGTCGAGGTTCTTAATAATGGTGCTAATTCTGTTGTACATTTAACTAGACTAAACTAATTTTGACAGAACCAAAGGTGTTGTTGTCCTTCCTTGGTTTACAATTAGTGACAAGGATAGCCACACTTGTAGTCCTGTCAAAATTAGTTTTGTCTAGTGAAATATACAACAGAATTAGCACCAATAAATACCAAATATAGTTTTTATGCCCATTGAACCGTATCACTCTCAGCGGAACACCACTTACTGTTGTAAGATTAAAAGGATAAAGGATGCAAATTATTTTTTTATTAACTTGTAAGTAATTCTATCTTGTTTGAACAAATAGGTTTAGAAATGATGACGAAACACAGAAACGAAGTTACATGCGTAGTCGTCACTTAAGGGTTTCGCCTCAGGGATTTCATTGGGTTTGAGTGAGCTCTTAAAGGCGGGAGTCCCGGGGAGGTTCAGCTGACGTCATTTTTGTACATTTGATTAATGTGCGGCTTTTTATTAGCCAAAGCTTGTTTCAACTTTGGAATTGTTTCATAATGGCCTTTCAACTTTTAGGCTTTGTTGTTGATAGAATACATAATATAATTGGTGATTATAATAAAGTTACGCAATTTGCACATAAGACAATTATTCGTTTGCCGAAACTCCTGGTTTGTTGAAATTGGACAACATTATACAATTCGTCAATTAATGTCTAATTATTTTCTGTGCAAGAATTTGTGAGTAGGAAAATTCATACTCTTTGTTAAATATGTATACCTAATATTGTACATGATATAAGGTTAATTTCTTTCGTTTTGTTATACAACTATGATTAAAATTGTTCCTCCATTTTGTGAAACCATCGAGATCCTATCTTTCCTGTGCAGAACTACCCAAAAATACGTATATATTTTTGGTTTCTATTATAAAAATCTGTACCTACAAATAAATTATTTAACAACTGATCCAAAACAATGTAACAAAGAAACATCTCTTGATATTTCATTAAGGATCAAACTTCTCCCATTTGGGTCGCGTAGTACAAGTTTCGATCAGATACAAGTTTGAAACAATAAGTCATGTGGTGAGCTCATATTGGGTCCAATTTCTCTTACTAGCTTCTAACGAATTCCCGTTTAGTTTAAATACTTTTTGGTATTTTTTTCTGTCACAGCGCAGGCAAACAAGCAATCTTGCTCATACAAAATATAAAAAACGTGTCGGGTCACTCACAATGTAGGGGGGACCCTACATTGTGAGTGACACGGGAGTGTTGGCTATGCTTTTCTTGCTTGCAGATGAGTACAATGCCATATTCTATGACATTTGTACGTTTTTGTCAAATAAATTTTACTTCATAAGTTCGTCATTACTTGGTAACTAGTTGTGCCTACTTAACCGTTATAGTTTTCCTTGTAGGTTAACTATTTCTAAATTTAAGACTTTCGGAGATAGAGGGGGGGGGGGGGGGACCACCGTGCAAAACGAAAATTGACACGTTAAATATCAAAACGGATATTTAACGCAAACGGATCATTGTATCGGAAAATGATCTTCCCACACCCTTATCTAACGATATCCCACAAGATGGGGTTGGTGCGAAAAAAAAAATCATTCCCACTTTACCTGGCAGCCAACCCAAAAAAAATATTTTTCAAAATTTTGTTCTACCACTTTGTTAGCATAGTTAATACATGCCAAATTACAGCTTTCTGGCATCAAGCATCTAGGCGCTAGACCGCGGACGAACAGAGGGACAGACGGACATGGCGAAACTATAAGGGTTCCTTGTAGTTTACTATGGAACCCTAAAAACGAGATAGCGCTTGAGATTGAGCCTTTTTTTTGTTTATAGACAGGGAAATGCATTCATATGGCGCGAATTTTTACGTGCGAGCGTCGCGTAAGCATCACGTAAAAACGGAACTATTTGTAGGGGCTTAAAGAAATTTGATTTTTAATTATTTTTTAATAATGTACATTTTATATCGATCAAAAGCAAACGCACACACGTAGTACGCGTGCGCGACGCAATCGCGACGCGGGCACTTAGCGATCGCGATACGAGTGCTGTAAAAATACGTGGCGTGTGAATGGGGCCTTACTGTATGCCCCGCCGCTGGGGAAGCGGCGCGCGGGGGTATGTCCGTATGTCCGGTCGGGCTCCTCATTTAAACCACTTGAAAATACCGACTAAAACCACTGTCACACTGAAGACGAGCCTGACGACGTTGAGATTGAGCTTAGATTTTAACTATTTTTATTACGAGAATAGACCCAATTACCACCTTATTATGAGTGGTTATCCCCGCCTTTCAAATCAACATTAGTAATAATGGAGGCGCTAACAAAGGGTTGCCTATTACAAGGAAGGGAATTGGGAGAAGAGAGAATAAGGAGAAAGGAATTAGGCTCTCAGACTCACCAAACGTAACGCAACAGCAAATTTCACTATAAATAAATAAATATATAAGGACAATCACACAAAGATTCAGCTAGCCTCAAAATAAGTTCGAAACTTTTGTTATGAGATACTAACTCAACGATACTGTATTTTATAACAAATAATAGATAAACATCCAAAACCCAGGTCAATCAGAAAAAGTTCGTTTTTCATCATGACCCGACCGGGATTCGAACCTGGGACCTCCTGGGTGGCGGTCCGGCGTGGTAACCATTACGCCACAAAGGTCGTCGTATGTCCGTTAATCTGTGTATAACATCGCACGTAGTGTAACAACACGCGCCAGTGGTTTCCCCGCTTTATTAAACGAATTCTTCCCGCTAGGCGATTGGAAAATTCCCCCAGCTCGACCACTGGGAATTCGATTATGCCTGTCGTATGCCTGTCTTGTTTCGGCCTGATGGGAATGAACTGTTGCTTATAATGCACGTTTTGTTTTTATGACACACTTATTTTTCGTAAACACTGAAAAAATCAAGAAAAGTTGTAATGTATGAATTTTCTAACAAAATAACAATTTTACTACGACGCACGAGGCTTTATACGACGTACGTGCGAAAATAAAAATTACGTTAGAAAATTATTTATTTTATTTACGTATGCTCGGCTATCCTGGATATATTATGTCGACTGAGATTTGAACTCAACAAAACCTCTGAATTGATAGAATAAAAACCTATCTGTATATGTTAATGACTCGGTATGGTAGATAGTCCTTATGATTAAAGCCAATTCTATGAAATTTTATTTTAAAATTTTCGATTTACCTATCTACACGATGATTATGTGTGCTATTCATGAACAACTTGATGAATAGAGTTACGATTTTCGTTTTTTGGGTGTCCACGTCCCACTGCAGGGCAAAGTCCCCCAACTCTCCAATACTCTCACTTGAACTTGTATGTCTGTGCACGCCAGTCACTTATAATATTTTGTCTTGTCCACAGATGTCTTGTATCAAAACTGTTCGACGTATGCTCTAAGTCAACGCCAGAACAGATGGAGCAGCTTGAAGAGATCCGCATACCTTGGGGCAGCGGCATCGTCGGTTACGTCGCGGAGAGCGGGGTCAGTGTTAACATACCTGATGCTTATAAGGTGAGTCTTTGTTGGTAATACCGAACCCTCATTACATTTCGCTCGCATTCAAATTTCCCAAAAGTGAACCATCGTCTAATGAAAAACCTATTTTCTCAGATGATACAGCTATCTACCTCCGTTACTGAAAAGCTTAAGTGTAGAAAACATGATAGATTTTAGGACAGGTGCACGCTCTCGGAGCATAAAGGCTCTACCACACAGGCGCGTTTTTAACGGTCGATAATATCGGTACCGTTATTGCGATATCTGTTTTCAGTACATTTTGTATTAGGATGGCCATGGAGTAACACACTGCTGCGATAATAACGCCGCAATGGAAGTAGGACGTTGCGTTTCTCCGTCCTGCGATATTCCGATAGGAGTTCTAGAACGTTATTGTGCCAGGTCGCAAACGACCGTACACACACCTGCAATTATAACGTTAGTACAAGACGCTCTCTCGTAATTTCTTACGGGAAATATCGGACGATAAAAACGCAACTGTGTGCAAGGAATCGGGACGCAATATCGCAATAACGCATGCGATATTATCGTCCTGTAAATACTCGCCTGTGTGGTAGAGGCTTAAGACGCCAGTTTTCATACACTGTAAAGTGAAGCAAGTGTTAAGGCGCGGTCCCACTGCTGCGCACGCTGTGCACGAACACGTGGGCCACGTGGCACATTACAGCTGCGTGGATGACTACGTGGGTCTACGTTTCCACAGCGTGCGCAGCGATGTGCACGCTTTGTGGAACAAGCTGTGTACCGCATTCACTGCGTGCATGGCGTTGACAGCGTTGAACTATGTTGAGCAAGCTATGCGTGTAACACACGTGCGTAGCCTCTTCATGCACAGCAGTGGGACAGCGCCTTTAAGCGCTCGATTGTTGGAAGCTTCAAGATTTGTCGCGTCTAGTGTATCTCATGTTTGCAAACCCTTGGGACTTCAAGCTGTTATGTTGAGTCTATTTATATGTCCACTAGTTCGTTTTGTACTGTACTGATTGTAATGTGTTTGGGGTTGGATGAAAAAGGATCTATGTTTTACTAGTGAAACCCGAGCAACTTCGTTTGCGTATATTTATTAATGCACAGCAGCGCCACCTATATCAGACTTTTTATCAAATCGTACGGGAATCGCGTACTTTTCGGGATAAAAAGTACCCTATGTGTTGATCCCAGGTATCAGCTACCTACATACCTGTGAAGTAATAATGTTGTATACATAAAATGAGTTACTAATACCTCATAGACAACTTAAAAACATTAGTGTTTGTATACTGTCATAAAATGTCTTGTCAAATAATACTAAAATAAAATGATCAAGTTAAATAATTAAAAACTTAATAATACCAAATATCCAGCTAATTGAGCGTGAAGAAGTAACCAACATACACATAACTTTCGCCTTTATAATATTAGTAGGATTAGTCTAGACTCTAGACTTTAAAACGAATTCGAAGATACTCTTAATGAAAGCAAAATAAATTATTTGTGGATGTCAATAGCTAGGTAAACATAAGACAGTAGGTAAACGTTTAATAATTTTAGGTGTATATATGTACCGTAATGAAGAGTTTGACCTAGGCATTAAAATAGCACAGGTACGTAAATAACAGTCCATGGTGTGGTAGGCAGGTTTCAATTCAGGTAAATTCGCTTTAATTTTCTCCAGTATCTCTTAAAATACCAACGGTAATGAAAATTCACATTCAGGAACGTTAAAATTCTCACCCGGAAGATATTACGGTGGTCTAAATAATTACGTAACACCCAGGTTTCGGTGACATTTTTGAGATTTACTGCTAGGTAATTTTTTTTATGTTTTCCCTTAAATCCTACTAATATTATAAAGGAGAAAGTTGTGTGTATGTTTGTTACTTCACGCTCAAATGGCTGGGCCAATATTTATGATATTTGGTATGTAGGTACCTGATACCTTGGATTAACACATTGGGTACTTTTATCTCGAAAAGTACGCGATTCCCGTAGGATTTGATCAAAAGTCTGATATCGATGGCGCTGCTGTGCATAAAATTAAACGCGGGTAACACCGCGGGCAGCAGCTAGTGTTTTATAAACCAAAACTCCGAAGATCAGTTTAAAGAAATATATAAAGAAAGGGAAAAGTTTAAATTTTTTGTTTCGTCCAAAGAAATGAAACGTAAAAAAACTACACAAGGACAGAATGTGCCAATTATTGGGTATGGTTGTTTTTTCAAACACAAAAAGTCCACTGCTGGACACAGGCGTCCCCCAAACGTGTCCAGTGCGGTGCAACCGTTCGGAAACGGTTTATTGAAATATTTATTTCTTGTTACATTTAGATCAAAGAAGGTCTTATGTATTAAATATAATATTATACAGGTGTGCAAACGATATTTCCTGGAGTAGAGTACCTACCTATTAATGTAATCCCATAAACAAACAATCAAACGTTCTTGGAAATTGCTTAATACTCCACCGTAATTAATTTAGCTATACGTGCTTATTTACTCTTGATTGTGTTAATAATTTGTTGTTATAACGACGGAAAAGCTCGAGATTAAACCCATCTAAATACTCACTGAGGTCGTTGTTGGTTAACCTGCGAGTACGACAAGCGCCACGCTGACATTGAGCTCCTTTCGACGACCTTCGTGACCGCCAGACCGCCACCCAGGAGGTCCCGGGCTCGAATCCCGATCGGGTCATGATGAAAAACGAACTTTTTCTGATTGGCCTCGGGTCTTGGATGTTTATCTATATAAATGTATTTGTTATTAAATATAGTATTGTAAGAGGAATGATGACGCGCTCCTCGTGAAACGTAAACATCCCTCGTCGCGGGCAGCGGGACGTGGTCAACTAACTACTCTTGCTGGTACCTTCGAGGGTAAAGGTCGCGTTCGTGTGTGTGCATTGTGAATGGTGTGAAAGTGACTGTCGGACATTAATTAGTACTTAAGTTAAATAGATTACTTGAAAACGTTAGGTGTAAGTACTTTTGTATTTTTAAACTCGTGAAGTCGTGACTCGTAATAAATTAGATTGATGTGCCTATAATTCATTTGTTTTTGTTAATATCTTAGCTATCTATTTAAGGGGTATTTTAGTATCGTTGAGTTAGTATCCTATAACAAAACAACATTAAAATTTGGGGCTAGCTCAATCTGTGTGATTTGTCCCATATATTTATTTATTCTTAAAAAAATATGAATATTCCACTAATCTGATGATAGTTTCCATTTGAAATAGAATATCTTCAAGTTCTTATGGCTTAGGTAGCAGGTGATTCTTTTTAAATCTTAGAAATTCACTTGCGTTTTTAGATTATACTTTATTTAGAAAATAAAATAATATCAACAAGGCAATTTAAAAATCACCGCACACTTTATCTGATTGTTTCACAAAGGTACTCGCTTTTGTTTCTCCCATTTGGGAAATGTAGGAGAGAGCAAAAAATGAAACGATAATACCCTTTTACGACTGCCATTAAACAATGACAGTGGCAGGGCTTGCTACCCTATTATACGAACAGTTTACGTTGAACCCTGACATGGTATGAAACGTTTGGATGCATAACACTTTTTATTTTGGTGGATTATGTCTACGCATCATTACGGTATGATACGCGTACTCAAATGAACAATTTTCTGCAAAAAATTGTGTTTTTTTATTCAGTATGCTTTTTGTCGTCCTATCTAGACATGTTTTTATGATTTAGTTTAAATACTATTATATAAATAGTTTCGTCTCGTGCACCTTTGCGACAATAGTAATTATTATCATGAGCAATTAGCCTCTGACCGTGACTTTTAAAATCGTAAATGATCCCTTAATTATCGTTAAAAAGTGATTATTATGTCAACGTGAATGAGAGATCCGGAAGCCCAACTCCTTCCCTATCCCCTCTTTCCCCCTTCTTCTTTCCCTTCCCTTCCTTCTTCTTTCCTCCAACTTCCTTGGTGGACAACGCATTGGTAGCGCCCCTGGTGTTACTGATGTCCATAGGCGGCGGTGACCGCTTTCCATCAGGTGGCCCGCTTGCTAGTTTGTCTACTGTATGACATAAAAATAATAATTAAAAAAACGTTAATTTTGTATTCTGTTTAGCTGCCACTATGAATATTAACCTAGCGTAACGTAGAGTAATCGAGGAAAAAGAGAACACATTGACTAGCGAATCGCTGTACTCTCATAGCTAATGTTGTACACTCGCGACCCCAGCAGAGTTTATGCGTAGACATCAAAATGAAACGGGAGAAAGAAAAGAGCTGGGAGAAAGAACGAGTTTTATTTTGTTTTGCCTACTAAAGAGGTAGTTGAGAAACGCACACAACTCGAAATGATACACCGTTTGCAACGCACCATTCTATAGCTCCCATTATTAAAATAAATAATTATGCAAGTGAAGCAAGCACAAGAATAGAATATGAAGATATATCCAATACAGAAAAGGATACTATCATGCGAGACGCAGGGATATGTGGGCGCCCAGGGAATGTTACGATAAGATGAATCGTAAAATAGATGGCGCTGATACGCTGGTACGTGGTTAGAATAAAACAAGGGTTCTCGTATCTTACGCTGAAGTCCTCACAGATTTATAACGTGTTTGATATGAATGGGCATTATAATTTATCAGCGGGCGCCCCCTATTTTGCCCACTCAATCTTGGCATGATTTCTGGGATAAAATCTACACTATATTCTTTCCGGGATCTCAAATTGTTTCCATAACAAACGTCTGAATCGATAATAGTATCCTTACTAATGATATAAATGCGAAAGTCTTGGCTGACTGTTACGTCTTCACGTTAAAACCGCTGTACCGTTTCAGATGAAAAGTATGGGGATAGTTTAAGACCCGGGTAAGGACACATACGGATATTTAGTTAGAGTATAGTCTGTAAAGACTACCTAAAAGTAACAATCCAATGTCGATCGAGCGGAACTATTTTCAAAAGTCTCGTCAAAAAGAGTTTTGAGAATAATTCCACTCGATCGGATATGTAAAGAACATCAGTCGTGTCGATGAGTGGAAAACGACGAATTATTGGAATCTTCATAGTTCTTCCAATTTATCTTTCAATTATGTGCGTGTTGGGAATTTTTATAGACTTAAGCACTGTATGCAAGTCATGGTTCAATAAATTTTTGAACATTTTACCAACAGGAAGTAATTTTCTTATGCTGAACCAGTCTTGTAAGAAGACATTATGTTTTATGAACGAGTGGTTTCGTATGGAGCGTACCGATTGGTATTAAAGATTAAACGATACCCTCATTTATATTGAAAATACAATCATTATGTTTGTTTTCTTGCAGATGATTGATTTTTATTTAGCAATGTAAACATGACGATAATGTTTACACATTCTAATTACAAGGCTAATTTTTACTCGGGCGAAGCCGAGGGTAACAGCTAGTACAATATAATTGTGAATTTACCACAATTATATTGTACTAGCTGTTACCCTCGGCTTCGCCCGCGTAAAAATTAGCCTTTGTTGGGCACTGTACCCCTGACAATACAAAGTTTCATAATGATCGGCTGCTTAGTCAAGCCGTGAAGGAATAAGAAACAAACAAACTAACTTTCTCATTTATAATATTAGTATGAGTGATCGTGATTTTTTTTCCTTTTAATTCCATTTGACTGGTAAAGTCATTATGTGTCTCGCATAATAACAACGTGAGAAATCCTGGAGTCCACTCCTCTGTATCTTCACATTTCTTCCTTATCCCCATTTTAAAAGAGCAAGTGCTAAGTTTCTTGCCAGTTTCTTCTTAGCACAAATCTGTCTTCTGAACTGGTGGTAGGAAAAAATTGGGACGATTCGAAAGAGCTTATATTAGGCCTATTTGATTATTTTTTTTTAAATATTTGAATTTGAATTTCCTACATTCTGTTTAAACATCGACAAACGATTCTGACACTCGACATACTCACTTTCGCTAGGAACGCAATGCTACTGTAACATGTCATATTTCCTAATAGTCCATAGTTTAAAGTCCATTTTTCGTACCAATTATGCCTTATTGGAAGGCTATGATATTCGTATTCGTACTTGATTGCTGCATCAAAAGTCATTGAGAACGGTCTATCTATACTTTATTCCAAGAATGCACAATTTGCACATAGAGTAGTCTAATGAAAGTAAAACGTAATTGGATTAAGTAATAAATTAAAAGAACAATTTATCAATTGAAAGATTTATTAAAACGGAGAATAATGGAAGTATCATCAATTATGATTAGCATTTCACAGAAAGAAATTCAATAACTCAGTGTCACAACAATTCATTTGAAATGAATAATAGCTTGGAAAGCTGATTTGTATCAAAAATGCATTCCTAGTGGACCGTCCACCAAACCTCGTTATTCGTACCAATACCAATTGTATCTTCAT
The DNA here is from genome assembly GCA_905163395.2 of Endotricha flammealis. Lineage (NCBI taxonomy): Eukaryota > Metazoa > Arthropoda > Insecta > Lepidoptera > Pyralidae > Endotricha > Endotricha flammealis. The sequence continues at coordinate 9,018,071 of LR990869.1, read as the reverse complement.
GGAATTTTTAAATGACAGTGGTCATTTTGCTTTTGTTTCCGAAATGGTAATAGTTTATAGAGTAGATTAATTTATAATTCATTTATTACTGTATACTCTGACAAGAGAACATGTTTGTGAAGACTTATTCTCTGAATAAAAGTTTTGAATTTGAAGACAATTATTCGCATGATTAATGTAACTAAATATCGCCTTCTACCGAGCAAAATAATTAGTCAAGTGTCACCTACAAAAGCCACGTAATTTAGCGGGTGTAATAAACAATTTGTACTTCAAAAAGTTGTAAGATCTTGTGTACAACCTTTAAGTTGTTAGTAGGGATTCCAGGTTATGAGAAATATAAAAAAAATGTGGTCACTTCCTTGTTTTCTCCACAGAAGATAATAATATGAAGCAATCAAATGTAAGGCCTATGTCTGAGATGATCAATTAAATATTACAGTTAAAAAAAGACAACAAGACGAACATTACAGTTTAAAAAAATAATACGATTGGTACGGATACTGAGGTGTGGAAGTCAGTCTAGTTATAAGATGTGTTGAGAATTGATTAATGACACCTCACACTGTCGTGAAAATATAAGTTGGCTATGAGAAATCACGCCAAACCCTCACTGCATATTTTCCATTACAATGCATTTTCTATCACAAAATTGATAGATGAAACCCTCATAATATTCTAAGCGGTATGGTATGGGGCTATCGCAAGGGGGGGGGGGGGGGGGGGGGGGGGGCTATACATCATATTACGGTACATTACGCGGTTTAATACGGAAACGGAGCTGACTCAGAAACTCTTGGCGTTTTGCTAGAATTATAAATGTACTAACTTAATATACACAATGTGTGGTGTACTAAATTATATTATGTACTATTAATATTATAAATGGATGTTTTCACATTCATAAATGTTTCAGTAATTGATCGCAAAATTAAAGGAAATTTAAATATAATTTTTTTTTTTTTGTGTTGTTAAACAAAGTAGTTTTTAGGATAACACTTTCCTAATTTATTATAGCGATTCGGGTCCACTGCTGGGCAAAACCTCTCTTCGGCACTCAAGCTTTTTTTTTGTAGTTCAATTTTGTTGAACTGCGAAAAATTTGCGCTTTTTGATCCTTTTCTGTACTAAAGTCTTTGAATTATTATCTTTACTGCTTTAGTCATAGAATTATTATCTAAAATATTTAGGGATTTACTCTATTGTATGTTATTCGAAAATACGATTATCTTGTAGTTTGTTCGATAGAAAATAATAAGTTGTCGGTAGTCTTTTTTACCAAAAAATAATTAAACACGAGAGACAGAACAAAGAGTTTTACCACTTAGGTAAAACTCAACAAATTCGACCCGTGTATTTCAAATCCGGGTCCGGAATCCGGAATCTGGATCAGGAAGAATCCATTCATCAACTTGATACCTACGGATTCCAGTTCGGTTTAGATTTGCATACGATTTTGCATTTACTCAGAATTACATTGCATTCTTTGTTAATTTGCATTTATTCATTGGGTTTATTAATGTTTTTATAATTTTGATAGATAGGTATGTTTTGTGGAAATATTTTATTTTAATGCATAATTATTATAATATCTCTTTTAAGCCTAAAAATAAAAAAAATATCGTCAATAATTAATTGTACACGTTATTTATTGTGAGGGGGTTAAAACACTATAAACTGTAAAACACACATAAGACGTAACGAAATCGGTTCAGGAGCGGTGCATGCACTCGACGGCAACACACGTGTGGGTCGGGCGAGGGGTGAGCGAAGTCAATATCTTGACGCGTCCACTTCGCTCTCGACCCGCTCTCGTCATTAGTATGTTTTACATTTTATATTTTAGCGAAGGTACGGATTTTTAAATAGCATCCTTTGGACTTCCACATTACAAAGGAAACTGGTTTCTCCTTCTGAGAACTTCATAGAATCGAAAATACAATTGGAATAGGTACCTAAGTATTTTAATTTAAATCCGAAATTCGCGAGTTTACGAATGATTGGTCTGACTTTGGATGGAGGCAGGAGAAAGGGGGATGCTTTTGTCCAGCAAAGGAACCTAGATAGCTAATAAATAAAACAAATTTTATTTATATTGCTTAATGTAAACTTAGTTTTGGCAACTTACGGAACTTTTTCCTTGTTATATCAACTGGAAATCCCAAACTAGATTTATAAATTTTATTGAAACTATAAAACTTTTCTTCCGTAGGCTTCATGCCAATTGCTAGAACTAAATACGTAGTACACTAGAAATTTGCACTTAGACATACAAGAAATAAGGTTGGCACTAGTGCTGCTATTCAAGAGAACGAGCTGAAATAAATTATTCCCACGACTCACGATAAATGGTGCGCTTAAAAATCCTATCCCTCTTTAGTCAACTCATGAATTTACTGATGTGAACTCGGATTTGTAAGTAACGTTTAAAAAGAATATGCCAGTAGTTGCATAGATTTTCGTTTTTATATGAAAAAATATCTTTGATCATCTCTTTTACTTTTTTTTTATTATGAATGATAAAGTTGTCATTTTCGAAATTGTCATTTTTAGTAAGTTGTCGCCTTAGGACGTTGTCGTTCTCAGCCTGAGAGCGTTTTAGGGAACTTTGAACACCAGGGACGCTGCTTGGGCTTCGGGATCTTTCACTCACCGAATGAAACGCATTGCTGCTTTACGCATATATTCTGTGAGTGGGTGGTATTTCCCCGGTAGAGAAAATAAAACCTCAGTCTAAGTGCGCATCCTTGGTTCTTATTTAAGCTTAAAATCTAACTAATTCACCGTCTGCTCTCTACTCTGCGCTCTGTTGTCGTACTAAGCGAAGTAATATTTTAGTAAATCATGAACCCAGTTTCATTTACATCTCATTTCCATATTAGTTTTGCTTTTCAACACACCGAAACAGCTGTCTATTTCACTAAGTGCGCAACTGTAACATCTTATTATAGTATATGTATACAGTAGCACATGTTCAAACAAACTCTAATAGAGTCAAGGAGCAAGGCCATGTGGCACAAGCAAAAGAAAATGTCCGAAAACAGTAAAATTTACGTAAAAGTTAAAGTTACATTACGAAAAATTCCGGATTTACGAGATTTTTTTTCGGTTTCCATATAAATCGCAAGGCATTAAAACGTATAGGGTAACGTGAAATTTGGCAACCGACATGTAGCAAAAGTAAAGGAGAAAATCCAAAAACGTTTTTGTTTAGGTAACAAAAAAATGTGATCCCATACCAATTTGCACCGCGTCTTATACTGATGATGTAGAGACACCTCCAAGTTTGTACGGAACCCACGATTTCGAGTCGCACATAAACGGATATATTTTACTGACACTGACACTTTCGGCTTCGGGCTTTTTACTATGTCATGTGACACTTCCACTTATTCTTATATTAAGGATAGTTTATGAAAATAGATAGATACCTTTATTTTCTACACCGTTTACTACGTTTTTATGAGTGAAAAATGACGTGCTTATATGAAAATATTCCACTCTAACTGTAACTATACTGTGATATGGTAGATAAATGGATCGAAAACAAAATATGACTATTCATTTACTAAACAAACCATCCTATTGATGTAAGTTGAAGCATACATTTGAATAAACAGTTTGTTTTTGATTTCAACTCTGATGTCGTTCATAAATAAATAGTGTTACTGAGCAGCATCCGATAGCAGAAAGTTATTTATTGTATAAAATCCGCCGTGACTACGTCAGTACTTATTCTATGCAATTTTTTTACAATCCATCCATTTTGCGGTCTTTCTCTTCCAGTATATCCTTCCACATGTTCAAATAAATTCAAATAATTTCGCTAATATAGGCTATGTGGCAAACCGAACTCTCTTGTCATCTTTAAATTTTTTTAATACTTTCTCTTTATTGTTTCTATATGTCTATTTTTTATTGTCTCAAATTCATTTAAATTCTTACCTATTACAAATTTATCTCCATTTCTCCTTCAGTTCTTTCTACCTCACCATCCTCAATAGGCTATGTATATTTCCCGATTTTTGTTACAAAACCTAGAATGTTTCCCGATTTAATGCCGTCGAGTATTTTATTGGCGAAATGTCAATGCTGCGTGGCGCAAAATAAATGAATTCCTCATGCAAAACAAATCGTATAGCATTTCGTATAAAGGCTTCTATAATGTTTGCACGTCTATTGATTCAAGATTCTTATATAGTGGTTATAATGTTAAACTCTGACAATATTTAGTCATCTATAGATTCTATAGTTACATCTATTTCATCATTGATACCATATAAGATGAGTCCACATTCGCTAGTTGTATTGAGTCGCTATTTCAATGGAATTTGACAAAGCAAGTGATAAGTTTACTTTTGTGGTTGAGTTGGTGATTATGATGAAGCTACCATAACGACAACTTTTCAACAAATGTCACTTTTGAACAAATAACACTCGCACTGCTTAGACCCTTATTTTTTTTATGAAAGAGGTTGGCAGACGGTCTTGCGGGTCGCTTGATATTAAGTGATCATTACCCATGGAGACAAAGACACCGGGGGGTGGGAGTTGGTTCCAGATCTTTACTGTGCGTGGAAGGAAGTGTCGCAGGAATCGAACAGTGTGTGAATTGTTGCGACAAGTGTCATTTATGTTGCATAGAAGATACGTCGTTATTGTCATCCGTCCCCTGCCATCATTATATAGCCCCAAACAACAGTGTTGTGGAACAAAAGTATTGCATTCTATTTTTAATAATAATAAAATACTGTGCACTATTATACTACAAGGGAGCATCGGGGCATACATGTTGACTCCGAGAGCCCCAAACACACTGTCCGCTTGCTATATCGAGTCCCTTGGCGCACACAAGTCATACGATAGCCACAGACACGGTGCAACGCCCGTCGCCTAAAGCTAGTAAATTTCAGTATTCTAGACTCAGTTCTGGCTGTGATATGTTTATTTATTTATATTTTTATTGACCACAATACACAAAATTCTGATACAATAGGCGGACTTAATGCTAATTGCATTCTTTACCAGTCTACCATTGGGAGTGAAGAAATTCACTATTGCGGCTTAAATTAACTAATTAATTATGTTGTAATGGAAAACTATAGACTTTGACTATTTTAATCTACTTATAAATAATTGCTCTTGAACTAAATCACGCTTTATAAAAATAGTTAATGTAGTGTTTATTAAAATAATTTAAACAAATGGTTTATGTTCGATACTCGTAAAAGAACTTTACATTACATTATCACAGATACAGCCCACGAAAGTAGTGAAGACACAAACCGTCAGTAAACAGCGGCGTCGAATAAATAAAAGGTGCATGCGTGGTAAACTCCAGAAATATCCCTGTTATTATGAAAATACAGAGCTTCACTAAATCGTAAATATTTTAATGAGGGCGCTGTTTTCTACTCGTTTAAATAATGACTGTGATTCATCTGTGTTCTGTGTTAGTCTGCACCTACATTCAACGAATTTACAATTCTCATTTCCTCTGCCTCGAGAAAATTTTAACGTCATCCCTATTTTCATTGTTGCTGACTAAAGCCCGGTTTCCACTGTGTAACTAACTATGTATTCGTCGTTTTTCTTGAACCAAATGAAATGGTAAACGATGTAGGATCTAACTCAGTTTACATTTAATATTTTTACAGAAATGTAATACTTATTTGTGATAGATTTTCTTGTTTCTCTGATATAGACTCATGCATTCAAAAATTGTATTTTTGTTTCGATTACTATCCGTAGCATAAAATACATTATTAGATTTATATCTATTAATCTAATGGTAAATGTGGTAGAATTCTCAAGTGTATCAAAAAATCTGTATGTCTAACTTATTGCGCTCGATGATAATTATCGCCGTCATTCATTATGTCGCCTGATTAAACACATTCTAGGTCGTTCTCGCAGCGTCCGATACGATCCTCCAATACGATAATTCATACGTTTTCTGTTATCAATGATCTAGGTATTCATTTATCGCGCTTTTTAATAAAATATGAGTTCTATGACTGATTCTTCAGATGTAGAAAACGCATGATTGTGTGTCGTGGATTTGGAAAAACACCACCCTCCCTCAGAATATTAGCGTGAAGCGTTCATGCATTACGTTTGGTTAATGAGAGATCTCAAATCCTTTCCTATCCCTTTTTCCCTATTCCCTTCCTTATTGCGGGAAAAGTGCGGACGCTACTGATGTCCATAGGCGTCATTATTCCATCAAAAAAGTTCCTTCTGATCCGATACAACGATCCGTCTGTAATCGTTCTAGAGACAGAGCGGCGGATCATATCGGCTGGTATGCAGTGTCTTCTAATTTCTATAGGTACATTGGCTACGTAGTAAATCTTGTTTTCCATCAAATTTACTCTACTAAGGCTTGCTTTGAACATTGTGATTGTGAATTTACCTTTGCGTTCATTGATTCTGAAAGGAGACTGGACTGATATCTATGCGTCATCTTTTTTGGCTACAAGACCACTTTCTCAGCTAATCCATTCCATATTTGTGATGACTGTGACGTTGCCTGGCCCGCCTCCAAAACCGTGACCTTGCCAAGATTGGCAGTTGATGTGTGTTCACATATTCTCAGTTTATGAAAACAATTTACATATAAATGCTTCGGAAATCTCTCAAGATTAAATCACTGAGTGAATGTTAAGGTAAATGTGTATTTTGAACATCGCTTCGGTATTTGGCGAGTGTTTCTGGTTCATAAATTGTGAAAAAGGATGATTATGATTTTGTGATCTGTTTCTCAGGGACATAAATTTGTAATTTAAAAAAAAATTACAACAAAGAAGTATTTTTGCTATGTTGTTTTTCCAAATAGTTTAGTGTTTGGCCTGTACTTTTCGTCGTGGTATACCTAGATCTAAGGATAGGTGCAGAGAAGCTGATAAGTTGCCTGAAATTCCGATCGTGCTTGTGGTAGGAAATTGTTTGCCATTTATCATGTTCTGTCCCTCGAATAACCATGATGATGAATAGTCTTAATGGCCAGCCGTAAATCAAGGCATCGTATCTGAAAGTCATAAGTCACAACAAATACCTGTTCAGGGAGTTGCATAAAAAGATATTGAAGCTAATGACACGTTAAGAACTGCCTCTTTTTTAGGGTTCCGTAGTAAACTACAAGGAACCCTTATAGTTTCGCCATGTCCGTCTGTCCGTCCGCGGTCTAGCGCCTAGACGCTTGATGCTAGAAAGCTGTAATTTGGAATGTATACTCATATTAAAAATGCTAACAAAGTGGTAAAATAAAATTTTAAAAAATATATATTTTTTTGGTGCCTCTCCTACAGGTACATTGGGAATGAAAATTTTCGCACCTACCGCATGTTGTGGGGTATCGTTAGATAGGTCTGGGGTTAAAAACATCGAGGGTGTGGGAAGATCATTTTCCGACACAATGATCCGTTCACGAATTATTTACATTTGACGTGTCAATTTTTGTTTTGCACGGTGGTCCCCCCCCCCCCCTCTATCTCGAAAGTCTTGTGTTTAGAAATTTGAAAAATATTCATGGTAGTAGTCCATATAGTGAACCTACAAGGAAAACTATAACGGTTAAGTAGGCACTACTAGTTACCGAGTAATAGCCGACAAACTCATGAAGTAAAATTTCTTTGACGAAAACGTACAAATGTCATAGAATAAGGAATTGTACTCATTTGCAAGCAAGAAATGCGTAGCCGATACGGAACCCTACAATGTGCGTGGCCCGACACGTACTTGCCCGGTTTTTCTTCCTTAAATTGTGCTTCAGATTTAGTGTGTCATTAACTTTAAAATGTAACAACTCAGCATAATCTTCATGCAACAGCCTGACGACTAGTCGCAGCTGTTTTTGTTTGCACACTTTTTCATATTGTCGCGTTGCATGTGCTATTTTCGGAATGGCCTGAAAAGCAGGAAAAATGGGATAGAAAAAACAACGAATGAAAATGAATAAAATTGTATTGTTAAAAATTCATTTATATTTTTATTTAACTGCGTCTGGTTTTGGCGTTTTGTTAACAGAATTAATAAATATCAGTACGTGAGCTAAATATTGGGAAACAAAATGTTGCTGTAAAACGTCATGAACAAAAAGCGTACCTATTTAAAAGTTGGCATTGCACGAGAATACCAAATTGGTAATATTAAAAGCTATTTTTATAAAAGGAAAAAGTTATTTTGAACTATATTGAACTTCAGTATTGCAGTGTATTTATCAATCTTTATGAAAATGACGACCTCCGTGGCGTAATGGATACCACGCCAGATCGCCACCCAGGAGGTCCCGGGTTCGATCCCTGGTCGGGTCATGATGAAATACGAACTTTTTCTGATTGGCCTCGGGTCTTGGATGTTTATCTATATATGTATTTGTTATAAAATATAATATCGTTGAGTTAGTATCCCATAACACAAGTTTCGAACTTACTTTGGGGCTAGCTCAATCTGTATGAATTGTCCCTATATATTTATTTATTTATTTAAAAAAAAAAAAAAAAAAAAAAAAAAAAAAAAAAAAAAAAAAGAGCCTATGTTACCCGGGGGTAATGTACATTTCTATCGGTGAAAGAATTTTTGAAATGGGTCCAGTAGTTTTTTTTTTAAAGATACAAATCTTTGTTCTCTATAATATTAGTATAGATTTAGATTTTAGACGCATTAATACAAATATTATAGTCTCCCAATATCTCGCTCTATTGGTATAAAAAACTAAATATGGAAAGCAATTGAGAGAACACAGATAGGAACGACAATGGAATTTAATCAACAGGTTAGAGCAATAACAAATAAGATCTTATAGACAAAATAGATCATTCCAAGACGCCCCATATCCACGATAAGAGTGTTAATAAGGGAACATAATATTTACCCATCAATGCAAACAATCTACAACGAGACGTAATGCAATGATGTTAATGTTTATTTTATTATGCCACTGATATTGTGGTAAATATATTATTTAGCGATTCCTTTGTAAGGTAGACGCGACAATACGATTCATTTAAAAACATCAATACGAAGGTTACAAGAAGATCTTAAAGGATCTTGTACAATGTCTAAATGATAATGACCTGATTGAATTAATTAAAAGATTACATAGTTTTAGATGCCTCACCGCATATTTTTACCGTTGTGCCTCTTGTTTAGTCAGGAATAGAAACTGTAGATGAAACAGATTAAAAGTAAATTATGTAGTTCATAGACGACGGTGCACACCATTAGAAAGTATACTTCTTTGTATCAAAAGAACAATTTTTTGAACTTGTGCGACTCATACCTCACATAGGTAAGAGTAGCACAGGTTGAAACATTTAAAAAAAATTACAATAGCACATTTTAAGCGTATCTCTTGTTTGCTCTATATTATTTTGGTTTCCACAAAATTATGATTATCTATAGTAGATGAAACTTACTCCTTAATAAAAATGTAAGGCACCCACGAGAGAAAATAAAACTGCGCTGGGAAAAGTTGCACGGAATCGAATTTCATGCAGTGGTTTATGACTATTGAATGTCTGAAGACTTCTTGTTTTAAAACTGTTTCTATTTGCTGGAAAATTTGACTGAGTGTATCCGTGACTGGTAAACTTCGTTTTATTCTTTATGACTTGAAGAATTATTCTTCCATGTATTTGTTTTTATTGGGGTACTAGCTTTTCCGCCTGCGACTTCGTCCGCGTGAAGTTCCGGACCCGTTCCCGTGGGAACCACATTGAATTTCGGGATAAGCTATAGCCTATGTCACTCCCTGATAATGTAGCTTTCTACTGGTGAAGGAATTTTTGAAATCGGTCCAGTAGTTTCGGAGCCTATTCAATGCAAACAAACAAACAAACCAAAAAACAATCAAATCTTTCCTCTTTATAATATTACTTTAACATTAGTATACATATAATAATGTTTGGTTTGTTAATTTTCGTTATTGCTGAAAAAATAATTTTGATTGTGAATCTTTCAGCTATTTTAAATAATATCGTAAATGTGAAAGTAACTATTTATATTATAGTATTTACTAGCGAAACCCGCGCAACTTCATTTGCGTGTATCCCGCTTTCCCGTGGGAATTTTGGAATGTATGATACTTTAAAACCTTCCCCTTGAATCACTCTATCAATTAAAAAAAACCGCATCAAAATCCGTTGCGTAGTTTTAAAGATTTAAGCATACAAAGGGACATAGGGACATAGGGACATAGGGACAGAAAAAGCGACTTTGTTTTATACTATGTAGTGATATATATTTGTTTTTCTTTCACACCTTGACTCTGCAGCCTATTGTTATGTATATTGTCAATAGTGTCAGCATTATAGAGAAGGACATAGACTATTTCTTACCCGAAATTCTAATTCTATCAACTCATATAAACTTATATCTACGGTTTGGTTTTCTAAAATTATTTCAATCAAACTCGATTATTAGGAAGTCGGGAGTTATTTGACTAGTAAAGGTGTCAATACGGACATTAGAGTAGCGATTAATATGTTGAGTAAATGTGATAGATGCTAAAATTGTTACAGTAGTTGTGTTACAGGCTAATCCTGGCGAATTGTATAAGTCTATGGTTGTAGTGTTTTATTTGTTTTGTCCAAAATCCGTCATAATTAATTTCGTTGTTGCGTGGAATATTTGTACGAAAATGTTTTAAAGCGTTGGCTAGCGTTGCTTGTTCCAAAGTACATACTAAATTTTAACTCTGCTTCTATAAATGTATTGTGCAAATGTGACCTAGCTTAGTGAGATTTTGCAAATGTTAGCCACTAATATAATCACATTTCGTGGAGAAATTTTTATGAATTAAATTATCGTTTTAAAAATACTTGGCAAGTACAAGCGTACGGCTTGTCTTTTCTCTCTGTTTATGTACTAACTCTTCTACTACTTGGTGTGTTTCTGTAATTTGTGTCAATTTCGGATTCAGGTCATTTCCACGGGAACAATGGGGTTACGCAGGTGAAATTGCTGGCGTCCGCTAGTATAATAATAACAATTATGAAATACTTGACAATGACAAGAAGTAATAAAAAAATTAAATAAATATAGTCGAATAGAACCTCGTTTAAAGTCCATTGAATAGTCATGGGAATTCAGTTTAATTTATGTATGCAGCAGATATTGTTCATGGCGGAAGTCCAGCCCAATGCACCAATAGACAATTTGGTTTCGGTTTGACCAATTTGCGGATAAGTCCATTGAACGGATTAAATCCAATCTGGGTAGCTGACAGCTAATGTAATGAACGGTGCTGCTAGATACAAGCTCGGTTTTGGCTTGGGGCCATACACAATGCGGGTCTCCACAACAATCGTGTTCACAACCTTCCACAGTATAAATACAGCAGAACGAACATCATACATACATGATTGCTTATTTTCACAGACAAGATTCCCATTGTGTATTCGGTCATAGTGTAGTCATGTTTAAAGAGAGCTTCATTATGTTTTATTTTATCCAAATGGTTTTTTCAGCCTATTCGACCTCTCCAACCAAGCGTTATCCCATTTTTTGATACTGTAAATATGATGAAGATGATATTTAAAATGAAGTTCCATTATAAAAATCATCTTTATCCAGTACAGTCATACAACCAAACCTTTTGTAGGTTAGGTCACAATTTATTAAAAAAATAAATATCTTGGACATGCATGCATATAATAAGTCTGTTCTGTTACTGAGTTAGTTCGTTTTCCACTAGGATATATCGCTCTGCATTCTTACTACTATAGCAGTTTGAATACCTTACCCAATACCCAAAGAGACTTGATGAGAACGGTATGACTACGTGGGTTTGCTCGAGTACAAAATGAAATACATACATGAAATGTCTATAAAATGACTAGGTTACTTTGTGACCTATTCTCGCCGCAGTATTGTATTGAGTCGTAAATCGTACACAATGCAGGCTATCTTTATTTCTTTGTGGGGCTTTTTATGATCTAGAATTTTGATGTACGGATTTTTAGTTAAGATTACATCTATCGGATTATTCCTACAATCCTCAAGGGATGCACAAGGCAGATAAAGTTTAAAGAGTACTAAACATTCTCAGACCTTTTATTTGGACAACAAATATGCTGGATGGTGAAAGTAGTGTTAAGAGGCTAGCCCATTTCTGACCCAAATAGAAAACCTAACATCTCGCGACGACATTTAGATATGCCAAGTTTCTTATGTATCCAGTTGGCACATTCCTTTATTTATAAGTATTAAGTCGTAAATTCTATACAATGCATGCTATCTTCATTTCTTTGTTGGGTTTTTTACTGTCTAGGTATTGGATTGTACTGATTCCACGTTAAGATTAGTAACGCGATAAAAGAAATTGGTTCTGTGTATGCGGGTAGCGTTTTTGACTAAGGCCACAACACTGTGGGACCAGAACGACGTTGTACAGTCGTACGATAATCATATAGAATCTCGTTATGACGAAGTGCGTGGGATGCGACGCCATGAAGTATACTACAGATTTTTGTTACTTGAAGCAAAATTTCAGAGGCACTGCTTGTACGTGTCGCGGTCGTTACGCGTCGCTTTGCTTTCGTGTAATAAAGAAGTGTAGAATAGCTATTAGTATAACTACGTGATTTTCGCTGTACGTCACAATATTGACGTTAAAACCAGAGTGTTGTGGCCTCATCATTTGTTTAAAATCTTATCGCTGTTGCGGGCTGTCGTGACGTCAATTTCACTGGCATTCGTTATTCGTAAATGTTTATCGTTTTTCGTAGTAAATCTTTCGAGAGATTTTACGATCCATTCAATGAAATCATTCATTGATCTATCATTAATCAATCAAGACTAAAATAAGGCGAAAATAGACACAGCTGTATAGTTGGCTTACTATTCTCTATTGGCTGACTGACTGACTAAATGCATTTTAGTAGTCTCGACGATTTTATTGTACTTTTTTTAATTTTTCAAACAAGAATACGGCCCGCCTGATGGTGTCCATCACCGTAGCCTATAGACGCTTGCAATACTGGGGGTCTACTTATCACTCACGAATTGCCAACCCTCCCAGCCCCCCAAGTGGAGCTCTGGAGAACCATATTACTGAAATTGCAAAAAATAGAAGGTTCACAGTTTTAGTTCCCAATAATTTATGTAATAAAAGGTCGTATATATCAAGAGTTTCACTTGATTACCATTGCTCTAGTAGTTTAGACTATCGTTCTCACTTTGATAATATCTCATAATCTCTTTTTCCTTAATTTATTATTTATTTTTGTTGTGAGTTTCAAGTCTGGTAGTTTTTGTAAATTTCTACCATTATATTGCAATTCCTTTTCGATTTTTATTTTTCCACTTAATGGTGTTATCGGATTACTCTATCCAATAACACATCGATTCTAGTAATGGTTTATATAAGGTCCTAATTTATTAATGAATTTCCTTTTAACACATGACTATATAGGTTACATATGATCGTTTAAGCAAGGAAATAATGGTCTAGTATTCAATAAAAAAAATTAATTGTATTGTAAGTAGTTCGAAAAATTTGCTTACTACATAAATTCATCCATATTCAACCATTTTGAGTGAGACGTGTTGACGCGCCCTTCGCACCGCACCCCTAAACCTTTTTTTTCTACTGACGGATGGCTGCTACAAGAGAGGCGCATTTTACCGAGTATTTCTAAAAATGCCTTTTTTTACTGTATACTAGACCATTATTTCCTTGCTTAAACGATCATAATGTAACCTCAGTCATGTGTTAAAAGGTAGTTCATTAATAAATTAGGACCTTATATATGGTTTAATATCCGTTTCCGTGTTCTTCGATACAATGCAAGTAGCAGCAATACACGAGTGCCTGCAGTACTCGTCTATTAGATAACATACTGTAATGTAGGAAAATCGAGCTTTCCCGTAATCGAATTTTCTATTGCTTCCATATCTATCTTATTACATATTAATTTTCTTGTGGCTTCGCTTGCTTATAATAAGGCTGCTACATTATGGCGATTTAATTAATTCTCTACGCATAATAGAAATGTATCGTGTCGTAGAGTATTTTATAAATTATACTTGTATGTGGGAGTACCCCAGGGCACCATATTGGGTCCATTGTTTTTATACATAAATGATCACATCATCTGCCTTATGGTGCTAAAAACCTGTGTGAAATAGTATTGTTTCGTATGGAGGTTTGTATATTTATTGGATAATAAATACAAACAAATATTAGTTACCTCCTTATGTTATTACTACTTAATACTATTAGATGTTGTTGATTATTGTGGAGGACAGCTTGCGGTCATCCTTTGCCACAGATCTACTCTAATTACCCAACCCAGTTCCTATTTTGTTATGTGATTAATTAATTATAATATTATTATATATAGATTTCAACACCACATAATTTTGTACTTGCTGTAATGCGTTTATACTATAACTAAACTAGATTTTGCTCGAGCGCGTCTTTTAAGTTGTTCTTTATGTTTATCTAGGAAACAATGGGAACATATTATTCTTTGTTCTCGTTCATATGAGAATTCAGAGATAAATATTCCATAACAATTTTATTTTCTCCAACATAGAAAGGATTTGCGAACTTTAAGAAAAGCGGTCCTAAACTCTCATTATAGCACAAATTATATTCATCACCTGCTTCTATAGCACTCGATATATGTTAATTATTTGTTCATACATAGTAAACATATAAATGTTATTTTTATTCTAATAACATTATTATCAATGCCACGTTTCTTTGTTGCAGGATGAACGGTTTAACCACGACATTGACCAACAAACAGGGTACAAGACGAGGTCGCTCCTATGCATGCCGATTAAGGACATCAACGGAGAGGTCATTGGTGTTGCTCAGGTATTTGTTTACATTCTTTTATACTATCAAGATTCTTATTTATATAAAGAAAATAGATGTAATGCTAAAGCTTTCGTTAATTTCTTTTGATTCACTATTGTTAACTATAGTGCTCGATAAATGCACTGTGAAGTGATAGTGCAAAGAAACTAATTTTGACTGTACCAAAAATGCTGCCGATCTGTTTTATATCATTGGTCTGAAAAATTTCTGATTTATTGCTGTCTCTTCTTTTCGTTTCGTGAATATCTGTAAGTAGTTCTTGCACGTTCTTGTAGCATTTAACTTGGCAAACTATTAAGCACAGGATTCACAACGAACGGGTGGGGCGTACTTCGGGCGAGCGAACTAGAGATGCAAACAATCTGCTCCGTCCTTCGTCGGATAGTTCGTCGTTGTTCATGCTGCTCTCTACAGCTCGTCGTTCGAGGTGTGAATTTAAGTGGGTAATGATTCGAAATGGTCGCCAATTCGTAGCGTGATCTTGGCTTTATCTTAAAGACGCGAAATGAAGATTTGTTCACATTCCTGAATAGGTATGTCTTGCAAAATGTTAAAGAGTAGAATTAAGTTTTTACAAAAAAATATAAATCAAAAAAGTTTCGTATCAAGTTATAAACATTCCGCCGTAAGATTGAAATTTCTTTATGAAATGTTAGGAAGTCGGTATTATCTCATGGCATCTGCCTTTTCTATAGACAGAAATCTTAATAGATAACGCAAGTTCTAACTGTACGCAAGTTCTATTTTGCTATCTAACAACAAAATCTTTTAATACTTTAAACTGATTAATTAAATATTCACTATTGGTTGTCCGACAACGGACTATACTAAAAAAAGCCTAATAAAAAAGAATATTGATTGAAGACATATTTAAAATTTTGATTTTCATTATTTGTCGACGAAAAAAAGCGGCAAGTCAACATGCCATGACAACACTGTAATTTACAATTGACTATGGGTTTGAGAATAGAATTCTCTGAAAATATCAGTAATACGGTAGATCCTAGATATCCGGTGACCATCGGTTTCCTCCGATATATATCATCAACAAAAGAGAATTGACGTGAAATTGACGTGTCGACATGTGTAATGTACACTTGCGTCATTTATTTAGATTTATGTCTTCTCCATCTCATGGCTACCTCTTCGCAATGGTTCTCAGGAACGAATTAGGGAGCCAGACATAAATTACTGATATATCAAGCTGCCATTTTTTTTTCTTTTTGTGTAAGGGAAAGATTTTAAAGTTTTCAATCTCACATCGTATGTAATCTATTATTTAATTTATTTTGTTTGACGACACGACGACGCTTCGACGGTTTCTCAATCTAATTTTTTTGAGGTAATTAAAATTCGCGAGTATTCTGTCGAATCAATCTTTGGTTTAAAATTTAGACTAACAGTAATTTTCAGATTTGGAACCTACGTTTTGCAACATAATTATATTTGATTATGTTTCATGATTTAGTTTAGATAAGTTTAGCATTTCCATTTATCACCTACGTTTTTCTTTTCAGGTTATAAACAAACAAAACGACAGCCCTTTTACGTCTTACGATGAAAAGGTCTTCGCGTCATATCTCCAGTTCTGCGGTATTGGTCTCCGAAACGCCCAATTGTATGAAAGATCACAATTGGAAGTGAAGAGGAATCAAGTGCTGTTGGACCTAGCGAGGATGGTCTTTGAGGAGCAGAGTACGATAGAACACATGGTGTTGAGGATATTAACGCATACGCAGAGCCTGATACGCTGTCAAAGGGTGCAGGTAAGGTTAAGAAGTTAAGATATAATGTAGGGTGATATGTAGGGTTCTGAAGTGCTAGATTATGTACCTATCATATAAATGGGACCAGATAAGAGTAACAAACGAGGTAGTCATTCGCCTGATGATAATGTCCATGTACATTTGAGCTTACAATTTTCTTTACACATTCACTTCTCTTCGATTAAGGACATCGGCATGCATAGAGAAGTTTTGGATGAGTTGTGTTTTATGCGAGTAAAAGAAGTACCCTCCGTAAGAGGAATCCATGAAATTATGGTTACAAAACAAAAAGTCTAATGATTTCCTGCAGTGCTTGACACCTTTAACATTTAAATTAGTTAAGGAAACTCCAAGATATTTGCCCCTACAGAAATGGAGATGGCTTCGAAAAGATCTGCAACCTTATTTAATTTATGTACTATTTAAATTATCTCCAGGGAGCTCGAGATTTAATACCCTCTCGGAATAGCAATATCCTGAGTTTTAAATGAATCTTAAACAATGGCCAATAGAAAAATTATTTGCCTGTTTTCAATCTCATTTTAGTAATGTATGTACATTTCGCCTAAATTGGAGTGTTTCACGAATTTCCAATAGTTAGTACCAGGAATATTATATATTGTAGGTTAATTATATTATTTGAATGCTCTGAATTTCGAGTAACCTTATACGCGAAATATTAGTTTAATTTTTTTAATTTAATAATGTGATTTTAAAAGGAGTAATCCTAACTGAATGACGGACTGATCAAAAACCAGATAGCCTCAACGAAATTTTGCACAGAAGTTATTTAGGTAGACAAGGAATCAGATGGAAATTTATACGGGATAGTAGGATACTCGTTTGCAACTTCAGAAGCAACATAACCTAAAAAAAAATACAGTACCAGTTTTATAGACCTTTAACTTTCAACGCTCCCTGTTGAGACTATCTTTGTGTAGCAATTTTCTAGCTTTAATTACAACTTAATGAATAGCTCTCCTTCATTGTATCTTGGGATTAGATTTTTTTAATTAATGTAGTAACCAAATTGTATTGTACAATTAATGTTTTACTTATTGCCCATGAGACGTTAAGGTTTTATACCATTTGAAAAATAATTGAAATGTAAATAAAAGAACATAAAACTAAGTGGTTTCCCACGTGTGTTTTCTGTCAGATTTGGTTAGATATTTCACGCAAAGTGAATTATTTTTATTATAATTTCCACAAGAACGCATGAGTATAATACTTTGCGCGTCCAATAACTATTTGTAGTTTTAATCGAAATGCTAGCTCCTTTCACCGTTTGCCATCTAAACCCATATTTGTGATTTAACCGTCCTCCGTCTACCTCCTCATGAATTACAAGTGTGATGTTATTCACCCCAATGATCGGCCTGAAATTTTGAATAAACATTACAGAGGCCGAAAGGCAGATTAACAATATCAATATTCATATCCTTAAAATTAACTCTCGGTAGAAAATTTGAACGGATTTATTAAACCGAATTTGTATTTTATATTCCGGATTAAATTTATTTCGTATAGCTTTTACAGTTTTACTCTGACATTACTCTTGGCAATCCTGATATAAATGTCCGTAGTCCGAACGGGCTCGACCGATGACTATCTGTCTAAAATGACTATTTTCTTGCAGTTGGTCTCACTAAGAATGTTTTTTTTTTGTTGAAATTTTCTTGTAAACAGATACATTTTAGTTTACGTGTATAACTAATATAACTAACTGAGGCGCTATACGTTGGCGGGTAAATCAATAAATTCCTCTGATGTTAGTGTACGTAGGTACATACACTATAGAATTCCATATGCGCTTTGATCGGAAAATTAATTATGCTATCAATTGCGATATTGAATGGAAGCGATGCCCTATATACAATATTATGAAATACATTCGCATTTTATAAATGTTGAATAACGAAAAGTTCTAAGGGCTTTAAAATTTTGCTATGTAGTATTAAAATGCGGCCTTTTTGCACACACTGCGCACATAATTAGTGACTTAAGTTGTCACTAAATGATATCTTAAGTTTGTATCTGAAACTTAATTGAATTAATACGTGTTTCGTGCAAATGTCCACGTTAAATCGCGAACACTGGTTTAAATGCGTTTTAATCACACTGTAACTTATTAGTTATTTAATTCTCATACGATTATGGGTTACTTTTACACCGCGAGAAACTACAAGCATTTAGCCGGTATTTGTACCGTTCAAGCTATAAGTTTCTATTACTACCGGTACAATTACTATATAACCTAGTTTATTATTGTACAGATAGTAAAATAATATTTAATTACTACTACTACATTTTAATGTATGTACAAGCAACTTGACTTTGTAACTTGAGAGAAATAAAATTTTATGTGATTAGTAAGAATTTATATGAACGACACGCTTACCAGTCGCGCGACAAATGTCACGCGCTTTGGTCAGTGCTCCATATAAATTCATATTAAGTAACGAGTCGTGCGATCATATTTTGATAGCACAAAATTGTTGCGCGTCACGGTACCTTAAAAGACTTAAGAGCCTTGATTAGTAGATTTAATGAAATAAACCGTTTGCCTATAAAACGTGTTAGTTAATGAGAAACATAATTTCTGAATGATTAGTAGTAGCTGTGAACTTGTAAATCAGTTGGAATTTTCCTATCTGATCATTTGCTAACTGTACAAAACATCTCGTTTCTGTATTTTACTGTCGCCTAGTATCGTTAATCGCCGCCATCTAATGATTGAAACGTCGCGAAGCGCCGGCGCCTGTCTCTTATCAGGATACTATCAGAATGCTAATTGACAATTAAATGCGTAATCAGTAAGTTTAATGAAAACTATATATTTATGTATATATAATTGCTATTCATGAATGTACATTTGTACTATTCTTTTTAATTTCTATTTTTTTTTAAATTGGCTCCATTTGTTTCTTTATTATAGACGAGCTGTTACCCGCGACATCGTCCGCGTGAAATGTTCAAATAAGGATAACTCCTTTTCCTGTCATGCGATTTAAATGAAACAAAGCCTATATTCTGCTCGAAGCCGAGCTCTATCTCCCTGTGAAAACAGGATTAAAATCCGTTCAGTAACTTAGAAGATGTGCGCGTTCAAACAGACAGATAATAAATTTAAAAAAAAATCGCTTTTATTACCTTTCTCTAACTGTTCCCTCTCCATTTTTGCCAAATATGTTCAAAGTACAGACATATCGGGGTCTACTGTTTGTTTTATTATATGTATAGATATGTATTGTTTTTGAACACTATCTGTGTCCTCTTTATTGTTTATGGAACTTGTCTAGTTACAATAAATTGAGTGATCTTTCAAATCGTAGGCGTTGCAATAGCTTCATATTAAAATTAGTATTATCGCCAAATTCTTATGCCTAGCAGCATGCTTCTTTTTCTTAATGCATTTAAGGTTTATGGTAATGCTAGCATGTAGAAAATGATGTATTTTTTAATATATATAATGGTCCCATAGGCCACCATGCAACAATAAAATATTGTATACTAATGCGTTTAAATGAACACTTTAAGTGTGCCAATTTAAATTTAAGACGATTGCCAATTTAGTTCATAGTCATTAGTTTGGCTCAATTAGTCTCTATCGTCGCCATTATTCATTTGTTAATAAAGAAATATATTAAAGTAGGTCAACCATTCCAGTGTTCAACATTTTGTCTGACATGGAGAATTTTACTCGTATATCTGTGTTATTTATTTTTTCTCTCGCTGTAGGCTTTATGGCTATTATGCGTTCTGTTTCAAATCACTATCCCCCACATATTTGCTGTTAAATTGTGTTAATTTAAATCCGTTCAATACTTCCTTCTCTATCTAGACGCCTTTTTTATGGAAGAAGTTGGCAATCGAAGCATGCAAGTCACCTGATGGTGAATGTAGCACGGAGATAACAGAAAAGGACAGTTATTTTATTTTGTTCTCAAAAATTATTATTTGAATTAGAAATGTTCATCATATAGATTTGTCGTTAGGTTTTAAATAAATAATGCATTGGACAAAGATACTAAAATATATATTTAAGTGTAGGTACTTACGAAGGATATAACTAATCTCCCACGCACTGAAATTCATCACGGAACGCATAAACAAGTTCTTTGTGTACCATAAAAACGAAATAAAAGTTTAGCCACATCCCATAACCATGTAGATAAACTAAACTTTGAGCTGTTTAACCCACAAACAAGCTAAGCTATATAAATATATGACCCATGCTGCATAATCGAAAATTACTGCATTGCGCTTTTCATCAACCGATAAATTAATTGGGTTATGTATGACTTTCGTATGTAGCACACACCGCTGCGAAACAAAACACTTCGGGAGGCGAAACAAAAGCTAACTTTTTCACTCTAATGTCCAATACTGGCATTGGTTTTGTCTCATTCTAACTTGATTTCGCTCATTTCGCTGAGGCGCCGGAAATAATAACATAGCTACCAGTGGAATCAATCTCAAAATAAATGTATATTAGGAAATCCTTTTGGCACTTATTCCTTATCTAGCATTTTGGCGGACGTTAGATTAAGCGTATACACAATATTCTAACATTGTCCTATTTTATTGGAGACCAGCCAATATAACGGACTTCAGATATGCTTGCGACACAGTAATAAAATATTAAATAATAAAACTAACCTTGCCTCTGACTTGAATTATAAGTGGGTGTAATAAATATAAATATGGTTTGTATTATTCTGAAAAAGACATTTCTCTCGATGAAATTAAGTCATAGCAAGAAAATTTACGATCAAGAACTAAATATTATATTTAGTAATATGTCCTATATTGGTATAAGATTTACGAGGATGTCCTGAATGTTTGACAAAGAAACTATCCTTTTGTATTTCGTCTAGCTCTTTAGAGACTCCATTTACTAACAATTTTCATGTATTGCCCGCTATTGGTGTTAAATGTTTAGTTAGTCTCAGTATTTTTATGACTTCTGACGGTTATTGCCGTAGCTTGACTACTGTTATCCATTATACCAGCAGTTTAACATGACTCATGCCCTCCGAAGCACAAAGAAAATTTTGAATAGTCGTTGTGTTCGTCCAAACCATATTCGAGACACAAAAGGGGCTCCGGGACTCTGAGATAACAATAATTATAAATGAAATAGAAATAAAACCCAATAATGATACTGTAAAGTTTTATAGAATATCAGAGAGCCCGGTTTATTTGTCAAATTATATAAAGTTGACAACGGCTGCTGGTAATAATTGGTCTGCTATTCCAGCGGTTGCACGCTTAAACTCTACACATTGCAAACATTTGTTCTTATATTTGGATATATCTGATGGCTGTTTTCTTGGTTATAATAATTATCGCAAGAACTTGCAAATTGATTAGCAAGTTTCTCGCTTTGGTTATGCGTATTGTTGGCCTTGGCCTTACCGGACGATTTTTTTTCTGCGTGGCGAATTTTCATCGCACCGACTCGCAGTGACAGTATATTTTCAATTGCACCTTTCAGGGTTATGGTAGTCCCAACAGATATGGAAATTGCTAAATTGGAATGTTATGTTTCATGTTACGTTATATTTATATTTTCTTTTGAATTGTTGGAAATGTATTTCACCGTTCCTTTTGTTACCGAGAACTCACTAATATTTTCGTGAACTTTAAAACTGTGTGAATAAATGTTATGGACGTTAATTTAACGTAACATGACCGTCTAGAAGTTTCCATTGTGTAATTTTGGGTCTTCAGAAACTTTTCCTTTGTGAAAACTTTCTATGTCCCGAGGCAACTAACCCTGGTCATTACAACTCTTGAAGTCATGAAAAACGGTTTTTGAGGTCAATGTTTTCGTGTTAATATTACCATGAATTGTTGTATGTAAGGAAAAGGGCTGCAAGGAAGGAAACAACTTGGTGTGTGTTTCAAACAAAACTATCTACAATACTTCGTGAACGCTCTCATACATTAGCATACGTTTGATGTAACTGCGTGCGCGACATGATAATCCTGTATCTTAAAAGTCAAAAACTAAAAAGAATTCTTACAAGACGCTTCTGACAATGCTGACTAAAATCCTGACAAATTATTACTTGACTTTTCATATACAAACACAGCAGACATTTATTTAAGACAGATTCTTGCTATAATCATCATTTTATTTATCGTTAATGCTAATAACTGTAATGTATACTAAATACTTTATGGACATGTTAATGGGTGCTTTGATTAATGGTATCAATATTATACTACACTTCATAACGGAAGAGTAAATTGACCTAAATAAAAAACATGTCGCCGTTTCTAAAGGCTTGCGTCCACATGTCGACATCGTACATATCGGACCAATCAGATCAAACGGGTTTTTTTTTTACAACGCCACACCGACCACTGTATCAGCCAGCAGCGATCGGATTTGCCGATGCTCGCTCGCTCGTTGAACTGGTCGCTTTTCGTGCGTCGACAGCTTTTGGTAAACAACACTTTTGATAGATCACTCCGCGTCGTCCGTCGTGCGTCTACTGTTCGGCATTCCGTGACGTCATCGGCAGCATCGAAATTGCCGATGGGTAGATTCGTGCAGTCCGTACGATGCGGTTCAGTGGACGCACTTGTATGGCTTTCTATATAAAGAATACTACGATCCGTTTGATCCGATGCCTCAGATACGTACGATGGCGAACTGTGGACGCAAGCCTTAATACAAACAAACCGTTTACGAGATCAATGCGGCTAACATGGTTGATAATAACGTAACTCGATACTCGATAGCGAATATCTTGTTACTCGATCAATCGTCTCCAATCAGATGACGAACTTTTGAAACTCGAGTATTCTTGATAAATTATGACGATTTATTTCGGATGTAAAGAGACAGTTTTCGGACTGATAAAATGGTTTTTCTTTTTACTTTAATGGTCTATCATAAAGAATGTTTTTGGTGACCGCTTCCAAGAACCGGCGCGTGCTTTAAATTGTAATTTTAGATGAGATAAGTTAGAAAATCCATACTAATATTAAAAACGTCTGGACAAATTTGCTTGAAATTTAGTACACAACACAGATAGTTTATGACACGGATTAACACATAAGATAGTTTTTATCCCGTATAATATCATGCCGGCTATCTCGTTAAAGTTATTTTTATAAAATGTGTTTTCATTTTAAACTAGTAAAACGCTCGCAACTTCGTTTGCGTATATATCGCTTTTCCGTGGGAATTTTGAAAAACCCTTTTAGTACACCCATAGACGTCGTAAGGAACCTACATTCCAAATTTGGAATCTCTAGACCCAGCTGTTTGGGCTGTGCGTTGATATGTACTTATAGTTAAGTCAGTCAGGACTTTGATTATATAGATAGCATCTGCTTTTTGCATTATTATATCGACTATACATCTTACTAATACCTATTTTAAAGACGAAAGTTTGTGTGTATGTTCGTTACCTTTCACGCTCAAATGGCTGGGCCAATTTTTATGATATTTGGTATGTAGGTAACCGATATCTTGGATTAACACATAGGGTACTTTTTATCCTGACAAGTACGCGATTCCCGTAGGATTTGATCAAAAATCTGATATAGGCGCTGCTGTGCATCAAATTAACCGCGGGTAACACCGCGGGCAGCAGCTAGTAATTAATAAATACAACATTCAATATTTGTCATAAAAACAAGATGGTTACATTCCCGCTAAAACCTTTGCGGGACGATCCCACGTGACCGATTAAACGGGACAGAATCGTGTTTTGGCTTTTTCCAAACCCTTAATGTCCAACATTAACCTCAAATGCCTCTACAAAATAACCATTGAGTTTTATACCCCGTCTAAATATTGCGGGGTGAGAATCAGACGAGGGTTGCCCGCCTAATGAGGATCGAAAACGATCAGCGACGCGAAATCTCGACTCTTGGGAAATCCCAAAGAAAGGCAGATACTTGACGCGACCGCAAACGGTTTGTTAAAAGCACTTAACATCAATTCAGCTGTTTTTATTATACGTAATGATATTTTTTTCAAATTCTCTTATAGACTTTTGGGTTTAGTATGACGACCTTTAGAATGATCAAAAACAAGTAAAATTTTACTTCGATTTTACACGCTATCTTACTTATACAAAATGGTGAAATGTAATGTAAAAATCAGAAGATAATTATTCAGTACATAATAATATTATATCGTGTTTATATTCGGCATCGAATTCCAATCAATACGCAGGATATGGAGGAGTGTTAGCTGCAAGTTGTTTAAAAACGAATGAAAATAAACATCTTCCGGTGGCATGGCGCTGGAAACGTTTGGAGGAGGTCAATGTTTACCATGTTCAGCAGTGGACTACTTGTGGATGAGATGATGATGATGATGTAAAAAAATATGAATTTCCCGGGTCGTGCAAATTGAACCACCTTAAAAAGCCAGTTGCTAGTTCTTCTCAGTACAAAACTGCCGTCAGGAGAAGATGATAGATTTATTCGAAATAAATTATAATATAATTTAACTTTGACTTGACTTACATTTCACTTTGCGTGAAGTGCAAAACACACTAGGAATCTACAATTTACACCACATGAGTGTTTATCTTTTTGTTCCATCCTCTGGAGAATACGAGGCCATATATTGCGTTCGATAATATCTTTTGAATGTAAAACTGTCATTGGTTATGATTTAGATATTCCGCTTTAATATTATTGGCTTGCACGAACTCTTATCATTGATATCATAAGAAATTCCCAGACGTAGAGAGATGCCATAGTCTATGCTTATAGATAGTGATTCCGTGAACCATAAACTAATCTTGTAATGTTCTAGGATATTCTAATGTTCTAGGATAATTTATTCAAATTTTTATTTAATTAATAAATATATTATTGAAATGCATATTTTGGCCCCCATGTGATAGGCCTCGTCTTATAAACATGTATGGTATTATTTTGGTAAATAAAGACTTAAAGGAATTGACGTCTTTTCGAATGTGGCAACCATTTTACAATTTTATTCTCTCTGTAGTTTTAGAGTTCGTCAAATTTCAATTGAATAATGGACGAAGAACCCAGGTCCGTAAAATATGAGTAAATTTTTCTAAATATTTCTTGAAGAGATTTCCTTGAATTTTTATTTATCAATACTATTAATGTTGAACTATATAATTACAAAGTTTCGTAACGATATTTTCATTATTAGCATAAAATCTTTGTTTCTTGTTCACTACACTGGTTAACTCTTTCATTTGTTGATATACATAATTTTACATATACCTAAACATTTATTTTATACTCTTTTTTTTTTTTTTTTTTTTTTTTTTTTTTTATTTGGTTCGCAAACTGGTTGCTACAGAGTACAATCGATACAAGTGAAATTTTAAAACTAATATGTAGTTGCAACAACCTACTATGAGCGAACACAGCATGCACATTAAATTTTGCTCGCCGAATACTAATATACATAATTACAAAAAAAAAAAAACAACAATTAATTAAACACAGATTAAAAAGAATTACCTACAATAGAAAATAAGAGCAGTAATTATCGCAATAATAGCGACCGCTTGATAGTTCTGGCCGATGCACCGAAGATGTCAATGTTATGGCAAATTTCATTACAAAGAGAGCACATACGAATAAAAGGAGAATGTTGACGGTAATTTGTTCGACAGGGAGCCAATCGAAAAGTCACGCGATTATGGAGTCTACTACCAGATCTAGGAATATAGAAACTAAGCCTCTGGAGAAGATCAGGACAATGTATTTTACCTATAATTATTTTATGTAGAAATATCGCGTCAAAAGTTAAACGACGCTGCTCAAGCGTGTCAACATTGAAAAATTTAAGTCGTGTTTGGTAAGATGAGAGTTGGTGACAGCTATTATTGAAGTATGTCAAATGATACAGAAATCGCTTTTGAATTCTTTCAATTCTGGAGATGTGAACTGCGTAAGATGGATTCCATACAGGGCTACAATATTCAAGGATGCTACGTACATAACAGTTAAATAACATAATCGAGATTTCAGGTTCCTTAAAAAATTTAGTCTGACGTATGACGAAACCAGCCAATTTCGAAGCCTTATTGACTATATTGTTAATATGGTCTCTGAAGTCTAACTTTTTGTCCATTAAAATTCCAAGATCACGCACGCTATCAAGTTCCTGAAGAGGAGTTCCATCGATTTTATAAACCAGACTGCGTGGGTATAATTTTCGTGAGAAATTTATGGAAGAACATTTTGCAGCATTGAGAATCATATGGTTTTCTTGGCACCATTTACTGATTTTGTCAAGATCATCCTGTAATAAAGTAATATCCTGGTCAGACTTAATTACACGATAGACTTTCAAATCGTCAGCAAAAAGTTTATGTTTTGAACCTATGCTAGAGCTTAAGTCGTTAATAAAAACTAAAAAGAAAAGAGGGCCAAGGTGCGAGCCCTGTGGAACACCCGATGGGACACTTTTAGGTTGGGACTTAAATCCACGAACGACAACCAACTGTGAGCGATTTCTCAAGTATGATTCGCACCATCTCAACAGAGAGCCGCATATACCAGCATGTGAAAGCTTTTGTATAAGTATATCATGGTTGACCACGTCGAACGCTTTAGAAAAGTCGGTGTACACAGTATGTACTTCATAGTTATCCTCCAAAGCCGCAGTTACATCATCCACATACCCCACCAGGTTTGTCGTTGTCGAACGGCCAGGTAGAAAGCCATGTTGTTGATCAACAAAAAGCGGTTTCAGATGAAAGAATAAATGTCTCTGTATCAACGACTCAAACAACATGCCAATGAAAGATAAAATGGAAATCGGTCTAAAATTAGCTGCGTTAGCTAAGTCTCCCTTTTTGTGAACAGGTGTAACGTTAGCGATCTTCCATTTTGAGGGGTAAACTCCTGATGTGAGTGAATGGTTAAAGATCAGATATAAGGGCTCAACCAACTCAGAAGCGCAAATCTTAAAAAAGGTTGGTGGTAAGCTGTCGGGGCCTGGGCCCTTATTTGTATCTACAGTTTTAAGAGACTCTAAAATATCAGACTTCGACAAATAACACGAACTCAGAGAAGCATGAACAATATCAGAAGTGTCAACGTTAGACATCGATGGAGAGTTGCTTACATAAGTTGAATGAAAATATTCAGAAAAGAGGTCACAGATCTGCTGCCCACCCCGAACTTTTTGGTTCGCCAGAAACATTTCATCCGGAATATCAGTACAATTAGACCTCAGGGATTTAATAAACGTCCAGAAATATCTTGGATTATTAACAATATTAGTTTTAGCCTGAGATTTGAAATTAGAGTAGCAAGTATCAATCATCCGATTACAGCGATCACGCAACATTTTGTATGTAAGACGATCTCTGGGGTTGCCGTACATTTTAAATCTTTTGTGAAACTTAGCTTTCTCCCTCAAGGTCTTAATAAGGGAACGACTAAACCAACAAGGATATTTCCTATCTTTAGTGATGGTGGTAGGTGTATGAGCAGCTATTATTGGTAGAAGAAGTTCATAAAACTTTTCAACCATTTCGTCAACATTATCGAGACGGTTAAATTGGTCGGACCAGACAACTCCAGACAAACTCTCCTTAATGTCAGTATAGTTTGCCCTATTAAAGTTTAAAAAAGGAGTTCTATTATAAACGACGCGTTTGTGTGAACGATACTTCATTTTGATGCTTAGGGCAGGATGATGACCGTCTATCTTGACAAGCGGAAAAGGATGCTCATTTACATCAAAAATATTTAATTCGTTAGAAAAAATTAAATCCAAAGAGCGATCCTTTGTTTCATTAGTGACCGGACTTAACTGATGAAGATTGTTGAAAGTGAGAGTATCAATGAAAAGGTTCTCCTCAGAAGAATGGTTATCTGAAGGCAAAAATGCGTTGGTATTGGGATCCCTGTACCAGGATAATTTTGGAAAATTAAAGTCGCCGGCAAGGAGCAATAGCGAATTTTGAGGAAGTTTATGCTGCAATACATCAGTGAGATTTTCCGAAACTCGTTTCAGCTGATTGAATATCACGGGGGATGGTAAATAAATAGTACCTATACAAAGATGTCGAGCCGAGTTCCCTTGATTCAACCTAATTGAGACCCATAAGTCCTCGTCCATTGACTCCCATTGTTGTTTACGAATAGGCTCATGCTTTTTTAAGACGGCAATAAGTACACCCCCTCCATCCAATTTAGTACTACTGGTGGTATCACGATCCCTACGAAACACAACATACCTCTCATCAATAATTTCATGATCGTACAAATTATCTTTAAGCCACGTTTCAGTGAGAAGAATAACATCAGCACTCTGCTTCAGCGCATTGGCCAGAATTTCGTGAGTTTTAGTCCTAAGACCCCTGACATTCTGATAAATGATATTGAAGTTATTATTCGCTGACAAAGATACCATAGATGTATAAACTTAAATTGAATTGAGAAAGTCCAAACTACTAATAACAACACTTTTGGAGTTGACGTCTTTTCTCATGAAGATCCTGCCGTTCCGCACCCAGACAAAATCAAATTTCTTCTCTTTAGCCACTTTACGGGCAGCCGCGTGGAGTTGCTTGTTATCAGGACTTAAGTGTTCGCTGACGTAAATGGGTTGTTTGTCGGCAATACCCAGATGTGCAGAATTTAACTTGTTATTCTGATGAGTCCTGTTGTATGTTTTTACCGCTGCAAGGAGAGAATCACGAACTAGTGGGCTCGAAAGTTTCACGACAATTGACCTAGGACGTTTCGATTCCTTGTTAATCTTAGCTACTCGGTGATAGTTGAGGATATCGTGATCGTGAAGAGGGTGACCAACGGTGCCTGCGAGTTGAGTTATAACAGTTTTTAGATTTTCGGCAGAGTGTTCAGGCACGCACTGAATCTCCAAATTATTGTCCCGTGACCGCTGTTCATGCTGATTAAGTTTAGAACTTAGATCCCCAACTCGGGTCTGTAGAGTATCTAAGTCCGATCGCAGTGTCCTATTCTCCGACCTTAAATCCTCGTAGTCTTTGGTTTTCTGTTTTAAAGCTTCCTGAAGTTGATCGTACCTGTCCGACATATAGTGTACACTAGTGGTCAGTTCCTGCAATTTTGCGCGTGTGTCCGCATTATCTGCGGCAAAGTCGCGACTGATGTCCTTACGCAGACGGGACAAAGCTTCTTCGAGACTCCTATCAAAATAACTTTTAAGGTCTTCAATATTATTGATAGCCCGTGAATCGCCAGTACAGCAAGGCGATGCAGATGGAGAAAGAGTATTCGATATATCTCCTCGCCGATCAATTAACTTGCAGTCAGTGCACTTCCAAGAAGCTTTGTAGGCTTTTGATTCTTTAGCGAAATTTTCCGGCGGAATGTCCAGACACTGGTAGTGATAAGTAGCAGTACATTTACAGCAACCCTTAATATCAGCAATTTTTATCTGTTTCTTACATTTCTTACAGATTGACATATTTTCGACTCCTGACAATTTTGGGAGATTTTCTAATAATGGCAACACTGAGCAGATGTCAGATTCAATTATGTATGTCAATCGAAGTTGGCAGCTGTCAAAATGACTTTGGCAAGTTAGGTAATCGATCAAAAAAGGGTAGATAGATTGACAACTTAAAATATACTTGAGTTGAGGGTATATAAATACAACTTATCTTTTGAGTATTTTGTTGTAATCCAGTGATAAATTTCTTGGATAACACTTGTGCAGCTAGCAGATGTGTAAGGCTAATTATTGATAACACTTATAACACGGAACAATTACTTTTACAAATAAAATAAAATAAAGTATCGAGAGCTTGATGTTAACAGTGTTTGGCAGTGTTGCCAACCATACTCATACCCTTGTGACTCCTATTTGTCTGTGGTCGCAATAAATCATAAGGACTTCATGTTTGACCCTCTCAAGGTCTACCTCGGGTACTGTTACAATTTATAAGACCCTTGGCAATTAGGGTCCGTTTCTAGAGTTTGAAATTAATAAAAAATGTGGGGAAAAGGTAAACCAGAAAAAAAGTTGTCATAAAAAATAACAAAAAAAATTATTCTCACCAATCATTACGCAGACTCCTAATTGTATGTAAGTACCAAATAAATAAAGTCAGTAACTTAATGAAGTGATGAAGATGAATTTACTGAGATGATATTCACACCAATAAATACTCGTATTTTCAGATCACCATAAATTTTTCCTGACCTGACAGACACGGTTTTTAAATCCTTCCAAATAACAGAACTGGGAACTGGGAGTTTTACTTATGTAGAAAATACTGACGGGAATAGTGGTTGCTTGTCAAACTGATTGCAAGTTTGCATTGCTTACGCCATTTATACATACAATGACATACACATATACATACATACACGTGACCGCATCGGGCTTTACAATGTCCGCCCATTTCAACGCGATTCTAAAATCAAATTCACGAATTTCGGTGTGGACCTAATTAACCAGGGCCAGTCAATAATTGTATCCTACGATACTAAAATATGTGTACAGATACAAAATTAAATTTGCATTGAAATCGGAAAATTATTTTTAATTGGATGATCGGTATATTTGAACCTGGACTAGACACTAGGAATAGTTATTTTGTGTTTGTTTCCACAGTTTAAGGACCTGTAATCTCCTCCCTGCAAGGCGATCCTTCTATCTCTTCACTCTTTTCTCTATTCAAATTCCATTCTCTGGTTTAAGAAAAATATCATACAGTATTTACGCACTGTGTCGTCACTGTTTCGAAATTTTCTTAGTGAAACGAAATGTCGACAAAAAACTCTATCAATATTGTTAGAGTATCTCTATTTAATTAAGATCAAGCCATGTATTTCAAAACGCGATAGCTATCAAATTTTATTTCAGAGTAGAACATAATATTAACGAAAACAAAATTTAATTTCATTTAAAATTACTGACCCACAAAAAATTCCGGACCTGATTGATTTTTTTATCTACAAAAATATTTACAGCTCTTGCCTGAGAATAAAAGAAGGGTTCGATATGAACTCAGATCACTCACCAATTACTCTAACCCTAAGCGAAAATCCTCTACATTTAGAGAGCATTCCAGCCTTAGTTAACAAAAAAACTGACTGGGCGAGTTTTCACATAAACTTAGAAAACAGAATTAATCTTAATGTACCGCTTCGTACTGCAGACCAATTAGATTCAGAAGTTGAAAAATTCACAGTCGATATTCAACAGTCAGCATGGCATAATACGCCAGATATCCAGTGGAAAACACAAGGAAATAGATATCCTAAAGATATTATGGATCTAATAGGCCAAAAAAGGAAACAAAGAAAAAAATGGCACCAAACTCGGTCTCCACTCGAAAAACAACTCCTCAATAATTTAACTAAAAAGCTGAGAAAATCCATCCACTCCTACAAAGATGAATGTCTCAAAACACATTTGGAAAAGCTTACGAATGACCGCAGTACTAACTACTCTCTTTGGAAAGCTACCAAAAAATTGAAAAGACCAGTTCTGCACATACCTCCCATAAGAGAAGAAAATGGAAAGTGGGCAATAAGTAATGAACAAAAAGCAAAAAGGTTTGCACAACATTTGGAAGCAATATTCCAACCTAACGAAGGTGTCGATGATTTAATGTGCCAAGATCCTGTGCAAGAAGAATCAGAAATAAGGTTTGTAACACCAAAAGAAGTTGCAAACGAAATAAAGAAAAACATCGATCCCAGAAAAGCACCAGGCTACGACCTCATAACGGGAGAAATATTGCAACATCTTCCCCGTAAAGCCTTGGTCAAACTAACGAACCTTATTAATGCAGCGTTCAGGCTTCAGATAGTTCCTGCTATATGGAAAGTAGCGGAAGTAATTATGATTGCAAAACCGGGCAAACCACCTCACGAAACTACGTCATATAGGCCAATCTCGTTATTGCCAGTGATGTCTAAATTATTTGAAAAACTCTTGCTTAAAAGACTAAAGCCAATACTGGATGAAAAGGATTTAATACCACAGCATCAATTTGGCTTTAGGGAGAAACATTCAACTATAGACCAAGTGCATAGGATCACATATGTAATAGAAAAAGCCTTAGAGGAAAAGAAAGTATGCGCTACCGTATTCTTGGATGTAGCACAAGCTTTTGATAAAGTTTGGCACAAAGGTCTATTATATAAACTTAGGACGATGTTACCGAAACAATTTACTGCAATACTGGAATCATATATCTCCAACAGAATGTTTAGGATCAGACAAGAGGAGGCTTATTCTGACCTAAAGGAAATAAAAGCTGGAGTACCACAGGGAAGTGTATTAGGTCCGGTCCTGTACTTATTATACACTTGTGATATTCCAGAACTAGAAAATAATATCATTGCAACCTTTGCCGATGATACTGCTATAATGGCAACCGGAAACTCACATGCAGAATCAGTAGAGAAAGTACAAGTTGCCATAACAAAAGTACATAATTGGACTAAAAAATGGCGAATTAAACTAAATGAGTCAAAATCAGTTCATATTGACTTCACGAACAAAAATCAGCACTACCATCCAGTGTTCCTAAATAACAAGCCAATCCCGTATTCTAATACAGCTAAGTACCTAGGCATGACTCTAGACGCTAAACTGCGCTGGAAAGCTCATGTCAAGAAAAAACGAGAAGAGTTAGAATTACGTTATAAAAACATGTATTGGCTGCTTGGGAGAAATTCTTACCTATCAATACATAATAAATTGCTTCTGTATAAACAAGTGCTCATGCCTGTGTGGACCTATGGCATACAGTTATGGGGCTGTACCAAACAGAGCAATAGACAGATTATTCAGCGTTTTCAGAATAAAGTACTCAGAGGCATCGCAAATGCACCCTGGTACTTCACAAATTATTGCCTCCATCGGGACCTTAAAGTGGAGTTTGTGGACAATGTTATACAAAAGTATGCAGAAGCTCATGATAATAGACTTCATCATCATGTGAATCTCGAAGCCGTCCAACTGCTCGATTCAACAGATTTAGTGAGAAGACTGAAAAGAATAAAACCTTTTGAGTTAGTGTAGTGATAAGTGAAATGAATAATATTAGTGTATTAACTTAAAACACAAGAACAGAGTGTTTCGCCTTAACAGACACTAAGAAAAGTCAATGGACATTATTCTTAGACTAAAACATTTTAGAAGTTTACGATAAATTTAAATTACTTATTAGCCCATAAGCTAGATTGTAATATTTAAGTGTGCAAATCACGCTTCTATAAAAATAAAAAAAAAATTTAAAATTACTGTTGTTTGCAGAGTAATATTGAAATAAAATTCCATCCACTTCTGGAGGGAACATTTTAGTGAATATCAAGCGAATTTATGATGTTTTGCTCAGTATTTATGGCAAGGTCGGCTGTTGTACTGTTATCTTGTAAAGCCATATTTAAAATATATGCATTAGGCGTACAATAATTTTGAAAATTGAAACATGTTACATTAAAGTCAGTATAAACCCCGACCTCACTCCGCCACCGCCAACCCGCAGTTCTTTGCGTAGAGTCAGTATAAACCCCGACCTCACTCCGCCACCGCCAACCCGCAGTTCTTTGCGTAGTGAAGTATGCTATGGCTGTGATTACGCTTTCCAGCCGGTTTCGACTATGGCCACAGCTTCATTTTGAGGTGTCATGTCATGGGCTCACATGTGGCTAGCGTAACCAACCTTATTTTTAACGAATTGGTCGCTCGTGCGTCGACAGTGCGTAGACGACGCACGAACAGCGACGAATTCTATCATAATTAACTTTAAAAAAAAAAAAAAACGACTTCAAATGTTTTTTTTATTATTAAACTAGCGAAACCCGCGCAACTTCGTTTGCGTGTATCCCGCTTTCCCGTGGGAATTTTGGAATGTATTATACTTAAAAACCTTCCTCTTGAATCACTCTATCTATTAAAAAAAACCGCATCATAATCCGTTGCGTAGTTTCAAAGATTTAAGCATACAAAGGGACATAGGGACAGAGAAAGCGACTTTGTTTTATACTATGTAGTGATTTAAATGGGACCATTTGAGGTATTACCTATAAGCCGAAAAAAGATTTGTTCAAATCGGTTCATAATTGGCGGAGTTATCGCGTAACAAACATAGAAAAAAAAAAAAAACATACGGGTCGAATTGAGAACCTCCTCCTTTTTTGAAGTCGGTTGAGAACCTCCTCCTTTTTTGAAGTCGGTTGAAAAGTGTTACGAAAAACTGTCGACGCACGAACACCAATTCTTTTTAACCTAAACTCATTAGTGACAACTCTTGACGACACCCAACGTTGCGGGCACTACTAGTATTAGGTACTATAAAACGTTACTTTGATGTTTTCTGGTAAAAGCAATATTGAAGAAATGTCAATAAAACGTCGACAACGCTTAACAATAAATCTCAAAATTAATTCTTTTTTTTTTATCAATAGCGAATACAATTTTACTTGTCCCTTTATTGTTTGCTTCCGTTGTTGTTTCTTGTTTTAATTAAGCCCAGTTTCTTAGGACCCTTGTCTGATAAGTTCCAGTCAGCTAATTTGTCGAACATTTATACAAAAAATGTTAATTATAGAAAGTGATAAATACGTAAAGAAAACTTTTTATTAATAATATAAAAGCCTCATGTTTGTATTATTTTTCTTCCCTTTTGTTAAATGTTACAATGTAATTATTTAATTAATAATTTACAATTATAGTATTTAACGAGTCTTTAACTTAAAATGTTATTGAGCAGATTACTGTGTAACTTATAAATTTAAAAAAAATTAGACCAGTATTTTATGAACAAATACTTAAACAACAAACACTTAGCCGAGTAGAGTGGCATACAAATAAAAGATAATTGAAAACGCTATACATCCTGCAATTAATTAGAAATGAACCTACTTTAATCTAATTAAAATTCGTCGTCAGATTCAAGTTAGGAAGTTAAATTTATACTTTGAATTTTGAGATTACGTCTAAACTCAATTTGCATATAAATGAACAAGCTTAGGACAGTGCATTTGCATTTTCAGAACATATCACTTGTTAACACATTGTATCAATTATATTAGCTTATAGAGTAGATTATTATTTATTTTTGTTCAGATTATTATTTATTGTTATTTGTAGGAACAGAACAGCACTGCCATAGGTATCCTATCAAAGACACATAAGTCATAACATTTCATTTTTAATAAAAACCGGGTAAGTGCTTGTCGGGTCGCACACACTGTAGGGTTCCGTATTTGTTACGCTTTGCTTACTTGCAGATGGGTGCAATATCATATTCTAAACGTTTGTACGTTTTCATCAAATTTTTATTTTATTACCAGGTTGCACCGGCCGTGGTCACAGACGAACTGTTCGCCTGTGACCACGGCCGGTGCAACCTGGTCGAAACGTCACGCAATATGAAGGTATGATCGCGTTAATTCCCGGTATATTATTAATTTATAATCATGCAACGCGAAAGTTTAAAAGTTATTATTACTATTATTACTCGGTAACTAGTGGAACTTACTTAACCGTGATAGTTTTCCATTTAGGATCACTTTAAGGACTACTGCCATGAATGTTTTCACAGTTTAGGAGATAGAGCGGTGGCCACCGTGTTGGCCAAAACAAAATATTAATGTTTAATGTAAATAATTCATTGTTTATAAAAATAGTGTTAACATTACTATTGTTTTCAAGAGAGCTATCCCATGACATACCACTTAATCCATGAATGTGCGCGAAAAAAAACATTCCCACTTTACTAGTAGGGGAGGCTCCATAAATAATATTTTCGAAGATTTTATTCTATCATTTTATTAGCCTAGTTGTAGCTTATATTTAAATTGTAATTTTTCTTTCAGATCTTGCTGGTGCACGAAGCTTCAAAAGGCAGTTTCTCCCGTGTTTTCGACTTGGAGGCTGGTGATGATGCCGAACCTGGTACTCCTCGCACGTCTCCCTACGAAAGCCGGTTTCCAATTAATATTGGCATTACGGGCTATGTTGCTACTACGGGCGAGGTAATTATTTATGATATAACTTAGTGCCCGTGGCTTTACCCGCATTACCCGCATTATTGGAGTGGTAGAGCAATTATTATGAAATGGGCTAGCTCGACCGGGGAAGTACCACCCTCTCACAGAATATCGACGTGAAGCAGCAATGCGTTTCGATCGGTGAGTGAGAGATCCGGAAGCCCAACTCCTTCCCTATCCCGTCTTTCCCCCTCCTTCTTTCCCTTGCCGTCCTCCTTCTTTTCCTCCAACTTCCTTGGTGGACAACGCATTGGTAGCGCCCCTGGTGTTACTGATGTCCATAGGCGGCGGTGATCCCTTTCTTGTTTGTCTACTGTATGACATAAAAAAAAAATGTCCATGTTCCTGTATCCAAATGGTTTCGAAAAAAGTACACTTGTGTTTTTTTCCAAAACATCAGTAGTTTAACCGAAAGAATGGTTTAGGTAACCTATGAGGTTTCACAATATTATAAGAAGTGATTGTTTTCATAAACAGACAGTCAAACAAGGACACAATAGAATCTAATAAAACGTATTTCTTTGTCCGTTCTTATCATTTTGGTATGGAACCCCAAAAAACGAAATTCCTCATAAAATATCATACCATTAGGTTTCGCAAGTTAATCTCATTAACCTCGTGAAAGAAATTGAGTGTATAAAACCCTAAAAATCGTGTAAAAAAACTGGGAACCCAAAAGGTGTTTATTTTTTTAAGAAATCCAGTACACGCTTCGACGGGTACACGGTAAAACCAGGTCTATTGTCGGAGATTTTTCGCTCCAAATCCTTTTGAAAGCTTTTCCTCAAATTTTTATCTCTATTAAAATGCTTTCGCGTTTCATAATGATATGTGAAAGTACTGTTTTTTCTCAAATAAAAATATTACATCTTTAAATATACAGAACCTACCTACAGGATAAATAAAACAAAATAATATGCAGATTGTACATTATGAATTAGTCAAATATGTGATCAAAAAATGAGTGTTCCTAATTTGTACCAAAATTTTTGTCACATATTAGATTCGATATACGTTTAAAGTGAACTAAATGTCTTTATTTTTTATTTCAGACGGTGAATATCGCAGACGCATACTTAGACCCGAGGTTTGACGCATCAGTTGATGATGGAACCGGCTTCAAACACAACACGATACTTTGCATGGCTATTAAAAATTCTGAAGGGAGAATCATCGGTGTTATTCAAGTAAGTAACTTTAAAGGCAATAGGAATTTATTCAGTCAACATAATGAGGAGTCTAATAACGTGACTACACGTGGTACCAGTTGGTACTATCTGGTTGTCGGCGGTCAGTTGACTTGTATCTGATGGTCAGAGTGAGATCAGTTTGACTGTCGAAGCATGATTAAAGCCAGTTTAAACAGTCCGAGTGGCGCTGGCAGCCAACTGACCAGTCAGCGGAGTCAACCGAGTCAGCTTGTTGGAAAAGTTCCCTATAATTTGCATTGACTTGTCGTTGATAATCACAGCGCTTTTAGCGGGACTGAAATTAGCATTACTGTCAAACAATTTTTTTTGTGTTTCTTCTACTCAATAATATCAAAAACTATTCAAAATAATCCAAATAATATTAATAGATTATGAGCTACTAATTCTCATAATCTAAATATATTCACAAAATAATTCATTAAGATCATAGCTGTTAATGTCTATATAAAAGTTAATGTTCGCGATAAGTACGCATAGAAATGTTTAATATCATATTATTCTAAGTGCGTACTTGAAAAGGCTTTAGAAATGATATCGCTCTTGTAATATTCGGGCGAAATTCATCGCAATATAATACATATAAGGTTTAATCCAAAATATTAAAATGTGTGATGATGGCGCTACTTTTTATGTATTTTATATTTTTTAATATTTTTCATATGTGGACACTTGTCTCTTTTGTTGTGTAATATTAAATTCTAGAGGTCTCTAGGGTAGAGGTAGGTCACAACGGATAATCCGCTCAAATCGGAGCAGCCCGTCTGGGGAAGGACATCCACCTTACAGAAGATCGTAGCCAAATAGCATTGGTCTAGTCTAGGCCATGTTTTCCTACGATGAGTAAGGTCTCCAGAGTTCCTCTTTGGGGGGTTGGGAGGGTTGGCAACGCGTGAGTGATACCCCCGGTATTCCAAGCGTCTATAGGTTGCGGTGATGCTTACCACCAGGCGGGACGTAAGCTTGTTTGCCAACTTTGTGGTATAAAAAAAGCTAAATCAAGGATTAACTAAAACCTGGTTTTTCATTGTCTCTTTGGGGACTGCTGGTTCGAATTGAATTTTTTTATAGCCCATTTACAGATGAAGTAAGTTGCACACGCTACGCAGAAGTAAGTTGCACATGACTGTGGTAGTCTGAGTCGTATTTTCGTAACAAGTTACATTTATAGTCTCGTTTCAATCTCAAGGGTTGTCTCACTCATACAAAATAGAAATAGAGAGATAGCTCGTGAGTTCGAAACTATTTTTGTTAAGAGGATAGACACGCTGATATTTGACAACGTTGCATTTTCATTATGCAAATACTAGTCTTTAAACGTCACACTTTCAACACTTAACTATATAAACAATCTTTCGTCTTGTCTGTAAGTCTTGAAGCTTATTGCAGATTATAATAGGAACTCGTTACTCCTGACACGAGAGTTATAAAGGTCGTTTGTTATATAGTGAACCATTGGATACGAATTATTGTAATCCCCTATGATATATCGATGGAGATTTCATACCGATAGTGGGCTCACTTGCCATTGTAATCCGTGGACCCAGGAATAAGGAATATTTCTACCTGAGAGTTTAAACAAAATTGTTTATTTTATGTATTCTTCTTTCGTGTTGATCGATGATGGTTATAGAGTGAGAAAGAAGAGTTAAAAAAAAAGTTTTTTTTTTTTTTTTTTTTTTTTTTTTTTCTTTATTTAATTTAGGGACTTTGGTCCATAAAAGACATGTCAGTCCCATCGTAACTTAATCTAAATTTACACACACAAACATAGACATATTAAAAAAAAATATATAGCATATACTAATTACTCAGATATACAAGGAATATTAACTACTTCTAAACCTACTTATTACTAAATTGTACAGTCTTTTTGCCTCAGAGGACCCTGGCTGGGCAAGAATGCCATGGAAAGCACCCACGTCATGAACATTTATACTAAGACTGGCCAATACAATTTTCCTCTCTGATTCATTCTTGACACATTCCATCAAAATGTGTTGAACATCATCGATAACGCCACACTCAGCGCAGTTAGCAGAGTCCACTTTTTTTCAAGTTAACGAATAATTGTTTTAGGTATCACCTTTTTAGTGGAACTATGGTACAACGCGAAAAATTGCAAAAAGAGGCCAAATTTTTCCTAAGAAAAGAGGTAGGAAAGTTTGGCTCAAATGGAAGTATGAATGAATACAATACATTTAAAATTAAATAATGTGAGAATGTCTTCAGTCTACTGAAGGTGCAATGAAATTGTATTGCGAGGACCACTTTTTACGTTACCTAGAATTATTTCTGTATTAGCGTATAGCTTTGTCGTGTTAATCATCATTGGAGTCACCAGACACCGTATTTTCGTAACAAAAACCGATTCTAATTCGATTCAAATTCAATCGCTGTCTCACTCATACAAAATTGGAATTGAACGGGACAGCGAGTGTGTTTGAATCGGAATAGAATCGGTTTTTGTTCTCGTAGTTAAGAAAACGTTCATACTATCAAAAAACTCGAAAGTATATTTTATTTTTACAATTTTTGGAAAACGTACGACTAACAATTAACAAAATGTTAATGAGTAATAAAAAGATGGACAATTTACAAGTTCTCACTTTAACTCTCACTTTAGACTTATTATTTTAAGTAGCTACAACTTTTCATTATAAAACACTTAGTCATATTTATAGCCCTTTGTACGTTGGAAGTAACACTAATAGGATTATTATGTACTTAATGCACAAAACAGCATCTGCTTATGAATTTCAAAGAGCAAGCTCGCTCGTTCATATAGAATGCATTATTACATTACAGTATGACATTTGTGTCTAACACAGAAATGGAAAATGCAAAGCATATTAACGTAAAGCGTGAGTTTTAAATCTCATTTATTTTCGACCTAGCTCGTGTAATTGTGCATGCTCTTTCGTGTCTAAATTTAAGATGCAACACTGTGGTTGTGAAATTAGAAACATTGTTAAATATTATTCATTCGACTATTTAACGAGAAAATCTGATATCATGAGCCTTACAGAAAGATTTTTACATCATCACTTTTTTATTTTGATTATAATATTACATGCAATACAATGAGCAAAGGCTATTTGTCTGTTGTTTAAAAAACATTGGAATTCCGAAAGCGAAAAATAAAGAACATTTCCTTTTTTTGGTGAATGTTTCGTCAATAAATTTTCGCAGCACACACATCTGATCCCATAGACATTTGGACTCGGTAAAGATCTGATGAAATATTCATACGAACATATATAAGAAAATATATGAGAAAAAATACGCATTGCGGTTTTAATATGTCAGCATGATATAGCGGATTACGCATAGCGGCATTTTAGCGGCGCTAATTAAGTGTCATCCGTTTTAAAATGCTTCATTCACATCTACTATCTAGCACGTAGCGTGTTCGGCAAAAGACGTTCCGGCACACGAAAAAAATGTGTATACGCTGCTGGCCAGTATACAGGAGGGCAGGGGGAACTTGTATTTCACGGTTAAAATTCTTCCGATACTTCGGCCGAAATATCGGATTTACGTTTCGTAGTAGCCCTCCTGCTTACAGCGTATTGTACGATTAATAGACGCGAGACATGCGGTAAAACATTTTCCTTAGTTAAAACAAGACAACGGCTTTTGAGAATGGCAACGCAACACCGCGT
Source organism: Endotricha flammealis (assembly GCA_905163395.2). Classification (NCBI taxonomy): domain Eukaryota; kingdom Metazoa; phylum Arthropoda; class Insecta; order Lepidoptera; family Pyralidae; genus Endotricha; species Endotricha flammealis. The sequence continues at coordinate 8,976,613 of LR990869.1, read as the reverse complement.
GCGTCGTTGTCGTGAGTGGGTTTCGGCATACTCTGCCCTATTCGGCACTATAAGTAAAGCCGATAGAACAGGCAACCTCACGTGTCAGTAGATGTGTATATAGTATTAAACTATTAATTTATTCTGACACACTGTAGTCTGAAGCAGGTACAGTCCTTGACTACATTACTGAATTATTTAAATATGTTTTTCATCTTCATATTTTACTTTATATATGACGACCTCCGTGGCGTAATGGTTACCACGCCAGACCGCCACGCAGGAGGTCCCGGGTTCGAATCCCAGTCGGGTCATGATGAAAAACGAACTTTTTCTGATTTGCTTCGGGTCTTGGATGTTTATCTATATATGTATTTGTTATAAAATATAATATCGTTGAGTTAGTATCCCATAACACAAGTTTCGAACTTACTTTAGGGCAAGCTCAATCTGTGTAAATAAAACTTTATATTATTAAAATTATCCTTTTGTAGTAAATAAACGTAAATTAATTTCTGGTGTAAGTACTGAAATAAACTACAAGTAGTGAGAATGAGAGAGACATTAGTTCCTGTTACAATTATTTCATGGTGAAAATACAGACGTACGTAATACATACTACTTTCAGACGTAATTTTTGTTAATTGGCGAGTCTGGGAGAATTTATTCTAAATCCCACGGAATACAGAAAGTACAATGTCCGAGTATGGGATAAATAGTTGATGATGGTATAAGGAATAAGCTAACAAATCTTCATCAGGAAGCATAAACTTTTTTTTTTGTAAATAGTATATTTACAGCTCCATTGAAATTCCATCCCAAAAAACACAGTTGCCGATAATTTCCTTTCCACCTTTTCTAGTCATGTTAAGGATAAACCTATCTTTTCCGACATTTTAATCAAGATTTTAATATAAGTTTAAAAATTGGCGCACTGCGACAGCATCTCCATAAAAGATCGAAGTTAATTTATGCCAGGATAAAACTGCAGCGCCCCAATACTTTGTTATACAATAGCTCGATATTCATTGGTTATTGAGGCATAACTCGAACCGACTGCTTTTCAGAGTTAAACGCTATTGAATTTTAAAAAATCTGTACAAATATTGAACTTTGCAGATCACGCTCATGAAATGTCTGGAAAATATTTTAATGCTAAATTATACATATTTGCAAACAAGCATACGGCACGCCCGCCCGATTGTTAGCATCACCGTAGCCTATAGACGCTTGCAATACCGGGGGTATCACTCACGCGTTGCCAACGCTCCCGACCCTCCCAAGTGGAGCTCTGGAGTCCTTACTCACCGTAGGAACACAACATGGCCAAGACCAATGGTATTTGGTTACGATTTTCTGTCCGGTGGGAGTCCTTCCCCAGACGGGCTGCTCCGATTTGAGCGGATTATCCGCTGTGCCCTACCTGCTGTAGGTTATTTATTCTTATAGACCTCTCTTCTATACCAACCTTCTTCGTTCTATTATCATTCTCATCTTCATAATTCTCATCAAGAATGACAGAAACAAAACAGGTTGAAGCGGACAACGCATTGGTAGCGCCTATGGTGTTGGTGATGTTTATAGGCTACGGTAACCACTTTCCATCAGGCCATCTTTGCATGTTTATTTGCTACCTAAATTAATGCAAGTGAAGTTACAAACACAGCTAGTTTAAAATAACTTCGGTCCGTGTGAGTTAAAACAGAATTTAGATACGGCGACACTAAGCTTTTACGAGGCTATTTTGTTCCTTAATTTCGTCGAGTTAATTCCTTTTATTTCATTTGACCGTTCTTAATGCAAGTGTCTGCCTAAGTTAATACAAAAGGTTTAAATTTAATAAAATGAGCCAACCGGTCACATTGGAGACCTTTGGGGGAGGTCTATGTCCAGCAGTGGACTTATTGTGACCGAGATGATGAGGACTGAGGAAGGAACTGACACGAATCTTTTTTAAAAAGCTAAATAGACCAAAAATCTGTATGTATTTCGTAAGATAGATTCCATCGTTACAATTTTTTACTTAGTTTTTGTCGACAGTTATTGTATTGTTAGTAAAATTAATAAAACATACAACTAGCGTGCAATAAACTAATAATAAAACGTAACTAACTTAAGAATGTTGAAAGTAAAAACAAAATCTATTTAAGTGAGATTATAATATAAGTAATGGCTTCTTTTTATCAAACAAGTTTGGTATCTTAGCAGTTTGGTTGACAGTTGAGTGAGGTAGTGGCATAAAAAAAAATTATTGACTTAAATCTATATATATAAAATTCAAAGTCCTGACTGACTTAACTATATATCAACGCACAGCCCAAACCGGTGGGTCTAGAGATTCCAAATTTGGACTGTAGGTTCCTTACGACGTCTAGGGGTGTACTAAGAAAGGATTTTTCAAAATTCCTACGGGAAACCGAGATATACGCAAACGAAGTTGCGAGGGTATATCAACGCACAGCCCAAACCGCTGGGTCTAGAGATTCCAAATTTGGCATGTAGGTTCCTTACGACGTCTAGGGATGTACTAAAAAAGGATTTTTCAAAAATCCCACGGGAACGCAAGATATACGCATACGAAGTTGCGAGGGGACGCACAGCCCAAACCGCTGGGTCTAGAGATGCCAAATTTGACATGTAGGGTCCTTATAAGGTCCAGACCGACCGGACCGGACCGGACCGGAACGGACCGGACCGGACCGGAACGGATCAGACCTGATCGGTCTGGAAGGAACCGCACCGTACCGGGCCGTACCGGACCGGATCGAACCGGACCGGACCGTTTTTTTTTCCTTCATCTATATATATAAAATTCAAAGTCCTGACTGACTTAACTATATATCAACGCACAGCCCAAACCGGTGGGTCTAGAGATTCCAAATTTGGACTGTAGGTTCCTTACGACGTCTAGGGGTGTACTAAGAAAGGATTTTTCAAAATTCCTACGGGAAACCGAGATATACGCAAACGAAGTTGCGAGGGTATATCAACGCACAGCCCAAACCGCTGGGTCTAGAGATTCCAAATTTGGCATGTAGGATCCTTATAAGGTCCAGACCGACCGGACCGGACCGGACCGGAACGGACAGGACCGGACCGGAACGGATATGACCTGATCGGTCTGGAAGGAACCGCACCGTAACGGGCCGTGCCGGACCGGATCGAACCGGACCGGACCGGATTTTTTTTCATAGATAAAATTCAAAGTCCTGACTGACTGACTTAACTATACATCAACGCACAGCCCAAACCAATGGGCCTAGAGATTTCAAATTTGGACTGTAGGTTCCTTACGACGTCTAGGGGTGTACTAAGAAAGGATTTTTCAAAAGTCCTACGGGAAACCGAGATATACGCAAACGAAGTTGCGAGGGTATATCAACGCACAGCCCAAACTGCTGGGTCTAGAGATTCCAAATTTGACAAGTAGGTTCCTTACGACGTCTAGGGATGTACTAAGAAAGGATTTTTCAAAATTCCCACGGGAAAAGATATATGCATACGAAGTTGCGAGGGGACGCACAGCCCAAACCGCTGGGTCTAGAGATGCCAAATTTGACATGTAGGGTCCTTATAAGGTCCAGACCGACCGGACCGGACCGGACCGGAACGGATCAGACCTGATCGGTCTGGAAGGAACCGCACCTTACCGGGCCGTGCCGGACCGGATCGAACCGGACCGGACCGGATCGAACCGGACCGGACCGGATTTTTTTTCATAGATAAAATTCAAAGTCCTGACTGACTGACTGACTTAACTATATATCAACTCTAGGGGTCTAGAGATTCCAAATTTGGACTGTAGGTTTCTTACGACGTCTAGACGCGTACTAAGAAAGGATTTTTCAAAATTCCCACGGGAAAGCGAGATATACGCATACGAAGTTGCGAGGGGACGCACAGCCCAAACCGCTGAGTCTAGAGATTCCAAATTTGGCATGCAGGGTCCTTATAAGGTCCGGACCGACCGGACCGGATGGAACCGTACCGTACCAGGCCATCCCGGACCGGAATTTGTTTCTGGAGAAAGATATGCTAATTGTTACTAGGCCACGCGGGCGAAGCCGCGGGCGGAAGCTAGTTATCTATGATAATGAGTTGGTAGGTCAACTTCAAAGACTTGGTAAATTTAGTTCATAACAATTCAAGTGAAAACTTATTGTGAATTCAAATAAGGTGAGACTGACCGGTTTCGGCATTTTATTCCCGTCTTCCACCATGACTCCTACTCGATAGTTTTTGCGGCATCGATATTATTTTTCTGTTATAAACAGTATCTACAGGTATCTACAATATTTAAACAATAAATTTAAAGAATGAATCTGTGATACATAATTACCTTATAATAGACGTCAATTTGTTTAGATTTTTTGATGCGAACGTTTAAAAAATATAAAATGTATTTAATATTTCGCAAACCGTTTTTTGTTTTAAGTCAGGAAAATGTATTACTGCATGCCCCGTTGCTTGGAGAGCGGCGGGGTATGTCGCATGTCGGGCTCCTCCTCTAACTACTTGGGGCACTTGGGGTTATACCGACTAAAAACCTGACTGACTGCCATGCCACCTCATCTCATCCGCCTAGATGGACGGGGCTGCGGGCAGAATAATACAACCGCTGCTGCCCGCCGGCGGTCGTCCGAAGACCCCCTTGTTGGGCTATGGCACGGTTGGCGGCGCGCTCACGACTAGGCGCGCCGCAAGTATTTCCCAACCCCAACCCATATTTTCTACATGTTAATTTTCTTACAACACTTTGAAACGAACTCCCTTATACTCTGACAATGTTATTTGGAACAGATATTATCAAAACGTTATTGTTCCCCGCTCTATTTTATGAAATATCGGGGAAACCTGCTGAAAGAAGTTTTGATAATAAATTGCCCAACTGATCTACTTTGTCGCGGAGAAAATTTCCCCTCACGGAAACTTTAGATTAATTAATAACATTATAAATTGCTTTTGAAAATGGCACTGATCAGTTGATTAAAATTACACGAATAATATTTGTGAAAGTAGAGTATGTAATAAGTATTCGTTTTGATTGTGTTAGGACGATGCGTTTTTTTATTTATTACCGAGAATATGAAAACACGTTTTTTTCAAAAATTATATAAGTATCTTTCTAGTTAAAGTGTTGTTACAGAAACTACTTAACTAACTCTTTTAATGTTAGGTACTGTTTTATTCTATGAAAAAAGCATTCAATGAGGATCCCCACGCAAAGCTAATTGTAGATGGCAGCACGGCCGCAAGGGCTACACAACAAAAACGTTTCGTAGCTATCAGATTGTTATCGTGGGTTTTTAGTGTTTTCTCGTGTTTTTTTTAGCATACTTTGTGTTCTGGACTGGCTTTATTATGTATTCCTGTATTCCTTGTGGTGTGTTCCGACATAACCTAGAATTTGCAGTAGCCACAAAATTCTTTCGTTTTTTTAGTGGCGCATTTTTAGGAAAATAATGCACTCCACTTATATTACATCCTGGTACCGAACAAAGTGGCATAGCGAAGTATAATAAAAAAAATAGTTAGATAAACGATGAAATAGTACGTAAATGACAGCTGGTAATAGCCCTAGCGACGATGCGCCCTCTGTAGGGATAAAAGCGCAACGGAGATCCCCATTGAACAGAAATCATTTTTTTGAAGTCTGTTAAAGTACTTATTCTAAGCCGTAACGTAATAGGATTTCAAGAGTCCTTAAATTTTATTGTTGTTCTTCTAAGTAGCTTTAAATACTTTCTATTTAGTAGTTTTTCTATTTGTAGTTTAATTAGTAGTCTAGACACTCAATATTTAAATATACATGACACTTTTTTTTTTACAGCTTGTCAATAAATTCGACGAGCTACTTTTCACGAAAAACGATGAGAACTTTGTGGAGGCGTTTGCGATATTTTGCGGAATGGGCATAAATAACACGCATATGTATGAGAAAGCTATAACTGCAATGGCCAAGCAAAGTGTCACACTTGATGTAAGTATTTTCTTTGTAAATGTACGATTATGTGTATGATTAAGATGTATGATTGTATTGTATGTTACAACTTAGCAAAAAAGAGATTAACGTGGTGACAGATTGAACTAATAGATTTTTAATGGCAACACCTAGTTTACTGTAAATTGGTGAACTCTATTCTTAATACATTTTCCGGTTCCGGTTGTCAAAGATACAACACGTACAAAAGTTTTCTCCGAAAATATAAATTAAAAAACTGTGTACAAACGTCACGAAAGTGTCTAATATAACCACGACCGCGAGTATTGAGTGCAATATCATCGAAGTGAACAATAGTACAGTGAGAAACTGCTTTCTACGCGTATATACAAGCTCAAAAACTTTGCAACATAACCTAAAAGTGCAATTTAAATACCATCAAGTCATCTCATCTGTCCTCCATCTGTCATATGCAAGTAGTACCAACATAACACAATTTAAAAACTTCATAGTTAACAGCTGTCAGATCAAGTGTTGCAATTAGTAAAAATAAAATTGTGTTCCCTCCACAAAAATAAAATCTCCCCAAAAAATGGACATCAACATGGAAGTTTTGCTGTCAAAGCTTGACGAAAAACTAAATAAACAAACGCTCACTATAACTACAGCGGTAACAGCAAACGTTATGGAGGTACTAGAAAATAGATTAGCACCACTTATAGAGGAAAACAATGACTTAAAAAATAAAGTGTCTAAATTAGAACTAAAACTTAATGCAATGGAAAAAGAAAAACGTAAAAACAATCTCATATTTTTTGGCTCTGAAGAAAAAGGGAAAAAAGAGACTGAACTCGTAGACTACATAAAGGAAACCATATTGGAGACAGGACTACATTTGGACAGTCACGAGATTAGCAATATATACCGAATTGGGCAATCATCATCCAAGTGCCGCCCCGTTGTCGTCTCGCTCACTACTACTTGGAAAAAACATCTGATCTTGAAAAACAAGGCTAAGCTCCCTTCAGGAATCTATGTCAAAGAAGACTATCCAAAAGACGTTCTAACAATACGGAAAGAATTACAGCCAAAAGTAGATGAAGAAAAGAAAAAAGGGAACGTAGCGTACATTAAGTACGATAAACTTGTGATAAAGCACCCATCTGATTCCAACCGAGAGAAAAGGAAGCGAGAACAAAGCAAGTCACCAAAATCGGCACCACTAAAGAAGATTAATACAAACATAACTGATAAAACTGCAAATAAGGCAACTTCATCGAAACATGTAATTAAGCCTAATATACTGAATTATGTTGCACGTGAGAGATCTGCTTCTTTTTCAGAGGCTCCAAAAAACATCTAATCGCCTCCTCCAACCGGAACCGCCATAAAGAAACTAAAGAAAACAAAAAACCAAGAAAAACTCTAACAAATTGTAACCTAAATGCAAAAATAGATAAACTTAAACCAACTTACCCAAATTACACCCCAAGCCGGTTGGTCACCGTGGGGAAAGATGACCAATACCCTCCAGAAATAAAAGACAATAAGAAAAGAAATGTTTGCTGTTTATATTTATGTACACTGAACACACGAACCCTGAGAACACCTGAAAGCTTGCACGAGCTAGAGTTGGCTATCCAAAATATCAAATGGGACATCCTAGGCATAAGTGAAATGAGAAGAATGGGCGAAGGAATAGAGGATAGGAACCAGTATGTAATGTACTACAAAGGCGAAGTTAAAGGACAAAGAGGAGTAGGCTTTCTAATTAAGTCAAAACTTAAGAATCTTATTATTGGCTTTGAAGGCATATCGGATCGGATAGCAGCGCTTCATATTAATCTACCAGAACATAAAAAAAAATGGACTATCATTCAGGTCTATTCGCCAACCGAACAAGCTTCCAAAACAGATGTAGATAAATTTTACAACAATCTTAACGAAATAACCGAGAGGTACTCTGAAAACAACGTAGTTGTCATGGGAGATTTTAATGCGCAAGTGGGAGCTGGTAAAGCAGGAGAAGAGCACGTAATAGGAAAATTCGGAAGTGGCAAAAGAAACAGAAATGGCAGACTTCTAGTAGAATATCTGTTAGAACATAACTTAACGCTGCTCAACTCCATTTTCTGCAAAAAGCCAAAAACTAAATGGACCTGGTCATCTCCGGATGGGAAGGTTAGAAATGAGATAGATTACATTTTGACAAATAAAGCAAAGTCGTTCAGGGATACCAGCGTAATCAAACGACTAAATTTCAACACGAACCATCGCATGGTGCGTTGCTGTTTATCTGAAAAAAGCCCCAAAAAATCAAGGCCGGAAGTGATCCAAAAGAATTACAGAGAAATGCATACCAACCAAAAAAAACCCATAGGAGACCTGATGGAAGTCGTCACCTCCAACATGAACTTAAACGCAAAATATGCCCGAGTCGAAAGCAGGCTCAAGGTACAGACAAGAACACTAACGTCAAAAAGCCAGGAATCCTATCTAAGTCCAGAAACAATAAAACTAATTGAAGATAGAAAAAATTTTATAGCAAAAAAGGACAAGAAGGAATATCGGAAAGAGATTTCGAGCTTAAGCAAACAAATCAGGGAAAGTATGAGAAAGGACAGAAAAACTAGAAGGACAAAAACTCTAGAAAACCACATCACCAAAACGGGAGGAACACGAAAAGCTCTTAAGGAACTTTGCGAAAAAGGAAAAGAATGGATACCAAAGTTGAAAGACAAAAAGCTGCCAACAACTACTACACGCAGTGAAATAATAAACATAGCAACAGACTACTATCGCTCACTATATTCAAAACAACCAAATATAACGTCAGCGCCTGATAGAGAAAGTGAACCTCCAGAATTGGTAGGAGATAACGAAGAGGTACCAGACATATTGCAATCGGAAGTGGAAAAAGCCATAAACAGTCAGAAAATAGAAAAATCTCCTGGTCCAGATAAAATTTTAAATGAGCTCATGCGAGGCACAATTGAAGAAACAAGTCCGATACTAACAAAAGTTTTTAATGAGATACTACGCACGGGCAACATTCCAAGCCAATGGACAGAATCATACATCATACTTCTTTACAAGAAAGGTTCAAAAGAAGACATAGGAAATTACCGACCCATATCGCTCATTTCGAATGTATACAAGGTTTTTGCAAAAGTCATACTAAATAGAGTATCAAACAAGCTAGATGAAAACCAACCTATAGAGCAGGCAGGCTTTAGGAAGAACTTTAGTACAATCGATCATATACACACTATTAAACAGCTTTTACAAAAATACAACGAGTACAACAAACCCATATATCTGGCTTTCATAGATTACTCCAAAGCGTTCGACAGTCTCAAGCATGAAACAGTATGGCAAAGTCTGAAGGAACAGGGGATTCAAGAATCTTATATCAACATTATCAGAAAAATCTACAGCGAGAGCAAAGCTAACATCAAATTGGAGTCTCTAGGGAACACCTTTCCAATAGAAAGGGGAGTTAGACAAGGAGATCCACTGTCACCAAAGCTATTCTCAGCAGTATTAGAGCAAATTTTTAGAAAATTACAATGGGACCACCTCGGGCTAAATATAAATGGAGCACTTTTGAGCCATCTAAGATTTGCTGACGACTTGGTTATATTGGAAGAGAACCCAAATTTACTCGAAAGTATGATACAGTCCCTAGCAGACAGAAGTCTAGAAGTAGGACTGGAAATGAACCCCAGTAAGACAAAAATGATGACAAACACAGTAGATACAGACATAATCATCAACGGACAAAAACTGGAATACGTAACAGAGTATGTATATCTGGGCCAGATTATATCACCAAGAGACCAAACATCTAAAGAAATTGAAAAAAGAATCGCCAATGGATGGAAAAAGTTTTGGGCCCTAAAAGAAATTATGAAAAGTAAAGACCTTGGTATCAAGATAAAGAAAAAAACTTTTGATACCTGTATTCTTCCCAGCATCACATATGGCTGTGAAACCTGGGCTTTGACGAAAAACCACAGAGACAAACTCGCTAAATGTCAAAGAGCTATGGAAAGGAGTATACTAGGGTTAAAGCTAAAAGACAAAGTCAGGAACATAGACATCAGGGACAGAACAAAACTCACCGACATACTAACACGCATTGATATGTTGAAATGGAGATGGACGGGGCACATGCTACGATGTAAACAAGAAAAATGGAGCAAACAAGTGACAGTCTGGTATCCAATGGAAGGGCACAGGAGCCGAGGTCGCAAAGTAAGAAGATGGGAGGACGAACTGAAAATGACCTTGGGCCCACTCTGGATGAGAGTAGCGGCAGATAGGGAACAATGGAAGACGCTGGAGGAGGCCTATGCTGTAAGGCACACCAAACTAAGAGACATATTATAAAACTGATATTATTAACTAGATTATAAGGAAAAATGTTAAATGTTATGTTTGGAATAAAAGGCTTTATTATTATTATTATTATTCTTAATACAAAAAAAAAGAATCAAAATCGTTTCCGTCATCGTCGTGGTACCATAGTTGTATAAGAAGCGCCCTCATTTTCTCCGAATTCTTTTTTGCCAGGCTGTTCTAGTGAGAAGGCACAAGATTTCCACAGAAATAAAAAAAATTTGCTGTTTGAACTACAGAGGTACAGTGCTACAATGATATTTATGAACGTGAGTGACGTTTGTAGGAGGGCGTTACTGTGGCATATTTTACATACAATATGAACGGGAGTTGTAGTTCCAATTTCGGCCACGTTCATAAATAGCATTGTAGCTCTGTACAAGGACATTTTTAGAACGTGAGTGACGTTTGTAGGAGGGCGTTACTGTGGCATATTTTCATACATTTTGTCAAAGGCGAACTGTCAAAGTGACATACAATATGAACGGGAGTTGTAGTTCCAATTTCGGCCACGTTCATAAATACCATTGTAGCCATTGTAGCACTATATTTTGGAATGTATAGAACATTACGTTAGCACTATACACAATAGTGCTAACGTAATGTTCCGTACATTATATCATTTGTGCTCTGTTTAAAGCTTTTGTGCCAAGTTTATTGGAATTGGATTAAAAATGTGTTAGCCTA